>CM060988.1:78552564-79877064 GCA_030765065.1 Deroplatys truncata
TGTTTTTATCATTTTAAAATTTAACTTAGGTATCTTCTATGGTTTCTAGAAAATGGATAATTTATACCAGAAAGTGTAATTAACAGAAAAATTTCTTCAAAGAAAAAATGCATATATTCGCAAAGGAAGAAACCACATGGCTTGGGTATACAAACCTACCATACTTAACAGCACTACCAACTTTTAGAATAAAACTTCCTCTAAAAGATGGGCTAAAGCTCACCTCTCTACTCCAAGGTGTGTAGAGTTATGATTTTTTTCTGTGAAATAGTACAAATTCATAGTGAAAAATGGCAGATGCAGTGTCGTATTTACATCTGATGTGTTACATTCACATAACTTTCTCCACCCGTTATCGTTTATTAGTGTGCACACAAATTATTCTTACGAAAGACTTTTTTTCTTTACTTCATTTTAATGGAAACAAACCTTTGCAGAAATAGCTATCTTATACATTTTGGTATCAATACAAAGGGAGCAGCGATAGTCAAAAGTTTTAGAACTGGACGCCATATGCTGTCCTTAAAATTCCATATCCTTTGCATGACATCGAATGATTTAAGTATTGAACAATTGGAATAATTAATAACGGCTATCGCTGAAATGGATTTTTTGTGTAGTATGTTTTCGTCTATCGCTTAACGTTTACCTGTTTATAAGAGTATACAAAACTCCTTCCAAATGAAGCGGACTTCAAAGGCTATTCCTAGAAAATTCAGGATATACATTTTATTTGCAATATAAATATCTTTAGGATATGGTATTTTAATGAAAATGTTAAACCCATTTTTAGAAATGAAAGGTTTTGAAAAATGTTCCATGGAAAGGGTAGTTTTGGGGCGAGGGATTTTCTTGAAAATCTTCGTGTCGCATCTTTAAAAAATACTGAACTTATATACCAAGTTTGGTATTTATCCGACTTCTCGTCTTTGAGTTATGCTGTTCACAGACAGACACGCACACATAAGCATACACAGGGATCTTTTTCTAAAAGTACTTCTTTTTTAGGTTCAGGGGGCCTCAAAGCATATATTTCTGGCTTTCAAATATCGAAAATTTAACAAATAAGTATATAAAACAGGGCAAAAATATGAAAATATATCACAAATTACACTTTTTGTGTATCACAGCTGCAGCTCATACACCAATTTTGCAGCCTTTAAAATGTTCTTTTTTACTGGTCAGGCACACTTCCTACAAAATCAAGTAAATGAGTGATTTTCTAGTTTCTCCACAAGTATGTAATATAAGCAACAACAGATCAGACTATAAATAGCAATGTATTATAGGAAAAACAGTAAAACTTGTTTACGTCCCCGGCTTCCGGTTTTGCCTGGCTAATGTTTTCAGGTTCTTTCATGAGTTTACAAACCTGTCCTTTACAAAAGTTATTGAGTATGTAGTTTTTGTATAGAATTTATGGGCAGCCAGTAGTGCAAAAGTAGAGTAAAACCATACTTTCATTCTGTCTTTCTTTGTCCTTACTGTTTAGCATTCTCGTTTCTTCTTCCTTTTTTAGCTCCTTTTATATCCCGCCTTTAACTAACTAAATGTTATTGACGGCCTTTGGAACATATTGTCGAAGGCAATGGTATTAACTCGTATTCTCTTGTTGTTGGATTTCTTGCACTTTTAATCATTAGATCACACACATTCACACTCTCATGGAGGATAGAGATTAATTTAGAGAAAAATTCCCACTTCCCAGCCGGGAATCGAACCCGGAACCTCTTGCACAGCAGGCTGAGCTACGGGCCAGCACAACCACTCGTTTCTTGAGAGACAGTTTATAAGCAATGTAAAGTGAAACGAGAGAAATTAGCTTGCTATACGAATGTATTTTCCCTTGCAAACTTTCACATGACGTGATATTGCGAATTTACCTTGCTTTGTGCTTTTGTTCTCCTTTTTACTAGCGTTTATAGTTTTCTTACGTCGCTGCTATCTAAATTTATTCAGTTTTATTCTTTGAGGTAATGACACATATTACATTTGAAAACCTAACTCATTGTCATTCAATGGTGTGATTCGAAATTATGCTAAAAAGGTTTAAGGTAATGAAAATTTTCAGCTTAAAGAAAGTATTAACGTAGTCTTTGTGTATAAAAGGTTAAGACAAAGATAATTCACGGAAGTGTTTCCTATTGTTCTTGAAAAACAATCAAAAAGTTTATATAACTTTTGGCAGCGATTATTTTTGAAATTCCATATATGGCTGCATTCTTATGCACTGCAAAGTTAAAATGCAGTTACAATTTATAATTAAATAAATCGGTAAATAAACAATTTGCACAAAATATGCGTTAAAGTAATCAAGAATAGGCTGCATGGTTGTAGGATTTTCAGGATTTTTGGTAGCGACCGATTAAAATTTGAAATCCAATTTCATATCCAAATAGTTATATTTTTACGCCTTAAGTTGTATTATTGTTGTTATCTCAACTTACAGATGCCTACATCAAATATATTGTGAGCTTTGATGAAAGAATTTACCGAAAAATTCTGCTTCCTTCAACTAAGAGATGCCTGCACGTATATCTTATCAAGATGCAAAGTATTAAAATAACAAATACAAACATATGTATTTATTTCAACTAAAACTGCGCAGACTACATAAGCTGGTTTTTTTCCTTTTGTGGAATGTAAAAGATCATAATGAGAATATGCAAAACCACCACTTGTTTCCCAGATTCAACAGGTTCATTTGCAATAAATGGGAGCCTGTCTACGAAGATAATTGATCTGGAGTTTTCTTAATGGGTAGCATGGTTTTCATTAACACTTAGCTTTCAAGGATAAGCATATCATTTTGTCCTGAAACGCATTGTATCAAAAACAACCACAAAATACATTATACAACATAGCTGAAACAGCCGACGCCTATACCAATTATAAACTACATGTAATTAGGGACCCCACCATTTGGGCGAAGATAGTATTTTATTAACCTATCGCTTTCGAACGGTCTCCTGGCTTATACTAATGCGTCGCAGCAAAGGCAGCATTTAGCGGTACCTCAGAGGCATATAAGATGTTTGCTAATTGGCAGGTGTCCTCGTAAACCCAGGATGACCTTGCAGCAAGTGGACAGCAAAAAAATGTTAGTAGCTCGAAGAAAATAATTATGTAAGAAAAAACAACGTAGTACCTATGTGATAAACTATTGGAAACAAAGGCACAATGTGGTAAATGTAGCAAATCAAGGACTTGCAACGGGGACAACACTTCTTTGATTTTAGCATTGCGAAAAAGTATTTATCAGCTAATTTCAGAGTACTAGAACACTTTCAACTTCAGTTTTAGTAGAAGCACTATTAAAATTATTTGTTCCTTTCACTGATTAAATAAATTCCTTATAAAAGTTTTAGATGCTTCGACTCGTCCTCGAAGTCTCAAAAATAGCAACAAACATTAGGCATATTTTTATCTTAGGAGTAAACCTGTTGTTTCAACATTTATTTGATAATGTCTAAAGAAACGCGTTTCGCCATTTCTAGCAATGTTATAGACTTACACAATGAACTAACCGTTAAATTTGTGGAAACTCTAAAGGAATCGAAAAGATTTTTCTGTATAAGCATTGCTTTTACGTAATCACTTACTTTTCGTGATTTATTCTATATCGCTGTTTTAAAAGAAACGTAATGCACCAAAAAGCAAACAAAACCAGAACAGTGTTTACTAGAAAAAGGAAGAGCAGCAGGTAAATTTCAGTGGCAATATGCGGTCAGTTATGTTAACAATACAATTTAATACCGCATAGAATAATAAACTTTTGCCAGTCACACTTCTGTATTACAGAAATCGGTAACAGATCGTTTAACATCATTTTAAAAGCACAGAAAACAATATATCAAAGGGAAATTCTGGGATCCGCGATTACCATTGCATGGTCACGACTACAAACGCGCTTCAGCGCTAAACTGCACTTACATACGGAGCTTACTTTCTGGATATTCTTGTTTCATTATACATATATGAATCGTTAGTTCAGAAAAGGTTACAAAACGTACAACAGAAAAGTTGTATAAACATAATTTGATTAGAAAACACACCTTCTAAGTAATTTTAACACTGCTAATAATATTTCTCAATAAATCTACCACGAGAATGCATTAACTAATATTTTCTTGTGCTATAGCAGCAAACAATAAGACATTCACCAAACGCAAAGGTAATGGATAGTTATTCGGAACCATCTAATGCAGTGCATTTTTAGAATTTCAAGATAATTTAAAATACCACATAATTTACGTATATTTATCGTTAAAACAGTAAATCTGTACGTGCCCTAGAAAAAGTCCAGTGCACTTCATTTTAATTACTGCGCACTTAAATTAGTTCACTTTTATTGGAGGATACAAGGCGGTTTACTTTCTTCACCTGTTTCAAGTCCTTGCTCCAAAGTCTCTAGACTGTTCGGTTTTCTCCCACCATGATTCGAAAAGGTTACAACAATCTAATTTTATAAGCTCTTTTGCTTATGTAATTCATTGCCTTTATGGCTTTATAGGGTGTTTTGGAATATAAAAACCATAACAGGAATTGTTTAAGGCTTACGTTTTTACAACACAAATTATAGAAATCAGCAACTTAGGTAATGTGATTTTATGGCATAATGCTAGTAACATTATAACTACAAGTACAAAATAATTTTTATCAACTTCAAAACGTCGTATATATCTCATATTCGTTTTATTACAATAACATATTATTCAAACAAAAACAAGCAGGTGTAGAACGGATGCTGCAAAAAAAACAATATCTTACTTCCGCTATTTTATTTTCAAGCTCACATTTCCGTTTGAAGCGCCTTGGTCCTTGAAAATAAGGACTAGTCTCTGTTATAATGCTTAGCTTAACACTATCATTATGCTTTTGTATAATTAGATATTTAAAAAGGTTTCTTGTTGTCATTGTGAAGATAAGTAGTTTCTTATATAACACCAGTAATGACAGTCATTATCAGTTCGTTTAAAAAACATTCGCTTAGTTAAATTTCCAGCATAACGTCATTCCTTCCTGTGCAACGAAAAAACGATCTTCATGCGAAAATTGCATAAATCCTCAGAAATATACATAATAGTCTGTGTATAGAACGAATGTAATAGTAAACGAAGGTCGAAAAATAAGCACACACAAACAATAAGGGCAGTCAAATGAAATAAAAAGACATCAGCTTACCTTAAACACTATAGAAAGTACAGGGTTATTCAAAAATAAGGAACAAACTTTAAATATTCATTTCTAATGAACGACAATAGACGGCGGCATATGCGATACATCATTGAATAGAGAAAAGCTCAAAATTTTATTTTGTGTATTCAAAATGAGCACCATGCAAGGACGACCAGTGCTTTTCCATTTGCATACGCAACCATCTTCTACGAATTTATTGTATCAGCTGCAAATTTTTTATGACGGGGCTGCTCGTTGTTGAACTTACAGCAAACTGCACGCTGTAATGAAACAATTGATTCACTCTTTGCATAATGCAGCACACAGAACGACTTTTCCTGTGGCTTTGCCATTTTCTCGTAACCAAACACAGCGCCGCTGTAGGTACTGAATGGAACTAATAGGTGGAGCTTAAAAACTTTGAGCTCTCCTCTATTCAATGATGCTTCGTATGTGTCGCTATCTATCGTCGTTCATTAAAAATGAATATTTAAAACCTGTTACTTCTTTTTGAATAACCCTGTACTTATTGTTAGACTCTTTACTTCTCCCCTGTCCGCGTTTCCTCACATAGCCAACGCCCAACAAATTGCGTATGTGGTAGCTGTGACGTTGTTACAAGTTCGTATTGAGGCGTCCGGGATCACCAGCTCCCACTCTCAAAATATTTAAACACATGTCCCTTTCAAATATAAATTCCTTACCAACATTTTTTCTGCGTTATACATACTTTGTTGTGAGGTTTATTAATCACTTAGAAGATTGGCTAATTATATTTACCTTGATGTTTTTTTTTTCGTTATCTCGTGAACGAGAGCTGATTAATCAAACGTCCTGTATAGGGAAGTACAGGCATGCTGACGGAGAGTTAGCATAATTGTCAGAACGGGTTAAGGCAGGCGAGGCAGTAATTAGTCTTGTTACATAAAGGTATCAAAAATAAAAACACACTCACCTTGTTCATTGTATTCAAGGCCAGTCATCCACCTGCACAAAACGATCCCTTTTACCTTCCGGATTCCATCCCCTATCTGCGTATGTGCGCATTGCACATTGTAAGATTAGGGTTTACCTTGTAACTTCATGTTTTCGTTTTATTTAGCTTCATTTTCTGTACTGTTTATTGGTGCAAAAATAACTTACATAATCAAACTTAATTACGGCACAGCCTATTTCTCCCAAAAAAGCCTGACGCTAAGAATAAACACAGTGGTTGCGAACACGATACAATGAATATTTCTAAAGCAAACATTTGCGTAAACAAAAACGAAAGCAGAAAAACTGACACTTGCGCGCTATTTCGAACATTGCAGCGCACTTCTGCAGGTAAACTCAATATGAAAACACAATATTTTCAGAATTTTAGCTATATGTATATTAGTTCGAGTTATTTTTACTTTCTCTACTACGTATGTAGGGAAAGTACTGCATTCCACCCAAATATTCGATGTGGACATTTCACCTCAAATACATGTTTTGGGGTCCTCTGAATCCAAATAAAGCATTTTTAGAAATATGTCCGTGTGCGTGTCTGTGTGTCTGCCTGTGAACAGCATAGCTAAAAAACGAAAAGTTGAAATACCAAACTTGGTATTTGAGTTCAGTATCTTCCAAGGACGCCACAAGAGGATTTTCCTTCCTCTTCATTCGGAAAGAATTTTGTATAACTTGTATAATTTGCAAACGTTAAGCGATAGACGAAAATGTACCATATAAAAAATATAGATCTCTTTAAAACACACAATTTACTTAAAATAATTTTTTTTTGGCATAAGCCGTTTGAGATATCCGTTTTAGAAGTTCGAATTGTTCAATACTTTGCATTCTTTCAAGTCCCATTATTTTCATTTGTTTCTCGTGATTGCGTGGAACAGTATGAAATTTTATAGCGTCCAGTTCTTGAACATTTGACTATCTTAGTTCTCTTTGCATTTATAACGAAATGTGTAATGTAGCTAACTAGCTATTTTTGCAAAGGGTTGTTTGGATTAAATGTCGTAGACAGAAAAAATAAGCTTTAGTATTAATAGTTTGTATATCCACTAATAAAGATAGAGGGTAGAGAAAGTCATGTGAATGTATCACACCATATTTTTTTCATGTTTTATTCTAAGTTTTATTATATTTCAAGAAAAATACGTGGAACTCTCTGGTAGTTGTCAGCATGCTGGCTTTTCTCTCGAGAGCGGGTAGATACCTTAAAGTTATGCCTAGAACATTTCCTTCCCAATTTTATTTTCCCAATTATTGTTCCATTTCATATAATCAGTGTCCAGCGCCTGTAGTGCCGTTTATTTTATGTTTCTCTCGAGAGTTTTGCGTACGATTCCCAATTAAGTGCGGATTCTTTCCTATGTTTTTGGAACTTTCAGTATTAGAAATAAAATATTTTAGAGAATAACTCACAAAGCAATTACTTCTAAAATTAAAGCAAATGATATAAACTAAAGAAGCTAATGCAAATTGCAATACAGAGATCCATAGTTTACAGATACATGCTCGAATTACCATAAGTATAAATTAGTGACTTAAATGAAGTGGTCAGCTTTTGGGAAAGAGGAAAGAGAATATCGTTAAGAAAATATTTTCTTATGTGTACTAAGCTTTATCAGGCACAAAGTATAATCCACTATGTAAAAACCAAATAAATGAAACTGCGGCTAAACCAAGTGCATTTTTACTAAAATAAAACAAACAAAGTTGCTATATTGAAAAGTGGGAACATGCGTTTCAAGAAACAAAAACGCACAAGAAAAGGATTTTTGTATTATTGTTACGGAAACATCCAAAACTCACCAGTTAATTCCTACGCTATATTGAAACTCGAAGCGAGGTCGAATATACTCTTCGCAAAAAGCTAAGGAATCAGTTATTAGGTCACGGACAGATAAGTTTAAGCTGGCCTAGCTCACTAATTATGTCCACTAACCGTGGACCTTCGCTGAACCTTGTTCTGCACCTGTATGGTCGCAGGTTTGCTGTAAATTGAATGTGGAAGAACATTCTCAAGAAAAAAGTGGGTTAAACAAGGCATTAAAGACTGCTGTGCGTCCTTGAATTGCGCACGTAAACGGAGGTTGCGTTTTTATGTCCATTTTCACAACCCAGTAGCCGTAAGCGCCTTCACGTTGTGAATAGACCACACACATAACTTTAAACATCCATTTGTGCAAAATTTGCACGTTCATGGCGTGTTGTCTAATTGGCAGTCTGAGAGAAGTAGGCCTACAGGAGGGGATTCCTCTGACAGGGGAGAGCATCAGATCATCAGTGAAGATTTATAGTCGCTTATAAATGCTTCTATCTCAGTACCAGTCGATTTATAGCTCTATAGATGTTTTCTACACCACGCTAATTTTATAACTGTCATTAAATAATAGCAGTTACAGTGATTAAATTAATTAATCGGGAATGAACTAAATTGTTTTATTCTGTGATATTTATACAGAATATGGTATCTCCCTAAGGAAATTACTACAGCTATACGAAGTCTTAAGTAGGTACACCATGGTAATGAATCTTATTTTCATTTGCATTTGTATGTGAATAAGTGAAGGAACAAAAACAATTAGAATGCCATCGTTGTTTCTAACGCTCCCCGTATGGCCTATGACCTTCGAAGGATACCTATTCCACCAGGCGATGACTGGACTCATTTCTGAGGCGGGCGAAATCCGTTGCCGCCGATGATAGACTGATGATGAAGATAGCAGTGGAATAAGAGGACCTACAGCTTTTACCGTGGACTCTGAACCATGTTAGGTCTTGGGGATACTTCACATGAGAAAGTCAGAGGTGAAGCGTGGATAGGGCCGACTTAAAACGCCACCCCAGAGCCGGCAATCCAACCCTGGACCCTCAGTGCGAGAACCGGAAACAAAACTACTGCGCTAACCCAGCGACCAAAATTTGAATGTTTATTTCTATATAATGGAGCAAACACATTTTAAATAAAACTGAAAAGCTCATTTATAATTCAATAGTACAATGTATATTATTCTATGGAGCAGAAACGTGGAGAATGAATAGGCAACAAGGAAAGAAATTATTAACAACAGATGGATTTTTGGCGGAGGGCTTCTTGAATCTCAAGAAGGGACAGAATTAGAAATACAATACTTCAGGAAATAATGGATGTAAAAAAACAATATATTGGAAATACTAGAAGAGAGGAGATTAAATGGTTCGGTCATGGGAAAAGAAAGAATAGTAAGAATGCTGGTAGAATGGGAAGCTGAAAGAAGTAGGAAACGGGAAAGATCAGGAGAACAATGGGATCCGAGGACTAAAGATGAAGATACAGAGGATAAGGATTTATGAAGAAATAAAATTTTGAATGGGTCGTAGGAAAACTGCTATATTTTAGATAATTCTTAAATAAAAAAATATATGTGTACCAGATTTCTACTTCTTAACTTACTAAAATTCAGAATAAAATGCTTCTTCTCAAAACAGTATTTTGAAGAAATCATATTCTGACCAAATAATACTTAATTGTGATCTTATGGTGCTGTAGGCAGCAATCGAAATAATTTGGCACACATTACACCGGATCTGTTAGAAATTCAAATGATACAGATTTAAAAAGTAGAAGAATTAATTATCATAATTTTTTAGGACGATGCCTGGTATGAACGGAACAAAACTATTGTTAAGCCGAAAACTAATTCCTGCAGCATCTTTTATGTGCTGTAATACTCTGTAATTTGATGCCTAATTTCAATAGTGTAATATCCTTGAAATGCCTATTTTGTGCATGTAAATATTCAACTATCCCAGTTTTGTATCTTAATTTAAGTAACACTGATGCATAAAATATATTTCAGAGTCCAGAATATTCTAATGTAGTAGTCGAAAGATAGCATATTATGCCCTACAAGTATTAAAAAAGATTACATTCTCTGAAATTTCACTAAAGCAAACAGCAGTATTCATTACCAATATCTAGCAATGGATAGAAAAGTTAACGCATATGGTCCTTTTCAGCGTTTCCATAATTCGAGAAATTTTTATGCCAGTTCTCCTGAAGGGTGTGTTTCAAGGTAAAATATTAATTTTCTCGACAAACGTAGAAAATGTATTCTAGATTTGGGGAGAAGAGAATGGCAATCGCTTCTTTATGTGCATAATTTAGCAAGCGAAAGCCATTTAAAGCTCTTAAGAATTGTAACTCTTGGTACATCTTATGCCAGTGTAACGCGAAATACCCGACAAAGGATCACTTTGTTTAATTTCACCAATAGCTGCTGAAGTCTAATATATATCCTCAAAGTGAGTATATCTTAGTTTTACTGAATGTATAAACATTTTATCTGTTACATTCACATAACTTTCTCTACGTACAATCCTTTATTTTTATATAATTACTACAAGCTATTCCTAAGAAAGTTTATTTTTCATCCACTTCATGGTAATCGAAATAAACCTTCGCAGAAATAATTTCATTACAGGTGCAAGTCGATACAAAAAGCAGAGTCGATAGCCATATGTCTTTATATGCTGGTCTTGAAACTCTACACTCCTTCAATGACATCGTAAGAAACGAGTAGTGGCAGTACTTTAAAAAATGACAAAAGTATTGAAAAATTCAAACCAATAATAATAATGGATATCTCGGATATAACTGATGCCACAGAAAAAGTTATTTGAAATAAACTGTGTTTTTAAAGAGTATGCATTCTTTGTGCAGAAAGTTTTCGACTATATCTTAAGATTAACCGTTATATGGAATTGTATAAATTTCCTCGCGAATGAAGAGAAATAAAAGTAATTGAGTTTTATTTATGGACGCTCTTTAACTATTATGGTCCTTAACGTCCCATTCTATATTGGGCGTGAAAGATCGGTAATTTTGCTCCTCTTTATCAGGCTTGCGGTTCTTTTACGTGCCGTAAATCAGGACTTCACAGGCTATTTCCATAAAATTCAAGATATATATTTTATTTGTGATGTAGATATCTTATGACATTTTAATTAAAATCGTTAGAGCCAAAATTTCGAAAATCAAAATTTCGAAAATTTTTCTACTTAATTAAAGTTTGGGTTAGCGGATTTTTTTTAATCTTCTTGTCGTATCTTTGGAATACTGTTCACAGACACACACAGAAATAAACGAACCTTTTACTAAAAACGCTTTTTTTGCGTTCAGATGGCTCCAAAATTATATTTTCAATGAAATCTGGACATCGAATTTTCGCAGTTACACAAAGGAAACCACAAAGCTTTTGTAGTAGGCAAATTTCAGAACTATCAAAACTAAGTGCATTTTTCATTCTGCTGAATGAGATCGCGTTTAACGGCACTTCCTCGCTTTCGTATCACATTCACATTCAACTAACCTCTAGTAAACAGGAAACGTCCCCGCTTTCCTAAAAGCCAAAATAAACCTTGTTAACTAAATAACCGAATCGAGTAGCAAAAAACCAAGCGAGGGCAACGAAGACATTACGTCAGTGAACTGACCAGTTGACAGTATTTTCTTGAAGCTTGGAGGACTCTAAGTGAAAGCGAGGAACTGCCAAGTTCATTGGCTATGACCTACAAAATGATTTGCAGGACAACTTGCAGCTTTTTCTCATAAGAAGTCCCATGACCAGCAAAACGAGTATTTATAACACTAACTTGCTTTACCGTTCCTCGGTCTATATCCACCACGGTCCTTTGTTGGCTAAATGCTAATTCAGGTGAGTTTTGAATGCATCCGGCCACAAGAATAATCCTTCATAAAGCGAGAAAATAATGGCGCTTCTTAAAGATATTCTGCTGCTCAAAACTACGATTATAAAATGAGCCTTTCTATCGAATAAATAAAACAAGAGATCGAGAAATGCTGATATTTACGAATAGTAAAACGTAGAGGAGAAACGAGTGGAGGAAAGATATAAATTACTTAAAATTCAGCATATAATGTTAAAACATACGACTTCAAGGAACTGCACAGAATATAAGTTGATGGAATTAAATGTTTAAGTCTGATGGCGACAATCTAAAAGAAAATACTTGAACGAAAGTTAAAAAATGCAAAACTGTAGCCACAACGAAATTCAGGGTCCCTTGTGATTTCTAAGCAGTTTACAGCCTGGTACTCCAATTTATTTACATCTTCCAAGTAACAGTAAACAAATAGGTTTTTCTGTCCTTGTCGCTTATTAAAGAAACATCGAATAAATATTGAGAATATTTAAAAAAATAAATTTCCATAATATTGTTTTTTATCCACTAATGCTATCATGCGTGGGATGTTGTCATTCCTACATTCCATAGGTTTTTACATTTTAACCGCAACGTTAATAAAACTATATAACCCTCTAAACACAGATATGTATACTTATTGTTGCAGACATGCAATATAATCATTTTTATCGTTGAATTTTACCATTTAAATTTACCGTCTTTACTCCCGTTTATTTATTAACATTTAATTACAATTTAATTCATGCAGGATTTGAATATAACTCTTTCGGCGCAAGCAGCTATGTCACCTTCAGTTGTTCACCGACTTGGTCAACATTATTATAGCAGGCGTGACTAATCGATCACCAGTTCGCAGAGGCTAGAGTTAACAGTAATTAATGTGATTTATTTTCGCGTAAATAAATAAATATACATGCATGCAATATACATGCTTTGCAGAAATTGCTATTATTTTGATTTTGATATGAATTCGGATACAGAATTTTTACTTCATCTTCCAGATTACAGCTTTACGAACAGTTTCCTTAAATTGTAGAAACATTTGACGCTTTGAATCGCCAAAAGCAAAGTCTTTTGTTCCAATATCCAGGCCATAACCCGAAAAAACTACATCATCTAGTCCAGTTTATGAAAAACATAATGGGCAAGAGTGGTGTACAGTCAACAAACTGAATCCTACAACCCGCGTACACACTTTTCTCGAGAGTAATCCCAAATGCTTCATTAAGCACTTTTCATATGGTCTCCTAAGATCTCATGAGGCTGAATATGATCGTTCTAGCACTCCCAGCATGAGAAAAGTTCCTTTCCAGCACCGAGGAACATATCAGCATACTTCTAATTTATAAATTCTTTCTCCTTTAAAGTTACAGAACAGGTTCAGATGCAAATCTATTTAATAATCTTAAAATAATGAAGATTCTTATCGTACAGTCATAAATTGCATCACTTGTGCAATTTCCATACTGGAAACTTGCAGAATTTAAGTGAAGATTAATTAGCACGCCATTATCTTAACGCCAGATATACAAACAGCTATTATGAACCTTGGAAATTTTACGAATATTAAGAAGCCATGTGTTTAAGGCAAGAATATTAATGGTCCATTATATACTTTAAGGAAAAATACCAGAATGCATAAGGAAACCTTCGAGTACCTGGTTAGAATACGTTTAAACAGTTGTACAACAAGGAAATTTTCCAATGTTTCCGAGCTCTCCGTTTAAGGTAAACAAGACCTCGAAAACGACATGCAGACAACAAAGCGGTTTCAGCTCATGTGCCTTTTATTGTTGAATAGTGTTATACTTTCAGGGCCATATATTTATTTCAAAAAAGAGAGCTTTCACTTTTCACTGAAGTAAAACAACTCGGGGGTGGAGTTCGCACTCCGAACTACACGATTTGTCTTGAAGCTATAAGTCAATATAATTTTATAATAAAAAGAGTACGTAACGCCCACATGTCCTCGAGAGCTGGAGCAGAGAGAGGCTATTGATAATTGGAACATTTCAAAGCGACGTAGGCGGAATGTGGCTATCAGCGACCTTACCCAAGGACAAGTCCTTCCACAGATCGGGAGCAGAGAAAGTACTACTTCCTGCTCTCGCTATTGGACGTTTTTATCCAGAGATGATAGTTTTCTATTTGTTCTCTGACCTTTAACTGATCAGGTTTGCTCATGCGGAAACAATTCACTTAGGAATTTCGAAGAACATTTTCTTCTCTTTTGGATTAACAAGGCTTGTATAATAAATAGTGTTTTTCCAACAATTGGCTTTGAGGTAAACAATAAGAGTTTCTTATTCCATAACAATGTTTTCCATTTAGTGTTTTCTCTAAAGAATAACTATTATATCTTATGTTGTTAAAAACTTTTTAATATTTCCTCTTTACTTAAAAACTGCACGTGTTAAATTTCACTGTTTCATTCACCCCGAGTGAGCGATTTTTCTTATAATGCTGCTGTTTGAAGTTCAAGTCCAAGCCAATTATTTGTCACACAAATTTGTCATTTTGAAATTCAGGTAATTGAAAATGTATTAAAAATAATTTGCATGAAATTTTATACGGTATTTGCATATTAATTGTTTGGTGGCTTACTTTTAATTATTTTAAAAAAAAATTAAACCCGAAAAAAAATTAAAATTATATTAGTAAACGCAATTACTCTAGAAACTTTGTCTATTTTTCTAGCTTTCATTATAAATTTCGATGATGAATTGTTTACAAGCTGGTCGCTGAATCATTTGTGGCATCAGCCATTTGCAGGATATCAGTTATTATTAGTTTGAATGCTTGTGGTTTGTTGAAGTGCTGTCGTTATTCAGTTGTTTCTCACGATGTCACGGAAAGAATATGGAATTTCAAGGCTCGATTAATCTGAAATAGATAGAAAAATAAGCTTTCGTAGAAATAGATTGTAGAAACTAAATAAAAATATAGAATAGTAGGTAGAGAAAGTAATGTGAGTGTAATACATCAAATATTTTTAATTTTTCTCCACTTTTCTGTTAGGTAGAGAAGGTATAGCATTCCACCCAAAAATTCGATACAGTTTTCACCAGAAATACATGTTTTGAGGACCTTGAATCAAAAATAAGACTTTTTAGAAACACATTTGCATTAGGAATAAAATATATATTTTGAATTTTCTGGGAATAGTCTGTGAAGTCCACTTCATTCGGAAGGAATTTTCTATAACCTTGTATAACTCGTAAACGTACTGCACAAAAAATGTAGATCTCTTTAAAGCACAATTTATTCGAAATAACTTCTTTTGTTCCATGACATTTCCGAGAGATCCGTTATTAGTGGTTCGAATTGTCCAATACTTAGTCATTCTTTTAAAGTCATGTCGATATTCAGTTGTTTCTCGCGATGTCATGCAAAGAGAATGAAATTGGTCCAATTCTAAAACATTTTATTATTATTATTCCTTTTGTATATATAACGAAATATTTAATGCAGCTATTTACGGAAAGATTTATTTCGATTAAAATGAAGTAGATAGGAAAATAAAGTTCCCAAGAATAATTCGTATACCATCTAATAACCAATAGAGAGTAGAGAAAGTCATGTAATTTAATAAATGAAAATTTATTTAAACAACATTCACAATATAGCCTCCTTATTGATAGAGAAATTTAAAAATAAGTAATAAGTAGACAGTAACAATTACATTTTGAGCTTTAAGGATAGTGAAAGATAATTTGTCTTTGAGTGCATAGAAATTCTCTTGATGTAGAAACGTACGCATTTTGGAAGGAATGCAGGCCTGTTTCACGTTAGGTAATTTTCATGGCGATATGCGTAAGAAAACACTATGGAACGTTTATGTCGACGAAATGAAAACTGCAATAAGTGGTGCAGAAGGCTCTTGATGGCACTAGTGAGGATATTTCAACTGCGTGATGCACGAGTCCATGCAGTACGGTGCTGAAGCTCACTTAACAGGGCTATTCCATTTGCCGACCCTCATCAATATTCCACTAGCGAGAATAACCTCATTACGTCATTAAACTGCAAGAGGGGTGGAAAAGAACATGAGAAGTGACTCGGTGTTTCGGCGACACATGTGTATGGCGGGAGAGGGGTTACTTGGTAGGAAAGGGGCTTGATTGCTTTCTAATAGTGTTATAATAGCCCCGCTATCCAATATTCTCCCTTTATAAACCAATGTTGCAATTCAGAGTAACAGGAAAGAACAATAGCCGAGCAAACTCTTGCATTCAAGCAAACAGCGCATTTCTTTACAGCTTTATCTTCGTATTTTATTTACAATTCTGTTGCTGCCATTTCTATTCTTTCTCAGTTTGACAGATTAAGGAAAATAAGAAACAAATCTTCTAATAAATAGAATATGATAGAAAAAAACTATGTGGAGGGCCTTGGTGCTATAAATAAATGTAGCAGTAGAATTCAGTTTCAGGAAAACTGCATTTTTCTCTAGTCTAATTTTCACACATTTACCTTCTACCGAAATATTTTACATCACTTTTACGATATCTGTAAATTTCATGAATGAAGGTGTGCTCAGCTGTTGATAGTGGCGTTGAATGAATGTTATGAAATTACAAACGACATTATTTGCTATATTTCCATTCTACATCATGGTATTAATAGATTACTATATAATAAAATATTACAATATATGAAGTATTATAATACGGAATACCCAAAAGAGTACTGAAGTCAGTTCCACCCTATAATAAAACTTATTTTGTCTGCTTTAGGAATAGCGACGAAATTTTACTGAAGCTATCTTCATTTACGTCTACAAGTTAAAGAATATATATTTACAACTAATTCTGTTTGCAAGTATTTCTAAACATAATCCGTTCATAAGCGGTTTTGTAACTTAGCCATAAAAATAATTTCTCTACACTAATTCTGCTGCGCTCATTTTGTTAACCGAACCGCAAAAGTGCTTAGCAGTACAGTATAGCTGAAGAAAGGGTGGGGTTCCCTACGCTTTACAAAATAGTTATGCAATATTAGTTTGTAGACTGTTTTGTTTGATTTGACTTTGAGGAAAGCATCATAGAGAGAAGGCCAGGCTTTCCTGACTCCATAGCTTCCTAACAAATATTTGTTTTGGTAAGAGAGCCAAAACGGCTCATGTGGGCGTTTATAGTACAGATATTAATTCCAATAACTTCTCCGTTAGCTTCTTGAGGGTTTATCCTCAGGTATAAATTATATTAGAGCACTTTCATACGATAAAACTAAGCAAAAATCTACAACGGATACGAATAATTTTTCCAAACCGATGCTCAAAAGGTATTTCTTTAAACAGATTTCATGAAGATGCTTAACAAAAGTATTAGCTTCAGGAGTGAAAGTTTGAGTCCCACTTAATATATTAACCAACTAGTAAGTCTTTGTGTTTGTGCCGTTTTCTTTGCTCTTTAATGGGCTCAGTCACAAAATTAAAGGTTAAAATCCATACATTCTGTTCTATGTTTACAATCCTATATCTTATTCCGAGTTTTATACCCATATTTTTTACATGTTCCAATATTGCCAGTAATAATAAAAATTAAAACACTAATAAGTTTTTATAAAAATACTATACTGGGAACAAAAACATAAAGAAAGAAGAAATATTTGAAATACCGACTTCTACTAAGGTTTGTTTCACGTTGTTACGTGTATTTAGAGTTAAAAAAGCAATTTTACTATATAACAATCCCAACTCAAGAAATTACTTTAGACAGCTTTTGTAAGAAACTTTCATGTAGTAAGTTCATTATCTAAGTGCTTAAACTGTAGTCATGTCATTAAGGAGATTAAATGCAAATGTGTATTTTTTCACGCCAAAGAAAGGCTGCAATAAACGAAAATATGGCTTTATCACAGAAGAAAGTTGGTTTTGGATCGAGAAAATGTATAAGTTGTTACATATCTTCTAAAAGTACCGTTATGTGGAGTTCTTAATTGGTATCTTATTCAGAAACTGTCGAAAATTATGAAGTCTTAGCACTATTACATTTTCTGGGCAAAATTATGTTTTGGAAGCAGCTAAGGACGTCACATGTCCCTCAGTAAGTGCAAGGGCAAAAGCGGCATGACCGACCAAACACATTTGTGCTCCATTATGTGAGATAACCGCAGCTAACGGAATATGTGAAAGGGTCTCCATGACAACAGAACAAAAGTCGATCGTGACGGAGAGAGATATCGATAGCCACAAGTGGGGTCCGCCCAGCCACTGTCAACAAGTGGTTCGTTGTGTTGACACGTCATAAACACGCCGGATCCTGGAATGTGCACAAATCAACATACCCTTTGTGTATGTTTCCAGAATTAATTTTCCCCACAAGAGCGGGAACTTCTATGCATTTGTGTAATTAATATCGCACATCGTATATATACGTTGGAGTTATGCCACATCCGGAAATACTTCTCCAGTTCAATTATCTCACAGCATTAGTTATTTATCTTTTCCCATTCTTGTATGACATTAGAGAAAATGGCAGCGATATTTCAGTATTATCGTAGGTCAAACAGCTGCACATAAAGCGGGAAGTTGAAAAATTTATTGAGAACGAAGTTTTGACCGCACGCATTTAAACATTCTTCAATCGATGTTTTTGAAATTGTCAATACGCGTCCTTGGTCGAGAAGAGCATGCAAGTTGTAGCTGATAAATGCGCTGATAGTATCATATGTTTATGCAAATGTCATTCACAATACATTAGGTTCTGAAAGGTGTAACTCTTTATGCCCTATCTGGATAGGATAGAATTTGTACAAAGATGTGTCAATGAGATTATGTAAATATAAATGTTTGATAATCTCAAATTAATACAAGAAACATGAAGAGAACTCAAAGATATAAAACTAATTAAACCCAGTAGTTGAAGGAGAAACATTCAAAAATGAGATTCCTTTTCAAAAAACAGTGCACGTTTTCCGACTCTGAGACCGGAATTAGCAATGAGTCATACAGTGGGTGGGACTCAAACCCATTACCTTGAGATCAGTGAAAGGAAGTCCAGCAGCAGCCATGAACTTCAATGGTATAACAAGTCACATTATACCGTCAAGGTTGCACGTATTTTTACACGTGACAGATTAGATCTATTTAATCGGTTATATAAGTCACATAGGCTGACATTTAGATCTGTATTAATGTGCTTGTCCATTTCCCTCTGAGGACGAAACGATTTGAGTCCATCGTATTCTAACTTTTAATCCTCCTTGCTCTCAGCGATAGAAGAAATATCTCCCAGTAATTCCCACATGTGTGGAAGCCATTAATGGTCGTCAGCCTAGTTCTTTTTAAGTGCTACAGAGCACCCTGCTGTTCAAAGGACTTAAATATTACAAAATCTCGCTCCAGATAAGACTTTCTGGGGGAAGTTACTAGTGCTTCCAGTGTCATCTACCCATTATCACTACATGCTATCTGTTATGTTAAGTGATAGGTAACATGTTGAAGCTATCGACTTAGCTGGATGCAAGCTAAATTAAAAGTTTGCGTGGTAAGACATCTCAGCATCAATTATTTAAGCTCCGTTAGATTCCTGTTGTGACTCCTGTAATGTAAAGTTCCTTTAACTTCAGTCTGGTTAATCGTTACACATTAAATTATACAGAAACATCTCTCTTTTTATTTACTAGTTTAATTCTTAAATGTGACCCCCTATAGGTTCGTCTTGGAGTCTATTATTCCTGAAGAAACAAAATATAAACACGTTTTAAATATTAAAACACAGTATATCAGAAAATAAGCTTACACAGTGATAAAGCACAAAATTGAGATCTCACATATAAAATATAATAACTTAAATATAATAATATAAAATAACACACCTAGTGTAGATTGTTTTTATAGCACACTAATTGCTATAAACTACCGGAAAAAATAAGCTTTTTGTTTTTCACCGTCGCGTTAGATCAGTAATTTTCCTTCACTAAATTTGTAATATTCAACTCCGAGTAACACTCTACAAAATTCACTCGATACGCATTTATAACCTAGCTGGCAGTTATTATAGAGCGGTGATTTTCATAACATCTACAGCAGTCTAAGGGATTTAAACTTTTTTTTATTACTTCCGCCTTTAACTACATTGATCTTATCACTATTGATCTATCATTGATCTTGGCACTAGTTGCCTATGGAAATGATGTTAACTCGTATTCGTTGGGCTTCTTGCACTTTGGGTTTTTATCATTAGTTATCATTGGTTTTTTATCACACACACACATTCACAATGTAATTCTACTTCCAGACTCTGGGGAGGATAGGGAATAATCTCGACTAGAGAAAAATTCCCATCCCCCAGCCGGGAATCGAACCCGGGACCCATCACACAACAGGCAGGTGCTCTACCGACTGAGCTACGAGGCCAGCCGAACTTAACCGTATTACTTATAACTTTAAACTTATTAAACCACACACACATTAGCTTTTTTAATGTTATAAAACCGATATTTAACTATTTCTTGTAACAAATAAGGTGTAGAGCTTTGCACGAAATCCAAAAGTTCAGTCTCTCCGATAAAAAGAGCTTTTGGAAAGGCTGCAACAAGTGAGTTGACAGTCCTCTTCCTTCCTGCAGCTGCACTTCTCGAAAATGCTATCGATTGCGAGGGAATCGAGAGCAGAGGGTAATCAAGTGCACTCGAGTGTGAACGTGGAGTTCTAATTGGCTTCCTCTGTGACAGAGGTCTTTATGTGCACTGAATCCACAAGGATAATCCTATGCCGTACAATTTTAGCTTATTAGTGACCAATTAGAGCTCACAATATTGCATTTGCTGCTATTTTACTCCATGTTTCGGGCTTCTTTCCTGCGTAAATCAGAGACGGGTAGCCACCAAAGAGGAATAACACAACATTAAAGTGCTCGATGTCCTCTGACATTGACAATTTTCAACCGTTAAGGAGTTCCAGAATACATATTCTAGTTGTGTCAAGTTTATGTTTAAGACTTTCTTCTACTTTTAATGCCTAAAAATTGCTTCTAGGTTACGCAGCGAATCTCAGAATACACGATGAATTAGCCAGTAACAACAGACTTAGTGTTGTTGAACCTTTGATGTTTGCTTTAAAAACAAGGTTAAGAACCGTGCAATTTTCTTGAGTTTCTAGTGCTTTAGAGGGACAGCCAAATTTGATTAGGGCAGAATAAAATCTCGGTGAAAGCTTCCAAAATATTTTGAACAATAAAAGCAGCCATCTTCATGGATGAAAAGCAACTTAGGATGCGTTGCAATTTTATGCGATATTTTGTTTCAGTTTGCTTTCAGTTTGCACTTCTACTTTAACGCACAATTACATAGAATTTCACAAATGTTAATTCTGATTGCAACACCCCCTTATTGGCTGTGAAACTTTGGCATTATACATGCAGCGCTTGTTGAGGGAAGTCGTAAAACAGAGCTCCATACTGACCCAGTGAATATGCTATCGATTTCTACCAGAAGCGGTAAAGGTTGAGTGCAGGAAAAAGCAATTCAGATAATCGCAGCTAGATTCCCTACCCTCCATCTTCCATAAATCTCGCGACAACCACGACCGAAATCTCCCCTCTGGAAAATCCTTACCTTCTCTGAGGAGGAGGAGGATGGATGGATGGTTTCCTGGAGTGTAGCTTTGGCACGGCGAGGATTTCTTTGTTTCATTTATGTTGCTGAGTAAACATCCATTTACAGCCACTTGTCTCCGAAAACTCAAACAGAAGAAAAAGCTCTCTCGAAGAGCAGGTTTGGTTAAACTCGATTATTGTTTTGGATGCTTTATTTCAAGTCCTGGCGTCTGACGTAAAGAGCCTTAATAACTAACTTCCGTTGAGCCCTACAAAAGAATATCTAAGAAGATATATTTTCCCTTTAGGCCAAAATTCTAGCCATCCTTGATCTTCAGATCTTCCTACACGGAAATGAGATTCTCGCTCTGCTAATTCTGTCAGAAACACTCACCCTTTGATCTAAGATAGCACTAAGTTATCCAAGTATCGGAAAATAAATTAATTTATCCATTATCCTCAGCAGCGGTGGACATCTTTAGTGGAAATAATTATTTCCAAAAGCAAAATTAACATATTGCGTCAAGAAAATTAAAACGGATAATGGACAGAGACAACATCGAGAGCCTAAATCTGTTACAGGTTAGAAAGAAGGTGCATACCTGTTATGAAGAAATAACTTTAATAGCCAAATTAAAACAAGAAAGCAACACTAATTACAACTAAAAGAAACGCCGAATCTTACCATTAGTTCAAAGGTAAAATCCACAAAAATGGACTCCAGAAAACTAATACTCTTTGGAGGTTTAGGAACAAAGACTTGCCACTAATCCAACAAACAAAGCCCACTACATGTAAGATATTGGTGGTTTATGTTGCTTACTACGAATTAATCAAAACTTTATTACAATAAACTAAATCTGAAAATTAAAAATTGAATATCAACTCGCACAAGTATTTTCCATTCGCACTGCATTCGTAACAAGAGGGCCAGGTTACAATTCTCATCTCAGTAACAAACCCATCCCTAGAGACACCGCACCCTCCGTTTTGCAATTGTTTATCGATGTTAAAAGCTCCACATGGGAATCCACCTACCATCTTAAGATCCATGCAGCGTTTTCGGCACACCTGCTCCTCTCTGGCGCTCTGAAAGTTTCTAAAGGAAAGGAAAGCAAACTGAAAGAATGTGTTTCGTGTTATATTATTGAACTCAATTGCTAACTCTTCATAACATTTCTTATTCGGGCATAATAATTAACTATCTGAAATAAAATTTAAAAAAAACAAGCATTTTAATTGTATTGTGGTTTTCTTTTATAATTTAAAGCACTGCGTTTTTTCTAAGGGTTTAAATATGGGGCTTTCCTTTCCTTTAAACTGAAGATTAATTCTTGCTTCTGTGATTTCTCTGGGGCATTTTAATTAACTAAAGTGTGAAAGAGGAACACTTTCTTTTTAAAATGGCAATCATTTCCACAAAAGGCAATGCATTAGGTTCGTTTCTTAAATATTTGCAATTTTGCACGATATTATAGACGATAACTACCTTTTAATTATTTTCCACCTTCACTCTACAGCAACACAGTGCATTAATAAACGCCTATAGGTGTTTTTGCCTAACATGACCTGACCAAGCAATAAGAATGGTGTCAAAACAAAGACATTATAAAAGCACATAATTTGTTGCACTTTGTTTCATTACCTATTTTATTATTTATTCGTGACTATTCAGGTTAAATATCTGGTACATTACGTAGTAGTGGAAGTTAGCAAGAATGTTGGAGGTGGCCATGGATCCAAAGTGATTACAACGCCCCGCCGCGTCGTTTCGTAAGAAAAGAAACAAGTGAAGGTCGCTGACTAATGGCTCGAGACACGGTCCAACGAATAGCCAGGTCATACCAAGATGGCGCGGTGGTACATGTAAATCACATTAAAAATAAACGTAATACAACGGTCATTTTCATCTTGGTTGCACGGCAAATGGGTTTCAGCTTCGAATAATCACTGTTATTCCGTTTTATCCACTCAAAGTGAAAGCGATGACAAATAGATTTACATACTATACCTAGTTTTCTGTTTAGTAGATTGTGAGGGCATAAGGTTTCTGCTTGCATCTGCCTGAAACAAATTAGTAAATAGTAGGTTTTAAGTACTACTACCAACTCCAACAAGTATAACGGTGAATAAAAACCAATAGTAATTACTTTAATAATACACAGAAGCACCTCCACTCATTGTAAACATCAGAGACATAAGTTCTGTACTATAAAAGTGATTAAATATGAACTATAATGGTAATGTTTGTGGAGTAAATAAATCTTCTATTTCAAACAAGAACAAAAACGTTAAAACCTCATCCATTAAGCAGCATTTATCAACATCCTTAACCTTGTAAATCCCCTTAATTAACTATCCGTGTATTATTAGCTGACCATGACGGCGATTTTCTGTTCCCTTACGGTATTTTGAGGTCACTAAAGCGCAGAGGTAAATATTTACCTTTGAAGCAGTTCTTTCTTTCCTCTTCCTGTTTGATTTCTCCAAGTCATGATTATCCATTATCGCTAATATCACGAATCTTTTGAGTTTGTATTAGCCACACTGCACTGTCATTTCGGGGAAGCCCCAAATGGCAACGATTTACACGTCATAATGGATACGTGCAGAATATTTTGAACTGTCAAGTGTAACTTGTAAAGCTAGGATAAAACATTAGAGAGAAAATAACAGAAAATAAAGATAATTACTGCTAAAGTATATGCCTTATATTCATCGCCTCTACTGATATGAGCATGATATATAAAAACAAATGACGTCTCAGCTCTTAAGCATGATTACCTCTTTGTAATATAATAATGAAGGCTGTAAAATCAAAGAAAGTTACCGCAGGTTCAAAATTACTGAAGCGTTTATATAATCTTAACGAAGTAGATAGTAAACGATCTAAGAAGTAATCAGAAGGTTGCAGCTTGTTCACATATTTATAACAAATTTAGGAGTATTCTCTGTAAAACTTATTTAACTTTACCTACTGATTCATCTAACAATAAGGATACATATAAAAATGTTAGATTATGTAAAAATTAGGCATGTAAGTTGATAGCTCTTCAAAACTTCATGAGGCCATAAGAGTTTCAAAATGTAATAAAACAACATTTCAAATGTTAATACCATGATCGAAAATATTCATTACATTTTATAAAAATAAAAATAGGAGCAATTTGAAGAGAATTAATATTTGGACAAACAGTTATTTTTAACTATAAACATTCTTATATGTAATTGAAATGTTTGTATTAAAGAGGGGTTGTTAAATTAGCCAATTTTTCCCCACATCTGTTTTACTGAAACATTTCCTAAGTTTTGGTTGAAAACCCTTTATTTCTAAAAGAAACATCACCTAATTAAATAATTATATAAAGCAATATAATTCTGTTTTTCTTCTTTAGAACGGATACCCTGCAAGGCGTCGCTCTCTGGTCGATGATGCTCGTTTTGAGTCCATTGTCGTCAAGCAAACCAAGCAGAGCGTTCTCGAGGAAGCACGACAGCGCTACGACGGTAAGTACATATACTACAGCAGTTTTTAGTGTCCTCTCCAGTATTAGTGAATGTTTCATCGCTAGATGTCGCATGTAAATTGCTGTTCTGTTAACGGGAAAAGCAAACTAAATTCAATTTCATTCTCCACTTTAACGCTATTTTTTCTATAAGATAAATTTTAAATGTTTGTAAGGCATGCGTAGTGAATTTTTTGCATGTAAATATCAGCTGTGATGGTTTTTCTACTTAAAATAAAGCAATACAATAAATTAAAGTTACTAAGTGCCACAACTTTATCAAGTAGACACTTAATTGTTCCCGGAGGACTTCTTGAGACTAAAAATCAGCTGAATTTTTGGAATCGGCTTCGTCATGCATTTGGATGCAGTGGCTTGGTTTACATAACTGATGTACAAAGAAACGTAATTGCATCTGAAAAGTTCTTACCTTTATTTCATTTAGAATTATGAAAGGTACTAAATAAGTGTGCATTATACTTCTCTCAAATAAACAGCCTAATGAAATAGGCACTCATAAGTGGCATTGCTTTCGAAGGTCCTTTGAGGGATACTGCAGGCGTATTACGAGATAACTGCATTATACAAAGAAAACACTTTGGGCAAAATTGTGAGGGGACGCAGTGGATGTAGATATTCCAAGGGGAGATGTGTTCAATGATTACGAACACCCACAGTAGGTGCAAAAATGTGCATGCTGCAAATCAGAAATCACTAATAAGAATTTTAATAATAAATTTGGAAAAGTTTTACAAAATCGAATTAATAAGTATACTCATGTTTGCAAGTTGCATAAGAAACAAAATGCAAGCGCTTCGGGCAAACATTAACTAGCAGCTCTAGCGTTCCTTCTATGGTCTTTATTTCCATATCTGAGCAGTATAGTACTGCCACACCCCAAAAAGACAAAACGTTATTGGTCATATAGCTTCAAGAAATCTTAAAATCTCATCACAGCTATTTGATGTAAGCCCTGCATGCAATATGTTGTGCTTGTCTGTGTGTAGATGCTCCCTCCGACAGTAACGCCGCCGTTGAAGAGAAGGTGGTTGCTGCTGAGGAGCAGGTTGTTGATCAAATGGAGACCCCTCAAGAGGAAGCTCCAGAGTTCGAGGTACCTGCAGGTACGTCACAGTCATAATATTTAATCATCTATTTGTATTCATTTCCAAACACTTCAAGTAAATCCCTACCGAGCTGAACAATTTGTTCTTATTTCATTTTAAAGAATACCGTCAACTGTGTTTTTAAGTCTCTAGTTTTGCATTTGGTTACCACATTAGAGTAAAATATGTCTCTTTGATAGCCTGTTATGGTCACTCACTTCATTCTTATCTGTAGAAGTAAAGTAAGGAAATGTAATGCTCACGTTTGTGCTGACGCATAACATAAACTTATTTTTGCCTCCACACTGCTTCTCCCAGGCAAGTGTTTAACTCTATGTTGTGCTGCATGTTGCATGTTTTCATGTTTCTTGTTATGTTTGACATGTATAGAAATACCAGTGCAGACAAGCGAGGACAAGCCCACCGAAATGGAACCCACCTCCAATGAGCATACCGAAAACAACGAGGAAATTACAGGTGAGTTAGTATGTGAACTTTTCTTTCTGGATATTTAAGGCAGTGAGCTTGAAGAGCATCTTAGAAACATTCAGAAAAACTAAAAGCGAATTATAATCCAAGTGTTCTTATAATAGGAACGTTTTAGAGTGAATGTGTGTATTGACATTATTAGTGAGCTGCTCTATAATGTAAAATTCTTAGTACTGGAAATCTTGCAGTGGATATATTACCTTATCCAAAACCTTCCTAAGCTACTGAACACACATTATTCAGATCCCAATCTTAATTTTATAGCTGTACAGACTGTTTGCAAAGTTTCTCCGCATTACCCTTAAATTCGTGCGGTTATATCATTCTGTGTATAAAATCAATGTTAGTAAAACACAGCCTGTAATCACAGTGGGATAAAAGACAACCAACTGTAACATTTTTGCGCGGAATAGCAGCTCCAGCAACAGGTCCCACTTCCTTCTAGAGCAGAGCTTAAGAGAGAAAAGAAACCTCGTGAGCAGAATATTTAAAAAGGAATGATTTCAAGAAATAAGTTATGATGGCTAAAAGAAATGGAAGCGAAATGTTGCGCGGAAGATGTAGGTGGATATGCAATGGAGGCAGAAAGAGGATAGAAATAAAACAAGAGAAAGAAAAATCGAGGTAGAAATTGACTTTATGCGTCGGGGCTGTGAGGGAGGGACTGCAAAAGGGCAGAGAGTGTAGGAGAAGGTGGGGCAGAAAGAAAGGCAAATTTCTTTCTCCCTCTCCATTATACCAGTCCATTGTGCTCCATTCTCGACCCATTTCCTGCATCTCAGGCGTCACTTCAAAAGCTGAATTATGGGCTCTACTGAAGTGGGCAGACCTTTTTTTATTTCTCTTATAAGTAGAAGTGAACAATTAGAGTTTTACTTAGAGGCAGTCAAGAGTGGCAAAATTCTCTCGATATAATTACCTTAACTAACTTTTTTTTATCTACCCGGTTCCGCTTTTCGCAAAATAAAAAATAATATTGGTGTCATGTCACAGCGAGCCAGGAGGTACTTAAATGATGCATTGCTTATATTTTATTTAGCTACTGTTCAGTAAATACCACAATTTTCTTTCTTTTATAAGAATAAGTGAATTTTTAAAAGTTAAAATGTTAACTCTAACCGACGAAAAAGGGTGTGTCGTGTTTTAAAAGTTTGTTCCCTTCGTTCGAATTCTGAGTAGTCTATTAGGATTGATTGTTTTCATTATAAGGCATAAATACTAAAAAGAGATTGTATAATATTAAGAACCAATCTGTTATTGTAAAAAGTAAAACGAAATGTCTCTAAAATCGTGTTCATCCTGAGACGCGGATACGAAAAGTGAGTACGGTTCATATGCAATATGTGCTCTCTTTCATGGGAGAGGGGGGAAAGCTACTGAACGCCTACACTTTTAGCTTTAAATCTACAGGGTGAGCCAAAAAACTAAACTACGAACCGCTTGCGCGATGTTTTTCCTGCCCGTCTTCGGCTCGTTGCCGTCTGCCGCTATCATAGAAAGGCGCGGATGAAACCGTACAACATTTTTATAACTAATTTTAAAGGCTTTACTTACCAACTTTATGAAAGGAAATGCTGAAACTGGCCATCGTCGTTGTCGATACATTTTTGGCAATCTTTAGGAAACTATCCATCATGTATATAATTATAATTTCGTATTTTGCGAGAAAGTTAAAATAATTGTACGACCAAGACATTAACCTGAAAGTGTTAATGAATCAGATTTCCTTATAGTATTTTAGATTTTATTTTATATTGTGATAATTATGAATAATTAGCATTATGTAAGTAATAAAATTACAGCTTATTCATTCGAAGCACAGCAAAAATAAATAAAATAAAACAACATAATATTCATTTTGAGAAGAATTTCATTGTGCAGCGAAAAAAATATAATAAAAACCAAAGAAGTGCTTTTTAATAGTAGTTTAGTCCATTCTCCTGTAACAGGCTGCATTCATTGTAAAAGAATGAAGAAAGGAACAAGAAAAAATGAAAGCATTTAGCATTCTAACAAGTGGCGTACTTAAACTCAAGAAGAAGAGTAATTCCCTCGTTTGAGACGGCAATTATGAAACATTGTATGCGATAATTAACGTCGTTTTGTATAGGCTTCTGGTATTCATATTATGAAAAACTATTAAAGCTGCAAAGCCACACACTAGCACTGGTAAACTGTAAAAGCATTTATACCTCAGTTGTAATTACCTATATTAACAATTACCGCTGACAAAGAGTACTTTCTTCATCTCTTATCCGAGTTCGGAATTCTATGGACTTGATTCGCTTTTGTTTCGCGCTGCACGGTCAACGTACTTACGTGGCTTGGAAAATTGAATTCTCGATCCATCTAGGAAAAATGGAGCAGGAAATGAAAAAGACACTCGGGATTAAGCTCCGGTAATCGCATCAGTTCTCCTTTGTTCTAAGCCGAACAGTCGCAATAATAAAAAGCAGACTTTTCCAAGTGCCTTAAACTTAACGAACAGACATGATGAACTGTTAAAAAGCAGCAATCGTTGTCAACATTTTTTACTCTTCATAACTGAATGTTACTCATAAAAACATTTCAAATAATTTCAAAAGCGCTTGGTAGATAATCTGCAATATGAATAAATCATTGTTTATTTGGGTAATTTCTACACTGTATATGCCTTAAAACTTAGAAAAATTGACATCCAAGAATATTAATGAAGCTCCTAATCATAAATTTAATTCATTACATTTTTTCTCTGCCATAGACATCAAGTTACGATAGAATAATTTTAGATAAGTGAAATTTGGCAGTTTTTTCCCAAACATACATTGTTATAAAACGCAAACTTCAAATACATTAACAGATTTTCAAAATTAAAACAAATAGAAAGGCAAACTCACCTAAATGTTTAAAAATATTGACGTTTATTGAACTGTGTTAAGGGTGATAGGAAAAATACAAAAAAAACAAGAACTAAGGAACTATCACGAAAAACTAGTCTTTATTTTATAAAAAGGACAAATGGTTTTTCAAACATCTACTTGGAAACACCATTTTTGCAATCAAATTAGGAGAGTAGCTGTTTAAAGCACTTTTCAAGTACATTTTCCCTTTAAATAGCCTAACTTAGACGTTATCTTATCTTCCAGATGCTGACATGACCGAAGAGGAAATGATCTTGATGAACGCCGCCAGCGAGAGCAAAGAGGCTGAGCAAGCAATCCAGAAGGCCGCTCTGATGCTCAAGCTGCGCGAAGGCATCAGCTCCTTGGCTAGAATCCTCAAGGCCATCGAGGTGGGTTTATTAATTAAATAACATATCATGTCTCTTTCGAATAACAACTATACTTATCTATCTTCTACACAACACTGGATACAATAGAACACAAAGAATCGTGCATGTAAAACAAAATTTCCTCAACCATCTTCCGTTGTTTATGGCCAATGACACATTTACTGTTTGCACTTAAAGAAGGATTAAAATTTTTCCATGATTGGCAGTTGTGTCTAAGCTCTATACTTCCTTTGTGCCGACAGCAAATGAATATTGGAATGCCACTAGCCGTTGCAGGAATGCCTTTTCCTCATGTACATAACTATACACAAATCTCAGTTGGCTATGATCAAAGTATTTACACGTTTTCTTTTTAGGCCCAGAAATATTTGCAATAATTAGGCTAGCTTTTATTGGCAATTCATAACCAGAAACTACCTAAAAATATCCGTTGTCATCATCATGAAACGTAATATTTTTTGTCATGGAGCGAACCAACCATCTTGTTAGAGAAATCATTCTTGAGCCTTCGTAATCTAAAAATCATCTCCAGTTCACCAACATTTGCAAGAATTTTAAGTCTTGCAATAACGACAGCAAATAAATATACACATATTAAATAATCGTTGTGAACTTCTCAGTTACACAAACAGTAACGCTTTTGGTAGCTCCTATGAAGGAATTATAAACTTGCCAAATTGTCACATAAGAAAACATGTTGGCGAACTAGTTGTTGAGACGAAGACCTCAACCTAATTCTGAAAGTGTAGATGTAATAGGGCCTTCGTATTCTTCAAAAAGTATTATCCCAAAACCTGTCCATACAGTTCTAATTTAAAATGGCATACTCAGAAGTAACCGCATGTAACAACGGCTAGTGACGAATATTTTTGCGTGCATGTTCGCGGTCACTCCTTGTATTACAGCTGACATTTTGGAAGGCAAAAATGAAGTCCATTTTATTTTTAGTATGAGTACCGTAATGAATTTTAAAGGAACTCCTGCATAAACTATTATGAAATCTTCACCAGGCCTGGACAAATTTTCGTCGAATACAACATTCCTGGCAACCTTAGTGGATTGTTTGTAAGAAGAATGGAGTTGTAAATATCCTAAAGCATTAGAGGTGACCCTGCTGATGCTCTGGTTATTTGTCCAGTCCTGGAAAAAATTTCTTTTTTATTGTTTGAGCAATTGTGAAATGTTCTCCATTCCAGTCATTGGTATTTTGTGTGTGAGATATGGTTGAAAGATTTGAGAGGATGCCTCCTGCTGGAATCAGTTAGAGGTGAGTGTGAAGAAGCACAAGAGGTCCAAGGAAGTCCATTCCTGCCTCCATCCAGATGAGAGGACCCTAGGTTCAGTCCCCGAATAGACAATCAGCCTGTTGGCCGGCCAGTGCTGACACTTTTTTCAGCTCTTCCTTAATACTGTGCTCTTCTTTACAAATAATTTCTCATTTTGTTCACCAGTATTCATTAGGCTTCCATAGAACCATTTGCAGTAGAATTCGTTTGTAGACTAACACTTCGCAAACTATTCCCAAAATAAGTACTTCATTTGTTAACATGTCCATATCTCCTAATAATATTCCTTTCTTCATTTCTCTGGAATGGAATGCAATGCTTTCTTAACATCAGCAATCCTTGAAAACTGGGAATACACAATGCCTTAAGTTTCTAATCAATTTTCACTTTAAATAAGTGGATTAGCTACTATCCCTTAAAAATGTATATTTCTGCACTTTAAGGAAATAATTTATATGCACTCTTAGTATTCTTGAGCTCAGTTGCTATCGTTTTACAACCACCGAACCAAACATCATCTAGTCTTCCCCATTCATATAAAATGAATACTTAAGAAAAAGATCCTTCCATTCTGATTTTGTATGAGTTAGAATGTTTATTTTTAAAAAACTGATTCCCACATAAGAAAACTGTTCCTGGTTTTCGACGGAGAACATTCAAGAAACTAACTCAAGTAAACATCTCATACTTTTGTTAGGAACATACTCATTCTTTCTATAGAATCATCTATAATAGCAAGTTGAAATAGTGTTTCCAAAAATAGCTCAATTCAACGAGACACCTTTCAGTGAAAGCTGATGCATGTAGTTCAAAAACTACATTTTTTGTTATTTAAATTGAAATTAAATAGTATTGATGGTAAGGATAATGAGCAACTTTGTAAAGTCGGTTTCAAACCAATTATATACTGGAAGCCAAGAAAATCTAGAGTTATCACGACCTCTAGAAAGCTTCAGCTCATAGTATAATTATCACAATTTATTTACCCAGTGATTTTGAAAGTTCAAGCATGCTTCGATAATCTTCAACAAATTCTTATTTATCTATAACTCGAATTATCTCTAGCCTTATATTTGAACAGCCTGTATTAGTAATGTCAGTTTTCTGTTTAGTGGTTTCTTTTAGATGACTATTTCTGCAGTCAATGTAGCGTCTGCAATATAATGGTTTTGATTTTGGAAGTAACTGAACTATTATATGCGTTCCTTCAAGATTAATCACCAGTTTTACTATAACAAAAGCAATAGTTAAGATCTAATTTGAAACGTATGATGGAAACAATTTGCAGAAAATTAACTGATCTCCTAAGATATCTTTTATTTAGGTCGTCTGAGTCCTGTGATGATAAAGACCCATCGTTTCCTATAACAAGGTATCTTCACAGATTTGTACAGTAAACTGTTTTCTCTTAGGGAAAGAAAACTTTTTTTTTCCTTTATACTTTCCAGAACCTATGCTACGAAACAGCAAATTATCCAAAATTCAATCCAGCGATATTGAGCTACTTTTGGATATTTTCTCCTTTAAGATGTACCTCTGACTAAACAGGTACTGTGTGTGTTACAGAACTTTAAGGGAGTAGTGACCCACCTAGAAACTCGAGCTAGCAAGGAAACGGGTATGCAGTTCGACATCCTTCTCAAGGTTGACATGTCTCGTCAGAATCTTCTGCTGCTCATCCGCTCACTTCGCCAGAGCTCATCACTGGGAGGCGTCACGCTCCTGGCCGACAGCAGCGTCAGCATCAAGGGTAAGTTTACAGAAAGTTGTTACAAACTTACAGAGCGAAGCTTAACTATGTCTTTGTCATTGCTTTCATTTAACTTAGATCTGGAATACCTACTGAAGTTGGTGTCAAATATTTCAGATCCCTGGTTCCCACGACACGCTTCAGAGTTGGACAACTGCAACCACCTGATGACCAAGTATGAGCCAGAACTTGACATGAACCACCCTGGGTTCGCTGATAAGACCTACAGGGAACGCCGCAAGCAGATTGCCGAGATTGCATTCTCTTACAAGTAGTAAGTGCCTTTCTTTTATCCTTAAAATTCAGAGTGTGATTTATTCAGTATTTCAATCCATAACGCTTGCACTGCTACAGCAAATTGATCTGCTTCATTATCAGGGCTTCATTATCATTATATAACCATGTGCCATTTTTAAATAACCCTTTAAATGTAATGTCCGCACTGTAACGTGACATTTTAACTGCTCGTTTTGAAAAGACAAACAAAATTATAACCTGGAACAAACATCTTCTCTGAAAATCAATACATCATGGCCACTGGAACAAACTCATGAAAGCTGGAAGACTTTCACGTTAGCACTAAAATGTGTGCTACTATATTGAACAGCATAAATGTTTTGTCATTTCAGCATGCTTTATTAAAACCAAGGTACCGATGTCGTCAGTACAAGAAATAATCATTTCCATTATGAGACTGTATGGATAATACGCTATCTCAAATGATTCTAAATCTCTAAGCCAACTAAAAGCAACAACACTAAACCGCAAAAGTCCTCTGAAGCTAAATTCGAATCCTTATTTTGCTGTCAAAACCTAAAGCTGCATTTAAATTTCAAAATCATTCCTCTAAACCAAAGACTCAATATCTGGTTCTCTCATTAATTTACAGCTGCTAGAGTTCCAGAGAAGCAGAACGGTTTTCCTTTTTGTTTGCGATACGGACGGTGGCGCCTTTGTTCGACATTTGACCGCTACCTTAGGACTGCAGAAACTTTTAAGTTATTTCAAAACGAAGCCATAGTGTAATTTACAAACTTTCAGTCACATTAACTCAATTTCACCCTTAGGTAGCAGAATATGTTCCATTGTCCAATGTCCACAACACCCATGCAAACACTCGCAAGTATTTATTGATTGACTAAAATGTACTACCCATGCCAGAGACTTGAAAATCGGATAAACGCAATCCGTTTGATTACCGCATTTACTTATTTCACGAATTTATTAAAAACTTAATAGGGGTATATAATAAAGAATATCTTTTAGAAATTTTCTGAAACTTGCTATTCAAATGTCTGTTCTCTGGCAATCGTCTGTTTTCAGTCGCTTTTCTATTGCCCAAGAGCATAGGAAAGAGTGAGATAAAGAAGACTTATGCGTGTAAGAATTTAGTTTACAATTCAGTATTTTAAACTGTCTGAAGCACAAAAAAAGGATTCGTATTCGTTCATTCTATAACTGCAGATTTTGGATGATTTCATACAATTAATAATATTAGTCAATCACAATTGCTCATATTAAAGTTAGAAATAATACCCCTGAGGAAACCAAGAATGTACTACTGCTTATAAATAAATTCTTTATTTTACTATTATGTTTAAATTAAGTCATTTAGTGTGTGTGCACTAAATTTCGCTAAAGATTTTATTCTCTGTAGAAATGAACGCATTAGCCTTTTATGTTTATAGCTTCTTGAACTCAAGAATGAATCACCGTCAATGTCACTTCTGCAGCACAGTATTATATCGTTTGGAGAATAAATTTGCATAAGTATTTTCTTTATTTGTGCCCCTATAATAGTAGTTGTGGTCTTTTTCTTGCAGCGGTGATCCCATCCCTCACATTGACTACACCCCCGAGGAAAACTCCACCTGGACTGCCGTTTTCAACACTGTTGTGGATCTGATGCCCAAACATGCATGCTCTGAGTACCGCCGAGTGTTCAAGATGCTGCAGGATGAGGGTATCTTCAGCCCAGACCGTATTCCTCAGCTTGAGGACATGTCCGCCTTTATGAAGAGTAAGTAAATTGTCGATATGAAATTCTTGTAAAATCGTAGATTTTAAAATTTTACAGGAACTGCCATTATGAATGAAAATCTCTGGACCGATAGAGATTTGATAGTAAAAAGTTTTGGGGGGATACATTGTTCTAAATGCCGTTTTGAGGTGAAATTAACCCAGTCTTTTCTATAGCATTATGACTTAAGATTTATTTACAAGCAGAGGTACTAAACTGTGCACTTTTTATTGTTTCAGAACACACCGGTTTTACCCTACGTCCCGCTGCCGGTCTGTTGACTGCTCGGGATTTCCTGGCTAGTCTCGCCTTCAGGGTGTTCCAGAGCACCCAGTATGTGCGACACCACACCTCACCTTACCACACACCCGAACCGTAAGTATTTCCCTGTACGTTAACTAAGCTAACTTTTTTGTCAGAATTATAAAACAGAGGCATTTATTTAGTTATCTAAGCATCGTAAATTCTTAGCACAAAATATATGCATGGTACGGATTGTATTTAATTTTTTTCGGCGCAAAATAAATACTCTGAGCGACCAAAATAAGAATTTCGGCAATAAACGAAGGGTGCAATACTACCGATTATATCGATATTTCATTGGTAAACCTTTAGTAAAATTTAGTCAGTCAAGATATGTATCAAACCTTACATATCTAAATCTTTCCTTAAATTCCTGCCAGCGAAGTTACATGGTTTAAGATGCAGCTAGTTCAAACTGCAATGTAGAAAACTCGAGGCCGGAATTTTGGAATGACAGCAAGGAATACAAGGTTGAAAAAGAGCGAAGTGCAGCTGCACTTCTCTCGCTCCCAAAGCAACCTTTAGGCAGACAGTTGAAGATGCATTATGCTGTGAATTACTACAAGTATGATTTAAATAGTTGGCTTTCGTGCTCGACTTCAAAGCTTTCCAGTTAAAATTGGCAGCTAACTTTTTACAACTGACTTGTGGAATCAAAGTTTCGAGATGTATTTCGGCATGATGCTTTCCGGTAATACGAAATTCCGGTAGTCATTTCTGAAGGAGTGCAAACTGGTCAAAGGGGATTATACGAATATGTGTAATGGGTTAGAAGCTGCCATATTTCTAGGGCTGTCAGCTAAACTGTATCATCAGGGAGAAATCTCTTATCATTCATAACATCGAGCACCAAAATCTTGCAAAGTTTTGCTATTCTTAGAACCTATTTAACCTTATGGTAAATCCGATAATGTATTCCATTGAAACACAATATTTCTATGAATAAGAAGTAAAATTTTACGCAGTTCCTACTTCAGTCGTTTTCAACTTAAATAAGGCAATACTAAGAATCATAAAAATGACACAACAGACAGCTAACGACAGAGAAGACAAATCCCTAGCAACGGAGCTTCCCACCGTCCTCGTAATTAAGGTTCCCCGCGCCAAGAACAAAAGCTGATGTGAACTGCTATTAATCCGCCATTAAGGCGCAAGGAAAAGAAGAAAGGACATAATTAAAGAAACATCAGTGTAACACAGGCTCAACATTGACAGAAAACCGCCAGACCACTTATGGTTATCATGCTAAACATGTTGGCAATGCTGCTTTACATTGTTTATTATACATAGAAAGTTTAGAAAACAGCCAGTTATATATAAATAAAGTATGTATACTAGTTATTATGACAGGCAAAGAAACAACCACTTAACACTTCAAAGTATATTACTTCTGTCTGCGAAATTGTAAACGCACAGTATAAATTGCATCATTTAGCCAAGATTTCACTTTTTCCTGCAGGAGAAGTCTGTCCGTCTGATATGGTTTCCCAGTTTTATGAAGTTTAAATATGAAAGAACTTTTTAGACACCATGGCCTAAAAGTAGAACTTTTAACATAGTGCATATGAATTAAAGGCTTTACGTTATCGCACTGTAAAATTGTTTATACCACTCCACTGTACCCAGCTTTGGTTTCAAGTCCATTCACATGGCAATTAAGCTTTGTATTTGCACTTGTTTAATAATTCAGCTTGGTGTTAGGTTTTACTTTTCATTATGTCCTTTTACATGATTAATTTGTCATGGCGGTGAATTATCTGTTCATAATACAAATCTTCATACTTCAATTTATCACAATTCCTTGTGGGGTTAACCTATACATTATATTAGCAACCTTGTGCTTTCTTTTATCTAAAACACTTAGAATAACCTACATAAAAAATAAATGGCGGAAATTATGAATTCAGAAGAAATTGAAATGGAAGCGCCGGTGAAATTACAGAAGCAGCAGAAAGAATAACATTAGAACTATTTACCCAACAAAATCCAGTAAGCAATATAATACAGCATTTAATCGCTTCATTGCTTGGTGTAGGGCAAAACATGTTGAAAGTATTTCCACTGAAAATGACTGCAAATCAACAAAACATCACAACATCTGATATCTTGCTGCACACGAGAGCTAATCTCGTTCTAAACGTGATTTCTCTTAGTTTCAGAAATCATATATTATTATTTTATTTATATTTCACATTCGAGCGCTGTTTAAAAAATAATCTACGCCACACGTGTTAAAAGTGGTTTTCTTTTTAATACTTGTATCATAATCTACTATTAAAACTTATTTTGAAAAAACTTAAGAAAATGCATAATTAAAGTCACTGTATTCAAAACTGTTGCTAGCAATCTGTCTAAAATAAAAAGCAATGAGCCATTTCCCAAGTAGAACGGTAGCCGAGCTCCTGCCACTGCAACTTTCAAACTTCTCGTTGTTCTAAAAGTATCTTCTATTTTCTTTTTTATTCCGAGGTTTTTAATATCGACTATTAAATCTTATGTAATACTTCGTATGATGTTGTTGAAGCATAGGCAGAAAAACTAAAATCTAAAGCTTCGTATTTTATCTTTTCTTAGACACACAGAGAGAAAGATATCGATTAATGGCATTAGACTACTTTTCAATTTATTTAAATAACGAAGTAGGGCAAAATCACTTTAATACAAGCCTGAAGAACAAGAATTTGAAAAGTTAAATCTCCATTTTAAGTATTTTAAACAGCAGTGTATATACTTGGTATGAGCTACGTCATTCTTCAAAATATAAAAAATCTTATATGTTACTCTCACATGACTTTCTCTACTCTTGTAAGAATTATTTTTACAAACGCTTATTCTCCATCTACTTCATGTTAATCAATATAAATATTAGAAGAAACTATCGCATTGCTAATTTTCTTATAGGCGGAAAGAGAATATGGTAGGCTTTAAGCGGTAGTAAATATTTTAAGAGCTGGTTGCTATGTGGAACATTCTGTTCTCTTTGTATGTCCAGGACTAAAAAAATAAGGAATAACGAATTCTCGTTTGAGAAAAATTATTATTGGAAAATTTGATCAAATAACAAGAAATATCTCGGAAATGATTCAAGGGACGAGAACAAATTATATGACATAATTTGAGTGTTTTAACAAAATCTACATTTTTTCTGTAGAAACATTTTGTCTATTTCTTACGGTTTACCAGTTATCAAAATTCATTCAGAATGAACATGACTTTTGGGGATTTTCCCATAAAATTCATGGTATACATTTCATTTGCCATGAAAGTATCTTAAACATATGATATTTTAATCAAAATCATTAGTCATTTTTGAAAAAATCAAAATTTTCTAAAAATGTTCAATGTAAAGAGTAGTCTAGGGTTGGAGGATTTTCTTGAAAATCTTCGTGTCATATCTTTGAAGGATACTGAACCTAAATACCAAGCTTGGTATTTATCTGACTTTTGTTCTTGAGTTGCGCCATTCACAGGCAGACATACACAGGCAGACATACACACAGATAGACACACGTACACACGCGGACCTTTTTCTAAAAATGCTTTTTTTTATTCAGAGGGCCTCAAAACACGTATTTCCGGTGAAATCTCAATATCGAATTTTTGGGTGGAATGCAGTACTTCCCCTAGTTACTATACGTAGTAGAGAAAATAAAAAGTACAACGTTTTAAAGCTCGCAAAATGAATACCCCAGTATATAGAAGTGCTATCTCTCCTCCCTTATGTAACATGGACTGCCCTCACAATATAGGAGCAGCTTTTAGCCCTGATATCATTACAGGGCTCATTACACCTCCTGTTATAATCAAATTGCGAGAAAGAGCTGGAAGATGATTGGCTTTTAGTTGCACTGTAGAGAGAGGAGGATGTGGGAAGATGTGACGTCACTTCTCGCTTGAGCGAACCTGGACATGTTTTATCACCTCGCAGTGAAAATCCTCATCATCCTGCAGACTTATTTTTCATACTTGCATGTTTCGTTTGCAGTCAATATAATTATATCCGATTCCAAATCCGGAAACTCCGGTGCTTACCTCCAGGTTTTCCTTCATTTTCAAATGGTTGAACTCATGTAATTTTAAACATTCTGAGCTTTAGGTTCATTTATATATTCATTTCATTAATTCCTTTATAGTCTCTGTGAACTTTTGTTCTTGTAGAGGCAGTGAGATCGATAAAAATTAATTGTATAGGATGAAACATGTAGAAATGAAGTCATTCAAAATTTTAAAATATCCAACATTTTAAAATTATGATCATGTGCGCAATCTTATTGTGTTTTTGTAGCTGTTAGTACAACTCCTTGTCAGATCCTTTTAGGACTCGAGTAGCCGAGGTCATTATGGCATGGACTCGTGAACGAGAAGTCTGCGTTCAAAGCCCATCTGAGGTCTTTTCCAGGGTTTTCTCAGTCCTGGGAAGGTACCTTAAACTTAGGTAAACATTTCACCTCAGATATCATCAGAGCTGCCGCCTGAGGTGCCGTAAGCAGGAAACCCCGAGGTTAAACCTTCTTAATATTTTTTACAGACGCTTTTTTTCCTCTTGCTCCTCTGATGCGTCTGCAGACAACCCTTAACTAGCGTATGCAAGAAAGACATACTTATACTAAGGCCTTCAAGGCCTTATGTCCTGAAATCTGTGCCCCGGACTAATTAACAGCAATATAAGCATTACTTTTTGTTGGGGAGTGACTGTTTTGTTTAAATCTTAATGATAAAAATGACAAAGCAGCAATGGACAACTCTGTTTTGCAGAATGATTTACATATTTGGATGTAGAATAGAATCTTAGGTGACTAAGACGCCGCAATTATTATGTATATTCGCAATTTAGGGAAACCTCAATAGCGGAAATTAAATATTTTTCAAATTCTAAAACCCTATATTATAAAATTATCAGTAAACGCTTAACGAGAATAGTTTGAATTAAATAAATATATACATACTACCATAGTATTGAATTTACAATATAGTTATTGCTTAATGCTTTTGCAGAGACTGCATTCACGAGCTGCTGGGACACATGCCTCTTCTGGCCGATCCTAGTTTCGCTCAATTCTCCCAGGAGATTGGACTGGCTTCCCTTGGGGCATCTGACGCCGAAATTGAAAAGCTTTCCACTGTAAGTATTCTGAAAGTTTTATTGGTTACACAAATATGACATTAATTCTTCGCCAGTGATAAAAAAATTCTAGGTTATTCTTTCTACGTTTCAAACAAGGTTTTTTTCTAAAAAATTAAGATTGTTAATTCTGGAATAGCTTCTTATTTCTGGAGAGCAAATTAATCAGAAAGCACTTTTAGAAACGACAGAGATGGTTCATGTTCCTCAAACTTGTTTTATCATTTTACTAAAATGATTATCTAAAATCTAGTATTTCGAAGCTTTACATTATCATACTTGTTATTTTTGTTTCTACCATCAACGCCGTCGATGTCGCCATCGTCATGATATCATACGTCATTCAAAACTCCCAATATGATGCACGTAATTTTTCAACCTACCTATGTCATCGCTTGTAAGAATTTGCATAGAGCTATCAAATTCGTTTTTACAATATAATCATTTTAAAAGGAATTGGTATGTTGAGATGAAATTTGAAGCACAGAATGTCTATGTGATGCAATAGCTAAGGAAATTCTCAGTTAAAGTTTTTAAAATATAGGATTCTTGGTGGTACATCACCTTTAAACTACCAATTGTTTTCCAATATATGATCGTTCTAGATAATGCGAATATCCTCAGTAAAACTTCGAGGTGCTAGTTGATTGATAGCTACCTCAAGCGTATTCTGTTACTGTCATATCTCAACATGCAACGTTGTTTCTGTTGTAGGTCTACTGGTTTACTGTAGAGTTTGGACTGTGCAAGGAGGCTGGTAAGGTGAAGGCTTATGGTGCCGGACTTCTGTCCAGCTATGGTGAGCTTCTGCATGCCATCTCAGACAAGCCCGAACATCGTCCCTTTGAGCCTGCCCTCACCGCCATCCAACCCTACCAGGATCAGGAATATCAGCCCATCTACTACGTCGCTGAAAGCTTCGAAGATGCCAAGGACAAGTTCAGGTAATTTGAAATTCGTAACAAATATCTTATTTATTTTTACTCATAGATCTACTAAGCTGGATCTGTGAGCTTTAGCCTCAATTTTATTACATGTTTGTTATAAATATTCAGCATTTCTCGTTATATAAATATTAAAGAATGTAGTTATATCAAATTAGATGATCACTTGAAGTCATTGTCACGCTCAATTCTAGCGAATGATGCAAAAAAATCAAAACATATTTACGGATCTTCTCCTTTTAGGTTTAATTCGTAATATTTAGTTGTAGCTTTACTTCAGACTTGCATATGAGAAGAAATAAAAAGGTTGTTTATATAAGTGTTACCGCTTTCAAGTCCCCCAAAATGTAGAAAATATGTTGGTCCTCTTTCCCTAAGTTGTGAAAAGGGCTGCGACATCGTGCAGTATCAGTAAGCAATTTTGTGTACATAAAATCAAACAGCACATTTAATTCCCTGTCATTTCTGTAGTATGTGGAAGCCTGTAGATGGCGTCTATGGATAGTAGTAACGGAGTGCAATAATTTTCGTAACTTGCACGGGAGAACCTTGTATGGGCAAATCGAAGTCACAGGTGTTCCCCTCAGGCTGTTGCTACAGTGTGCAATTTAAAAGTCATTAATGAATTGTAGGCAGTGTGAAAAGCTAAAATAGAATCCAATAAATCCCGTCATCCAGGACCTCTGTGTTCAAAGTCTCTACAACTCTGTGTTTCGCACAAAGCGCTTGGCTGATAGCAATCAATAGCAATCGGCTTGGGAGTTGGCATAGGTTATGGTTGGCAAATAAACGTTGCTCATTTTAATGCAGGTCAGGTTGTTTCTGTATGCATACTTCATACGTCGACAGTGCGGTTTTTATAACCACTATTCTTAACATCTGTTTCGCCACTTCCGTTATAAAGATGTGCAATCCTCAAGAAGTTTATTCATCCTTTTCAAAACGCCCAAATAATTCTTCAGTTTAATCAACTGAAGTCATACACAGACTTATTTATATTAAAACATGCCATATCCTTAAAATTAACCTTCATTGATATAGCGAAATAATTTTTGAGCCCTTGCATACTAACATGTCCAGCAGAAATATGTCCAAATCTGTCATCAAATATGTGGAGTTTTAAATAAAGATGAAAAGTATAAGCCTGATCAATGTGTATGTGTTTGCAGGAGGTGGGTTTCCAACGGAATGTCCCGTCACTTCGAGGTTCGCTTCAACCCCCATACACAGCGAGTGGAGGTACTGGACAGCGTTGAGCGACTCGAGAGCCTTATGACGCAGCTGAATCTTGAGATGCTTCACCTCAACAACGCATACAACAAGCTCAAGTCCAAGGCGCACTCCGGATAAACTTCCTCAATGCGACCAAGGCTCATCTTTCATGCACCATTCACAATCCATCCCTTCTGTAACTTCGCTTTAGTCGAGAAAATAGTTCTGGACAGAAACGCATTTGGTAATTCTGTATCCGATCAGTTACATCGATGTAAAACTGCCTTTATTTCTTGAGCTTTAATTGTATGCCAGATTTAAGGTAAACATTTCCCAAATTAAGATTTTAAAACGCTGTTGCTAACGGTGTAGTGCTTGTTTTGACTTCCTTTTACTTAGTCATCGCATTCCGAAGTAGTTTTCAGATGAAATTTACATCGGAAGTGCTAAGATATGTGCCATGGCTATAGAGTGAAATACTTACTTTATGTCATGGTATTTTTCTGGTAAAGGATAGGTAACTTGGTCGGTTTTGCTGACTGAGACAACTTAACGTTACGGATTCTACAATATGACCTTAGGTATCTGCGATGGGTATCTACCTCAGACAAAAGCAAACCGCGGCACCAACCCTTACGCGACTAGGCTAATCAGGAGTAGTAGCCCCAAGTCCTGCTCCTGATGGTCGATTTGTCCATGTTTGGGCTATGGTAATAGACCCGGTTTGCCCCCGGAGTCACCGTCTGGTAGACCACAGATCACGCGACTCGTTGCTGTCCATGTGATCGTGATGGTAACAAGCCTTCGACGGTTATCCGTCAGACAGACACAAGTCGTCCACATTTTACTGTCTATCAAAACATGTATATTTGTTAGAACAGACCATATGGAAGTCTTATTCCAAGTCCTCCTGTTTTCTCGACTATCTCATTGTACTCATTCATTATGTATAAAGTATTCATCCTATTAATTATTATTATTAATGTATTATTAATATTTCTTTGCTGTACCTGTAGCACGGCTTCCTTAATAGCAGAAAGATTAACAACTGCTTCTGAGCGACTCAGAAGTAGCACAAGCTTATTACTATCGTCTAAATGATTTAGACGAATTTTAAAAATGACACAAATGTCCAATGTGTCTTGTTTTCCCCACTGTTTCAGTAAAATACTGAATATTTATGTAACTATCAAGAGAGCCGTGACTCATACATTGTTAATGAGATTCCTATTAGTGATGTATGTTGGCAGGATTGTGAGAATGAGTGAAAATGTATGAGTGAATCTTTCGTCATTTCTTTTTATCCACCTCTGGATTTAAATTAATTATATTGTGATCAATATTTTCCTTTTTTCTCTCTGGGATGCCTGCTGCATAAGTGAGTTTCTGTTTTAATATTATTGATATTTTATTGTTTCAAATGCACATGAATAGTCCATGTTTGCAAATTGATTTCGAACGAAAGCAAATGTGTAATCCTCTAAGTCAAGGAAAGCATGAGAAAGTATAATATTTGCAACACAATTCGCTTTTAAATACGGTAAATAATCGATTATAAGCAAATTAATATTTAAATGAAAAGTAATGTTTATAAATCGACATTACAAAAGAACTTGGCAGCATGTTCATTTACTTTTGAACTTCCTACATAATTTACTGAACTGTGCCCGCACTTTTAAATGGGATACCAGGGTATTATTAAACCTACATTTGTATATTAGTAATTAAGAGCTTACTTTTCACTTAGCCAATATTATAAGGTATTCAGTTCTGGCAATGATTGGCTTTGAATCACAGCATATTTTCCTTTTTCCTTGACACAAAGAAGCCTACATTTTCAGCTTATGTAAATGAAATAAAAATGAATGTATAATGTACATAAAATGTTTAACGTGCTAATAGTTGTGTGATTCTGTGTTATTCTGATGTTGTATTACTTAGGGAGAAGTGTACCCTGCTTCAGAAATACATAGATACTGCAACTGCACCGTTTAAATTTTGTTTTTTCATTACAATTTACCTTTATAACCTTTAACTCCTATCTTCTCTGATATAGCATTGATAGTACCTATATCTTCTGCTGCATATACTCCCAACTTGGAATTCTTGACTATAATTCATTTCGAGAATTAATTTACCTTGCACAACTATTATTGTACATAGGATCAACGTATTCTAAAAACGTATTGGCAAAAACAGCGAGTATAGCACACCAAGAGGAAATATAATCATTGCGGAAGGAACGGGGAATTGTATACTTAGATGGTTGTGACGTCACTCACAATACACTGAAGCTTCGGTTACCAGAAGTCAGTTATTTTGTACATTTAGCAATGCTGCATAAACTTCCTTATCTGATGTACTCCATTAACTTCCACATTAGGCGCTGAAGTGCGCCCCACGGCGATCGTCACTTTGCGAGTTCTCTCTGCACGAGTGCCAACGAATGAGCAAAAAACACACCAGATAGTTTATTACGGACAAACTGTTATGCAGTTATCTCGGTTTTAAAGAACTTTTAGCAAAATAAAGAACATACCGTTTATAATATTATAGAGTTACCTTTCAGATGTTGCAGATCATTTTTAACGTTGATTCAACGTAATATTAAACATGTATCTATTTTATTTAACGTAGTTCATTTCACTCGTGCATCACAGAGCATCAATAAATAGCATGAAGTACATAAATGACCACATATTAGTACTGATTCAGGCATACAATCAATAATTAATTTATTGGTACATTTTATTAATATTTTATGGTGCAGCATCAAATAATAATTACACAATTTCTCGACCAGAAGTAAAACAAACACAATCATCTACGAAAATATATAATTGCAACGACTATATCATACCAAAGGGTATTTAGTGTACATTTAATCTATTAAATATTCTTACTTAATCAAAAATAGATTTATTTGTATAGTAAAATAACTGAAACAATACACAATACGATATAATCCTTTTGTATTATACGCTTTTATGAAAATCCGCCAATTTCATTGACGTTACCATGGATACAAAACAACTAAAAATATCTTTGAGGTAAATTTTGCTTCCCAGCACGATGTTTGTAAACAGTGCAAAAGAAGATATTCAATAAATCACATAACCACATTTAAGTGTTGACTATGCAGTTTTATAAAATGGTAGATCCTGGGTGAGTACAGCATGGCTTACCATATTTGCCGCACCGATTAGCAGAATTCAAACATAATAATGTACATCTGCATATGAGTTTGGCATGTAGTAGTCAATATTTAAATACATCATCACAGGTCATTATTACAATGATACCCTCAATTTTACATTACAGTAGTTTCTTCTCTATGGCGTTATTGAAATTTCACACTTTTCGTTCAAAATCTGTACACGTCATGTAATTTTTTCAATACCAACAGTAACACTTCCTGCTAATTTTTTTGCATTGGTAAAACTTCTGCTATTTTATAACGACCCATATGATTTATATTGACCTACATTAAAAAATAAAATTTTCCTTGTACCGAAGAACATGAATAAAACATTAGATACCATGATTTCAACAAGGAACGCGAGATAACATTGCATGTCTTCTTAAGCTTCTATTTCAGTTATGCAGAATAGGTTATGTGAGTTTAGCAAAGGCATAACAAAACAAAAATCTGGCGTGTTACACTCACACGACTTTCTCTACTCTTGTACAAGCTATTTTTACAAACGCTTATTCTCCATCTACTTCATGTTAATCGAGATGAACCTATGCAGAAACTATCATATTGTTAATTTTCTTGTAGGCTCAAGGGGAATATGGTAAGCTTTAAGCGATAGTCAAATCTTTTAAGAGCTGGTTGCTATGTTGAGCATTCCATTCCCTTTGCATGTCCAGGGCATTAAAAAAAAGCGAATAACGAATTCCCATTTGAGAAAAAGTATAAGTATTGAAAAATTCAAATAAATAACAAGGAATATCTCGGAAACGGTTCACTCTACAAAAACAATGTGTATGACATAAGTTGTGTATTTTAACAAGAACTATATTTTTGTATAGTAAATTTTGTCTATCTTTTACGGTTTACCAGTTATGCAAAAGTCATTCAGAATGAAGATGACTTTTGGGGACATTCCTAGAAAATTCATCATATATATTTCATTTGCCATGAAAATACCTTAAAACATATGATATATTAATCAATATTTTTTAAAGAAAATCAAAATATATTTCTTTGAAAGATATATCTAAAACAATGTTTTTTAATTCAGGGCGCCTCAAAACATGTATTTCCGGTGTAATCTCGATATAGAATTTTTGGGTGGAGTGTAATACTTCCCCTACTTATTATACGTAGTACAGAAAGTAAAAAATATATGTGTTACAATTACATGACTTCCTCTACTCCTCTATCGTTTATTTAGTGGATTACAAATTATTCTTATGAAAGCTTATTATTTTATTTACTTCATTTAATCGAGACAAACATTTCCGGAAATAGCTGCACCACACATTTCGTTATAGGTACAAAGGGAGCGGCGTTAGGCAAATGTTTTGAACCGGAGCTATAAACTGGGCTTAAAATTCCATAGTCTTTCAATGACATCGTCAGAAACTATTGAAAATCGACAGGACTTGAAAAGAATTGCTAAGTATTGAACAACACGAACAATTAATAACGGATATCTTGGAAATGTCAGTTGACACAGAAAATTATTTTAAGTAAATTGTGGTTTAAAGAGATCTACAATTTCTGTATAGTAATCGTTTCCGTCTGTATCTTAACGTTTACCAGTTATAGAAGATTATGCAAAACTCCTTCAGAATGAAAACAGAACTTCACATACTATTCCCAGGAAATTCAAGATATACATTTTATTATTCACGTAAATATCATAAAGTGCTAAATTTTAATAGACAATGGAGTATTTTGATTTATAATTTGCACAATTACAATAATACATAACGCTGCAATTTAGAACTCGTTAAATCTATCTTCAGATTTAGAGAATAAGACGATGCAAAGAAAAAGTCTGATGTGTTACATCCAAATGACTTTCTGTACCCTTACAAATTATTCCAATGAAAGCTTATTTTCTTATCTACTTCATTTTAATTGAGATAAACTTTTCTGGAAATAACCGCATTAAACATTTAGTTATAGATACAAAGGGAGTAAGATAGTCAAATGTTTTAGAACTAGACGCTATACGCTATACTCTTTCCACGTAGTTGCGAGAAACAGCTGAAAATCGTCGTGAGTTAAAAAGAATGACGAAGTGTTGAACACCTCGAACCATTAATAACGGATATCTCGGAAATAAAATGTATAAAATTTCTTAAAATTCCATACTCTATACATGCACTCCCGAGAAACAGCTGAAAATCGACGTGAGTTAAAAAGAATGTCGAAGTGTTGAACAACTCGAACCATTAATAACGGATATCTCGGAAATAAAATGTATATCTTGAATTTTCCGGGAATAGCCTGCGAGTCGTCCTCATATGGAAAGAATTTTGTACAATCTTATATACCTGGTCAACGTTAAGATAGACGAAAACGTACTACACAAGAAATGTAGATCATTTTAAAACACACAATTTATTTCAAATAACTTTTTCATTAGCGTCAGGCATTTCCAAGACATTCGTATTAATGGTTCGAATTATTCAACATTTAGCCATTCTTTAAGTCCTGTCAACGTTCAGTTGTTTATCGCGATGTCATGGAAATAGTATGTGATTTTAAGAACTGCATATGGCGTCCAGTTCTTAAACACTTGAACTATCGCTGTTCCCTCTGTATCTATAACGAAATGTGCAACATAGCTATTTCTGCACAGGTAGAAATAGATAGAAAAATTTAATGTGTTACACTCACATGACTTTCGCTACTCTTGTGCAAACTATTTTTACAAACGCTTATTCTCCATATGCTTCATGTTAATCGAGATATTGAGATGTTAATCTTATTGCTAATTTTCTTGTAGATGCAAGGGGAATTGGTAGGCTTTAAGCGATAATCAAATATTTTAAGAGCTGGTTGCTATGTGGAGTATTCCATTTTCTTGGCATTATCAGGACAAAAAAAATCGATAACGAATTTGAGAAAAAGTATAAGTATTGGAAAATTTAAGGGAATAACAAGCAATATCTCGAAAATAGTTCACACAACAAAAAAATGTATATTACATAAATAGTGTATTTTAACGGGATCTACATTTTTTGTGTAGTAAACTTTCGTCTCTCTCATGATTTACCAGTTATGCAAAAGTCGTTCACAATGAAGAATACTTTTGGAGATATTCCCAGAAAATTCGAGGTATATATTTCATTTGTCATGAAAATATCTTAAACATATGATATTTTAATCAAAATCATTAGAGCCATTTTTGAGAAAATTAAAACTTTTGAAAAATGTTCCATGTAACGGGTAATCTGGGTTGGGGGGATTTTCTTGAAAACCTTCGTGTCGCATCTCTGGAAGATACTGAACCTAAATGCCAAGTTTGATGTTTATCCGACTGTTCGTTTCTGAGTTATGCTGTTCACAGACACACACAAACACGGATATGTTTCCAAAAATGCTTTTTTTGCATTCAGGGGGCCTCAAAACATGTATTTACGGTGAAATCTCCGTATCGAATTTTTGGGTGGAATACAATACTTCCCCTACTTACTATACGTAGAAGAGAAAGTAAAAATAACCTGATATTAGATAAGAATAGTTTTATACCCACTAATAAACCGAGCGGGATGGCTCAGGAGACAACGTCTGTGGCCCACATTAGGGAAGTCCCGGGTTCGATTCCTGGTGACCGCGCACTCTGACCATAGGGTTTTTCGTGGATTTCCCCTGCTCGCCTAGACGATCGCCGGCATGATGTATTCCTTTCTCCCATTTACTCTCACTTCGCGTTTCAGATGTGTTTTCAGATCCTGCGGTGCTGACGGTGTCGGGTAGATGGCGTGGATGCTTGCGAAGTGGAATTTTCCTCGTAAACGCCAGGGTGCATTGTCCCGCCCATTAGGATCGCTTCGTTGCCCTCTCTCGGGATTCTTTTTCCAACTGGCGCGCGGGTGTTCAAACTGGAATTATTAGGGATTTCTGCGCGACTCTGTAGGCCTGCAAACCTGAGACCCCCTATGGCTCTTTCGATTCATACCTGCCACCCGGGGGTTGTAGCCGTAATAGATGAAGCTGGTCGCAGTGCGCGAGCTGTCGCCCTCCGATAAACACATCTTATATCCTACCCACTAATAAACGATAAGGACTACAGAAAGTCATGTGAATGTAACACATAAGAGTTTTCGAGCTATTGTAGGCTGATTTAGAGGAGTTTTAATAGTGAAGCATCACCTTTACCTCTTATTATAATATCGTACAACCCCATGATAATAAACTGTATATTTTAAAAAGCTTTACTGCTTTCCTGCAGCAATTTTATCCCTTATAGTTTGCGAATTATTAAATATTTATTACGAGTAAAAAGAGGTTCAATGAGTACATAGAGAAAATTCAAATACACGTTATTTTAATCAAAATCGTTAGTACGATATTTGATTAAATAAGAAATAAAATACAGGGTTTGGGGTGACGGAATTTCGCTTTTTAGGCTTAGAGGCACACAACTGTTTTACCAATATGCTCCTATTCATTCAGAGAACCTCCAAAAGGTACTTCAGTTGAAATCGCAATATCAAAAATTTGAGTAGTATAATATGTAATGTTTTTTCTGTCAAAGGTAAGTGATAAAGTGAAATATCTGATGTGTTGCATTCACACGACTTTCCTTACTCAGTCTTCTACAAACTATTCTTACAAACACCTGTTCTGTTTATCACTTACCGAGGGAAATGGCTTCGCGGCAAGTGCGAGGGTCACATTCGATTCCTGTCCTGCCCACCCTAGCCTTGGATTCTCGTGGTTTTCACTAGTCGGTAAGCGTATGCTGGGTTGGTTTCTCATTTACTACGAGTCCTTTCCACCATTTCCCTTTCATTACGTTTCCTTCTCAAAGGAAAGTGTAGGTACTCCTTGAGGACATTATAGGCTGCTTGGTCAAGAGTCGTTCCTCGTCCTCTCTAAACAGCTCCAGTAGTGGAACGGGTCTTCTAGCTGGAACTGTTAGAGACTTCTGCGCCTCTCTGACCTGTCTTCCTCTGCCTGTAGTCTCCTATGGTTCCTTCACTTCATTCCTACCTCCTGGGGTGTGTTAGACACAATAGATCTATGTAGGTCGCAGTGTTCAAGGTGTCCCCCTCCGTTGTACCTGTAACCTATTTACCCACTTCTTGTTAGGAGAGATAAACTCTGATTACACATTTACACATTTCGTAGACTATGTGATGGCTTTGAAATTCCAAACTCCATGCATGACCACGAGTAAAAAAAAGTCATTATATGTGTTGCATTCATATAGCTTTCTACGTTCACTATCGTTCATTTTTATGTAACTTCAACACACTATTCTTACGAAAGCTTATATACATACATTCATATAGCTTTCTCCGTTTACTATCGTTCATTTTATGTAACTTCAACACACTATTCTTACGAAAGCTTATATATATAGATATATATATATATATATGTTAATCGATAAACTTTTGTAGAAACAGTACATTACACTCTTAGGTTCAAGGGGGATAGAGGTAACCCAAGTGGATAATCAGATGTTTAAAAGTGGGCCTCTATATACTGGACTTTCAACTCCATAGCTCTTTCCATAACATAGAGAAAATACAATAGCGACAGCAATTTAAAAAAACGTATGTTTTACACTCACATGACTTTCTTTACTCTGTACAAACTATTTTCAAAAACGCTTATTCTCCATCTACTTCATGTTAATCGATATAAAAATTTGCAGAAACTATATTATTGCTAATTTACTTGTAGGTGCAAGGGGAATATGCTAGGCCTTAAGCGATAGTCAAATATTTTAAGAACTGGTTGCTATGTAAAGCATTTCAGTTTCTTTGCATGTCCAGGACATAAAAAGAAACGAATAACGAATTCTGATTTGACAAAAAGCATAAGTATTGGAAAATTCAAACAAATAACAAGGAATATCTGGAAATGGTTCACTCGACAAAAAAAGGTTATATTCCATAAATTGTGTGTTTTAACGAGATCTACAGTTTTATGTAGTAAAATCTTTGTCTATCTGTTACGGTTTACCAGTTATGCAAAATTCATTCAGAATGAAGACGACTTTTGGGGACATTCCCAGAAAATTCATGATATACATTTCATTTGCCATGAAAGTATCTTAAACATATGATATTGTAATGAAATTAGAGGCATTTTTGAGAAAATCAAAATTTTCCAAACATTTTCCACGTAAAGAGTAGTTTGGGATAGGGTATTTTCTTGAAAATCCTCGTGTCACATCCTTCATACATACTGAACCTAAATACCAAGTTTGGTATATATCGGACTTTTCGTTTTTGCGTTATGCTGTTCACAGAAAGGAAACACATCCGAACAGACATACACACACGGACGTTTTTCTAATTCTTTTATTCAGGGCACCTCAAAATATGTATTTCCGGTGAAATCTCGATATGGAATTGCTAGGTGGAGTGCAATACTTTCCCTACTTATTACACGTAGTAGAGAAAGTAAAAATGACAAAACTGTTGTAAGATTTAAACCAATACTAACGAGTATCTCGGAAATGGCTGTCACAAGAAAAAAGATTATTTGAAATGAACTGTGTACTTTAAAGAGTTCTGCATTTTTGGTGAAGTAAATTTTGTCTATCTTTTAAGGTTTACCAGTTATACAAAATTATATAAAACTCATTCCAAGCTATCCTCAAAAATTTTAAGATATATATTTTAAGTATATGGTATTTTAATAAAAATCGTTAGTCATTTTTGATTAAATAAAATATGTCGAATAATATGATGTGTTACACTCACATGACTTCCAATACCTTCTATTATGCATTAGTGTGTATACGAGTATTCTTACGAAAGTTTACTACTCTATTTCATTTTAATTGAATAAATCTTTGCAGAAATAGCTACTTTACACATTTCGTTATAGATACAAAGAGATAAACGTTTGAGAACTGGATTCTATATCCTGGCCTTAAAATTCCATACTGTTTCCATGCAATCGCAAGAAACATTTAATGTCGACAGAATTTTAAAAGTACGAAAAAGTATCATGCTCGTATCCAGAAATAAATTTCGGGGGGGGGCCCTTTCCATAACCAGATCTAAAGTTAACAGCACCCCACAAAGTTGGCATGTGCCACTATTTTTTATTTATTTATTTATTTATTTATTTATTTATTTATTTATTTATGGACGGTCTTTAACTGCTGTGCTCCTTAACGTCCCATTCTATATTGGGCGTTAAAGACAGGTAATTTTGCTCAGAGGCCTCTTTATCACGTTTGAGGTTCTTTTACGTGCCGTAAATCTACGACACGGATCCACCGGCTTTACTTTCCTTTCGAAGTAAGCCATGCTAAGGATGTTTACGCCCTAAAAAATCCATCGCCCTCTGCCGGTTTGAACCCGCGACCTCGGGAACTAGAGACTAGCATGGTAACCACTAAACCACGGAGGAGGCCGACGACATGTGCCCACTTTGAAGTAATAGACGTTATATGGACAAGGAAATTGCTTGGAGACATTATATAAATAGGAAAAACTCACTAGGATGAATTTCAACTTACAGCACAAAACGCTTCAAATAATGGGACTATGGTCCCCATATATATGCAAGGTGACAATATTAAGATTCCCTTTTCCTTGTAAATGTGCTACTAGCAGTAGACCCACCTTTATAAGGAAATTTTCCCACATTGGTTTGATATGAATTTAAATAAATAAAACTGTCAGAAGTTTAGGAGGGTTTGAACCCTAAACTCCCCTCTAAAATACGGCCCTGCAAGATATTGAACAACTTTAATCATTAATAACTGATATCTCGGAAATGGCTGATGCAATGAAACAATTTATTTGAAATAAATTGTGTGTTTTAAACTGGTCTACATGTTTTGTAGTACATTTTATTCGTCATGTAAATATCATTAATCAAGGTCTTTAGAGACATTTTTACTTTCTCTACTACGTATAGTAAGTAGGGGAAGTATTGTATTCCACCCAAAAATTTGATACCGAGATTTCACCGGAAATACATGTTTTGAGACCCCCTGAATCCAAAAAAAGCATTTTTGGAAACATGTCCGTGTGTCTGTGTGTGTGTGTGTGTGTGTGTGTGTGTGTGTGTGTGTGGGTGTGTGTGTGTGATAAGATATTTTCATGACAAATAAAATGTATATCTTGAATTTTCTGGAAATGTCCCCAAAAGTATTCTTATTGTGAACGACTTTTGTATAACTGGTAAACCATAAGAGATAACAAAATTTTACTACACAAAAAATGTAGATCGCGTTAAAATACACAATTTATATCGTATACATTTTTTTTTGAGTGAACCATTTTCGAGATGTTGCTTGTTTTTCCCTTAAATTTTTCAATAATTTTCTCAAAAGGGAATTCGTTATTCATTTTTTTTTGTCTTGGATATGCAAAGAGTATTAATCTGTGGCAAAGGGAATGGTGCTGCACCTAGCAACCAGCTATTAAGAGATATGTATGTGCTTAAAGGCTACTATATTTCTATATTGCCCTTGTAAATATATTCCCCTTACATCTACACGAAAATTAGCAATAAGATAGAGTCTGCAAATGTTTATCTCGATTAACATGAAGTAGATGGAGAATAAGCGTTTGTAAGAATAGTTTGTACAAGAGTAGAGAAAGTCATGTGATTGTTAACACATCAGATTTTTTCTAAAAGAAAAATTTCGAAACATTTTCCATGTAAAGGGTTTTTGGATTTGGAGGTTTTTCGTGAAAATCATCGTGTCGAATCTTTGGAAGGTACTGAACCTATATACCAAGTTTGGTATTTATCCGACTTTTGTTTTTGAGTTATGCTATTCACACACTCGTTGAGAGAGAGAGATCTTTTTCTAAAAAAAGTTTTATTCAGTGGACCTCAAAACATATATTTTCAGTGAAATCTCGACATCGGATATTTGGTCCTGCTTACTATACGCAGTAGGGAAAGTCAAAATGATTCATGGAAAGGGTATTTGGGGGGAAAATCTTCATGTGGCATCTTTGGAAGATACTGAACTTCCAAACAAGTTTGGTATCCATACGAAATTTGTTTTTGAGTTATGCTCTACATAGACACACACACGGACCTTTTGCTAAAAATTCTTTTTGGATACAAAATCAATATGAAAAACACTTGTGAATACTTAAAACTAACGGGAATAGGTATTCAGGAGAAAGTTGAATTTTTGGATAGAGCTTGTAGAGAAAAGCAGGTTTTAAAATGTGTGTTTAGATTTAGAATAAACAGAACTAGGTGGTGAGGTCCACATCTGTGGCAGAAGGGTTAACCTCATGGCAGCCACATTCATGTTGCGGTAGCTTTCAGAGTGAACCGCGACTGCCAACATTTTCTGACGACCTTTCAAAGGCCATTCATTCCATGCTTCCTCATCATCGGGACTGTCCTGGGTGCTCCTACAGCGTCAGCATGACCTTTGAAAAGTCGAGTTAAATGCTAGTAGATGCGGTCACGCTCCAATACTTCAACTGCAATAAGATAGAGAGCGGTTCATCATAAACGACCCTCATTGCTTCAGAATTCTACTTCTGAAGTAAATAACAGACTACATAATGAGTAGAGCTCAGCATTTGCCTATTTTGTTCCCTTGTTTAGAACAGTAGGCTTTTTATATACAAATATTTTTTATGCTTACTGGAGTAAAATATAATTACTAATTCTATACTGTCTATAATTGCCTATAGTGTGTGCGTTTTCATGTGTTAAGGGCTATTATGGCTTTTATCAAGCCATATTGTTATTTCGTTTTTATTATTGGTGATTATTAGTATTATGTATTAGTGATGTTAACCTTAGTATTGCAATTAAGGTGCACCAGGACTGGGGTTTTAGGTGAAAATGACAAAATTTTCGATTTTTGAACTGTATCATATAAATATTCTATAGACACCTGCGAATCATTTTGGCCAAACATTTTTTACAATCCACCATTTTTAAAAACCCAAAGACATCTTTAAATCATCCTTGCGCTCCCTTTTAACCCCACTGGGCCCTTACGCATGAAATTTATTCCTTACGTTTTAGTTTTGCTGTGATGTAAATGCAAATTGGCATACATAATCTAAACTGTGCTCTCTAAATATACAATCATGCACCTTTAGATTGCTTTACTCATTGGCTCATAAAAACAATTTATACTGAAAATTGAGGAAAATGTTAACACGAATTTCATAAAAGCACAAATTTATTTCTCTAACTAATAACATCAATTTCATTCAAATTCTTACTTATTTTCACTGTACTAAAGTCATAAAATGTTACTGTCATACAGGCACTTAGAAAATTTACATTTTGTTGTTTTGGGCCTAATTAAAGATATTTAATTTTATTATAATAGAAACTATTTGAGCTAGAGCTTCGAGCTTTTGCACAGTCATTTCTTTGTTTACTCATATTAAGTGTACAAATTTTCAAGTGAATAACTTTAAAAATTAAAAAAGTTTAAAAAACCAATCCAGTGTTTATATTTCGTGCTCAGAGCCAATAAGACATTATTGGCAACATGCCTGGTGAAATCCGTAAACCATGTATTACTTTCCTAACTTCAACAGTTGCATTGTTTCGTGTAATAATAAAAGTAGCTAATTAGCACAATATAGTGTACGGCAAATGCTTCAACTACAAAAAAAGTTGTTTAAGACCGGGATATCGATCGTTTTAGTATTAAGTAATCGTTTTATTCATTAATATAATGTCCTAACACAAATATTAAGTCACATAAGACTTTCCTATATAATAGAGTTATTTGAAATTATGAATTGGTTCTAAACAAAGTTTGTTAAATGTGAAGCATACACAAAATAATAAATAAATCCGGCCGCTTGAGATTTTTGCAACAAAGATAGTAATTTTAGGTGCGTTTGACCCCATAGCAAAATATACACATTAGCAACGTTAACATTTGGTCACCCATAGTTATGGTTGTATTTATCCACGTATACCGGTATAAAAAGAAGTACACACTCCATTACCATCAATTATTGCGACGGACCTCTCGGCTGCTCGTCGACTTCCTTCCTTCATTCATTCCAGATGTGGGCGTTGATGAGGTGAAATTGTATCCTACAACACTTTTGTGTGGCCTATACTCTTAACTTTCTCTAGGGCGTGGAAACAGGAGACGAAATAAAATTCAAGTTCACTTTATCTTTAGTTTATTAAAGCAATAATAAATCTCTCTCTTTATCTTCCTAAATTCCTATCAGCTTCTGCACTCACTCCGCCATCAAAGTGGCCTGAATTTCACTCCCCCGACGCAAGTAACAAAATCAGAAATCATACGCGAGAACCTCTGGGCATTGTGTTTCATACACCCTGCAAGTGACACTACTTTTTCCTTGGCTGTTTTAAAGTCTTAATTTAATTGGCCCTCATCTTTATTTTGACACATCAGGAATTCCCATTACTGTTCAAGCCTCTCGCTATCTCTTTCTAACCTATAGCTATCTAACTCACTCTAGCGTCTCCGCCAGCCACGTTTAGCCTAGTTTCTGTGTTCTCCGCACTCCAGAGATACCTCTGAATGATAAGGTTTTGCGTCTTGTATCTGACTTCTCCCCCTCGGCACGGCTGGCTAGTACTTCTTAAGATTTAACATACGTGTACTTACAATTTAATAAAATTATTTCCCTTAATGTTAATATTTACATTGCGGTGTCATTCTTCCCGCTACATACAAGCCTGCGTTTCTATACTACCGTGGTGTACCGAAAAGTCAAATGGGACGCAAAAGAGCCAACACATTTGAACAGCGACAACTTGAGATCTTTCACCATGCTAAGGGTCCTAATCACAGAGAAGTTGTTGCTTAGGTGAATATGTCACCCACACTATTGATGAAAACATCTCACGATATAGAGAAGAAGACAATCGAATCTTTGCCATAAACAGGACGTCCACAGAAACTGAGTTGAAGAAATAAGAGACTGGTTGTGAGAAAGGTAATCGTTAATCCTAAAATAAGGCCCCAAAACTGGCATTTGAACTGCGTCCGACAACTGGTAAAGAAGTGCAGCCAGAAACAAAAGAGTTATTAGAAAGAAATGCTGCAATGGAAGGTCAGATATAAAAGAGCCTAATGTAAATAAAACTAACAGAGCAAAGAGGTTGCAGTTCGTTAAAGAATGCTATAAAAGAGACTAAGAATGGAGAATTGATATAATTTTTGTTGATAAAATTCCCTTTTGTGTATTTAATACAGAAGGTAAGGTTTGTGTTTGGCTCGGGCTCAATACAGTGTTGGACAGAAGGAATTTATACCCTACAGTAAAACACAAAGGTGGTAATGTGATGTTATGGGGTGTAGATAAGCAAGTGGAGTGTGAAATCTAATTTTCATTGAAAACACCATGGACAAACATCAGTGACTGAACATGCCCAGAGAAAATCTTTACCAAGAGTGAAGAGAAATTAGGGATAAGAAATAGGTTTAAATAGGTCACCAAAGCACCAGGCATATATTGTCAAGGAATGATTGTTATACAGGGTGTATCATTTAAGTTGAGACTGTGCAATATCTCCAAAACTAAGCGTTGTAGAAAGAAATGTCTTGAATAAAAGTTCATTGATATTACGGGGAAAGTAAATGCCATTAGTCGTGTTTTGTTTGCAGGACGTTATGACGGTCATTTTGGGTCAATTTAATTTTTAATGGGAACCTAGAATTAGAGTCAAATTACAGTGATCCTAAAATGAACATCACAACGTTCTCCGAATAAAACACGACTAATAGAATTAACTTTCTCCCATAATATCAAGCAGCCTGCATTCAAGACATTTCTTTCTACAACGCTTAGTTTTGGAGATATTTTACAGTCTCAACTTAAATGGCCCACCCTGTATAACTGCCCAAAAGTCATACATTTGCCCCCATAAGTCCAGATCCCAACCCATTAGAGGATTTATGGAATGAGATGAATAAACGAATCAGAAATTCTCTCATCTCCTCCAAAGATCATCTTAAGAAAGGACTGCTAGAAGAATGGGTTAAAATTATGCCTGACTATGGGGAAAATAATTTCTAATATGAGACCATTCCTTCTAAAAGTAATCGGGTGTAAAGGATACTCTATGAAGCATTAAATTAAACCAGTAAGAGGGGAATACGCATACTTTTTGTTGGCCGAATATTTAAGTGACTTTGAAATTCCAGCAAGTAAACGAAAATATTTGTTGATAGCAGGTGTGGTAGCTTAGAAGAATGATTATTTTGTTTTATTGCTGAAAAAGGCATATATTTACTGTTGCTTCAATGTTTAATGCTGTTTTTAGGATAGCACAAGTTAGACTTGAAGAGACCTTCACCGAATATTTTTATGAGTACCTGTCGATCGTTTTAGTATAAGTAGTTGCTTTATTCCTTAGTATAATTGTTTTACTGTTTTCTACTTACTACTTGGGCAAAAACATATTACTGATGTAAAAAAGACTAATGTTATTTGTTTACAAACTCGACAATGGTCTTTTTAAGAAAAATATAACAACAGACTCAATAATAATTACAAACCAGCGTAAGAATGTAAAAGGTATTCAAGAGAGAAATTACTTAAAAACTGATAATAGGGTTTGTCATAAAAATATATATATATATATATACAGGGTGGACCATTTAAGTTGAGTCTGTATAATATCTCCAAAACTAAGCGTTGTAGGAAGAAATGTCTTGAATAAAAGTTGTTTGATATTATGAGGGAAAGTAAATTCTATTAGTCGTGTTTTATTTGGAGGACGTTGTGATGGTCGTTTTAGTGTCAATTCAATTTTTACTTTCTCTTTCTTTTCTCTTTTACCTTACTTTCTGTTCTAAGTATAGTAAGTAGGGGAAGTATTACACTCCACCCAAAAATTCTATATCGAGATTTCACCGAAAATAAATGTTTTGAGGCGTCCTGAATGCAAAAAAAAAGCATTTTTAGAAAAAAAAGTCAGTGTGTGCGTCTGTGTGTCTGTGAACAGCATAACTCAAAAACAACTTGGATAAATACCAAACTTGGTATTCGAATTTAGCATCTTCCAAGGATGCAACACGTTGATTTTCAAGAAAATTCCCCCACTCCAGATATCCTTTACATGGAATATTTTTCGAAAATTTTGATTTTCTCAAAAGCGGCTTTAACGATTTTGATTAAAATATCATATGTTTAAGATATTTTTATGACAAATGAAATGTATATCTTGAATTTTCTGGAAATGTCCCCACAAGCCCCCTTCGTTCTGAATGACTTTCGCATAACTGGTAAACCGTAAGAGATAGACAAAATTTTACTACACAAAAAATGTATATCTAATTAAAACACGCAATTTATGTCATACATTTTTTGTCGAGTGAACCATTTCCGAGATATTCCTTGTTATTTGTTTGAATTTTCCAATACTTATACTTTTTCTCAAATGGGAATTCGTTATTCGTTTCTTTTTATGTCCTGTGCATGCAAAGAGAATGGAATGCTCCACATAGCAACCGGCTCTTAAAATATTTGACTATCGCTTAAATCCTAGCATATTCCCCTTGTACCTACAAGATCATTAGCAATAAAATAGTTTCTGCAAATGTTTATCTCATTAACATGAAGTAGATGGTGAATAAGCGTTTGTAAAAATAGTTTGTACAAGAGCAGAGAAATTCATGTGTGTGCAACATATCGGAGTAACTGTCAATCATTTTGGTGTTAAGTAATCGTTTTATTCATTAATATAATGGCTTTATTGTTTTCTACTTCCCACGTGGACAAAAACTCAGTACTGGTGAAAAAAACACATGTTATTTCTTTGAAAACGCAACAATCGTCTTTTTAACAATAATAGAATAAGAGACTCAATAATAATTACAAACCAGCGTGGGAGTGCAAAACATATATAACTGAAGGGTGCAAATTTGAAGAAATAGTGTTTACAATTTACACTTCATCAAGAGAGTCGTGGAATTTAGTATATATATATATATATATATATATATATATATATATATATATGGGATATGGATATTTGATATTTCTATACTGTTCTGTTATGCCAAAATGTGATTTTACGTAGTAAGCTAATAAATGAGTGTGCCTGAATATATTAGTGCCTATTTACCTGCCTACCTATTTTAGGTTTTTAGCGCTTATTGCATCGAGCTGTAATAATGAGTTTTATCAGGATATTTTCAAGCAAGAAATTAGCAGAATTAGCTTCATCGCGCATTTTCTGTAGCTACAAAGGGGATGTAGGAAACCGAAGCGATCGTCAAATGTTTAAATCCGAGTCACTCTTTCTGTAACATCGCGAGAAGCAACTGAATGACGACAGAACTTCAAAAAATATTGAAAGATTCAAACCAATAGTACCATATAATCCAGAAATGGCTGATGCCAAAAAAAATAATTTTAAATAAACTCCGTGGTTTAAACAGATCCACATTTTTGTGCAGTAAGTCTTTGTCTACCTCTTATGGTTTACCAATTATACAAAATTATATAACATTCCTTCAAAACGAAAAGGACTTCGCAGACTATTTCCAGAAAATTCAATATATACATGGTATTTTTTATGTAAATATCTTTTAACGTGTGTATTTTATTTAAAATCGGTGGAGCCATTTTTGATAAAATAAACTCCGAAAAACTCCATATAACAGGTAGGGGGAGGGATTTGTCGAAAATTTTGTGTCGCTGCTTGGTAAGATACTGAACTGAAAAACCAAGTTTGGTATTTATCCAAATTTTCGTTTTGAGTTATGCTGTTTACAGACACACACGGGTCTTTTTGTAATTTTTTTTATACAGGGGGCCTCAAATATGTATTTCTAGTAAAATCTCTATATCGTATTCTTGGGTGGAGTACAATACCTCCTCTACCTACTAGGTACGTGGGAGGGAAAGCAAAAACGAATTACAATATGCCAAAGCAGGGCCATTTTTTCTTTAAAACACACAGTTTATTTCAAGTAATGTTTTGTGGCATAAGCCATTTCCGAGTTAAACTTGCTTATAATTGTTCAATACTTTGTTATTCTTTTAAAGCCCTGTTGTCATTCCATTCCGTTGAGTTTCGTGTCGTACTCCGTGGGTAATGGTTGCCATGCTAGCCTCTAGTTCCCGAGGTCGCGGGTTCTAACCGGCGGAGGGCGATGGATTTTTTTTCAGGCGTAAAAATCCTTAGCATGGCTTCCTTTGGAAGGGAAGTAAAGCTGGTGGCCAAGTGTCGTAGATTTACGGCACGTAAAAGAACCTCAAGCCTTATAAAAGGCCTCTGAGTAAAATTACTGGCCTCTCACGCCCAATATAGAATGAGATGCTAACGACCACAGCAGTTAAAGGGCGTCCATAAATAAAGTTCAATTTAATTTAATTTCGTTGTTTTTAGCGACTACATGGAGACAATACGGAATTTAAGGCCAACAAATAACGTCCTATTCTTAAATATTTGACTATCGCTGTTCCCTTTATATTTATAACGGAAGTGTAATATAGCTATTTCTGTAACGGTTTATCTCGATTAAAATGAAGTAGATAGAAAAATAAGCTTGCTTAAGAATAATCTGTATACCTACTAATAAACGTTAGAGGGTAGGAAAGCCATGTGAATGTAACAAATTAGAAAAAGAAATTTTCCAAGTGCTGTCACTTCAGTTGTTTCTCGGGGTGTCATGGAAAGAACATGGAATTTCTAGGCCAGCATATATCGACCCTGTTCTTAACATCCGACTGTCGTTTCGCTTTCTCTGCCCCCCTGGTAGCTTCAACGAAATGTGTAATGAAACTCTCTTCAAAGGGTTATCTCGACTGACATTACATAAATAGAAAAATAAACTTTCGTAAGAATATTAGAAATTATATTAAACTGAACGATACTGTGTAGAGAAAGTCATGTGAGTGTAACCTATCGGTGACAGTATTATTATTGTTTTGTACATTGTCTAGTTAAACGCTGTTTAAGAAATGCAGATTCGTACCCAATCAAACGCTGTTTAGTTGGGTTGTCAAGCTAAAAACACGATATCGCCTCTGCAATTAACACGCTTTATTAGTTGGTATGCTTAAAAATGAAGCTATGTGTGGTTCATCGTGTTCCACCAATACTGCATAATTTTCGTCCTTTACTGTGGAAAATATTTTAAGTGGTACAAATGAAGCGTGACGGGGCAAAGTGATCAAAGTGTCAAAAAGTTGTTTATGGGATAAGGAAAGCATGCCTTGTGAACACTATTTTTAGTTTAGAAAACATACAAAAGAAGGAAAACATGGGTTGTTATTGTTATATGAGAGTAAGTTCATAAGTATCCACATATAATTTTTTAAATTATTTTAACAACAATATAAACTTACAATTACCTCATTTTTCAACGTAGTCCCCTTGCTTCTCAATGCACAGGGTCCATCGTTTCACAAGCTTTCTGATGCCCTCAGGAAAAGGTCTGTAAATCGAGGCCCTTTAAGACATTTTTAAGTGGACCAAAAAAGATATGGTTTGCCACTTCATCGATAGTCAATCTTCGGTTCTCTGAATCAGGATATGGACTTGCTCAATGTTGGCGCCATTAGTGGATAGGATGTCCGTCCTGCCGTTTCCTCGTCCTTCACAGCTTTCAAACCATTTTTTAACTTTTCAATCCAATAGTACACATTTCGCCAAGGTAAAACCTTGTCCCCATATCGTACGAAAAGTCTTCGATGGATTTTGTCCCATGGTACACCTTCAGACGATAAGAAACTGATAACCGCACGTTGGTCTTCTTTGGTACAAACGGTGAAGGGTGAGCAATACTTATTATGCAACAAATACAACACTCACTGCAGTGATAACGGTCAAACATTCCACAAGCGGAGACAAAGGAACAACATGTCGATGTCTCGCACAACGATACAGCCAACCTACAAAAAAATTAAAAATAATGTGCGACTTACCCTTGTATATCGAAGTTTTATGAACATGTGAAATATGTTGCTGAAAAAATGTCAAAAAGTAAGAAACTGATCTAAGTTATTCTGGTAAAAATTTAGGAAACGATCTAAGTCTCTCAAAGTCACCATGTCCTTGTTTCTCTCCACCTTAATAATCATCAATGAGCATTCAGATAGAATTTAAAAATAAACCTTTGTGATTTTGACTCAAAAATCGATTCATCTTCAAACAACACAATTTCCAGAGAGAACTGGTTTTATCCACACAAAAACCCGAGCATTGAAATATACGCTTCTTTTTTTATCCTTTCAAAGGCATATGCTTCGACAAGATCGAAAATTCTGGTGAAGATACTGTTCACATTAATTCCTGATTTCAACACCCGATAAGATTCCCAAGCTACAAGCCCACTGTTTTGGAGGTTTCAGTTTTTACTTTCTCTACTACGTATAGTAAGCAGGGGAAATATTGCATTCCACCCAAAAATTCGATACCGAGATTTCACCGGAAATACATGTTTTGAGACCTCCTGAATCCAAAAAAGCATTTTTGGAAACATGTCCGTGTGTGTGTCTGTGTGTGTGTATGTGTGTGTGTGTGTGTCTGTGTGTGTGTGTGTCTGTGTGTCTGTGAACAGCATAACTCAAAAACGAAAAGTCGGATAAGCACCAAAATCGGTATTTAGGTTCAGTATCTTCCAGAGATGCGACACGAAGATTTTCAAGAAAATCCCCCCACCCCAGACTACCCTTTACATGGAAGATTTTTTGAAAATTTTAATTTTCTCAAAAATGGCTCTGACGATTTTGTTAAAAATATCATATGTTTAAGATAATGTCATGAGAAATCAAATGTATACCTCGAATTTTCTGGGAATGTCTCCAAAAGTATTCTTCATTGTGAACGACTTTTGCATAACTGGTAAACCATAAGAGATAGACAAAATTTTACTGCACAAAAAATGTAGATCGCGTTAAAATACACAACTTATGTCATATACATTTCTTTTGTTGAGTGAACCGTTTTCGAGATATTGCTTGTTATTTCCTTAAATTTTCCAATACTTATACTTTTTCTCAAATTCGTTATTCATTTTTTTATGTCCTGGACATGCAAAGAGAATGGAATGCGCCACATAGCAACCAGCGTTAAAATATTTGACTACCGCTTAAAAGCTACCATATTTCCCTTGCATCTACAAGAAAATTACCAATAAGATTAACATCTCGATATCTCGATTAACATGAAGCATATGGAGAATAGGCGTTTGTAAAATTAGATTGTACAAGAGTAGAGAAAGTCATGTGAGTGTAACACATCAGATTTTTTTATTAATCTTATACTGTTTACCACGTTTGCGAGCATCACTTTCTTTACCCTTTAACGCTTCTTTTTATTTTTTGATTGATCTTTTTGATATTCCGTGCTTCATACAACAAAACATACGTAAACAACACACGGAACATCAGCCACATACAAAAAGGCAGGTTACGGCATGTGCTGTAAATACATCAACTTATATAAAACCGGCGTTTGAGGCATTTGTCAACTATAAGTTGAATCGAAATTGACGGGAGCATTTAGATTACTTTGGACGAAAAAAATTATTTTCCAAAGCTTTGGTACTTAGATCACTTTGTCCAGCCACGCTTCAAATTATAAGATCTTACCTTATATTATGCTAAAGAAATTTCAACTAATATTTTTCAGAGATGCACTCCATTGTACCGCAAAATAAAACGAATGGGAAGAACGTTGGAAATCAGCCCTCGCTGCGAATTCTGTGGAAGTGCTCTCCTTCGCGACAGCTTAAGCAGGTACCCAGTTCTTAGTACATATATAGCAAGTACATATATACTTATAGAGTGGATGGAAACTAACCCCTCGTTTGGTCTCTTGACACATACAATCCCAGAACATGCCACTTAAATCATTACCGGGTTCCCCGTATGGCATGCGTGTACCTGAAGTACCCAAGCATCAACTTCAGGAACAGCAAAAAATGGGCTCCTTTTTCGGTCCTTCCAAGAGTTCCTTGGACCTCCAAATTAAACAATAGCTTCCTCAAGAAACTGAACTAAAAAATTACAATCCATCAGCGGAGCAGAAGGGCCATTGCAACCTGACAATATCCGTTGAGGAGCAAACAATGCTACACCTTGCCTTCACTCTATGTTGTTAACACCCGTGGTCCTGTATATATGAATGAATGAATGAATGAATGAATGAATGCAGTTATTTAAATAACGGTATTACATCATAATCCCTGTTAATCACACGGGTCCGCATTTCGTACGTGCTGTTACGAGGACTATCCAGAAAGTAACCTCCGTTTCGAAATAAAAATGAAACCGGTATACATACAAAAGTTTTATTATATACAACTGAAAACTGCAACTTTTCTCTATTTTTCTACGTGGTCTCCAAACAGGTTCAAGCACTTCTCATATCTTTTCACAGTCTTTGAAATACCCTCTGCATAAAATTCTGCCTCTGTGAACTAAGCCAATCACGTGTTGTAAAACTCTTCGTCATTGCTGAGCTGCAAGCACTTTTTCATGTACGGGAACAGATAGACGTTGCTATAGGCCAATTCCGGTCTGTACGGGTTATAGTCAAAAACCCCATTTGAACTTGGCCAAAAGTTCATTTGTGTAGTTTTGTGTGTGAGGATGAGCGTTGTCATGCAAAAACACAACACCAGATGTTAGAAGACCACGACGCTTGTTTTGGATTGCTCTTCTTAGCCTTTTCACACTCCACACGCACTTCACACTTAACGGATTTATTATTTCGGCGCTCATGTTGTTAGGTTATAACTAGCAAACACGCGATAGTACGACGCTCCACCTTGCACAGCTAGAAGCGTACTGAGTCACTGGGCACGCTGATGCCGAAATGGAGGCGCTACTCCCACTACTTCTCGTGCTATGCATGAACGGAGGTTACTTTCTGGACAACCTTCGCATAATACACAGCATAATAAGCAAGATTAATAATAAGAAATAATAATAAACTACACAAAATATAAGGAAACAAGAAAAAAATACCCTACAAGAATACAGCACCTACGAAAAGCAGTAAAACATATTCAAATGTAGCATCTTAAACATAAACATCCCACAGAACAACCATAAACCGCATTCAGACGCATTATTATGCCCTATTACAGAAAACAAAGAATAGTTAAGACAATAAATAACAATATGTGAAAAAATTACATACAAAACAATAAAAAGCACTAACACCAACGTTTAGCTCTTCTTACGACCCAGCTTCCCTTTTATCAGGCTTCTCAGATCTCAGCTGCCTTAAGCAGAAATTTACCTACTCTCTCCATGCCTTCCCTGCCTACCAGTAACGTTAGCGCACCCTTAACTCTCCATTCGAGATGTTAAAGGATCGCGGTAAACACTTTTTCCTCCATTCCTCCGTACTCTTTCAGCCTGCCAAGATATGCGCCCATAAATCTTCCTCCACACGCTCATCAGCCCACCAATTTGAACGCTGTTTTATTTGGTGACGTGCATGTAAACATTATTTTGCACTAAAATTTCAGTGACATTAAAAGTTTTATAGTCATTAATTAAGGCGTAGTTACTTTCTACCCACTCTGTATTTAACTATTTACAACAATTTTCATTTCTATTTTCTTTTTTAAATACTGGTTTTATTACAGTCATTTTCCATTCTTCTGGTAACTGTAGACTGGACCAAGAAACTTTTAAGAAGTTTAGTAGAAGTATTTTAAGATTTTTAGATGCATATTTATCAATTTCGTGTTAATTTCATCCTTCCCTGATGTTTTATGAGATTTAAACTACTTTAAATTAGTTTATAATTTCTCAACTGTTATGAGATCTACTTTTTCATATGTAGTATTTAAGTGTTCCTTTCCATTTTCTGTAGAATAATTTCACAGCTCTTTGAAGTATTGAAACCAATCTTCTTCTGAAATATTTAGTTGTAATTGTCCTTTTTCGATCTATTTAACTATTTCATATTTAATTTAAACGACAAAATCAGGTAATATAAATGAAATGGAAAGATCATATCTCTCAAATGCCAGAGGAAAGGCTGAGAAAATAGGCCTTGCAATTCAAAGCAGTTGGCCAATATACCGTCCCTACAGCTTTAGGCGGCATTTTACCAACCTTCTCAGCGCGCACATACATAGCAGGGAGGAGTGTGTCTGAAGTGTTCTACCTTTGTGGTTCCACCAAACAGTGGTGTGTGTTAACTGTAGCTCACACGATGTATGCAAATATTTCGGAGGTGCATCGGGGAAAAATTGTGGGTATGCGGGAAGCAAATTTACCATTTGAAGACATTTCTAGGGCAATTCCATTCAACATTAAGTACAGTTCGAAGGTGAATAAGTGCCTGGCAGGAGAAGGAGCTGAGGGTCTTAACGATCACAGAAAAATAAACCGGCGGCCAAATAAAACCACGCCCAAAGAAGATCGCATCCTTGTAGCACAGTAAGAGACCAGCCTTTTCAGACAGATACCTCGGCACAATTAGGACTGCAAGTCCCAGAGGCTCTGCTTGGCACAAATTTATTCACGGATTGCTGCACGGAAAGAATTCCTCCAGCCACCGAGAACTGCGCGTAGGATTCACTCTGCAGGAGCTTACTACAATTCGAGAAGCATAGGAAACCACCATATGGATGAACGAATAAGCTTTTTGTTCTGAACTTAATCACCAAATTAAATGTTGGAGGCCTGATGGCTATCGAAAACTTCCAGAATTTCAACACATGTCTAGAAAACCCGGATGCATCACGTGTTCACACTTGGGGTAGATTAGCGCTGCCTTCCTGTGAGCTCGTGGAGACCACGGCCAACATGGACGCTCAGGAGTATGTAACTATCCTTAAGGATGTTATCCCTAGTGTGCGGGCAGCCTATCCTGTAGATGAAGTGACCGTTATTCGTATAGCTCAGTACACGATTCCTAAGCGGTACGGAACCTCTTTGCCGAGTACCCTGATATTCTTCTTCTTGACTGGCCACCAGATCTCAACATCATCGATAATTGTTTGCTAGGATGATTCAATTTTAGCAACCTCTTCAAAGAAGAACCAGTCACCCTCTGGGAACTGTCATGAAATGTGAGAACATTTGCTTTTAGAGACAGGGTGATTCAGTGCCTAGGCGGCTAATCAGGTATTGGACAAGAATGGAAATGGGACAGATTATTAGCATAATGCCCAGTAAATGTGTCCTCTTTGAGAGTAAAACGTATAATTTACTTCAGTTTTACATTATATTAAAAGCTTTTTCATTGAGAAATTGTGCATAACAGGGTTTTTTTAGTTATATAGTTTAGTGGACCATTTAAGCTGAAACTGTACAATATTTCCAAAATTAAGTGTTGTAGAAAGAATTCGCTTTAATAAAAGTTGCTTGATATTATGGGGGAAAGTAAATGCCATTAGTCGCGTTTTGTTTGGAGGACGTTATGATAGTCATTTTAGGGTCAATTTAATTTTTTAAAGGGAACCTACAATTAAGTGCAATTACATTGACCCTAAAATGACCATCACAACGTCCTCCAAATAAAACACGAGTAATGTCATTTGTTTCCCCCATCAGGGCCATATTTAGTGGGGGGTTTTAGGGTTCAACCCCCCCCCCGAAACTTCTGACGGTTTTATTTATTTAAATTCATAGCAAACCAATATGGGAAAATGTCGTTGGATAACAGTAGGTCTATTACTAGCAGCACATTCACAAGAAAAAGGGAAACTTAATATCGTCGCCTTAGATAGATAAGGTGACCATACATTCCGGTTTTCGAAGCAGTCTCCTTGTTTTGTGCTGTAAGGTGGAATATCTTCATTCTGGTTAGTTTTTTTGTCTATATAATGTCTCCAAGCAATTTTCTTATCCATATAACGTTTATATACATGGAGAGCCAAAAAACTACGATCCGGCTGCGCGATGTTTTTCCCGTCCGCGTCTTCGGCGATCGTTGCCGTCTGCCGCTATCATAGAAAGGCGCGGATGAAACCATACAACATTTTTAAAACTACTTCTAAAGGCTTTACTTACCAACTTTATGAAAGGAGATGCTTAAACTGGCCACCATCGTTGTCCATACATTTTTGGCACCTCTTTACATCACTCCCGTAGTACTCATTGAGAAATGCTGGCAACTTCCTGGCGGGTATTTTGCTTTAATTCTTCCAGGGTGTGTGGGTTTGTCTTGCACACTTTATGTTTTAAGTTACCCCAGAGATATAAATAAAAGGGGCTTAGGCCGGGGAACCGAGGGTGCCACAAATCCCTACTAATAATTCTGTCCTCAAACACACTTTCAACTGTTTTCATCGAAATATTGCCCTATGAGCTGCTGCAGAGTCTTGTTGAAAAAAGGCAAAACCAAGCTCTATGTCTGTTAATTCTCTAAAAACAGAGGGCAAAATTGTATTCACGTAAGCACGGGCTTCAACTATCAACTCGAAAAAAAATATTTTCAATTTTGTTCTACTTACCAACAATAAAGTCGGTAAGTAAAACCTTTAAAAATGGTTTTAAAAATGGTTTCATCCGCGCTCATTACCGTCTGCCTATGATAGCGGCAGACGGCAACGAGCGCCGAGGACACGGAAGGTAAAACAATGCGCAGCCGGTTCATAGTCTTTTGGCTCTCTCTGTACTACGGAGTAGGTACATGGTAACTGTGTGGGGTACTGTTAAGTTTAGATCTACTTGCGGAAAACCCTCCCCGAATTTTGTTTCTGGGTACGGACATGTCCCCCATAATATCAAGTAACTTTTATTCAAACATTTCCTTCTAAATGCATAGTTTTGGAGATATTGTACAGTTTAAACGTAAATGATCCACCCTGTATAGATGTCTAGTATATGTGTCATCCTTGATAGTAAAAAGTACAATGTATTTCAGTTTTACGTTATATTGCCATTAAAAATATTTTTCCATAGATAAATTGTAAAAAGCAGGGTTTTGCTTAATTATATACTTAAACCTTGTTATTATAAGTGATGATGAGTAAAATTAATATTCAAAGTTGTATATTCCTAATATGTGAATAATTTAGAATTGTGCAGGTAAAATAGGTCGCCACTACATGCGCGAAAAGGTAAACAGATACACACACCTCCTCCTTGCTATGTATACGTCACCTATATACGACCAGCAAAACACCTCCCTAAGCTATGGTGACGGCATAAATCAAAACGAGTGTACAAGCCCTGATATTATAATTTGATAATTTATTAGGAGTTTACATTATTATTCGTTTTGTCTTTTACCTGGATTATGCATAATTACTACCGAGTGATACGGCTCCGCGGTGTGCGAGGCTCGCATTCGGGAGGTCTCTGGACCGATTCCCGTCGACCGCCCGCTGACCTTGGGTTTTTTCGTGGTTTTCCCTGGTCTGTAAGCGAACTCTGAGGTGGTGTATCAACTATCACGTTTTATTTCCATCATTTCCTGTTCATTCCGTTTCCTTCTCATCTTTCTGGTGTACCTCTAGTTTCGGGTGTATGGCGGTGCCGGACAGATGGTGCGGATACTGCTCCCAGAAAAGACTCTTTCCTGTGGAAGCAACAGAGCTGCTTGGTCGACGGGCGTTCATCGCCCTTTCTAGGCAGCTCCAGTAATGGAACGAGTCTTCGAGCCTGGAATTGTTAGGGATTTCCGCGCGTCTCTGCGGCCTATCTACTCGCGGCCTGCAGCCTCCTGTGGTTCCTCCACTTCATCCCTTTCTCCTGGGGGTGTAGGCCACAGTGCGTGAGGTACCCCCTTCCGTTTTATAACCTATACTATACTATACCTATACTATGTGTAATTATTACATGCAGTTAAATCAATAAAAAAATCTTATTTGCCTTACCTTGCCTTCTCTATTTACCAACGGTTATTACTTTCTGTACCATACCTAGTAGGGAGACAAGGTATTGCATTTCATCCAAAACTTCCGGACGAGATTTCACTAGAAATACATACTTTGAAGCCCCCTGCATCCTAAAAAAGCTATTTGGAAGGACCGCGAGCGCGCGCATGTGTATGTGTGTGTGTGTGTGTGTGTGTGTGTGTGTGTGTGTGTGTGTGTGTGTGATCAGCAAAACTCAAAACGAACAGTACAATCAACACCAAACTTGGTATTTAAGTTTAGTACATAAAGATTTTCAAGAAAATCCCTCCACCCCAAACTACCTGTACACGGAACATCTTTCGACATTTTTACTTTCTAAAAAATCTGATGTGTTACACTCACATGACTTTCTTTACTCTTTTACAAACTATTTTTACAAACGCTTATTCTCCATATGCTTCATGTTAATCGAGATATCGAGATGTTAATCTTATTGCTAATTTTCTTGTAGATGCAAGGGGAAAATGGTAGTATTTGAGCGATAGTCAAATATTTTAAGAGGTGGTTGCTATGTGGAGTATTCCATTCTGTTTGCATTACCAGGACAAAAAAATGAATAACGAATTTGAGAAAAAGTATAAGTATTGAAAAATTTATGGAAATAACAAGCAATATCTCTAAAATGGTTCACCCAACAAAAAAAATGTATATGACATAAATTGTGTATTTTAACGCGATCTACATTTTTTATGAAGTACAATTTTGTCTATCTCTTATGGTTTACCAGTTATGCAAATTCGTTCACAATAAAGAATACTTTTGGAGACATTCCCAAAAAATTCGACATATACATTTCATTTGTGATGAAAATTCTTAAACATATGATATTTCAATCAAAATCGTTAGAGCCATTTTTAAGAAAATTAAAATTTTCGAAAAATCTTCCATGTAAAGGGTAATCTGGGGTGGCGGGATTTTCTTAAAAACCTTCGTGTCGCATCTCTGGAAGATACTGAATCTAAATACCAAGTTTGGTAGTTATCCGACTGTTCGTTTCTGAGTTATGTTTTTCACAGACACACACACACGGACATGTTTACAAAAATGCTTTTTTTGGATTCAGGGGGTCTCAAAACATGTATTTACGGTGAAATCTCGGTATCGAATTTTTGGGTGGAATACAATACTTCCCCTACTTACCATACGTAGTAGAAAAAGTAAAATTGGCTCCGGCAGTTTTGATTAAAATACCATATATTGTGACGTATGCAGGCATTGTCGCGCATACGTCACTTTGGTCACCTGGATTGGAGATGGCGGTTGTAGTTTAGGTGGGGGTAGCAGTTTAGGTGGGGGTAGTTGCTTAGATAGCGTCCTCACGCTGTAGTGGCGTGGGTTTTGGGCTTGGGGAGAGAGTCAGTGAGTAGAAACCAACCGGACCAGACGTGTGTTACGCTCTCTCCATACAAGAATGTATGGCGGCCTCGCCCGACAGGCATGGGACTAAGGAGATGGGGTAAAGTATTATGTTTTATCTAATAAACCCCTTGCCATCCAGATCTTTCTTGTTTTATTTACGGTAGTGTAAAGCTCCTTCTTCCTATTTTGAACCATGTAAGTGTCCTTTTGTCAGTATTTAATAATATTTTTGCACTTTCATTGTAGCTGCGTCCCTAGTCGTAGCCTCGCCTTTTTACAATTTGTTAATTTTCTGGTACCTTCAAGCGAGTCGCCTACCTCCCATTGAGCATTTGATTAGAGGCTACGACAATATTAAAGCTATTTACATGACAAATGTCCGCTTATCTTGTATTTTCTAGGAATAGACTGAAGTCCTCTTCATTCAGAAGGAATTTTGTATTATCTTGTATAACTGGTAAACGTTAAACGCTAGACGAAAACGTACTGCACAAGAAATGTAGATCTCTTTAAACATACAATTTATTAAGTAACTTTTTTTTTTGGCATCAGCCATTTCCGAGATATCCGTTATTAATTGTTCGAATTTTTGAATATTTACCCATTCTTCTAAACTCCTGTCAACATTCAGTTGTCGCGATTGGAATGGAAAGAGTGTGGAATTTTATGGCCAGCATATAGCGTCCACTTAAACATTTTACTATCGCTGTTCTCTTTGTATCTATAAAAAAGTGTGTAATGTAGCTATTTATGCAAAGGTTTGTCGAGTAAAATAAAGTGAATAGTCAAATAAGCTTTGTGAGAATAATAATAAACTATAGAGGGTAGAGAAAGTTTTGTAAATGTAACATTTCAGAATTTGTTTTATTTTTCTTCTATAGGGTCTTACAACAAGAGTGTCATATCTTTGAATTTAAATAAAACACATTCTATAAATGATAGAGGTTTATTTCCTTTTTTATTTTGGAACATACTTAATGTCATTACGTATGGAAGAGAACATCAGTTAAGTGACCGCCGCGACTTCGTTGGGTTGCGCGTATACGGTTGACCCAATTTTCAATGACAAAAGAACGTAAATTAGGTCCAACTTCACGAATAACATGCGTGATGTTATTCATAAGTTCATTTACTGTTTCTGGATTGTTGACAAATTCTAGATTTAACATATGCCCACAAGAAGTAATCTAATGGCGTTAAATCACATGATCTCAGGGGCCAGTTAACATCACCACCACGGGAAATGATGAAACCTCTGAACTTCTCTTCAAAAGATCGATTGTTTCGAGAACAGTATGACATGTGGCACCATCTTGCTGGAATCAGATGTTTCTGAAATCCATACCATCCAATTGAGGTCAAAAATAGTCCCTTATAAGAGCCGGTATCTTTCTCCATTGACAGAGCTTCTCCATCTTCATCTTGGAAAAAATATGGACCAATGATTCCAACATACCAAAATCCACACCACACAGTAACCTTTTGGGGATAAAGTGGTCGTTCTTGAATCTGCATTGGATTGTGATTGCTCCAAAAGCGGCAATTTTGTTTGTTAATACAACCATCCATTCAAAAGTGGGCTTCGTCGCTGAAGATGATTTTTCGACAAAAATCCGGGTCCTTTTCCAATTGCTCCATAGCCCAGCCAGCGAATATACGGCGCAACCTATGGTCGTTGGGCTTTAGCTCTTGAGCTAACACCCTTTTGTAAGCGTAAAACTTCAAGTCCAGATGCAGAATTCGCCAAGTTGTGGTCGGCGAAAGCCCCAATTCTTGCGCTCGACGAGCAATTGATTTGTTTCCGTTCTCGCGTACACTCTCACGAACGGCGCCTATGTTTTCGTTGGAGCGCTTACGTCGATTACGTACAGGCGTTCTTTGATCGCTGACAGAACCACTTCTTTCAAATTTATCGATCAAAAGCCGAATCGTTCTCTCGCAGGGACGATTATGCACACCATAAACTTCAGGCAATACACGGAAGGTTTGGCGAAGAGATGATCCATTTTGATAATAAATTTTCACAATTTCTACACGTTGCTGAATGCTGTAACATTCCACGGGTATTTTTCAATAACAACTGTAACCACATGAAAAACATGACTGCTGTAACTCAATAACAACGGCAGCTATCACATGTTAAAGATAGGGCACTCTTGTTGAAAGAACCTTTACAAGCAAACTGGGGGGAAGTAATGAGTGCAGAGGGAGAGAGGGAAATAATAATGGAAAAAAAGTAGAGAAAAGAGAAGAATTTCCTCACGTTATGCAATAACGGTAGCAGAGTTTTGAGGTCTAATAGTTATATAATGAAATAAACAAATTAATACTATAAATGTTAGCATTCATTACATACTAATGTAAAAAGCATCATCGTATTTCCTGTATGCATGTTACCTGGTTACAGAGAGAATATTAGAGGTAAATACTAGGTATAATGTTCTTGAACAAAGAATAACCACTGTTTCCTTTTTTGTGGATATGTGAACAGCGCAGGCTCTACCACATTCATGCAATACATATTATAAAATATGAATTATGTTATATAAAAATCCTGTCCCTTAATCTGGAATATAATATATTTAATTCATAAAAGCTCCTCAAACGGTGCCTCTCAATTTATACCCTTCTTTTTGCCAGAGAGGCTAGCACCGCTTTGTACGCATAGCTCCGTGTAAGACACTGCGGTCCTCTTGTGGCACCATTGGTAACTACGTTCATCCTAACCTTAAACTTCGGTAGCTCCAATATAGTACTGGATGAAAGTAGTTTCAAACAGAAGGTAAAGGAGAATATTCAAAAAATCTATTGCATTATTGCATTTACATAACCTTTATTCTCCTGTCTGATTCTTCTTTATCGACATAAACTTGGATTACACATTTATATATTCGTAGTAGGCATAAGAAGGTTACAGTAGGTTAAACCGACATTTTAAAAAAAAAGGATCACTACTTAATGGCTTTGAAATTCCACGCTCTTTGCATGACCACGAGAAAAAATTTAATGTGTTACACTCATATGACTTTCTCTACTCATGTACAAATTATTTTTACAAATACTTATTCTCCATCTACTTCATTTTAATGGAGATCTTATTGCTAATTTTCTTGTTGGTGCAAGGGGAATATGGTAGGCTTTAAGCGATAGTCAAATGTTTTAAGAGTTGGTTGCTATGTGGCGCATTCCATTCTCTTTGCATGTCCATTGGAAAATTCAAACAAATAACAACGAATATCTCGGAAATGGTTCCCTCCAAAAAAAGCGTATGAGACATAAATTGTGTGTTTTAACGAGCTCTGCAGTTTTTGTGTAGTAAAGTTTTGTCTATCTCTTACGGTTTAACAGTTATGCAAAATTCATTCAGAAACAAGAGGACTTTTGGGGACATTCCCAGAAAATTCAAGATATACATTTCATTTGATATGAAAATATTTAAACATATGGTATTTTCATCAAAATGATTAAAGCCATTTTTGTGAAAATCAAAATTTTCGAAAAATGTCCCATGTAAAGGGTAGTCTAGGGTGGGAGGATTTTCTTGAAAATCTTCGTATCGCATTCTTGAAAGATACTAAACTCAAATACCAAGTTTGGTATTTATCAGACTTTTCGTTTTTGAGCTATACAGTGCATAGTCACACACATGGACATGTTTCCAAAAATGCTTTATTTGTATTCAGGGCACCTCAAATCATGTATTTCTGGTGAAATCTCGGTATCAAATTTTTTGGGTGGAATGCAATACTTCCCCTACTTGCTATACGCAGCAGAGAAAGCAAAAAACGAATAAAAGAATAATTAGAAAATTCAAGCTAACAACAGAAAGCATATCATGATTAGAGGGAAGAAGAACTCATGTGAATGTATCACATCAGATTCTTTTAGACTTAAGATGGTACCTTGGGTTCGCCTATTAAATATTTAATCAAGTATTTATCTTGGCGAATAAGGGAAACCACGAGAAAAAAAAAAAGTCTGATTTGTCGGCTCACTGATTTTGAACCTGGGACTCCCTAATGCGAGCCATAGACGTTACCGTCTGAGCTATCCCGGTCTTTTTGACATAAATTGTATGCTCTAACGAGATCTACGTTTTTGAGTAGTAACATATTTATTTTTTACGGTTTACCAATTATACAAAAATCATTCAGAATGAAGACAATTTCACAGGCTGCTCCTAGAAAATTTGATACATAAATTTTAATTTTCTTGCCATGTTGAAGGATGTTAAACTTCAAGCAAAGTAAAGAAAAAATAATAATAACAATAATGAACTTCCTAAAGAAGTGGATTTCACAGGCAATTCTCAGAAAGTTCATGATAGATATTTTACTTGTCATATCATATATTGTCCATATCTTAAGTATATGATATTTCAATACTATCGTTAGTAACGGTTTTGAGAAAATCAAAAATATCGAAACTCTTTCCATGTAAAGGGTAGTTTGGAGTAGGGAAATTTTCTTTAAAATCTTCATGTCGCATCTCTGAAAGATACTGTACTTAAACAGCTTATCTTGTATTTATTTATTTATTTATAGTCGCTTTGACTACTAGGTCATATCGCGACTTATATCCATATTTACGAGTATAATAATAATAATAATAATAATAATAATAATAATAATAATAATAATAATAATAATAATAATAATAATACATTGTATACTTTACAATGATTAAGTAATACAATGTATTACAATTATTGTATTATTTAATCAATACAGATTTTCGTTATTGCTCCAGACGCCTTGAGCTTACCTGTATCGTTTTAAAGCCAATTTATTATGCCTGGACCCTTTGCCAAGGAATATACTCTCATAATAGATATGATTTCAAATTCTTCTGGTTCTAAAATATTTTCTCAAAAGCAATGTATCAAAGCCTCATAGGAGCAGATAATGTGCTGAGCTATAGAAACACCTTGATATAGGATTCCTATGGTCCGTAAGACAAACTTTCAAGTTACATAGTGATTTTTCATTTAATATGGTACTGATAAGTGCAAATAAAGGGTTAATACAAATGCGGTGTCAATTTCCACTTAAATAGCCAATTTCTCGTCCACAAACGCAGAAACCTGATGTTTTACACTCACATGACTTTCTCTACTCTTGTACAAACTATTTTCACAAACGCTTATTCTCCATATGCTTCATGTTAATCGAGATATCGAGATGTTAATCTTATTGCTAATTTTCTTGTAGATGCAAGGGGAATTGGTAGGCTTTAAGCGACAGTCAAATAAATTAAGGGCTGGTTGCTATGTGGAGTATTCCATTCTCTTTGCATTACCAGGACAAAAAAAATGAATAACAAATATCCATTTGAGAAAAAGTATAAGTATTGGAAAATTTAAGGAAATAACAAGCAATATCTCGAAAATGGTTCACCCAACAACAAAAAATGTATACGACATAAATTGTGTATTTTAACGCGATTTACATTTTTGTGTAGTAAAATTTTGTCCATCTCTTATGGTTTACCAGTTATGCAAAAGTCGTTCACAATGAAGAATACTTTTGGAGACATTCCCAGAAAATTCAAGATATACATTTTATTTGTCATGAAAGTATCTTAAACATATGATATTTTAATCAAAATCGTTAGAGCCATTTTTGAGAAAATTAAAATTTTCGAAAAATGTTCCATGTAAAGGGTAGTCTGGGGTGGGGGATTTTCTTGAAAACCTTCGTGTCGCATCTCTGGAAGATACTGAGCCTAAATACCAAGTTTGGTGTTTATCCGACTGTTCGTTTCTGAGTTATGCTGTTCACAGACACACACACGAACATGTTTCCAAAAATACTTTTTTACTTTCTCTACTACGTATAGTAAGTAGGGGAAGTATTGCATTCCACCCAAAAATTCGATACCGAGATTTCACCGGAAATACATGTTTTGAGACCTCCTGAATCCAAAAAAAGAATTTTTGGAAACATGTCCGTGTGTGTGTCTGTGTGTCTGTGTGTCTGTGTGTGTGTGTCTGTGTGTGTGTCTGTGTGTGTGAACAGCGTAACTCAAAAACGAACAGTCGGATAAGCACCAAACTTGGTATTTAGGTTCAGTATCTTCCAGAGATGCGACACGAAGGTTTTCAAGAAAATCCCCCCACCCCAAACTACCCTTTACATGGAAGATTTTTCGAAAATTTTAATTTTCTCAAAAATGGCTCTAACGATTTTGATGAAAATATCATATGTTTAAGATAATGTCATGGGAAATGAAATGTATATCTCGAATTTTCTGGGAATGTCTCCAAAAGTATTCTTTATTGTGAACAACTTTTGCATAACTGGTAAACCATAAGAGATACACAAAATGTTACTACACAAAAAGTGTAGATCGCGTTAAAATACACAACTTATGTCATATACATTTCTTTTGTTGAGTGAACCGTTTTGGAGATATTGCTTGTTATTTCCTTAAATTTTCCAATACTTATACTTTTTCTCAAATTCGTTATTCATTTTTTTTATGTCCTGGACATGCAAAGAGAATGGAATGCACCACATAGCAACCAGCGTTAAAATATTTGACTATCGCTTAAAAGCTACCATATTCCCCTTGCATCTACAAGAAAATTACCAATAAGATTGACATATCGATATCTCGATTAACATGAAGCATATGGAGAATAGGCGTTTTTTAAAAATAGTGTGTACAAGAGTAGAGAAAGTCAGGTGAGTGTAACACATCAGATTTTTTATTCAGGGGTCTCAAAACATGTATTTCCGTTGAAATCTCGGTATCGAATTTTTGGGTGGAATACAATACTTCCCCTACTTACTATACGTGGTAGAGAAAGTAAAAATAGCTACAATTGCAGTATTTTCAAAGTTTTGAGCCTTGCTTCTTCTGAGAAAAAATGCTCCATCAATAAGAGCCAATGCACAAGCTGACACCTCCGATTCACATGGGGGCTACGTTTCAGAGAGACAAGCACAGTTAGCTGTAGTAATTGCGCAGTCATTAGCATGCTGGGGTGTCAAGCTGGTGCTGCTGAGTCAAACCTCGTACAAGGTTTTCTTCTTCTTCTCAAAAATATGAATGACGTACGTTTGGAGTAAACTCAATTTTAATTTCTCGCGTTTGCTTCAAAGTTTAAGTACATGTTACGATGTTATTCACATGGAATGTTTGAACACAGCGTGGTCAAATTACCTGCAAGTAGCGTCAACTCAGGGAAGTTTTATCAATGGCGTATTGGCTCATTGATTTTTATCTATTGCAAACAACCATAAAGTTAAAGACTATAAGTGTCCTATATAAAAGTGCTTGCCTAACGCTCTATGTAATCCTGAAAGTTTGTCCTGGTTAGTACACGATTCACCATTATTGTTGTATAACACAACGCATTTCCTTTCCTATTATAACGATATATTATTTCTCTATGTATCTTTAAGGGTGTCCACAGGTGAAGGGTGTCCTTAGCATAGCTTTCGGAAGGAAACTAAAGCTGGTGGTCCCGTGTCGTAGATTTCCGGCACATGAAAGGACCTCAAGATTTGTTATTATTTGACTATGTATCTATAAGGGTACCTAAGGTGAAATTACTAAATATTTCAGTTTTTATTTAAATATTTTCAAAGATTTGTTATTACTTGACTATATATCTTTAAGGGTACCCACGTAAAATTTCTAAATATTGCAGTTTTTACCCAAATATTTTCAAAGATTTATTATTTTACTATGTATCTTTAAGGGTACACATAGGTGAAATTTCTAAATATTGCAGTTTTTACCCAAATATTTTCAAAGATTTATTATTTTACTATGTATCTTTAAGGGTACACATAGGTGAAATTTCTAAATATTGCAGTTTTTACCCAAATATTTTCAAAGATTTATTATTTTACTATGTATCTTTAAGGGTACACATAGGTGAAATTTCTAAATATTGCAGCTTTTATCCAAATATTTTCAAAGATTTATTATTTTACTATGTATCTTTAAGGGTACACATAGGTGAAATTTCTAAATATTGCAGCTTTTATCCAAATATTTTCAAAGATTTATTATTTTACTATGTATCTTTAAGGGTACACATAGGTGAAATTTCTAAATATTGCAGTTTTTACCCAAAGATTTTCAAAGATTTATTATTTTACTATGTATCTTTAAGGGTACACATAGGCGAAATTTCTAAATATTGCACAATTTACCCAAATATTTTCAAAGATTTATTATTTTACTATGTATCTTTAAGGGTACACATAGGTGAAATTTCTAAATATTGCAGTTTTTACCCAAATATTTTCAAAGATTTATTATTTTACTATGTATCTTTAAGGGTACACATAGGTGAAATTTCTAAATATTGCAGCTTTTATCGAAATATTTTCAAAGATTTATTATTTTACTATGTATCTTTAAGGGTACACATAGGTGAAATTTCTAAATATTGCAGCTTTTATCCAAATATTTTCAAAGATTTGTTATTATTTGACTATGTATCTTTAACGGTACTCGCAGGTGAAATTTCTAAATATTGCAGTTTTATCCAAATATTTTCAAAGATTTATTATTTGACTGCGTATCTTTAAGGGTACCCATAGGTGAAATTTCTAAATTTTATCCAAATATTTTCAAAGATTTGTTGCATACTGCTTTACCTAATTTATAGACGTGTTCTACATTTCATGTAGACATGTCTAATATTTTTTTAGAAATCATTATACTTTAATTATGCTAATTAATCAGGTGTTCCACCCTATGAAAAAATCGAAATTTTGAACAAGCAAAAATAATAGCACATTATTTAAATACTAATGTACAAAACTGGCATATACGAGGAGTGTTTTTAAAGTAAAAGATCCTCAAGTCTGATAAAGAGGTCTCTGAGCAAAATTACCTGTCTTTCACGCTCAATATAGAACGGGACGATAAGGACCACAGTAGTTAAAGAGCGTCTATAAATAACACTCAATAATTTTCAGATGAAGAAACAGATGAAAATTGCTTGATACCAATGTTTTCTACCACAGCTGCACCAAATCATCCGTGATCACAGACGGTCGGTCGCTCATCATGCACATTTTCACGACCTTCGTTAAACTGCCTAACCCATTTCAACATTCCATCACTCATTATTGTTTCCCTATAAACCGCACACAATTTACGATAAATGTTTCCTAGCGGAACATTTCGCGCATTCAAAAAACGAATCACTGAACTGACTTCACAGTCGGCGGTTTATTCGATTGTTTCGAACATTTCGAAACGCTCTAATAACAGGCAAACACAAAGTGACGATCGCCCACAGCGGGTCCGTCTTCCTAATGAACGGAGGAAGTGATTGCGCATGCTCAAAATCGCGACTGCAGCGTCAAAATATTAAAACGGTACTTACTTTAAAAACAAGCCTCCTCGAATTTTATTCACTACTCAGGCCATCTCATAAAAAATTTTTAAACCTTAAAATATAATTTTAAGCACTTTATCCTCAGTGATCAAATTTATTACATCTTTAGGAATTTAAAAGTGTAGGAAAAACATTATCCAGTTCTTTTATTTTCTCTGCTACGTATAGTAAGTAGGGCAAGTATTGCATTCCACCCAAAAATTCGATATCGCAATTTCACCGGAAACATGTTTTGAGGCCCCTGAATCCAAAAAAAGCATTTTTAGAAAAAGGTCCGTGTGTGTGTGTGCGTGTGTGTGTGTGAACAGCATAACTCAAAAACGAAAAGTCGTATAAATACCAAAATTGGTATTTTGGTTCAGTATCTTTCAAAGATGCGACACAAAAATTTTCGAGCAAATTCCCCCACTCCAGATCACCCTTTACATGGAACATTTTAGAAAATATTGAGTTTCTCAAAAATGGCTCTAACGATTTTGAATAAAACATCATATGTTTAAGATACTTTCATGGCAAATGAAATGTATATGTTTGAATTTTCTGGAAATCTTCCCAAAAGTCCTCTTCATTCTGAATGAATTTTGTATAACTGGTAGACCGTAAGAGATACACAAAATATTACTGCATAAAAAATATAAATTCTCGTTAAAACACACAATTTATGTCATATACTTTCTTTTTTGGTCGAGTGAACCATTTCCGAGAAATTCTTTGTTATTTGTTTGAATTTTTCGATACTTATAATTTTTCTCAAATGGGAATCCGATATTCGCTTTTTTATGTTCTGGATATGCAAAGAGAATGGAATGCTCCACATAGCAACCAGCGCTTAAATAATTTGACTATCGCTTAAAGCCTACCACATTCCCTTGCACCTATAAGAAAATCAGCAATACATAGTTTCTGCAAATGTTTACCTCAATTAGCATGAAATAGATTCAGAATAAGCGTTTATAAAAATAGTTTTACAAGAGTAGAGAAAGTCATGCGAGTGTAACATATCAGATTTTTTAAGTTCATTCTCTCCGAGTTTCTACTAAAAATTTAAACAAGATTGGTTACAAACTACATGACATAGAGCATTTTTAATACCCAAAAGTATGAGAAAAGTTGAAGTCCGGCAAAAGGCATTGGAAGTAAACACAGAACATTAGGCTGTCTGCTCTTGGGCATTTAAATTGTCACGTGTTGAAGGTTTAAAGGGATCTGAGAGCAAACGTTATGGTACTTAAAACTAAAATTTCAAAGATCTTTGCACATAGAAAACCAATTTGATTTTTAATTTTGACAAAGTTTCAATTATAGGCATCCATAAGATAATGGAGTCGCTATGAAAAGGAATATTAAAATGCAATGCATTATTATTATTATTATTATTATTATTATTATTATTATTATTATTATTATTATTATTATTATTATTAAGGAGATACAGTAACCTTGTATTGCTTTTATTAAAACAGATGTTAATGGAATCAGACAGTGGTTCGGATGCAGAAGAGACAGAGAAACCCAAAAGGGACATTACTGTGAAGATGGTCAAGAATTCTAAGAAGACCATTGCTGGATTAAAGTAACTATAGCGTCATAAAGTCATTAAAGCAAACCTTATTGCTTGTATAATTTCACAGGAATAGTTACTATGCTTTAACTGAGAGTTCCTTTACATTTAGCCTCTTTAGTAAGCTTCCAAGTTCGAAAACTTCACCATGAAATGCAGATCTTAATTATAAATGCATGCAGTTGCAGAAGCAAATGCGAAATAACCAGCTATTAAGGGTATTCAATATTAAATTTTGTCAAACCTTCCAAAAAAATTACCTACGGTGTTATGTATAATATTTTTTTGGTTTTATCATTTAAATGCCTAAACGCTGCGTAAAACCCTTTCCATCCCAATGATGTAATTTGACAAAATATTTGACACTTTTTGTTAGAAGTTAGGTAAAACGTTTGGGTTTGGAAGGGTTAACTTTCTTTAATTCTCCTTCTTTAGTGGTACATATTTCGGCGTTTTCTATTAATTTTTTATATAAGCTTAGCTTATATATGTATTTCCCTATAATGCAACCAAGCCTCAAAAATATTCAAGCATACCAATCACCGTTTACTTTTTGTGGGCTCACCCTTGATAGTACTGCAATGAGGATTTGAACCTAGGTAACTTACGAAATCCTATGCTTTAGCCAACTGAACTATGAATCTAATATCAGGTAAGGTAAGTTTCTAAGGGTACAAATATCCGACGTATGCTTTCCAGTTTCAAGGCCTGTTTCAGCCGAAAATATTTCGGGGTGAAAAGGATTAAATGTGCACAAATAGTGCATAAAATTTTAAATTTGAGTTTCTCGTAATATGTTTTCTTATACTTTTACCACTTACTAATGTGCAATGTTCCTAATGATGCAACTTTTGTTCAATTTCTTTCAGATTTTCAAGGAGGATGAAGAGATCTAAAAAGGATTTTTTTGATATCAAGTATAGATTTGGGTTTAGTCTATTTATAGTTCAATACAGGATTATTTTTACAAAATTAAACATATTACATACCTTTTTATTTTTCCAGCACAACCTTTAATTGCACAAAATGTAATCTTTGATTATAAAGGACTACATTCAAGGGACTATTTAAAATTGGAACATTTTACATGAGCTCAGTTTTTATTCTTTTTTAATTCTTTTCCTAGAAATTCAGACTCGTAGAACGATGAGAATTAATATTACTCGTATGCTGTAATTGTGTTGAACAAATCTGTGATAACATTTTAAGGTAAATTTGTTGATATTTTTAGAAATTAGCAATTTCAGTACGGAGTACCCTTAACTTCCAAAGACTTTTGGAGTTGGCAAGATCTAGGCTGTATCTGACAAAGGAATCACACTCCCTATCACATCGAAACCCTGCCTGAAAATTGCATATTGGAAGGTATATAATGGAAAAAGTTAACTTAAAGATAGTATACAATGTTCCAAGCATAAAGGAGTAATACTTTCTGGATATAGCTGCGTAAAATAGAGCAGAATGCACGTTGGGTTATTTTTTTTCTGGCATATAAACAGTACACAAAAAAGCGCGCTCCGCCTTCGACACTCGCAGTTTCCTACGACTCTCTGGTATCCAACGGTCCATGTATAATCAGGTGAGCTTGGTAACTTAATGCAGACTTCTTACTCTACGAAGTTGTTGCACGTTTAGCTTTGACATGGTCGAAGCATAACTTACTTTTGCACCAAGCATACACAATGCTAGTATTGTTACCACATTCATTTTGAGCTATAGTATTTGTTGAAACGCAATTCAGTAGGCGTTTGAAACCTTTGCAAATAAAATCACTTGTGTTACCGTACGTAACAGCTTAGAGTTTGTCAAGACCGACTGCACATCCGCTGCATTCTCTATCCATACAGGACAGCATAGGCAAATGGCATCTGGTCAGCATATCCCTATCACTCATTTGCGGTCCTTCAGACCTGAAAACTACTAATTTTCAAATAAGTTTGTCTAATGGTCGTCGGAGGTTCCAAGAAAATTAATGTATCCCAAATCATATTCCCAGCAGATGAAAAACTCCCATACAGGTGCAGCGGATTATACGTACGGGATAATGGTCCTCCACTTCCTATTTTGGGAACGTTTCTACATATTCTGTTTTCCTACGAGGACGATACTGAACATTTTTGTAATACCATGTTTGTTTATATTTGAAAGCTACTTTCTAATGCTTTGCGAGTTGATTGCCGTGTAGTATGTTCCGTTTGCTCATAGATTGTAAAGTATCACCATTTAAATATTTTGTGTTTATCCAAAAATGAATTTGACTATAGCACATTCCTGGAATATGCTTTTTTACGATTTTAAATCGCCATTATGTCTAAACAATGTGAAGATTGGCTTAGAAATGTATTGGACAAAGAAGCCCCATCTAAGGTAACAATTTAGAATTGGTACAGCGAATTCAAGAGAGATCGGCTTTTCCTTAATGAATTGATGAAAATGTTGCCGCTGTTCGAGTAAAGCTTGAAGAAGATCGACGGACATCTTATGAATTTATTCGGGCGACTTTGAGCATTGGTATGAGTCGAGTCCAAAACATTTTACATCAAAAGTTAAGATGTGAGAAAGTTTTGTTATCGATGGATTCTACATAAACGGTCTCCCGATGAAAAACAACAATGCATTGATTGGTACGGAAAACTCTGGAAAAATCTCAAGGCGGCACTTAAAATTTGGTTTGGGATATTGTTACTGGTGATGAATCTTGGATTTATTATTGCGATCCTGAATAGAAAAGTCAACCGGCTCAATGGGTCTTTCGAAAAAAAACTAAGCCTGCAAAAGTGCGACGAATTCGCAGTGCTGTCAAGAAGAAGGTTGCTGGTTCTTGTTTCTAAAGTGGCTCATACTGCTACTATAGCATTAGACTACTGTTACTGCTGATTTGTACACAAATGTTTACTGCAATTTTTTCAAAAGTTCGTGAAAAACGCCCAAAAGGAAAAATAATGTTACATCATGACAGCGCATTGACACATACAGAAAAACTGAAAACTGAGTATCTGAATGGCCTAAAGGTTAGCACCATGGACCCTCCACCATATAGTCCTGACCTAGCATCTTGTGATTTCGTTTTGTTTCAAAAAAATTAAAGATCTAATGAGTGGAATCACCTTTTCGTCATCAGATGAAGCAGTGCAATATTATGAAAATCTGGTTTCTGAAATGCCTCAGGTAGAGTGGCATCATTGCTTTAAGGACTGATTTCATCGAATGCAAAAATGTATTGATGTTAAAGGGGAATATTTTCAAAAACAACAAAATCATTTGAATTTCTTAAAACTTATCCTGGTTTGATTTTCTAAAAAATTTCAGTGTCGCCCTTGTATTACGTATCTTCTATATTGCCTCTCATTATTAGCTTGTATAAAGAGTCGCCCTCCGTGGTGTAGTGGTGTAGTGGTTACGTGCTAGCCTATAGTTCTTGAGGTCGCGGTTTCAAACCTGAAGAAGGGCGATGGACTTTTTCGGGCATAAAAATCCTTAGCATGGCTTCCTTCGGAAGAAAAGAACCTCAAGCCTGATAAAAAGAGCCTCTGAGCAAACTTTCCGGTCCTTTACGCCCAACATAATGGGATGCTAAGAATCACTGTAGTTAAAAGAACGTCCATAAATAAAATTCGATTTAATTTAATTTTGGTATAAAGACGCCTTAAGAGACTACTTTTTCCAATTCACAGAATATAAAATAGATAAACGTTACCGTTATCATTCAAATATCTAATTGCATGCAAATTTTCAGGAACCGTCTTTTCAAAAGTAGAAATTCCTGCTCCAGACTTACCGCACCCATTAACCACAGGATGACAGGAACCTTTGGGGCAAACATTCTCAGTTTTCGCCACGTTTACTGCAAAGATGTTCCTCCCTCCACACTCCCACCCTCTGTCTTGGTTTATCAACGTATCAGTGGTTCGCAAAACCTAGAAACGGTGAATGTTGGAGGTTCTTTCTGGTTTCTCTTTGTTGGTACATCGCCTAACTGAGGTCGCGTATCATTGAAAACATGACTTCTTCAGCAGGATTTTCTGTTGTGAAACGAAGAGTAAGACATCGGTGTGCTTTCCTTTTGAGACACAAACGGTTAAAACTTCTCTTCTCTGGTATATTAATGTTTAGATTTTGACATAGCGCCATAAAATAACTGAGATATTAAATCAATGTAACGCATTTTCAATTATTTTTTAAAAGACAAAATTACTAAATGACAATAAGCTGTTCTTTCACTCAAGTGTGTGTGGAACAAGATAGGAAAGGTAAAATCAGACTCAAAAATTCAATGCCACAACCGGGATTTGAACAACGGATGTATCACTGTCCGTACAGTTGCTCTAACCAACTGAGCTGCCATGGCAATAGCCGACACGACATTAAATTTCCAAGTTGAGAAGCATTTTTCCCGTTAAACCACAAGGAGATCTCAAAACCTTATCCTTTCCTTTCCAATCTTGTCCTACACACGGCTTGAATGAAATAACAATTAATTATTATCATTGATTGACCTAATAGTGGCCAACTGTTAAACCCGGAATTAAAATACTTACAAGATTGAAAGTCGCCATTGGAGCGTATTATCTCTTGTGGTATGCCAGCACATGCAGAAAAAGAATCATACTTCACACCTCACAGTCAGAGAAATTTGGTATTTGCCTTTTCCTTGTTACAGCCCACTATACTCACTATGTGAGCACCGATTTCATCAGTTCATTATACGAACTAATGACGAATGTATGGGTCAACTTATTTTTTTGCTTTCCGATTAATACTTGTATGGGTTGGTTGTTGCTCGTCACGTTATTTGCTTTTGGAACTGTAAGCTATTTTTCCTGTGACACCAAATGACTCATCTACAGGTAATCGTTAAAGCTCAAATTTTACCATTTCTTCTGTCTTTTCCTCGTTTTCTTTCTTTTTTTTTTTACAGTAATGACGGAGGACCTCCCTTGAAACCAAAAGGCATAAATCTAGGGAAGGGCGTTGAGCATCAGAGAACTACACCTTCAAATACAAAGATTACCTCTTTAGAATCTAACAATAAAAGCAATTCTAAGAAAAGTCAAGATAAAGTTAAGGGTAAAAATAAAAGTAATGGTGCGGGTAGTTCATTGAATAATAGTTCAGACGTATCAAGTGTATCCAGAACAGAAAGACATGAAGATAATGAAAATGGAGAATCATCTAATGCTCCCAAAATTCCCACTGATGCTGCAGGTGATGAAACGAACTCCAAGCTTCAACATTCTAATAAATCTTCCACACTAGATGCTCTGGAGTTCTTTTCAGGCCATAATCGACCAAGTGCTAACAAGAAACATACAATCTTCACCAAGAAACCTCACGTAACACAGCAACCCGATGTGATATCTACTGGCAAAGATATGAGCGAAAACTCCTCTGACAATAACGCGTCACCCATTTGTCAGGATAAAGCAGAAACACCCGTTACCACAGAGATCAAACGACCCTCGGGCACAGGAGAAGTAGGCGTATATATCTCTCAAGAAATTGAAGGCAATAAGAAGCCCCAATCTAAAGCGGAAACTCATGAGCCGGATTTCCAACAGCTCCCCTGCAAAGCAGGATCTTCAGATCAGCAACAAACCTTGGAAAGAAAAGCGTCATTTACCACCTGCAGGACTGAATCGTCAACTGCACTGGACATGGTCAGGAACTCTCGTTCGAGAGGGTTGAATCCCAGAATGAAGAGACCAGATGTTCCAAAGACATTCATCGACAGAGGTGTTCAAGTTTGCCGGACGGAGTATGGGTAAGAATCTCATTTCTTTTCACTGTAACAAGAGAATTTTACATATATATATTCTGTATATAATGGTGATAAATACTGCAAAGTCGTTCAACTGTGCAACTAATAGCTCAGTAGCTGTTCACAAAAGTAGATACGAATCGCCTATTAAAGCTTTAAAACAGTGTAATTTCGTACTCTTCCAAATGTGGAGGATGAAATTTGGCGTCGGGCGTTTCCATCGGAGCTCCCTCCTTCGATCTATTGGGGATCATAAATCCCAGACAACGTTTGAAGAGTCACCGGGTGCTCTGCAAGGCCGGGTATCGACGGTAACAAAGGAGCAAATCCACCAGCAGCAAAAACTGAGTTCCGATACAATCCTCCGTTCCCGAGGTCGCAAGTTCAAACCCGGCGGAGGGCGAAGGATTTTTTCGGACGTAAAAATCCTTAGCATGGCTTCCTTCGGAAAGGAAGTAAAGCCGGTGGTCCCATGTCGTAGATTTACGGCACGTAAAAGAACCTTAAGCCCGATAATGTGGCCTCTGAGCAAAATAATCGGTCTTTCACGCCCAGTATAGAATGGGACGATAACGGCCACAGAAGTTAAAGAGCGTCCATAAATGAAACTCAATTTAATTTTATTTGATGCAATCCTCAAGGAGATATCTGGGTAATCAAAATTTTCAGTAGTAACCCCAAAATATACAATATTTTGGAAAACAATATACCAGCGTTGCAGAGGGCCCATTGCACACTGATTAACAGCCGTCGAGGAGAAAGCTTGCTACCTAGTTTCATTCCCGCTACCTCAGTCACACGCGTCAAACTACAACCTCTATTCCATCAACAAATGGTTAAACCCTATGAAGGGTAGGTACAATTTCAGCATTATATTGGGTTGACCCTCAGCCTGCCAATTCCTCGTCGTCGTAATTTCGTAGTGGTCTCAGAGGCTTATGGCAGCCGGGAAGCTGAATTTGTTAATAAATTCATACACCACAAACTTCAAATAACGTATCTCACGTGTGATTACGTCAGTTGTCTCTTAGGTTACGCTCATAAAATAAAAGTTTGCGGTGCATTCAGCCATGTGACTGCCAATCTTATTGCACAGTGATGACTGATTAACAAAATACAGATTTCTTACACTCTATTTTCGGTTGCCTTGGAAATAAAAGCGAGTTTTCTATCACTATCCCGATAAAGTTTTTTTTTTCCAATATGTTGTTTCCAAGTAGCACTAAACTATTCGTTACGCTGTTGAACGACTTTTCTTACTTTGGTTAACATAGTACTGTATATCCAGGTAAAAATATTAAATCCAAAATTTGTTTCTCAACACAAAAAACCTCCTTTTAAGGTCCATGCAGTTGTATAAGCATAATTCAATTTAAGTCACTTCAAAATCAGTTTCACAAATTATCAGTGATCAAGATTAAGACAAGGAACACTCTTAACTTTTTGTACGTTACATTCTTATCCAGTATCAGATTCTTTCATATTCTAGTCAGTGCATAATCTATATAGTTAAACAAATATTTAAATATAGTGTTCAAATTTTGATTTTGAATAGAATTTTTTTAAAAAGGTTACTTTTAACAATAATTTTTAAATATCACATTCAAATTCTAATTTGAAACACAAATTAAAAGCTTTGCGTATTTTTAAGGAGGCTGTTTTAATCCAATGTTGCGTTTTCAAATAACTTGCATATTTTACCCAAATAGTTTAAATGCTCTTCCTGAAAGCCTTGTTTTTAAATAAACTTACAAAATATTCTTCATAGGATCGATTGTACGAACCTAGAATAAACTCCCGTTAGACGTTATTCCATGGTTGCGTGTTGAATTGTGCTGTAGTGTCTTTGTTTTATGACAGACACAGACTTTTTCTAAAAATGCCTATTTGGATTCATGGGGTCTCAAAACATGTATTTCCAGTGAAATTTCGATATCAAATTTCTGGATGGAATGCATATGTACTTCCCCTACTTGCTATACGTAGTAGTGAAAGTAAGAAACAACTTTTACTGACATATGCTATCATTTTTAGGAAGTCTCCCACTAGGCTGGAGAGCAAAGTGAACATTCTGGAGAGCAGAATTCGGCTGGAAGAGCTGCGCAGCAGGCACTGGATTTCAAGAGTTGTGGCCGCAGAAAAATCACTGTTAAAACTTTGCCAACAGGTAAGGCTATATAAAAATAGTAACATCCTGGAGTACTAAATATAGAAAAATTATGCATACAGCACCAGTAGCTTTGAGTGTCGTGTAGAAGCCAAGTTACATTCATAAAAACTTCAAGCCTTACTATTTTTATGATGGTCTGCTATCTATTGTGATCACGTGGAACTATTGCAGTTGTGGGTTTTTGCATTGGAGCATCCATTACTTTGTATCCCATACATTAAGAACATTGAGGTGGAAAGAAGGTCGATTTCAAATCTTATCTTTTTACGGTAGACCACCTAAAATAAGACAGAATACTCACAAAATCTCTTTTAAATGCTTTTCTTCACAAGTGTTATAACACTAAATTCCATAAAATGAGCATATAATTAATTTCAAAACATTATAGGACTGTCTTACTAGAATTAACCTTCACAGAAACTCTTTCTCTGCCAAATATTGTTTCCAGGAGCACGCTAGAAAGAATGGTATTTCAAATAAATAACCTTTCTTACCAAATATTTAAATTAACAGACTAGTATCGTTTAAAGTGTTGGTATATGTTCAGTTTTTTAATGATAAGGTCCAGCCAGCTTACTGTAGTGCGGTAAACTCCCCTCCCTAATTGGTACCCTTACTGAAGAAGAGATAGGAGATAAGTCTAAAAAATTTCATGTTTTATTACATAAAAAAGGTGCAATATTTTTCTGAATAGAATTATGTATAAGTTTACATGGTTGCGACATTATTTAAAACTTGAAGGATTTTAATAAGGTAGTGTGCCATTAAAATGTCTACCACGCCTCCACTTTAAATTTGTCTTTCTCTATACGACATTTTCTATGCTTTATGTACCTTTTTTACTTTCTCTACTACGTATAGTAAGTAGGGGAAGTATTGCATTCCACCCAAAAATTCAATACCGGGATTTCAGCGAAAATACATGTTTCGAGGCCCCTAAATCCAAAAAATTCATTTTTAGAAAAAGATCTGTGTGTGTGTCTGAACAGCATAACTCAAAACGAAAGTCGGTATATTAACCAATTATAGTTCGAATTACCGGGAAAAAATGTTGCTTTATTTATTTATTACTTAGTTATGTTTGCTTCTACGCAGCAACAAGCATTGATATCAGTGTGAGAATACAGTTCTGTTTATTTTTTGTTATAATGTGCTGCCTTGCTATGTATTTAATGAATACCATTCAAGCTTTAATTTGAATATCTTCTCATACTACACATTCTACATTTCGCTAACCTGGGCGCTCATCAAGCTTTCCCTTTAGCTTTTAACCCCCTCAAAGGCGTGTCCTGCACTTGCCGATAAGGTATGTGCTACCAATCACGATAAGAGGTCTGTATGACAAACTGAATGCACTCACTCTACCTCTTTCTCTTTCAGCCAATACAATCGAGACGGTAAACATATATTTCGTTTCTACGCCATTTTGTAACCTTTGTTGTGGTTATTGGTGCAACTATTTAGCATAAGGACTGGCGCATCCTTGCACAGTGGTCTAAAGTAACCAATGAAATGACCATGACTTCGCAAGGCCGCGCACAACGATAAATAATGTGAAAGACGCGAGGTGCAGCGAGATTTTCTTTGGCGCTCTTTGTACAGGACCCTTTATGTAGGAAATGTGCGAAGGACTTTGAAACCTCACAGCATATACTATGCAAATGGGAAGGTTTCGTTGTGCATAGTTATGTATCCATAGGGTCCTTTTTCCTGTAATCTGGGGTATAAAAAGGCAGATATCAAGGACGTGGTCCGATTTATATGGACCATTGAACTAAAGTAATGTCAATATATGAGGCACAATGGACTCTTGAGCTCCTTCTTTAGATGCCACTCATTTATTATCACCATTATCATTGTAATTAAAGTTTCAAATACATTACAACGATAGCCTGCACTATGTGCTTCAAGATGCCTAATAGACTATGTTCTGTTCATACTAGTTGAATTTGGCGAAAGTCGAAGTTGACTTCGTAAACGAGAGTCCTATCAGTAAGATATTGTCCCTTGTTTGCCAGACTTCAGAGTGCAGTTATAATAGTTACGAGTGATTAAATTCGATTTTCGAAAAATTGCTAATATAAAAATTGTAATTAAACTACATCTAACCTAAGCTTATTTCCACGCTGTGGATGACATCTGGATGCGTACAACTCTGACTCTGTGTAAAATTTATATTGCATAAACCGTACGAAAGGACTAGGACTAAGACTAACTGCGGAGGGGGCTTCACACCTCGACCTACAAGATCTTTTATGCCTGAAGCTCCTGATGGGTACCCCCGGAAGGGAGGTGTAGCGGACGATGCTCGCACGTGAGTAACACATGCTATCTCACGTAGATGTTTCGGATCTCCGAAGTTCGTTGAAGTTCACTCCTGGGATGCTTGTCGTAGAAATTCCTATCCTATTCCTATCCTAACTTGATATTTCTCAGGATTTTATTCTCATTTGTTATCTACTTAGCGTTCAATGAAAATAAAATGTTCCAGTTTTAGCAGTCACACTTCCCTCTAACTTCTCTGGTAAAACCATTATCTCCGTCTCACCTTATAACTCTCGTTTCTCTTTCTGTTTTTCCAAATCCCTTGTCTTCCAGCAATGCATCACTATCTGTGTCTCTCACTAATCTCGGACCTCTCTCTCTATTTTCTGTGACTTCGTCTAAACCCTGTGTGCATTAGCGTGTATGTGCAAGAGAAGTTTACCCCTGTTGCTCGCTCGCCTGAATAGTTTATAATTCCACTATTCCTTACATGCTTCTTTTCATATTAATTATATTCTGAGGTAGAAGATATTTTATAGTAAAGTTATTTCTCAATATTATTTTGCATTATTGGTTATCCCTATCATTTCAATGTTCTACGCTGCTGGGTATATATATATATATATATATATATATATATATATATATATATATACCCTTACAGAGGGATGAGGCGAGAGGAGATAGATGGCGGCCGAACCAGGAGGTATGCCAGGGCAGAGGGCATGGTCCCTACTTTTTACAGTTTGAAACTCGCCGAATGGCAGCTGGTGCAACCAGCTTCCCTCCTCCCCTGTGGGTTTGCACATCTCCTGGAAGACCCTGGACTCTTAGACTGGCCCGTTTCGAGGGATGAAGGGTTACACAGAGCATCCTTATGTAACGTTGAGTCTTCCGCTGACGCTTTTAATTCTGAAACAGACCAAGCAGATGAAAAGTGAAGTGAAAGAAGAATTAGGTGAAATGGAAGGACAGGAAATTCGGGGAATGTAATGAACCTTCCCAACATTCGTCTAGCTGCCCGGGAAAGCCCCGAAAAAAACCCATGGGTCAGAAAGGTCAGCCGCGGGAATCGAACCCACGGCATTCCGAATGCGGGCCATAGACGTTACGCTTGGCTACATTGCATAAACAGTACGAAATAAGCGCTTTTCTCGGAGCGGAGTCGAATCCTTATTTCCTCAGCAATAAGCAGAGATGATAACTAATACACCGGAACTATAAATTCCGCACAATTTCAAATATAGATTTATGGTCAGGGTTAAGAAGCGGAGAAGGATTTCAACATTGCAGATAAACTAGGTCTATTCGCATATTAAACCGCCGGGAGAAAGGGATGGGGTGTGCGTATACCCCGGTGCTGGGAGCATAACTCGCACTATGTCTGATATATTAATATATGAATTAATATATTAATTATGGTGATTATCTTCTCTTTTGGTTGTTACTATTACATTTTTATGATGTTATACTCCTTGCCACGGCTGCTGTTGTTTGGGTTTCTGGGTAGAGCAAGTTTAACTTTTCAGGGTGTGGTACGGGAAGGAAGGTAAGAAGTAACAACTCTAATAAAAGATTAAATCCGTGGAAGAACACAATGCTTTAATGGCACACGCATTTTCTGCTTTAGCACGACGCTACAGAGTTACTTTAGTTAGTTCGAGCTGTAGAACGGTCACTGAGCAATCAAGTATTTTATTTATAAGTGCTCTAGAAATAATGGTAGTATTTATCACACGTTCCTAAACTATACTTTGTTTCCCTTCCTATTTCATTAACTTTTAAATTGATAACATTTCAACGTTCCTACTACATTATGCGAGGTAGTTAATACTTCATGCTTTGGAGAGCTTGCACGTATGTTCTTCACATCGCCGCACTTTATACGCAATTGCCTTTGCTGATGGGGACGCTATAACCAAAGGCTTATCGGGAGAGCGGAGGAGATTGCAGTAAAGATTGACGCAGAGGGAGAGAGCAGAAAGAAAGGAATAGCATCAAGTTTATAGGTAACAGAGAGAATTAGAATTGTATTTAGCACAGGTTGCAGGATCCTGGTTGAGGTGGTGAGCATCTCAGAAATTTAAACAGTTTTGGTCCAAAGACAATTACGCCGTTTTCAGCATTAAAGTTTTGAGCGGTAGGTATTGTACTCGGCGCGTGGAGCCACACAGAGCGACTAAGCTGTAGCTTACTCTAACGTTGCCTGGCGTCTCCATTTTCACGCCTTCAGCACAAGGCCAACCGTTCTAACTTCAACTCTCTTTGGTATAAAATCGTTTCAATTTCTGAAAATCACACTACCTCAGCCAGTCATTGAAGCAATGCGAAATTAGTACCAGTTTGTAACTAGTGAGGTGTTCTGCTTTGGCAGCGAACAAGAAAACTCATTATTACGTTGTGAAAAGCGGTTCTTGTTTCAGGGAAACAAATGGAAAGTTGTTAATCTGCATCAACTTGTCTTATAATCTAATGGCACTAATAGGCACAAATCAGTGCAACATTCTTTGCTTATTTACATTTCAGGCAAGTAATAAAACAGGTTCACAAACATCCCACCTGTGGACTAGGAATAAAAAGAACAACAAAAATAAAACCCTCCTCTCAAAAATGTTACTCTCAGTATCATTTTTACTTCCTCTACCACCTAGTTATAATGGGTAGAGAAAGTGTTGCAATACACCAAAAATCAAACAAGTAATAGATTACGATACAAGTTGTAAAAGTAGGGTTTTATTTTATTCGCAAAATAAAACCACTTATAACACATGTGGCATATACTATTCTTTAGACAGCGTCAAATTTCTAAAATATGAATAATATTATATTTATTTCTGAAACTAACAGAGATCACGTTTAAAACGCGTCCTTAAAACAAGAGAAATGACGTTAAAAATCAGATGTCGGATGTTTTGATGATTAGTAGTCATTTTCAGCGAAATTATTTTCACCATGTTTCGCCTTACAACGGGCAATTAAGCGATTAAATGCTTTATTGTATTTCTTTCTGGATTTCGTTGGATAAGTACTTCTTTCTGTCGATTCTAATTTCACTTCCATTTCAGTTTCTTCTGAATTCATAATTTCCGTCATTTAGTCTTTCTGTAGGTTAGATAAAATAGTAACGTTTTAGATCAAAGAAACCTGCCAATATAACGTATAGGTTAACTCCACAACGAACTGTGATAAATTGAAATATGACGATTTGTATTGTGAACAGATAATGCGAGCGCCATGAGAAATTAATCATGTAAAAAGACATAATGAAAATCAAAACCTAATCAAACCAAGTAGAGTTATTAAACATGTGAAAATGCAAAGGGTAATTGCCATGTGAAAGACTTGAAACCAAAGTTGGTCACAATGCAGATTATCGCACTAGTGATAATCTGATGTGTTACACTCACATGACTTTCTCTACTCTTGTACTATTTTTAAAAACGCTAATTCTCCATATGCTTCATGTTAATTGAGATGTTAATCTTATTGCTAATTTTCTTGTAGATGCAAGGGGAATTGCTAGGCTTTAAGCAATAGTCAAATATCCTAAGAGGTGGTTGCTATGTGGAGTATTCCATTCTCTTTGCATTACCAGGACAAAAAAAAATGAATAACGAATTTGAGAAAAAGTATAAGTACTGGAAAATTTAAGGAACTAACAAGCAATATCTCGAAACGGTTCACCCAAAAACAAAAATGTATATGACATAAATTGTGTATTTTAACGCGATCCACATCTTTTGTGTAGTAAAATTTTGTCTATCTCTTATGGCTTACCAGTTATGCAAAAGTCGTTCACAATGAAGAATACTTTTGGAGACATTCCAGAAAATTCGAGATATACATTTCATACATGAAAATATCTTAAACATGTGATATTTTAATCAAAATCGTTAGAGTCATTTTTGAGAAAATTAAAATTTTCGAAAAATGTTCCATGTAATGGTTGTCTGGGGTGGGGAATTTTCTTGAAAACCTTCGTATCGCATCTCTGGAAGATACTAAACCTAAATGCCAAGTGTTGTGTTTATCCGACCGTTCGTTTCTGAGTTATGCACACGGATATGTTTCCAAAAATGCTTTTTTTTTATTCAGGGGGTCTCAAAACATGCATTTCCGTTAAAATCTCGGTATCGAATTTTTGGGTGGAATACAATACTTCCCCTACTTACTATACGTAGTAGAGAAAGTAAAAATTCAGTTTTATTTATGGACGCCCTTTAACTACTGTGGTTCTTAGCGTCCCATTCTATATTGGGCGTGAAAGACCGGTAATTTTGCTCAGAGGCCTGTTTATCAGGCTTGAGGTTCTTTTACGTGCCGTAAATCTACGACACGGGACCACCGGCTTTACTTCCCTTCCGAAGGAAGCCATGCCATCGCCCTCCGCCGGGTTTAAACCCGCGACCTTTGGGAACTAGAGGCTAGCAAGGTACCACTAGTCCACGGAGGACGACTAGTGCGATCATCTAAAGCTTTTAGCTCGTGTGTACTGTGTTAGAAGTTCTACTTTTAGGCCATGTTGTCTAAGAAGTCGTTTAAGATATGTTCATGACAAATAATATGTATATCTTGAATTTTCATGGAATGTCTCCAAAAGTATTCTTCATTGTGAACGACTTTTGCATAACTAGTAAACCATAAGAGATAGACGAAATTTGACTATACAAAAAATGTAGATCGCGTTAAAATACACAATTTATGTCATATACATTTCTTTGTTGAGTGAACCATTTTCGAGATATTGCTTGTTATTCCCTTAAATTTTTCAATACTTATTTTCTCAAATGGGAATTCGTTATTCATTTTATTGTCTTGAGTATTAATCTGTGGCAAAGAGAATGGTGCTGCACCTAGCAACCAGCTATTAAGAGTAATGTCTATGCTTAAAGGCTAGTGTATTTCTATATTACCCTTGTAAATATATATTCCCCTTACATCTACAAGAAACGTAGCAATAAGATAGAGTCTGCAAATGTTTGTCTCGATTAACATGAAGTAAATGGAGAATAAGCGTTACTAAAAATAGTTTGTACAAGAGTAGAGAAAGTCATGTGAGTGTAACACATCAGATTTTTTTAATACGCAATAGTTATTAGGAACTAAACCCAAACTGCAGTTTAATATCTAATCTCAAGTTTACTTTAATAATTGTCTAAAAGTCTGTTTATACAAGGTGAAGCATTTAAGTTGAGACTGTGCAATATCTCCAAAACTATACGTCGTAGAAAGAAATGTCTTTATCAAAAGTTGCTTGATATTATGGGGGAAACTAAATGTCATTAGTCGTGTTTTGTTTGGATAACGTTAAGATGGTCATTTCAGGGTCAATATAAATTTATCAGCATTGTAGGTTCCCATTTTAAAAAATTAAATCTAATCTAAAATGACCATCATAACGTCCTCCAAACAAAACACGAACTAATGGCATTTACTTTCCCCCCATATCAAGCAACTTTTGTTAAAGCATTTCTTTCTACAACGCTTAGTTTCGGAGATATTGTACACTTTCAACTTAAATGGTTCACCCCATATCGTTCCTATCATACGGAAAGTATGTAAATACCATTCCAAAAACGCAATTTATCGATGTATTATGATTATTATGTGAGCCCTTTTTTTTGTTTCCGAGTATAATTGTGAAAGGTAATATGTAAATTAATTGTTTTGTAATAAAAAGTATTCCGATATTGCATTTACATGACTTCCTCTACCCTGTTTGCTCATTAGTGAATATACAAGTTATTCTTACGAAAATTTATTTTATCTATCTACTTAAACCTTTCCAGAAACAGCTACATTACACATCTCGTTACAGATACAAAGGGAGTAGCGACAGTCAAATGTTTTAGAACTGGACGCTATATGCTGGCCTTAGAATTCCAGAGTCTTTCCATGAAATCGCGAGAAACAACTGAAAACGAATGCTAAGTACTGAACAACTCGAAAGATTAATAACTGATATTTCGGAAATGGCTGATGTCACAGAAAAAATTATTTGAAATAAAGGAATGCTTTAAAGACATCTATATTTGTCTGTGTAATTTCTTTTGGCCTATTGCTTAACGTTTACCAGTTATAGAAGATTATACAAAATTTCATCCGAATGAACAGAACTTCGCAGGCTATTCAAGATATACATTACTTATATTAGCCTGTACATTAAGACTATATCTTAATGTACAGTATTTTAATCAAAATCGCTAGAGCCATTTTTTAGAAAATGAAAAAATTCGAAAAATGTTCCTGTAAAGGGTAGTTGGGTTGGGGGGATTTTGTTGAAAATCATAGTCATATCTTCGGAAAATATTAAACTTAAATGTCACGTTTGGTATTTATCCGTGCTTTCGTTTTTTAGTTATGTTGTTTACAGGCGCAAAAACAGAGCTCTTGTAGAAATACTTTTTTTACCTTCTCTACTACGTATAGTAAGTAGGGGAAGTATTGTATTCCACCCAAAAATTCGATACCGAGATTTCACCGGAAATACATGTTTTGAGACTCCCTGAATCCAAAAAAAGCATTTTTGGAAACATGTCCGTGTGTGTCTGTGTGTGTGTGTGTCTGTGTGTCTGTGAACAGCATAACTCAGAAACGAACAGTCGGATAAACACCAAACTTGGTATTTAGGTTCAGTATCTTCCAGAGATGCGACATGAAGGTTTTCAAGAAAATCCCCCCACCCCAGACTACCCTTTACATGGAACATTTTTCGAAAATTTTAATTTTCTCAAAAATGGCTCTAACGATTTTGATTAAAATATCATATGTTTGAGACATTGTCATGAGAAATGAAATGTATATCTCGAATTTTCTGGGAATGTCTTCAAAACTAATCTTCATTGTGAACGACCTTTGCATAGCTGGTAAACCATAAGAGATAGACAGAATTTTACTACACAAAAAATATAGAGCGCGTTAAAATACACAATTTATGTCATATATATTTCTTTTGTTGAGTGAACCGTTTTCGAAATATTGCTTGTTATTCCCTTAAATTTTCCAATACTTTATACTTTTTCTCAAATTCGTTGTTCATTTTTTTTGTCCTGGACATGTAAAGAGAATGGAATGCGCCACATAGCAACCAGCGTTAAAATATTTGACTATCGCTTAAAACCTACCATATTTCCCTTGCATCTACATGAAAATTACCAATGAGATTAACATCCCGATATCTCGATTAACATGAAGCATATGGAGAATAAGCGTTTGTAAAAATAGTTTCTACAAGAGTAGAGAAAGTCATGTGAGTGTAACACATCAGATTTTTTTATGTCCTGGACATGCAAAGAGAATATAATGCACCACATAGCAACCAGCGCTTAAAAATTTGACTATCGCTTAAAACCTACGATATTCCCCTTGCATCTACAAGAAAATTAGCAATAAGATTGACATCTCGATATCTCGATTAACATGAAGCATATGGGGAATAAGCATTTGTAAAAATACTTTGTACACGATTAAAGAAAGTCATGTGAGTGTAACACATCAGATTTTTTTATGTCCTGGACATGCAAAGAGAATATAATGCACCACATAGCAACCAGCGCTTAAAAATTTGACTATCGCTTAAAACCTACGATATTCCCCTTGCATCTACAAGAAAATTAGCAATAAGATTGACATCTCGATATCTCGATTAACATGAAGCATATGGGGAATAAGCATTTGTAAAAATAGTTTGTACACGATTAAAGAAAGTCATGTGAGTGTAACACATCAGATTTTTTTTATGTCCTGGACATGCAAAGAGAAAGGAATGCGCCACATAGCAAGCAGCGTTAAAATATTTGACTATCGCTTAAAACCTACCATATTCCCCTTGCATCTACAAGAAAATTAGCAATAAGATTGACATCTCGATATCTCGATTAAGATGAAGCATATGGAGAATAGGCGTTTGTAAAAATAGTTTGTACAAGAGTAGAGAAAGTCATGTGAGTGTAACACATCAGATTTTTTATTTAAGGGGCCTCAAATCATGTTTAAATGTTCGTGGTTTGAATAAGTGTGCTTGTTTGTTTCTCATGATATCACATATCACTTACATTACTTGTTTAAAGAATAATTGGTCGTATTCTCAGCCTCCTGCACATAATAAAGTGCGCAACCTAGTGCAAATAATATCTGACCAAAAGCCGAAAGGAAAAACAGGCGTTGTATTAATATTAAAAAGTCATTAAGAAATGTTTAATAGCAGAGAAATTTGTATGGTTGTTACATATCATATAGTTTACTGTTTTCGTTTATTCTCCTCCGTATTGCATAACAAATTAGAGATTTAAATTTATTTCTTGATAAGAAAATCCTAGAAGCTGTTGAGCATTGCAAAAGGGAATGTAGAGAAATAAGCCTGTCATAACCAATTGTTCTCTCAGTTGCAGACTTTGGATCAAGCAATGAAGACCCTGAGTTCTTCCCAAGTTCTACCGCAGGAAACAAAATCCACTTCTGGGTCAGACAAGAGCAACTCTCCTCAAGTCTATGAAAACATCATCCAAGAAATGCACGACGAGGTAATTTCCGATTATGTATACTCAGGTTACCTCATGTGACACTTTTCAGCATAACTGTTGTTAACGAGATAAAAACTATGATGTCCAAACGGAATGAAACGCAAGCGGAATGTTGCACTATATGATCAAAAGTTCCGAATATTTCCTAAGGCTCTTACAGTCTGTACACGCCGTTAATGGCCTACTTACTGAATGGAACACGCATGTAGTGCCCACAATAAAGAAACAGTTGAGAGAGCAGAATAAGCTGTTCTGTGGATCTCGGGGACTCGGCCAAGTGATCGGGTGCCAAAATGTAACAAGTCAATGCAGAAGGGTTACTCCTGCGGAACATATCTTGGTCAACTGTTTCTGATTTCATAGTGAAGCAGAAACGTAATGGGATGCCCATAACCCAAAATCGAGCTGATCTATTTTGGCCTCCAGAGACCAGAGAACGGAGTTCGCAGATATCGCCAGTCATTCACGGCCACTATGACTGAAAAATTCTACCTAATACAAGAACTTCTCTTATCACCATGATAGTTCACGCGAGGTACGGGAGTCGTCCTCCGTGGTCTAGGGGTACCACGTCAGCCTCTAGTTCTCGAGGTCGAGGGCTCAAACTCGACAGAGGGTGATGGATTTTTTCGGGAGTAAAAGTCCTTAGCATGCTTCCTCCGGAAGGGAAATAAAACCGGCAGTCCCGGGTAGTAGATTTACGGCAAGTTAAAGAACCTCAAGTCCGATAAAGAGGCCTCTGAACAGAATGCCCGGTCTTTCATGCTCAATATAGAATGGGACGCTAAGAACCATAATAATTGAAGAGCGTGCATAAATAAAATGGTCAAAATTTAGAGCAGAAACCATACATCATACACAAAGATACCCTCAAGTACTGTATGGAGCAACTTTAATGCACCATGTGACGGCAGCATTTGAACCACATAACAATGTTGCTGATTCAAAATACATTTTAACCGCTTACTTGATATTCTTCTTCGAAGAAAATTGATAAGTAATGTATACCTGAAGAGATATGGCACCTTTTCACACTGCATCGTTTCAAAGGGTAAATTATCGTTTATGGAATGGCAGACTCGAAGTCTTACCCATCATAACACATGGAGTGTTTTGGAACGCCAACTTCACGCCAGATCACTAACACACAAACCTTGGCTCTGCAGGGAAACTGGCCTGCTTTTCATCGGGAACGTTTCGTCTCCTGATCTCAAGTGTAAAAGCCATATAGAGGGTGAAGTTGGACCAAACCCTCTTTAGAAGTCGCTACCTTAGAACTGAACTGAAATTCCAAATGAATATATATAAAGATACTTTTGAACCTATAGTGTATTTCAACTTACTCTTCGTTCCGATTATAATTGCGTTTCAACCTCCAACGTTTGCACTCTTTTGAAAGAAAATTATTATCAGACGCTTCTGTTGTAGTCAACATTGGCAATTTAAATATTACCTGCATACTTTCAATGTCTGTTTTGAAGTGATTAAGGGTTCATTTTTATGTTCTAATTTCGACATGGGTGCTTCTTACTTTCACTGCTATTTGAGCTGCTAACATATAAAGCTCATTAGCAACAAATACAATTTGTTCACTAACAAATCATTTCTGCAAATGTTATAACATGAACAGGTATTATGTAGATTGTAAGAACGTTACTGAGCAACTGCTTCGGTGCATGGAACAAGCTATGACTACTACAAGATTAGCATCTTCTCTAAACATGAAACAGATGCCGTAATTAGTACTTACATATTTCTGTTAGTATTAAAAGCTGCGTGCTGCAACCACGTTGTTCCTGCGGTACAAGGAGCATGGCTTCGATTGCCGGAACAGTTACGGGCATTTCTTTTACCCTTTTGGAATGCGTTTTATCGGAAACACTAAGCCTCATTAAGTCCTTGGAGACCAACTGATGGACTATTTTATGGAAAATTGATGGCTCCAGTTAGAAAACTGCGTTTTAAGGGGACAAAATACTCTGAAATGGTAAAAAATCACATTTTTTTGTTTTATACACTAATAAAATCTCTATTATTTCCAGTTTCAGAAAATATATACTTTTGGGGTGTTAAGAGGTTTCTAAGATATTTAAATTCCATTTAAATGCTAGTCTGCATTCCTTTGAAGCTGTCAGGCAATGTCCCTTTTTAGAACATTTTTGTATCTTTCAACAACGAACGAGTATATCATGACCAGGGAGCAGTTCAGCAATTAACAAAAGAGGCTAGGACCAAGAGAAAGCAATCAGAAAAGCTGAAGCAGTCCAGGAATGAAGGTGCAGATGATTATGAGCCTGGAATGCACTGAAGTGTGTCAAAATTTTAATGTTTAAACTTTAAGTTCAGTTTTCTCGAAGCAACATTTTTGGATGCCTACGTACCTTTTTCTCAGAAAGTATGAGAGGTAGCTGAAATTTTCAGTCATAATTTTATAATGTGTATTAGCGATATTAAGAAAGCAACAACATTGCAAATTTTTCACATTTTTACTTTTTTGACAAATTCTAGTGAACTGATATACACAATTAAATAATTGAGGTTCAGAAGATAGCTGATTATACTAAGAACAAGCATGTAAAAGTGTGATTCTGTATTGCAAGTAGTATCATAGAAAAAGGTACATGAATTCACATGTTTTAAGGGTAAATTTTATTATTTTTCTGTTAAATGGTAATTTTTACGGACACAACTACATAAGCTAACAATGCAAACAACCACTTACAATAATTGTCATAGTTTATGGAATAATTCATATAAATTTCAGGAAAAACAATTGAGAACTTTAAGAGCAGTGGTAATTTAACACACTTAAAGTGTAATTTCCATGTGTTCAGAATAACTTGTCCACTTAGCAGGCAGGTGGAGGCGGTATGATACCCATTGGTGCACTCCGCCCGTGTTGTTCTGTGTTGACGGAGGCAGAGTATGTAGGGGCTACACGGCAGGGGTTGCTGCGTCAGCGGTTAGCAATAAGCAATGTAACGTTCGTATTCACTAATGAAGACTGTGGGTGAAACCTTGTTTTTTCAAGAACCAGCAACCTAATGTCATATCAGCTATTCTATGCCAAAGGATAACGATGGACTTATGATGTACACATGAGCAAAGAAAATATTAATGCACAGCATATTTGAAATTTTCATAACTTAACGTTCTGAAGACGTGGTTCAAAAATGCTTCCTTAAAAATGGGTTAAGCTATATAATGAAAGAGCCATTTAAAAGGAGTTGTGCCATATGTGTTAGGATCGGTTGAAGAGATAATTTGTATTTTTTTGTAATCGACAACACCTACTGTAGAAATTCACAGTGTTTGCAGAATTGAATATCAATAAGAATTAAATCACTAGTAAAAATTATGCATTCCTACTTAATTTTTATAGATAAAGCTAGGAAACGATAATATAGCTTGGAAAAATCACGATTAAAAGTAATCAGTGAAACATTTCACACGGAATATGAACACCAATAATTCAGGTTTCCAAAAATGAAAGATTTTTAGTGCAACTTACGAGGTAGGGATAGTAAGAAGCTAGGCCACAAAAGGCCCGACACTTTCTAATACAGTGCCAGGATAATTTCCCTTATTTCCCGATACCAATATTTTATTATCACAAATGATGAAAATATGGTCTGAATTGAACAATTACAATTATCCTGATAAGGTTAATCCTTAGGTAAGTTCGTCGTCCCCGTGGTGTAGTGGTTACCATGCTAGCCTCTAGTTCCCGAGGTCGCGGGTTCAAACTCGGCGGAGGAAGATGGATTTTTTTTCGGGCGTATATATTGTTATACACCGGGGCGAGGCCAAAAGGTTTTGCAGCTAAAATATTAAACTTAGTTACCCCAGCATAAACACTGGGAGACGTAGACTCTGCGGCAGCTAGAGGACCAGGAACCTAGCTGCACAAGTCTAAAGCAGGCGTGGGATATTCATAACAAAAACGCACTTAAATTCACATTTAACACATTACCTGTGGTTTATTAAAATTGACATGGTGCCACTTCATCGTACACAAAAGATTACAGGCAAACATTGGAAGGAGATGCTCCACACTCACACGCACTCGCACACATGCATTCCTACACACAACCACTCGCCCTGAAGACACACACTCGACTCTCTCAACTAGTGACGCCACCAGAACAACGAGGCTAGTCCCTCTACTTGCCCTCACCACCCCTGACTAGTAGGTAGGGGGGAGTGCCGCGGCGGACATGAATTCAAACTCACAAACGAAATAATTAGTTCAACAATGTCATGCTACAAAGCAATAATGTGTCCGACGCGACAATGCACACACATACTCGCTACAATATCCTTAGCATGGCTTCTTTCGGAAGGGAAGTAAGGCCGGTGGTCCCGTGTCTTAGATTTACGGCACGTAAAAGAATCTTAAGCCTGATAAAGAGGCCTCTGAGCAAAATTACAGGTATTTCACGCCCAATATAGAATGAGGCGCTAAGAACTACAGTAGTTAAAGAGCGTCCATAAATAAAACTCAATTTTTTTCCTTAGGTAGGTACATTGCACAAAAGAAGGATTATGTTATAGCACCTAACGTGCCTTTTCAGCACAAAAACGTGCCTTTTTTAAGTTTACCAGTGCAAACTCTTTCCCACAGCTAATAATAATGAATTGAATTCAATCCTAAATAATTATTAAAATCAGAATTGCAAAATGCTAGCAAAGCTGATTACTTCTGAGATTAGCATACTGCTTATTGGGCCTGCAATAATAAAGTAGGCAGTAGTCTGTACCATTAATAAATATGAAATGAAACTGACATGGCAAAAGGCTCGCAAGGCACTAAATTATTATGACTTTGGAACTATAAGCAGAACAAATAAAAGTTCCCTTCAGGGAACTTCTAACAGTGTGTCCCATTGTAAAATTATTATATTTGAAATTTAAATTCATGCAAACTGTCCAAGCATGAACATGCAAAATGTTAAAATTGGCTTTTGTGGATACTTTAGAATGCTTAGCAGAGGAAATTTAATTTTCCTTAAAGAATGTTAGGCGTGTATACAATAGCACTGCACAGTTATTATACTTGGAATTCAAAACAATGCAAACTGCCAAAGCATTAATCATGCAAAATGTTACATTGCTTTTGTGACTTTAGAATAATTAGCAAAGAAAATCTAAGCTTCTTCAGAGAGTGTTGAAACAGTATACAATAGCACTGCACAATTATTATACTTGAATTTCAAATTAATGTAAACTGCCTAATCATGAAACTTGCAAAATGTTAAATTACTTCCGTAGCTTGTTTCTTTAAAGAGTGTTGAACCAAAATACAACAGCTTTGTACAATGGTTATCCTTAAAATTTAATTTAACTGTTTAAACACGAAACTGGGAAAATGCTAGGTTGCTTGTATGACTTTAGGGTTAATGGCCGGGGAATATCGTTTCTTTAAAGGCCTGTGACAAGTATAAAACGTGCGAATGTGCAAATACACCTTAGTAATTATAATTTTATCCCTTTAAATGCGTGGTTATTAGCTCTCGGAATTTTAACTCGCTCGAGCCCAATTCGACCCATATATCATTATGACCAGAATACTTCCTGTTTACTTCACCCCAAAACACAGAAAACGCAAAGGTAACAAGAAAGTTATAAATCTTTAACAATCCCCAAAACTCTAATTCACAATTACAATACAATACTAAAAACAGAAGGAAAAAAACACATGAAATGTGCCTTCCAAACCCAACACGCACGTACGGAAAGCAAAACACAACACTGCCAAGGCTTTGCCCAGATAACTGTAAAGCTAAACGTTTTTAAGATGGCCTGAAGGGAGTCCGTCCTAGCTTATGTCAAAACACCGTCATGACGAACTCGCCACATGAACTTCTGTAGATTCACTCTAGCTATCTCGAAGCAACACTCCCGAGGTCAGGCAATAGCTCATCTTACCGGCCCAAACCCAATACGTCATAACATCCTACCCACCAAGAGGTACGCAGCGACGGCACGCAAACAAAAAATCAAAATGTGCGCGTAATCCAAAGTGGAAAGCATAAACCCCCAAACTCGGGTAAGAAGCTAGGCAAACAACTTGACAGGGCATAGCATATTACTCCACGCGCGCAGAGAACGTTAAAACGATAGACAAAAAGAACTATTGGCCAAGGAAAATGGCGCAAAGTATAAAAATATTAGCTAGTGAAATCATCAATTTCACATTTATAACGCTTACAAGAGGGCATTGCCATAATGATATCGTAGACAGCTGCTACCTTTCGAACATAAAAGCGCTCTGTTTCGGCTTTCTCCCCTATAAAGTCCCTTTTTCACCGGGAAAAAATTATAAAGTTTTAAGTTGTAACGGCTGTCTTTAGGTCTGTCTTCTGTTCAACGATCAGTCTGGTATTTACTATGCCAGATGCTGCAATAAATGTATTCAAGGTTGCTATAAGGAAAAGGAGCTCTTATTTCTCAAGGATCCGATTAATGAATTTAGAACTGGCACTGAATTAAAAATATAATATTCATGCTTAAACACTTTTCATATGAGAACATAGTCACAATTTCATCATAAGAGACTTTACAACAAAGATTTTTCATATTGCTTCAAACTTTAAAAAAGTGTTACTTTAAATATAATTTATATCAAACACAAATCTACACACATCGTTATAATACGTCCTTATAAAGAAATAGAGCATTAATGAATTGACGTAAACATACATACACATTCAGACGTTCCAGCTGTTGGATCATTCTTAACTAATGCATGTACTCCCCAATTAATGTTTTAGAGAATTAACACGCACCGCGCTGCATGGAGACAGAACTAACGGAAAGAATATAACGTATTCCTTCGTTAATGTATCAACACAACCGCGGATGGGACAGATAATAAACTTTCCCCGCACCGAGGCTACAAGTATCTGCGTACAGGACCGCACTAAAGATAGCTTACAACCAAGATTTCATATAGCGAAGAGAAAATCGGCTACAGTTATGTTTCATTTTTTCCCCAGTGATGGGTGCCTCCATGAAAAACACTCGAGAGATAAAACTGCACAGTTCTGAGCGTTCTCTCGTTTAATACTTTTTAAAAACTGATATACGAAGGTGACACTGAAACGCTTTAGAAATTCGAACAAGATTAGTTTTAAAAATTTTAATAATTTTATTGTTTTTTTTAAAATATTCCCCTTTAACACGTATATTTTTTGCATTCGATGAAACCAGTCCTTAAAGCAAGATGCCACTCTTCTTGAGGCACTTCAGAAACCAGGTTTTATAATGTTCCACTGCTTTATCTGATGAAAAATTGATTCCACGTATTTTATATTTAATTTTTGGAAACAAAAACAAATCACAAGGTGTTAGGCAGGGCTGAATGATGGAGGGTCGATGTTGCTTATTTTTAGGGCATTCATATACTCAGTTTTGCTGTATGTGACGATGCATTGTCATGATGTAACATTATTTTTCCTTTTGGGCGTTTTTCACGAACTTTTTCAAAACTTTACGGTAAACTGACATTTGTGCACCATCAGCAGTAACGGTACATCTATCTTCTAATTCTATAGTAGCAATATACGTTATAAAAAAACTAGCAACCATCTTCTTGTTAAAATTTACTGAGTCGACTCCTATTTCTCACATCACAAAGGCACTTGGCGTTGATCGTAGCAGAAGCACTTTCGAAAGGACCTGCCTTTCATCCTCAGCTAAAACATGTCGACTATTTTAGCTGTCTCTCCCCTAACCTCAAAATGTGTAGTAGAAGGTGAAATTGCTGCCCTCTGTGTGACTGGATGCTACATAAATCATTTTCCTTGTTTCCATCTGTACTGGAACCACTGACATCTGTAGTGAAGATAGAGAACTCTCATAACTCCCCTCTCCTCTTCCGTGAGCTGATTGGATGTGACGCATCATAGCATCAAAAGGTGGGATTTCAAAGTTCAAAATATTCTTGATATTATAGTGAATAAATATTTTGTTCCATATTTCCAATTGTGAAGGAGTCTGAATAGCTTAGATTAGCTTGTTCTGACGGCCTATCTCATGTTTTGAAATCCAGAAGTGATTAGCAACAAAATTTTGTTCAATTTCCGGTACCGGCATGGGGGCTTTTTCCTTTTGTGGGAGGCCTGGTAAGGGAGTCAGTCAGGTCCTTGGGCTAATTGAGGGCCCAATTTACAGAAATAGTGGCGTCTGAAGTGCTAGATTCCTCATGTAGTAAGTGGCATTTTGAAAGCGTATTACCTTATTGACCACATGCACTGTGCCAAGGATATACTGAGTGTGAATAGACAAAGGGAGGCGGAGTTTGCAGCTGCCGAGCTAATAGTTATTACCCTAAATTGGCCGAAGTGAACATTTATTTATTACTGGTATTTTTACTACTGCGATAGATGTGTGCTTGTTGTGCATGTTGCTATAGTTGTGCTACTACGCGAATCTGAAGTTGTTGAATTGTTTCGTTATTTGCACCACGCTTTGGGTGTCAATTTGAAGATATAAATTTGTTTCCGTATGGAAAGCCAATTTGAAGTAGGAGTTGTGTTGTAGTTCAACTGTTGGGAGCCGAACTTCAAGTTTGTTTGCAACCGCACGTTAGTAAACAGTTTCCGGTAGCCTTCGCCCCAAGTTTAAAAAAGTATTAACTTTGTAATTTGACTGTTTCTTTAAATATTATATATTTATGTTTGCCTCGGCTACGTCAGTATTATTGTTAGAGACATGGATGTCTTGGCAGGGTTGTGGTGCGACTAAGAATGTAGGCTTACACAGATTATAATTTTACTTCACTCCTTTTATTAATGTTTGACACGATTTAAATAACACTTCACTGATATAGAGAGAGAGAGCTGTGAGATTCATTTATGAATTACTTGCACTTTTTAACACGTAAACTATTTTCGTCTCACACGAATACGTATTATACTTCTCCAGGACGTGTCCCGCGTCCGGTTAGGAACACTGTTTCCAACCAACTGACTCCTGAATTGTAAATTTTTCTCCATTTTAGTTTCTAATTGGCTAATCCTAGTCCAATAGAATACCTTCATTTAACTAAAGCTGTTTCTGGTTGTTGATTGGCTATTTTATAAACTCACTAAAATTACATTATTGCTTCCAAGAATCACAAGTAACATTATTAAACTTTCAAACTCATTATTTCCTCAAGGTTACCTCATTGTTACCTCATTGTTAGCAACTTTTAACCTATTATTCTCACAGCTCCTACATTATTAAATTACGTAATACATTCACATAACATTATTACACATGGATACAATAATATAAACATATACAGTGACTGCAATATACACTTTTTATGTATTGTTACTTACACATATTGCTTTAAGGCGGGCTGTTATTGAATTTATATATATAATTAGACTGAAATCATTTAAGTGTTAAAAATACTGCCTCAAATCTAAACATCGAAGACAAAATGCAAACAATTACTTTTTGTCTTGAATTTTTATCTACTTGAAAAAATTATTTTTTAATTTTCTCAAAATGGAGCTAATTATTTTAAGATATTCATATGACAAATAAAATGCATATTTTGTTGAATGTGTTGAATTAATTTTTTTTCTTTGTTTTCAAGCTCGAGCCTGACCCAAGCCGAACTCGATAATTTTTACTTTCTCTGCCATGCACATTGCAGGTATACAGAAGAAATTGCAGTACACCCGAAAATCGATATCGGGATTTCACCGGGAATACATGTTATGAGGCCCCGTGAATAAAATAAAAAGCATTTTCAAAAAAAAGGTCCGTGTACGTGTGTGTGTGTATAGCATAATTCAAATTGAAAAGTCGGATAAATACCAAACTTGGTATTTAGGTTCAGTACTACCAAAGATGCGAAACGAAAATTTTCAGGAAAATCCCCCACCCCAAACTACTCTCTACATTGAGCATTTTTCGAATATTTTTATTTTATAAATAACGTTCTAACGATTTTGATTAAAATACCATATATTAAAAATATTTAGATTGCAAAAAAAGTGAACATCTCAAATTTTCTTGCAATAGCTTGTGAGGTCCTCTTTATCCGAAAGGAATCTTGTATAACGTCATATAACTGGTAAACGAAAACGTAATGCACAAAACATATAGATATCTTTAAAACACACAATTTAAATCATATAGCTTTCTTTGTGGCATCAGCCATTCCGAGACATCCGTTATTAATGGTTCGAATTGTTCTATACTTAGCCATTCAAGTCCTTTCGATATTAAGTTGTTTCTCGCGATTGCGCGCAAAGAGCCTGGCATTTTAAGGCCAGTAAGTAGGGTCCAATTCTTAAGCATTTGACTATCGCACTTCCCTTTGTATTTATAATGTAACTGGTTCTGGAAAGGTTTATTTCGATTAAAATAAAGTAAGAATAATTTGAATACCCATTAATAAGCGAACGAGGGCAGAGAAGATTATTGAATGTAGCACATCAGTTTTTTTTTTCACTTTACTACGTATAGTAAATAGGGCAAGTATTGTACTCCACCCAAAAATTCGATACCGAGATTTTACGGGACATACATGTTTTGAGACCCCCTGAATCCAAAAACGCATTTTTGGAAACATGTTCGTGTGTGTGTGTCTGTATGTCTGTGTGTCCGTCTGTCTGTCTGTGTGTCTGTGAACAGCATAACTCAGAAACGAACAGTCGGATAAACACCAAACTTGGTATTTAGGTTCAGTATCTTCCAAGGATGCGACACGAAGGTTTTCAAGAAAATCCTCCACCCCAGATTACCCTTTACATGGAACATTTTTCGAAAATTTTAATTTTCTCAAAAATGGCTAACGAATTTGATTAAAATATCATATGTTAAAGATATTTTCCTGACAAATAAAATGCATATCTTGAATTTTCTGGGGATGTCTCCAAAAGTATTCTTCATTGTGAACGACTTTTGCATAACTGGTAAACCATAAGAGATACACAAAAGTTTACTACACAAAAAATGTAGATCGTGTTAAAATACACAATTTATGTCATATACATTTTTTTTTGTTGAGTGAACCATTTTCGAGATATTACTTGTTATTCCCTTAAATTTTTCAATACTTTTCTCAAATGGGAATTCGTTATTCATTATTTTGTCTTGCATATGCAAAGAGTATTAATCTGTGGGAAAGGGTATGGTGCTGCACCTAGCAACCAGCTATTAAGAGATATGTATGTGCTTAAAGGCTACTGTATTTCCAAATTGCCCTTGTAAATATATTATCCCCTTACATCTACAAGAAAATTAGCAATAAGATAGACTCTGCGAATGTTTATCTCGATTAACATGAAGTAGATGGAGAATAAGCGTTTGTATAAATAGTTTGTACAAGAGTAGAGAAATGTGAGTGTAACAGATCAGATTTTTCTATATTGCCCTTGTAAATATATTATCCCCTTACATCTACAAGAAAATTAGCAATAAGATAGACTCTGCAAATGTTTATCTCGATTAACATGAAGTATATGGAGAATAAGCGTTTGTAAAAATAGTTTGTACAAGAGTAGAGAAAGTCATGTGAGTGTAACACATCAGATTTTTTGTCCTGGTAATGCAAAGAGAATGGAATACTCCACATAGCAACCAGCTCTTAAGATATTTGACTATCGGTTAAAGCCTAGCAATTCCCCTTGCATCTACGAGAAAATTAGCAATAACATTAACATCTCGATATCTCTATTAACAGGAAGCATATGGAGAATAAGCGTTTGTAAAAATTGTAACACATCAGATTTTTTTCAAATTAAGCCCGAACCAGGCCCATGTGCCGTGCCGAGCCGGACTTAGGCTCGAGGGCATGACCCAAGCCCGTGCAGACCGCTACATGCACAGATAAGCCAGCCTTGGCTTGAATTCATACCAACTGTTTACATTAGCGAGGCGTATAGCTCCAAGCGCTGAATGTGTGTTCCTTAAGTGTCTTCTTATTTGCGTATATATTACAGACAAAATGAAGAGTAATTGCGGCTTCAGAAGAACAAGCATAGTCTCCTAACTGTCGATACGAATGCATTTATTTTGCTACGTGCGTACCAGCACATCATAGCCTGTGGACCAATGGGTCACGAGTTCATTACTATTGAGGTCATTGTGTGTGTGGACGGAGAGAAAGTACTTCTTATTCTGGGAAACAGTTAAGTCATAAAGTCACATCAGCTTTAAATTTCTCTCTAGACCCATTATAGCCTCTCCTCGGTTGGACCAGTATATCGGTTGCGGAAAAACAATGTACACAGTGGAAAGGTAGTACTAAAGTAACTAATGTAACATTTTGAGAATAGGAACAAGGGAACTATGCTATATGCCTCAGTATTAAATACGTCATATCCAATTCGGATGTCCAATTTTGTTGGCATGTCTGATGTAAGTAAAACTCATTTTGTAAATGGTAAAGGTACAGAACAAAGCCTCTTTTTGCTTCGAACGAGACCCTGGGGAGGGAGGAATGAGACTCGAAGGGCGACCAGATCCGGAGACAACGTGCACAAGCATGGACGGGATCTCTAACGTTTCCAATTGGAACGCATACGACGCCGCTCAAGCCCACCCACATGCTCGGGGATCCCGCAGGGATTTCCTACCTCCGTCGCCCAGCAGCAACACACCGAACACCTCGCCTGGTCCTACAACTCTGAAACAGATGATTTTGAAGATAATGCGTACAGGAAAGTCGTGGTAGAACAGACACTACCCCAGCATTCGGCTACCGACCCTAGGGAAACCATGAAAAATCCATGTTCTGAGTGGACGGTTGCCGGAAAGCGAACCCGGGACATCCCGAATGCTAATCTTCTTTTGTACAGTACCAGTCATTGTCATTAAGGTTTGTTCCACAATACTTTGCCACGTATCTTAACGGTCACATGTACTAGTCACTCTCACTGGCTGTCGTCCTCCGTTGTCTAGACTCTAGTTCCCGAGGTTGCGGTTTCAAACCCGGGGAAGGTCGGTGATCCGCGTCGTAAATTTACGGCACTTAAGATATCGGGAATGGATGTAAATTCTTATCAACAAATAGATGGGGGAATGCTTCGGTGTAAACTTACTTCTCAGAATGGCGCAAGCACGTGTATATATCATGACAATGTGTTTATATCGTTTTTATCACTTACCGTTGGACTACACACGGCTTTTTTACCATCGAAGGTGTACACTAGCCAACCAGGGGAAAAGGGAAGGAAACCAGCACGGAGGAATACATGTCTGCGGGGCAAGGTTATAAAAAACCGGGTTGAAGCGTGTCTGATGTTCAATGCCGCATTTCTATGGTTGTTTGCTGAATAGTGCAGTAATACCGAACCCTCGTCTTGTTCAGAACAAAAAGTACAGTAGATACACCACGTGATCAAAAGTATCCGGACACCTGGCTGAAAACGACGTGCAAGATCGTGGCGCCCTTCATCGGTAATGCTGGAAGTCAATATGGTGTTGGTCCATCCTTAGCCTTGATGACAGCGTTCACTCTCGCAGGCATACTTTCAATGCTGGAAGGTTTCTTGGAGAATGGCAGCCCATTCTTCACGGAGTGCGGAACTGAGGAGAGGTATCGATGTAGGTCGGTGAGGCTTGGCACGAAGTTGGTGTTCCAAAACATCCCAAAGGTGTTCTATAGGATTCAAGTCAGGATTCTGTGCAGGTCAGTCCATTACAGGGAGGTTATTGTCGTGTAACCACTCCGCCACAGCCGGTGCAGTATGAACAGGTGCTCGATCGCGTTGAAAGATGCAATCGCCATCCCCGAATTGCTCTTCAACAGTGGGAAGCAACAAAGTGCTTAAAATATCAATTTAGGTCTGCGCTGTGATCGTGCCACGCAAAACAACAAGGGGTGAAAGTGCCCTCCAGGAAAAACACGGCCAAACCAGAGCACCACCACCTCCGAATTTCACTGTTGGCACTACACACGCTGGCAGATGACGTTCACCGGCCATTCGCCATACCCACATCCTGCCATCGGAATGCCACATTGTGTACCGTGATTTGTCACTCCACACAAACGTTTGCCACTATTCAATCGTGTAATGTTGACGCTCCTTACACCAAGCGAGGCATCGTTTGGCATTTTCCTGCGTGATGTGTGGCTTATGAGCAGCCGCTCGACCATGGAATCCAAGGTTTCTCACCTAACGCCTAACTGTCATAGTACTTGGAGTGGAGCCTGATGCAGTTTGGAATTCCTGTATGATGGTCTGGATAGATGTCTGCCTATTACTCTTTACAATCCTCTTCAAATGTCGGCGGTCTCTGTCAGTCAACAGACAAGGTCGGCCTGTACGCTTTTGTGCTGTACATATCCCTTCACGTTTCCACTTCACTATCACACCAGAAACAGTGGACCTAGGGATTTTAAGGAGTGTGGAAAACTCGCGTAAGACATCTGACACAAGTGACACCCGATCACCTGACCAGGTTCGAAGTCCCCGAGTTCCACGGAGCGACCCATTCTGCTGTTTCACGACGTTTAATGACTACTGAGGTCGCGAATAATGAGTACCAGGCAGAATGTGGCAGCACAATGCACCTAAGATGAAAAACGTATATTTGTGGGGTGATCGGATAGTGTTGATCACATAGTGTACATACTATACGCGCATGTAATGGTTAGTTTCTCGATGTGTACCACGGTGAAAACAGTTGTCTTTATAGAGATGAGTGTGAGCTGACCATATTTTGGCTTTCTTCCCTTTGTATCCCTATAATTTTTCTTTTAGTAGGTCATTCAACTTTGAGTACACAATTCCTTGCTTAATCATAAGTGTTGATTTTAGTATTGAATAGCGATCCCACAAAGTAAACGATTTCATTTTCAAGAACAATTCTTCAAATTAGATTAGCATTACATTTTAACTTTCCCTACTACGTATAGTAGGTACGGAAAGTGTTACATTCCAACCCAAAATTTGATACCAAAATATCACCAGAAATACATGTTTTGAGGTGCCCTGAATCCAAAAAAGCATTTCTGAAACATGTCCGTGGGTATGTATGTCTGTCTATGAACAGCATCACTCAAAAACGAAAAGTTAGATAAATACCAAACTTGGTACTTAGGTTTAGTATCTTCAAAGGATGCGACACGAATATTTTCAAGAAAATTCCCTCACCCCAGACTAACCTTCACATGGAACATTTTTCCAATATTTTGATTTGCTCAAAAATGCCTCTATTGATTTTGATTAAAATATCATATGTTTAAGAAATTTTCATGGGAAATAAAATGTATAACCTGAATTTTCTGGGAATGTCCCCAAAAGTGTTCTTCATTCTGAATGACCTTTGCATAACTGCTGAACCGTAAGATACACAAAAAATGTAGATGTCGTTAAAATACACAATTTATGTCACACATATTTTTTTCTCAGTGAACAACTTATACTTTTTCTCAAATGGAAATTCGTTATTCTTTTCTTTTCCTGGACATGTAAAGAGAAGGGAATGCTCCACATAGCAATCAGCTCTTAAAAGATGTTCCTCTTCAACTACAGGAAAATTAGCAATAAAATAATTACTGCAAATGTTTATCTGGATTAACATGAAGTAGATGGAGAATAAGCGTTTGTAAAAATAGTTTGTATAAGAGTAGGGAAAGTCATGTGAGCGCAACTCATCAGATTTTTCTGAAAACGATGTCCATGAATTGCCCATAGAGCTTTTCATACATCATCCGTGAGTTTTCCGGAAATAAATTGTTATTAACATTGAGTACTTCTGCCACAATTTCCGATGATATAAGGGATTAGAAATTAATATCAAAACTTGTGCCTGCCATTTTGGATTGTTGCTTTCAATCCCGTACTTTGTTGCAAGTACGAGATTATTCGTTATCACTAGGGCTGCAACATCGGAGTCGTTACGTTTGTTTAGAGCCATCCTTTAGTCAACTGTTTACAGAGAGAGGGTTACTTGCACAGTCAAGCGTATGATCGCAAGGAAAGGATACGAAAGTCCACAGTTCTGCTAAACTATATATTAGAGTAGGGGAAAACACTTTCTCTATTATTAATGAAAACCTTTATTATAAACTGTTCAATAGCACAATTACTTTTGCGCATAGTAGATCGAGTAACGTGCGAAGACATGTCGACACAGAAACACACAAGTGTTGTATTTCAAAATGCGAGGATAGGCTACAGCAGAAATCACCCCCCATCAAATCAAACGTTTAAGGAAGAACTATGCGCGGCATTTACTTCTGCCGATGGTAAGTTGCGGGTTGTAATTCATTGCAATAAACTGACATAAAATCTTATCCATGTGCACAATGTGACATAGCGTTTGCATTAATGAGTTAATAAAGACATTTCAAGTATATAAGTCAGCTGTATATGTTATAAATAATATTGCAGAAGTAAAGTAAATTTTCGGAGACATGCGTAATTCTTCTTGTATAGACTGTATCGCGCGGTGTCAGCCCTTATCGCTACACCCTTACCTTCCTATTGTATACGCCTTCTTCCACATAGCGACTCCGATGTCGCAGCCCTAGTTATCACATTTAGGAATGGGCTAAAAATAACTTAACGGTTACTGAAGTAATGGAGACACGCAATAAATAATTACCCATTAACGGTCACAAAAGTAACGAAGGCAGTAACTACTTAACGGTTACCGAGTCTGGGTGACATTCACTGCATGTGCATTGGTACCGCTTTGCAGGAACTAGTTGCCTTAACTCGTTACGCAGTAGTAATTACCTCCGCAAGGGGCTTGTGGATCTAATATACCATCTGCCGTAAAATGCCTTAATGATCCGCTTTGCTACATAAATGTAACTAACTGAGATTACGTATCTGCATCTTTTGTGATGTTATACAATAATGTGTGTTTGGGCGTTAATGTAACAACATTTCCTTTCAAAATGTCATCACGATATTTTATCTAACGTCTTAGAGAATATTTGTTATAGTATACTTAATTGCAGTCAGTTTATGTTGGCAATGTGCCGTATTCTTCTTTGTTATATCTACATCACCTGATGCTTATATTTAGGTTCCTGTACAGCTCAGTTCACCTGTACAAACTGTGTATATGTGCAGGAATGCAGAAACAAGTGTGAATGCATTTTGAGATCAGAAACTATCGTAATAATCAAATTTTGACACAGCTAGAGAAGCTTCTTTTTAGATTGTATCAAATAACAAAGTATATAGACATATTGAAACGTAGTAACGGTTAGCTGTGACTGGTAACCATTAATGTAATGTAACACAGAACGTGATCACCATGAAAACAAATAATCGTTACTGATAACGATTATATAACAGTATACATACACACACACCGTCCTGCGCCGTGGCGCGGTGGTCTGGAACGTGCTGCTCTGGTTCCCGGCCGCGAAATGCTCCCGGGTTCGGTCCCACCCATGATCCCATCCGGGTATAGGACAGGTGCCCACTCAGTACCGTGAGGAAAGTGAGGAGTTGCGATAGACAGCGGTCCTGGACTCGTGAGCCAAGTTTCCGGCTGGGAGATGCGTGATGTTGACATCACCTCCCCGTATCGATTGGATGATGCCTCTACCGTGCGCACATGAGCTTGAGGCCGGCAGCCGGGTTGACAAGTCCAGGCCCTTCGCGAGCTGTAGTGCCCAGGATTATTATATATACATAAATACTGCGTGAGTCTTCTCATCCTGCGGATTGGTAAATAGGCAACCCTTTTACAGACGATCCGAAATGCAGGTGCTGACACCGCATTCACTAGCCCTCTGATTAGGGCTACGTTGGCGCTTGTTGATAGCACAGTGATTAACATGCTGGACAGTCATGGTGAAGGTCGAAAGTTCAAATCACGCCTGCGAATAAATGAGTTTTTACTTTCTCTACTACGTACAGTAAGTAGGGGAAGTATTGCATTCCACCCAAAAATTCGATACCGAGATTTCACCGGAAATACACGTTTTGAGATCTCCTGAATCCAAAAAAGCATTTTTGGAAACATGTCCGTGTGTGTGTCTGTGTGTGTGTCTGTGTGTGTGTGTGTGTGTGTGTGAACAGCATAACTCCAAAACGAACAGTCGGATAAACACCAAACTTGGTATTTAGGTTCAGTATCTTCCAGAGATGCGACACGAAGGTTTTCAAGAAAATCCCCCACCCCAGACTACCCTTTACATGGAACATTTTTCGAAAATTTTAATTTTCTCAAAAATGGCTCTAATGATTTTGATGAAAATATCATACGTTTAAGATAATGTCATGGGAAATGAAATGTATATCTCGAATTTTCTGGAATGTCTCCAAAAGTATTCTTCATTGTGAACGACTTTTGCATAACTGGTAAACCATAAGAGATAGACAAAAGTTTACTACACAAAAAATGTAGATCGCGTTGAAATACACAACTTATGTCATATACATTTCTTTTGTTGAGTGAACCGTTTTCGAGATATTGCTTGTTATTTCCTTAAATTTTCCAATACTTATACTTTTTCTCAAATTCGTTATTCATTTTTTTATGTCCTGGACATGCAAAGAGAATGGAATGCGCCACATAGCAACCAGTGTTAAAATATTTGACTATCGCTTAAAAGCTACCATATTCCCCTTGCATCTACAAGAAAATTACCAATAAGATTGACATCTCGATATCTCGATTAACATGAAGCATATGGAGAATAGGCGTTTGTAAAAATATATTGTACAAGAGTCGAGAAAGTCATGTGAGTGTAACACATCAGATTTGTTATTCATTTCTTGCATTTATTTATGGTGTTTATTAAAGCATATTCACATAGTTAAAGTAATTAAGTGAAATGACACTTCCATGCCAAACCACCACTTCGTTATACTTACTAAACATAAAAAATACCTTTAAGTGGCAGAATTTTAACCTGGGACCTTTACCACTGAAGGCCAACGCGCACACTGTTGCACTACCAGTGCAAGCCACCGCACGAACAGCTGTGCAAAGCAGTCATTTCGGCCGAAATTGTTACGACGCGATGCAGTGGACAGTGTTTATAGCATAGTCTGTACAACGCTGCATAACTTCTCAATCCGCCGGCTGAGAGACTCGCCCAGTATATATATATATATATATATATATATATATATATATATATAAAACCAAGTGGGATGGCTTAAGCGGTAACGTCTGTAACCTGCATTCAGGTGGTCGTGGGTTCTATTCCCACAGCCGACCTTGCTGACCCATCGGTTTTTTTGTGGGTTTCCCCGCTTAGGCGAATGGTAAGAAGGTTCACTACGTCCCCCGTTTTTTCCAGTTCCTCCATTTCACCTTCAATCTCATTTCACTTCACCTTTCATCTGATTGCTCTGTTTCTGGGTTAAAAGTGTCGGCAGGAGTCTCGGCGTTGTATGGCAGGGGAAAGAATGTTCTATGTAATCCTTTATCCTCCGGAATGTGGGCAGTCTCCGAGTCCTGAGGGCCCCAGTAGGTTGTGCAAGCCTACAGGGGTAGGGGAGCCGGTTGCCACCGAGAAGTTTCAATCTGTAAAATCTGCAAAAGGTAGGGACCCTGACCTGAGCCCCGTCGTGCCTCCTGGTCCGGCCAGTCTCTGTCTCCACTCCGGGGCGCTCCGTCAGGGATTTAAGCATAAAAGATTTTGTAGTTCGAGGTGCTACGTTCCCCCTCTGCACCTAATCCTACTCCTACAAATAGGTATATAATGGTTTCGAATATTAAGTATAGTACATATTGAAGGAGATGGTTGTGCCATGTATGGGAGTCAAAATTGAAGGTTTTTTATTGTTGCTGTTTGCACCACGTATTGCGGGAGATATGTTTCTTGGAGTGTTCGCCCGACGTACGATACAAACTTTCCGGTGGCCTTCGCCCCACGTTCACTTTTCCAGTGACCTTCGCCCCCACGCTTAAAAAGCAACTTTGTATTTTAATGTTTATTTAAATATTATATATGTGCCTCAGCTGCGTCAGTAGTTTTTTTTTAGAACACGATCTCTTAGCAGGGCTGGTGAGACTAAAGAATGAAGCTTGGATAAATTATAATTATACTCCACTTTTTGTTATTAATACTTCACACAATTAAATAACACTTCACTGATATACCATACTATAGAGCTGTGAGATTATTGTTAATTACTTTTTAATACGTAAACTTATTCTCGCCGTAATGAATTTTTATGTCTCACACTGAATTCGTATAAAATCGAACTGCTTGGGAACGCTGTTTTGTAGCGTCTGCCGCCTGAATTTGCACATTTCATCTATTTCAAGTCTCTGATTGGCTAATCCTACTCCAATAGAATACTTTTATTCAACTTAAGCTTTTTCTAGTTGTTGATTGGCTATTTCAAAACTGTTTTAAATATCACATTATTGTTCCAAGAATTATTAGTAGCATTATTAAACTTTGTAATTTATAGTTGTCTCAAAGTTACCTCATTGTTAGCAACTTTCGGCTTCTATTCTCACAGCTCCTACATTGTTAAATTACGTAATACATTCACATAACATTATTATACATGTACATAATAATATAAACATAATACAATGACTGTAATATACACTTTTTATATATTATAGTATTCACATATTGCTTTAAGGCGAGCTGTTGTTATATTTTATATTATATAATTAGACTGATATGATTTAAGTGTTAAAAATACTGCCTCAATATATCAAGAGGACAGAGTCAGTGTTGCCAGCTTAGAGATTCTTGACAAAAACTTATGATCTTAAAAGGCTTTTTTGTGACAATGTACAAATATTAATTCGTCCATAAATTTAGTTCTTATCTATTTGACAGAATATCTAGGGACTTCAAGCTTAATTGTTTAGTTTTGAAAAAGGTCTTACTTTCTTTTCCTTTTTCAACGCCTTACTAAATACCAAACATTTCTAGCGCTAAGTTTCACAAGTCAACCATCTTCCTGCTGTACAAAATCTCCACAGACAAAAACTTGCCGGTTTGTGCAATTTGAAGCTCGCGATGTTGTGCTTAGCATGTCCATAAGCAAATGCAGAGTGGGGTTTTTAGTGACATGAATATTGTGAGAATAAAATGCAATTGGTCTCATCAAGACCCTTTAAATGTAATTCTGAGCGTTTTAAATGCTGCAAAATTTTTGGATAAAATGTCATTTCTATAGAATTGTAAAACTGTAATTCAATTAATTGCAAATCTGTAGCTTATTTATAGCTGTGTTCTATCAGTGCAAATTTGAGGATGTCTGCGCTATGTTTAAACATATTCGCTCAAGGGGTTTCAAAACGACTTAGAGGTGTTTACATGCTAGCAAAGTTTTGTCTCCAGTGGGTCGGGCAGGCAATTCAAGGAGAGGGTGTAGTGTACTCTTTTCGTACTTCCAAAATGGATATGTTCATTTTAATGCCCTATCATTCTAGGCGCTGGATAATCGAGCTGAATTTAACAATTTTGTTACGTGTAAACACAGAGTAGGCCATTCTCATTTAGGCAGAGCTAATGGCTTAAACTGTTTTACATTTAGCGACAAACTAGCTACTTTTCAGATACGTTGGCGAGTGAATCCTATTATGAGTTGGCAACACCGCTTGTAACCAGGCTAGTGTCCTATTTAGGAGAGGGAGAACTGCGTGGAACAGTTTGTCCCATCCTTTAATGGAACTGTATCTGCCCACAGAGCTGAACAGCAAATCTTGACAAACTGGAATGAAGTTTATTTAGTTTTAAGTGTTTCAATGTTTTATTGTCCACAGCTGAATATCCTTAAGGCGACATCAGCAGCTCACAAGAATACACCATCAAAAGAGAACCTTCCTGTTAACAACACACCTAGCTGATGAGCACCACGGCGTATTTCTTGTCTTCGTTACTGTTCTGTAACCTTTTTTGTGTAAAATAACCTAATTGTTTATTTATTTATTTATATGCTTATCCACATCAATGAGAAATGATATGTTGGGAAAACAAATTCCTTATGGCATCCCACTTACACAGAGGTACTTGCGTATTGAAAATTGTAATACAGGTACAAAAAAGCCTTATAAAAGCTGCATTTCTGTATTAGAGCAACGACTTCTCCAAGGTACAGTGTAAAATGTGTACTTATTTTCATAACCAGTACACAAATATGCAAATGTGTCATTTCAAATGAAACGAATGTCATTGTTTTAGGTTGGCACTAGTTACCATTAGAGGTGCATAATAATAAAACAATAAAGTAAATGGCGGGGATTAAACACAATTTGTGGGTTTATTGTTTTTGTGCAAAGATAAAATGTTATACGTGGAAATATATTTGTTTCACAGCTTATATAAATTTGAAAATGTACCCATATCACTCTTGTTATGAATGTCCAGTGATTAACACTGTTAATCTGTGAATAAAACAGTATTTTTGTAATTCGTAACATGTTATGTTCGTTAAAAATAATAAAAAATGTGTTATTGGACTGTGTATGCTTATTTCAGAAAACGATTTATAATATCTTTCTTTGTACAGGTATTTCGTTTGCATTTACTTTCTGCAATGACTCTCGGCGATAGCAGATAAAAAATACTGCACTCAAACCAAAAATTCTATGTCATCATTTCATACAAAATGCACATGTTTAGAAATCTGAATTAAAAATATATTTTTATAAAAATTTGCATGTGTTTGAACAGCAAAACTCTAAACCCAAAAATCACATAAGTCGCAAATCTCATAGTCAAATTAGGCAACTTTTAATGCAACAAGATGTGAAGTTTCAAGAGTTTTCTTACCACAATAATTCTTTATATAGAATTTTGTGTTTATTTTTATTTACTCAAATATTGCTGTAATGTTGACTAAATCATTATTTTAAATAACCATTATTTTACAAAATATTTAAGAAGTTTGAAACAATTGTTTAACGTTAATATATTGAAAGACTGACTTAGATTTCGTTTGTTTGAATTTAACAAAACACAAACGGAGTATAAATACATACAGTGTCTTCGTTTTATGCCAAGGCCACAACCGTCTTATATGCGTATCGGCAGAAACGGCAGTGACCTCGGTATTATGCCACTGCGCAGAAACGACGCAGGACGTATTAAGGGTAAGTTTATCAGCTGTGAGCTGTCTCAGTCATTGCTTAGTCTTCGTGTTGTGAAGTGTTTCGACAATACGTGTGTTGTGTGTGATTTCCTTAAGAATGTTATTCTCTTATTAGTCCACGGAAATGCCTGCCAACAAATTCACGCTTGAACAGCGTATTTTTTTGTATGATATATACATGAAAACTGAATCATGTAGAAGGTGTGAAGACAATTTAGCAGCAATTTCCTGGTTATCCAGTTCCGGGTAGAGACACTGTGACATGTTTGGTCAAAAATTTAGAACAACGGAATCGCTAAAGGTTAAAAAATAAAGTTATAGGAACAATCCCTACACCATAGACGAAGTGTACAACATAAAAACAGAAATTGTCAGCATTACGCAGGAAGAACTTATGCGTGTGAATGGTAATTTCATTCAACGATGTCAAGAATGTCTTCGCGCATATGGACACCACTTTCAACAACACTTATAACAAGGTTAGTATCATTGCATATATGTTACTAATACTCGTAAGTAACGCGGGGGTTACGGAACGGAAAGCCCCGCAGTGTAGTAGACTGTGCGGAGAACGCATTCGCGCGATCCGCGGCCCTGGCATAAAACGAAGGCACTGTATATTAGGTATCTTTTCGAACTTCCAAAATATTTTATGATGGTCGGTTTAATAAATAAAAAAGTTGTTAATTTTTATGCGTAAAACCAAAAGCTGATAAAAAAGAATGGGTTTATAATTTTGAAACTTAGAGTGACCATCAAATGACCTTGAAAATGTGCACTAAATAAAATCCTTGTTTTTCCTCTCGAATGAAGAAAAAATTCACCATAAATTATTTCCATGAAAATTGATGTTTTCAAAATAATAAATGGATAAAAAGTTTAAAAGCTTAAAAGAAGTCTTTATAAATAATTGCACGATAAGATAGTAACCATCACTCAACTAATGCTAAATAATCAGAAATATAGAATCATATTTCCACAAAATAACTTCAGTCATCCTCATGTGGCAAGTGGATCTCCTCTGGAATCCATTTTCAAGTGCCAGTCGTCCGGATGGATCTTTTCTGAAGCTTTTCTGTACTGGTTTGATAATTCTGTTTCCATTACAAAATATCAGAAACGAACCCAGACCTCCTCATCTTACGAGACGTGTTTTTCAAGAAATTACACTATTTTCCAAATACTTTATCATCCTTTATCTTAAACTACTTCTCCACATAATCGCCGCCGTTATCCATTCACTTGTCGTTATGGGAAAGCAGATTTTGTATGCTTTCGTCAAAGAATGATACCGCCTGCGATGAAAGCCAAGTCTGCACCTCTTGTTTCACAACATCGCCGTTGAAATGTTTTTCACCAAGGAATTCTTCAGATGCAGAAAGACATGAAAATCGGTGGCACCAATGTTTTCTTCCATACCTTGCATCAAATCATCCGTGATTGCAGACGGTGGCCGCTTTCGGGCTCATCATGCACATTTTCGCGACCTTCCTTAAACTGTCTAACCCACTTCAAGATTCCATCACTATCATTGTTTCCCCATAAACCTCGCACAATTGGCGATAAATTTTTATTGGAGTAACACTTCTCGCATTCAAAAAACGAATCACTGCTCCGCTAAAATATTAAAACTGTACTTACTTTAAAAATCCGCCTTGTAGATGGACACTTCAGCCATACAGAAATCGTGACCTTATCAACCGCATTTAGGAATGTCATGTAAACATTATTTCCTCAACACCCCACAGCACTCACAAGCTCCAACCCCTGACAAGACCTTCGTGGGACTATTTAAGCATTAGTACGGTGAGCAAATCTGGTTAGGTAACTGCAAAGCAATCGCGCATCAATGAAGTTTTTGAGATATTTGGTAGCACAAATTTACAGACTCGGAAAAGTCAAATAGCCCTGAAAGGTTTCAATGCTGAACATCTTTTTCGGGATTTTTATTTTGAAGCACCTGAAGAAGACGAATGAAACGCCCCAGGTTTACAATCTGCTGAACCAAGCACTGCAAACTTTCTCTTCCTGCGCCCACTACATCCAATAACAGTGTCTCTGCATCACTGAGTGCCAGTCCCTTCATTACAAGTCATCTCAATACCTCTTCAGTCGCCCTCCGAGCTGTAGTTCCCGAGGTCGCTCTTTTAAACCCGGCGGAGGGCGATGGATTTTTTTGGTGCGTAAAAATCCTTAGCATGGCTTCTTTCGGAAGGGAAGTAAAGCCGGTGGTCCCGTGTCGCAGATTTACGGGACGTAAAAGAACCTCAAGCCTGATAAAGGAGCCTCTGAGCAAAATTTCCGGTCTTCTTTCAAACCCAATCTAGAATGGGACGCTAAGGACAACAGCAGTTAAAGAGCGTCCACAAATAAAACTCAAGTTTTTACAATACCTCTTGATCTGATTCTGCCCATCATTCTACCCCATATAACCCTGATAAACAAATCCCATTGTATACACACATGTGGAGTTCTAGGAACGTCAGTCACCTATATCACTCCTGAAGAGATGCAATATCACCAATTCGTACTTTGAAGAAATAACTTCCAGATCCGGCAGGCCCAAAACATCAGTAAATTTACAAGGGCGCTAATGACCCAGAAGTTGAGCGCCCTTAAACAAAACTAAACCAAACCAATCAGCAAATTTACAACTTTAATTACACAAGTGGTGGTGGTGGTGGTGGTGGTAGTAGTTGTAGTAGTAGTTATTTTGCGACGAAATATAACCATATAAATGGAATCATGCTTCGTCAGAGAAGAATACCAAACGTGGGTCGATTACTCTATAATTTCGCAAAATCCAATTACAGAAAGTTACCCGACTCTCATGAAAAAATGAAAAAAAAATATGATTTGTTACACTCACATGACTTTCTCCACTCTTGTACAAACTATTTTTACAAACGCTTATTCTCCATATGCTTCATGTTAATCCAGCTATCGAAATGTTAATCTTATCGCTAATTTTCTTGTAGATGCATGGGAAATTGCTAGTCTTTAAGCGATAGTCAAATATTTTAAGAGCTGGTTGCTATGTGGAGTATTCCATTCTCTTTGTATTACCAGGACAGAGAAAATGAATAACGAATTTGAGAAAAAGTATAAGTATTGGAAAATTTAAGGGAATAACAAGCAATATCTCGAAAATGGTTCACTCAACAAAATTTATATGACATAAATTATGTATTTTAACGCGATCTACATTTTTGTGTACTAAACGTTTGTCTATCTCTTATGGTTTACCAGTTATGCAAAAGTCGTTCACAAAGAAGAATACTTTTTGAGACATTCCCAGAAAATTCAAGATATACATTTTATTTGTCATGAAATTGTCTTACACATATGATATTTTAATCCAAATCGTTAGAGCTATTTTGAGAAAATTAAAATTTTCGAAAAATGTTCCATGTAAAGGGTAATCTGGGGTGGGGGATTTAGTTGAAAACCTTCGTGTCGCATCTCTGGAAGATACTGAAGCTGAATACCAAGATTGGTATTTTTCCGACTGTTCGTTTCTGAGTTATGCTGTTCACAGACGCACGCAGACACAGACACACACACGGACATGTTTCCAAAAATGCTTTTTACTTTCTCTTCTACGTATAGTACAGTAGGGGAGGTATTGTATTCCACCCAAAAATTCGATACCGAGATTTCACTGGAAATACATGTCTTGAGACCTCCTGAATCCAGAAAAATCATTTTTGAAAACATGTCCGTGTGTGTGTCTGTATGTCTGTGAACAGCATAACTCATAAACGAACAGTCGGATAAACATCAAACTTGGAATTTAGGTTCAGTATCTTCCAGAGATGCGACACGAAAGTTTTCAAGAAAATCCCCCCACCCCAGATTACCCTTTACATGGAACATTTTTAGAAAATTTTTATTTTCTCAAAAATGGCTCTAACGATTTTGATTAAAATATCATACGTTTAAGACAATTTCATGACATATAAAATGTATATCTCGAATTTTCTGGGAATGTCTCCAAAAGTATTCTTCATTGTGAACGACTTTTCCATAACTAGTAAACCATAAGAGATAGACAAAATTTTACTACACAAAAAATGTAGATCGCGTTAAAATACACAATTTATGTCATATACGTTTTTTGGTTGAGTGAACCATTTTCGAGATATTGCTTGTTACTCCCTTAAATTTTCCAATACTTATACTTTTTCTCAAATGGGAATTCGATATTCTTTTTTTGTCCTGTTAATGCAAAGAGAATGGAATACTCCACATAGCAACCAGCTCTTAAAATATTTGACTATCGCTTAAAGTCTACCAATTCCCCTTGCATCTACAAGAAAATTAGCAATAAGATTAACATCTCCATATCTCGATTAACATGAAGCATATGGAGAATAAGCGTTTGTAAAAATAGTTTGTACAAGAGTAGAGAAAGTCATGTGAGTGTAACACATCAGATTTTTTTGAATTCAGGGGGTCTCAAAACATGTATTTCCGGTGAAATCTCGGTATCGAATTTTTGGGTGGAATGCAATACTTCCCCTACTTACTATACGTAGTAGAGAAAGTAATAAGTTATGCAACAAACCCCCTGCTTTGTATGAACTAAAAAAAAACGTCAGGTGAGAAATTCACTCAATTTCGGATTTTGAGCTCTAGAGGGTGAATGAAAATTTCCTGAGAAGATGCCAGAAATACGCAGATAAAGGATGACAACATTTCCAACATCTCTTATGATAAGGTATGTGCTTATTATCATTGTAGTTGTAAGTATGAGAACGTGAGGTGGTTGCGGGGATATTACGATATAACTGTTTCAGCGGGATTCCGAGATGTGTTGGCCACAGGGAAGCAAAACACTGTTTTAGCTCAATTATATGTTTTTCGGTTAGACCTTTGGTTATATGTATTTTTCATTTATACTTCACATTTTTCTGATCCCCATGTAGTAAATATATTCATTTACTTATCATTTATTTGTTATGTTTATGCTATGTTAAGGTATGTTATGTATGATTTCTGTATACTGCATCCTTACTGCCGCAACACAAAACAGAAGGCGTGTGGGTGGAGGCAAGTGTTTTCGGAACGCATTATTGCTACGCACGTGTTAACATTACGAGCGGGCAAGGTCATTCTTCCTCGGGTTGTATTCGATGATATTGTGACTTCCCTCGGTTCTCACTGTCACTAATTTACCTCTAGTTCGATCTCATTGGGAGTTCACTTCGTCCACACTTCCAAGGTGAACTAGTTCGATTCTCCGTTACTTCACCGTCCTTCGTGGCTGTAGAACTCTTCGCGCCGGACGGTTCACTTCACTGGAGAGTCGAACACAAAACTTCCACAACCGTCGCTCCCAATAGCACTCGCTGCACGTCACAACAGTTGTACCAATTCGTTCGAAGAAAAGCTCTTGATGTCGCTAACTCGCTCGCTGACAACAATTCTCGCACTTGGCTCGCAACTCAACTCGACTGACTCCTGCGAGAGCGCTTGTTTATAGTCAGTGGAATCTTTTCACAAGGTTCGGCACACTTTCTGGAGAAGGGAGAGAAGCAGCTTCCAGAAGATTCTGTTTATCTGCCGATACTGCGGCCGGTGTTTATGCTGGCAAGCGGCCATTATCGTTGTTTACTCCAACCGCCCGGTGCCGACCTCCCGATATCCTTGAGCTATAGCCGCTGCGTCTCAATACTGATGATTACGGTGGTGAACAAGCAAGCCTGAATAATGAAAAGTGTTCCCAATGAGATGAGGCAATTCAAGCTCTAGAAATTACATATCATCAGCATCACAAAGTCTAAATCATGACAGCATTTCTGTGGTTAGTGCATATAATCCACTAGTGTATAGCAGTGTGGAAAAATCAAAGCAGCAAAGCAAAACTGATTATTTCTAAACCAGTGCAGTGTAAAGCACCAGGAATCTCTGAACTTTTTACTTTCTCTGCAAGTACACAATAGGTGGAGTTGGTATTGCCTTCCACTCAAAATTCATTACCGAGATTTCACCGGAAAAACACACTTTGAGGTCCCTGAATACAAAAAAGCATTCTTAGGAAAAGGTCCCTGTGTCTTGAACACCATAACTCAAGAACGAAATGTCGGATAAATACCAAACACACTGAACCATACTAAGTTCAGTAGTTCCAAAGATGCGACACGAAGTTTTCAACAAAATCCTCCTACTTTAAACTACTTTAGATGGAAGATTTCTGAATTGTTGACTTTCTAAAAAATGGCTCTAACGATTTTGATTCAAATGTCATATATTAAACATATTTGCATGGCAAATAAAGCTATATCTTGAATTTTCTGGGAATAGCGTGCAAAGTCTTCTTCATTCAGAAGGAATTTTATAAAGCCTTGTATAACTTGTAAACGTTGAATAGACGAAAACGTACTACACACAAAAAAAATTAGATCTCTCTCAAACAAGCTTATTTCAAATATCAGTGTTTTGCATCAGCCATTTCTGAGATATCTGTTATTAATGGTTCAATTGTTCAATATGTCATTCTATAAAGTCCTGTCAACATTCATTTGTTTCTCGTGACTGCATGGAAAGAGAATACAGTCGCTCTAGAAGGTGGTATTCGTCTGCACTTAAAAAAATTCTAGCAGCCAAATTAATAGAGGGAAACATCTAATTTGTTTCTTACATAAAGATCAAATCGTAATACAGTTTATGTGTTTGGCGGAATATCAGATCGTTCATTTTATCAGTTTTATAATGTTTTGAAAAATATGCTAAAATTGCAGCTCTTTTGTACGTGCTGTTTTCAAAATTATATTACAGGCATTGAATACAGTAATTATTATGTATTACTTGATTTTGCAGCGAAAATACGATTTTATTTGACGGAGGAATAAAATGTCTAATTGGGAATTTTCAGCGTTTTTGTCTAAATTCCTCATTTTCGGCTCACGTATTACGACTTAACGAATTTATTCCTCCACCAGTTTAAGTCACATATCGATGAAAGTTTGTGGATATATGCACAAAAAATGCTCTATCCAGCATGAAATATAATTTTGAAAACACATATAAAAAAGGTGCAATTTTGGCATGTTCTTCAAAAATGTATATACCTGATAAAATGAACGACCTGGAAAACTACCAAAACATGCAAATTGCAGTAATATTTTATACTTATGTCAAAAAATCTAATGTCTTACACTCACATGACTTTCTCTACTCCTGAACAAACTATTTTTACAAACGCTTATTCTCCATATGCTTCATGTTAATCGAGATGTTAATCTTATTGCTAATTTTCTTGTAGGTACAAGGGGAATATGGTAGACTTTAAGCGATAGTCAAATCTTTTGAAAGCTGGTTGCTATTTGGAGCATTCCATTCTCTTTGCATGTCCAGTACATAAAAACAAATGAATAACGAATTCCCATTTGAGAAAAAGTTCCATGTAAAGGGTAATCTGGGGTGGGGTGATTTTCCTGAAAACCTTCGTGTCGCATCTCTGGAAGATACTGAACCTAAATACCAAGTTTGGTGTTTATCCGACTGTTCGTTTCTGAGTTATGCTCTGTTCACACAGACACACAGACACAAACACGGACATGTTTCTAAAAATGCTTTTTTTGGATTCAGTATTACATTCCACCCAAAAATTCGATAGCAAGATTTCACCGGAAATATATGTTTTGAGGCCCCCTGAATCCCCCCCAAAAAAAACATGCCCGTGTGTGTGTGTGTGTGTGTGTGTGTGTGTGCGCGCGCGAGCGCGCGCGTCTGTGAACAGCATTACTCAGAAACGAACAGTCGGATAAACATCAAACTTGGTATTTAGGTTTCAAAATCTTACAGAGATGCGACACGAAGGTTTTCAGGAAAATCCCCCCACCCCAGATTACACTTTACATGGAACATTTTTCGAAATTTTTAATTTTCTGAAAAATCGCTCTAACGATTTTGATTAAAATATCATATGTTTAAGATATTTTCATGACAAATGAAATGTATATCTCGAATTTTCTGGGAATGTCTCCAAAAGTATTCTTCATTGTGAACTACTTTTGCATAACTGGTAAACCATGAGAGATAGACAAAATTTTACTACACAAAAAATGTAGATCGCGTTAAAATACACAATTTATGTTATATATATTTGTTGAGTGAATCATTTTTGAGATATTACTTGTTATTCCCTTAAATTTTCCAAGACTTATACTTTTTCTCAAATGGGAATTCGTTATTCATTTTTTTTTGCCCTGGTAATGCAAAGAGAAGGGAATGCGCCACATAGCAACCAGCTCTTAAAAGATTTGACTATCGCTTAAAGCCTACCATATTCCCCTTGCACCTATAAGAAAATTAGCAATAAGAGAATAAGCGTTGGTAAAAATACTTTGTACACGAGTATAGAAAGTCATAGTTTGAACTATGACAATAGTGTTGTTTAATATTTATGTGTTTGTTTAATTTATTGTTTTCCTACATTAAATAATACATTATTAGTTTGAACCTTAATGTAATAAAATAGTTCAATTCCATAACAAAATTCAGTGTTTATCTTTTCTCATTTGTACGTTAATTGTCTCCGTATGAAAACATCTAACTGAGGTTATACTGGAGTAGTATACTCCTCGTTAAGAATCTCAATCATACATAAATCCCCGTTATGTATGAACCTTGATCTGCAGCAGATGCACACAGACTAATAGGAATGTTGCTCCAAGCGGCGCTGTTGACAGACACCACGACGCTACGTTAACTCCACTCCGCCGCCGTACCAAAGCGCTCTCTACATATGCACGTTGTGTTGTATGACCAAGTCGGGATAGTTTTCGAGTATTTTTAGCGGGAGTGTGCTCTTGGACGGCAGACAGTCAAGCCGATGTAGTGGCTGCCACTTTCTCTTCAGTTAAACAGGTGTACGTTCACACAGAGAGCAGGTACGTGCAGCCATCCTATTAGTGTGTTTGCTTTACTTGCATTATCCTACACCGCGACTGTCTCTATTCACTCTACCGCTTACCTAAAGTAGAGGAGGTAGCTATTTTATATCGAGAAATGCCTGTTTTAAAGTGCGTTCAAAACAATGATTCATCTGTCTCATACAAAGTAAATCCAAAAGTTTCGATAAATACAAATGTCAAACATAAGTCATATATTTTAGGAACGGAAGAAGAAAATACTCAAAAATTTCTATCTCGTAAATAACACCTTATGTAGTACATTTTCGTTATATTTTAATTGTAACAATTTATATTGAAATATATGCATAAGGTATTATAAAAATGCATTATCTTGAATTTGAGCATATTTATACTTTCTCTACCACGTAACAATAGGTAGAGCAAATACTGCATTCCACACAAAAATTCAATACCAAGATTTCACGGAAATACACCTTTTGAGGACCCTGAACCCAAAAACAATTTTTACAAAAATGGCCGTGTGCGTACGTCTCTGTGCTTGGTCTGAAGAGCATAACTCAAAAACGAAAAGTCGGATAAGTAGCAAACTTGGTATTTCAGTTCAGTATCTACCAAAAATACGATATAAGGATTTTAAAGAAAATTGCCTCACCCCAAACTAACCCTTACATGCAACATTATTGGAAATGTTTTATTTTCTTAAAAATGGCTCTAATGATTTGGATTATAGTAGCGTACATTAAAGGTATTTCTATACAAAATAAAATGTACATCTTGAATTTTCTAGGAATAGCCGGTGAAGTCCTCTTCATTCTGAAGAAATTTTGTATAACCTTGTATAACTGATAAACGTTAAGCCATAAACGGAAACGTACTACACTGCAGATCTCTTTAAAACACACAATTTATGTCAAATAACTTATTTTGTGGCATTAGCCATTTCCGAGATATCCGTCATTAATTGTCAATACTTAGCCATTCTTTTAAATTCCTGTCAACATTCAGTTGTTTCTCGCGATGTCATGGAAACAGTATGGAATTATAAGGCTAGCATATAGCGTCTAGTTCTTAAACATTTGACTATCATTTGTTATCTACAATGAAATGTGTAATGCAGCTATTTCAGCTATTTTCGGAAAGGTTTATCTCGGTTAAAATGAAGTAGACAGGAAAATAAACTTTCGTAAGAATAATAAACGATAGAAGGTAGAGAAAGCCATATAAACGTAACACATCAGAGTTTTTTCTAACAGCCCAGGACTAACAAAAGCAATATACTATCGAAATTATATTACACGTACATCGGTAAGGAGTTTAATCTGTTAAGCTCAATAATTCGGTGTTATTTGTATACATACACGACTAATATACTATAATTGGTCTTACAAGTGCTGCTCTCATATAATTAAAAGAAACACATAAAACGCTTATTGAATAACATTCAAATGTATTTTATTATCCTTTACTGTTTATTTTCAATGAATTTCACAAAAGCACCGAACTTCAAGGAACAGATAAAGCTTGCTACAGGAAAAGGCAGATTTCGTTAAGATATGCAACTTATGGAAGAATTTATATTCTATACCTTCGCTATTGTTTGCACGAATTGCTCCACAGTTTAAGCAGTGCACTTTGAAGTGTTAAAGAGTACCCGATACTGAATTTTCCACATTTGAAATGCAAAAAACATTTTTAAACATTTCGTGGAAAAATCTTCAGACACATTAGAAGCAGCGTGCAATATAGTTATATCTAATTGGCTATTTAACTACCCAAAAGTTATTTTAAGGGAATATAGTACTGAATGTTTTAACTTTCTTAATTTTAAGGCTAGACACTTGAATATGACTATATAAATGAATGCAAAACTGTAGCTCAAATTGTTTGTCATATAACACAATTAAAAAAATTAATCACTGGGAAAAATGCACGTTTTCTAAAACTGCCTTGCGCATTCAGATTTTTCAGAGAAGTATGATAATGGCATTTTATATTACCTTAGTACAGTGAAAATAAATGTAAGTATTTAACTGAAGTTAATGTTATAAGTGGTTTAAAAGGGAGCGCACGTGGGATTTAAACATTTCGCTGGGCTTTTAAACATGGCGGATTGTGAAAAAATGTTTGGCCACAATGATTCACAGGTATCTTTAGAATATTTATATTATATAATTAAAACTCTAAACTTTGTCATTTTCACCAAAAACCTCAGTCCCAGTGACCCTAAATGGATGTGCACAAGGATATGCAAATATAGTGTGAATATCTTTAAGACTATTTTCTCTACTACGTATAGTAAGTAGGAGAGGTATTGCATTCCACTCAAAAATTCAATACCGAGAATTCACCGGAAATACTTATTTTGAGGTGCACTGAATTCAAATAAAGTACTTTTGGAAACATGTCCGTGTGCGTGTCTGTCAGTCCATCCCTTCGTCTTTCTGTGAACAACAGCATAACTCAAAATGAAAAGTCTGATAAATAACAAACTTGGTATTTGAGTTTAATATCTTCCAAGGATGCGACACGAAGATTTTCAGAAAATCTCCCCACCACAGACTACCCTTTACGTAGAAAAGTTTTCGAAAATTTGATTTTCTCAAAAATGGCTATAACGATTTTAATTAACATATCATATGTTTAGCATATTTTTATGGCAAATGAAATGTATATCCTGAATTTTCAGAGAATGTCCCCAAAAGTCCATTCATTCTAAATGACTTTCGCATAACTGGTAAACTGTAAGAGATACACAAAATTTTACTACACAAAAAATGTAGATCTCGTTTTTTAAAGTTCCATTTATACCTTTTAACTACATTGGTCTTATCGGCGGCCTTTGGAACTTATTGCCTATTGGCAATGGTGTTAACTCGCATTCGCTTGTGATTGGGTTTCTTGCACCTTGGGTTTTAATTATTAGATACACACACACACACACACACACACACACACACACACACACTTATTCACACTCTCATTCATACTTCCAGACTCCGGGGAGGATAGGGATTAATTTGGCTAGAGAAAAATTCCCAAGCCCAGCCGGGAATCGAACCCGGAACCCCTCTGACAGCATGAAGGTGCTCTATAAACTGAGCTACGTTCCAGCTAGATCTCATTAAAACACACAATTTATGTCCGATACCTTTTCTTTTTATCCAGTGAACCATTTCGGAGACATTCCTTGTTATTTGTCTGAATTTTCCAATACTTTTTCTCCAATAGGGGTTGATTATTCCTCTTTTTTTATTTTAAATGTCCTGCACATGAAAAGAGAATGGAATGCGCCACATAGCAAGCAGCTTTTAAAAGATTTGACTATCGCTTAAAGCCTACCATATTTCTCTTGCACCTACAAGAAGATTAGCAATAAGATAATTCTTGCAAATGTTTATCTCGATTAACATGAAGTAGATGGAGAATAAGCGTTTGTAAAAATAGTTTTTACAAGAATAGAGAAAGTAATGTGAGTGTAACACATCAGCATTTTTACTTTCTCTACTACGTATAGTAAGTAGGGGAAGTATTGTATTCCACCCAAAAATTCGATACCGAGATTTCACCGGAAATACATGTTTTGAGATCCCCTGAATCCAAAAAAAGCATTTTTGGACACATGTCCGTGTGTGTGTCTGTGTCTGTCTGTCTGTGAACAACATAACTCAGAAACAAACAGTCGGATAAACACCAAACTTGGTATTTAGGTTCAGTATCTTCCAGGGATGCGAAACAAAGGTTTTCAAGAAAATCCCCCCACCACAGAGTACCCTTTACATGGAAGATTTTTCGAAAATTTTAATTTTCTCAAAAATGGCTCTAACGATTTTGATTAAAATGTCATATGTTTAAGATATTTTCATGACAAATAAAATGTATATCTTGAATTTTCTGGGAATGTCTCCAAAAGTATTCTTCATTGTGAACGACTTTTGGTAAACCATAAGAGATAGACAAAATGTTACTACACAAAAGATGTAGATCGCGTTAAAATACACAATTTATGTCATATACATTTTTGTTGTTGAGTGAACCTTTTTCGAGATATTGCTTGTTATTCCCTTAAATTTTTCAATACTTATTTTCTCAAATGGGAATTCCTTATTCATTTTTTTGTCTTGGATATGCAAAGAGTATTAATCTGTGGCAAAGGGAATAGTGCTGCACCTAGCGACCAGCTATTAAGAGATATGTATGTGCTTAAAGGCTACTGTATTTCTATATTGCCCTTGTAAATATATATTCCCCTTGCATCTACAAGAAAATTAGCAATAAGATAGAGTCTGCAAATGTTTATCTCGATTAACATGAAGTAGATGGAGAATAAGCGTTTGTAAAAATAGTTTGTTCAAGAGTAGAGAAAGTCGTGTGAGTGTAACACATCAGATTTTTTTCAGTTCCTTTCGCATTTTCAGTTTTTTGAAGGTGGATGAAGAGATTTAAAGAGTCTTTTCTTCATATAAAATGTAGTTTTGGATAGTGTTTTAATAATTATATATAAGTTGATTTTTAGAAAAGAAAACTATTATATAGGTCATTATCTTTGCCAGGAAAGGTTTTAATGTTCAAAAAATTTTAACCTTTGACTGGAAAGAATTAGCCTCACGTAAAGAAATGCTTCACGTGGAGTGTTTCATTTGAGACCCGATTTCCATTTGCTTTGATTTTCTGGAACGTTATTTACATGGTGATAAGTTGAAACGTGTATAAATCTGCAATTTTAGTAGCGAATACCCTTACCCTAGTTGTTGTTTTAGCTTAACTGTTACAAAGAGTATGCAATATAACGGTTAGCATGTTTTTACGCATGTTCCTGTGATATTGACAATCCAGGGAAGGTGTATTTCCAGCAGGAGCGCAGAAAATTAAATAGAGCTGTATGTAGTCACCACAAAGATTTTGGAAAATGTAACATTTGGTTTCTTTGTACAAATTGTGTAACCATGTTCTTTTCTTTTATGCATAGCCCTTCCATTTTAGCGCTTTTAACTTTCTCTGACACGTGCATAGCACCTAGAGAAGGTTCCTCCCCAAAATTCAATACCGAGGTTTCAACCGAAATACATGTTTTAAGGCTCCCTGAATAAAAAAAAATCATTTTTAGAAAAAGGTCTGTGAGTGAGTGTGTGAACAGCAGAACTCAAAAACGAAAAATTGGTTTATTAATTTTCGCATATTCCAAAGATGATACACCAAACTACCCTTTACATGGAAAATGTTTCGAAATTTTTTATTTTCTTAAAAAATCTCTAACGAATTTGATTAAAATACAATATATTTAAGGTGTTTACATGAAAATTAAAATGTATGTCTTGAATTTTCTGGGAATAGTCTATGAAGTTCTCTTCGTTCCGAAGGAATATTGCATTATTGTTGTATTGCTTCTACTGTTTGTTTTATATATTTAATATTAACACGACAAATTATTTCATGTTTTTAACTACATATTTATTTAGTATTCTTTATCCTAAGGCCAATACTTTCATTGGGGAAATAAAATAAATGAAAATATTTTGGTAAAACAAGCGTTTGTGGTATTAACCATCTGAAATTGTTTCTGTTGTTTATTATTTTGATTTTTTCCATTGTTTCCATTGATATTCTACCTGCTCCTTTTTTCTTCTTCTTCTTCTTCTTCTTCTTGCAATCAAGATGTGTATTATTGTCTTCTTTTCCTTATAATAATTTTCCTCCTTATTAGCTAATGGTTTCATCACATTACTATAAAAGCAATAATGCGATTCTTTCGTATCCCCATTCAGTCCAGTTCCAGCTTAAAGGGCGCATATTTTCTCCACTTCTGGCCTAAAATATTGCTTTAATACAACCTTACTACCTCTTTAAAGCGTTTATTATGAATCTGTCATATTGACATGTATCACAGAGAATACAACAGTCTTGTGTTTTTACTTTCTCTGCCACGTACATAGTAGGTAGAGAAGGTATTGCGTTTCACCCAAAATTTCTATATACAGGGTGGACCATTTAAGTTGAGACTGTACAATATCTCCAAAACTAAGCGTCGTAGAAAGCGTAGAAGTAAATGCCATTAGTCGTGTTTTATTTAGAGAACGTTGTGATGGTCATTTTTAATCAATTTAAATTGACCCTAATTGTAAGTTAACATGACTAATGGCATTTACTTTCCCCCATAATATCAAGCAACTTTTATTAAAGACATTTCTTTCTACAACGCTTATTTTTGGAAGTATTATACAGTCTCAAATTAGATGGTCCACCCTGCAGATATTTCACCGGAAATACATGTTTTGAGGTCCTCGAATCCAAAAAGACGTGTTTAGAAAAATGTGTGTGTGTGTCTGAACAGCATAACTCAAAAACGAAAAGTCAGATAAATACCAAACTTGGTATTTAGGTTCAGTACCTTCCGAAGATGCGACACGAACATTTTCAAGAAAATCACCCCCCGAAATTATATTTTACATGGAACATTTTTCGATTTTTTTTATTTTCTAAAAAATGGTTCTAACGATTTTAATTGCAATAGCATATATTAAAGATATTTACGTGCCAAATAACAGTTTTACCTTGAATTTTCTGGTACTAGCCAGTGAAGTCCTCTTCATTTGGAAAGAATGTGTAATCTTGTGTAACTAGTAAAGTTAATTGATAGACGAAAACTAATATACAAAAAACGTCGATTTCTTTAAAGCACAAAGTTTATTTAAAAAACGTTTTGCAGTATCAGCCATTTCCAAAATATCCGTTATTAATGGTTCGAATTTTTCAATACTTAACCATTATTTTTCAGTTGTTTTTCGCGATGTTATTGAAAGAGTATAGAATTTTAAGGCCAGCATATGACGTCCAGTTCTAAAACATTTGACCACCGCTATTCGTTTTGTATCTATGACGAAGTATGTGATGCAGCTATTCTGCAAAAGCTTATCTCAATTAAAATATAATAGATAGAAAAGTAAGCTTTCGAGAGAACAGTCTGTATACCCACTAATAGAAGGTAGAGAAAGTCATGTGAGTGTAGCATCATATTTTTTTTATTTTATTTTATTTTATTCAAAGAGAGATTGGCTTTATAAGGTAACCTGTAGTGACAAGAAGAGCAATATCTTGAGAGATTGTAATGGAGTATAGCTCAAGAATTACAAGGTATTGCTGGACCGCTTTTGTACAGCAAAGGATAAATATGGAATGTATTCAATGTGAAGCATATGTACAACCAAAGGAAAAGCAAAGCATGCAGCATGAATGCCTGAATGTTTTGCAAAAAGTACTAATAATATATACCTAAGGTATTTGTTTCTCCCACCATTTCGCTCAAGAGTATCTATAAATCGACATTTTTTCTACTACTTCAAAGTATATTTGTCTTTTTCCAAAACATAAGTTAAAACAGCATTCTGAAGGTGAAGCTAAGTCAAACAAACCACTAATTTCATCCTTTTGTGCCCTTACTCCCAGTTTTAATGCTAAAATGTTCTGAGTGCTCCCAGGATCAAGCGAATGATGTGCCTTACAGATTTATGATATTTTGTACTAGTTTATACTATCCTCCATCAGGTTTCTAAGCCATTTCCTACATTCCTAAACACTTCATTTCTCTCTAAAAGTGTTTAGAAAGAGGTCATAAAGATTTCCATGAGGTGTTTCTATTCTAAGTACTGATTTTGACACTTGTTCGTTATCAACAGTAAGCAGAAGAAATTCCGAAGATACTTTTTTTTCACTTAATCGCATTTTTGGCCTATACAGTTGTCATTGGATTTCTGGTTTTTCTTATATATCAGATCACACACAAACATTCACTCATACTTCCAGACTCTGGGCAGGATAGGGAATAATCTTGGGTAGAGAAAAATTCCCACCCCAACCGGGAATCGAAGCCGGGACCCCTCGTGCAGCAGACAGGTTCTACCAACTGAGCTACGGGACCACGAAAAGACGTTATAGGGAAATTCATGGGAATAGCGAACTGAGCGGTTTACAGGCTAGCATCACTAGGGATCTTGTGTTTTGATATGATGTCTATGTAGCGGGAAAGCGTTGTTCCTCTGTTTGATGCCCTCTGCTGCAGTGTTCTGGTCTTCGGCTATTGTTGCTCAGAGGTTGCTAATTTCTCCATTCCTAATAATTACCTAGCTAACTAATTTTACGGGTCTCAGGGTTTTCGTAGGTGAGGCAAATTAAAATACAGTGCATTTCCCTTTTAAAAATGTGGTTTATTATCAAATAAATCTTATGGGGGCTAGCTTTTCCCATTATAACAATTCCACCATTATAAATTAGGAGCCTAATATAACTGCACACGCTTCCCAACCAATGCACACAAGTGCATCTGTCGTCCAGAGAGTGTCACTGTGTGTCGAGACATTCAATAAGCGAGTGAAAATCTGGGGTTTCTTTCCCCTTTAATACTTAAGCCTAATGACGCTCGCCTTTGTGCCTCAAAATGTAATAACATTTCTAATTGGTCCTCAGACCACGTTACCTTATTATGTATGAGAATATTCTGCTCCAAAAGATTTCGCATACTCGGCCCAGTGACGCGAAGGAAGTAGATTCAATATTTCTGTCTCTTTTCTTGCTCTATCTGTCTCTCCTTACCGCTTCAAGTTCCCTGCTCATTAGGTTGGTGAAAGGTGAGCTCTACCTACAATTATCTTCTACCTGGGATTAGCTAGCTCGCCCGTCCCTTACTTATCTAAGTTACAATCTGCTTTTGTACAACTCTTGGTTGTTAAATATTCTAAACATCTTTCTTAGTGAATTATATTATTATGTACAATTCTTGTTTAATATTGATTTATACGTCTATAAATGTGTACATATGTGTAGTATATCCCCTTTCAGCTGGTAGTCGAAATTTAGTTCTCACTTTTGATGAAGTAATAGAAAATGTAGTGTTAGAGAAATACTAATGATTAGTTATTTGTACCCCGATGGTGAGGTAAAAATAATGCATTTATCAAAGTTAGGTAGAGATGATCTTAAATAGGTAATACAAGTTCATTGAAGAAGATGTAGCTAATTATTTTGATTTACGAATGAGGTACGAGATATTTATCGGAGGGGACACCTCGCCACTGTGACTACAGATCTATTGTGACTACACTCCCTGTGAGGCAGGGATGAAGTGAAGGAGCCGCAGGAGGTCGCAGGAACCCAGGCAGATAGAATTTCCAGTTCTAAACTGTCGCGGTATCGTTCGTGTTATCTTATTTGCTGAGCGCCTGTTATTGTCTTACTATTTTAAATTTTGAGTTCTTTGTCCTCCGGCTAGCTATTATTACTACTCAGTCGAGCAAATCTCTTGAACAGGGTGTGTAAACTGAGAGGAGTTGTTACTAAAAGATAACACTGATAAAAGAATTTGTTTTTACACTTTTATTGCCGTCACAAGTTATTAATTTCATATATATTACTCTTGATACACGCCCGACTGAAACTGTTATATTTTCAAATGTAACTATAATCACTTATTTGCCGCACATTATTAATTCTAGTATTTCACATTTTGTAACTAACTTTACGACGCGAGAGATTCTGTAGAACTGCGCGACGCGTAACCCGTGGATGATTCTGTTGAACTGTGCGTTACCCGTCTCTGGCACGGAATTTATACTCCCTCACCCCGATTGCCTAAACATTATAACAGAGCTGCTATTGGTTAATAAAACGCGCCAACATTAGCGTCTATTTTTATATCCAATCAAAATTACGAACACATGCTCTAGGGAATATATTCCCTCCATTTCTAAAGAAAAGCGCGCTACTCTGACGTCATTTGCTTGTCTCTTATAATTAATAAACAACTCACCCCCTCGCTACATTGTTATCCGCTCCTATTGTCAGTTTCAGTGAGGCCGTGTAAGCTTATTTCCTAACAATGCTTATAGTTAACAAACATCTCAAATCATTGCCATACAGTAATGCTAATTTACACTACAATCACTCTGGCATTCACAGTGTTGTGATATAAAATACTGCGTCAAAACACCCGCCGACACCAGCAGAAGCGAAGAATCCCGCGAGAGAGTGACGAAGCAACCCTAGCAAGCGAGCCAACGCACCCTAGCGGTTTATGAGGAGAAATTATTTACAAAGCGCAGCAACCCTGGCATCTGCCCCACACTAGCCGCACTACGAAACCCGAAGACTCTTCCTGAAAAATGACAGGGCGAGAGATGAAATGATAGGAAATGAGAAATTGTTGTAGAATATACCACACCAGCATTCTCCTAGACGATCAGAGGAAAATCACGAAAAACCCTATGGTCAGAATAGGCAGCATTCTGCGTGTTGCAATATATAACATCTCTGGCAACGTTCAACAACACGAAAAATATTATTTTAGTATTATGAGTTTTGGGTTAACTCTAAAACTGCCCTTTTTATTTATTTTTACTTTCTCTACTACGTATAATATGTAGGGGAAGTATTGTATTCAACCAAAAAATTCGATACCGAGATTTCACCGGAAATACATGTTTTGAGACCCCCTATATCCAAAAAAAGAATTTTTGGAAACATGTCCGTGTGTGTGTGTGTGTGTCAGTGAACAGCATAACTCAGAAACGAACAGTCGGATAAACACCAAACTTGGTATTTAGGTTCAGTATCTTCCAGAGATGCGACACGAAAGTTTTCAAGAAAATCCCCCACCCCAGATTAACCTTTACATGGAACATTTTTGGAAAATTTAAATTTTCTCAAAAATTTTCCTAACGATTTTGATTAAAATATCATATGTTTAAGATATTTTCATGACAAATGAAATGTATATCTCGAATTTTCTGGGAATGTCTCCAAAAGTATTCTTCATTGTGAACGACTTTTGCATAACTGGTAAACCATAAGAGATGGACAAACTTTTACTACACAAAAAATGTAGATGGCGTTAAAATACACAATTTATGTCATATACATTTTTTTATTAAGTGAACCATTTTCGAGATATTCCTTGTTATTCCCTTAAATTTTCCAATACTTTTTCTCAAATATGTATTTCTCACGAACTCTTGATATAGACTTTTGAGTGGAAAATGCAATACTTCCTATTCCTTCCTAGGTAAGTGGTAAAAACAAGTAAAGCGGGATAATAAAATAAAAGTATAAAAGAAATTTAAAAGTTCAGAAAATGACAAAAATTGGTTTTAAAGATTGGTGGCTTTTACATCTGGAATACATTAACATGATTTATGTAGAAGTTAACAAATTGTGTGATGCTTCAATTAAAATATTCAGGTCACTTGGATCTGGGTCCTGATTAGAAGCGACGTTAAACTTTGTCAAAGGAAAAAAAGAAAGAAAACAAACAAAAACATGTTGAATAAGTATGTTATGCTCATCTCTGCCAATATTACGAAGAAATGGCTGTATCATTTAAATAAAACTTGGCGGTCGTGACTGCGAAACGTCATCAACTACAGCAGGGGGCTTTAAGCAACTCTCACCTGGTTTCTGCCAGTTTAGTCTAGAAATTTTGATCACATACGAAATATCCCCATAAAAACATTGCAATTTGTCGATGTTTAAACTGTAAGTATTCACATTGAAGGAGGTTTGTTGCTGCTACGTATGGAGAGTCAGTTTGAAGATGTATTATATTTCGACTGTTGGGAGCCGAACACTTGAAGTAGTTGCAACCGCACGTATGGTAAAAGTTTCCAGTAGCCATGCCCAAGTTTAAAAAATATTAACTTTGTAATTTGACTGTTTCTTTAAATATATATATATATATATATATGTTATGTTTGCCTCGGCTGCGTCAGTATTTATTTTTAGATACATGAATGTCTTAGCACGGAGTATTGCGACTGAAGAATGTAGGCTTACATAGATTATAGTCTTACTTCACTCCTTTTATTAATGCTTGACACTATTTAAATAACACTTCACTGATATAAAGAGAGAGAGAGAGAGAGAGAGAGAGAGAGCTGTGAGACTTTTTTATTAATTACTTGCACTTCTTGACACGTAAACTATTTTTGTCTCACACAAAATACGTATTAAATTTCTCGAGGACGCATCTAGCGCCCGGTTAGAAACGCTATCTTCAAGCAACGCGTCCAGTTATGAGCACTGTCTACAAGCAACTGACTTGAATTCTAGCGCCTAAATTTGTAAATTTCTGTATTTCATGTCTCTGATTGGCTATTCCTAATCCAATAGAATACCTTTACTTAACTTACGCTTTTTGTGGTTGTTGATTGGCTATTTTATAAACAGTCTCAAAATTTACATTATTTTTGCACCAATAATGACTAGTAACATTAAACTTTCATTCTTACTCATTATTGCCTCAAAGTTACTTCATTGTTAGCAACTTTTGACCTATTATTCTCACAGCTCCTACATTATTATACCACGCAATACATTCACATAACATTATTGAACATGTATACAATAATAGGAATATATACAATGACAATAATATACCTTTTATGTATTGTTACATACACATATTGCTTTAAGGCGTGCTGTTATTGAATTTACATATTATATAATTTGACTGAAATCATTTGTGTTAAAAGTACTGCCTCAACATGCAAGCAAATGCCTTTCTAATTTTTGTCCGGTATATACATTAAGAGTCGTTGTACACAGTCTCCTCACGTGTTCATTCAAAAACAGTTTGATTGAAAACCGTGCTGAAGGAAATTCGCTCTTTCAATACGTATACAGAACATATCCTAGTAAAACTGTACGCAAACTTTATGGTGAATAAGCAAAAAGTGTACAAGATGAAAAAGAATGGTGTAAATGTTCTCTGAATAATACACATGTGTTAGAAATGATGTATAGTAACGCGGGAGCGTAAAATTCAGTACAAACTATATGTGCCATCGATTCAAGAAGTGGTTCAGGGAGATCAGGGAAAATAAAATACTTCTCGGACACTGATACAAAATTCAGCCTTGCGTTTGCTGAGAAAGGCTGAAACGTCAGAAGATTTTCTTTGAAAAGGAATCTCCAAGGTCTTGCATAAGCACCTACAAAAAAATCTGATGTGTTACACTCACATGACTTTCTCTACTCTTGTACAAACTATTTTTACAAACGCTTATTCTCCATATGCTTCATGTTAATGGAGATATCAAGATGTCAATCTTATTGATAATTTTCTTGTAGATGCAAGGGGAATATGGTAGGTCAAATATTTTAACCCTGGTTGCTATGTGGCGCATTCCATTCTCTTTGCATGTCCAGGACATAAAAAAATCTGATGTGTTACACTCACATGACTTTCTCTACTCTTGTACAATCTATTTTTACAAACGCCTATTCTCCATATGCTTCATGTTAATCGAGATATCGAGATGTCAATCTTATTGGTAATTTTTTTGTAGATGCAAGGGAAATATGGTAGCTTTTAAGCGATATTCAAATATTTTAACGCTGGTTGCTATGTGGCGCATTCCATTCTCTTTGCATATCCAGGACATAAAAAAATGAATAATGAATTTGAGAAAAAGTATAAGTATTGGAAAATTTAAAGAAATAGCAAGCAACATCTCGGAAACGGTTCACTCAACAAAAGAAATGTATATGACATAAGTTTTGTATTTTAATGCGATCTACATTTTTGTGTAGTAAAATTTTGTCTCTCTCTTATGGTTTACCAGTTATGCAAAAGTCGTTCACAATGAAGAATACTTTTGGAGACATTCCCAGAAAATTCGAGATATACATTTCATTTCACATGACATTATCTTAAACATATGATATTTTCATCAAAATCGTTAGAGCCATTTTTGAGAAAATTAAAATTTTCGAAAAATCTTCCATGTAAAGGGTAGTCTGGGGTGGGGGGATTATCTTGAAAACCTTCGTGTCGCATCGCTGGAAGATACTGAACCTAAATACCAAGTTTGGTGCTTATCCGACTGTTCGTTTTTGAGTTATGCTGTTCACAGACACACAGACACACACACACACACAGACACACACACACAGAAACACACACGGACATGTTTCCAAAAATGCTTTTTTTGGATTCAGGAGGTCTCAAAACATGTATTTCCGGTGAAATCTCGGTATCGAATTTTTGGGTGGAATGCAATACTTCCCCTACTTACTATACGTAGTGGAGAAAGTAAAAATGAATAACGAATTTGAGAAAAAGTATAAGTATTGGAAAATTTAAGGGAATAACAAGCAATATCTCGCAAACGGTTCACTCAACAAAAGAAATGTATATGACATAAATTGTGTATTTTAACGCCATCTACATTTTTCGTGTAGTAAAATTTTGTCTATCTCTTATGGTTTACCAGTTATGAAAAAGTCGTTCATAATGAAGAATACTTTTGGAGACATTCCCAGAAAATTCGAGATAAACATTTTATTTCTCATGACAATATCTTAAACATATGATATTTTAATCAAAATCGTTAGAGGCGTTTTTGAGAAAATTAAAATTTTCAAAAACTGTTCCATGTAAAGGGTAGTCTGGGGTGGGGGGATTTTCTTGAAAACCTTCGTGTCGCATCTCTGAAAGATACTGAACCTAAATACCAAGTTTGGTGTTTATCCGACTCTTCGTTTTTGAGTTATGCTGTTCACAGACACACACACAGACACACACACGGACATGTTTCCAAAAATGCTTTTTTTGGATTCAGTGAGTCTCAAAACATGTATTTCCGGTGAAATCTCGGTATCGAAATTTTGGGTGGAATACAATACTTCCCCTACTTACTATACGTAGTAGAGAAAGTAAAAATTACTAAACATATTTTATTACTTTCTCTATCACGTACATATTAGTTAGAGAAGGTATTGCACTCCACTCCTGGATTCGACATATTCGTGTGTGTACGTGTGTGCATGTGTGAAATGAATAACTCGAAAATTCGGATAAACACCTAAATTGGTATAAATTAGATTCCAAAGTTACGACACGAAAAGTTTCAAGAAAATTTTTCCGCCCTAAACTACCCTTTACATGGAAGATCTCATCGAAATTTGGATTTTCTTAAAAAGGTATTTAATGATTTTGACTAAAATGCCATATATTTAAGATATTTAAACGACAATGTCTTGAATTATCTGCGAATTTTCTCTTCTTCATTCCCAAGGAATTTTGTGTAATTTTATATAATTGTTAAGAGATATATAAAAACGTATCAAATAAAAATTGCAGATCTCTTAAAACAATGCATTTCAAATACCCTCTTTGTGGCACCAGCCATTTCCAAGTTATCCGTTCTTATTGTTTAAAATGCTTCAATACATTTGTCATTTTGTTTACAGTGATGTAGCTATTCAGTTGCTTCTCACGTTCATCGAAAGAGTACGGAATTTCAGGGCCAGCACTGGCTTTTGAACTTCACAATTTCAGTTCGGTTTCCTCTATCGCCCTTGTACCCACAATGAAATGTTTCATTAAACTGTTTCTACAAAGCTTGATCTCGATTAATTTGAAGTAGGGAGGGGGGAGGGAGAGAGAGAGACAGAGAGATGCTTTCGTAAGAATAGTATGTAGAGACTATATGAAAAAATCTGATGTGTTACACTCACATGACTTTCTCTACTCTTGTACAAACTATTTTTACAAACTCTTATTCTCCATCTATTTCATATTATCTAATCGAGATAAACATTTGCAGAAACGATCTTTTGACATGCAAAGAGAATTACATTTTACACATAGCGACCAGTTCTAAAAATATTTGACTATCGCTTAAGGCGTACTATGTTCCCCTTGTTTTGTATTTGCAAGGGCAATATAGAAACACAGTAGCCTTTAAGCATATACATATATCTTAGTAGCTGGTTGCTATGTGCAGCACCATTCTCTGCCACAGATTAATACTCTTTGCATATCCAAGACAAAAAATGAATAACGAATTCCCATTTGAGAAAAAAGTATTGGAAAATTTTAGGGAATAACAAGCAATATCTCGAAAATGGTTCACTCAACAAAAAAAAATCTGATGTGTTACACTCACATGACTTTCTCTACTCTTGTACAATCTATTTTTACAAACGCCTATTCTCCATATGCTTTATGTTAATCGAGATATCGAGATGTCAAACTTATTGGTATTTTTCTTGTAGATGCAAGGGGAATATGGTAGCTTTTAAGCGATGGTCAAATATTTTAACGCTGGTTGCTATGCGGCGCATTCCATTCTCTTTGCAAGTCCAGGACATAAAAAAATGAATAACGAATTTGAGAAAAAGTATAAGTATTGGAAAATTTAAGGGAATAACAAGCAATATCTCGAAAACGGTTCACTCAACAAAAGAAATGTATATGACATAAGTTGTGTATTTTAACGAGATCTACATTGTTTGTGTAGTAAAAATTTGTCTATCTCTTATGGTTTACCAGTTATGCAAAAGTCGTTCACAATGAAGAATACTTTTGGAGACATTCCCAGAAAATTCGAGATATACATTTCATTTCTCATGACATTATCTTAAACATATGATATTTTAATCAAAATCGTTAGAGCCATTTTTGAGAAAATTAAAATTTTCGAAAAATGTTCCATGTAAAGGGTAGTCTGGGGTGGGGGGATTTTCTTGAAAACCTTCGTGTCGCATCTCTGGAAGATACTGAACCTAAATACCAAGTTTGGTGTTTATCCGACTGTTCGTTTTTGAGTTATGCTGTTCACACACACAGACACACACACAGACACACACACACACACAGACACACAGACACACACACGGACATGTTTCCAAAAATGCTTTTTTTGGATTCAGGAGGTCTCAAAACATGTATTTCCGGTGAAATCTCGGTATCGAATTTTTGGGTGGAATGCAATACTTCCCCTACTTACTATACGTAGTAGAGAAAGTAAAAAATGTATATGTCATAAATTGTGTATTTTAACGCGATCTACATTTTTTGTATAGTAAAAGTTTGTCTATCTTTTATGGTTTACCAGTTATGCAAAAGTCGTTCCACAATGAAGAATACTTTTGGAGACATTCCCAGAAAATTCGAGAGATACATTTCATTTTTAATGCAAATATCTTAAACATATGATATTTTAAACAAAATCGTTAGAGCCATTTTTGAGAAAATTAAAATTTTCGAAAAATGTTCCATGTAAAGGGTAATCTAGGGTGGGGGATTTTCTTGAAAACCTTCGTGTCGCATCTCTGGAAGATGCTGAAACTAAATATCAAGTTTGGTGTTTATCCGACTGTTCGTTTCTGAATTTTGCTGTTCACAGACAGACACACACACACACACACACACACACGGACATGTTTCCAAAAATGCTTTTTTTGGATTCAGGGGGTCTCAAAACATATTTCCGGTGAAATCTCGGTATCGAATTTTTGGGTGGAATACAATACTTTCCCTACTTACTATACGTAGTAGAGAAAGTAATAAATTATAATAGGTAGAGAAAATCATCTGAATTTAGCACTTCAGATTATTTTCAATATATTTACAACAATATTGTGCGAGATAATCTCCTCAAAGTTAAAGGAATGCTTCCTAATGTCCTGGTAGCTCTTGGAAACCGCTTGATTCTCCGCTGCGTCGGGTGACATGTGTATTCCAATCATTTGACATTGTAAAATACTGACCCTGAAGTGCATTTTTCGGCTTGCAGAATATACATGCGAGGGCGATACTGAAAATTTTTAGAATGCCATGTTTCTAAAAACAAATGACATTTATTTATATTTGACAGCTACTTAATGTTTTGCGAGTTGATTGCCAAGTAGTTTGTTCCATTTTCTCTAATGGTTTAATTATCATTTAAAGATTTTGTGTTCACCCGAACATGAATTTGACTAGAGAACATTTACGGACTATGATTTTTTACGATTTTAAATCGTCATCAACGTCTAAACAATGTAAGATCCGCTTATAAATGCATTTAGCAAAGAATCCCCATCTAAGGCAACAATTTACAATTCGCGCAGCGAATTCAAAAGAGATCGGTTTTTTCTTAATGGTGAATTTCGTTAAGGATGCCCAAGAACTGCTGTTATTGATGAAAATATTACCGCTGTTCGAGCAATGCTTGAAGAAAATGGACGGACATCTTATGAATTCATTCCGGCGACATTGAGCATTGGTATAAATCAAATACAATATTTTACATCACAGTTAGCGTGATACAACTTTGTTATCCATGGATTCCACATAAACTGACCGCCGATCAAAAACAACAACGCATTTATTGGTGCAGAAAAGCTCTGGAAAAACTCCAAGACGGCACTTCAAATTTGGATTGAAATATCGTTATTGGTGATGAGTCTTGGATTTATTGTTGTGATCCCGAAAATAAAAGTCAATTGACTCAATAGATCTTTCGAATAGAACCTAAGCCTATAAAAGTCCGAGAAATTCGCAGTGCTGTTAAGAAGATCGTTGTAGTTTTTTTTTTTAAACTGGCCATATTGCTACTATAGCATTAGAAGATAAACTTACCGTTGCTGCTAATTGGTACACAAATATCAGTTTAACGCAAATTTTTGAAAAACTTCGTGAAAAACGCCCAAAAAATAAGGTTGCTTCATAACACCTCGCCACATACAGCAAAACTAACAACTGATTATCTGGATGCCCTAAAGGTAAACAACATCGACTCTCACATACAGCTCTGACCTAGCACCTTGTGATTTCATTTTGTTTCCAAAAATTAAAGATAAAATGTGTAGGATCACTTTTTCATCATCAGATGAAGCAGTGGAACACTATAAAAACTGGTTTCTGAAGTGCGTCAGGAAGAATGGCATCATTTTTTTAACGACTGATTTCATCTAATGCAAAAATCTGATGTGTTACACTCACGTGACTTTCTCTACTCTTGTACAAACTATTTTTACAAACGCTTATTCTCCATATGCTTCATGTTAATCGCGATATCGAGATGTTAATCTTATTGCTAATTTTCTTGTAGGTGCAAGGGGAATTGGTAGGCTTTACGCGATAGTCAAATATTTTAAGAGCTGGTTGCTATGTGGAGTATTCCATTCTCTTTGCATTACCAGGACAAAAAAATGAATAACGAATTCCCATTTGAGAAAAAGTAAAAGTATTGGAAAATTTAAGGAAATAACAAGCAATATCTCGAAAATGGTTCACTCAACAACAAAAAATGTATATGACATAAATTGTGTATTGTAATGCGATCTACATTTTTTGTGTAGTAACATTTAGTCTATCTCTTATGGTTTACCAGTTATGCAAAAGTCGTTCACAATATAGAAAGCTTTTGGAGACATTCCCAGAAAATTCGAGATATACATTTCATTTGTCATGAAAATATCTTAAACATATGATATTTTAATCAAAATCGTTAGAGCCATTTTTGAGAAAATTAAAATTTTATAAAAATGTTCCATGTAAAGGGTAATCTGGGGTAGGGGGATTTTCTTGAAAACCTTTGTGTCGCATCTCTGGAAGGTACTTAACCTAAATACCAAGTTTGGTGTTTATCCAATTGTTTGTTTCCGAGTTATGCTGTTCACACACACACGGACATGTTTCCAAAAATGCTTTTTTTGGATTCAGGGGATCTCAAAACATATATTTCCGGTGAAATCTCGGTATCGAATTTTTAGGTGGAATACAATACTTCCCCTACTTACTATACATAGTAGAGAAAGTAAAAAGGATTCCAAATGAGGAGGTGACTATTTCAATAAACATGGAGTAAAATCATGGCCGTGATTGCTTCAAAAACAACATTCCTTTACACGGGATTGGTCATTATCTCCCATTTGCGGCATGAGTGAAATTGTAATTGTAACTATGAGAGCGTGAGGCAGTTGCGGGGATATCATATCTGTTTCGGCGGGAGTCCGATTGTGACGGCCACAGTGTGAAGGAAAAGTACTATACTACTACATTCTCATTTCATCCATCGTCCCCTTCTAAAACACTGATAACCAGACATAGGATTCTTAAGCAGTTGGGTTCAAATTATCTACGTTCAAACCATTATACTACAAGAGTCCTATAGTGATAACTTTTGAATGTAGATAACAAGAAACCAAGGATCACTGATAGGCAGGTAAAAACAGTTTTGCTGTCTACAAAAGACTACGAGGGATGGAGGGATGGTTTGTTATCTTCGAGCTCAGTGTCCATATTCCGGCAACAGTTCAACTTTATTTCCTTCCGTTTCGGCTTTAATACTTCGAAATTCCTATGCCTGTTTATAACATGGCCATTGTAATGAATGTTATCCAAATAAACCTGGTTGCTCAAAAACAACCAATAGCAATAGAAACCCTTATGGCCCTTCGTTGCGACAACTTTGATGTCGCTCCTTGCTTCATATTTTTATAACGTTTAATGTTTCCTGCTCTGTTGATGAATTTTACGATGTCACCTAGTAGCTCCTTCTGCATTGTCTCGTGTGCCAGCTGCTGTAGTGGTATAGCTATGAGTTCTTTGTTTCAGGGTATGCTAGAGTGCATTTTGAAAGGATAACACCAGTTTAGTTAGCTGAGAAACTTTAATGTCGACTATAATGACTGTTGAATTTACAAATTAATTACTTTTGTAACAATAATTAAGCGACGCGCTAGTTGCAGTAAGTCGCAGAAATGTTGCTCGGAAAGATCCCTCTCAATAGCCGCTAAATCTATCTAACACCGGGGCATTCATGTGCGCTACACAACTTAAAAAGTAAGTCACACGAGAATCAAGAATCTCAAGTGTCACGAATGTATGCACAAGTGTGTTTCTGATTTAGAATGCACGCTCTTTTCTTAACTTAAGCTCCGCCTACCTATCGCTACCCCTACCAATGTTCCTTCATACGCGGACGAATCTTAAAACTCTGCGTCTGCGTATCTGACACTGCTGCCAAGCCGTACCTTTCACTTTTCTAATTTACAGAATTGCTGCCTACGTGACTTTTCAAATGTACTGAATTTGACTCTCACTGCGTTCCAAGGACTGTTAAGCTATGTATTTCTTTGCCACGACTCGCTAATGACATTTTTCTCCCGACAAATCTTTCAATTCAGGCTTATTACATTATACGTTGATTTAATATACGAAATTATTTATTGCAATTATTCCTTTATCATTTCTTTATTTATTTACATCTTCCCGTCAATAATTACGGTATCACAGTTTAGCTTTAAAATAAGCTTGACAAAGGTCAGGCTAAATACGTGATTGTCCACCACTAACAGAAATTCGATTAGAAACAAAGTCGAGAATCCATTTTTAGTTTTAAGAGCTTTGTGAGGTATTTATTAGTGACGTATAAATACTGTCTAATCCTCAAGTATGGCCATAGATTAAATTAGCCGCAAATATACCAGATTTTCCTCTTTCTCCTATTCTTAACCATCTCCGTTTATTAAACACTCATTGAACATTCATTGAGGAAGTTTTTTTCCTCTAATGCTATGTATGCTCTTGGAAAATGTTTTGCTGAGTGACGGAGAAACAATAGAAGGTTTTGCTTATTATTTCAGCGGAAGCAAATATTATGAAAATTTGCAAAGTGCGTGAAAAGTTTTAGTATCCGAGAAATGCATCCAAAGAACGTCGACGCCTTCAGGTTTTGTTTACACCTTTTTGGCCTCCTTCCAACTGGCAGGGATGTGAATAGGGGAACCCACAGGACGGATTCCACCATACGTGATGACAGCTCGATAATCAGGTGGACAGACTGGCTTAGAGCAGTAGCCAGTATAATGAAGATGTCTTCATTATTACTATTTACAAAACACGGTGTTTCTTATATGGTATATGACAATTATTTTGTTTTCACCGCGTTTCACTCTGTCGATTATAAAAAGAACGCCGACTGTGTTAAAGGAATTTTTAGACAGCATGGTCTAAAAGTAGAACTTCTAACACAGAGCACACTATAAGTGCTAGTGATAGTGAGCACTTATCACCAGTGCGATAATTTTCAATGTGGCCAACTTTAGTTTCAAGTCTAATCGCATGGCAAATACCCTTTGCATTTGCACATGTTCAATCGACTTAGTTTGATTAGGTTTTACTTTTCATTGTGTCTTTAATTCCTCATGGCGCTCGCATTATCTGTTCACAATACAAATCGTCATACTTGAATTTATCGAATTCGTTGTAGAGTCAATCTACACGTTATATTGACAGCTTTCTTTTGAAGAAGGTGTTTATTAGCTCCACGCTTTGGGCGTCAATTTGAATTAATTGTCTTTACGTTGGAGTTGTTTATTTATTTAGCTCCACGCATGGACACCAATTTGAAGTAAGTGGTTTGTTACGTTATTTGCACCACGCTTTGGACGTCAATTTGAAGTTGGGATTTTCTTTACGTTGTTTTTTTTATTTATTTAGCTCCACGTATGGACGCCAATTTTGAAGTAGAATTGTTCTTTACGTTGTTTGCTGCTACTATGAAAAAGCCGATTTAAAGTAGGTTGTATTGAAGGAGTTGTATCGTATTTCAACTGTTGGGGAGCCTAACTTGTAGTAGTTACAACAGCATTAATAGTAAACAGTTTTGCAGTAGCCTTCGCCCCAAATGTATTTTTAAGTGGCCTTTGCCCCAAGTTTAAAAAAGATTAACTTTGTAATTAAACTGTTTCTTCAAGTAGTAAACAATTATGTTTGCCTCGGCTGCGTCAATATTATTATTAGAGACATGGAAGTCTTGGCAGGGCGTGATGCGACAAGAATTTAGGCTTACACAGATTTTAAGTTTTAATTCACTCCTTTTTATTAATCCTAGACACAAATTAAATAGCACTTCACTGATATCGAGAGCTGTGATATTCTTTTATTTAATACTTGCACTTTTTAATACATAAACTATTTTCGTCTCACACGAATGCGTATTTAATTTCTCGAGGACGCATCATGCATCCGGTTACTATCACTGTCTGCAGGCAACTGACTAGATTTTAAAGGTCTAAACTTGTAAATTTCTGTATTTCAAGTCTCTGATTGGCTAATCCCACTCCAATAGAATACCTGCATTTAACTAAAGCTTTTTCTGGTTGCTCATGGCTATTGTTTATAAACTGTCACTAAGATTACATTAATGCTTCCAAGAATCACAAATAACATTTAAACTCTCAAACTCATTATTTCCTCAAGGTTACCTCATTGTTAACAACGTTTAACTTATTATTCTCACAGCTTCTACATTATTAAATTACGTAATACATTCACATAACATTATTACACATGGATACAATAATATGAACATATGCAAAGACTGTTACATACATTTTACAAATTATTACACACACACATTGCTTCAAGGCGGGCTGTTATTGAATTTACATATTATATAATTTGACTGAAAATCATTTAAGTGTTAGAAATACTGCCTCACTTGTGATCTAAAACGTTACTCATTTATCTAACCTGCATAAAGATTAAAAGGCGGAAATTATGAATTCAAAAGAAACTGAAATGGAAGTGAAATTATAGAAGCAACAGAAAGAATAACACTAGTAGTACTTACCCAAAAAATCCAGAAAGTAATATGATAAAGCATTTAATGGTTCCATTACCTGTTGTAAGGGAAAACATGGTGAAAATAATTTCACAGAAAATGACTGCTAACGAATGAAAAAAACATCAAAACATCTCGCTTTTTAACGTCATTTCTCTTGTTTCAAGAAACAGTTCTAAACGTGATCTGTTAGTTTGAGGAATTAATATAATATTATCGATATTTTACAAATTCGAGCGGTGTCTAAAAAAACGTGTTGAACGTGATTTTACATGTTTTAACCGTACTTTTACCCCTGGTATCATAATCTAATATTACGGTCAAATACTCATAATTAACACTTAGTGTCTTGTATTTAAAACACAAATCCATCCCTGTGTGTTTTATATGTTTATTCTAGTTATTATTTTTCTGTTAGGGGTAAACTACATATCTGAGAACAGAATCCCCTCCACCGGTTCTTGTGTAAGGAATGTTTAATATTTTCCAAGATCATCCATCTCTACATTTATTTTATTCGTTTTTTCTTTCTTTTTCACGTTTAACGCTTTATTGTAGGCCTAGAATACTATAATGTGTGGTAGTGTAGATCAGTACAAAAGTATGTCATTAATACATCTCAATGTTTCATGAAATAATTAAATTTTATGAATTCAGAAATTAGAGACTGTTTTACTTTCTCTACCCCTTTTTTTTAAAATAGAGTAAGTGTTGTATTCCAACCTAAAATTTGATGTTGGGATTTCACAGGAAGCATATTTTTAGGTCCCTGGACCGTATAAAAAGTGTTTTATAGAAAACGCTGCGCCTGCCTGCCTGTGACTGTCATGTCCGCTTGTCTTCTTGTAAAATTTCATATTTTAATTGGATGCTGTTTATGTATGCCATCCGAAGATCCTCAAGAAAATTTCCCACACAAAACTACCCTTCACATGTAAAAATACTCGTTATATTTCATTTTCTCAAAAATGGCTGTAACGATTTTCATTAAAATACCATATATTTTCTCAACTAATAAAATGCAGATCTTAAATTCTCTATGAATAGCCTGTGAAGTCCTTTACATCATGAGTGAACTTTGTATAACAGCTGCTTACTACGCAGAAATGTAGAGCTCGTTGAAATACGCAGTTTATATTAGATAACCTTTTCTTAATTAGCTATTTTCAAAAAATTCACTGTGATATCCATAAAGCTTGACAGGATGAATTTTGATGTATTTACGAAATCTCTTACGCGATTCTTATATTTTCCCATGTGGCTTCATTAGTAATAAAAATCCGATGTGTTACACTCATATGACTTTCTCTACTCTTGTACAAACTATTTTACAACCCCCTATTCTGCATCTATTTCATATTAATCGAGATAAACATTTGCAGAAACGATCTTTTGACATGCAAAGAGAATTACATTTTACACATAGCGACCAGTTCTAAAAATATTTGACTATCGCTTAAAGCCTACTATGTTTCTCTTGTTTTGTAATTGCAAGGGCAATATAGAAATACAGTAGCCTTTAAGCATCGACATATATCTTAAAAGCTGGTTACTAGGTGCAGCACCATTCTCTTTTCCACAGATTAATACGCTTTGCATATCCAAGACAAAAAAATGAATAACGAATTCCCATTTGAACAAATCAGTATTGAAGAATTTAAGGGAATAACAAGCAATATCTCGAAAATGGTTCACCCAACAAAATAAATGTATATGACATAAATTGTGTATTTTAACGCGATCTACATTTTTTGTGTAGTAAAATTTTGTCTATCTCATGGTTTACCAGTTATGCAAAAGTCGTTTAGAATGAAGAATACTTTTGAAGACAATCCCAGAAAATTCAAGATATACATTTTATTTGTCATGAAAATATCTTAAACATATGATATTTTAATCAAAATCGTTAGAGCCATTTTTGAGAAAATTAAAATTTTTGAAAAATGTCCCATGTAAAGGGTAGTCTGGGTTGGGGGATTTTCTTGAAAACCTTCGTGTCGCATCGTTGGAAGATACTAAACCTAAATACCAAGGTGTTTATCCGAGTGTTTGTTTCTGAGTTATGCTGTTCACAGACACACACACACACACACACACACACACACGGACATGTTTCCAAAAATGCTTTTTTGGATTCAGGGGATCTCAAAACATATTTCCGGTGAAATCTGGTATCGAATTTTTGGGTGGAATACAATACTTCCCCTACTTACTATACGTAGTAGATGAAACGGCAACTCTAGGCCGAGCCCAAGAACTGTAATTACAGATAATTTATTAATTAATTTTTATTGATATTAAATCGTACTATGTAAATATCTTTTTCTCATACTGCTTGTATATTTTAAGAAGGGTGATTTAACGTTATGTATCTATCTAGGTTACTAATATTAGTAGAGTTATAAATGGTTTAATGTAAATAATTTAAGCGCTATGTTAAAATACTGTCCAGATGAAATGTTTTAGCTACAGGAATAGTGCTTTCGAAGGCAGAAAACCTAGTTTTATTACCTCTCTTCGGTTGCAGTGCCATTATTCCTACAGCGAGGGTGTAGCGCCTTTGTCCCTTTGTTTGATAATTCGCCGTGACCAAGTGAGCGAGACAGATAGCCTAACGGTAAATGTAGGAAAAGCCGCGATTTATATTAAACTTGGACCAATGAGATCCCTGGAAGTTTATACGAAATAGTTAGACGCGTCGAATGGCGCTAAAAATGGACCAATAGGAAAGGAAGCAGCCCCAGAAGCCTGCGACTATAAATGGATCTGTTTGGGCAAATTCGAGACAGTTTTCGTAATGTGTGGTCAGGGAGAGATGCTGCAGGATGTGTGAGATATCGCGCCAAAAAGGGAATAAAGACAGTTTTATCATGGATTTTTAGCAAGGCAGTCTGTCATGCAGTTTTAGCATTGCAGTTGGGCAGTTTGTAAACAGTTTTTGTCATGTGTGGTCAGGGAGAGATGCTGCAGAATGTGTGAGATATCGCGCCAAAACAGGGAATCAAGATAGTTTTAGAAACACACCTAAGATCCGCTACTCGTAAAGAGATAATAAGCATATTTAAACTTCGTGTCATATACGCGCCGCAATTTAACAGCGGGGGACAGTATTTTAACAGCGGCAATACCAGTTTTGTATACTACGCGTGTTAGTTAAATAAAAAGAAACGGCAGTGTCATCTTTACATAAACAAAGCACGTCTATGTCTTCCTAAATCACCACCCAAGATCTACGTTTTCCTTTACCGAGGAGAATTCCATGCTCCTATATAGTTTAAAGAAAACCACTGTAGCTAGCCGAGGATAAAATTGAAGAGAACCTGCACACTGTGAGCTTCTAGAACCAACGGGAGAAGCATCAAGGTAAGCCTACAGCAACGGACGGATGAGGAGGTGACTGACGCAAACTGGCGCCATAACGTGGAGCTCGAAGGGAAGACCAGCTCGAAGCTCAAACGGAGGACTAGGAAACAACGAATAGAGGAAGAATCTTCAGAGGAAAGGGGCACAGCAGAACAAACTTACAACGCGAACTTCTAGTCTACCTACGTGGGACAACAAAACAGCTGAGAACATCGCTTCTAGAACTTCACCAGGATTCGAACCCGGAACGCATCAGTTAACATTGAAAAAAATACAGGTTAGAACATTTATACAAAAACAAACAAAAAGGCATGCAGAGTAGTGACTCAGTTTTGTGAACACATGTTATTGAGAGGGGGTAAAGTCATTACTAGGGAGGTAGAACTTGCTAACGGAACCATGAGTAGGTCAAGGGAAGGTTCAGAAGAACTGAATAGGGAGGCTATTGTCAGCAAAACACCAGAAGGAGAAAATATGGGTAAAGCAGAGGGAGAAGCTAGGCTGGAAAGGAGACCACCGATTGAGCAGGTCATTGACGCAGGTCAAAACCAGCTGATGATATTCCTCCAACATTTGAGCACAAAGATAGACGAACAAAGTAAGAATTTAGAGGGGAAATTAGGTGAGCAGAGTAAAAACTTAGAAAAATTAAGTGAACAAAATAAGAGGTTAGAGGGGAAGTTAAATGAGCGGGGTAAGATCTTAAGTGAATATAGTAAGAACTTAGAAAGTATAGTAAATGAGCAAAGTAAGAGCTTAGAAAGAATCGTAAGTAAGCAGAGTAAGGACTTAGAAAGAATCGTAAGTGAACCAGATAAGAATTTAGAAGGGGAATCAAATGAGCATAATAAGGACTGAGAAAGAGTCGTAAGTGAGCAAGATAAGAATTTAGAAGGGGAATCAAATGAGCATAATAGAGACTTAGAAAGAATCGTAAATAAGCAGAGTAAAGACTTAGAAAGAATCGTAAGGGAGCAAGATAAGAATTTAGAAGGAAAATCAAATGAGCAGAGTAAGGACTTAGAAAGAATCGTAAATGAGCAGAGTAAGGACTTAGAAAGAAAACTGAGTGAACAGAATAAGGATTTCGAAGGGAAATTAAATGAGCAGAGTAAGGACTTAGAAAGAAACTTAAGTGAACAAAATAAGAGTTTAGAGGGGAAATTAGTTGAGCTGATGAAGGGGAAGTTAATAGAAACACTTGAAGGGAAATTACCACAGACACTAGAAACTAAGGATCCGAAAACACTAACGGGAGGAGACGTTTAAGAAAGCTTTTGAAAGAATGTCAAAGAGGGCGCAGAAAAGAAAGGAGGAATTGAAAACAAAGAAGCGAAAGAAATGGTTGATCGAACTTGGAGAATTAGTATTGGTATAAAAAAAAAGTCCAGCATTCAAAAAAAAAAAAAAAGAGAGAGAGATATCATAGAATGGAAATTTTATTTAAAGGTCCATACCGGGTGATTAACATTTTTGGCTCGGATACATTTGAGTTACAAGAAATAAAGAATTCCAAGATCGTAGGGAGATATCATAAACAGTTGCTCAAACCATACAAATGTTTAGAGAATGAGAAGGGTGAAGAATGTAATGAAAAGAATCAGGTTAGTTTTACTCGAAATGAGGTAGCAACCCTGTGAACAAATAGTAAAGGTAATACACCCGATAAATAAGGATGTAAAGAAATAAATAAATGCAGAATAATTATGTACCAATATGTATGTAAATAGATTCAATTTTTAGAACTTAATTTGGGTATTAGTGTATTTCTCTCCACCACAAGTTATTCGTGTGCGGGAAATGTATTGTGTATAAGAATGTCTCTCGGAAAACCTGTTTTTTAAAAGGGAGAGAAGGGGTCAACCATAACAAAGTGTAAAAGTGAATGACCCAAGTGTAAACACCACTGGTTTGGCAGAACCCTTGTGAAGGAACAGTTATAGCGAAGGGTCTATGTAAACCAAAACAAACCAACAAAGGCCATAATCAGAGGAATTATTCTGTAAAAGAAAATTGTATCACGTGTTGAAAAATTTATTCTTTTCCAGAACAGGGCAATTTGAAACGGCAACTCTAGACCGAGCCCAAGAACTGTAATTACAGATAATTTATTAATTAATTTTTATTGATATTAAATCGTACTATGTAAATATCTTTTTCTCATACTGCTTGTATATTTTAAGAAGGGTGATTTAACGTTATGTATCTATCTAGGTTACTAATATTAGTAGAGTTATAAATGGTTTAATGTAAATAATTTAAGCGCTATGTTAAAATACTGTCCAGATGAAATGTTTTAGCTACAGGAATAGTGCTTTCGAAGGCAGAAATCCTAGTTTTATTACCTCTCTTCGGTTGCAGTGCCATTATTCCTACAGCGAGGGTGTAGCGACTTTGTCCCTTTGTTTGATAATTCGCCGTGACCAAGTGAGCGAGACAGATAGCCTAACGGTAAATGTAGGAAAAGCCGCGATTTATATTAAACTTGGACCAATGAGATCCCTGGAAGTTTATACGAAATAGTTAGACGCGTCGAAAGGCGCTAAAAATGGACCAATAGGAAAGGAAGCAGCCCCAGAAGCCTGCGACTATAAATGGATCTGTTTGGGCAAATTCTAGACAGTTTTCGTAGTGTGTGGTCAGGGAGAGATGCTGCAGGATGTGTGAGATATCGCGCCAAAAAGGGAATAAAGACAGTTTTATCATGGATTTTTAGCAAGGCAGTCTGTCATGCAGTTTTAGCATTGCAGTTGGGCAGTTTGTAAACAGTTTTTGTCATGTGTGGTCAGGGAGAGATGCTGCAGGATGTGTGAGATATCGCGCCAAAACAGGGAATCAAGATAGTTTTAGAAACACACCTAAGATCCGCTACTCGTAAAGAGATAATAAGCATATTTAAACTTCGTGTCATATACGCGCCGCAATTTAACAGCGGGGGACAGTATTTTAACAGCGGCAATACCAGTTTTGTATACTACGCGTGTTAGTTAAATAAAAAGAAACGGCAGTGTCATCTTTACATAAACAATGCACGTCTATGTCTTCCTAAATCACCACCCAAGATCTACGTTTTCCTTTACCGAGGAGAATTCCATGCTCCTATATAGTTTAAAGAAAACCACTGTAGCTAGCCGAGGATAAAATTGAAGAGAACCTGCACACTGTGAGCTTCTAGAACCAACGGGAGAAGCATCAAGGTAAGCCTACAGCAACGGACGGATGAGGAGGTGACTGCCGCATAGAGAAAGTAAAAAATTGATTGACGAAATGCGAGCAGTTGTGTTTTTGTTTTCCATATCATCCATACAACCAAGCCTGTGTTCCTTAATTTGAGTATTGTAGCCTAGGGCTTGATTCAGTTATATACAGTCCTTCTGGCCAAGCTAAACATTTATGTGGTGGAAGATTTAGTTACCTGTTTTGGGAAAGCGATGTCCAAGCATTTAAATTTATCAACACAAGTGAAAGAAATGAAAACCATGGCCAGGTTATTAAGAAACCACGGGTTCCGGGCATGTGTTTATTTTCTTTACATAGAGTAAAGGTCAATATTCTACAAGCACAGAACAAGATTCACTTTTGTGAACCTCTCTGCGATATTTAACCAATTATAGCTCTTTGGAAAAGCGGATATATCGGATTTCTCAGTAACATGACAAACTGTTTAGAGCTATTTTCACACCATTTGTGTTTCTAATATAATCTAACTGAGAGAAGGGAGCTGGAGGGGAAAGAAGTGTAGTTATGTTAGCACGTAATGAAAAGTCCTCAGGCACTCATCCTCATTTAAGACAGTTTAAGCATGCGCGATGTAGGTTACAGAATACTCTTTCAGGGATTTCAGTACTTTCTTGGAGTGAAAGTTTGTATTAAATGAGACAACTTATTACTTTCTCTACTACGTATAGTAAGTAGGGGAAGTATTGTATTCCAACCAAAAATTCAATACCGAGATTTCACCGAAAATATATGTTTTGAGACCCCCTGAATCCATAAAAGCATTTTTGGAAACATGTCCGTGTGTGTGTCTGTGAACCGCATAACTCAGAAACGAACAGTCGGATAAACACTAAACGTGGTATTTAGGTTCAGTATCTTCCTGAGATGCGACACGAAGGTTTTCAAGAAAATTCCCCCACCCCAGATTACTCTTTACATGGAGAGTTTTCGAAAATTTTAATTTTCTCAAAAATGGCTCTAACGATTTTGATTAAAATATTATATGTTTAAGATATTGTTATGACAAATAAAATGTATATCTTGAATTTTCTGTGAATGTCTCCAAAAGTATTCTTCATTGTGAACGACTTTTGCATAACTGGTCAACCATAAGAAATAGACAAGCGTTTACTACACAAAAATGTAGAGCGCGTTAAAATACACAATTTATGTCATATACATTTTTTTGTTGAGAGAACCATTTTCGAGATATTGCTTGTTAGTCCCTTAAATTTTTCAATACTTATTTTCTCAAATGGGAATTCGTTATTCTTTTTTTTTTGTCTTGGATATGCAAAGAGTATTAATCTGTGACAAAGGGAATGGTGCTGCACCTAGCAACCAGCCATTAAGAGATATGTATGTGCTTAAAGGCTACTGTATTTCTATATTGCCCTTGTAAATATATATTCCCCTTACATCTACAAGAAAATAGCAATAACATAAGAGTCTGCAAATGTTATCTCGATTAACATGAAATAGATGGAGAATAAGCGTTTGTAAAAATAGTTTGTACAAGAGTAGAGAAAGTCATGTGAGTGTAACACATCAGATTTTTTTGTCTTGGATATGCACAGAGTATTAATCTGTGGCAAAGAGAATGGTGCTGCACATAGCAACCTGCTATTAAGAGATATGTCTATGCTTAAAGGCTACTGTATTTCTATATTGCCCTTGCAATTACAAAACAAGGGGAACATAGTACGCCTTAAGCGATAGTCAAATATTTTTAAAACTGGTCGCTATGTGTAAAATGTAATTCTCTTTGCATGTCAAAAGATCGTTTCTGCAAATGTTTATCTCGATTAAGATGAAATAGATGGAGAATAAGAGTTTGTAAAAATAGTTTGTACAAGAGTAGAGAAAGTCATGTGAGTGTAACACATCAGATTTTTTTGTCTTGGATATGCACAGAGTATTAATCTGTGGCAAAGGGAATGGTGCTGCACATAGCAACCAGCTATTAAGAGATATGTCTATGCTTAAAGGCTACTGTATTTCTATATTGCCCTTGCAATTACAAAACAAGGGGAACATAGTACGCCTTAAGCGATAGTCAAATATTTTTAGAACTGGTCGCTATGTGTAAAATATAATTCTCTTTGCATGTCAAAAGATCGTTTCTGCAAATGTTTATCTCGATTAATATGAAATAGATGGAGAATAAGAGTTTGTAAAAATAGTTTGTACAAGAGTAGATAAAGTCATGTGATTGTAACACATCAGATTTTTTCTAATATACTCGATGCACATAGAGAGAGCTATTTTTTATTTTAAAAGAAAGGTAGGGCAATAAATGCCCTAAGTACTGCGACTAGTTGTGACCTATTGTGCTTCCTTTCATTTACTCTCCTAAGATCTTTTCCTGCTTCGCAAAGTCTGCAAGTCTCTTAGTAGGCAATTCTTAAATGCTTTCAATTGCATGATTTCCTATTAAAGTATCCAACCCTAAGAACTGTGAGAGCTTCACAGTCACACAGCATTCGAAATACTGTTTCATTTGCTCTCCTGTATCTTCTGCATACTGAGAGATGCTTTGCTGTTTTTGTATAGATGCCCATGCAACTGACAATGTCCTGTTAATAGACCAACTGTTCATTTTAGTGCAGTTCCACTCAGTCTAAGCAGTGATTGTATCCTGCTTTTTATTAACTCTTTAATAAGAGCCTTGGAGTGCTTGTCTTCCAGTACTCATTATGTTTTTTCCTGATCCATTCCCGGATTACTTCCAGGACTAATCTATAGGATAACCCGAGCCCAGGTTCAGGTTCTACAAAAGGATTCTCTGCCCCTTTCTTCGCCAAATCATTTGCTCTTTCAATGCCATGGATTCCCGTATGGCCCGGCACCCAAACCAACTCCACTGAATGGTGCAGGGACAGTGCCGTTAGATTCTCCATACATTCCCAGACCAGTTTAGATTTAGTTATCTTACCCTCAAGAGCTTTTAAGGCTGCTTGACTAACGGAAAGTACACAATGTGTCCTTTTTTACTTTCTCTACTACGTAAAGTAAGTAGGGGACGTATTACATTCCACAAAAAATTTTATGTCGAGATTCCACCGGAAATTCATATTTTGAGGCCCTCTGAATCCAAAAAACGTATTTTTATAAAACGTTCTGTGTATCTGTGTATGGATGTGAGTCTGTGAACAGCATAACTCAAAATGAAAAGTCGGATAAATACCAAAGGTTCAGTATCTTTCAAAGATATAAAACAAAGATTTAAAAGAAAATCCCCCAACCCAACTACCCTTTACATGGAGCATTTTTCTAACATTTTTATTTTCTCAAAAATGGCTGTAACGATTTTTATTAAAATATCATATGTTTAAGACATTTTTATGACAAATGAAATGTATATCTTTAATTTTCTGGGAATGTCCCCAAAAATCTTCATTCGAACGGTTTTCGCATAACTGGCAAACTGTAAGAGGTAGACAAAAATTTTCTACCACAAAAATGTAGATCTCGTTAAAAAAACACAATTTATGTCATACTTTTTTTGTGCACTGAGCCATTTTCGAGATATTCCATGCAAAGAGACTGAAATGCTCCACATAGCGACCAGCTCTTAAAAGATTTGACCATCGCTTAAAGCCTAGCAATTCCCCTTGCGCTACAAGAAAATTAGCAATAAGATTAACATCTCGATATTTCGATTAACATGAAGCATATGGAGAATAAGCGTTTGTGAAAATAGTTAGTACAAGAGCAGAGAAAGTGATGCGAGTGCAACACATGAGATTTTTAAAAATAGTTATATTTGCACAGGAACAAGCATAATTCAAAATATAACGTCATTGTTTCTTACGTTCCCCGTATGATCTATGATGACCTTCATGGGATTACCTCATTCCACCAAGGATGACTGAACCCATTTCTGAAGTGGAGGCTCCCAGCGAGCGGAATCCGCTGCTTCCGATGATAAGTTGATGATGAAGATGGTGGTGGATTGAAAGGACCTACAGCCTTTCCGTGGATTCCAAACCACGCTGGGCCTTGGGGATATTCACATGAGAAAGTCAGAAGTGAAGGCGTAGATAGGGCCGACTTAAAATCTCCAACCCCAGAGTCGGTAATCGAACACCGAATCCTCAGTAAGAGAGCCGGAAACAAAACTACTATGCTACCCCGGTGCCCACAATTAAGACATGTTTTGGTACAAAGTAATCCGAGTTATGCCACTCAAAAATGTACTAATTATTACTTTCTCTACCACGTATAGTAAGTAGGGGAAGTATTGCATTCCACCCAAAAATTCGATACCGAGATTTCACCGGAAATACATGTTTTGAGACCTCCTGAATCCAAAAAAAGCATTTTTGGAAACATGTCCGTGTGTGTGTGTGTCTGTGTGTGTGTGTGTGTGTGTGTGTGTGTCTGTGAACAGCATAACTCAAAAACGAACAGTCGGATAAACACCAAACTTGGTATTTAGGTTCAGTATCTTCCAGAGATGCGACACGAAGGTTTTCAAGAAAATCCCCCCGCCCCAGACTACCCTTTACATGGAACATTTTTCGAAAATTTTAATTTTCTCAAAAATGGCTCTAACGATTTTGATTAAAATATCATATGTTTAAGATAATGTCATGAGAAATGAAATGTATATCTCGAATTTTCTGGGAATGTCTCCAAAAGTATTCTTCATTGTGAACGACTTTTGCATAACTGGTAAACATAAGAGATAGACAAAAGTTTACTACACAAAAAATGTAGATCTCGTTAAAATACACAACTTATGTCATATACATTTCTTTTGTTGAGTGAACCGTTTTCGAGATATTGCTTGTTATTCCCTTAAATTTTCCAATACTTAATACTTTTTCTCAAATTCGTTATTCATTTTTTTATGTCCTGGACTTTGCAAAGAGAATGGAATGCGCCGCATAGCAACCAGCGTTAAAATATTTGACCATCGCTTAAAAGCTACCATATTCCCCTTGCATCTACAAGAAAATTAGCAATAAGATTGACATCTCGATATCTCGATTAACATATAGCATATGGAGAATAGGCGTTTGTAAAAATAGATTGTACAAGAGTAGAGAAAGTCATGTGAGTGTAACACATCAGATTTTTTTCTTGCTTTTTTGGACACAACTAGTATACGGTGATAAACACATAAACATGAAGGTAGACTTTCTTCCCAGACGTGCCAGACGTATATACCGCAGTCCAGAGTGCACCAAGCAAAGTCGCTGTCGAAACTTCTGCCAGAACACTTCGACCTCGCCACTGCCACTGAAGATGTCTGCCGTAGTCGCAAACGAAACGTCTGGGAAGAAGAGGAAGTAGCCCAGCAGACCACGGCCCACAAGCCGGATAATACTTCATCTAATATTAACACTTCAAAATTGTGTTATTATTTTTCTTTCCTCGTTGAACATAACAGTATACACTGATAAATAAATAGAAATAGACTTAAAATATCATAAAATTAAATATCTTTAGTTAAATTATTTCATGTTACAAACTTCAAAACATGCAACTCGTTCACAGCTATGGGTAGCTAATTTTGGATGGCACGGTGTTGGAAGTGTATCCAAGAGTTGATTTAAATGTTTACGTGAATTCAGAATATACGCTGACTAGGCTACTGTTGGAGCAGAAACAAACTGGCCTATCTTAATTCTTCATTCATATTAATACCCTTAGGAAAGACATGAAATACTCAAATCTTTCTTTAATAACCGCCGCTGTTGACTATAAACACCCATGTTTCCATTCTAATTCTGAAACACTAAACAGATTTTTCTTAGTCATTTTTTTTTCTCGCCGTTTTCATACACGCTCTAGAAATAGATGATTGCTCAGAGCTCCTACTAAATATCTGATGTCCCAAAACGTCTGAAGCCCCACGAATTTCAAAGGGTTTCGGAAAGTGAGCAGAGGAAATAATTCGTGCGAGGCGTGTTTTAAAGTAAGTGCCGATAAGTTTTTAAAAATTCTCATGTGTTACACTCACATAACTTTCTCTACTCTTTTACAAACTATTTTTCAAGCACTTATTCTCCAACTACTTCATGTTAATCGAGATCCGAAATGTTAATCTTATTGCTAATTTTCTTGTTGGTGCAAGGGGAATATGGTAGACTTTAAGCGATAGTCAAATATTTTAAGAGCTGGTTGCTATGTGGAGCATTCGAATAAGGAATTCCCATTTCAGAAAGAGTATAACAAAGAATATCTCGGAAGTGGTTCACTCCACAAAAACAATGTATATGACATAAGCTGTCTGTTTTAACGAGATCTACATTTTTTGCGTAGTAAAATCTCTTACGGTTACCAGTTATGCGAAAGTCATTCAGAATGAAAAGGGTTTTTGGGGACATTCCAAGAAAATTCAAGATATACATTTCATTTGCCATGAAAATATCTTAAACATATGATATTTTAAATCACAATTATTAGATCCATTTCTGAGAGAATCAAAATTTTCGAAAAGTGTTCCATGTAAAGGGAGTCATGGAGTGGGGTATTTTCTTGAAAATCTTCGTGTCGCATCCTTGAAAGATAGTAAACTTAAGCACCAAGTTTGATATTTATCCGACTTTTCGTTTTTTTCAGTTATGCTGTTCACAAACGGATAGACATACAGACACACACACGGACATGTATCCAAAAACTCTTTATTTGGATTCAGGGCACCTTAAACATGTATTTCCGGTGAAATCTCCATATCGAATTTTTGGGTGGAATGGAATACTTCCCCTACTTACTATACGTAATAGAGGTAATAAAAATAATAGAATATTATTTTCCAAATACTTTATTATCATTCATTACCTCAACTACTTCTGCACATAGTCATCGCCGTTATTCAGGAACTTGTCGTAACGGGAAACCAGTTTTTGTATCCCCTTTTTAAAGAATGACGCCGCCTATGATAAAGCCAAGTCTGCACTTCTTGTTTCATATTATCGTCACTGAACTGTTTTCCACCAAGGAATTTCTTCAGATAAAGAAACAGATGACGATTGCTTGGTGCCAAATCTGGACTGTAGGGAGAGTGGTCAAATTGCTCCCAACGAAATGATGTGATCAGGTCTTAAGTCTGTTTGGCTCTATGTGGAGGGGGGCTATTGTCACTCATTGTTTCCCCATAAACCCCACACAATTTGCGATGAATGTTTGCTGGTGTTACATTTCTCGCATTCAAAAAAAAAAAAAAAACGAATCGCTGATCTGACTTCACAGTCGACGGGTGGTTCGGTTGTTTTGAATATTTCAAAACGCTCTAACAATAGGTAAACACAAAGTGACCATCCTCACAGCTGCATCCGCCTTCCTAATGAATGAGGAAGTGATCGCACATGTTCAAAATCGTGAATGCAGAGCTGCAGCGACAAAATATTAAAACTACTTACTTTAAAAACGCGCCTCGTATTTATTTTGTGTACCTAGTATCTGCTACGCCTTAATATGGACAGTAATTTCGATTTAAATAATTTTTTAAACAAATCTTCTTAGCAAAATATGTTTGCTAAATTGAATAAAAGGAAATTATACTACTTCTGATCAGATATCCATAGTCCATGCAGGATTGCAGGATGAAGGATGGGAATTTTTCTGTAACCTATATTAAACTCAAAACAGGCCTGAAGAATGAGTTTGAATGTGTTTTGTTGACCAAAATGACATAAATAAAGTCAACAATTAAAACAAACACTAAGCGTGTCAACAGAATTGCCGAAGAGTAATTACGCCGCCACGTGTAGCCGAGGTCGTTAAGACACGGTCTAATGGCCGGTTAATATCCCGGCAGGTTTTCCTCAGGCGTCATAACGGCAAATGTCAGAGAATTACCTTTAACTTAGGCTTGGAACGTTTCCTTCCTAAGCACATAAAAATAATTCAAAATGTCTTAACAGGTAATTTCCAGAAAATTCAAGATATGTACTTTATTAGGCATGTAGATATTTTAAACATATGGTATTTTTGAGTAAATAAGAAATTACGAAAAATTTTGCTTCTAAAATTAGATTTGGATAAACTTGTCACATATTTGAAAGATACGAAAGATAAATCCAACTTCCGTATTTACAGAACTACTCGTTCACACACACACTTTTCTAAAAATATTTGAGTTCACGGGACCTCATAAATGTACGCATACAGTTACATTTCAGATGCGTTCGTACTTTTTTTTCTTTCTTTTTACTGTCTAGTGTTTATTGGACATTTGAAGAGACACTCCCAAAAATCCTGCACTTTTACTTTCTCTACCACGTACATAGTACCTAGGTACAGACGATATTTAATTCCACCCAAAATTTTATACTGAGATTTCAACGGAAATACATTTTTGAAGTATCCTAAATAAAAAAAAATAAGCATTTTAAGAAAATCTGATGCTATATATTTATGACTTTCTCTACCCTCTATCTTTATTAGTTGGCATAGAAACTATTCTTTCTAAAGCTTATTTTCCTATCTACTACATTTAATCCAAATAAACCTTTGCAAAAATAGCTAAATTACACATTTCGTTATAGATACAAAGAGAACGGCGATAGTCAAATGTTTAAGAAATGGACGCTATATGCTGGCCTTAAAATTCCATACTGTTTCCATGCAATCGCGAGAACGAACTGAAAATCGATGAGACTTTAAAAGAATGATAAGTATTGAACAATTCGAACCTTTAGGCTGGCCCCTTAGCTCAGTCAGTAGAGCAACTGCCTGCTGTGGAAGGAGTCTCGGGTTCGATTCCCGTCTGGGATGTGGGAATTTTCCTCTAGCCAAGATTAATTCCTATCTTATCCAAAGTCTGGAAGTATGAATGTGTGAATGATCTAATGATTAAAAAACCTAAAGTGCATCAAAACCCAACGACAACAGTTGCACGAGCTAACACCATTGCCAATAGCCAATAAGTTCCAAAGGAAAGGTCGCTGGTAAGACCAATATAGTTAAAGGCGGGGTATAAATAGAACTAAAAAATCGAACCTGTAATAACAGATACTCAGAAATGGCTTATGCCACAGAAAAAGTTATTTTAAGTAAATTGTATGTTTCTTGTATGGTACTTTTTCGTCCTTCGCTTAAGGTTTACCACTTGTGCAGAATTGTACAAAATTCCTTTCGAATGAAGACGGCTTCACAGGCTATTCCCAGAAAATTCAAGATGCATTTTATTTGTCATGTAAATATCCTTAATATTTGATACTTTAATCAAAATCGTTAGAGCCATTTTTTACGAAATAAAAATTTTTGAAAATATGTTCTATGTAAAGTGTAGTTGTGGATGGGGGATTTTCTTGAAAATCTTCCTGTCGCAACTTTGAAAGGTACTGAAACTAAATACCAGGTGTGGTATTTCTCTGACTTTTCGTTTTTGTGTTATGCTGTTCATAGTTTCCTTTTTGAAACTCTACCTGTAGGTAGATAAATGAGATTTTCTCATTACGTTGTGTTGTAGGATATTTTCTACGTCTATGACACTCACCAAGGTTTTATTAGTTTTAATTGTAGCTTAGTATTATTTTAAATTATGAAAACATAAGGAATGTCCAGTAGAACAAGACATTTCCAGGCGCATACCAATTAAATTGAGGTGTTTCTAAAAGGTCTCAATCCATGACTGTACATTTAATATAAAAAGCATGGCTATTTCTCTCAGCCAAGTGCAGGTAGGTTTAATCCATTCATGCGGTACAATTAAATATACAACGTCCAGGAGTTGAATCTCCAGCTTTGGCGTGGTATGGACAGCCACAAACCACTACACCCCGAAAATACTCCAATTAATCTATAAACCGTTAATCCCGTTTCTACTACTGTACTGTATCATAATTTTTATGTTATTTCATTTGAATAGTTCTATACTTCTATAGTCATATTAGAAGCTTTAACTGCGGAAACAACTGATGATGGTTTTTTACTAGCTGAATAGCAGGTTTCTTAACGTTGTTTTAAATATACATTCATTTCCACTCCCAGAAGCTTCGGAGGATAAGAAATAACTCCAGTTAAGAAAACATCCCCGCTTCAGCCATGAATCACACCTGGGACCTCTAGGTTTAGAGGCCAGTGTGCTGAGCATGTGAACACAGAGTTTGTGTACATTACAATCGTACTCCGCTTCCAATTACAATTTTAAAACAGCATGTTTTTATTCTCCTGTCAAATTTTAGTCAATTATGGGTACATTTCAGTGCAGTATTTCCATCTATGAATTTTTTCAAACCTTTGTGCAGTAAATTTCAACTCCGAATACACAGGTTTGCCTAAAAACTGAAAATTTTGAGAACTCTCTTTATCTAATCAACCCCTAATTTTGTACCGACTTCAACCAAATTTTAATGTGCGTCTGGGTACTTTTAAACTCCAGGGCACCCGGACCCATTAGAGCACCATTTTGCTTATTTCATTCATCACTCTGTACGATCCATCCGTAAGGACGTTAAATCTAGAGAGAGAAACAAATCATTATTCGTTAAAAATTCCTAAATTTGAATGCCAAACCTGCAATAAGCTTACGTGTGTTGATACCTTTTTAGATGCCATTTTAGATTTCAAAATAAGCCAGTGTTTAGTTAATAACAAACTATGATTTGGGTAAATGTCTATTTACTGATGATATAGTTTATCCTAAAATTAGGTTCAGTAAACCGATATTCTCTCATTTCTATAAAACCTCAAAATGTTAAAGAATATTACCCTAATAACAAAAATCTGACGTGTTACACTCACATGACTTTCTCTACTCTTGTACAAACTATTTTTACAAACGCTTATTCTCCGTATGCTTCATGATAATCGAGATATCGAGATGTCAATCTTATTGCTAATTTTCTTGTAGATGCAAGGGGAATTGCTAGGCTTTAAGCGATAGTCAAATATTTTAAGAGGTGGTTGCTATGTGGAGTATTCCATTCTCTTTGCATTACCAGGACAAAAAAAATGAATAACGAATTTGAGAAAAAGTGTATTGGAAAATTTAAGAGAATAACAAGCAATATCTCGAAAATAGTTCACCTAACAAAAAAATCTGATGTGCTACACTCACATGACATATGACAAACTGTTTATTTTAACGCGATCTACATTTTTACTTTCTCTACTACGTATAGTAAGTAGGGGAAGTATTGCATTCCACCCAAAAATTCGATACCGAGATTTCACCGGAAATACATGTTTTGAGACCTCCTGAATCCAAAAAAAGCATTTTTGGAAACATGTCTGTGTGTGTCTGTGTGTGTGTGTGTGTGTGTGTGTGTGTGTGTGTGTGTGTGTGTGTGTGTCTGTGAACAGCATAACTCAAAAACTAACAGTTGGATAAACACCAAACTTGGTATTTACGTTCAGTATCTTCCAGAGATGCGACACGAAGATTTTCAAGAAAATCCCCGCACCCCAGACTACCCTTTACATGGAACATTTTTCGAAAATTTTAATTTTCCCAAAAATGGCTCTAACGATTTCGATGAAAATATCATATGTTTAAGATAATGTCATGAGAAATGAAATGTATATCTCGAAATTTCTGGGAATGTCTCCAAAAGTATTCTTCATTATGAACGACTTTTGCATAACTGGTAAACCATAAGAGATAGACAAAATTTTACTACACAAAAAATGTAGATCGCGTTAAAATACACAACTTATATCATATACATTTTTTTTGTTGAGTGAACCGTTTTCGAGATATTGCTTGTTATTTCCTTAAATTTTCCAATACTTATACTTTTTCTCAAATTCGTTATTCATTTTTACTTTCTCTACTACGTATAGTAAGTAGGGGAAGTATTGCATTCCACCCAAAATTTCGATACCGAGATTTCACCGGAAATACATGTTTTGAGACTCACTGAATCCAAAAAAAGCAATTTTGGAAACATGTCCGTGTGTGTGTCTGTCTGTGTGTCTGTGAACAGCATAACTCAAAAACGAAGAATCGGATAAACACCAAACTTGGTATTTAGGTTCAGTATCTTTCAGAGATGCGACACGAAGGTTTTCAAGAAAATCCCCCCACCCCAGACTACCCTTTACATGGAACATTTTTCGAAAATTTTAATTTTCTCAAAAACGGCTCTAACGATTTTGATTAAAATATCATATGTTTAAGATATTGTCATGACAAATAAAATGTATATCTCGAATTTTCTGGGAATGTCTCCAAAAGTATTCTTCGTTATGAACGACGTTTTCATAACTGGTAAACCATAAGAGATAGACAAAATTGTACTACACGAAAAATGTAGATCGCGTTAAAATACACAATTTATGTCATACTTTTCTTTTGTTGAGTGAACCGTTTGCGAGATATTGCTTGTTATTCCCTTAAATTTTCCAATACACTTTTTCTCAAATTCGTTATTCATTTTTTTATGTCCTGGACATGCAAAGAGAATGGAATGCACCACATAGCAACCAGCGTTAAAATATTTGACTATCGCTTAAAACCTACCATATTCCCCTTGCATCTACAAGAAAATTATCAATAAGATTGACATCTCGATATCTCCATTAACATGAAGCATATGGAGAATAAGCGTTTGTAAAAATAGTTTGTACAAGAGTAGAGAAAGTCATGTGAGAGTAACACATCAGATTTTTTTATGTCCTGGACATGCAAAGAGAATGGAATGCGCCACATAGCAACCAGCGATAAAATATTTGACTATCGCTTAAAAGCTACCATATTCCCCTTGCATCTACAAGAAAATTACAAATAAGATTGACATCTCGATATCTCGATTAATATGAAGCATATGGAGAATAGGCGTTTGTAAAAATAGATTGTACAAGAGTAGAGAAAGTCATGTGAGTGTAACACATCAGATTTTTTTGTAGTAAAAGTTTCTCTATCTCTTATGGTTTACCAGTTATACAAAAGTCGTTCAGAATGAAGAACACTTTTGGAGACATTCCCAGAAAATTCGAGATATGCATTTCATTTGTCATAAAAATATCTTAAACATATAATATTTTAATCAAAATCGTTAGAGCCATTTTTGAGAAAATTAAAATTTTCGAAAAATGTTCCATGTAAAGGGTAATATGTGGTGGGGGAATTTTCTTGAAAACCTTCGTGTCTCATCTCTGGAAGATACTAAACCTAAATATCTAGTTTGGTGTTTATCCCATTGTTCGTTTCTGAGTTATGCTGTTCACAGATACACACACAGACAGACACATACGGACATGTTTCCAAAAATGCTTTTTTTTAATATTCAGGGGGTCTCAAAACTTGTATTTCCGGTGAAATCTCGGTATCGAATTTTTGGGTGGAATACAATACAATAGCTTTGATGGATATTTCAGCACAAATGTCAGGGAAATTCTTTTCCAAGGAGCCGTCTGCTAAATGTCATCAGTGCCAGCAGACCTTAACCATCAAGCACATCTTCACAAACTGCCGAACGTATGGAAAAATATTGAAACAGTGCAATAATAATAAATTAAATTATCTTAGGTTATGATTTATTTATCAATATGTTTTGTTAGATTTGTATTGGTGTTTTTTCTTTATTGAGAATTTTATTTAGTATATATTGTATTTTAAGTAATTTAATTCATTTTATTGAATGAGAAATTATTAGATTAAATTCTTCTCGCCTTATTTTTCAAGTGCCTTTAACAATCCGAAAATTATCCACTAATTTTAAAATGAACACACTCTTCACTACTACTATTAAACAAACTGAAATTGTGCTTTTAAAACTGGTAAAAATGTACTTATATATAGTTATTTATTCACTAGTAGAATATGAGCATCATTACCGCTCGACTGTTTTGGAGGAATAAGGCGTAAACCGAGTTCTGCAATTACATGAGAGCGGTATTTATGCGCATCCCACCAGTTGCGTACAATGTTTTTAGACACCTGAAACCAAAAGTAAAGTTTGTAACACGACCAATTCATAGTGGAAATTGAACATTACAAAGCATCAGCTTTTAAGAATTTTTAAAACAAAAATATATTTGCTAAGATTTCGGGCTTGAAAATTGCACTTGTTATTTATGTAAGAAAGTCTAGTTTGTGAAATAAGGGTATGAGCTAGCACAAACTTTTTATTACAGAAATTATTGATCTTTATCGATATCCACAGATGTGACTGAAGCAGAAGCAGAGTATTGACTCTTGAATGTAACTTAAATATTCCTTCCTTTATCAACCATTCTCATCTTTTATTTGCAAGCATATTCAGGACTTTAAAAGTCACAAAACTTGAGCACTGAGACAGTAACCGGAAGTGTTACAGACTGGCAGAAAGGAGGAGGGAAGTTATGGACCTAGCTAACATCTTCCTGGAATCCATTTACCAACACAATCCGAGTAGTACAATGACCCTACCCGCTTGTTTTAGACAAGCATCTCTGAACGTTTTCGTACTAACCGTTTATTGCAGCCAACATATGTTTAAGACGTGATCAAAGAAAAACGTTTTTGAAAGTTGGCGCCGATGCTTGCAGGATTAACGGTATCCATTTCCAAGGTTTATAACACTCAAGAGCACTTGATGTACAGCTTTAATACGGGTCATAAAGTCACATACAAAGCAGCTATGAACACCTAGTATATGGATATATAATGGTATATATACAATTTTCACATAAACTATTGTAGACATAAATTGAAGTCTCCTTTTCTCCAAATTTACCGGTCTACAATATTACACGCAGAACACGAAACAGACTGTATTACTTTACTGGATAGCTTTTACGTTTTTAAAATAATCTTTTTACTTTCTCTACTACGTATAGTAAGTAGGGGAAGTATTGCATTCCACCTAAAAATTCGATACCGAGATTTCACCGGAAATACATGTTTTGAGACCCCCTGAATAAAAAAAAGCATTTTTGGAAACATGTCCGTGTGTGTGTCTGTGCGTGTGTGTGTGTGTGTGTGTGTGTGTGTGTGTGTGTGTACAGCATAACTTGGAAACGAACAGTCGGATAAACACCAAACTAGATATTTAGGTTCAGTATCTTCCAGAGATGCAACACGAAGGTTTTCAAGAAAATACCCCCACCCCAGATTACCCTTTACATGGAACATTTTTTCGAACATTTTAATTTTCTCAAAAATGGCTCTAATGATTTTGATTAAAATATCATATGTTTAAGATATTTTCATGACAAATGAAATGTATATCTCGAATTTTCTGGGAATGTCTCCAAAAGTATTCTTCATTGTGAACGACTTTTGCTTAACTGGTAAACCATAAGAGATAGACAAAAGTTTACTACACAAAAAATGTAGGTCGCGCTAAAATACACAATTTATGTCATATACATTTTTTTGTTGAATGAACCATTTTCGAGATATTGCTTGTTATTCCGTTACATTTTCCAATACTTATACTTATTCTCAAATTCCTTATTCAATTTTGTTTGTCCTGGTAATGGAAAGAAAATGGAATACTCCACATAACAACCAGTTCTTAAAATATTTGACTATAGCTTTAAGCCTACCAATTCCCCTTGCATTTACAAGAAAATTAGCAATAAGATTAATATCTCGATATCTCGATTAACATGAAGCATATGGAGAATAAGCGTTTGTAAAAATAGTTTGTATAAGAGTAGAGAAAGTCATGCGAGTGTAACACGTCAGATTTTTAAATCAATTCTTCCATTTGCAAGAAAGTTTATGGAGTAAAATGCCTCAGGCTTATGGCTCGCATATGGGAGGTCCTGTATTCGATTATCTTAGGGCCGACCAACCTGAATTTGAGGACTTTCCCATGTATTTTCCCCCAGAGCAGTAGGCGAAGGCGTGGGTTACGCACTAACACTATTTCCACTTTCTCTACCACGTATAATAAATAGGGGAAGGTTTGCATTCCACCCGAAAATTCGATACCGAAATTTCACCCGAAATACATGTTTTGAGACTTAGAAAAACGTCCGAGAGTGTGTGACTGCGAAAAGTTATTCACTAACTCAAAAACTAAAAGTCGGATAAATACCAAACTTGGTATTTAGGTCCTGACCCATACTACCCTTTACAGGAAACATATTTCAAAACTTTTCCATTTCCTCAAAAGTGGCTCTTAACGATTTTGATTAAAATATCATACGTTTAAGATATTTTCATGAAAATAAAATTTATATCTTGAATTTTCTCGGAATGTCCCCAAAAGTTCTCTTCTTTCTGAATGGCCTTTGCATAACCGGTAAACCGTAAGAGATACACAAAATTTTTCTACACAAAAAATGTGTACATACATGTGAGTGAACCATTTCCGAGATATTCCTTGTTATTTGTTTGAATTTCAAATATTTATACTTTTTCTCAAATGGGAATCGATATTCTTTATTTATGTCCTGGACATGCAAAGAGAATGAAATGCTCCACATAGCACCAGGTCTTAAAGGATTTGACTATCGTTTAAAGTCTATCATATTCACCTTGCACCTACAAGAAGATTAGCAATAAGATAGATTCTGCAAATGTTTATCTCCATTAACATGAAGTAGAAGGAGAATAAGCGTTTGTAAAAATTCATTTCTCTGCTATTCCATTTCAGGGTTGCAGTACCAGGTAATGAGTGTCGTGCGCTGCGGTGACCGGCGATTGCGTCCCGCGGTCAGTTTTATACGGATTTTTTGGGTCATACGTCAGTTGCGTTCCTAGATTTCTTGGTTAATACGCAAGTTGCGTCTCTGAAAGATTTGAATTGTTAGTCCCAGTATTTTCAATTCGTTTATCACACATTTCCCTCCCCATTTTGCAGTGGAAAACATTTTTGTCTCTGACATTTTTAATTTAAACCCCACAAATGGATGAAATTTTGTTACGCTTTGTTAGATTACATTGTGTTATGCATAAAAATCTAAGAACTGAACACAGTTAACAAACAAAATAAAAAATAACAAACAATTTCTACGCTTGAAACATTGCAGGTAGGTTAAAAAAGTTTTTTGTGACATTTTTACCATAAAGTGTCGGCAGTGTCATTATTAAAATTCTGGCCCAAACATTTAACTACACTTATCTTGATTGAAATCCGAATGACAGATTCCGGATAAAATCCAATCTTGTTATATGACCTTGCTGTAAAGCAATGTGTTTACGAGTAAAAGCTTCCTTCTCCCTTCTTGCCTGTTTAAATAGCAGAGCTCCATTAGTACGTAGTTTTAAGTATGTTTCAATTTGTACTTCTTTCAAAACTTCTACAAAATGGTAAATATTAGGATGAGCAGTATAAAAGAGACAATTAAGTTTTGAATGAAATGACTCGCAGCCATTCGTAGTTATTGCTTCAAATTCTGCTCATACTGTTGGAGGAAAAGTGGAATCCTGAGCTTGTACGTTTCACGGATGTAATCCGAAAACTATTCAGCACGGTGGTCTTGTGGCTGAGAAGGCATTAAGTCCTCTGTGAATACGTTGTCGATAACTATTACGAATGTCCAGTTTTACGTTTATGCTGTATATGACGTAGCAGAAATCGTTCTAAACAATGTTTTGTGTCTCTTCACAGAACGCGTTCTATAGTGTTTGACTGTGTCTTATCGAAGAACCTAAACCTAGCCAAGTTGCCCAAGCAGGTAGATGTGGACGCAACTGACGCAGTGATTTTAAAAACTCAAGATGCAACTGACGTACTGATTTTTCGTAAACATGTTTACGTGGACGCAACTGGCATAGCCCCGTGCGTTGTGGCGGGGTGATGGAATTTGCTCCGTAGAATCAATTTCACCCTAACACCCGGGTAGTTGCAAACAATCCGTTAAGACAAGCTGTAGTACTTCGTGCACTATGGGCTGGACAGCCATCATGTTGGTACTACAGATTCCTCCTAGTCTGCAAAGGAACGTCTTCTAGCAACTGTGGCAGATGGTCTGTCAGGAGGCTGCGATACTTGTGCGAGTTCATTGTTCCTTCTATGAACAAAGGACCTATGAGCTGATGGTTCACTATCCCACACCACTCGTTTAAACTCCATGGGCGCTGACGTTCCACCTGACGAAGCCAACGGGGATTGTCAACAGACCAATAGTGCATGTTTCTGCGGTTTACCTGGCCATGATTAGTAAAAGTTGCCTTATCACTAAACAAGATACATGATGAATCTGAAGTATCATGTCTTAATGCCCATGTACAAAAGTTAACACGACTCTCAAAATCGTTTCCATGTAGCTCCTGATAGAGAGAGGTGTGATAGGAATGGAACCTATGTCGATGGAGAATGCGCAGTACACTTGCTTGACTTATGCCACTTCCACGTGCGATTGTGCGGGAACTAATTTGCGGATCTACTGCAACGGCAGCCAAAACATTAATGTATGCCTCCACTCCAGTCACTTGTTTGTTTCTGTTACGTTTTCTAGGTTTTACAGTACCACTTTCACGTAATTGGTTGAAGAGGTTGATAAATAATTGCCGAGATGGTTGACGTCTATTGGGATACGTTTCCGCATACACCGTACAGGAACAAACTGCAGTCTTCCTACACTCTCCATACACCATGAGCATGTCGACTTTTTCTGCATTAGTAAACCCCATCTTCCACTCACGACTTACTGCTTGAACTGTCACAAACTAACTGACCAGAAAGTCGCAATGCAATTAATGAACAGAAAACACAATGCAAACAACCATAGCAACATCTACCTAGAAACTAAGCAGGTTGGATGGGACAAACAATTGTTGGGGTGGAAACTTTTCAAAATACGATTTCTCGTAAACCACTTAAACTAGAATCCTGCAACAAAGACCATTGACATTCTAATTTATCTTACCTTTATCCTGTTGATGTAACTAGACATTGTTTCATTTAAAAAATTGTGTGTTTGCTCAAAAGATACACTTTCTCAGTGTTATTAAAATCTGTTTATAGGCTAAATGTACGAGCCCCTAACTACCAATCAATGCTATGAAAGCTGCACATCAATAGCACTTTCAATTTCCGAAATATTTGTGGTGCAAGTTTTAGGTGATTCACCATGTGTATATGCATTTTTCTGGGAATAGCCTTTGAAATCCTCTACAATCGGAAGCAATTTTGTATAATGTTGCATAACTGGTAAACGTTAAGCATAGACGAAAACGTACTTCACATGAAATGTAGATCTCCTTAAAAGACACACTTTATTTCAAATAAGTTTTTTGTGGCATAAACCGTTTCTAAGATATCCTTTATTAACAGTTCAAATTGTTCATTTCTTGCTCATTCCCTTAAATTCCTTTCAACATTCAGTTGTTTCTCGCGATTAAATGGACACGCGGACCTTTTTCTAAAAATTCTTTTTTTTTCTTTCTTTTTTTGGATTCAGGGTACCTCAATATTTATATTTTCAGTGTAACCTCGACATCAAATTCAACACCTCCTCTACATACTATACGCAGTAGAGAAAGTTAAAAAAGAACCGCGTGTCTGTCATGACTTACGCGTGTGAACTTGAAATCTGGAACACGAGTATTTCGAAAACGACTAACGCTACAAAAGCTCTTGACACAAGTTGTCTATTTTAATAATAGGCTCTACTATTTCCGGCTTAAATTTTTGCTCACCTCTTCTGATTTTCCCATTACAACATTCAGTCAGTGTTAAGACCTTAAAATTTATTTGCAGAAAATTACGGTTATACATTTTATTATAGATGCAAATATATTAGGGTATGATACAGAGAGTCGTCCTCCGTGGTCTAAGTATACCATGCTAGCCTCTAGTTCCCAGGGTCGTGGGTCCAAACCCGGCGGAAGGCCTTAGCATGGCTTTCTTCGGAAAGGAAGTAAAGCCGGTGGTCCCGTGTCGTAAATTTACGGCACGTAAAAGAACCTCAAGCCTGATTAAAGAGGCCTCTGAGCAAAATTTCCGGTCTTTCACGCCCAATATAGAATGGAACGCCAAGAACCATAGTAGTTAAAGAGCGTACATAAAACTGAATTTTTTGTATGATACAGAGGGCGCAGACAAAACGTAGTCCGTATCCCTTTTGAATGTGAATTTGATACGTTGACTGCGCAGATAGAAGTACTTTTATAAGTAAAGAGTAAATACAGAATGGTGCTACTCCCGATCTGTCAGTGAAGGCTTTACAATAAAATTACTTACCAAATCGACTAAGACTGCATGTACAATAATCCAGAATGTTAAAGGAAGAAATTAATCACAGATGTTGCACCCACCCTCCCATCTTTTACAGCGACGACAGTTATATGGAAGAAATCGGTGCCATTTTGAAATGGAAACCTCTAAAACAGTCGACAATGAGAAAGGTTTTTTTTTTATTTGCCCCGCGTTTTGGGCGCCAATTTAAGACGGTTATTGTCTTTACGTTATTTTTAGTACGACGCTTTGGGCGTCATATTTGAGAAGGTTATTGTTTCACGTATGGAATAGCCGATTTGAAGCAGGAGTTGTATTGTATTTCAACTTTTGGGGAGCCGAACTTGTAGTAGTTGCAACCGCACGTACAGTAAACAGTTTCCGGTAGCCTTTGCCCCAAGTTTAAAAAAAATATTAACTTTGTAATTTAACTGTTTCTTTAAATATTATATATTTATGTTTGCCTCGGCTGCGTCAATATTATTGTTAGAGACACGTTTCTCTTAGCAGGTTGTGGTGCAACTAAGAATGTAGGCTTACACAGATTATAATTTTACTTCACTCCTTTTATTAATGCTTGATACGATTTATATAACACTTCACTGATAGAGAGCTATGAGATTCTTTTAATAATTATTTTCACTTTTTAACACGTAAACGATTTTTCGACTCACACGAATACGTATTAAATCTCTTGAGGACACTTTTAGCGTCTGGTTAGTAACGCTGTCTGCAACCAACTGAATTGATTTCAACCGCCTAAACTTGTAAATTTCTGTATTTCAAGTCTCTGATTGGCTATTCCTAAGCCAATAGAATACTTTCATTTAACTAAAGTTTTTTTGTGGTTGTTGATTGGCTATTTTATAAACTGTCACTAAAATTACATAATTGCTTCCAAGAATCACAAGTAACATTTAAACTTTCTAATTCATTGTTGCCTCAAGGTTACCTCATTATTACCTCATTGTTAGCAACTTTTAACCTATTATTCTCACAGCTCCTACGCTATTAAATTATGTAATACATTCACATAACATTATTACACATGGATACAATAATACAAACACATACAATGACTTATATACATTTTATATATTGTTACACACACATATTGCTTTAAGGCGGGCTGTTATTGAATTTATATATTATATAATTAGACTGAAATTATTTAAGTGTTAAAAATACTGCCTCAACAAGAAGTCGCTAAATGAATGTTGCCAACATCTGAAAATCATTGGGGTTTAGCTTCACAGGTACTACGTCTGCACCCTGTCGTCGTTCCGCAGTTGCTACCTTCGGTCTTAACTGCTTCAATCCTCTTATTAAAAACATCCCTGCGGCTTAGAGTCCTCAATCCTCGACTACGCTTTGTGGCTTAGGGCATTCCCAGGTGTTGGCAGCACTACGTACCTTCCGCTATGTCCATTTGTGAATGTTGGCAGCGGAAATGGTCCCATAATGCCTCGGGTGTGATGCGTATTGCGTGCTAATTGTTTATAATAATAACAGTTGAAATAGTTATGTTTTTTATTTATATTATCTGCAACCTTAATCTGTGTTAGAAAATGTCTTAGAATGCATATATTTGCATTGTGGAACTAAAATATTTTGAATATGCGTGTGTTATACGAGTATAGTGATTCCGAGCATTGATAGATACGGGAGTATTAAGGACGCCACCTTTTAACCAAACTCTTGCTCTCTTTACTGGTTGTCCTTATCCGGAAACCTGTACCTGAACATTTCGCGAGTTTCCTTAACCGAAACTGCTTTGACATACATTTCCAGAATTTCCATTCTTTCTTGTACCGAGTAAAATAATTATGTATAATGCGAAAACATACGCGTAATTTAATTGCTGAATTGAACTGAAATGCTGACGGAATGCCGACAATCAACTAGAAGATTCTATCGCATTTTGTATTGGTTTACTCATTTCGATAGTTAAAATAAGATAAATGTAATTTCAAGCGGTCAAAATACACGTTTGCATTAAAATCGGAAGCTAGTTTTATTCTGTATCACCCTGGAGCTGTTGTTAAAGCTATCTTGAGAAAATAAAATATAAGGATAATTTTTCTATGTAATAAATATTTTGGGGTGGGATATGTTCTTCATAATCTTTGTTAGACCCTTGCAACCGAGCGGGATAGCTCAGGCAGTAACGTCTGTTGCTCCCATTCTGGAGGTTGTAAGTTCAATTCCCGCTGCCGACTTTCCCATGAGTTTTTTCGGGGGTTTCTCCGGGTCGCTGGGAAGGCTCAATACATCTCCAAATTTCCTGTCCCTCCATTTCACTTCCATTCTCATTTCACTTCACCTTTCCTCTGATTAGTCTGTTTCAGGATTAAAAGTGTCGGCAGCAGTCTCGAAGTTGCATGGCGGGGGGAAAGGATGCTCTCTGTAACACTACGCTGGTCGCTATATGGAAGTATTCCATTCCCTTTTGCATATCCAGGACATAAAAGAATAACGAATTCTCATTTGAGAGAAACTGTGAGTATTGGAAAATTCAAATAAATAACAAGGAATATTTCGGAAATAGTTCACTCCATATAAAAATGTGAAGGATATAAATGGTGTGTTTTAACGAGACCTGCATATTTGGGGTAGTAAAATATTATCTATCTCTTACGGTTTACCAGTTATGCTAAAGTCATTCAGAATGAAAAGGACTTTTGGGGACATTTCCAGAAAATTCAGCATATACATTTCATTTGTCATGAAAATAAGTTAAACATATGATATTTCAATCAAAATTTAGATCAATTTTTGAGAAAATCAAAATTTTGGTTCAATTTTTCATGCAAAGGGTAGTCTGAGGTGGGGGATTTTCTTGAAAATCTTTATGTTGCATCCTTGGTATTTATCCAATTTTTTTATTGTGTTATGCTGTTCAGACAGACAGACAGACAGAAAGACACACAAACACGGACATGTTTCCAAAAATGCTTTATTTGGATTCAGAGCACCTCGAAACATGTATTTACGGTGAAATCTCGTATCGAACTTTTGGGTGAAATACAATACTTCCCCTACTTACTATACGTAGTAGAGAAATTAAAAAGCGGATCGCCATATACTGGCTTTGAAATTCTGTGTCTTTGCATGACCTTGCGAAAATCGAGAAACAAAATAATTTAATCAAGCACTTCAAAAAATATACAGCAGTTGAAAATTTAAACCAAGAGCTATGAATATTTCAAGAATGATTAATGTCAAAGAAAATTATTTGACGAAAGTTGTGTCTTTAGAGAGAATTATATATTTGTGTAGTTTACCAATTACGAAATACTATACAAAATGCATTCCAATTATGAAGACTTCACAGACTGTTCGCAGAAAATTCAAGATGTACATTTTATTAGTTATGCAAGTACTTTAAACATATTGGATTTTAATCAAAGTTATTGCAGCTATTTTTGAAAAAATAAAATATTACAATAATTCCTCCATATAAAGCATCTTTCTTATGTTGTTCGATACAGATTTCCGCCATTGCTTCAGAGACGCACTTCAGCCTTGGGTTTATTGTGCTAAAAATCTTCCTGTTATATCCTTGTAAGATGCTGAATTTAAACATCAAATTTGATGTTTGTCTGACTTTTATAACCTACAGTATTTGAGTTCACAGACACCCATACATGGACTTTTTCTAAAACATTTTTTGGTTCAGTGGACCTCAAAACATCTAGTTCCGGTGACATCTGGAATGGAACTCTTGGATCAACACTTCCTTCATCTAATATAGATTAGGCTATAGAGAAAGTAAGAAATCACAAAAGAAAGATATAAAGAGGGAAAGCTTGAACATTGTCAAATATCTTAGTATTGCAGTGACAAAGCTGTTTATAGATACGCTATGTTCTAGACATTATCATTTAAATATCCACAGAGTATTCGGTAAGCAAGAAACCAATTCACTGGAAAGAGGCCAAATTCCTGGAGAGATTACTCTTTGAACATCATCCTTGCCAAAGTGTTGGAAAAGGATGTTTATCCCACTGAATGAGAAATGTAATGCGTTTAACTCAGGCGTGGCTCTCCACGACATAGTGTTTTGGATCAGAAGTATAACAGTCACCTAGTTCAATACACCGAAAACATAAATCAGAAGACTGATTTAAAAATGCAATACTTATTCCTTCCTTTGTGAGCTCTAACAATAGAAAATGTAGCAGATATGTAAAGATAAGTTAATGCCGATAGTTTACCTCATTCAGAAAGCTGTGTTATGAGAAAAGGCGTCAATGAAAGCCTTCAAAGCCTGCATCAAAGATTATAGCCGCCTTTCCATCATCGGCGTAACTGCATTTGTAACAACAGACTCAATTGGAAGATAAGGACGAGGTATTTGCCTAAGAAAATATTTTTTAGATTAGTTGGAACTAAAACTGGAACCTTCGACACAGGTCACACGAATTAAAAGTTGTAATTGCACCAGTGTGATAAAAATGTTACGCCACTCCATTGTTATCAGCTTTGGTTCTAAATCCAATCATATGACAATTACCCTTTGTATTTGCACATGTTCAATAAATCGACTTGGTTTCATTAGCTTTTACATTTCATTGTATTCCATGATTAATTTCTCATGGCAGTCGCATTATCTTTCACAATTCACATCATTAAACTTCAATTCATCGCAATGCGTTGTGTTAACCTTTTTGTGTTGCTAGCCTTGTACTTTCTTTGATGTGAATCGTTATTCTTTTATCTATGAACTGAATAATCGCTAAAATAGCGGTAGGTATGAATATGGACGAAATTGAATTCCAAGAGCGGACAAAATTTTGGAAGCTGCAATGGAATTGCTACCAAAATCAAAGGTTAAACTATACTACTTAGGGCCCCGTTAAATAATGTTTAAAAAGCCTAAAAGGATTAGTAAGATTACCTTAGAATGGTGATTTACAGTGGATGTTGACACTTACAGAACCTGTGACCCACCCACCTACCCTTTTAAAGATCCAATTCTGGCTTAATGACAAACTTCGTCATTTTGTCGATAGTGCGCATGCGCGTAGGGAATGTTCAACCTATCGTAGTTAGGCAAATCCGCTATATTGGTGATATTTTAAAGTATTAATGTATTGTTCTTACTCCACAGAAGAAAAACTGCAACCTATTCTCGTGCAGTTTACGAGAATAGATTATTTGAATTCCGACAGGGTCCCGTGGTATAGGAATTTAGTCCGAGGTTAGGCTACGACGCCTAGGTAAGTAGGTGTGTGTGTGTGTGTGTGTGTGTGTGTGTGTGTGTGTGTACACGCGCGCGCGTGTGTATGGACGGGATGCCAGGATCCTGCGGTATCGAAATTCAGCCCGAAATTAGGCTATAACCCTAAGTGAGTACAAGTGTGTATATGAACGGAATGATAGGGTCCTGTGGTATCAAAATTTGGTCCGAGGTTAGGCTAGGACCCTAGGTTTTTGAATGAGTGGGTGAACGGAATGACAAAGTCCTGTGGGATCAAAATTTAGCCCGAGGTTAGTCTACGACGCCTAGGTTAGTGTATGTGTACGAACGGAATGACAGAGTCCTGTGGTATCAAAATTTAGCCCAAGGTTAGGCTAGGACCCTAGGTTATTGAATGTGTGTGTGAACGGAATGACAAAGTCTGTGGAATCAAAATTTAGCCCGAGGTTGTGTGTGTGTGTGTGTGTGTGTGTGTGTGTGTGAGAGAGAGGGGGGGAGAGGGAGATAGAGGGGGAGAGGGAGAGAGAGAACGGAATGACAGATTTTTGTAGTATCAAAACTTAGCCCGAGTTTAGGCAACGAACCTCGGTTTGTGTGTGTGTGTGTGTGTGTGTGTGTGTGTGTGTGAGTGAGATGACAGGGTCCTGTGATATCGAAATTTAGCCTGAGGTGAGGCTACACGCCTAGGTTAGTGTGTATATGAACGGGATTCAAATAACCTGTTCTCGTGAATTACAGTTGTACCCCTTGAGTTATGCGGAAGAAGAATAACAACAATGCTCTAAAACTTCGCCAATCTAGCGGATTTGCCTAATTAGGAACGATAGATTGGCTATTCCCTACGAGCATGCACACTATCGCCAAACTGGCGAAGTTTCTTATCGCTAAGCCAGAATTTTATTACAAAAGAAAGGATCCTTAAAAGGGTGGTGGGTTATCATCATCGGGCTTAGAATTGGGCACTCCACAGTAACGCACTGTTATCTTCTCACTAAGAACCAACCTTCAAACTGTACCAGCTGTAACATTCCTCTAACCATTCAGCACATCCCTATAGATTGTCCACAGTACAGTAAATATAGACAACAAGCCGCACTTCCAGTCTTCCGAATGCAGTTAACAGACCCAATATGCTCAAGAAGACGCTACAATCTCTAATGGATACAAAACTCTGATTTACTATAAATGCTTACTAATTCCATGTTTGTGCACAATTAATGTTCACACTGTGTTTTTATGATAATAGATCGTGATAAGACCATGTAGTCAAAACGATCTTATTAAACATTTAATAAAAATCTAGTTTAGGTTCATATTCAATTTAATAAAGAAGCTAAGAATTGTTATTGGAATTTATTTTCTGGCACGTTTCAGTGATCCTGAACCAATGACACCGCCAAAATGACATCGACTGCGATCCGTGGGATTCGCCGCAAGAAATCAAGCCTTTCTGAGGTGAAGGTAGCTGTCATAGGTGCGCCCGCCGTGGGAAAAAGCGGTAAGTAGGTATTATTGTTACTCTATTTATTTTACGTCGCTTTAACTACTTGGTCATATCGCGACGGACCTGTTAGTGGATAACTCTTAGATCGGTGTGTGACGGACAGTTAGCCTTCTAGGTCTCATCCCTGTAACCATCCGCTCCATCACGTGTCCACAGAGATCCTAGCGCAAAGCAGCCGGATCTTCTGCTTCGTGCCGTGCATATGGCATTAGGGTGCCGTCCAGTCTAACTGCTTTCACTGTCTGTGGATAGGTGGCATAGCATTCGTTATTACCACCTATTTTTCATTTTTACTGTTGTTTTAGACTTAAGGTGGAACTTTTGGTTAGTGGTAACTAAGTATTTACCTTGATAACTTAGGGAAACTACGAAAAAACCTTAGTCAAATTGGTCGCCCCAAGGGATCTGAACCCGGGACCTCCCGAATGCGGGCCACAGACGTTACCGCCTGAGCCATCCCGCTCGGTAAATAGCTTTCAAACAATAATTCATTAAACTCGCTACCTCCTTACGTGCAGTAGACCTCTTAAAAACAAAGTATACATTAGAAAACTATGTTCCTGTTTGTTTGACTTTCTGTGGAACAATGATTAGTGCTCTTAATAAAACGAACACTAACGGGCGCTACTACCTACTATAGTAAGCAGATGAAGTATTGCACTCAGCCCAAAAAATTCAAAACTGAGATTTCAGCAGAAAAACACGTTTTGAGGATCCTGAGTCCAAAAAAAAAGCATCTTTAGAAAACGGTCCGTGTGTGTGTGCGTGCGTGTGTGTGTGTGTGTGTGTGTGTGTGTGTGTGTGTGTGTGTGTGTGTGTGTGTGTGTGTGTGTGTGTGTGTGTGTGTGTGTGTGTAAAGTCAGTTAAACACCAAGCTTGGCATTTAAGTTCGTCTTTCAAGGATGCGACATAAAGATTTTCAAGAAAACCCAATACGCCATGTCGTCCTCCGTGTCTAGGGGTACCATGCTAGCCTCTGGTTCCCGAGGTCGCGGGCTCAAACCCGGCGGAGGGCGATAGATTTCTTCGGGCGTAAAAATCCATAGCATGGCTTCCTTCGGAAGGGAAGTAAAGCTGGTGGTCCCGTGTCGTACGCACGCAAAAGAACCTCAAGTCTGATAAAGAGGCCTCCGAGCAAAATTTCAGGTCTTTCATGCCCAACATAGTATGGGACGCTAAGAACCATGGTAGTTAAAGAGCGTCCATAAATAAAACTTAATTCCACTACGCCATATTACTTACATGGATATTTTTTTCAAAGGGTTCCAAGTTATTTTAAACGTCACATGTTTGATACATTGCTATGAGAAATAAAATGTATATCTTGAATTTTCTGTGAATATCTTGCCAATAGCCTGCTTCATTTGATTGAATTCTGCATAATGTTGTATAACAAAGAAATTTTAACAGAAAATAAATACTTAATACAGGAAAAATGTAGAGGTCATTAAAATATTAGTTTGTGTTAAATACTTTTTCGTAGCATTAGACGTTTTCGAAGTATTTTATGTTACAAGTTTTGACTTTTCCTAAGCACCACCTAATGGACATGCCTGAAACTTTCAATCCTTGCTTTTTTTGCTCTTTTAATTTCTGAATGCTCACATCAGATTCGTTTTCATCTCTTGAAACAATGTGCATATATCTTGTCATTATTCAGCCGAACAAATCCCGTTCCCGTTGGCGCTTTCTCTGATTGAAAAGTTGGCGGCGTTAATGACTTTAGTCCATGTTTTGGCAATATGTACTGGATAAAGACCTTACTGCAATTGCCAAGACGAGGTCAGGCCGTCCAGAAGGTAGTGGAACTATTCTGGCTACGTCATGCTATGCACTGAAGTCTTCCAGAAAGGTGACGACAAAAGTGGGTTTTGAGTCCACACTCACGCAGACCGACAAGCAACATTTAAATTGGTTCATCCGCAAGTTGTCAGCAATCTCTTTCAGTTGGAGAAGAGGAAGTATGAGTTAAATCTTGGCTGTAACACCACTACGTGCCGAAACGAACAACAGTGCATAATAACTCAGTCGCACATGACGGACAATGTGTACGTAAATAGTCAGTGACCGTGTTTCTATTGGCACCCGAGTAGTCGTACCAAGTGCTGAAGAATGGTAATGAATATGCTTCCTTTGCCACAGGGGGATCCCTTTGGTAGACAGAGGCTATTAAACCAAATATTCGTAGCGAGTTTATTTATATCAAAGCTCCTATTATTGTTCAACATCATCTTTAATGCTCAGAGATATTCTAAGTAAATCAGAAATAATACTGGTTCACAATAATCCAATAAGGCGGGAAACGAGAAAGGGGAGCAAGGGTTCACAACAGCCCGGTAATGAGAACAGGATCTCATATCGATGTTCACATCAATAACAAAGTAGAAAGTCGATTTTGCGCATTAGGATTTCATTTGTTTCGAAGTGACCATTATATTTATACTTTCTCTACCACATACATAGTAGGTAGAGAAGGTAGGTATAGTATTCCACCCAAAAATCTGATATCGAGATTTCACCAGAAATGCGTGTTTTGAGGCCCCCTGAACGTGTGTGAACGGCATAACCAAAAAAAACGAAAATTTGGATAGATACCAAACTTGGTATTTAAGTTCAGTATCTTCCAAATATTTGACACGAAGATTTTTTATAAAATTCCCCCACCCCAAACTATCCTTTACACGGAACATTTTTCGAACTTTTTCGATTTTCTAAGAAATGCCTGTAACGATTTGAATTAAAATACCATATATGAAAGTTATTTACATGACAAATAAAACGTTTATCTTGAATTTTCTAAGAATAAGTCCTCTTCATTCGGAAGAAAATTGCATAATCTTCTGTAACTGATAAACGTTAAGTGATAGACGAAAACATACTACCCAAAAAATGTAGATATCTTGTGGCATTAGTCATTTCCGAGATACCGCTATTAATGGTTCGGATTGTTCAATACATAGCCATTATTTTAAAGTCCTGTCAACATTCAGTTATCTCTCGTGATTCCATTAAAACGTGTGGAATTTTAAGGCCAGCTTACAGTGTCCAGTTCTAAAAGTATTTGACTATCGCTGTTCCCCTTGTATCTATAAATAAATGTGTAATGTGGCTATTTTTACAAAAGTTCATTTGGGTTAAAATTAAGTAGATATAAAAATAAGCTTTTTGAGATTAGTTTGTATACCCACTAATAAATGATAGAGGGTAGAGAAAATCATGTGAATGTAACACGTCAGAATTTTTTTACGTGCTCCCAATTTAGCCAACATAATTCGGGTTAGCCAACTTCAAAATTCGATAGAGTAAACATTTTCTAAATGTACATCTATTACTATTTCCGATTCCTCTAGTCATATCAAACTTTCATTCCTTGGTTAATGGCGTTCAATAAAGTTGTTTGTTGTTCTAAGTTAATTTCTACCAGTTTTTCCTATTCTTTGTAGTTTTTGAGGTAATAGCCAGTTCTAAGTTGCAGTTAAACAAACTATAGATGACGCTTTCGCTAGAGGAATCAATGCTCAATGGATCTGAAGAGAATCTGAGGTTAGGACACACATATGCTAGAATTTCTTTCAGTTCAATTTTTACTTTCTCTACTACGTACAGTAAGTAGGGGAAGTATTGTATTCCACCCAAAAATTCGATACCGAGATTTCACCGAAAATATATATTTTGAGACCCCCTGAATCAAAAAAAAAGCATTTTTGGAAACATGTCCGTGTGTGTGTGTCTGTGAACAGCATAACACAGAAACGAACAGTCGGATAAACACCAAGCTTGGTATTTGGGTTCAGTATCTTCCAGAGATGCGACACGAAGGTTTTCAAGAAAATCTCCCCACCCCAGACTAAACATTACATGGAACATTTTTCGAAAATTTTAATTTTCTCAAAATGGCTCTAACGTTTTTGATTAAAATATCATATGTTTAAGATATTTTCATGACAAATGAAATGTATATCTCGAATTTTCTGGGAATGTCTCCAAAAGTATTCTTCATTGTGAACGACTTTTGCATAACTGGTAAACCATAAGAGATAGACAAAAGTTTACTGCAGAAACAATGTAGATCGCGTTAAAATACACAATTTATGTCATGTACAGTTTTTTTGTTGAGTGAACCATTTTCCAGATATTGCTTGTTATTCCGTTAAATATTTCAATACTCATTTTCTCAAATAGGAATTCCTTATGCATTTTTTTGTCTTGGATATGCAAAGAGTATTGATCTGTGGCAAAGAGAAGGGTGCTGCACCTAGCAACCAGCTATTAAGAGATATGTCGATGCTTAAAGGCTACTGTATTTCTATATTGCCCTTGCAAATACAAAACAAGGGGAACATGGTACGCCTTAAGCGATAGTCAAATATTTTTAGAACTGGTCGCTATGTGTAAAATGTAATTCTCTTTGCATGTCAAAAGATCGTTTCTGCAAATGTTTATCTCGATTAATATGAGATAGATGGGTTTTTCTTGAAAACCTTCGTGTCGCATCTCTGGAAGGATACTGAACCTAAATACCAAGTTTGGTGTTTATCCGACTGTTCGTTCCTGACTTATGCTGTTCACACACACACACACACACACACACACACACATACACACGCGCGCGCGCGCGGACATGTTTCCAAAAATGCTTTTTTTGGATTCAGGGGGTCCCAAAACATATATTTCCGGTGAAATCTCGGTATCGAATTTTTGGGTGGAATACAATACTTCCCTTCTTACTATACGTAGTAGAGAGAGAGTAAAAAATCTTAAAATACAGAGAAGAAAAAAATCTTTTAAAAATTTGCTACGCGTAACACAAATTACGTCTCAGCAATTACTGATAAGAATATATCCGCCAAGAAAATCACTTCTACGGAGAGGAGCGGTAAATTCAAATCGAGCAATTCATAGTTCACAGCATCCGCGTCTACAAGATCTTCTAGAGTTTGAAGAACATTCACTAGGAACCAGCGGCGACACCTTCACCACTCAAACCCAAATTCCAATTCAACCTTGACGTCATCAACCAACCCCTACTAAAACCACTTCAGTTGTGAAAGCTCACATTAAAATACATTTACTTTAACTTTGTCTTCTCGTTCTGGTTGCCGTTTTGGCCATTGTGAGCCAATCTATAACCTTCGACTATGACCATAGAATGCTACTTACTCACTTTTGAGGGCATTTCCACTTTTCAGCAGTTACCTTTATTCCCATTCTCCATCTGCGCCTATCATTCCAGTCCCCTCCAGCCAATTCCGGCTCATCCATCACCCGGATATTTCAGATCTCCAGGGTGTTCTAGGCCGACCCCGTCTCCTTCAAAATTAAATTAAGTTTTATTTGTGGACGCTCTTTAATTGCTGCGGTCCTTAGCGTCCCATTCTACATAGGGCGTGAAAGACCAGTCATTCTGCTCAGAGGCCTTTATCAGGCTTAAGGTTGTTTTACGTGCCGTAAATCTACGACACGGGACCACCGGCTTTACTTCCCTTCCGAATGAAGTCATACTAAGGATCTCTAACACCATCATCATAACATTTAGAGTCGAATTTGATTTCATTAGACATATAATCAAACGCCTTGAATAAATCACGCAGTATTGCTAAGTTGTTCCGATTCTCAAAGCTACCGATTACTAATTTTGTTAAGTTTTCAACCCCAGTCAAAGGGAATATTTCTGATTTGAAATCACTTTATGATTTAAAAAATGAAATTAATTCAAAATAATTGATTCAAAAGTTTATCTTTTGCACACAACCATTTCAATTATTTTCGAAACGATGGGAGCTAAATATATCAAATTTTGATGGGTCATCTTTTTCAGGTCCGGAATAACTTCATTTGCTTTTAATGACAGGGGGAACACGGCATTACCTAAGCAGTGATTATTGGCGGATACGTCAAGTATATTATGCAGAGTTTATTCATTTTAATAACAAATTAACTTTCTTAATAAATCCTATATTATTTGTATTAGCTTTGAAGACGTCTTCTCTAGATAGGCGATGGTATTGTGTTTGTAATGAACAATTGATTGGCAATATGATAGAATTGTGTGTAAACATAATAAAGATTTGAAGAAATCTGTTAACAAGAAATTCAATTTGTGCAATAATTTCTAAAATAATGTTTATTCATTATGAATACTACAGATAAACGCTTTGAATGTGATATTGGAATGGACGCAAATGCAGCTATTGAAACACTAATACCAGGAAAATTTCGTGAAAAATGTTAGAAAAAGTGCAATATACTATAACCATTAGTAATGAATAAATAACTAGGGGATATCTTGGTATTATTTCAATTCAAATAATACTTTATTAATATTTGATATTGTGTAATAAATTATTGTCACATCCGCATCTAAACAGAGATCATTAACATATTACTTTGGTTTCATAATATTTCACATTTCGTAATCAAAATTAATAAAATGCATTTAACACAACTGTTAAGAACTGCTAACTAACTCTGACAACTGTTACTCAATTATGACTCAGTCGTAAACATTTTACTGGAATGCAAAGTTACTAATTTATTCTTCATAAATTACCTACTGTTGCGATAAACTTCACAAACAACTGGTGTGTTACAGTTACATGACTGTCTCTACCCTTTATCGCTTTTTAATGGGTATACCAATTATTCTTACGGAAGTTGATTTTCCTATTTCATTTTATTTTAACAAACGTTTCCAGAAATATGTGCATTACCATTTCGTTATAGATACAAAGGGAATAGCGATAGTCAGATGTTTAAGAACTGGAAAGCTATACGCTGGCTTTAAAATTCCGTATCTTTCCATAACATCGCGAGAAACAACTAAAAATCGACAGCTCTATGTATTGAACAATTCAAACCATTAATAACGGATATCACGGAAATGACTGATGCAACAAAAAGGTTATTTAGAATAAGTTGTGTGTTTTAAAGAGATCTACAGTTGTTATGCATTACGTTTTCGTCTATCGCTTAACGTTTACCAGTTATACAAGATTACACAAGATTCCTTCCGAATAAAGAGGGCTTCATAAGCTATTCCCAGAAAATTCAATATATGCAGTTTATTTGTAATGTAAATTCTTTAATATAATGGAACTTTAATAAAAATCACTACAATTTTTTAGAAAATAAAAAAAATTGGTAGTTTGGTTTCGGGGATTTTCGTGCGTATCCTTAGAAGGCACTGAACTTAAATACCAAGTTTGGTATTAATCGACTTTTGTTTTTACTTTCTCTACTACGTATAGTAAGTAGGGGAAGTATTGTATTCCACCCAAAAATTCGATACCGAGATTTCACCGGAAATATATGTTTTGAGACTCCCTGAATCCAAATAAAGCATTTTTGGAAACATGTCCGTGTGTGTGTGTGTGTGTGTGTGTGTGTGTGTGTCTGTCTGTCTGTCTGTGAACAGCATAACTCAGAAACGAACAGTCGGATAAACACCAAACTTGGTATGTAGGTTCAGTATCTTCCAGAGATGCGACACGAAGGTTTTCAAGAAAATCCCCTCAACCCAGATTACCCTTTACATGGAACATTTTTCGAAAATTTTAATTTTCTCAAAAATGGCTCTAACGATTGTGATTAAAATATCATATGTTTAAGATATTTTCATGACAAATAAAATGTATATCTCGAATTTTCTGAGAATGTCTCCAAAAGTATTCTTCATTGTGAACGACTTTTGTATAACTGGTAAACCATAAGAGATAGACAAAAAATGTAGAATGCGTTAAAATACCAATTTATGTCATATACATTTTTTTTGTTGGGTGAACCATTTTCGAGATATTGCTTGTTATTCCCCTAAATTTTTCATACTTATTTTCTCAAATGGGAATTCGTTATTAATTTTTTTGTCTTGGATATGCAGAGTATTAATCTGTGGCAAAGAGAATAGTGCTGTACATAGCAACCAGCTATTAAGTGTAATGCCTATGCTTAAAGGCTACTGTATTTCTGTATTGCCCTTGTAAATATATATTCCCTTTACATCTACAAGAAAATTAGCAATAAGATAGAGTCTGCAAATGTTTATCTCGATTAACATGAAGTAGATGGAGAATAATCGTTTGTAAAAATAGTTTGTACAAGAGTAGAGAAAGTCATGTGAGTGTAACACATCAGATTTTTTTGAGTTATGTTGTTCAGACACACACACAAAACACGTAGCTTTTTCTAAAAAAAATTTGGGGGTTCAGGGAGCCTCAAAACATACATTTTCGGTGAAATATCGACTTAAAATTTTGGGTAGAATACTGTACGTAGAAGAGAAAGTAAAAAGTACATGTATCAAAGCAACAAAACACAATTTGTCCTTTTAAGTAGTGTTTTACGGCTGGAATACTCGGCAGTTTATACAAAAGTCACAACGCGTGAGAACTTGGTTTTTTTCTTCTTTTTTTTAAAAGAGGTTAAAAGTGTTGAAGTAAAACAAGGAGATAAATACACGTGCTGCTTTCGCAGAGGCTTGTGCAAAGTGAGGCTTTTACAGACTTCAAGTTGGACATCCCACACATGCGCACTGTGACATTTGTGTATTATCGCGCGCGCCGACGCACGTGTATCTTGAGAGGGGAACAGGAAAGTTATTTTTACTTCTCACACGTAACTATGATTCATGTTGAATTCTTCTGTGCTCTTTCGAACCTACTTTTCAATTCAGCGGGTAAAATATTGATGCTAATATTTTAGCTTCGTATCGTAGTATAATGATCGCTATACTTTCATATCTGTACTATTAGACAACTAACAAGGAATACTTCACCATTAAAACGAGAGAAGAAATATGTGCTACATACGCAGGACTTTCTCTACCCACTATCGTTTATTAATTTCTCTGCCACGTACACAGTAGATAAAGTATTGCATTCCACCAAAATATTCGATATCCAGATTTCACAGAAATACATTTTTTAGGACCCTTGAATTAAAAGAAGCATGTTTATAGAAAAAGGTCCGTGTGTGTGTCTGTGAACAGCATAATTCAAAAAGGAAAAGTCAGTTAATGCCAAACTGGGTATTTAGCAATACATTCCAAAGATACGACACGAGGGTTTTCAAGAAAATACAACACAAACTACTCTTTACTAGACCATTTTCCAAACTTTTTATTTTCTCAAAAATAACCCTAACAATTTTGATTAAAATGCAATTATTAAAGATATTTATATGCAAACAAAATGTACCAGGTGGCCCAACCGCGCCGTATTTCACGTGTGTAGATATCTCTTCGTGCGTTAAAGGAGTTGCAGAACTAAACGGGGCAATTCCAAGCAAACACAGGTCAGTGGGGTACTGGCAAATTAGCGTGAGCGAGTTTCTTCCCCCCTCCCATTTTTTAAAGTTCCATTTACACCCCGCCTTAAACTACTTATCGGCGGCCTTTTCTTTGGAACATATTATTGCCCATAGGCAATGGTGTTAACTCCTAATCGCTTGTCGTACTTCTGGTAAACTTTGGGCTTTAATCATTAGATCACAGACACATTCACACTCTTATTCATCTGGAGAGGATAGGGAATAACCTTGGCTAGAGAAAGCTGCCCACTTCCCAACCGGGAATCGAACCCGGGACTCCTCGCACAGCAGGCAAGTGCTCTACTGACAGCTACGGAGCTAGCGGAGCTTCGATCTACGACTCTTGGTTATCAGCAAGGATGAGTGGATAGCGCTCATTGAGAGGCACTTCCAGGATTGTAATAGAGTAGTGATGTTAGACAAAAACAGACCCTTGCACTAGACTGTACTGTTCTGATGATAGACAAAAATAGATCGAAAAGATCTAGAATATTTCCCACTTCAGTTACACACGTTTTATTTTCGAGGGAATAAACTCGCTTTTTAGACTGACAAATAATTAAAATATCTTTCTTTGTTCCGCCCATAGATATTTTTAATTGTGTTTACGCTTTTCTTATCTAACATTACAGACTGTAAGCAAAAAACATGAGAGCACGCAATGTTTCACTGCCTTTTGTTTCTTTCGTTTGCTATTATAAATGATGTTGTTGCTATTATTCTTATTATTATCCTCATCTAACGCTACTGTTATGCTGACTTTACTCATTGAATAGGTGTTCCAAATTTCCCCCTGTTGATTGATACCATCTATCTATCCAACGATCCCCAATGACCTGTCTTCACTTGGAATTGCCCCGTTGAGTTCTGCAATTCTTTTAACGCACGAAGGGTTGGTTATCTGCACACTGAAATACGGCACGGTTGGGCCACCTGGTATATGTTGGATTTTCTAGGAGTAGCCTATGAAATCCTCTTCATTAGAAAAGGATTTTGTGTAACCTTGTACTACAACTGGTAAATATTAAGCGATAGACGAAAGCATACTGCACAAAACATGTGCACCTCTTTAAAACACACAATTTATTTCAAATAGAATTTTTGTGGCATCAGCCATTTCCCAGATATTCGCTATTAATGGTTCGAATCATTCAATATTTAACAATTATTTTAAAATCCTGTCGATTTTCAGTTGTTTCTCGCGATTGCGTGGAAACAGTATAGAATTTTAAGCCGACGTATAGCGTCCAGTTCTTAAATATTTGACTATCACTGTTCTCTTTGTAGCTGTAACAAAATGTGTAATGCAGGTTTATCTCGGAAAGGTTTATCTCGATTAAAATGAAGCGGATAGGAAAATAAACTTTCGTACGAATAATTTATATACCCACTAATAAGCGATAGACGACAGAGAACGTCTTGTAAAAGTAACACATCAGGTTTTTAAATATACCTACTACAAACTATTCTTACCAGAGCTTAGTTTTCTGTTTACTTCATGTTAATCGAAATAAACTTTTGCAGAAACAGTTTCATTACACAATTCATTGTAAGAACAAAGGGGATACAGAAAGTAGAATCGATAGCTATATATGTCTATATGCTGGCCTTATAATTGCATATACTCCTTCCATGACATCGCGAAAAACAACTGAATAGCGTTTTAAAACAATTACAAAGTAATGAAAAATTCAAACCGAAATGAAACATAGATTCCATGATCAAAAGTATCCGGATAGCTGGCTGAAAATTGCGTACAAGTTCGTGGCGCCCTCCATCGGTAATGCCGGAAGTCAATATGGTGTTGGCCCACTCTTAGCCTTGATGACAGCGTACACTCTCGCAGACATACTTTCAATCAGGTGCTGGAAGGTTTCTTGGGGAATGGCAGCTCATTCTTCACGGAGTGTGACTGAGGAGAGGTATCGATGTAGGTCGCTGAGGCCTGGCACGAAGTTGGCGTTCCAAAACATCCCAAAGGTGTTCTATAGGATTCAAGTCAGGACTCTGTGCAGGCCAGTCCATTACAGGGATGTTATTGTCGTGTAACCACTCCGCCACAGCCCGTGCAGTATGAACAGGTGCAATCGTAAGTATGAATCAGGTGTTGAAAGATGCAATCGCTATTCCCGAATTGCTCTTCAACAGTGGGAAGCAAGAAGGTGCTTAAAATATCAATCTAGGTCTGTGCTGTGATCGTGCTACGCAAAACAACAAGGGGTGCAAGCTCCCTCCAGGAAAAACACGACCACACCATAACACCACCACCTCCGAATTTCACTGTTGGCACTACACACGCTAGCAGATGACGTTCACCGGGCATTCGTCATACCCACACCCTGCCATCGGATCGCCACATTGTGTACCGTGATTCGTCACTCCACACAACGTTTTGCCACTGTTCAATCGTGTAATGTTGACGCCTCTTACACCAAGCGAGGCGTCGTTTGGCATTTTCCTGCGTGATGTGTGGCTTATGAGCAGCCGCTCGACCATGGAATCCAAGGTTTCTCACCTCACGCATGTCATAGTACTTGGAGTGGATCCTGATGCAGTTTGGAATTCCTGTGTGATGGTCTGGATAGATGTCTACCTATTACTCTTTATGACCCTCTTCAAATGCCGGCGGTCTCTGTCAGTCAACAGACGAGGTCGGCATGTACGCTGTTGTGCTGTACATGTCCGTTCACGTTTCCACTTCACTATCACATCAGAAACAGTGGACCTAGGGATGTTTAGGAGTGTGGAAATCTCGCGTACAGACTTCTGATACAAATGACACCCAATCCCTGACCACGGTCGAAGTCCGTGTGTTCCACGGAGCATCCCATTCTGCTGTTTCACGATGTCTAATGACTACTGAGGTCTCGGATAATGAGTACCAGGCAGTAGGTAGCAGTACAATGCACCTAAGATGAAAAACGTATGATTGTAGGGATGTCCGGATACTTTTGATCGCATAGTGGTTGATGCTACAGTAGTTATTGGAAATAAGGTGTGCAGTACGTTTTTGCCTATATCTTATGGTTGACCCGTTATACCACTTTATATACCTAAAATTTATGACAAATGAAAAGGACTTCACCGTCTATTCGCAGAAAATTAAAGATATATATCTTGTCTTATAATATCTTAGATACAAGGCATTTTAATCAAAATCGTTAAAGTATTTTTGAGAAAATCAGCATTTTCAAAACATGTTTCATGTAAAGGGTAGTTCGGAGTGGGGGATTTTGAAAATCTTCGTGTCACATCTTCAGAATTTCGTCTTTTGAGTTATGCTGTTCACAGACATACATACATATACAGACACAAACAAGAACCTTTTTTGGTTCAGGGTCTTCTTTAAAACACACCTTTATTTCCAGTAACTGTCTGTAGCATCAACCACTTCCGAGATATGGTTCATTTTGGTTTCAATTTATCAGTACTTTGTAGTTTTTAAAAACGCCTGTCGCTATTCAGTTTTTTCTCGCGATGTCCTGGAAAGAATATGCAATTATAAGGTCAGCGTATTGAAACACAGGGCTATCGATTCTACTTTCTGTATCCCCTTTGTACCTACAATGAATTGTGTAATGAAACTATTTCTGCAAAAGTTTATTTCGATTAACATGAAGTAACCAGAAAACTAAGCTCTGGTAGGAATAGTTTGTAGTAGGTATATTTAAAAATCTGAGGTGTTACCTTCATATGACTTTCTCTACTCTCCATCGCTTATTAGTGGGTATATAAATTATTCTTACGAAAGTTTATTTTCCTTCATTACAAGTATTTATGGGTGAAATCCCTACATCTAAATTGGAATACAATACTATTTCTACTTACTATAAGTACATAGTAGAGAAAGTAAAAAATGTATCACATGAAATAGACTTAAATTAGTGTTATTACTGTAAATTCACGTAACCTTGTTATCATTTTGCGTCACTTAACAGTTGTTTTGACGTATAAACAAAGGCACGAGAAAACTACAGTCTACATTGCTGTCAAACAAGAACCCTTTTGATTTGTTGAAGAGTTCCTTCTTAGCTACTTTCTCCACCCAAAAAATTAGATATTCAGATTTCTTAGAAAGTACAGCGCCTTTTATGTTAAGGCCACAACCGCCTTATATGCGTATCACTCGAGACGGCAGTGACCTCGTTATTATGCCACTGCGCAGAAGTGGCGCAGGACGCATCAGGGTACGTTTATCACTACGAGCTGCCTCAGTCGTTGCTTTGTCTTCGGGTTGTGAAGTGTTTCGACAATACGTGTGTTGTGTGCGATTTCCTTAGGAATGTTATTCTCTTACTAATCCACGGAAATACCTGCCAACAAATTCACGCTTTAATAGCATATTTTTATGTACGAAGCATACGTGAAAACTGAATCATGCAGACAAGTGGTTATCCAGTTCCTGGTACAAACACTGCGATATTTGGTCAATAAATTTAGAACAACGGAATCGCTAAACGCTAAAAATAATGTTTATAGGAATAATCCCTACACCATAGATGAACTTATGGACCATGTAAACGCAGAAATTATGCAAGAAAATCTTATGCACGTGAATAGTAATGTCATCCGACGATGTCAAGAATGTCTTCGCATAGATGGACACCACATTCAACAACACTTATAACAAGGTTAGTACTCATTACATATGTGTTACTAACACTCGTAAGTAACGCGGGAGTTAAGGAACGGAAAGCCCCGCTGGATAGTAGACTGTGTGCGGAGCACGCATTCGTGCGATGCGCGGCCTTGGCATAAAACGAAGGTACTGCATGTTTGAGACAACCTGAATCAAAATACCCAATTTTGTAAAAGTTCTATGCGGACTTGCGAGTTCGCACACGCGCGCGCGCGCGCGCGTGTGTGTGTGTGTGTGTGTGTGAACAGCATTACCGATCAAGAAGACAAACAGAGTACATACGTTTGCAATCATTTGTGCCTTGCTTTCTGCTGTTTAATCCCCAAGACATTGTTTATCTTTAATTTTGTTTGATTTTAATAGAGGGTGTCTAGTCAAACCTTACATTTCCGAGCGCATTCTGATTTTTTAAAAAGTTTAAATGTATGACAATAATGCTGAACTAATAATACTATCTTTCTTGAATTTATACCTTTGATTAATTGTAATGCAAGGATGTTGCAGCCCAAATTTCATCCATTGTACTCCAATGATTTAAAGGCAGTGGTTTTTTTTCTTTTAAGTTTAACGCCTTTTAACCTGATTGTTCTCTTGTTAAGATGGTATTAAATTTTAATCTGTTTTGAACCCCCAAGATATTTAGGTGCGTTTTCAAGCGTTTCTAAGATGTTGAACCGCTCAACGGAGCGTTAGCCTTCCAGAATTTCCGATATCACCATCTTCTGGTATTCTTGACGACTGTCTCAACAATACGGCCGTCCGCTCATAATTTCTCAATTGAAAACAGCTCTAAATATCACTTTGGGCCAAAATCCTTTCATGTCTGAGAAGAACACCACCTCAGCCTATCTGCCCATGATACCGAAAGAAATCCCAGTTAAAAATTATTTGAGTGTTCGCTTTAAGTTCATATTGCCAAATTTTAAGACATTTGTGGGTAAAAATGTTTGTCATTAACGAATATGGATATAAGAATCACTTTTTATACAATGCGCCACCATTTATAGCCGGGCCATAGGTCCCGTATTTGCTTTCGTTGCAGTTACCTCAGTATTTTTCTGCAGCGTACTCAAGGCTACGTTTATCAGCTGCGTTATACTGTGTCCGTTGCTGCCTTTAGTTCGGGATGTAAAGACTAGAGCTTGTTCATTGTGCGTCTCAGAAGTGAAAGTACATCTGTGTTATGTGTGAATTACATTACAATACGTATTAGTTTACCTAAATGCCTACAGAAAAATTTACGCTGAACAAAAAATTGTTATGTACCATACATACGTAAAAACTGAATCACGTAGATAATTTCAGACCAGGTAGAAAAACTGTTAGATGTCTGGTTAATACGTTTAGGACAACGGGATCGCTAAACTTAAACCTGAGAAGCGAAAAAGAAACTGTGTTCTAACAGAGAAAAAAATTTACAAAATTAGTGCAACATTCGTACGCTCTCCAAAGAGGTATCTAAGACATGTTGCACAGCAAAAACCTGTGACAATGTAGCTGCTAGTCCTGAATTACAAACTCGTGACGACGAGCAATGCCAGGAATGACTCAATGCAGATGGCCACCACTTTCAACACAATTTATAACGAGGGTAGTAGTCAATATAGTGCATGCCATTATCACTCATGAGTAAGTAACGCGGGAGATTTAGAACGGAAAATACACAGTGTAATAGACAGTGCGCGGGACACGCATACACGCAATCCGCGGCCCGGCAATATAAGGCACGCACTGTATAGAATGTGTTGCATGTAAGGAATGTTTATGAATTGATGCTGGGTAAAGAAGCTCATTTGACTGTAATTCATCATTGTTTTAATTACCTACTGGTTGAATGTATCGCATACAAAAGCTTGAAGTTTGCAGGCCTCTGATTGGCATTTTATATGCATTGAACTTAACAAAAATGTGCAGGTTTGTTTTGAAAACATTATTTCCTTGTGGTAAGTATGTGATATTGCTTTCAGATTTAACACTTTCCCAGTCAAAGGAAAGGACAGAAGACGACAAAATAGGGTGTTTAAACTTTTGTCGAAAATATATGTGTCTGGAAACTTATGAAATAAATTAACAAGTGCTGTATGAATTATAATATATAACAGAACTGAATTCACACCATTCAAATAGTTATCTAGAATTAAGACAATATTCACTGATATTTTATGCCTGAATGAACTTTCTTGAGTAAGTTCCTTTTATTGCACAGTGTTTACCGAAGTTAATCTTAAAAGTTCTCCTTATTAATCAACACAATTTCTAATTGTGTATGAAAAGCGCGTTCTCGTCATATAATTCCTTTTCGGCATTGAAGCTTCAATGTGTATTATTACACACAGTTCAAAAAATAGTTACTTACTAGTCGGCCACAATAGGAGTGCGGTTGGAGCAGGGCGCCACCGGTTTGTTGACAATACCTAAGGCTAGGGATCAGGAGCAAGGCAATAGGTGAATGTACAGTTGCAGGCCTCAGCCTGGCTAGTAAATAACAACTCAAAATTGCGGATGTTTTCTTTACCTAACTGTCCTTCCAGTGCCCCGCCCATTTTTTCCGCAACTGTTTAGTTCCTCTTCCCACCGAATGCACTCATATTCGTGGTCTACTACTATGTATCAAGTACGCAAAAATAAAGCTTTAGCGGACGTGGTGAGTACAGTAGTTTTTAGTAAAAGTTCTTTAAATTATATTAAGTAAATAAATGTAATATAAGTACTGTATAAATATAAAAGAAATAGTCAGACATTTGTTGACATACACTCACAGCCGCCTGAATCCTACGCCATGAACCGTACCAACGCCTCCACAATACGGATGCGGATGTGATGACAGAGCTTATTCTGTGCACTCGTTTCTAAACAACAAGCTTGTGACTGAAAATATGGGTGAAAATCCCGAGGAAATTTCAATCCAACCCAGAAACACAGAATCGGAGCGGTGCCAGCAAAACATCGTCAGCAGTATGGGAAGAAATATACTGCATTTAAAGAACGAAGATGTGATCACTGCCATCTGTGTTTTGTTTATTACGCCGCTAGTGTTTCTATTTTCGACGTATTAACAGTACGACAAGCAGCTGTTTTAGAGAGCGTATGCTGAAACGTAACACTAAACCATCTTCTACCAAAGCCATAACTTATGGACAATTAATTGATTTCGGAAACAGCATGTGTGTTTGTAGCTTTCAATGTCATTGGCAGCATTCATATTAAATACACAAGTTAATGATCAGTGTTAGCACAGCACAGAACAGCGATAGCCAGCTGCACGAAAGATTTACTGCCCCAAGCTTCTTCCACCATGTTTATACAGCATCTTTCGTAAGCATAGAATAATGCAAATAAGACTAAAATTAATTTATTTTTAAAAACCCTCTTGGACGCGTCAAATTTTATATTTGAAAGGAGATTTTTACAAAAAAGGAAACAAAATGTTCAGCCATTATTGTACAGGTGTGACATCATCCACAAAAAATTTAAATGGCAACACTTTTCATTTTTTCTGAAAGATTTACTAGTCATTATTAGGTTTATTTAGTTCCATGAACAGTTTCATTTGTCATATGAAAGGTTTGGTTGCTACAGGAACAGATCTCTGTTCACTGGATTACTTTTTATGGGGATATTTGAAATGCAGTCTTTGTTACGAGGACTGCTAATATGGAAGACTTGAAAATGAGGATCAGGAAAGAATGCAGAGATATAACACCAGCAGTGGTTGAAAATATTCTACAATAATTCATGCTTTGCTTAGCCACTGCCAGATTGTAAATGGGGAGCGTTATGAACACCTTATTCAATAATTATAATTTCATTTGTTACAGTAATTTTGTAAATTGTGGAGAAAATTGTTAAACAAGCCAAAAATTAAACTGTTCCCATAGCAACCAAACCTTTTGTATGAAAAAAATTAAATTTTTCATGCAACTAAATAAAACAATTATCTTTTAGCGGAAAAAATGAAAAAATCTTATGTGTTACACTCACATGACTTTCTCTACTCTTGTACAAACTATTTTTACAAACGCTTGTTCTCCATCTACTTCATGTTAATCGAGATGTTAATCTTATTGCTAATTTTCTTGTAGGTGTAAGGGGAATGTGGTAGGCTTTAAGCGATAGTCAAATCTTTTAAGAGCTGGTTGCTATGTGGCGCATTCCATTCTCTTTGCATGTCCAGAACATAAAAAAGTGAATAACGAATTCCCATTTGAGAAAGTATTGGAAAATTTAAGGGAATAACAAGTAATATCTCGAAAATGGTTCACTCAACAACAAAAAAATGTATATGGCATGAAGTGTGTATTTTAACACGATCTATATTTTTTTGTGCAGTAAACTTTTGTCTATCTCTTATGGTTTACCAGTTATGCAAAGGTCGTTCACAATGAAGAATACTTTTGGAGACATTCCCACAAAATGTTAGATATACATTTCATTTGTCATGAAAATATCTTAAACATATGATATTTTAATCAAAATCGTTAGAGCAATTTTTGAGAAAATTAAAATTTTCGAAAAATGTTCCATGTAAAGGGTAATCTGGGGTGGGGGATTTTCTTGAAAACCTTCGTGTCGCATCTCTGGAAGATACTGAACCTAAGTACCAAGTTTGGTGTTTATCCGACTGTTCGTTTCTGAGTCATGCTGTTCACAGACACACACACGGACATGTTTCCAAAAATGCTTTTTTTTGGATTCAGGGGCTCTCAAAACATATATTTCCGGTGAAATCTCGGTATAGAATTTTTGGGTGGAATACAATGCTTCCCCTACTTACTATACGTAGTAGAGAAAGTAAAAATATTATATTCAACATTTAAAACTTTTGTCGACGACGCCACACCTATACAATAATGCTTAAAAATTTCATTTCATTTTTGCAAAGTTTTACTTTCAAAATATAAAATTTGACGTGTCCGAGCATGTTTTAAAAAATTAGTTATCCTTTACTTACGAAAACCCCTGTATATCGTGCTTTTTTCAGTGACAGTAATATATGGAATGTTCATCAAACCGATAAAAAAGGATCATTAAAAGAAAATATATTCTATTCATATTATATGCCAATAGGTAGTTGCCACAATAAAAGCATTTTATTGTCCTGTTTTACCTTTTAAAAACAGGACGGAGACTCAAAAAAGGGACTGTCCTGGCTAATACATTTGGCTATAGTGACGAGAATCAAGAAAATCGTTCTCTGATGATGAATTTATGACAGGCATTCTGAGAACGCTAGGTACAGAAGTTGATGAACCTTGTGGTTTACCATACGTCCCGAAAAATCGAGATTGTCCCGCTTTTGTGTGACGAGAAGTGTGTGTGTCCAGAATACTGTAAAAATTAGATAATTCTGATTTTATAGTTTATTGTGAATTATGAATACCTACTCAAGACAAACACGATATTAAATTTGGTAATTTATTGTCTATTACCATACTACAAAGACAAATCTAATAATAAGACGACTTTGCTTCTTTTTAAACAATTTATGAAAATATTGATCATGTCTTTCCAAATAGATGGATGATTTTCGAAGACATCTTTCAAAAACACTGAAAAGTCTGCTGGATTTATATTTGCAGCAAAGGCATCAGATTACCGATTCTTTATTATTTGATCACTCAGTATGCTTGAGACAATATGTGAAAAAGGAATTAGACGGAGGAAAAGTTGACAGCTTAAAAAATAAGCAAGCAAGCTCCTTTTTTTAACCCCAAGCAGTTTTCAGAACCATCGGAAGCAAGTGAGTTTTATTTTAGCATTCCTAGGCATTATGCTATTGTTGAGAGTATATTTTTCCTGATGAATACTCACTCAGTGGTCTAGTGAATGGCTATTATCGTCGATTAAAGCAATCTTCTCTCTCTCTCTCTCTCTCTCTCTCTCTCTCTCTCTCTATTTATTTACTTTACGTCGTTTTAACTACGTGGTCATATCGTGACACTTGGTGTGTGGGAGACAGTTAGCCTTCTGGGTCTCATCTCTGTACCATCTTGCGTCATGAGCAGATCACAGAGGCCCTGGTGCTAGCCATCTGTACCTCTGCTTCTATATGTGACGGGTAGATGGCATGAGCACGTGTCCACAGAAACCTTATTGCCAGGCAACTATACCTCGGCTATACGTGACGGGCAGATGACAGTTTCGACACGTGTCCACAAAGACCTTAATGCAAGGCAATTGTATCTCTGCTTCTATATGTGACGGGCAGATGACATGAGCACGTGTCCACAGAGACCTTACTGCCAGGCAACTATACCTCGGCTATACGTGACGGGCAGATGACAGCTTCGACACGTGTCCACAAAGACCTTAATGCCAGGCAATTGTATCTCTGCTTCTATATGTGACGTGCAGATGGCATGAGCACGTGTCCACAGAGACCTTACTGCCAGGCAACTATACCTCGGCTGCTGCTGCTGCTGCTGCTGCTGCTGCTATACGTGACGGGCAGATGGCAGCTTCGACACGTGTCCACAAAGACCTTAATGCCAGGCAATTGTATCTCTGCTTCTACATGTGCCAGGCGGATGACAGAGTGCCGTCCAGTCTACCTGCTTTCATTATCTGTGGATAGATGGCAAAGCATTCTCTATTACCATCTGTTTCATTATTACTTTCTCTACTACGTAGAGTAAGTAGGGGAAGCATTGCATTCCACCCAAACATTCGATACTGAAATTTCACCAGAAATACATGTTTTGAGGTGCCTTGAATCCAAAAATCATTTTTAGAAAAACGTCCGTGTGTGTATCTGTGAACAGCATAACTCAAAAACAAAAAGTCGGATAAATACCAAACTTTGTATTCAGGTTCAATATCTTTCAAAGATGCTACACAAACATTTTCAAGAAAATTCGCCCACTTCAGACTACCATTTACATGAAAACTTTTCGAAAATTTTTATTTTCTCAGAAATGGCTCTTAACGATTTTGATTAAAATATCATAGGTTTCTATATTTTCATGACAAATGAAATATATAAGATGAATTTTCTGGGAATGTCCCCAAAAGTCCTCTTCATTATGATTGACTTTTGCATAACTGGTAAACCGTATGAGATTGATAAAATTGTACTACACAAAACATGTAGATCTCGTTAAAATGCACAATTTGTCATATACATTTTTGTTTTTCGAGTAAACTATTTCCGAGATATTCTATATTCCATATAGAGAGCTGTGAGATTCTTTTATTAATTACTTGCACTTTTTAACACGTAAACTATTTTCGTCCCACACGAATACGTTTTAAATTTCTCGAGGACACATCTCGCGTCCGGTTAGGAACACTGTCTACAACCAACGCGTCCAGTTATGAGCGCTGTCTACAAGCAACTGACTTCTGGATTTGTAAATTTTGCTATAAATCAGTTTGTGATTGGCTAATCCTAGTCCAATAGAATACCTTCATTTAACTAAAGCTTTTTCTGGTTGTTGATTGGCTATTTTATGAACTGTAACAAAAATTACATTATTGCTTCCAAGAATCACAAGTAGCGTTGTTAAACTTTCAAATTCATTATTGCCTCAAGGTTGCTTCATTGTTACCTCATTGTTAGCAATTTGTAACCTATTATTCTCACAGCTCCTACATTATTAAATTACGTAATACATTCACATAACATTATTACACATGTATACAATAATATAAACATATACAATTACTGTAATATACACTTTTTATATATTGTTACATATAAATATTGCTTTAAGTCGAGCTGTTATATTTTTTATTATATAATTTGACTAAAACCATTTAAGCGTTAAAAATACTGCCTCACCAACCCTATTCCAAGAAATGTTGTCCCTATTTCACTTGGCTAGGTCTAAGTATCCTGCTTGGTAGATAGTAGAATTAACGTGAAAACTACTCCACGGTGAAACCGCTTCGCGCGGTAACCGCAGTCACTGCCTGCTGCTGGCGAGCTGAGGCTAGCTCGAGTGCGTTTGCTGTGTATATTCTATGCAAGGTTTTACCGCAGAATATAGGATGGGTTAAAAGTTGCAGGGTAGCTATTGTAATTTAGATACTTGGGGAGTTGAGGTACGTTTTGCTCCTCAAACGGCTGTCAAGTTGGGATGCACCTTAAGTGCACCTCTGATCGATTTTGTTTGTTTCGACTACTGGGGCATCCTAAGTACCTCTACGTAAACCCACAAACCAGAGGTCTGAAAATAAAGACGAAAAACAAATTGTCACATTCAAGACATGAGTTTTTAATTGCCATTTAATTAGCGCATATTTAGAAAATCAAAAAACACGAAAGCTTTATTATGTAAAGAGAAAATAAAACAAAATTAAAATTTGAAAAATATTTGTCGGTCTCGAGCCGGGTTTGCCTTTGAAAACGAAGACAAAAAATAATTTATCACATTCAATATATGCATTTTGGACGCCGGAGTTTCTTTTCCGGCTCTCGTACTGAGGGTCCGAGGTGGCAATTTTAAGTCGACCGTATCCACGCCTCACCGCTGACTTGCTCATGTGAAGTATCCCCATGGTTCAATGTACACTATGTGATCAAAAGTATCCGGACACCCCACAAATATACATTTTTCATCTTAGGTGCATTGTGCTGCCACCTACTGCTTGGTACTTATTATCCGCGACCTCAGTAGTCATTAGATATCGTGAAAACAGCAGAATGGGACGCTCCGTGGAACTCACGGACTTCGAACGTGGTCAGGTGATTGGGTGTCACTTGCGTCAGAAGTGTGTACGCGAGATTTCCACACTCCTAAACATCCCTAGGTCCACTCTTTCTGAATGTGATAGTGAAGTGGAAACGTGAAGGGACAGGTACAGCACAAAAGTGTACAGGCCGACCTCTTCTGTTGACTGACAGAGACCGCCGACATTTGAAGAGGGTCGTAAAGAGTAATAGGCAGACCTCTATCCAGACCATCATACATGAATTCCAAACTGCATCAGGATCCACTCCCAAGTACTATGACAGTTAGGCGTGAGGTGAGAAACCTTGGATTGCATGGTCGAGCGGCTGCTCATAAGCACACATCACGCAGGAAAATGCCAAACGACGCCTCGCTTGGTGTAAGGGGCGTCAACATTACACTATTGAACAGAGGCAAAATGTTGTGTGGAGTGACGAATCACGGTACACAATATGGCGATCCAATAGCAGGGTGTGGGTATGGCGAATGCCGGTGAACGTCATCTGTCAGGATGTGTAGTGCCAACAGTGAAATTCGGAGGCGGTGGTGTTATGGTGTGGTCACGTTTTTCCTGGAGGGGGCTTGCACCCCTTGTTGTTTTGCGTGGCACGATCACAGCGCAGACCTACATTGATATTTTAAGCACCTTCTTGCTTCCCACTGTTGAAGAGCAATTCGGGGATGGGGATTGCATCTTTCAACACGATCGAGCACCTGTTCATACTGCACGGGTTGTGGCGGAGTGGTTACACGACAATAACATCCCTGTAATGGACTGGCCTGCACAGTCCTGACTTGAATCTTATAGAACATCTTTGGGATGTTTTGGAACACCGACTTCGTGCCAGGCCTCACCGACCTACATCGATACGTCTCCTCAGTTCCACACTCCGTGAAGAATAGGCTGCCATTCCCCAAGAAACCTTCCAGCAACTGATTGAAGGTATGCCTGCGAGAGTGAACGCTGTTATCAAGGCTAAGGGTGGGCCTACACCATATTGACTTCCAGCATTATCGATGAAGGGCGCCACGAACTTGTGCGTCATTTTGAGCCAGGTGTCCGGATACTCTTGATCACGTAGTGTAGTTCGGACTTCACGGTAAAAGCTGTAGGTCCTCTCATTCCACCGCCATCCTCATCTTCACCCTGCCATCGGATGCAGTGGATTCCGTCCGCTGGGTACCTCCACCTCAGAAATAGGCCCAGTCATCGCTTGATATCCCCCAAAAGGTCAATGCACATATGGGAAACGTTATAAACGACGACATGTGCAATTTATCATGTAAATATCTTAAACGTATGGGGTGTTTTTCCAAGACATTAGCGCATTTTTGAGAAAATAAAAAATAAGGAACGCTTTTCCATGTAAAAGGAAAAACATGAAAAAAGTAATTTATTAGAGTTTTGGTCCGTGATGTTGAGATGTCCGGAATAGCACAATTATCGCAGCAAGCGTACATACATCACAGCAGTAATGGTAGTAATAATAAATAAATTCCCTCTTCGACCAGTTGCTGATAACGTTCCAATAGTACGGCTACAAACTCCGCCTCCCTCCGTCCACCCACACCCAGGACATCCTGGAGTGTAGTAATAGAGGCGCCATGTGGTCAATAAGGCAGTATGATTCAACATGCTGATTCCAGGACCTCAGCCGCCACTATTTCTGTGAAGTGGCTTCTCAATTGGTCCCTTATCCGGCCTCACCGTAGGGGGAAAAGTCTAATGTGATACATTCACATGACTTTCTCTAATCTCTATCGTTTATTAGTGGGTATACAAACTATTCTTACTAAAGCTTATCCATTTTAATTCGAATAAATCTTTGCAGAAATAGCTTAATTACACATTTCGTTTGGATACAAAGAAATCAGCCATAGTCAAATGTTTAAGAACTAGATGTTGTACGTTGGTCTTAAAATTCCATACCGTTTCCATGCAATCGCCAGAAACAACTGAAAATCGATTGGACTTAAAAGAATGACAAAGTGTTGAACAATCCAGCCATTAATAACATATCTCGGAAATCGCTGATGACACGAAAAAGTTATTTGAAATAAATTGTGTCTTTTAAAGACACCTACATTTTTTGTAGTACGTTCTCATCTATCGCTTAACGTTTACAAGTTATAAAAGATTATACAAACGTTCTTTCGAATAAAGAGGGACTTCACAGGCTATTCGCAGAAAATTCAAAATATACATTTTATTTGTAATGTAAATATATTTAATATGTAGTAGTTTAATCGAAATCGTTAGTTATTTTAGAAAACAGAAAATTTCGAAAATCTTTCAGTAAAGGGTAGTTTGAGGTGGGGGATTTTCTTGAAAATCTCGTGCTACATCCTTGGAAGATACGCAACTTAAATACGAAATGTGTTATCTATCAGCTTTTTTTTTTAAGCTAATGCTGTTCACAGACACACACACACGCATACACATACGGATTTTTTTTTTCAAAAATGCTTATTTTTTATTCAGGAGGCCTCAAAGCGTGTATTTCTGGTGAAATCTCATATCGAATTTTTGGATGGAATGCAAAACCTTCTCTACCTGTTGTGTTCGTGGTAGAGAAAACAAAAAAACCAATACCTGTACTGGAAATCGAACAGGAGCCCCTTCGCAACTCAGCAGCATCGCTTTAATAATAATAATAATAATAATAATAATAATAATAATAAATAATAATAAATTCGAGATTAGATAATGGGGATCGAATCGGGCCTAAGAATTTCGTCCGTGCAGACCTCTACCACAAACACAACCATAGTGCAAATAGTATTAATGCTCAGTACCTCCATCTTCCCGCACCGCGTCTGTCTAATGGAGCCTTTATTGTCTCCACCAAGGATACCGAGTGCAGAATACAATGAAAGTAGGCTACACATTCTTTGCAGAACGCCGTGCTTTATTATTAGCATAGGATACGCCTGGAATTTATTTGAGTAGTTTTCGCGCGTCATTCGGACCTGTGTTTCATCAATGACTCTTCGTGGCAGAAATTTCCCTCTCCTTCTCTTCGATTATTTTTAACTCTCTTGTAGCAGATAAAATAACATTGTTGCTCCAATATGCTCGCTTGGATGCAATCAAAACATAGCTTCAGATCGAGTACAATGCTCTCTTGTGGCGAAGAAAAGGTGCCTACACGTGAACATAACCCCTTCTGTTCTGTATTCTTACCCAATCTTGTAACAATTTCAAACTTAGCAAAGAATTTATTGAAAGAGATAACACACTTTCCTACATATACTTGTTTCAAAAGAATTTAGTACTATTGCAAAGCCGACTTTCAGAAAATGAAGATCTTCAAGACAAACAGGTGTATTTCTGCACAAGTTGTGTTAATGCAATGTGCATTATCTCTTTGCGCCTTACGATTTGTGAGCCAAGAAATCTAAACGCAGATGCTGCGTTCATCCCTTAAATCAAAGGAGGATTCAGTAAGGAGACTGGTATAACCTCTTGAGGGAAATGAGAGATTGGTGACCCACAACAATTTGTGTGGCACGGCCAAATGCATGTACATTAGACGGCGTAAAGTCTCGCATCGCGATCGTCTGCTATTGAATTAAAGGCAAGAAAAGAGAAAGCAATGCAGAATTCTTCCTCTATGCAAGCAACGCAAGCATACAATTTGGAGTTTACAAACTAGCGCGTTACGCGATTTTATGTGAATGCTTCCATTAAATAACGTGAATGCAAAGTCTTGCACTTATGCTACGTCTGCTCTTACATGTCATTGTGAATGGACCATTACGTAGGTCGCGTGCGTGAGGTGTTCCCCTTCGTTGTGTACCCTATACCCTAAAGTTCTCTGAGCGCGCGTACAGATATGTGTAATGTAAGCTATAACGTAATGTGAATCGTAAAGACAGTACGAGAACAGAGCGAACGCTGAAGAGAAGTATCTAATCCGCTCAGGGACCATGAACAAGTCGAACACACGGTAGCTATTGCCAAATTGCTTTAAAGTGTTTATCGGAAAGTGAACAGAAATCTCCAAAACATTGTCATTACCGAAAAATACAAATATATGAACGAACAATTACGTAGCTGATTATTCAAAATGTCAGTAAATAAGTGTATATCACAGAGTTTCATACTGATGTCGCCTACATATTTTGAATTTTTGCTGTTAATAAAACATGGTGCACCTACGAGACCCATAATTTCGGATCAAGATAATCTGCAACCTCAGATGTTTGGGTATTGAAGATTCTTACACCAGCCTCTGCAGTGGATTCCTCGGTGTTGGTAACCTAACTCGCAGTAGATTCGTAGGTTGATATATTAATATCTGAATTACTGTATTATCTCCGATAATTATCGTTGTGTTTTCGTTGTTACTATTAAATTGTCAATGATGTTATGTTTCCTTCTTGCCTTGGTTGCTGTTGTATGGGTTTATGATAGAGCATTAGTAACTTGTCAGGGTCTGGTACGTAAGGAAAGTATGTAGTAACAACACTAATATATTATTAAGTCAGTGGAGGAACACAATACTTTAATTACATACGTATTATGTGCTGTGGTAATATGTTACACTGTTACTTTAGTAATAATTGAGTTTGTTGGAGCTGTAGAAGATTCATTAGCTAGGTCGCTTAGCAATCAACGGGTTATTTTTATAAGTGTTCTATTAATAGTGGAACTATTTATCACACGTGCCTAAATTATACCTCGTTTCCCTTGTAATAGCTTGCACTTTTAAATTTATATAGTTTTAACGTTTGCACTACATTATGTGAGGTAAATAGTAACTCCGACTTTGGAGAGCTTACATGTATGCTCTGTACATCATCGCACTTGCACCCAACTGACTTAGGCTTGGGGACGCTATCACTATCTTTTCTGAACTTAAACATTCAAACATATTCCTCTTAAAATCTTATTGGCTGCGTTTTTTCAGCTTGGAACGTTCTCGAAATACTTAACAGACTATCATTCGTTGTTTCCAGACATGTGACCTCTTCAAAGATATACGCTGAGCTTGCTTGTCATTTTCTCCTACACACTGACCCAAGGTTCTGCTAGTGTGTCATCCCCCTACAGGTCGATTCGCCTGCACCCTAATTCTGACAAAATGGTGTTGTCTGCTTTATACAAGTGCCCCACAGCTCCAACTAAACTCCCAAACATATATAAAATTATACTCAATATCCAATTACATAAGTATTTTGCTTATTACTATTTTTTGCATTATTTTATATATATATATATATATATGAACATAGTTACTGTCTCACCTCTGATCTGCTTCCATCATCAAAACAAATTAAAGTAGGGATAGGCGCGAATGACGCCTGGAATCGGGAGTTGTGGTTCCTTCGAAACCCAAGGTAGTATCGGTTCCACGGTATAAAGCAACATGCCATGTACATAGTTGTGTGTTGATTTAATAACGTAAGGATCAGAGTACACAGTTATCAAATTGCTGCTCCAAGTTCTGTTCTCAGTTTGAGTAAAGCTGTTTTTATATACATAATGGTCCAGCCTTTCCACATGGTAAAAGGATTAAGATTTCTGGCAATTATTGAAGTTAAAAAAATTGGGTGGGTGCTTGGGTGTGTGTTGTGTGGTAGATGAATAAGAACACACTCCATCAAAGTTCGAGTTTACCCCATCATCAGGAGGTTAAAAAGATTAAAAACACACAAAAAGTATAATAAACTTGAGGGTCGACTGCACTAACCAATAATAGCCGCATAAGGAACACCATTGATCGGTGTCGTCCTCCGTGGTGTAGTGGTTACCATGCGCCTCTAGTTCCCGAGATCGCGGGTTCAAACCCAGTGAAGAGCGATGGATTTTTTCGGGCGTAAAGATCCTTAGCATGGCTTCCTTCGGAAGGGAAGTAAAGCCGGTGGTCCCGTGTCGTAGATTTACGGCACGTAAAAGAACCTGAAGCCTGATAAAAGAGTCCTCTGAGAAAAATTACTGATGTTTCACGCCCAATATAGAATAGGATGCTAAGGGCCACAGCAGTTAAAGAGCGTCCATAAATAAAACTCCATGTTTACTTTCTCTACTACGTATAGTAAGGAGGGGAAGTATGTATTCCACCCAAAAACTCGATACCGATATTTCACCGGAAATATATGTTTTGAGAGCCCCTGAATCCAAAAAAAGCATTTTTGGAAACATGTCCGTGTGTGTGTCTGTGAACAGCATAACTCAGAAACGAACAGTCGGATAAACACCAAACTTGGTATTTAGGTTCAGTATCTTTTAGAGATGCGACACGAAGGTTTTCAAGAAAATCCCCCCGCCCCAGATTACCCTTTACATGGAAGATTTTTCGAAAATTTTAATTTTCTTAAAAATGGCTCTAACGATTTTGATTAAAATGTCATATGTTTAAGATATTTTCATGACAAATAAAATGTATATCTTGAATTTTCTGGGATGTCTCCAAAATTATTCTTCATTGTGAACGACTTTTGCATAACTGGTAAACCATAAGAGATAGACAAAATTTTACTACACAAAAAATGTAGATCGCGTTAAAATACTCAATTTATGTCATATACATTTTTTTTGGTTGAGTGAACCATTTTCCAGATATTGCTTGTTATTCTCTTAAATGTTTCAATACTTTATTTTCTCAAATGGGAATTCGGTATTCATTTTTTTGTCTTGGATATTCAAAGAGTATTAATCTGTGGCAAAGGGAATGGTGCTGCACCTAGTAACCAGCTATTAAGAGATATGTATGTGCTTAAAGGCTACTGTATTTCTATATTGTCCTTTTAAATATATATTCCCCTTACATCTACAAGAAAATTAGCAATAAGATTAACATCTCGATATCTCGATTAACATGAAGCATATGGAGAATAAGCTTTTGTAAAAATAGATTTTTACAAGAGTAGAGAAAGTCATGCGAGTGTAACACATCAGATTTTTATACACATGGTAAAAGGATTAAGATTTCTGCAATTATTTAAGTTAAAAAAATTGGGTGGGTGGGAGTGTGTGTGGTAGATGAATAAGAACACTAAAATCATCAAGGTTCGAGTTTACCCCTTCATCAGGAGGTTAAAAATATTAAAAACACACAAAAAGTATAATAAACTTGAGGGGTCGACTGCACTAACTAATAATAGCCGCATAAGGAACACCATTGATCGGTGTCGTCCTCCGTGGTGTTGTGGTTACCATGCTAGCCTCTTGTTCTCGAGGTCTCGGGTTCAAACCCAGCGAAGGGCGATGGGTTTTTTTGGGCGTAAAAATTCTTAGCATGGCTTCCTTCGGAAGGGAAGTAAAGCCGGTGTTCCCGTGTCGTAGATTTACGGCACGTAAAAGAACCTCAAGCCTGATAAAGTCATTTGAGCAAAATTAATGATCCTTCATGGCCAATATAGAAGGGATGCTAAGGACCACAGCAGTTAAAGAGCGTCCATAAATAAAACTCCATTTATCATTGATCGGCAGTAACACGGACTCGAGTGTGGCAACATAGCGCAGAGAAATCGATCGTAGAAGCGAGACTTCATGTGTTCCAGGTTAGACAATACGAATACACGGGAAATTTAAAGAAAGCCCTGTGATACAAAATTGAAGAGAAAGAATAAAGTATGTAAACGAATTTCAAGCGCCTAGTGTACACAAATACGTATGTACCTTACAAAGGTTAAGGCCAGGAGAAGTGCCAGCTTTTTGTAATGTTATGCACAGCATTTGCTTATCCCTAAAGCACTATCAGGAGTTGAAAGTGCATCTATGAGTATTAAACTAAGGTCTTATGAAATTCGAGATTTTGCTACTAGTAAATGTGATTTAGACTTAAAAAATCTGATGTGTTACACTCACATGACTTTCTCTACTTTTGTACAAACTATTTTTACAAACGCTTATTCTCCATCTACTTCATGTTAATCGAGATAAATATTTGCAGACTCTATCTTATTGCTAATTTTCTTGTAGATGTAAGGGGAATATATATTTACAAGGGCAATATAGAAATACAGTAGCCTTTAAGCACATACATATCTCTTAATAGCTGGTTGCTAGGTGCAGCACCATTCCCTTTGCCACAGATTAATACTCCTTGCATATCCAAGACAAAAAAATGAATAACGAATTCCCATTTGAGAAAATAAGTATTGAAAAATTTAAGGGAATAACAACCAATATCTCGAAAATTGTTCACTCAAAAAAAAATGTATATAACATAAATTGTGTATTTTAGCGGGATCTACATTTTTTGTGTAGTAACATTTTGTCTATCTCTTATGCTTACCAGTTATGCAAAATCGTTCACAATGAAGAATGGTTTTGGAGACATTCCCAGAAAATTCAAGATATACATTTTATTTGTCATGAAAATATGATATTTTAATCAAAATCGTTAAAGCCATTTCTGAGAAAATTAAAATTTTCCAAAAATGTTCCATGTAAAGGGTAATCTGGGGTGGGAGAATTTTCTTTAAAACCTTCGTGTCGCATCTCTGGAAGATACTGAACCTAAATACCAAGTTTGGTGTTTATCCGACTGTTCGTTTCTGAGTTATGCTGTTCACAGGCAGACACACAGACACACACGGACATGTTTCCAAAAATGCTTTTTTTGGATTCAGGGGCTCTCAAAACATATATTTCCGGTGAAATCTCGGTATCGAATTTTTTAATGGAATACAATACTTCCCCTACTTACTATACGTAGTAGAGAAAGTAAAAAGCAGCTGTGATTATCTATGATGCCTATGTTTTAAATTTTAACAACAATTTTGAAGCACAGTTTGGAAGAGAGAGAATAGTATATGTAATCTTCTTCTTCTTCTCCTGCCTCTGTTTCTGCTGCTGCTTCTTCTTCTTCTTCTGTTTCTGATTCTGCTGCTTCTTCAGCTTCTGCTGCTGCTTCTTCTTATAATTATCATTTATCAAAACAGAAAGAAATCAAAACTGGTATCGCGACTGCATCTCAGTTTTCCTTGCACGTACGCAGCTTAACCCAAAACACAATGGGAACAGAAACGAAACCGAGGATAAAAGGTAAAAACACTCGTTTTCAAATACGAGCATAAGCACTCAACGAGGAGCTTTGCAGAGCCCGGAAACCCCACTGGAAGATTGATCAAGCTTCATAATTTTCATTCCCGATCATGCACACTGTATGCATATTGTGCTTACGAGTAAATGTCTTCATTGTGGAAGCTAGTAAATGAATCGGTGACCGATTAGTCACTAAAGCTCTTTCTAGTAGCAGGCTTGGAAAAATAAAAATGAGATGACGTACTTCTATTTTTAATTTCTTTTATGCTGTCGATAGCTTCACTTAGTCCAAGAATCATAAATAGTAACTATATTGCTTTATAAAAACGTTTGCCAAATCAAATTTCAAATTTGCTAAACCTACATTCGGAAGGAGAAAATGTTATTGCTCGGTTCTAAGTAACTGACATCGAATGCACAAGATATTTTTACTTTCTCTACTACGTATAGTAAGCAGGGGAAGTATTGTATTCCACCCAAAAATTCGATACCGAGATTTCACCGAAAATACATGTTTTGAGACCCCCTGAATCCAAAAAAAAGCATGTTTAGAAACATGTCCGTGTGTGCGTCTGTGTGTCTGTCTGTGAACAGCATAACTCAGAAACGAACAGTCGGATAAACACCAAACTTGGTATTTAGGTTCAGTATCTTCCAGAGATGCGACATGAACGTTTTCAAGAAAATCCCCTCACCCCAGATTACCCTTTACATGGAACATTCTTCGAAAAGTTTTATTTTATCAAAAATGGCTCTAATGATTTTGATTAAAATATCATATGTTTAAGATATTTTCATGAGAAATAAAATGTATATCTCGAATTTTCTGGGAATGTCTCCAAAAGTATTCTTCGTTGTGAACGACTTTTGCATAACTGGTAAACCATAAGAGATAGACAAAATTTTACTACACAAAAAATGTAGATCGAGTTAAAATACGCAATTTATGTCATACTTTTTTTGTTGAGTGAACCATTTTCGAGATATTGCTTGTTATTCACTTAAATTTTTCAATACTTATTTTCTCAAATGGGAATTCGTTATTCATTTTTTTGTCTTGGATATGTATTAATATGTGGCCAAGAGAATGGTGCTGCACATAGCAACCAGCTATTACGAGATATGTCTATGCTTAAAGGTTACTGTATTTCTATATTGCCCTTGCAAATACGAAACAAGGGGAACATAGTACGCCTTAAGCGATAGTCAAATATTTTTAGAACTGTTCGCTATGTGTAAAATGTAATTCCCTTTGCATGTCAAAAAATTGTTTCTGCAAATGTTTGTCTCGATTAATATGAAATGGATGGTGAATAAGAGTTTTAAAAATAGTTTGTACAAGAGTAGAGAAAGTCATGTGAGTGTAGCACATCAGATTTTTTTGAGATGATATACCCCAATTGCTACTTACGAGATAAGTCAATAAGTATCAGTACACTATTTTTAATTTTTTGTAGGTTGCTCGGTTTGTGCGAGCGCACGTCGAATATTCTTCCTTTGTCTCCACTTGTGGAATCTTTGACCGTTATCACTCCAGTGAGTGTTGTATTGTTGCACAATAAGCATTGCTGCACCCCTCCCCCCCCCCCGTTTGCACCAAAGAAGAACAGCGTGAGGCTTTTGAAGGTGTACCAGGAGACGAAATCCATCGAAAACGTTTTGCAGAATATGGGGATATGTTTTACCTCGGCAAAATCCTTACGAATGGATTGAAGAGTTCAAAAATGATCGGACAAGTGCGAAGGACGAGGAAAGAGCAGGACATCCATTCACATCCATTAGTGGCGCCAACATTGAGCATGTCCGTATCCTGATTCAGAGAACCGACGAAGTGGCAAACCATATCTTTTTTGGTCCACTTAAAAATGCCTTAGGGGCCGTCGATTCACCACAGACCAAGAAATGAAGGAAGCGGTGTTTGGTATTCGTAAGAAAAATCTTTTCTTCTGAGAGCATCAGAAAGCTTGTGAACGATGAACTATATGCATTGAGAGGCAAGGGGGCTACGTTGAAAAATGAGGTAATTGAAAGTTTCTATTGTTCTTATCATTGAGAGGCAAGGGGGCTACGTTGAAAAATGAGGTAATTGAAAGTTTCTATTGTTCTTATCATAAATTTAAAAATTATGTTTATCCTCGTACAATGCCGTAAGCACTTAAAGTACCGAACTTCATAATTTAACCAACTATTAGGTCAATAAATGGTAATTAACCACCTAAAACCGTGTGTAGGACAAGGTTGGAAAGGTAGAATCAGACGACTGAAAATGTATACTTATAGATGCTTTTAAACTTTAAAAAGTATTTAAAATCATGAACAAAATGTTTTTTATATTTCTACAAAACCTTAACAGTGATTCCACACTATCCCCATCACTTTTCGATTAATTCCTCAACAAAGAACTAATAAAACATTGTTTGCCCATTAGTATGTTTCTATATTTACATATGAAGCTTGCAGATGATTTTTTAAAGGATAAAATTTCCTGTCGTCCCCTAAATGTTGTAGTAATTTGAAAATAAACATTATTCCTGTAGAGAGTAATTACTGCTTTAAAATTTGCGTAGTAAAAACTTAGTTTAAAAAACGTCTTACGCTTCTAGAAATTACTGCAACCGCAGAAATCAGGTCACAATTAAACTATGGAGTAGATAAAATGTTATGATACGTTTTGCTTTGATATACTTACCAAGCGAATGGTTCAGGCAGTTACGTCATTGGCCTACATTCGGGAGGTCCGGAATCGATCCCCGGTGACCGCCGACTCTGGACCATAGGTTTTTCGTGGTTTCCCCGGATCGCCAGGTGAATGCTGGGGTGGTTCATCTTCTACCACGATTCTCCTCCTCTCATTTCCTATACCGATCATCTTCCTTGTCATCTGTTTCAGGGTTGTAGCACTAGGCGACGGTGTTCGGCGGGTTGCGGGTGGGCGGTGGCTTGCGCTCTGCAAAGGTTTCTTCCTTGCGTCGCTGCGGTACTGCTCAGTTAGATCTCTCCTCAGCGTGGGGCTTCGCTTCGGGGGACCCTGGAGGTTGGTGGCTTGTGGGCAGGGACCGTACGGAGTCGGATGCGTACTATCTGAAAACGTTACGGACCCCGTCCATATATCCGCCCCCGGATCTGGTCGCCCTTCGGGTCCCTCCGCTCATCCCTCCCTCCCTGGGGTCATTTGGAAGCACAATGGGCCGACTGGCCTGCGAGCGGTGCTCTGCACCGGTTCCGGAGCCTCCTCCATGATAGGTACCTTTACCTTTTTTTCTAGGAGATAATTTGTTATATTTCCATCGTTATTATATAGATGGAATACGAGACTTGAAACATCTAAACTTATTTTTACAAAATATGGAGAGAATAAGAAAAGAGAAGACAATAATTTCGAATAATTCAACCAGGTGAGCAAGGTCTGCAAGCAACTGAAGTCTAGCAAATGAAATAAAATTTAATTGGGTTAAAGAGGCATATATACTTAACTTAGGAAAAAAGGAAAGATCAGGAATGGCATGGTTTAGACTGGGGGGCTGGAGGGCACACAAAATGGCTGACGATTCTGACAGGAGAATCTGCCATTCTGTGATTTGGATGAGGACTGTGCGGAATGTGCTCAGTGGGAGAACCAGCGAACAATTAAACTTAAAGAAAAATTCTTAAGTTCTTCTAGAAAGAAATTAGCATGTTTGGATCTACTGGCTGACCAAAGGAACTGGCGAAACATGGGCAATTTCTTGGCTAAAGTGCGCAAAGCCAGGTCAAATTTGTTCAGTTAGTCAAAGGTAATTTATTTCTATTTTCATTTTTCTTGTTTTTTGTTTTTTTTTCTTTTTCTGTTTATTTTGTCACCATATCTTGTATCTTAAATATGCATGTACGGCCAATGGCCCATGCACTAAATACTTGTGTAATAACTTCAATAATTCGAAATTAATAATGATACCTTACCTACATATTTTTCTCTCGACTGATACATTAAGAATAACATCGCAATAAAAATATAACATCTCTACAAGAATTCGGCAGAAAACGATACTAAATAAATGAGTCACATACTTCATAATGTTACTTCAGTTTTCTATTTACGTATTTGCAGCTTTTCGCGAGAACAGAATGACATAAGGAAAATTCCATTCAACGCATAAGATTATCTGAACATCTCACATAAACATTTCGTAGAGAGAACCCAAGGCGAATAATTTATTAGCAAAAGTTTTAAAGCTGGAGAACACATATACAAAGGTTTCTAAAAATAGAAACATCTACGCAGAGTTTTCTCGCGAAGGGAACGTACTGCTCAAGGATACAAAGAACAATAAAATTGCTAAGAGATGTGGGAGTGCGCAAAATAGCAAAATCCTTTCATCGCAACCACTTTGCACGCACCGTTAAAACCATCCCAAGTAACACCCTAACCTTTGTACTCTTTGATGTCTCGATTGATATATTATACAGGCTTATTCACACAAAACTACTAATGTGAAAAATTCTAAAGCCGCAACTGCTATTAATTCTAAACCACAGTACACTTTTAGGTTAAGGCTGAGACCATTATGCATTTAATCGAATTAGATACTAAACCATGATAGACGTTTAAATCATCTCAAACTTCTTTGGAGCGAAGAAACGTATTAATTTTACTATAAAAACAAATATACCGAACCAAAGATTTTGTATAAAAAAATATGATAACCAGTGATGGCTGATTTTTAATGATGAGCTATGGGAACATCAGTATATTACCCAGCATCTTTTAGCAGTGGTGAAGACCCTGAAATACTAAGTACTTATGAACAGACATTCCACCAATGGATGGTTGTTTCGACCTCACTTAGGTAATGAGGATCAAGAACCTGGAAGACCAATTAGCTCGTTAGGTCCAGACTACAACTTTATAGAGGAGCGACGTTTCAAACCCCATTATGTCCATCCCTGGACAAAATTGAGTTTGACATCATTTCGCATAAACCTAAATCGGTAAAAATCTTGTTTTGTCCCTGTGTAAATTAAAATGTGGTCGTCGTTTCATATCCCATTATGTCCACATTACTGGCCGGTGCAAACCCAGTTTTGTCCTCCTTTATCAACGTTTGTACGCCCTAGGGACCTAATTGTTTTGTGTTGGTTATACTGGTACATAATTATTGCTGGGCTATCTGTGTGGCGTATTGTCAGTGAATAATAGTATTGTTCTGTTTAAAAATGGATGAAGGTGTTTTGGTTGGAGGCAATTCCATATTATCGAAACACCACGTAGTAGACAGAAGAATAAGCTTTAGTAAGAATAGTTTCCAAACCTACTAATAAACGATAGAGGGTAGAGAAAGTCAAATGAAGGTATCGCATCAGACTTTTAGAAAAAGGTACACCCGCGCGCGAGTGACTGTAAACACCATAACTCAAAAACGAAAAGTCGGTTAAAAACCAAACTTAGTATTTAAGTTCAGTAACTTCCAAGGGTGCGACACAAAGATTTCGAAATCTTTGATTTTCTCAAAAATGGATAACGATTTTGATTAAAATAAATATGTTTAAGATATATTCATGACCAAGTAAACGTATATAATGAATTTTCTGGCAATAGCCTCTGAAATTCTCTTCATTCTGAATACTTTTGCATAACTGGTAAACCGTAAGAGATAGACAAAATCTTATTACATAAAAAATGTAGATCTCGTTAAAGCACACAATTTAGGTCAAATAACTTTGTTTTGGAGTTAATCATGTTCGAGATATTCCTTGTTATTGGTTTGAATCTTCTAATATTATTACTTTCTCTACTACGTATAGTAAGTAGGGGAAGTATTGTATTCCATCCAAAAATTCGATACCGAGATTTCACCGGAAATACATGTTTTGGGACACGTGTGTGTGTGTGTGTGTGTGTGTGTGTGTGTGTGTGTGTGTGTGTGTGTGTGAACAGCATTAACTTAGAAACGAACATTCGGATAAACACCAAACTTGGTATTTAGGTCAGTATCTTCCAGAGATGTGACACGCAGGTTTTCAAGAAAATCCCCCCTCCCCAGATTACCCTTTACATGGAACATTTTTCGAAAATTTTAATTTTCTCAAAAATGGCTCTAACGATTTTGAGTAAAATACCTATGTTTAAGATACTTTCATGACAAATGAAATGTATATCTCGAATTTTCTGGGAATGTCTCCAAAAGTATTCTTCTTTGTGAACGACTTTTGCATAACTGGTAAACCATAAGAGATAGACAACATTTTACTACACAAAAAATGTTGATCTCGTAAAAATACACAATTATGTCATATACGTTTTTTTTTGTTGAGTGAACCATTTTCGAGATATTGCTTGTTATTCCCTTAAATTTTCCAATATTTATACCTTTTCTCAAATTAGTTATTCATTTTTTATGTCCTGGAAATACAATGAGAATGGAATGCGCCACATAGCAACCAGCGCTTAAAAGATTTAACTATCGCTTAAAACCTACCATATTCCCCTTGCATCTACAAGAAAATTAGCAATAAGATTGACTTCTCAATTAACATGAAGCATATGGAGAATAAGCGTTTGTAAGTATAGTTTGTACAAGAGTAGAGAAAGTCATGTGAGTGTAACACATCAGAATTTTTTTTTTCTCAAATGAGAAATCGCTATTCGTGTTTTTTCTCCTGGTCATGCAAAGAGAACACTTTCAAAGCCACCACATAGCGACCAGCTATTTAAAAGATTTGTCTAATGTTCTCATTGTACCCACAAGGAAATATGTAATAACATTTCTACAAAGTTTATCTGGATCAACACGAAGTAGATAGAAGAATGAACTTTCGTAAGAATAGTTTTTGAACAAGCAGAGAAAGACATGCAAATGTATCACATAAGAGCTTTACTTTCTCTATTATGTATAGTAAGTAGGGGAAGTATTGCATTCCATCCAAAAATTCAATACCGAAATTTCACCGTAAATACATGTTTTGAGGCCCCCTGAATCCAAAAAGAAGTGTGTGGATGTGTCTGTGAACAGCATAACTAAAAAATAAAAAGTCGGATAAATACCAAACTTGGTACTTGGATTTACTATCTTTCAAAGATGCGACACGAAGATTTTCAAAAAAAAACCTACCTCAGACTACCCTTTACATGAAATATCTTTCGAACATTTTGATTTTCTCAAAAATGGCTGTAATGATTTTTATTAAAATATCATATATTTAAGATATTTTCATGACAAATGAAATGCATATCTTGATTTTTCAGGAATATCCACAAAAGTCCTCTTCATTTTGAATGGCATTTGCATAACTGGTAAACCGTATGAGATAGATCTCGTTAAAACACACAGTTTACGAGGGCAGTCCCAAAAGCACCCGACCTGACGTATAGATAGCGGTTTTTGTTTTTCAAATAGATGACTATGGTAGAAAGTACCACCTTAGCTTAAGTTTGACGTTTGACGATGCTACGTTGTTTAGTAATTGTTTGACAGCCATTAATAGTGAACTCTCTCAGCGAATAAACATGGATAAAACTGGCCATCGATATGCAATACAGTACTTTCATTTGAAAGGTCTTAGTCCAACTAATATTAAAGTTGAGCTAGATTCTACTCTGGGGGAGCCTGCTCCTTCGTTTGCAACAGTAAAATATTGGGTAGCAGAGGCCGTACGAGCTGCTAAGACGAACAAATGAGGTGACCACGCCAGAAATTGTGAAGAAAATCCACAAAATGGTATTGGATGACCATCGACTGAATGGAGGCGAGCTAGTAGCCATCGTAGACGTTTCAAAAAGTGCAGTACATCGCATGCTAACTGAAAATTTAGACATGAGACTGCTGTGCGCAATATGGGTGCCGCGTTTACTCACAATGGAACAAAAGCAGCGTCATGAGGATGTTTCAGTCGAGTGTTTGGCGATGTTGCGCTGCAATAAAGCTGAGTTTTTACGTCGATTCAAACTATGAATAAAACATGGGTCCATCACTTCACACCTGAGACGAAGGAAAAGTCAAAACAATGGATTGAAAGTGAGAATCGGCTCCAAAGAAAGTGAAGACAGTTCCATCTGCAGGCAAGTTCATGGCGTCAGTTTTTTGGTATGCGCGTGGGATAATTTTCATTGATTATCTTCAAAAAAGAAAATAAACGAACGGCAAGTATTATACAAACTTATTGTAGCGTTTGAATGATGAAATCAAGCAAAAAGGCCGCATTTAGTGTAAAAGAACGTTCTATTTCATCAAGACAATGCCTCAGTTCACACATCCATTATCGCCATGGCCAAAATCAATGACTTAAAGTTCGAATGCACCGCATTCGCCAGACTTAGCCCCCTCTGTTTATTGTTGAAGAAATGGAACAATGAAGAAGTGGAATTTGCAGTTGATGGCTATTTTGCAGAACTCGATGATTCTCACTATAAACAGGGTAAGGAAGCTGTTGAACTTCGCTGGGAAAAGTGTATTGAGATGAAGGAGACTATGTAGAGAAATAAAGATGTTTTTTCCAAAATTTTTTGTTTTCTTTGTTAGATCGGGGACTTCTGTGACAGTTATCGTATGTCATATACATTTTTTTTGTCGAGTGAAGCATTTCCGAGATATTAATCGTTATTTGTTTGAATTTTCCAATACTTATACTTTTTCTCAAATGGCAATGCGTTATTGGTTTTTTTTCCCCTGGACATTCAAAGAGAATTGAATGCTTCACATATAAACCAGCTCTTAAAAGATTTGACTATCGATTAAAGCCTACCATATTCCCCTTGCACCTACAAGAAAATTGGCAATAAAATAGTTCTGGAAATGTTTGTCTCGATTAACAGGAAGTAGGTGAAGAATAAGGGTTTCTAAAAATAGTTTGTACAAGAGTAGAGAAAGTCATGTGAGTGCAACTCTCAGATTTTTTAAAGTGGAGACGTATTCTATTTGGAGACACTGTATGCTGCTTTTAGCTATGGTGTTGACCTGTCGAACCACTTCTGAGGGAAATGCAGGATAGGAAGTAATCCCAATTATAGAGAAATTCCCTCAGCCAACAGAAATCGGGCTCAAAACCGTCGTTGTTGTTGACGTCTGATACAGTTCGTGATTTAATCCATGGATAATAACCTTGGCACAGAAGACTTGCTCGCAAGAGACATATGTCAATAGTCGAACTCGTTAAGAACCGAGGCTCCAAAAATGGTATCAAAGCAGAATGCCGCAGCTTGACTCACATGTCCTAGTTAAGAAAACACGTCTGATCAGCTCCAGTGCGTAAAGGGGAAACACAGAGAATTCTGAGAATGCATTATCTGTAAATAAACATTAAATCATTAGAAAGTTTAAGTGAAAAGTGTGTAATAACGGTTAACATACTGTTTAATCCTCCCCACCGATGTATTTAATAAGGTTGTTTTCACCTTCTATACTGCTTAGCTTAGAAATTGTGAGTCTTTACTTTCTCTAAAGCATTCCTAGATTAAATAGAGGAAGTATTGCATTCCACTCAAAAATTTGATACCAAGATTTCACCGGAAATACACCTTCTGAGACTCCCTGAATAAAAAAAATTGATGTGCTACAATTACATTAGTTTCTCTACCCTCTTTCGTTTATTAGTGGGTATACAAATTATTCTCAATAAAGATTATGTTTATATCTATATTTTAATCCAAATAAACCATTGCAGAAATAGCTACATTACATATTTCGTTATATAGGGTGGACCATTTAAGTTGAGACGTACAATATCTCCAAAACTAAGCGTTGTAGAAAGAAATTTCTTTAACAAAGGTTGTTTGATATTATAGGGGAAACTAAATGCCATTAGTCGAGTTTTGTTTGGGGGACATTATGATGGTCATTTTAGTGTAAATTTAATTTCTTTAAATGAGAACCTACAATTAGGATCAATTTAAATTGAACCTAAATTGGCCATCACAACGTTCTCCGAATAAATTCTGAATGGGTGTGTCAATGTCTCATTGCCTCCTCGCCTATGTTATTATGCTGCACTGTGCTGAATTGGGTTCAACCATTCATTGCGGTCTTTGTACACAGCATTCAGAATTTCCGTTGTTATTTACGCTGGTAAGAACAAGGTGCTTTATACAAAAGTCATTTAATTGTTTTTTATGAAGAATGAGAAAACAACATACAAAATGTAGGTCCCATTTAAAAAACTTAAATGGACCCTAAAATGACCACCATAACGTCCTCCAAACAAAAAAACGACTAATGGCATTTACTTTTCACTATAATATCAAGCAACTATTATCCAAAAACATTTCTTTCTACAACACTTAGTTTTCGAGATATTGTATAGTCTGAAACGTGGTCTTTTGACCCAAGAGGAAGTGGATTAAATTAGGAATAATGGCAGATTACTACTTTAAAATATATTCCATAAATTAATTAACAAGGCGAATTTCTTCCATTTAATAAACTGACACTTCAATAACATAAATAATTACAATTAACAAACCCTTATTCGTTCACCATTCTTTACATTCTTTACGGCTTCAATGCTTTAAATTAAGTTACAATAATTACAGAATTGCTTCCTGCTCTCACATTTACCGATATATTCCAAAATTAACCGCCATAAGTCTATAGTTCAATCAATCTTTTCCCGGTAAAGGATTACTAAAGAGGATTTTAAATACCTTAAGCCAAAAATGAATTTAGAAATACCGTCCAGAATGCCTTCTATCTAAACGTTGTCCTGTTGTTTTCCTCGTAACCTAGCTCGCCGTCGAAGAAAGACTGATTAGCCTTGTGAACAGCACATTGAAGAAAGCTGGAACTGATCCGGCGCCTGCGCAGTCGACGACCACAATCGCCTGACGTACTGCGTGACTCGAAATAACTGCGCCCTTTCTTCTTGTTGTCTGCTTGAGAATCACTACCATAGTCATTTCACTTCTGTTCCCGTACATGTCAGCCTTCCTTTAGTACAGCCCCGTCGTCTAAAGTAGATTTCTCCGGGGAGGGTCAATTTGGCACAAGTCTTAACTTAAATGTTCCACCCTATAGAGGAATTGACTTTCGTAAGGATATTTTGTAGGAGAGTGAGTAGGGAAAGTCATGTGACACCAACACAGATTTTTTTTCCGTTATCCTAGTTATTATTCTCTGTTTGTTTCACACAGACGGGCAGAAACGTCCATGCTCGAGACGGGACTCAAACCCCAATCTCGCTCGTGACGCAGTACTAAAGCCAAACGCTCTAATGACGCAGGCCACGGGGACTGGTGAAAAACTTCCGTTATGTAGTGAGAAGCCATGGCGATAATTTAAAACCGTAAAAGTTAATTTACTTTCAGAACGCATTAAAAGATTGACTAAACTCCGTCTAAATTCTTCGCATAAGAACTGTGCTGAGCATACGCAAAGTAGGCAGTAAACACACTACTAATATTCTGTTTAATGAAACAAGAAAAAAGGCGAACTATGTGATTTACAGCTCACAGAGCAAACCGCGCTCTCTACAAACATCAACTTTTTAATGTTCACTACAAGATGTCATTTTAAACACAACTTGACGTTCACAACGTCGCCGTAAATCATGGTCAACTCCAGCGTCCTTAAATCAAGGCCTGCTGGAGTCCTGTAAGCTAGCTGGCAAAGTGAGCCAGCACGAATTCTGAGAGATTGTGTGATTTGTTGCAATCATAAGCACACGTGAGGCGATTTAGCATCGGTGTTTACTGTGAACAGGTGCAATCTGCCCCCATCATGATCCTCCAAGTGGAATTGTGTGTCGCCATAGGACTAAAAACGAAATAAAATAAAATCCGCAATACGCCATTCGTACCTTGTTTACTACACCATGATGTGTACCCAAATTTGTGATTTACTTAAAACTTCTTTCATTTTATACATCATTATTGTACAGATTTTTACTTATAATCTAGTAAATAAAAACAAATTGATCAAAATGAATAAAATAAAAAAAATCTGATGTGTTACACTCACATGACATTCTCTACTCTTGTAAAGACTATTTTTAAAAACCCTTATTCTCCATATGCTTCATGTTAATTGAGATATCGAGATGTCAAACTTATTGCTAATTTTCTTGTAGATGCAAAGGGAATATGGTAGGTTATAAGCGATAGTCAAATCTTTTAAGCGCTGGTTACTATGTGGCGCATTCCATTCTCTTTGCATGTCCAGGACATAAAAAAAATGAATAACGAATTTGAGAAAAACTATAAGTATTGGAAAATGTAAGGGAATAACAAGCAATATCTCTAAAATGGATCACTCAACAAAAAGAATGTATATGACATAAATTGTGTATTTTAATGCGATCTGTCTAGTAACATTTTGTCTATCTCTTATGGTTTACCAGTTATGCAAAAGTCGTTCACAATTAAGAATACTATTGGAGACATTCCCAGAAAATTCAAGATATACATTTCATTTGTCATGAAAATATCTTAAACATGACATTTTAATCAAAATCGTTAGAGCCATTTTTGAGAAAATTAAAATTTTCGAAAAATGTTCCATGTAAAGGGTAATCTGGGGTGGGGGATTTTCTTAAAAACGTTCGTGTCGCATCTCTGGAAGATACAGAACCTAAATACCAAATTTGGTGTTTATCCGACTGTTCGTTTCTGAGTTCTGCTGTTCACAGACACACACATAGACATGTTTCTAAAAATGCTTTTTTGGAATCAGGGGGTCTCAAAACATGTATTTCCGGTAAAATCTCAGTATCGAATTTTTGGGTGGATTACAATACTTCCCCTACTTACTATTCGTAGTAGAGAAAGTAATAATAAATTAAAAATCCAAAATGTAATAATTATAATTGAAATTTAAATAAAGAAATCTGACCTTTTACATTTACATGACTTTCTCTGCCATCTATCGCTTATTAGTGTATGCCTATGAATTCATTATACCGAGCTGGATAGTTCAGTGAGAGATCCGGGCTTCGATTCCTGCTAGACTGGTCATTGGTTATTTCGTGGTTGTCACAAGTCCGTAACCAAATGCTGAAGTGGATTTCATATTACCATGAATTTTTCTGCCCCTCGTTTCCTCTCATTTTGTTTCCTTTCATCTTACAAGGTAATACGGTTAGGCGCACGGTGACGTGCAGCATATGCGGTGGGTCTACTTTGAGGAGAGAACTATTTCTTCCCTGGCATGGAACCTTCTGTCCTAGCATAGGGGACATCGAAAGGGGGCCGGAGATGTTCATCTACAAACATTATGGATGCCAACCTTCGTACTCTCTCGCCTCATCTTTCCTCCTGGAGCTTTAGTAGACGTAATAGGCTTGGCCAAAGTGCTGAATTCTCCTACGCTTCTAATATCTATCCCTCTCCCTATAAATTCATTCATAGGAATTTTTCAAACGCCTTCTGGTCTTCTCTCAGTCTCTTCTGCTACATATTCAGCATTTCGGCGTTTGCCAACTCATTGCCTCTTTTGTCATTTCTCTTCTGCCTGTAGGTTTATAGTTCTGCTGACTTTCCTCTTTTCTATGTAGATATTTTTGTTTACTTTCTCTATCACCTATGGTAGGTAAAGAAAATATTGTTTTTCATTCATAAATATCTAGATTTCATTCGAAACACACGTTTTCGGGTCAACCGCGCCCAAAAAAGCTGTTTTTTTAGACAAGGGTATTATGCGTGCATCTCTGTGTAAACATTATAACTGAGAAAATAGTAAACATTTTTCTTAGATATGATAATTTGCGGTGACGATAATTTCTAGAAAATTTTCACCTGTACTTAAAGGGAAATGTATGACATCTCTATTTATCAGACCTTTTAGTTTAGAGTTACACTGCATACGAGATAGATTGAAGAACACACATTAACCTACCGACACGGGAAGCCGAGGTCGTTAAGGCACTAACTTGTGAGCTGAAGGTCTGCGGTTCAAAACCCGCCCAACCGTCCTCCCTGATTGATGTTTTCCCCAGTTTTGACGCATTCATAACTGATAAATGCCGAGTAGGGACCCTAAACTTGGTCCTTACCAAAATGTCGTATTCCAATTATCATTTCATTTAATATAACATCAGTGGCCACCGCCAGTGGTGCCGTATGCAATAATAACGGGTAATAAAGACTACTAAAAATCTGATGAGTTACACTCACGTGACTTTCTCTACTCTTGTACAAACTATTTTTACAAACGCTTACTCTCCATATGCTTCATGTTAATCGAGATATCGAGATGTTAATCTTAGTGCTAATTTTCTTGTAGATCCAAGGGGAATTCGTAGGCTTTAAGCGATAGTCAAACATTTTAAGAGCTGGTTGCTATGTGGAGTATTCCATTCTCTTTGCATTACCAGGACAAAAAAATGAATAATGAATTTCCATTTGAGAAAAAGTATAAGTATTGGAAAATTTAGTGGAATAACAAGCAATATCTAGAAAATGGTTCACTCAACAACAAAAACGTATATGACATAAATTGTGTATTTTAACGCGATCTACATTTTTGTGTCGTAAAATTTTGTCTATCTCTTATGGTTTATCAGTTATACAAAAGTCGTTCATAATGAAGAATACTTTTGGAGACATTCCCAGAAAATTCGAGATATACAACTCATTTGCCATAAAAATGTCTTAAACTTATGGTATTTTATTCAAAATCGTTAGAGCCATTTTGAGAAAAATAAAAATTTCGAAAAATGTTCCATGTTAAGGGTAATCTTGGGTGGGGGGATTTTCTTGAAAACCTTCGTGTCACATCTCTGGAAGATACTGAACCTAAATACCAAGTTTGGTGTTTATCCGTGTGTTCGTTTCCGAGTTATGCTGTTCACAGACACACAAACGGACATATTTCCAAAAACTCTTTATATGCATTCAATGCACCTCAAAACATGTATTTCCGGTGAAATCTCGGTATCGAATTTTTGGGTGGAATGCAATACTTCCCCTACTTACTATACGCAGTAGCGTGTTAGGGGTGTGAACCAAATTTGTAACATTCAACACCCCTCTTCCAGTACCTAATAGTTAATTTCGTTTAAACAGTATGTCCTTCAACCATCCTCCAGGAAGGGTTACGCTTAGAAATAAAGAACTGTATTTTGACACACCCTATGAGAACCTTTATAGGCAAGTTTCCGGCTGTCACTTTTAGAATCTGAGACACTCGATGCATACAAAGGTGCGTTCAGAAAGACACAGCAATGAATGTATTTTTGGGCTACAGATATGACCTGCGAACCTTGTGTAGATGTTGCCACTCCTATGTGTAAACTCAAACGTTTACTGACACTGTAAAGAATCCATAAGGAGTCGCATGACAGACTGAAGTGAAAGAGCAAGGTTTTATGTTTGTGCAGAAAATATGCAGGGGCGCTCCTTTCAACGCCTGCAGCAATCTCTGACCTATGCAAGCTGTAGGCACGTATCATCATCCGGTTATAACTCTGCGCTCGTTAACTTTAAGTGTAAAATGTATTTATGTGATGAGATCTACAACACATGTATCTATTTTAGAACACGGGTAATCATTACATGTCGTGTTACATTTATATCACTCTACAAACGTTTCAGAACGAAACATTTGTATTCCAACAAATTCCGTAACAGTCTTCCGTCTGACCGCTGCATTCCATAACTCCGTCCACAATGAACGTCTTGAATGTTAGAAACTAGGAAATAAAATGTTCCTTAAGTTTTGAAATTACATTTTTGGGATTTTATTTATTTATTTTTAATTTATTTTTCACTACCACTTACATAGTAAGCAGAGAACATATTGCATTCCACTGAAAAATTCGAAACCGAGATTTCACCGGAAATACATGTTTTGAGCCCCTGAATTGAAAAAAAATAATTTTTAGAAAAAAGGTCTGTATGTATGTGTATGAACCACATAATTCAAAAACTGGTATTTAAGTTCAGTATCTTCCAAGAATGCGACACGAGGATTTTCAATAAAATCCCCCACTCACAACTACCCTTTATATGGAACATTTTTATAATTTGTTTTCTATAAAACGTCTTTAACGATTTTGATTAAAATACCATATTTAAAGATATTTACATGAAAAATAAAATGTATATCTTGAACTTTCTGGGAATAGGCTGTGAAGTCCTCTTCATTCGGAAACGTTAACGAAAACGCACAATAAAAATCTGATGTGTTACACTCACATGACTTTCTCTACTCTTGTACAAACTATTTTTACAAACGCTTATTCTCCATCTGCTTCATGTTAATCGAGATATCGAGATGTTAATCTTAGTGCTAATTTTCTTGTAGATGCAAGGGGAATTGCTAGGCTTTAAGGTATAGTCAAATATATTAAGAGCTGGTTGCTATGTGGAGTATTCCATTTTCTTTGCATTACCAGGACAAAAAAATGAATAACGAATTCGAGAAAAAGTAAAAGTATTGGAAAATTTAAGGGAATAACAAGCAATATCTCGAAAATGGTTCACTCAACAAAAAAAATGTATATGACATAAATTGTGTATTTTAACGCGATCTACATTTTTGTGTTCTAAAAGTTTGTCTATCTCTTATGGTTTACCAGTTATGCTAAAGTCGTTCACAATGAATACTTTTGGAGACATTCCCAGAAAATTCGAGATATACATTTTATTTGTCGTGAAAATATCTTAACATATGATATTTTAATCAAAATCGTTAGAGCTATTTTTGAGAAAATTAAAATTTTCGAAAAATGTTCCATGTAAAGGGTAATCTGGGGTGGGGGAATTTTCTTGAAAACCTTCGTGTCGCATCTCTGGAAGATACTGAACCTAAATATCAAGTTTGGTGTTTATCCGACTGTTCGTTTCTGAGTTATGCTGTTCACAGACAGACACACACACACACACACACACACACACACACACACACACACACACACAGACCTACACACGGACATGTTTCCAAAAATGCTTTCCGGTGAAATCTCGGTATCGAATTTTTGGGTGGAATGCAATACTTCCCCTACTTACTATACGTAGTAGAGAAAGTAAAAAGATGTAGATCTCTTGAAAACACACGATTTACTTCAAATAACCTTTTTGTGGCATAAGCCATAACCTAGGTAACCGTTATTAATGGATCGATTTGCTCAATACTTAGTCACTAACTCCTGTCGATTTTCAGTTGATTCTCGCGATCTCATGGACACAGTATGGAATTGAAGGCTAGTGTAGAGCGACCAGTTTTTAAACTTTTAACTATAGCTGTTCCCTTTGTATCTATAAGAAATGTGTAATGCAGGATTTCTTCAAAGGTTTATCTCGATTAAAATAAAGCAGACAGAAAAATAAGATTTCGTAAGAACAGTTTGCATACCCTAATAAACGATAGATGGTAGAGAAAGTCCTGTGAATGTAACACAAAAGACTTTTTAAAATATTCTGTTACTTTTAGAAGGTAACCATGGGCAGTATTGTTCTATCCAGAAATGACTATCTGAGAGCGAGGAATTCGCGTGAAAATGCTGTTCAAGTTAACAACGTTATCGAATATATCTTTCTCTTCAGTACATACTTGCCAGTACATTCTAACACAGTTTCCTGTTTTCTAGATTTTAAGGATACCCATATAAAATCCACAATTTTATTTAAATTCTTTTAAAACTTTAATGAAGTAATCAGGGTTTAATGTATAATAGATACATCAAAATTTATGCACATTTTAAATTAGACCCTGAGATATTAAGTATTTAAATACTGTTTTACTGTGTTGAAAAATTGTTCTACATGATGCAATTATTTTTTTTAAAAAAAAGGGCAATGTTTTATAATTAACCTTAATTTTTATTAAGAAATTTTGCAGACGAAATTTTAATTACCCTTCTAGTTTGGGAGAAAATAAATGTCAAATGCGATATTTAAGATTTTTGCTTAAAATTTACACACTATAAGTATTGTTTAATTTTATCACAACTAAGCATTTTAACAAAACCTTATCTTATCGTTTTATCACGTTATTATAAGGAGGTATATAAAATATCATTTATACCGAAAAAAACATCATGTGAAACAATTTGAAAATGAGAATATGCCCACAAATCAAAACCCGAGAGTTTATAAATGATAACGCTAAAATACCACTTTTTCTGACTTTATGCTGTTTAAAAAGCACTTAGTGCATATACAGGCTCTCCTTTGTCCTGTTTTTCTCTCCTCTGCAGCTAATTTAATATTTGAAAATTCTGAGGATTATAACTTCAATATAGAAACACATCTAGTATTCATAGACTTCGTAAAAGCATTTGATAGGGTAGACGGAAACAAATTGCTACAAATAATGGCAGAAGACAAAGTTTTACAACCATTCAAGATATATTTAACACCTACAAGAAACATTTCCTTGCAGTTCAAGTTGATGGTAGCTTATTAGAATGGGTAAATATAAACACAGGTGTAAGACAAGGTTGTGGACTTTCTCCATTGCTCTTCATAATCTACATTAACCATTCGATTAAAATTTGGAAAGAACTTCCACGTGGATAAGTAATTTTAAATAGATGAAAATTCTTAGATATAATTCTTTTTGCAGATGATATAGTGTTAATAGCGGATAATAAAGACGATTTACAACGCGCTACATACAATTTACACAAAATATCATATCAGCACAATATGGAAATTTCATTATATAAAATTAAAATAATGGCATTTAAGGAAGTATAACCAAGAAACATTTGTATAAAATCTACAACATTAGAAAGAAAACATGAATTTTTATACCTTGGATACAAACTGTCATTTGTTGATGAAGTTTATATAAATGATTGAAGTTAGTAAAACAGTGGGAATAATCAATTGTGTCTTCAAACCAGCTTTAGTACAAAAACACACTCGTCTAAGGCTGTACAAAACCTTAGCAAGATCTGCGCTATGTTACGGCAGTGAAGCTTGGGCCCTAAAGGAAAGAGATAGAAGCAGAATAACTGCTTCAGAGATAAAAGTTATACTAAGGGCTGCTGGTTGCACTAAATGGTGCCTAAAGACCAATGAGTTTAGTTTAAAAGAGCTGAAGATACAACCAGTCCTGGAATATATGCAACATTGCCTATATAGTTTGGGCCCAGAACGCATTTCGGAAGCTGTAATGCAGTACATTCCTAGGAGAAACAGATCACTCGGCCGTCCCAAGAAGAAATGGAGGGAAAATTTCTTAGTGAGATCCTATCAGGCCTGATAAATTAAATTAAATTAAATTGAGTTTTACTTATGGACGCTCTAACTGTTATAGTCCTTAGCGTCCCATTCTATATTGGGGTGAAAGACTGTACATTTTGCTCAGATGTCTCTTTATCAGGCTTGAGGTTCTTTTACGTGCCGTAAATGTACATGAGAACCACCGGCTTTACTTCTCTTTCGAAGAAAGCTATGCTAAGGAATTTTACGCCGAAAAAATCCATCGCCCTCCGCCGCGTTTGAACTCGCGACCTCGGGAACTAGAGAGCATGGTAGCCACTACACCACGGAGGACGACAACAGGCCTAATGGCCTAACACTTGGTTGGATGAAGAATTAGAAGAAAAAGATTCCTGAGGCCTCTCTAGAATGGCATGTTTTCAATTTTAAATTGCAAAACTCGTTCTTTTATTGCAATTTTATAGGAAGCTAGGGTTACAGACAGGCATTTAAATCGCTATATGACATGCTCTGAAAGTCGTACAACTATAAAACCTACTGAGGTAGTATTTTTAACGCTTAAATAATTCCAGTCTAATTATATAATCTGTAAATTCAATAACAGCCCGCCTTAAAGCAATATGTGTATGTAACAATATATAAAAAGTGTATATTAGTCATTGTAAATGTTTATATTATTGTATGCATGTTCAATAATGTTATGTGAATGTATTACGTAATTTAATAATGTAGAAGCTGTAAGAATAATAGGTTAAAAGCTGCTAACAATGAGATAACCTTCAGGCAATAATCACTAAGGAAGTTTAATAATGCTACTATTCATTATTGGAGCAACAATAATGTAATTTTGTGACAGTTTATAAAAATAGCCAATCAACAACCAGAAAAAGCTTTAGTTAAATGAAGGTATTCTATTGGACTAGGATTAGCTAATCAGAAACTGAAATATAGCAAACTTTACAAATTTAGAATTCAGTTGGTTGTAGACAATGTTCCTAACCGGACGCGAGAAATTTAATACATATTCGTGTGAGACAAAAATAGTTTAGTGTTAAAAAGTGCAGGTAATTAATAAAAGAATCTCACAGCCATCTATATCAGTGAAGTGTTGTTTAAATTGTGTCAAGGATTAATAAATGTAGTGAAGAAAAATTGTAATCTGTGTAAGCCTACATTCTTCAGTCGCACCACTCCCTTTTAAGACATTCATGTATCTAAAAATAAATACTGGCGCAGCCGAGGCAAACATAAATATATAATATTTAAAGAAACAGTCAAATTACAAAGTTAATATTTTTAAATTTGGGACGAAGGCTACCGGAAACTTTTTACCATACGTGCGGTTGCAACTGCTTCAAGTTCGGCTCCCCAACAGTCGAAATATAACACACCTTCAAACTTGCATTCCATACGTGAAGTAACAAATCTACTTCAAATTAGCTCCCAAAACGTGGGCAAATAACAATACAATAAAACCTTCTTCACTAGATAAAGTAGGTTTGTAACTTTGTTATCCTACAGCCCACCAAGGGCCTCGGCCTGCCCACCCGATTACCGGCTCCACGTCCACTTACGTACGGCAGAGGCGGTCGATCATCCAACCGATACGGGGAGGTAATGTGGCCAACATAATGCAACCCTCAACCGGAAATTTGACTCACGAGGCCAGAACCGCTGCCTATCGTAACTCCTCACTTTCCTCAGATGCTGAGTGGGCACCGGTCGTATAACCGGAACATTAAATCCGCACCCTTGTGGGTGGGATCAAACCCAAGCGCATTCCACGCTTTGGCCCACAGCGTCACGAACAGAAATTTATAGAGTTTAGCAGCACTAGAATTATGAAACTTGGCAATTTTTGGCCTTTTTAATCACAGATGGGTATGCTTAAAGAGCAACAGTTATACGAATCATTGTGATTTCCAGTATATCGTATGATTGACACAGCATCCTACTCGTCACAGGCGCCGACTTTACTGAAAAATGGTTAGGTACTATAAGGGTTCAGATGTGTATTGACAGCTCACCCCTCTTCAAGCCAGCGCCCTATATTCCTCACATTTTACACTTATTTATCAGCACCACTGGAACTAGCCATTGTGGTATGTTTCTCTACTAGACGAAACAAATAAATGAACAAAATACGAACATTTGAAACGTCTGGCTACATGTTTTATCATAGATAATCCGACGAGAGGTTACGACTTCATCTGATGAAACTCGTAACCTCGAATGGGCTTTATTAAGACTATTCCATGAATACAATGTAACATATTATATAAATTATAATTACTTTCTTACTTGTGTAGCTTAAAATCAAATTATCATTGTGTCACCTGTCAGATTCACGGCATACATATTAAATAAATGAACAATCGAATGTGTTACGGAAAACAAACCAATGCTACCAACAGTGCGAATAAGAAAATAGTAAAAATTAGGGTAAGCGAAAAATCAGAACACAATAAAGGCATTTTTCAAGAACGTAATTTATTTGGAAATTGACACTATTTCAATATGCATTCATTTAAAACACATTTTTACTTTCTCTAATACGTATAGTTAGTAGCGGAAGTATTGTATTCCACCCAAAAATTTCATGTCGAGATTTCACCGTTTTGAGGCCCCTGAATCCAAAAAAAAAGCATTTTTAGAAAAAGATCCGTGTATGTGTGTGTGTGTCTGTCTGTCTGTCTGTCTATCTGTCTGTCTGCGTGTCTGTGAATATAATAACTCAAAAATGAAAATTTGTATTTGGTATTCAGGTTGGTATGCCTTACAAAGATACTACACGAAGATTTTCAAGAAAATCTCTCTACCGCAAACTACCCTTTACATGGAAAATTATCCGAAATCTTTTATTTTCTAAAAAATGGCTCTTAAATATTTTTATTAAAATACCATTTATTGAAGATATTTACATTACAAATAAAATGTTAATCTTGAATTTTCTGGGAATAGCCTGTGAAGACCACCTCATTTGGAAGAAGGTTTGTATAATCTTATATAAATAGTAAACGTTAAAGCGGTAGACGAAAACGTTCTACACAAAAAATGTAGATCTCTTTAAACACACAATTTATCTCAAATAAGTCTTTCTGTGACATAAGCCATTTCTGAGATATCCGTTATTAAAGGTTCGAATTGTTCATTTCTTGGTCTTTCTGTTCTGACAACATTAGTTGTTCCTGGCGATTGCATGAAAGCCGTATGGAATTTCAAAGCTAGAATATAGGAAGTAGATTTAGAATATTAAAGTCAGCCAACCAGAAGCGCGTAAGGCCAAAGTTTCAAATTTATATACAGGGTGGACCACTTAAGTTGAGATTGTACAATATCTCTAAAACTAAGCGTTGTAGAAAGAAATATCCTTGATAAAAGTTGCTTGATATTATGGGGGTGACGACCATTAATCCTGTTTTGTTTGGAGGATATTATGATGGTCATTTTAGGGTCAGTTTAATTATTTTAAATGGGTACCTACATTTTGTATGTAGTTCTGTCATTAGCAAATGGGTTATAAAAAGCTGTTTATTTTGTGGTGAGGAATAAGGAAATAAAATAAAAAATGCTAGTACACAATTACGAAACTAACTTGACCATCCATGGATGATCCTGCCATTCATTGCGCTCTTTGTACACAGCCATCGTTGTTATTTACATTGGTGTAAGAACAAGTGCAAAGTGCTTTATACAAATGTTTAGTTTTTTGCGAGGAGTGAAAAAACAACATTAAAAAGGTAGGTCCCCATTTAAAAAAAAATTAAATTGACCCTAAAATGACCATCACAACGTCCTCCAAATAAAACACGACTAATGGCATTTACTTTACCCCATAATATCAAGCAGCTTGTATTCAAGATAATTTCTTCTACAACGCTTAGTTTTGGAGGTATTGTACAGTCTCCAATGGTCCACCCTGTATAAGGTAGAGACACCAACCTAAGATTGTTCAGCTGAATCAAGTTATGGTGGCTTAGACGTGGATGAGAGCGGATCACGCTGAAGCGAAGTCGCATAAAGTGCATACGCAATTACCGATAAACATGTAGGAAAATCAATTAAGTATTACAAAGTGTTAAGAGGACGAAAGTACGTTCCGTCTGATCTAAAATTTATGAAGTGTGAATGTTTAGTAAAATGTAATGACAGTACTCAGTCGTTTTTGCGAAGCAACGCCTGCTTAATCATAACAGCTTGCTCTCATATACTAGTATTTCTCAGATGACAAATACATTAAAGGCACTAACAGAAATTTATTTTTCAACTGTGTTACAATAACTGTGGAACAATAACGAAAAACTTGATGTGTTACACTCACATGACTTTCTCTACTCTTATACAAAACTATTTTTACAAACGCTTATTCTCCATCTACTTCATGTTAATCAGATAATCTCTTGCTACTAATTTTCTTGTACGTGCAAGGGGAATATGGTAGGCTTTAAGCGATAGTCAAATCTTTTAAGAGCTGTTTGCTATGTGGAGCATTACATTCTCTTTGCATGTCCAGGACATAAAAAAAATTTGATGTGTTAGACTCGCATGACTTTGTCTACTCTTGTGCAAATTATTTTTACAAAACGCTTATTCTCCATATGCTTCATGTTAGTCGAGATATCGAGATGTTAATCTTATTGCTAATTTTCTTGTAGATGCAAGGGGAATTGGTAGGCTTTAAGCGATAGTCAAATATTTTAAGAGCTGGTTGCTATGTGAAGTATTCCATTCTCATTGCATTACCAGGACCAAAAAACAAAACAAACAAAAAAAAACGAATTCCCATTTGAGAAAATGTACACGTATTGGAAAATTTAAGGGAATAACAAGCAATATCTTGAAAATGGTTCACTCAACAACAAAAATGTATACGACATAAATTGTGTATTTTAACGCAATCTACATTTTTTGTGTACTAAAATTTTGTCTATTTCTTATGGTTTACCAGTTATGCAAAAGTCGTTCACAATGAAGAATACTTTTGGAGACATTCCAAGAAAATTCAAGATATACATCTTATTTGTCATGAAAGTATCTTAAATATATGATATTTTAATCAAAATCGTTAGAGCCATTTTTTAGAAGTTTAAAATTTTCGAAAAATGTTCCATGTAAAGGGTAATCTGGGGGGGATTTTCCTGAACACTTTCGTGTCGCATCTCTGGAAGATATGAACCTAAATACCAAGTTTGGTGTTTATCGGACTGTTCGTTTCTGAGTTATGCTGTTCACAGACAGACACATAGAAACACACACAGACATGTTTCCAAAAATGCTTTTCTTGGATTCAGGTGGCCTCAAAACATATATTTCCTGTGAAATCCCGGTATCGAATTTTTGGGTGGAATACAATACTTCCCCTACTTACTGTGCGTAGTAGACAAAGTAAAAACGAATAACGAATTCGCATTTGAGAAAAAGTCAAAATATTGGAAAATTCAAACAAATAACATGGAATATCTCGGAAATGGTTTACTCGACAAAAAATGTATACGACATAAATTGTGTGTTTAATCATTATGTTAAATTGTGTGATCTACATTTTCTGTGTAGAAAACTCTTGTCTATCTCTTACGGTTTATCAGTTATGCAAAAGCCATTCAGAATGACGAGGAATTTTGGGAACATTCCAAAAACAAATTCAAGATATACATTTTATTTTTTATGAAAATATCTTAAATATATGACATTTTAATCAAAATCGTTAGAGCCATTTTTGAGAAAATCAAAATTTTCGAAAAATTTTCCATGTATAGGGTAGTCTGGGGTGGGGGTGTTTTCTTGAAGACATTCGTGTCGCATCTTTTGAACCTAAATACCAATACGAATTTTCGTTTTTGAGTTATGCTGTTCACAGACACACACATACATACGGACCTTTTTCTAAAAATGATTTTTTTTTGGATTCAGGGCACCTCAAAACATGTATTTCCCGTTAAGTCTCGATATCGAATTTTTAGTTGGAATGCAATACTTCCCCTACTTACTTTACGTAGTAGAGAAAGTAAAAATTATCAGATGCCGATGTCTTCAACACCAATTATAAACAGTGGCACCCAACAATCAAATTACACTGATTATGCAGACATTCAAATCACAACAACAATTACGTAGACACAAGAAAATACCGGTGCAACCAACACTAACTTATGCGTATGCAAACTGGAGAATCAATAGATCAGATAAAAGAAAAGTGGAAACAACTACTATAAAATTCCCTTTAGTATGAAGTGGTATTTGTTGGTTGGTAGTTGGAAGATGCTTCATGTTTATATGCACAATGTATGGGAGCCAATTTGTCGCGGTCACTTCGTGTTATCTTTTACTGGGCGCCTGTTATTGTATTACTACTTTGAATGTTGGGTTCATTGTCCTCCGGCTAGCTATTATTTCTCGGTCAAGCAAATCTCTTGAACAGGGTGTGTAAACGGAAAGGATTTGTTACTCACAGATAACAGTGATAAAAGAATTTGTTTTTACACTTTTATTACCGTCACAATTAATTAAGTTCACATATTGACTCTTGATACACGCCAAACTGAAACTGTTATATTTTCTAATATCACTATAATCACTTATTTACTGCACATTATTAATTCGCGTGTTTCACATCTATAACAAACTTTAAGACGCGAGAGATTCTGTAGAATTGCGTAACGTGTACTTTATGTATGCTTCCGTTGAACTACGCCACGTATAACTCACGAATACTTATGTTGAACTGATCGACGTATTACACGCGAATGCTTCTGTTGGACTGACGAAATCTGCCTCTGACTTTATCTTTTTATACTCCCACACCCCGATATGCCTAAAGATTATAACCGAGCTGCTATTGGTTAATAAAACGCGCCAACATTAGCGTCTATTTTTGTATCCAATCAAAAATTACGAAAACATATGCTCTAGGGAAAATATTCCCGCTATTTCTAAGAAAAGCGTCATTTGTTTGTCTCTTCTAATTAATATTCAACTCACCCCCTCGCACATTGTTATCAGCTCCTATTGTCAGTTTCAGTGAAGCCGTGTAAACTTATTTCCTAACAATGCTTATAATTAACAAACATCTCAAATCAATGTCATACAATAATGCTTATTTACACTACAATCACTCTGGCATTTACATTATTGTGATACAAATTACTGCCACAAGTAGCAGACTACAAATTGTTAGATAAGAGTAAACACTCAATTAAACATTAACAACCTAACAGAAAGAATCCAAAACCTAAAGCTTCATCACATTGAAAAATGTCACCCAACATAACTATATACAGGGTTATTCAAAAAGAAAAAACAGACTTTAAATATTTATTTCTAATGAACGAAAATAGATAGCGACACATACGATTCATCACTAAACAGAGAAAACTTCAAAATGCTATCTTATGTGTTCAAAATGTACACCATTTGTTATGCGAGGACGACCAGTGCTTTTCCGTTTGCATACGCAATCATCTACAAATTTATTGTATCAACTGCAATTTTGTATGACAAGGCAGCTCATTGTTAAACTTACAACGAAATGCACGCTGCAATGAAACAATGGATTCACTCTTTGCATAATACAGCGCACAAAACGACTTTTGCTGTGGCATCGCCATTTTCTCGTAAACAAACACAGCGCAGCTGTAGGCACTGAATGGAACTAATAGATGAGGTTTAAAACTTTGAACTTTCCTCTACTCAATGTGTCGTACGTGTCGCTATCTATTATCGTTCATTAAAAATGTATATTTAAAATCTGTTCCTTCTTTTTGAATAACCCTGAATTCTAATCGATTATCAACATAAAGGAAAAATAAATATTGGCCATTCATTAATAGAATAGAGAGACTAAATCTCTTGAAGTTGTAATAGTCCAAAGCCTAAATCCATGAAGAGAAAAAAATTAAGAACTATTCTATGACAAAATATGAAAATACATCGAATATCAAGAGATACGTGCCTTATTCATTTGTTATCAAAAGCCCAGATGGGAAAGAATTAAATGTAGAACCGAATAATAAAATGAGTATGCGTGAACAAGAGAAGACAGGCAGGACCTTTCTGCACAACCGTTTCCCATTTAAAATAAATCTGGCTGTCCTAAAGGATACTTCAGCCACCTCATCACAGTTACGAGAGCAAGAGGGGAGTTACGAGCAGCCAGACGAAGGGGCCTCCAGAACTGGAGTACACCACCACTATAGTGGGGCCTTTGTGCTTCCAACGTGACCCTGTGATACCGGAATTGTTAACTCGTATGATTAGTAATTTTATAGAGACATGATAGGGAAATAGATGAATAATTGCATTACATAATTTTCGAATATTAAATCAATACATAATGGAAGAAAAAACGTTACAATTTTGCAAGCAAATAAGTCAGGCAGTACCAGGCAGATTACGGGTTCAGGAAAAGCAATTAGTTAAAGTGTAGAGCAGCTAAGGTAATTAAGCGTTCCGGCGGACTTAAGTCAACAAAAAACCCATTACTCAAGACTCAGGTAGCTAGAATTCAAGACGTTAAGAAATAAGATATATGTGAAGCGCACGTAGGCCAGTTCGGAAAATTTAAAAAGAGGAAGAATTCTTAGAACTTGGTAGTCAAAGAGTAAAAGTTTTGTTTCCCATGCGTAAGATTTGGCAATGTATAATGTAGGAACTTTGGTGGGGTAGTTCTAAAGTAGGCGAGACTTAATAAAATTTGTGTACAGCCTTAGATGCTTACAACCTTTTATGGTGATCGGCAGTTCATAGCGCCTAAGAACGGGCTGGGTTATCAGTTACTTAGCGGTAGCCGCGAGGGGTTTTACCGGCAAGTATATTAGCGACTCGCGGCAATTACGCTGCGGCAATTTATTTTATTACAGAAAGAATTATTTTAAACCTTAAAATTGATACCGCAGAAGTTAGCAGGTATAATAATTCGATTGTTATAGTTTCAAGTGTTACGATTCATAATCAGTTTCATTTTTTATCTTCAAACTTTCGGCAACTCGCTTCAATAGCTCAAGTATTAGTTCTCATTAAATTTCTCAATCGATTTAAATGGGTGTTATAGCTGGCGCAAAATTTCTGAAATCGTGACCTTGAATACCACCCCAGCTGCCGAGCCTAGGAATGGTTTATGTTTAGCTTAATCAACGAAAGCGATATAATACCTTTGCTTACTCATAGTGCGTAACACGTACAGTCTGCATAGAAAGTGTCCGCATCTTGTTGTAATTTCAAAGAGCAGTACCTAAATAGTGCTTATATTATATTTGTTATATTTATAACCATGGCTCCTACGTTTTCGAAGTTAAGTGGTAAGGTATTACATACTCAAAGCAGGGAAATAATTGCAAATGAAACAAGAAGGCGAGATGAGGGAAGAAAATATATGTTCACCCCAGTTCCACAAAAGCCTTAAGAGAGTGAAAGAAAGAGTAGCCAAAGAAACCGGTGTTTCATGAGTTCCGTTTCCAGAGCTCTCAAAGATAAGAAAAAACATATGGATGAACTTACTTAACTTAACTATAACTTACTTAAAGTCAACAAACCACTTTAGAAGTCATACATACTTGACGAGATATTAATACAACATGGCCATAATGTACTTAGACTGCCACTTAAAGACTGCCTAGATCTAAACCAAATGGAATTAATCTGTTCTGATGTCAAAAAATGGTGGCCTGCAGAAATATCACTTTTAAATTAAAAGATTTGGCGCAGTTATGTCGCCAGCGATTTGCAGAAATTGGAAGGCCAGAATGGGAAAATGCATGTTGACATGTTGAATACATTTAGAATCATTATTTCGAAAAAGGTGGAATTGCAGAAAATCAAATAGAAAGAGTTCTCATCCAGGATAATGGTGCAGAAAGTAGTGAAGCAGTGATGACTGCAATGATGTGAGTGATTCCGAAGAAGAGGAAGGGCTGTCAGGTGAGGAAGAATTGGAGTCAGATGATTGACAGTGTTTTATATTAAGCGCTTTTTACAGTATATAACTATGAGTTCATCAGTGCAGTGCATAACCTGTGTGCGGATATTTGACAATGACTGTTCCACGCACTCCTGCAGCATGCAGACGACCGGTCACCTCCTGATCTGGTAAGTAAATGCTTCATAGCTGTCATTAAGATTTTCACATGTCTAGAACTGTTGCGCCAATTATATCTTACATTACGGCCACGCATATCCTGAGAGAAAGATCTCATAACCAATCCCTGTTGGCAGCAAACTCAACAGCTGGAGACGACGTAAAAAGGTGACACCGGGCATTCGGCTTCACCTGGGAGGAAGAGGAGACCCGAAGGGCGGCCAGTTCCGGAAGACGATGTGCGCTAGCAAGGACGGGGTCCCTAACATTCCAACGGCACCAATCCCGGCGCCGACTAGCCCTGCCTTAGCCACACGCACTTGGATGTAGCGAGACAGATACCAGAAAGGAAGTGGGCTCCACTTGTCCCACTAAGCGCCACAGAGAAATCTTCACCGTCCTGCTGCAACACACCAACCGCCGTCGCCCGGTCCTGCAACTCTAGCAGATGAGGTGAAACAGATGGAAGGAAATTATAATGGCAGAAGGTGAATTACCATAGCATTCGCCTACCGACTTGGAGAAACCACGGAAATAAAACCATGGTCAGAGTGACCGGACCGACAGGAATTGGGTTCGGAACCTCCCGAATTGCAAGCCTCACACATTACCATGAGCTATCTTGCTCAATCAAGAGTGGAGTACAAAACTTTGACTTGCAGTTACTATTTCTACTGAAGCAAGGCCTGTGAAAATTTTATAAACTTGTTTCCTGCCTTCAACAAACTTTCGTTCAAAAGCTGCCACGTGTTCTCGAGCAATAGTCTTTAGAGAAAGCCTAATCCTGGTTGGTATCCTCTTCACTGCAACTACCACATTGCTAAGCAGAATCAAATACGTGTGGCTAGCTCTCTACTCGAGTGCGTGCGTATGTCATTAAAAGGAGAGTCTGGCGTGATTTGTTGAAGTCTATGATTAAAGAAAACTTGCTTCCCACTTCCATGATAAAACTGTGACGACAGCGCTACCTACGTGAAGTACGTCCAAGCAACCGAAGTGTGTCTCTACACGTTCATAATGCTGCTTTGGCTGCAAATTTCTGTGCATTCCTTAGCGTGCTAGCTATATTTACTCCATGACAAACTTATTTTTGGCTCCCACCAGTGCATTGTTTCTTTGTTTGGTACTGATACAAGTTGAGTAAAATATGTGGAACCAAACCGGTAGCATGTCTAATTTTGAAGAAGCTTTAGAACAAGAAAATATTTGTCTACCACGTACATAGTAGGTAAAGAAGGTATTGCATTTCACCCAAAAATTGTATACGGATATTTCACCGAAAATACACTTTTGAGGAGATAATTAATCATCTTTGAATATTATTTATAAAACTTAAGATTTTATTTTTACAATAAAAATGTAATGTTTTATTTTAAACTATATACATTATAAATCTAAGATGTAAATTTATTTAACCACTTGAATAATAAGTTAGCAGCCCTTATTCGATCAACACATCTTCTTAATTGGAATATAGTTATCCCTTGAATAAAAAAATTATAAAAAGCTGTGTATGTGTGTGGGAGGGAGCATAAACTCAAAAACGAAAAGTTGGATAAAAACAAACTTGGTATTTAGGTTCAGTAGCTTCCAAGCATGCAACACGAAGATTTTCCAGAAAACCCTCATACTCCAAACTACCCTTTACATGAAACATTTTTCCATTTTTTTTATTTTATAAAAAAATAGCTAACGATTTTGATGAAAACACCATCTCGTATAAAAGATATTTTCATGACAAATAAAATGTATATCTTAAATTCTCTGGGAATAGCCTGTGAAGTCCTCTTCATTCGGAAGAAATTTAAACTGTAGACGAAAATATACTACACAAAAAATGTAGATCTCTTTAAAACATACAATTTACTTCAAATAATCTTTTTGTGGCATCAGCCACTTCGGAGATATCCGTTATTAATAGTTCGAATTGTTCAATACTTAGCAATTCTGATAAGCCCTGTCAATTTTCAGTTGTTTCTAACGATGTCATGGAAAGGTGTTTCGAATTTTAAGGCCAGCATATACGCCTAGTTCTAAAACATTTGACTATCGCTATTCCGTTTGTATCTATAACGAAATGTGTAATATATATTTTTCCGGTAAGTTTATCTCGGTTAAAATGAAGTAGCTAGGAAAATAAACTTTCATAAGAATAATTTATGTACCCACTAATAAGCAATAGAAGGTAGAGTTATATGTTAATGTGAATGTAACACATCAGATACCATTTTCTACTTCATGTTGATTGAGATAAATCTCTGCAGAAATAGTCTCATTTCACATTTTGTTGTAGGTACAAAAGAGGTAGAGGAAAGCGAATCAATAGACAAATGTTTCAAAACCGGGTCGCTATATGCTGACCTTAAAACTCGATACTTTTTCCATGACATCACGGGAACAAATGAATAACGACAGCACTTTAAACAAGATAAAACTATCGAAAAATTCGAGCCAATAATAATGGATATCTCAAACATGCTGATGCAACAAAACAAAATTATTTTAAATAAATTATGTGTTTTTAAAGAAATCTTAATTTTTGTAAAGTGTTATATATATCATACGAAATTATGTAAACCGAATGAAGAGAACTTAAAATGCTATTCCCAGAATATTATTTTAATGTAAACATTTTATTTGGCATGTTGTACCAAATCCACCCTTCCAGGAGAAATATACACTACGCGACGGGCATGTATCAAAGGAACGCTGCCGAATGCGGCAAAAAGAAGTGCAACGATTAACTTAGCAGTTCTTCTTCTTGTAGCGAACTAGTTGAAGAACTGCTACGTTAATCGTTGCACTTCTTTTTGCCGCATTCGGCAGCGTTCCTTTGATACATGCCCGTCGCGTAGTGTATATTTCTCCTGGGAGCGTGGATTTGGCACAATGTTAATATGTTAAGTATAGGCATTTTAATTAAAATCGCTAGAGCAATTTTTGAGAAAATCAAAAGCATCGAAAAATGTTCTTGTAAAGGAAGTTTGGGATTTGGATTTTTTTTAATTACTTTCTCTCCCGCATACCTACTTAGTAGATAAGATATTGCACTCCAAGCAAAAATTTTATACCAATATTTTACCGGAAATACATGTTTTGAGACCCCTGAATAAAAAAACGTTTTTAGAGAAGGGTCCGCGTGTGCGTCTGTCTGTGTGTTTATCTGTAAACAGCATAACTCAAAAACGAAAAGTCATTTAAATACCAAACTTGGTATTTAGGTCCAGTTGCTTCCAAAGATGCGACACGAAGATTTTCAAGAGAATCCCCCACCCCAGATTATCTTTTACATGGAAGACTTTTCGAACTGTTTGGTTTTCTAAAAAAATGCCTCTAACGATTTTGATTAAAATACCGCATATTAATATATATATACACATTACAAATAATATGTATATCTTGAATTTTCTGGGAATAGCCAGTGAAGTCCACTTCATTTGGAAGAAATTTTGTGTAACCTTGTATAACTGGCAAACCTTAAGCGATAGACGAAAACGTACTTTACAAAAAATGCAGATCCGGGGAGTTTCAATCTGGAAAAGGTAGGGACCCTGCCTCTGCCTCTGTCTCCTGGTCCACTCTCACCCCCCAAACCCGGGGACACTCCGTCTGGGACTTCGGGTACAAAAGATCTTGGAGGTCGAGGGCTAAGTCTCCGTCCGTACCTAGTCCTACTCCTACTATCAGGTGACTGTGAATGCCCAAAAACAGATTTTAAAAGTTCGTATTTCATTATTTATTTATTCGCAGATTACGTTAAGGAGATTTTGGTTTTTCTAAGAAATAATAAGTTATTAACTTCCCATGTTGTATTCGTAAATGAACAATGAACCGTTATAAACAACCTCGGATACCAAATATTAATATTTGCTAAAATATATACAGAAATGGAGGTGTCCTATTTCCCCATTTCCTCAGTATTTGAAAACAAAGCAAGTAAAACCAAACCTTTCAAAATGAAGGGTTTCTCCTTTTATACAGACAATAGCTTCCAGTCCCCTACTGAACTCTCTGTAACGCCAAGGCAAGGATAAAGCGAACTGCCCTTTAGCAATGGGTTAGCGAGGTAAGGAGAATATGTGCTGCACTTTTTACCCTCGTGGTTGTAAGAATAAAGCCCTTCCCTTCCAACCACACCACTTGCCCTACGAATCCTCGAAACAGTGTCACGTCACATGACTGTGATACGTCATATGACTATGATACGTCACACGTAACTGAGCTGACTGATACTTCCCTGCTTAATAAAATATAAGTTTTATTAAAATTATATTTTGCAGCTAATTGAATCTCCCATGCAGGGCAATTTTCTTCCTAGGTATTAGAAAATTTACCTCAACCTTTTACACGCTAATATAATAATTTAGAAGGATTTTTCCACTATTATAAAAATGCGCATTGGGTGAATTAATCCTAAAACGTTGTGTAATTCTAACTTTGATATTTGCAGTAACAATTATAATTAACTAGTAGAATCTGCAGTTCCGCTGCGATAAAGGGGATTCATCTCTGCTCCTCCCTCTCCTCCTGGTTTACAATCATTCTGCTCCAACTCTCCTCTTCAAAAAACTCTGGCTGCACCTCATCCTCCCCCTCTCCTGTTTTCTTCCTTGCCTCCATCTCCTTCCCCATTCTAACCCTCTTTCTCCCCTTTGCTTTCCCTTCTATTGCAATCTCCTCCGTTACCACCTCCTCTCTCTCCCTTCCTCTCTGTGCAGTGTACATGACATGCGATATATTGAAAACAGGCAATAAAACTTTGTCTTTCTTTTGAGACATTAATGAAATTAAACCACAAACAACAGATTTAATAATACACACATTATGTATTATGTTCCTTATGTTTGTTATGCTATCGAACTATACTGCTTCCCCTAACAATTGTGAATAATAAAGGACATGTTTAACTTCTTGAATATTCATTCTGTGAAATCTTGTATAACGAAATTTGTCAGGTATTTTTTTTATTTTGTGCCCCCAACTTGAATCCCCAACTTTTGGGGAAAGTGGTTCAGATTCCTTATATTATTTTCTCTAACAGTGAGTCTTAAGTTATGTTTTGTACCAAGCTGCACAGTAATCAGCTCGAACATTCTTGAACACACACACACACACACACACACACACACACTGCGATGATTCATTTCAGAGTACCCATTATAAGCATTCATATCAGTTACTTAAAACTGAAAATTATCAAAACAGTCAATTTACTTTGTTTTTGTTTTGCAAAACAGAATTTTAAAAAAATAAATTTTTATACTAGTTCCAACAATTTAGTTATGGGGTTATGAAATTACAATCTCGAAACAAAATATTTCATTGCTGTTCAAATAATAATAATAATAATAATAATAGCTACTGGAAATATTATAGATCAGCCTGCAAAATTTTAAGATAAATTATTCATATATTTGTAGAAAGATGTTTCACCTATCCCAGTTAATGAGGTAACTTTCAGGTGTTATATAGGGCCATTTCTGAGAATCTTGAAAGTTCACAGCGCCTCTTTCGGTTGCTGAGGATTTTGTTGAAATATTATACGATTACGATGAAGGGAATTCTCGAAAACACGAGCTATTCGCTTTAAATACTCACAGGTTCTGCTTGGTCGTCTCGTGGAGATGATAAATGTTATTCTACTTGGCCGTTAGTTTATTGTAATGGTCACGGAATGATGTTTGCACCGCAACTGCAGAAGCTATTTTCGCAAATCCTAACACGCAAATAAATTTCGTTGCTTGTTTGAAAATGACTTTAATTCCACGTCCTGGAGCTGGTGTAGGTATGCCGCTAACATTTCAGTTTCACACTTCAGCTAGCTATAAAAACAAAACGTAGACACGTTCACGTGTTCGCTGACTGCTAGGACAAATGAAGAGCTCTAATATCTTCGTAGTAAAATGGGTTTGACAGATTCATGTTAACAAACAAGCATATCAAATTTCTATGTGTAAGATCGAGTATCTTTGCGGTCATGTCAGTGTGCATACATTAAATACGCGACATCAGAGGGCATTGCATTTATCATTCCCACGTAAAACTTAGCAAAAACTTACTCTTGAAAAGGGAAAAGGGCTAACTGTTACTAACTGGATCAATAACAGGGAAGAAAAGCTTCAACTTTAAACAATCCTGACTGTCCATCATAACCATCTATCATTTTGTAATTATTTGTTAGGTAATTTGTATATTACCTAACTTTTGTCTGTACAAATATCGATGTCCAACAGAAGAGTCATTGCATAAATGCTGTTTAGTCGACCACACTGTACTACGCTGATTACATGTGACGTAACTAAACCCTTATGGCATCCATAATACTCCAGCGACTCATTAAAGTTTTACTCGGCGGCGCGTTTAGCTCCCCTATCGCCCATACCCTTTAACATCTTCTAAGCCGCAGTCCACTGGGATTCATTCCCCAAATAAACAATTAAATGTGTATTTAAAATAAAATAAATGTTATTCATTGTATTTGTAATATTCCAACAAATTGAGTTTATTTCCTTTGCTTCAATATGTGTTGCTTTCACGTTACCTGCAAACAACAATAAATACAGCGTGAACTCAACAACTCCCAAACAAGCTCAAGGTTCTACCATCATCATTGCCATCCGACCAGCAATTAACTATATACAATTAACAATGTAAGATCTCTTTATAAAAACCCAATAAGTTTCAAATTTAGTATAGTCGACCACACTCGCTACCTCTCGTTTCATAAATATACTGGCGTCTTAAATACTATCAACAGTAGTATCACTAGTGCTGATAGTTTTTCATGACAATTTAATTGAGGTTAATGAATGCTTCTTTTCATAATTATTTCGCGACCGAAGGTGGAGAAATAATTATCTTGGGAAAAGAAGCACAAGTTTGAAACCGAAATTAAATTGTCATGTAAAACTAGTAGGACGAGTGCTACTCGGCTAGATAATCACATAAAAACTTATCATGAATTTACCTAGTTTAGCACCAACCATGTTTGTTAGTCATTGCAGTGTAGATTATGATGCATGTTTGTCAAAAGGAAGCAAATGCTACGTGATCTCACTCACTGCATTCATACAAATTAAAAAAATCTGATGTGTTACACTCACATGACTTTCTCTACTCTTGTTCAAACTATTTTTACAAACATTTATTCTCCATATGCTTCATGTTAATCGACACGTTAATCCTATTGCTCATTTTCTTGTAGATGCAAGGGGAATTGGTAGGCTTTAAGCGATAGTCAAATATTTTAAGAGCTGGTTGCTATGTGGAGTATTCCATTCTCTTTGCATTACCATGACAAAAAAGATTAATAACGAATTTGAGAAAAAGTATAAGTATTGGAAAATTTAAGGGAATAACAAGCAATATCTCGAAAATGGTTCACTCAACAAAAAAATGTTGTGTAGTAAAATGTTGTCTATCTCTTATAGTTTACCAGTTATGCAAAAGTCGTTCACAATGAAGAATACTTTTTAGAGACATTCCCAGAAAATTCTAGATATACATTTCATTTGTCATGAAAATATCTTAAACATATGATATTTTAATCAAAATCGTTAGAGCATTTTTGAGAAAATTAAAATTTTCGAAAAATGTTCCATGTAAAGGCCAATTTGGGGTGGGGGGATTTTCTTGAAAACCTTCGTGTCGCATCTCTGGAAGATACTGAACCTAAATACCAAGTTTGGTGTTTATCCGACTGTTCGTTTCTGTGTTATGCTCTTCACAGACACACACACAGATACACACACGAACATGTTTCCAAGAATGTTTTTTTTTTTTTGGATTCAGGGGGTCTCAAAACATATATTGCCGGTGAAATCTCGGTATCGAATTTTTGGTTGGAATACAATACTTCCCCTACTTACTATACGTAGTAGAGAAAGTAACAAGTGCACCACCATGAAATACTATCAGTGTAATCGAAGGTGAATTACTATCAGTGTAGTAAAGCTTTGATTGGCCAAGTGACTAGCATTCTCTACCTGTTATTGGCTAATGGCAGACTGAGTGCGATCATCATTATAGTCTTGTTGCATAGTATATTAAGAATATAAAGATGCTGTAAATCAAACCTATTAGTATCAAAACAAACCGCATCAGTAAAGCTATCATAAATGACTCCAAAGGCTTCCACAATGTGGACATTACTATTATTGTTATTATTATTATTTTACAAAATGATAGTGTACATCAATAACAGATATTTAAACTATCCACCTGAAGAAATGGCTACACCGGATTAACAGCAGCTATCACTTTGTAAGAATACTTCATATGTTTTTAAATGTTAAATCTCCATTCGTTTGTTTCTCATTCAGAGAGTGGAATTTCAAAATCAGGATATAGCAACCCACATTTTAAAGATTTGGCAATCGCTTCAGCCTCCTGTATCCCTCTAGTACCTACAAAGGAAGGTATGATATAACAATTTCTGCAATAATTTACCTCGATCAACATGAAGTACATATAAAAATAGTACTATAAGAATAAGTCGAATCAGACTGAAGAATTCAATGCCATGGGATTTGTTCGATACAGATATTTCACCGGAAATAATGTTTTAAGGCCCCTGAAGCCAAATAAAGAATTTTTGGAAACATGTCCGTGTGCATGCGTGTCTGTGAACAGCGTAACTCCAAAATGAAAAGTCGGATAAGTACCAGCATTGGTATTTAAGTTCAGTGTCTTCCAAGAAGGCGACACGAAGATTTTCAAGAAAATGTCCCCACCTCCAGCTTCTCTTTACATTGGACATTTTTTGAAAATTTTGATTTTGTAAAAAATGGCTCTACGATTTTGATTAAAATACCACATAATAAAGATATTAACATGACAATTAAAATATATATCTTGGATTTTCTGAGAATAGCCTTTGAAGTTCTCTTCATTCGGAAGAAATTTTGTATAATCTTGTTTAACTGGTAAACATTAAGCGATAGACGAAAACGTATACATAAGAGATGTGGATCTCTCTATAACACACAATTTATAATACGTTTTTTGTAGTACAAGCCATTTCTGAGATATAGGTTATTAATGGTTCGAATAGTTCATTTATTGGTCATTCTTTAAAGTCCTTTCAACCTTCAGTTGTTTCTCGCGATTGCATGGAAGCAGTATGGAATTTTAAGGCCAGTATATAGCGTCCAGTTTTTAAACATTTGACTGTCCTTGTTCTCTTTGTACCCTAACGAAATGTGTAATATAGCTATTTCTGCAAAGGTTTATTTGGATTAAAAATGTAGCAAATAGAAATATAAGCTTTATTAAGAATGGTTTGTATACCTACTAATAAACGATAGAGAGTATAGAAAGTAATGTGGATGTATCACATATTTTAAGAGTTTTCAAATTCATTTTGAGATAACATACCCCAATGGGGCTTACAATTTCGTAAATAATTGAGAAAGCTGTGTGTTTACCAGGGAAAATGTTTTAATTCAATTTTATTATGATTAGCGAAATAACATTTTAAGTTTGCATCCACTATCTTGTAGTTTGTCTACATTAAATGTTAAAAGTAGCAGTTGCATACTACAACCTTGTCGAAGTAAAGAGATGTAAAGCCGGTGGTCCCGTGTCGTAGATTTACGGCACGTAAAAGAACCTCAAGCCTTATAAAAGGCCTCTGAGCAAAATTACGGGTCTTTCACGCCCAATATAGAATGGGACGCTAAGGACCATAGTAGTTAAAGAGCGTCCATAAATAAAACAAAACTCAAAAACTTGTCGAAGTCCTAAGCTTAGTGTTATAAGGTCTGAACCGCGTGTTTTTGTTCTTAAGTTACTATACGTAACTTTTTAGTATGCTCTTAAGTGAAGTGTAAGCAATTTTGCTCCATTATTCTCCATAGAGGTTGCCTTTTATTTATCGAAAGCTTTACTGTTGTGAATAAATAGTATGTGTTTCTCTATTGAATTCTCTTGGGTTTTCTATAGTCTGTTATAAAATAAAAAAGCTGCATCAATATATGATCTGTGTCATCGAAAGCTTGCTTTGTGACCCTAATGTCAACTACAGGTACCTTAGATTTTGTAATCGATTCAGTATCTTCTATTGAAATGTGCATCTTATACTCACCAACTCAAACCTATAAAGTAACTTTCGTAGGTTATTCTCATTCTAGATAATATAACATCGTCAGCGAAGCATAACGTTTTATTTATTTACTTTTTATAGCCACTAATCAACAACTAGTCGGCCACGATATGAGTGCGTTTGATGGGAAGAGGAACTAAACAGTTACGGGACAAGTGGGGGGGGGGCATCGGAAGTGCAGTCAGGTAAAGAAAACACCCGCAATTCCAAGTTCATTTACTAGCGAGACTGAGGCCTGCAAATGTCGTACTGTTTTCATTGTGCAACTATATGTTCCCCTATCGCCTTGCTCCTCATTCCCCTCTTGATTCCTAGCCTTGATGATGTAAGGTATTGTCAACAAATACAGTGACGCCCTCCTCCAAGCGCACTGCTAACGTGGCCGACTAGTACAGAAACGACAGGAAGAAATCAACACGGCTCCCCCCGACAAGCCGCTTTGTTAGTTTCTAGGGTACTTCGTGACGTCATGACTTCATTTTATTGCATGGTGGTGTCACCTTGTATGTGCTATCACACCCTGTGCTGTGTATAACACCAATAAGCACACCTATGCTAGTTCTGTCAACTCATTGGCAAATTACGAATAGCTATATGTGAGGAATTGCGATCGATTTTGTCAATCTTTTGCGAGGTTAATTGCTAAATATACAGCAAATGTCTTGTTTGGAAATGCTCTTGTATATGAGTCAATTCTCGAGATTTTAGCTTTTTAGTCCACCAACTTCCGTTATATATCCTCATATGAATTAGCCTTTCCTAGCTATTTTCAGGTTCTTATACAGGAAAGCTATAGCCCACTTCCTCCTTCGCCGTGCTAAGGGTGAAGGAGGCACCAGTGGATACCTTAAAACACGCCCTATTAACGCCCTTATAGACGATCAGAAATCGGATGTAGATTCCTTCTTGTGGAATGTGTACTTGTGTATGTCTTACTCAATATTACCAGGATCCGGACTTTGGTGGCCTAAGAATGTTTGAAAAATGACTTACATAATTACCAATAATGACCTAAAACGGAGATTTATTAAGTTATTAAAGTTAGTGTACAGAAAGTTATAAGCTAATTTATACTGGGGTGTAACAGCTGTACAAGTAGGAAAAAAGTAGCTATACGAATGAGATAGTTCAGAAACTGAATTAAATCTATATTTGTTTGAAGAATCTGGAAAGAAAATCAAGAAAAAAAATTTTAAAGCAAGTCTTACAAAACTGCAGCATTATCTCTCTTGAGTTCTCAGATTGTAAACGGATTCATAGCGAATGCAGAAGACTTCACAGCCTAGGACAAAACACAAGGACAAGCTCAATAGCACTCTGACTGTACGCACCTATTAACGCGATAAGGGAAAACTGACCTGTCTCATCCTTAGTTCCGACCATGAATTCATAACTGTAATTCCACTTGCTCTCTACAAGCAAATCTTTCCAGACTAACCATTAAATAGGAATTATTTTTTCCAAAGAATGCGAGTAAAGGAAAAAGTTACTCTTATTTACCAGATGAATAGTGAAATGTGATGTTTAAAAAGCTATCCTTATGTAAAATGTTAATAACACAAAACATTTTATGTGAAAATAAAATTCAGGGGTGCTAGAGCCCGAAGGAGCCTAGGCCTGCCAAACCGACTGCCAGCCTCAAGCCTACTTACGCACGATCAACCGGTACGGAGAGGTGGTGTGGCCAGCATCACGTATCCCCGAGCCGTAAATTTGACCAACGAGGCCAGGACAGCTGCCTATCGCTGCTCTTCATTTTCCGCAAGATGCTGAGTGGGCACCGGTCCTATACTCGGGACTTAAAATCCGTACCTCCTTGGGTGGAATGGAATGGTTGAGAACCACACTTCCACACTTTAGCCCACAGCGCTACGGCATAGTACAAAACATTTTATACACTCAACGTATATGCAAGAAAATTACTAAATTAAAGACGAAAAGGGCAATAAAATGACAAAATAATGACGTAAAATCGAAAAAAGAGTAAAATTAGAACATGGCAAAAAATGACCAAAAATTACTTAATAAATATGCATTTTCATAGCCTGGAACCCATTATAAGGATTTATGTACACATTAATAACGTCTATGATACAACTAAAAGATAATTTTTTATTTGTGTATTATACAGAGTGGACCATTTAAGTTGAGACTATACAGTATCTCCAAAACTAAGTGTTGTAGAAAGAAATTTCTTGAATAAAAGTTGTTTGATATTATGGGGGAAAGTAACTGTCATTGGTCGTGTTTTATTTGGAGGACCACTCTAAAAGGACCACCATAACGTCCTGCAAACAAAACACAACTAATGGCATTTACTTTCCAACATAATATCAAGCAACTTTTATTAAAGTATTAACTTGAAGGTCTAGGAGTTCACAAGTTTTGCAAACGGTTTTAAAAACTTTTTTGTTAGGACAGGTTTATGCACTAGCCAGTTGTATGTTAAGAACACTATTTATTAGGGTTTCTCTTACTTTTCACTGCACTACACTCGAGTAATAGATGGTCCACTGTTTGGGGTCCTCTCCCACGTGAACACTCCGAGCTGCTTGCTATCCTAAGTCTGTGGAGATACGTGTTGATGTTTCCATGGCCGGTTACTATTGTCATGTTTGGCACGAGGTGGATTTTAGTTGTTAGTCTACTTTCCATTGTTGGGAAAATTTTCTTTGTGATTGTGCTTTTTACTTTCTCTACTAGGTATGGTAAGAGAAGTATTGCATTCCATCCAAAAATTCGATATCTAGATTTTTGAAATACATGTTTTGAGGTGCCCTGAATTCAGATAGCTATTTTTAGAAACATGACCGTGTGTGTGTCTGTGAACAGCATAACTAAAAAACGAAAAGTCGGATAAATACCAAACTTGGTAATTGAGTTTACTATCTTCCAAGGATGCGACACGAAGATTTTTAAGAGAATCCACCCACCCCAGACTTTATATGGAACATTTTTCGAAAATTTTGATTTTCTCAAAAATGGCTCTAACGATTTTGATTAAAATATTACATGCTTAAGATATTTTCATGGCAAATGAAATATATATCTTAAATTTTCTGGGAATGTCCCCAAAAGTCCTTTTCATTCTGAATAAATTTTGTATTAACTGGTAAACCGTAAGAGGTAGGCAAAGAATGTAGATCTCGTTAAAACACAATTTATTTCCGATACATTGTTTTTGTCGAGTGAACCTTGTTATTTGATTGAATTTTCCAATACCTACACTTCTTCTCAAATGGGAATTCGCTATTCTTTTTTTTTTAAATGTCCTGGACATGCAAAGAGAATGGAATGCGCCACATAGCAACCAGCTCTTAAAAGATTTGACTATCGCTTAAAGCCTACCATATTCCCCTTGTACCTATAAGAAAATTAAAAATATGATAGTTTCTTCAAATGTTTATATCGGTTAACATGAAGTAGATGGAGTGTTTGTAAAAACAGTTTGTACAAGAGTGGAAAAAGTCATGCGAGTGTAACACATAGCTTTTAATAATTATTTTTTTAGAGTCGCTTTGATTGCGAGGCCTTATCGCGATTTAAATGTTACATTGGCATGTAATACAGCAAATCATTATACTGTTTACATTACACGATAAGAAAATCTAATATTAGACATTTATAGAAACTAATACAGTAATAATACAACTTGAATTTGTGTTTACATTTATCAAAGTTATGTATGGTAGAATTGAATACAATTACACTCTTCTGTAGGAAAGTGTCGAGATAAGTCATCTTGGTTAGGAAATATAATGATTCACTTTTATAACTGTTCCATTACAGATATTTTTTCTAAAAATTGTACTATATTTCTTACACTAGTTCCACCATTAAGAACTTTTGAAAGTTCTGTTGGGATTTTGTACACCTTCCTCCAGTTATATTTTGGGCCTTCAATAATGTTGTGGTTGATGGTTAGGTCGGTATTACAGCTGTCAAATTTTGAAGCAGGTTTCTTGGAGATTAGGAAAGAATGAGTGATGTTGCTGTTGTGATGGGTAATTTGTCATAACATATTTGGCCTATTTTCGCTCAGAATCTGGCCCCTAATTATTGCATTAAAATTTACTGGACTTCGACTTTCTACTTGTCTTATTTCTTTAAATATATTTAAAATTCATAGTGTTTTAGAAGGCATTATATAACCTTAAATATTTAAGGGTTAACGATGTGTGAAACACATCTCGGCAGTAGAGTAAAGCAATAAATCCTCTCTCAGCTTTATATGAATATTACATGCCCCACATGTAAGATAGAGAAGGAATAAAGCAGTTATTTCCCTTCAGAAATTATAGAATGTTTCGAAACATTTTATCAAGTAAGGAAACGGGTCCAACGTGGGTGAAGGGAGGGGAAAGAAGATTAATAATATTGTAGGCTATTAGTCACACGTAAACATCTTTAATATTTATCTGCAAAACAACACCAACGTTTTTGATAGAATTATAACCGAGGGTTATTTAAAATAGCACATTAACTACATAAAGATCTACTTTATAAGCTAATGGACTGTTGTATACATGTTATGAAAGCGCCATCCGTTTGACGTTTTGAAGGCGGTCACGAGTATTTTCATGGCCTTCTAGCACTATAAATCACTTTAGGAAATGCCTTGACCACACACCGTCGTATGTTTTGGACATCATCGCCCACAAAAAGACGTACAAGAAATTTAACCATGGCCTTAATGACTTAAAATACCATCACCGGTCAGACGCACCTGGGCAGTTTGCCCGACGTCGTGTTGAGTGCCAGACGCTCAGCTGACATCGCGACGCTCACGGCGCCACCTATGGTTGCTGCAAGGCATTTCGGAGTAACAAAGAAATTTCACACTGGTCTGGATACACTCCAGGCCTATTTTCTACAATGCCGACAAACAGACATATACAGCGACTCTACTCGTCCCTACTTAAAAAAATCTGATGTGTTACACTCACATAACTTTCTCTACTCTTGTACAAACTATTTTTACAAACACTTATTCTCCATATGCTTATGTTAATCGAAATGTTAATCTTATTGCTAATTTTCTTGTAGATGCAAGGGGAATATGGTAGGTTTTAAGCGATAGTCAAATCTTTTAAGAGCTGGTTGCTATGTGCAGGACATAAAAAAATCTGATGTGTTGCACTCACATGACTTTCTCTACTCTTGTACAAACTATTTTACAGACGCTTATTCTCCATATGCTTCATGTTAATCGAGATAAACATTTGCAGACTATCTTATTGCTAAGTTTCTTGTAGTTATAAGGGGAATAAGAAATACATATCTCTTAATAGTTGGTTGCTAGGTGCAGCACCATTCCCTTTGCCACAGATTAATACTCTTTGCATATCCAAGACAAAAAAATCTAATGTGTTACACTCACATGACTTTCTCTACTCTTGTACAAACTATTTTTACAAACGCTTATTCTCCATCTACTTCATGTTAATCGAGATAAACATTTGCAGACTCTATCTTATTGCTAAGTTTCTTGTAGATGTAAGGGGAATATATATTTACAAGGGCAATATAGAAATACATTAGCCTTTAAGCACATACATATCTCTTAATAGCTGGTTGCTAGGTGCAGCACCATTCCCTTTCCCACAGATTAATACTCTTTGCATATCCAAGACAAAAAAAAATGAATAACGAATTCCCATTTGAGAAAATAAGTATTGCAAAATTTAAGGGAATAACAAGTAATATCTTGAAAATGCTTCACTCAACAAAAAATGTATATAACATAAATTGTGTATTCTAACGCGATCTACATTTTTTGTGTACTAAAATTTTGTCTATCTCTTATGGTTTACCAGTTATGCAAAAGTCGTTCACAATGAAGAATACTTTTGGAGACATTCCCAGGAAATTCAAGATATACATTTTATTTGTCATAAAAATATCTTAAACATATGATATTTTAATCAAAATCGTCAGAGCCATTTTTGAGAAAATTAAAAATTTTGAAAAATCTTCCATGTAAAGGGTACTCTGGTGTGGGGGGATTTTCTTGAAAACCTTCGTGTCGCATCATTGGCAGATACTGAACCTAAATACCAAGTTTGGTGTTTATCCGACTGTTCGTTTCAGTTATGCTGTTCACAGACAGACACACACACACACACACACACGGACATGTTTCCAAAAATGCTCTTTTAGGATTCAGGGATCTCAAAACATATATTTCCGGTGAAATCTCGGTAATGAATTTTTGGGTGGAATACAACACTTCTCCTACTATTTATACGTAGTAGAGAAAGTAAAAATTTTATGTGATAAATTCACATTACCTTCTCTATCCTTTATCGTTTATTAGTGGGTACACAAATTATTCTTATTCAAACTTATTTTTCTATCTAGTACATTTTAATCCAAATAAACATTTGCAGAAAGAACTGCATTACACATTTCATTATAAATACAAAGGGAACAGCGATAGTCAAATGTTTAGGAACTGTGCTTTATATACTGGCTTTAAAATTCCATGCAATTGCGAGAAACAAACTGAATGTTGAAAGGACTTCAAGAGAATCATCAAGAAATGAACAAAACAAACCTTTAATAAGGGTTATCTCAGAAACGGCTTACAACACAAAAAAGCTTATTTTAAATAATTGTGTGTTTTAAAGAGATCTACATTTTTTGTGTAGTACGTTTTCGTCTATCGCTTAACGTTTACCAGTTATAAAAGATTAAACCAAATTCCCACCGAATGAAGACTTCATAGGCTATTCCCCGAAAATTTAAGATATACATTTTATTTGCCACATAAATATCTTTAATATGCGGTATTTCAATCAAAATAGAGCCATTTTTTATAAAATAAAAAATTTCGAAAAATGCTACATGTAAAGGGTAGTTTGTGGCAGGGGGTATTTTGTTTTGAAAATCTTCTTGTGTCATCCTTGGAAGTGACTGAACGTAAATGCGAAGTTTGGTACTTATCCGACATTTTGTTTTTGAGTTATGGTGTTCACAGACATAGACAGACAGACAGGCAGGCAGACACAAACACACACACACACACACACACACACACACACACACACACATGGACCTTTTTCTAAAAATCTTAATGTTACACTCACATGACTTTCTCTACTCTTGTACAGAATATTTTTACAAACGCTTATTCTCCATCTACTTCGTTAATCCAGATAAACATTTTCAGAAACTACCTTATTGCTAATTTTCTTGTAGATGTAAGGGGAATATGGTAGGCTTTAAGCGATAGTCAAATCCTTTAAGAGCTATGTGGAGCATTCCATTCTCATTGTATATCCAGGACAAAAAAGCGAATAACGAATTCACATTTGAGAAAAATTATAAGTATTGGAAACTTCAAATAAATAACAAGGAATATCTAGGAAATGATTCACTCGGCAAAAAATGTATATGACATAAATTGTGTGTTCTAACGAGATCTACATTTTTGTGTAGTAAGAGTTTGTCTATCTCTTACGGTTTTCCAGTTATTCAAAATTCAGAATGAAGAGGACTTTTGGGGACATTCTCAGAAAATTTATAATATACATTTCATTTGCCATAAAAACATCTTAAACATATGATATTTTAATGAAACCGTTGGAGCCATTTTTGAGAAAATCAAAATTTTCGAAAAATGTTCCATGTAAACGATAGTCTGGGGTGGGGGAATTTTCTTGAAAATCTTCGTGTCGCATCTTTGAAAGATACTGAACCTAAATAGCAAGTTTGGTATTTATCCGACTTTTCATTTTTTAGTTATGTTGTTCACAGACACACACACACAGACAGACCTTTTTCTAAAAAAAATTTTGGATTCAGGGGGCCTCAAAACATGTATTTCCGGTGAAATCTCGGTATCTAATTTTTGGGTGGAATGCATTACTTCCCCTACTTACTGTACGTAATAGAGAAAGTCATAAAAAGCAAAGAAAAGCGGTATGGTAAAATAGGCATTATATCCGCTCTTTACATTTCCAAGTTCGACGCGTAAATTCAATCCGTAAATGAATTCATTAGGGACAACTCGATAAAAAAATATATACCACAATGGTTTGGAAATTATCGATCCCTTTGCTCCCAGACATTTCTGCGGCCTCTGTCCGTGATATTTTTGTACTTTATGACCAGAGATTTCCAGCATGCTCTTTGCGCCCACTAGTGACCTTGGTGGCCGAGGGAAGTGTTGTGAAAGTGGAAGTGCAGTTCATTTTGAAACCTCTATTACAAATGACGCAGCCCGCCAGTGTATAAACATCTATGTACATGTCTGCAAGTCTAGGAAAATATATGAATATATCTTCGGATAGTATACCCGTTTAAGGTGACTTATGTAGGACTGAAATATCCAACTTCTAAATTTTTGTCAAAATATAACTACTTATTAATACGCATAAGAAAGGCTGTTGTACACTCGCTTCCATTTATGCCGTCACAAAACTTACGGAGGCGTTTCATTGGCTTTCACAGGTGGAGTATGTATAGCAAAGAGGAGGTGTGTGTATCTGTTTACCTTTTCGTGCATGCAATGGTGTCTTGTTGTACGTGCACATTTCTAGATTATTCACACATGAATATATAACTTTGAGCAATAGCTTGACTCGTCATCGTTTAAAATAACCACGAAAAAATATTTTTAATGGCAACATAATGTAAAACTGAAAGATATAATACTTTTTACTCTCAAAGAAGACACATTTACTCAGTCTAAATTACAAATAAATAAACTGATTTCCATACTTAATCCATGAAAAAGTATGTTAATAACAATACGATTAATATAAAACTGAAGTAAATTATACTCCTTATTATCAAAGGGAAATCATTTACTAGGCATTATTTTAATAATCTCTCCAATCTCCATTCTTGTCCAATACCTGATTTAGCCACTTAGGCATTGAATCACTCGTCGCGTTATTCCAATCTGTAACATCCTGTGAATATTTTTTCTTAAATATTCTATAAACTTTCACATCAAAAAATACGATGCACTTAATTATTGCACGTTCTACAGTGTTCTTCACAGTATACGACATATGGATTACATTCACATGACTTTCCTTTACACCTCTTGTACAAATCGTTGTGTCACTATAAATTTAACTGTAGATATAAGAGGCTAAAGAGAGACAACTCTTTAAAAAGCGGGTGCTATATACTGCATTGAAATTCCACTCTTTGCACAACATAACGAGAAACGAAAGAACAGTGACTTTAGCACTTCAAAAAATATACGAAGTACTGGAAAATTCAAACAAATAACAAGGAATGTCTCGAAATTCGTTAATAACCAAAACATATGTATACTTTGTGTAAACTATGTTTTAACAAGATCTACATCTTAATGTAGTACATTTGTGTCTTTCTTATAGTTTTTCTTTTTTTTTTCTTCTTCTTCTTGTCTTTTATTTTAAATCATCCTTAGGCAAAAATATAACTGAGCAACATAACATTGATAGAAGAATCCCTTTTATATGAACAGTATATAACATGTATAACATAGATACGTGAATTTGGCATTGTTAGTGAAGGCGAGATTTTTCTTAAGCAGTAGAATCTAAGTTTCAAAAGATTTATAACAGTTTATTTGATAATACGTAATAACTTTTATGTCTTTGTATAAAGTAAATATTGTATGTTCTTGGCGAAAAGCTGATAATAAACGCAAGTTTATTGTAAATTTATGTAGCTACATTCAAAACCATTATATATATATATATATATATATATATATATAATATATATGATTAATCTGAATTGCATAGGAAAATTAGGTTCTTTGTAGATAAGTTCGCGATTAGTTAGTCTTGTTTAGATCCTTAAATACGACAATACTGTTGGAGGGAACTGAAAATTGTATACAAATATTACCTCAATCATAAGAATACTTCTAATTATTGATTTATTTATTTCAACTTAATGTTATATTTCGAAACCGTTTGTTCACAATACGATACATGCAAAGTTACTCTTCGTGTGCTGTAATAAATAAATATATCAACGTTTTACGCCCTCATGCTTACTGCATACGGCACCACAGGCGGTGCACACTGCTGATACATGAAATTATAATTGGGAAAGTAAATTTGGGAAGGAAATTTCCCACTCGTAGGTTTAGGGCTGGTATGGGCATTCTTAACCCCGTGTGTCAGACGACCTCCACCCCTCCCCTTCTCGTTTGCAACACACAGTCTTCTAACCTAGTGGTGGAGCACTGCTTTACGCAATTACGAAATACATTCCATAAGAGTCGGTTGGAATTTAGGGAATATTGGGCCCTTCCGTGTTTTGTATATTTCAGCATTACTGTGTGCAAGTACTACAAAAACTGTCAGTACTGAATATTGCTTCTTTTTTCCTACAAGTTTATAAGCGATATTATATTTATCTCTTCATTTTGATAAGTAGTATAAGATATTTTGAGTTTCAACCTTTATTGTATATTAATGAATATAGAAATTGATTGTGTTTTGTTATTCAATGCATACCTTGGATTTTAATAAATAGGCATTTCGCCTTTCAAAACTAAGAATCAACGTTACCCACTGCTCATATACAGGGGCAGCTACGTTACGTCACCGTAATCCTCCAAAGTCCTCCCTCCTGGATGTAACACGTGGCTCGCCAATAGTTGGTTTAGGCATTTAGGCATTTTTTCCACACGAGGACTGAAAAATCTGGGGAAAAAAATTCAGTCAGGGAGGACGCTCCTGGCGTGATTTGAACCGCGAACCTCCCGTTCAGGATTCCGTGCCTTAGCCATCTCGGCTACCTGTGTGGGCAACACTAAAATGTAAAATGAATGTCCTTATATGCGTGAATCTATCAATTTAACTTTTATGCATAGTATACAGAAAGCAGGCTAAAAGATGAGAGATGTAGCAAGTACACAGACGAAATATGTTGCCAGGTTTTATGGCCTGAACTGATTTACTTCGTCGTGAAAAGAGAAACCGCAGAAAGCCACAAGGTCAAACAAGCACTCCCAAAGTAAAACAGATTGTTGTAAACTTCATTTCGGCGCGTTCGAGCTTAATGCCTGGAGTATATGGGGGAAATGCGTGGCATAAATGCTCAAAAGATAGTTATTTTCTTAAATTCCCCTTCTTTGGCGTATACAATAGTTCAGTACTATTGCATTTTTACTTATTCCTTTTTATTATAAGTGATGAACACTTTCATTGCATACTTTTTAATTGTCGAATGTACGGAGCAGGATGGCTCAGGCGGTTAGGTGTGAGGCCTACATTAGGGAGGTCGTGGGTACGATTCCCGTAGCCGACATTCTTGACCCATGGGTTTTATCGGGGGTTTCCCCGGGTCGCCAGGCGAATGCTAAGAAGGATCATTACATTTCCTGTCCCTCCATTTCATCTGATTCTCATTTCACTTCACTTTTCATCTGCTTGGTTTCCCTCAGGGTTGCAAGTGTCGGTGGGAGGTCTCGGCGTGTGCATGGCAGGGGAAAAGGATCCTCTAAGTAAATCTTCGTCCCCCGTATTACGAGCGGTCTCCGGGTCCCGGCGCCCCAGGAGATGCGTAAGCCTACAGAGGGGAAGGGCTTCGGCTGCACCAGCCAGCACACCGGGAGTTCAAATCTATAAATGGTAGGGACCCTGCCCTCTGACTGCCGTGCCTCCTTGCGGCCGCCATCTGTCTCCTCTCACCTCATTCCTCCCGGCCGGGGGCGCCCCGTCAGGGGCCTAGGCACAAACGATCTGCGTAAGTCAGGTGCTAAGTCCCTCTGCACTTCTAGTCCTATCCTGTCCTATTCTAATTATCGAGTGTTAGTGTTACATGATGCACGATGTTGGTAAACACGCATTTGCTTATCACAAGTAATCTAGCAAGAGGTTATGTTATTCCGAAAAAATCGCGAGCGACCGCAAGTCCCGAGTGATTTTGTCTAAGGAATAACACAAACTCACGTTAAATTTTGTTCGACTATTTCAGGGAATAATACAAGAGCAGAAGCTAAAACTAAATCTAAAAACCAACTACTTAAGGAATATATTAAATAACCTTAGTTGTATTTTTATCATGCAAGGCCCTCTGACGTTTACCAGATTATCATAAACAGCATATCTTTACTGTTAAGCGCCTTTGGAATTATACAACATGAAATCCTATTTTTAACAGTTGCATGGCAATAAACAACTATACAACTGTATTGAACAAAATTTAATGGGAATCTTTAAAACTAACAATTATTAAAAACACAATTTTTAAAAGTAAAAATTGGTGGAACTTCTTTCTTGTTGCAAACAACAAATGTTTTGTTATTAGAGATGGAAGTGGAATATGTTAATGTACATTCTCTTGCAGTCTCTGCATTCCGCAAATTGTTTATTATTCTCGAATAATGTTCAGTACCGTATCGATAGTTTGGTCAAAGAAGTTATGTACGGAGATATGTTTCATTGCGAATGTTAACAATGAAACCGGCAACTGAATGTAATGTCAACACTGACCGAAAGCCTTAGATTGTCAGCAGGAAGTCGTAAATTATCAGGAAGCCGTTGATTATCGGGACCATGAGCTAAATAGTCAAAATAAATTAGTTGCGTTTTCTGTTTCTCCTATAAAACATTGATTTTGACGCTTTTAACAAATGAAATAAGTCGATAATTGAAGCCAGAGATTGTTGAGCATCTCGGTCAACTGCTCAGAGTGCTGCAGAAACTAGCCAGCGTGATCTCGAGTTCTAGTTCTGTAAAAGGACAGGACAAAGCTGCCAAACTACCGGATAATAAATATACTTTTGTTATACCTTACCAGACTGCTCATAGTTACATCATTACGACTCTTCGTTTTTCATTTGTTTTCCACAGCAGATACACGAGTAGACTGACATAAACAAGCACACAGCACGCATACACACATACACAACGAGATAGTTTCTAAACTGTATATGCCATAACATCGAAAAACTGAAAACGATCAATTTTGCAATATGAATGAATGAGTAAATAATTTATCATTGACTACTATTAAAAGTTTTACGATTTATACTTAAATTAGATTGCCTTGTTTAAAAGTTACTTTTTCCGATTTATATTTGCTCTTATTCGTACAACTAGAGTTGCTTGGTATTATATTTTCTAGCGATTAAATGCACTTCAACATCTAGGTTTTTGGCACTTGTAGATCCGCACCCTTGTCAGACTATCCCGTTTTCCTTTCTGCTTCTTTCCTGATGGATCCAATCCATTTTTCGCTTACTGCTCTGATTTTCCTAAAAATGTTGTATAATTCATTGTCCATTAATTCCGGCCTTTCCTTTATTTCCTCCATAATTCTGTTTCCTTATATTCTATCACGAAATGTACTGTGATGTCCTGGTGCCCATATAAGAGACACGCTTCTAATGCTCAAGCCTTATCTTCTTCCGGATTACCCTCCTCTTTGTAAGACTTACGCCCCCAAGGACTTGAAAGCCGGTGTCATACGTCAGCAGCCTGACAAGGAGCAAGTAAACTCTGGATCATAGCATATCCAGGATGGACAGCTCAATGCCTGGTATAGCGGTGAAGGACATGAAATGTAGTGAAGGAATGATAGAAAAATTCGCGGATCAACCCAGTATTCGCCTAGCGACCGAGGAAGAGCACGAAAAAACCTTCGGTCAGGTTGGTCGGTCCCGGGGATTAGGTTCAGGCTTAATCTAAGTCCTCTTAATATTACTCCACCTCTTGCCTAAACTACTCTTCTCTCTGTCTTATTGATATACCTACCAGCTGGTTTATCCGACGATGCACGGGTAGCCTGTTAAACTCTAATGGTAATGTAATTAATATTCTTAAGCTCTCCCAGTTCTTTATGAAATTATTGATGCAAGAACTTAGAAGAGTTTACCCCTTAAAATTGTAATTGTGTATGATCCGGTTATTCCCAATGATAACGAAGGAAAAATCCCATGATACTCACGTAAAAGGATGTGAAACATCGGAGGAATGCCTGAATTCCTTAACCTAGGTAGGGGTCGCGACAATCCCGGTGGGCCCCGAAAATTTTTCAATTCTGGAAATGTTACATAGCCTGTAAGTACCCTTTGGCCGTGGACCAATCATTGGACGAATGGTCGAATCATTTTTACTTTCTCTACTACGTATAGTAAGTCGGGGAAGTATTGCATTCAACCCAAAAATTTGATACCGAGATTTCACCGGAACTGCATGTTTTGAAATGCCCTGAATCCAAATAAAGCATTTTTGCAAACATTTCTCTGTGAGTCTGGTGTGTATGTGTGTGTGTTTGTGTGTGTGTAGGGTGTGTGTGTGTGAGAGAGAGAGAGAGAGAGAGAGCTGCATTACTCAAAAACGAAAAGTCGGATAAAAGTTGAACTTCGTATTTGAGTTTAGCATCTTCCAAGGATGCGACACGAAGATATTTTTCAAGAAAATACCCCCACCCCGACTAACCTTTACATGGAATATTTTTCCAAAATTTTGACTTTCTCAAAAATGCCTCAGACGATTTTAATTAAAATATCATATGTTTAAGATATTTTCATTCAAAATGAAATGTATATCTTGAATTTTCTGGGAATGTACCCAAAAGTCCCCTTCATTCTGAATGTCTTTCTCAAAAATTGTAAACTGTAGGAGATACACAAAGTTTTACTACATAAAAAATGTAGATCTCACTAAAACACACAATTTATGTCACATACTTTTTTTTGAGTGAACCACTTCCGAGATATTCCTTGTTATTTGTTTGAATGTTCCAATACTTATACTTTTTCTCAAATGAGAATTAGTTGTTTTTTTTTATGTCCTGGACCTGCAAAGAGAATGGAATGTTTTACATAGCAACGAGCTCTTAAAGATTTGACTATTGCTTAAAGCCTACCATATTCCTCTTGCACCTATAGGAAAATTAACAATAAGATAATTTCTGAAAATGTTCACCTCGATTAATATGAAGTAGATGGAGAATAAGCGTTTGTAAACATAGTTTGTGCAAGAGTAGAGAAAGCCATGTGAGTGCAACACACACGTTTTTTATGGGGGGGATACTCACAGAAGGTGAAATTTTAAACCTTAGTACCTGAAATCCTGCTGTGGAATTTTGTGATCGAATACTGAAACTTCATTTTACTTAAATGAGAATTACAGAAAATAAAGACTAGTATGCCTATAAAACCGGTCTTTGATTCACAGCTGTTATGGAGGTGTCACGGGTTACGTCATTTGTCACTCCCTTTAGAGAAGGCTGGCGGACAAGGACACTGCCATTCTTAATGCTTCCTGTACATGATTGTTTTACAACAGCCCTACGTTGTTTTGTCTCCGCGCCGTTCAACTGTTTTACGTGTAGCATGTTGCCTGTTAAGGTCGAGTGGCTCACCAATTTAGAGCGCTGCTCAATCTATAACGAGCAATCGCGTAATAGTTTACCACTTTGCAACCAGGTGTTCAATACTAAAGCGCTGGTTTAAATTTAATGGAGGAGAGCTATCCCAAACTCCTTTTTCCTGTCTGTATTGAGTGTGTAGTGTCAATTCTTAGGATCGTTATTATCCATACTTCAACACCTGTAATAAATCGTATATAGTACTGAAATATATATAACGATGTCTTAAAAACACATATTCACATGACTAAGCCTTAGTCATGTGGTTTGTTGTTGTTCAATGAGAATGAAAATTGAAGAAGTAGGTTTGTTGCTGCTACGTATGGAAAGTCAGAGGACGATGTATTATATTTCGACTGTTAGGGAGGCGAACTTTAAGTAGTTGCAACCGCACGTATGGTAAAAAGTTTCCGGTAGCCTTCACCCAAATGTACTTTCCGGTGGCCTTTGCCCCAAAAATGTTTAAAAAATATTAACTTTGTAATTTTTGACCGTTTCTTTAAATATTATACATTTATGTTTGCCTCGGCTGCGTCAGTATTTATATATATATATATTTTTTTAGAGGCATGAACGTCTTAACAGTGAGTGGTACGACTGAAGAATGTAGGCTTACACAAATTATAATTTTACTTCACTCCTTTTATTAATGCTTGACACGATTTAAATAACACTTCACTGATATAGAGAGAGCTGTGAGACATTTTTTATTAATTACTTGCACTTTTTAACACGTAAACTATTTTTGTCTCACACAAAATACGTATTAAATTTCTCGAGGACACATCTTGCGTCCGGTTAGGAACACTGTCTACAACCAACTAACTTGATTTCCACCGCCTAAATTTGTAAATTTCTGTATTTCAAGTCTCTGATTGGCTATTCCTAATCCAATAGAATACTTTTAACTTAAGCTTTTCTCTGGTTGTTGATTGGCTATTTTATAAACTGTCTCAAAATTTACATTATTGTAGCTTCAATAATGACTAGTAGCATTATTAAACTTTCTTACTCATTATTGCCTCAAAGTTACCTCATTGTTACCTCATTGTTAGCAACTTTTAAGCTATTATTCTCACAGCTCCTAGATTATTAAATTACGTAATACATTCACATAACATTATTGAACATGTATACAATAATATAAACATATACAATGACTGTAATATACACTTTTTATATCTTGTTACATACACATATTGCTTTAAGGTGGGCTGTTATTGAATTTATATATTATATAATTAGACTGAAATCATTTAAGTGTTAAAAATACTGCCTCAAAATTAAGTGATTGTTTCAAGTTTTAATACTACCGTCATACTACAGTGCTTTTCAAGACCAAGGTGCAAAAACATTTCTTTTCTTCTTTTATTTTTTTTCTTTCCTTGGGTGAATATGCTACTCTTTTTAAAACAGAAATTTATGCCATTATTCAACGCATACACGAAAACATAAGGAGAGCTTACACTGGTAAACAGATCCTTATCTTCTCAGACAACCAGGCTGCACTTAACGCTGTAAGTAGTCATAAGGTAACGTCAGGACTGGTTTTAAGCTGGCTAAACATGCTCACAAGCCTGACAGAATAGAATGAAGTTCAACTCATCCGGGTACCGAGTCATAGTGGCATAGAGGGAAATATAGTATATATTTCCAAAATACAATAATATGGAACATTATATATCTAATATCTATAGAATGGGACGCTAAGAATCATAGTAGTTAAGGATCGTCCAAAAATAAAACTTAATTTATGTAATAGAGGGAAATGAAAAAGCTGATGAACTTGCAAGACAAGAATCAGTTTCAGAGCCGGCTCTAGAAACATTTCGATGTTTAGTAAGAGAGGCTATTAAGAACCGGTCCAAAGTAGAACATCATAAAACCTGGCTTAAAGCTCCAGGAAACAAACATGGTAAACTATTTATTAGAAAACCATGTAAGAAAAGAGCTGAAAGCTTACTAAACTGCAACAGACTTCAGCTGAGACACAGGACATGCTCCTGTGAAAAATCATCTTAACAGGATGGGAGTGTTTCAGGATAACTAAGATTGTGCAACAACTTACAGATTGTGCAAGAAAGAAACTGAAACAGCCTAGCACATTATATGCTCCTGTGAGGCCTTGGCTCATATGCGAGTGCTTATGGAAAAATGCTTTTAGAACCAGAAGAATTTGAAACCATATGTGTTATGAAACTGTATTCCTTGATAAAGGGTGCGGGCATAATCAACTGGCCTTAACACGATGCAGGCAATACAATAAGCCCAAGGCAAGTGCGTCCGGAGCAATGGCGGAAATGTGTATTGTACAAGCTAAGACAGACAGGGCTCAATATCATTGAGTGAATTTCTCGCCTGATGTTTTATTTTAGTTCTTACAATGTATGGAGAGTATGCTGCATAGTCCTTATTTTTCATTTGGTCATTAGAGTCGGATAAATTTCTGTAATTGGATTTTGCGAACTGGTAAAGAGTAATTGACCATCGCTTAATATTCCTCTCTGGCAAAGTATGGTTCTATTTATATGGCTTTGTTTCTCGCAAAATAACATATATTAGACAACAGAGAAACCCGATTTTACACTCGAGATTCCCTTGCATGACGCGAAAATTGGTGTGCAGTAAATGCATACACAATAATAGGACCTGTGTTTTTTTATCAAACAATAAATGCACAGAAGTACAGGAATATCTCACACTATTTTTGAACAGTTGACCGACGTTGTATGTTAGTCTGGTTTTTTCCAACAGGACTTCGCTACTGCGCATACAGCTGATGAGTCATTAAATATAATTTAGGAAAACTTTTATGATAGGGTAATGTGTAAACAATTATGGCCCTCAAAATCCCCTGATTTAATTATATGTGATTTTTATTTATGGGGAAATTTTAAAAGTAAAGTGTATGCAACAAAGCCCATACACTGTAAGAACTAAATTAAAACATTAGGCGAGACGTTCATCAAATTTTGGACATCAAATTTTCCATTGTGAATGAAAATTTCCTGAGAATATGTCAGAAATATGCGAATAGATAAGGTATGTGCTTATTATCATTATAATTGTAACTGTAAATGTGAGAACGTGAGTCGGTTGCGGGGACATTATAACTGCTTCGGCGGGATTCCAAGTTCCAGCGCCCGGCGCGTGAGTCGCGCCATGCGGTGGCCACAGTGTGAAAGAAAAGCTCTGTATACATTCTTAAAATATCGACTGATTAAAGTGGAAAGAAACTCAATACGATATAAAATGTAGAAACGGAACATGATTGCTCCAATTAAAGTAATGAAACAAGCACAGTCAAGTACTAAAACTCAATATTTCGTATTCTTACACTTCATCAGGAGAGTAAGGAAAAATATTTTCTGTCTTGAGTTTTGTTTCAGTATTACCCTTCCGACGACAGTAAGGTTGAACTCTAAAGACTATGCTAAAAGTAGACCTAATAAAAGAAATCGTTTTGCTTTTCAGACTGGTAACAACGAAATTAATACAAGACACATTGATAAGCGTGGCAACATGCACCTAATCAAGTAGAATGCCTTTTATGATTTGAGTTTAAGTGTTCTGTTTGTCACAAAAAAAGGCCTAAGAACGGAATGCTTCCATAAATCTGAAAGCAAGGAGACCGTCTGTTCCTGATGAAAGTATGTCAGTAATATCAGCATAGCGCATATGTACGAGGAACGGATTGCTACTGATGTTTACGTGCTAATGTACACATTTTAAAATGTTAAGTGGATTGATTTATGATTTAAAGAATGTTAACCTTAATTATAATATCAATTTGTGAGTTATGAAACTGTTAAAATCAGTAGTATCGAAATATGTCTAAAGTTTGTGATAAACCTTCGATACTTTTAAATTTTGCATTATTGAAAGTTGTTGCGAGTAACACTTTGCTAGCTAAAGAATGAAACGAGTTGATGGACTATAGTTCTTGATAGACCTTAACAGCGTTTCCTGTGGCTGAATCAATGCAACATTCCATAGATTTTTGTGTCTAAATAAAACCGTGCAAAACAGTAGGAAAAGGAGTAGAGGTACTAATGTAACATGCAGCGTTAACTGAGATGTGAATGAAACTGATTTAGCTGACGCACTAATCACGTTTCTACAATAGTCTCGTTGGTGACTCCTTCTCAGCCATTGCATATACCAATTCCGGTGACCAAAACCTGTGAATCCAGCAGAAACAAATTATAATTTAAGACGTGAAATAATACAGGTCATGGAAATTTTTGTTCTTTCCTTCCATCTGTTAGTTTGTGTTTACCCAAGTCAAACTCAGATCACGAACATAGCTTACGGGTATACCGTACGAAAAAATTTCCATAAATGGATAGAAAATGCTTTAAAAGAAATTGTTCAGCACAAAATATAGTTACATAAAAAGGGAACCAAAGAAAGCGTTGTTATTATGATTATTATCATTAGTAGTAGTAGTAGTAGTAGTAGTAGTATTTGTATTATTATTATTATTATTATTAATATTAACCTTGCCTAACAATGGTATTATTAATACAAAAAATCTAATGTGTTACACTCACATGACTTTCTCTACTCTTGTACAAACTATTTTTACAAACGCTTATTCTCCATATGCTTCATGTTAATCGAGATGTTTATCTTATTGCTAATGTTCTTGTAGGTGCAAGGGGAATTAGTAGGCTTTAAGCGATAGTCAAATATTTTAAGAGCTTGTTGCTATGTGGCGCATTCTATTCTCTTTGCATGTCCAGGACATAAAAAAATGAATAACGATTTCCCATTTGAGAAAAAGTATAAGTATTGGAAAATTTAAGGGAATAACAAGCAATATCTCGAAAATGGTTCACTCAACAAAGAAGGTATAAGACATAAATTGTGTATTTTAACGCGGTCTACATTTTTGTGTAGTAAAATTTTGTCTATCTCTTATGGTTTACCAGTTATGCAAAAGTCGTTAACAATGAAGAATACTCTCGGAGACATTCCCAGAAAATTCGAGATATGCATTTCATTTGTCATGAAAATATCTTAAACATATGATATTTTAATCAAAATCGTTAGAGCCATTTTTGAGAAAATTAAAATTTTGAAAAATGTTCCATGTAAAGGGTAATCTGGGGTGGGGGCATTTTCTTGAAAACCTTCGTGTCGCATCTCTGGAAGGTACTGAACCTAAATACCAAGTTTGGTGTTTATCCGACTGTTCGATTCTTAGTTATGCTGTTCACAGACACACACGGACATGTTTCCAAAAATGCTTTTTTGGGGTTCAGGGGGTCTCAAAACATATATTTCCGGTGAAATCTCGGTATCGAATTTTTGGGTGGAATACAATACTTCCCCTACTTAGTATACGTAGTAGAGAAACTAAAAATATTCCTGCCAATTGGAGAATATCAAACAGTAACAATTTCGGAAATAGTATACAATACAAAATAGGTTACATGCGTTTACACACAGAAAACTACTTATAAGAACATAATTCAGTAAACAAGCTATCGCCTTTACAGTTTTTATACTAATACCGATGCTCAAAAGTCAGTATCGGTATTGAGAAATAGTGGTATCGCCTCATCACTAGTTACAATTATTCAACATAATCAGAAATATATTAAAAGGCTACGTGTGTCACATCTGTATGCTTTAAGAAAAGATCTGATGTGTTACACTCACATGATTTTGTCTACTCTTGCACAAACTATTTTTACAAACGCTTATTCTCCATCTACTTCATGTTAATCGAGATAAACATTTGCAGACTCTATCTTATTGCTAATTTTCTTGTAGATGTAAGGGGAATATATATTTACAAGGGCAATATAGAAATACAGTAGCCTTTAAGCACATACATATCTCTTAATAACTGGTTGCTACGTGCAGCACCATTCCCTTTGCCACAGATTATAACTCTTTGCATATCCAAGACAAAAAAATCTATTGTGTTACACTCACATGACTTTCTCTACTCTTGTACAAACTATTTTTACAAACGCTTATTCTCCATCTACTTCATATTAATCGAGATAAACATTTGCAGACTCTATCTTATTGCTAATTTTCTTGTAGATGTAAGGGGAATATATATTTACAAGGGCAATATAGAAATACAGTAGCCTTTAAGCACATACATATCTCTTAATAGCTGGTTGCTAGGTGCAGCACCATTCCCTTTGCCACAGATTAATACTCTTTGCATATCCAAGAACAAAAAAAAATGAATAACAAATTCCCATTTGAGAAAATAAGTATTGAAAAATTTAAGGAGAATAACAAGCCATATCTCGAAAATGGTTCACTAAACAACAAAAAATGTATATGACATGAATTGTGTATTTTAACGCGATCTACATTTTTGTGTAGTAAAATTTTGTCTATCTCTTATGGTTAACCAGTTCTGCAAAAATCGTTCACAATGAAGAACACTTTTGGAGACATTCCCAGAAATTCAAGATATACATTTTATTTGTCATGAAAATATCTTAAACATATGATATTTTAATCAAAATCGTTAGAGCCGTTTTTGAGAAAATTAAAATTTTCGAAAAATCTATGTAAAGGGTATCCTGGGGTGGGGGATTTTCTTGAAAACCTTCGTGTCGCATCTCTGGAGGATACTGAACCTAAATACCAAGTTTGGTGTTTATCCGACTGTTCGTTTCTGAGTTATGCTGTTCACAGACAGACAGACACACACACACACACGGACATGTTTCCAAAAATGTTTTTTTGGATTCAGGGGGTCTCAAAACATGTATTTCCGGTGAAATCTCGGTATCGAATTTTTGGGTGGAATACAATACTTCCCCTACTTACTATACGTAGTAGAGAAAGTAAAACATTTACCAGACTTTTTCAGAAGTTCACTCCTCTTCATTTTCCATTATTTTACAGCAGAGTCTTTCAACATATTTAAACCCTACTCACAGTTTGTTAGCGAATAATTTACTCCTCAGATACGAAATATCTTACAGAATTGCTGATATCCTACCGGTCCTTTAGGATCTTTATACTCGCGTGGGCGTAAACATTTACCATGGTAACACAACAAAAAATGTTATGTATTCAATTTATGCAATTTTATGAAAACATTATAACACAAACTAAACATTCAATTAGTCTCAAACACCAACACCAAACAACAATGATAAAAAAGGATATTTTCTAAAGAATGCAGGAGTCTGTGACAATGTTCAAATACGAGAGAAAAGTAGAAATGGACAGTTCAGAAAATTGAAACCATTGTTATACAGAAATAAACTTAGCATGTAAAGTGGATGCCTGCTGAATGAATGACCAGGAGCAAATCTCTTCAGACATGGAAACATCCTTAGCACTTGAAGCCGGACGATGGTCGTCACCTTTGAAGCCGTATGGCTTCAATATTTGCTGTAGATTCTGCTGCCGGCTGCTATAATGGTTGGCTATGAGATCTTTCTCTTAGAGTATGCGTGGGCGTGTGTGAAATGATAACACCAGTTAAACTGACTGAGAAATTTAATGTGATCTAATTCTTGAGCTACTGAAGCGAGTTGCCGACCGTTTGAAAATAAAGCATGATACTGATTATGAATCGTAGCACTCAAAACTAAAACAATTTAATTATTACAACTGCTAACTTCCGCAGTATCAATTTTATGATTTGAAATAATTGTTTTCGCAATAAAAGAAACTAGCAGCGTAACTTGCCGCGAGTCGCTAAAATGTTTACCGGCAAAACCCCTCGTGATGGCCGCTAAATCTTGCTCACACAAGCGCGTCACTTAGCACTTAAAATAACACAGGAGTAATCACCAGATTAAGTGACATTCTCAAGAAACATTGTCATGGATGTATGCACGAATGTGTGCACGAACAAATGTGTTTCTATTAGAATACACGCCCTTATATTAACTCAAGCTCCACCTACATATTACTCCCCACCAACGCTACTTTATATGCGTTCTAATCACAAAACTCCTACGTATGAGCATGTGACATTGTTACTAGGCGGTACCTCCCCGACTCTCAAATTTCATTGCCTTTCTCTTTTTCAGAATTTCTGCCTCCGTGAGTGTTCAAACGTACTGAACTTATATCCTAATTGCATTCCAAGAATCTTTAAGATAATGGAAAGGTAGAATCAGGCGACTGAAAAATTCAGTGCCATAGCCGGGATTTGAACCATGGATCTCCCGGTCTCCGTCCGGTTGCTCTAACCACTGTGCTACCACAAGGAATCTCAAATTGTATTGAGATGGCATACCCCAATGGCGACTTACAATGGTTTACCGGGAAAAATACGAATTAGCTGGAGAATTTAGAGTCGCGCCGGCATGTTGCCATGGTAGCTCAGTGGTTAGAGCAACCGGATGGAGACCGGGAGATCCGTGGTTCAAATCCCGGCTATCGCATTGAATTTTTCAGTCGCCTGATTCTACCTTTCCAACCCTGTCCAACACACGACGTGTGTGGAAGAACAACTAATTTCTTTAAGCTAATGCTTTCGCTACTTCAGCTGTTGCTAATGACTTTGCTTAACATGACTCGCTAATGACCTTCTCCTTGGACAAATCTTTTCGACTCGAGCTTATTACATTATACATTGATTTAATATATGGAAATTATTTATTGCAATTATTTCTTTATCTCAATATCATTTCTTTAATTATTTATATCTTTCCGTCAATAATTACGGTATCACACTTGAAAAATAATTAACGCTGCTGTTTGAATTGCAATCACTATAAGAACCCTTGATGGTGATGTTGCCTGCAGCAACTCTTGATTCACGTGCTTCATTTACATACACAGAATAATTTCTCTGTATCATTAATAGATGCAGATGATGGAGTATCAGTCAATATCCTGGAAATCCATTTTAAAATTCCATGCTGACTTCTAATATCCTTCAGTAATTTAAGGGGACAAGGTACTCTGAAATGGTCAAAAATCACGTTTTTTTAGGCACTAACAAAATCTCTATTATTTCCAGTTTCACAAAATATATACTTCTTGGAGGTTAAGAGGTTTTTAACACATTTAAATACCATTTAAATGCTAGTCCGCATTCCTTTAAAGATGTCATGCCACGCCCCTTTTTAGAACATTTTTTTTATCTTTCAACAACGAACGACTATATCATGCCCAGCGAGCACTTCAGCAATTAACAAAAGAGGCAGGACCAAGAAAAGGCAATCAGAAAAGCTGAAGCAATCCAGGAATGAAAGTGACCCTGGAATGTAGTGAAGTGTGTCAGAATTTTAATGTTCAAACTTTAAATTAAATTTTCTCAAAACAACATTTTTGGATACTTATGTGCATTTTTCTCTAAAATGTATGAAAGGTTGAGAGCTTAAATTTTCAGTACATGTATACAACACATAGTTAAACTTCCTGAATCACAATCATAATTTTATAATATATATTAGTGATATTAAGAAAGCAACCACATTGCAAATTTTCCAAATTTTTACTTTTTTGACTTTGCAAATCATTTTTTTTTAATTTCTAGTGAATTGATATACATAATTAAATAATTGAGGTTCAGAAGATAGCTTATTATGAATAAGCATGCAAAAGTATGATTCTGTATTGCAAGTAGTTTCAGAGAAAAAGGTAGATGAATTCACATGTTTTTAGAGTAAATTTTATTATTTCTCTACTGAATTAAATAAGTTTACTGACTCAACTACATAAGTTATTAATGCAAACAACCACTTGAAATAATTTTCATGATTTGTAGAATAATTTATAAACATTTCAGGAAAAATCATTGAGAAGTTTAAGATAAGAGGAATTTAACACACTTAAGGTTTAATTTCCATGTGTTCAGAACTACCTTGTTCCCTTAAGAACATTTGCTCCTGCGTCCGCTAGCAGGAGTTCGTAGTGAGCAGTGGTGCGTGTATTTGTCTGCATTAACTAAGCCTGGAATTTCCGGAATTTATCTTTCCAAAGACACAAATAACTTTCTTGTAGTTCACAAAGAATCTTTCCTCAGAGCCAGTCATAATGGAATGTATTTTCTAATCAACTTCAAACCGTTTGTGTCTTTCTTTTCTAATGAAAATTCGCTTCTTATCAGTCTTGGTTTCAGGTTCGGTCACAATAATAACCACTTACTCTATTTTCTGCATGACTGGATTGCATATTCACAAGTTCTTGCCCTAACAGTAGGGCAACCTTGATCATCAAAACGTTTCATTTACCGGGGAACTTCAACACCTCAATTCTGACAAAACTTTCGATTTCTTCACTTCGTATCCTTTTGAGACCTTTTATCAGAAACTAACACAACACAGGGGATGCAGCATAACTCGGGTTACTAAAAAACAAGATGGATGATACCATATGTCAGGGCTGTCAACGCTCTAATTTGAGTTACTAGATATACAGGATTATTCAAAAGGAAGGAACAGACTTTACATACTTATTTCTAATGAACGACAATATATGGCGACACATGAGATACATCACAGAATAGAGAAAAGTTCAAAGTTTTATTTTATGTGTGCAAAATGAGCACCATTTGTTATGCGAAGACGACCAGTGCTTTTCCGTTTGCATAGCAACCATCTTCTACGAATTTATTGTATCAATTGTAAATTTTTTATGACGAGGTGGCTCTTTGTTGAACTTACAACGAAATGCACGCTGCAATGAAACAGTGGATTCACTCTTGTATAATGCAGCACAGAAAACGACTTTTCCTGTGGGGTCGCCATTTTCTCGTAAACAAACACTGAATGGAGCTAATGGGTGGGACTTAAAACTTTGAACTTTTCTCTATTCAATGATGTGTTATATGTGGTGCTATCTATTGTCGTTCATAGAAATGAATATGTAAAGTCTGTTCCTCCTTTTTGAATAACCCTGTATAACCACAGAAATCGCCAAACAACCTATTTACAAAAGAGGCACTATGTCGGTCTTCGCTAGTATTACGAGTCATTGACATACCTATATATACTGTTTTATAATATTGTTTTCTTAGGTGCAAAGGTTTGGTCACCACCTTCCTTCTCCGCCATAATCGCTCATTACCTATAACCTGAATGCACCCCAAGTGTTAAATTAAGCACTGAAATGTGCTGCGAACTTAATTTATATAACATGTGTATGCTATTAAGTGCTACGAATCACTGTACAATAACAGTATGAATAACTACTTATGTTTTAATGTGATTTCGGCGTACTTGCGTAAACATTATTCTTTTTTTTCTAAGCAAATTTCTTCCTGTAAAAATAAAGCCCTACACAAACAGATAACGCTTACACTAAAAATTACAAAAGCAATTCAAATTTCTAGTTAACTGCAAAGGTAATTAAATAATTAAATGCTCCTAAATATTAGCTTAATTAATATAACTAATCTAATATAAATAGTAATATACTTAATATAATTGATATTATAATCAGTAGTGCATCAGTTGGTAACTAAATGGTCGGCGTGCAAAGTTACAACAATTGCGAATATAAAAACAGGGCACCAACGTAACAGATACAATATAACTAACCTTCCCAATACATGTAGCAGGTATGTATTTGCGGAGAGGTTGTCGGTTATGAATGGAACCTAACAACCCGAATATCAGCAGATTCTAGTGATTTATCCCATATTGGTGGAAAAATGTCAAAGTTACATTTTAGTAACCCCTCGTATATTGTAATCTCTATACTATAGGCTCCAATGTCCACATGAATGTTAACTACTAGCATCATCTTTACCATCGAATACTTGGAAGAGACTGAAATAGAAGAAAATGTTTTAGCCAGATGCCCGAATTTGGCCAGAAGCACTGCTATTCCCTAATTTCCTTTCAATCAGCGTTTAAAACTAGCGTATTCCTTATTACACATTTGCTTAAATTTCACAGGAGTAGGTTATCTGCAGCTGCTTAAGCTTTGATTTTAATTTTAGCAGATATCTTCATTTTGTTCGAAAGTACGATTTGTTTATTAAATATAGAATCCCAAAATATTGCTTCCAAGGAAAAATAAAACTCTTAAATCCAATTTTTCATTTACACTTTTTTCCTGATTTCTTTATTCAATAATACATTAATGCACTATAAATATTGTAAGCTCCAAAGAATAATTAATGATTGCCACAGACAGCCTAGAGGTCCTCGACTTTGTAACCCTGTCGTCCTCAAGGCATAATTATTAATATAATACCCTTGGTAAATAAATATTTCGTAGACATAAAACAAAGGAACGCTTTTTATTATATATCTTGAGTTTTTCGTTTTATTCTTTAGTACACTTTCCTTAATTCATTTTGCTTAAAAAAGGCCGCGATGGAAGGATTTCAGGTATCTTTGCCGGTATGGTATAATGCTTTTGTGATCCACAAGTGCAAATGCCCCCTTCCCCATGTTTTCTGTTAGTACCGAAAAGAAAAGATTTTGTAATATGGGTAAAAACTTTATTGGAAATGTAGAATCAGACTAAAAATAGATTTGAACCACAGATCCTCGGCTTTCCGTTCCGCTGCTCTAACCAACTAGCTACCATATCAACATACCGATGCGACATTGAATTTCCCAACAGACTCATATTTTTCTCGGTAAATGATAATTAATTGTTCTTCCACACATGTCGTGTATAGGCTAAAGTTGTAAAGGTAGAATCAGACTGAAAAATTCAATGTCATAGCCGGGACTTGAATCATGAATCGTTGGCTTTCCGTACCGTTGCACGATTCATAGCTAGTTTGTATCATGTATCATATGGTACTGCATATTTTCATGTACGCTTCGTACTGTACAGTGGCGTAGCGTAAGGGTAGACTTTGAGACTGAGTCTAACTAAATTGCCAAGAAACTAAGTAAATTTTTAAACTCTAAATAAAGACAGCCTCAAACAAGTGATGAAAAACTAATTCATACAATCGTCTTTACCGCTGCTTACCCCAACACCTATTACTAAGTGTCAGATTGTAGTGCTGCGTTTAGGCAGCTTCGAAATCTCATGATGCGGTAGCAAAGTCGAGTAGAGACTGGGATGGCTGAGCGAGTGCAAGTCTCATCAAGAGTGGTTTTACATAGCTTTTCCCACTAAACTTCGATCTCTCATTGTAGGAAGACATGCCTATATTTTGTTGTGCATTAAGGCACAAAGGCAGCAGCAGCAGAGACTTAATACGTTTAATGAAGTGTTTAGTCTCTGTGTACCTGCTCTCTCCAAGGTCCGGAAACAGGACAACAGGGGTGGAGACAAGAGTAGGGCAAGGCAGCGTAACAAACATTTCATTCCTCAGTTATTGGTGAACCAGCATTATGTGCGTGCAACCGTGCAATCCAATAAAGTGTTAATTTTACGTAAACCTGTGATTGTTTTATTTATGATTTTAGAAATATGGACAATTCCATCGATTTAGTGGATTACTTATTAAAAACTCAGCTTTCGGCTCTATCTTATGAGAAAAAGTGTGAACTTAAAGGCAAAAGACCAATTCCTTAGCTTGGCATTGTCTTCCAGGAAAAAAACGCATTTTTCAAATATCCTGGTACAGTAAATTTAATTGGTTAACTGGCAGTTACATTTATAACAAAGAGTGTTGCTTCGTATGTTTGCTTTTTGGCGGAGAAAAGGAATGGAATGTTGAAGGAATACCAAATATTAAAGACATTGAAACAAAAGCTTGCCATAAAAATCGCCGACTGGACCTTATATACAAGAAAATCTAAGTGAACCTACATTGTTTTCATGATTTACAATCATACAATGGTTTGTAGGGCATTTTGTAAAGTTACACCTAACGCTATATTTTTATAATCTAGTTTAGTTTAAAACATGTTTTCAGTCAATTTCGGCAATTAATAGCGATGCTAATGACTACTAAACAACAACAACAATAATAATCGAATCGTAATAGAGAATTCACACTATTTTATGAAAAACATTAAGGTATGGGAATTTTTGCATCATTTAAAAAATTCTAAATTCAATTTTTAAAACCTAGTATACCCAGAACACAGTATTAAGCTATGCCACTGACTGCGTCATATTTTCTTTGGACTACATGCATCTCAACATCTTGGATTCTGGTGCTTGTAGATCCACAAGCTTGCTAGGCTATTCATTGTTTTTCAGCTTCTTCTTTTATTGATCTGATCATTTTTCTCCTCACTTTAACTAAATGTTTTGCCCATTGCTATAAAAATGTACACTGTTATTCCCAAAACTTGCTTTCGTCAATTTACTAATCCATAATTGCTGTTCTTTTGCTCTTTCCTTATATCTCATTACGTAATTTACTGTTATATCCTATTAATCATATTCGGGATATGCTTCTATACTCAGGCCTAATCTAAGCCCTTTTAATAATACTTCTTGCCTAAACGTATTCTTCTCTCTCTGTTTTATTATACCATGCGTTTGATTTATAGCCGGGCCACAGATCGCGTACATGTATAGCTCGCTAACACTGCAGTGACCTCGGTATGTTCCCTAGCGCACTAGCGGTGAATAACGTTTATCAGCTCTGTTATACTGTGTCAATTTCGGCCTTCTGTTCGAGCTGTAAAAACTAGTTTGTTCATTATGAAACTCAAAAGTGAAAGTTCATTCGAGACATCTCTGTTATGTCTGAATTATATTAGATTATTCTTATTATTCCACTGAAATGCCTACCAAAAAATTCACGCTTGAACGAAGAATTTTTATGTATGATACATAGTAAAAATCAACCATGTAGACAGATGTGTAGACATTTTCAGGAGAAATCTCCTGGTATTCCAGTTCCAGGTAGAGGAATTGCTAGATGCATGGTTAATAAGTTTAGGACAATGGGATCGCTAAATAATAAACCTAAGAAGCGAAATATGTTCTAACAGAGGAAAAAACTGATGAAATTGGTGTATCATTCGAACGCTCTCCAAAGATGTGTCACAAATATGTTGCACAGCAAGTGGGTGTTTCAAAAACCTGTATTCATAGAGCTGCCAAAATTTTAAAATTTAAACCCTATATAGTGATTATAGTTCATGAATTACACCCTCGTGACGACGAGGAATGCCAGGAATGTGTTGTTGCAGATGAACACCACTTTCAACACAACTTATAACAAGTTGTGTAGTCATTATAGTGCATGTTACTATCAATCATGCGTAAGTAACGCGGGAGTTTTAGAACGGAAACCCCCACAGCATAATAGAGAGTGCGCGGAGCACACATACGCATGATCCGCGGCCCAGCAAAAAAACGAACGCGCTGTATATTACCGCATATCTCTACCACACTGTCTTCAAAGATCTAAAATCTCAAGTGATATTTCACATGAATACTACTTGATAGATCTTGTTTCTCTATATCTTCAGTTCTTGCTCTTATTATCTTCCAAATGCCCTGTCTACAGATACAGAGATGTCCCATTCTGATGTATTCTAAAATGCTTTGAATCATAGAAAACAAGTTTTCCCTCCGCCACATTTTTCTGGAATTTTGCACTAAATTGTGTGCTCTTTGCTGGTATGTTTACCTAGCACCAAAGATGAAGTAAATATCCCTCCCCCGCCGAGAATATTTCGGGGTTTGCATCTGCGTGCTTAAGACAGAAAAACAGAGTGGGAGAAGATATTTTCAGTCCCAAAAGATTATTTTTGCTTCATTATTACAGAATTTCTACATCTGATGGATTAGCTCTCGAGATTTTGGACATGTGTGAGGAGTTTCCTTGGTTTTCCTGCGTCATTTGCTGACAGATGCCAAGTCTTAAGATCCTTGGCGCGTCGCTCATTTTTGCAAGAAGAAGCTCGGCGACCTGACGTTTCCAAAGTGATATGATGATCTGAGGCACCTGCCATGCTGCCCACACGTGGTGTTCAGTGGTGCCAACATTCCACCAAGGCTGTTTACACAAACTCTATAATAAAACGTTTAAACTCGTGAACGCGAAGATGCCGCCTCTTCCACTCATCACGTTGCTTCTGTGGTTTTATTGATCATTAACGGGTTTTCTCTTCATTATCCAGGACGCTGTACTCATTCTTAGTGGACCTACGTTCAAACTGACCTCTTTAGTTTTATTACCGTAATAATGCGTCTCGGAAACGAAACTGAGGGATTTCCCACTCGTTGCCGAACCCATGATCTTCTAAATGATTTTTGACACCCACTAATATACAGACTGAATCCTAAATGCTATACTGGACGTCCAGGACATAGAGTAGAGTAGTTTAGTTGCGGAGGAGGCTTCGACACGCAAGCATATAGGAGGCCTATTGTATAGATGGCGCAAAACTTCTGGAATCATGACCCTGATTACCATCCCAGCTGCCGAGCATAGGAATGGTTTATGTTTAGCTTACTCAACGAAAGCGATATAATACATTTCTTACTCACAGTGCGTAGCACATACAGCCTGCATAGAAGGTGTACCGCATGTGGTGGTAATTTCAAAGAGAGCAGTACCTAAATCGTGCTTATTTTATATTTGTAATATTTATAACCACGGCTCCTATGTTTTCAAAGTTAAGTGGTACGGTATCACATAGTCAAAGCAGGGAAGCAATTGCAAATGTCGACTTCATGAAGCAAGAAGCAGAGATGAAGGGAGAAAATATATGTTCACCCGAGTTTCACAAAACCCTTAAGAGAGTGAAAGAAAGAGTAACCAAAGCAATTGGTGTTTTACTGAGTTCCGTTTCCAGATTTCTCAAAGGTAAGAAAAAACTCATGGGTGAAGAAGTACCATTTGACACACCTGGGAAGAAACTTAAGGTCCCCAAACGTGTTACAGAAATAGACAATTTCGACAAATGCGTCATTCGACGCACAATTCAGAATCTATATGTGGAAGAAAACAACTGTGCCAAGAATAAGCAGATTGTTCATCAAGCTGAAAGACAGCCTAAATTTTCAAAGTGGTACTACAAGTCTCAGAAAAATTATAAAAGATTTAGGGTTCAAGTGGAAGAAAACGAAATCAAATAGAGTTCTAAAAGAAAAGCATGGCATACGATCTCAGCGGGAAGAGTACCTTACTCTTCTCCGGAGGTACAAATCAGAGGGTCGAACTTATAGTGAATAAAGATGAGTCATTGGAGTGATGAAAGCGAATTATGTTTGCAGGCAATTGTGTTGTGAGGCAATACTTTTAACACTTGAATAATTTCAATTAAATTATATAATATGTAAATTCAATAACAGTCCGCCTTGAAGCAATATGTATGTAATAATTTGTAAACAAAAATGTATGTAACAGTCATTGCATATGCTTATATTATTGTAAACATGTTCAATAATGTTACGTGAATGCATTATGTAATTTAATAATGTAAGAGCTGTGAGAATAATAAGTTTAAAGTTGCTAACAATGAGGCAACGTTGAGGCAATAATGAGTTTGAGAGTTTAAATGCTACTAGTCATGATTAGGGCAGCGATAATTTAAGTTTTGTATCAGTTTAAAAGTTAGCCAATCAACAGCCAGAAGAAGCTTTAATTAAATGCAGGTATTCTATTGGACTAGGATTAGCCAATCAGAGACTTGAAGTACAGAGGTTTACGGGTTTGGACGGTTGAAATATATTAAGTTGCCTGCAGACCTTGATAGCAACCGGATGGAAGATGTGTTCTCTAAAGAAATATTACGTATTCGTGTGAATCGTAAAATAAGTATGTGTTAACAAAGTGCAAGTATTAAATAAAAGAATCTTACAGCTCTTAATATCAGTGTAGTGCTATTTAATTTGTGTCAAGAATTAATAAAAAGAAGTGAATTTAAACTTAAAATCTGTGTAAGCCTACATTCTACAAGCCCTGATTAAGACAAACGTGTCTCTAAAGCAATACTAAAGCAGCCGAGGCAAACAAACATAAATGCTATCTATAGAAGCAGTTTAATAACAAACTTAATATTTTTTTCTAAACCTTGCAGCGTAACAACAAAAACACATCTTCAAAAAAACGGCTTTTCATACGTAGCAGCATATTACGTAAACAACAACTTCAAATTGACGTCCATAAGTGGAGAGAAATAAATAAACAACTCCATCAACACAGTAACTCCTTCAATAACAATAAACTACAACAGTTGAAGGTACAATACCTTCTCACCTGTTGCCAAAGGTCAAAAACTTATCATCGTTCAGTCTGGTGGAAGCATCTGCTTCGTTCCAAATGCCCTTCTCATATACAAGTCAAGTCACAACAAATAAAAGGAGATTTTCATCAAGAAATGAATACAGAAAATTACATGAAGTGAATCGACACCATGTTGATACCTAATATGCCTGCTGGGTCCTTTCTGGTTATCAACAATGTTTCTTATCATAACACTCAAATTCCTTGAAAGAAGAAAAGAGAGTTTGTTCACTTAGGCATAATATAGATTTTGATGAAAGCATGAGTAAAACAAAGCTATATAACTAATTAAAGCCAACAAACCACTTCAGGCGTTATACATACTTGACAGATATTAATACAACATTGCCATAATGTACTTACACTGCCACCGTATCACTCAGATCTAAACCCAATCGAATTAATCTGGGCTGATGTAAAAACATGGGTGGAATGGAGAAATGTCACTTTTAAATTAAAAGATGTGGAACAGTTATGTCGCCAATGATTTGCAGAAAGCGGAAGGCCAGAATGGGGAAAATGCATGTCGACATGTTGAACAAATTGAGAATAATTATTTCGAAAAAGACAGAATTGTAAAAAATCAAATAGAAAGAATTCTCATCCAGGATAATGGTGCAGAAAGTAGCGACATCAGTGATGACGGCACTGATGTGAGTGATTCCGCAGAAGAGGAAGGGCTGTCAGGTGTGGAAGAATTGGAGGGAGATGATTGACAGTGTTTTATATTAAGCGCTCTTTACAGCGGTGGATTTAAATATACTGTATATAACTATAAGCTTATCAGTGCAGTGCATAACCGGTGTGCGGTTATTTGACACTGACTGCCCCATGTACTCCTCCAGCATGCAGACAACCGGTCACCTCCTGATCTGGTAAGTAACTTGCTTCATAGCTGTTTAAGATTTTCACATGTCTAGAACTGTTGCGCCAGTTATACTAATGAGCCTCCAGAAGGAAGAGTGGAAGAGGGCGACCAGTTCCCGGGCGGAGTCTGTAAGATCTAGTGTAAGATCCAGATCCAGATGTAAGATCCCGATGCAGCGCCAGGGGGACCACCCATACAAGCCTCCCTCCCCAATAAGAGGTCTCGTTGGAGGATGCCAGGAAAGACAATTACTCAAAGCAAATTTTATCGCCACCTGCCTGATCCTCCGACCCTGAAACATGACAAGGAAATGGGGACAGAAACATTCGCGGCATCACAGAAATTACCCCAGCATTTACCGACCAACCTGGGAAAAGCGCGAAAGAAACCGAGGACCCCCCCCCCCGAATGCGAGCATCACACTTTATCGCAGAGTTACCTAGCTCGGTAGCCCAGGGCATAACTGAACACGTTAAAATATGGATAAATAAGACAAGAACCAATATCATATCTTGTAATTTTCCCCAAATGTCAAAGTGCAAGTGCTATTACCGTATGGGCAATGCACGATTTAAGCTTAACTCTTGCCTGCCCTCAAATCTCCAAATTGCTCTTTCGTCATCCCTAGTGCCCTGCATTATCAGTGCACTTCAACGCTGCACTAAGGCTGAATCGCGCAGCAGATTTTGGAAAGCGGCGCCATACAGATACGTCTTTTAACTTCATTTTAACTATCGTCGCATAGAGAACTTCCCATTTGAACATTAAACAGCTATGGCCTACAGCAGGGATGTCTTCCTTCCGTGAGTCACCAGAACGTGAAAAAGTTGACAGCCGGTCACAGACGAAGCAGCGGCGCTTGCGAGCCCAACTGCCTGGCGAGTCCCGTTTTCGGCACCTTTGACCTAGTATAGCTGAATATTGCGATATCCACTAGTTAAATAAGTTGTCCAAATGACGGACTTTTGTTACTAAAGAAGCCTTGCGACTGCATGTATTATACCGTGACCATGGGCTCATAGGACAAATGATCAGCGCCCATTTTCATAATGTTACATCAGAGATAGAACTCAAGACTTGGAAAATATACATCAAGGAATATTTCAAAACGCCGAAGTTACTTGGTACAAATCGCGTATTTAAGTGCTATACATTGTCCCTGTAGTAAATATTTGTGTCCCATAAAACTATATATAATGTTATATACACAAAATTATGCAAAATTCAATGATTGAAGACGTCATATACGATTCCCAGAAAATTAAAGACACTATTCTTCATGACAATATCTCAAACATATCGTATTTTAACCAAAATCCTTACTAATGTTTGAGATATTAAAACTTAACACACTTATGCGGCCCTATTTTTAAAAATTCCTGTTTTTGGATTCAGTATAGTTCCAATGGTCTCTTGATTTCGAATGTATAGGTAAAATGCAACTCTTTCTCTTTTTCTGCTTTCCATAGGTAAGCGACAGAGAAAGTAAAAGGGTTACTTGACCGCAGACCGCATCTGTGGAGTCTCTATAAAGTTTATTGAATAGAAGAAAGAGATTTTAAGATTGAAAATAAAGATACTAGGTTAAATTTATGCTTATAGAGAAGAAAATGCGGTAAACATGAAATCTATCTAGTAAAACTTTTGGGAAGCCCATCGCCTTTTTAGGGGTCTATGAAACACCGAGCCAACAGCTAAATATTATATTTCAATACAAGTGCGGTAAGAGCAACATTAGAAAACGAGGAAGAACGACTGGTCTCGTGTTTTCTACTTTCGAGATTTTCTAGTGCACTTGACACATGCGTATTGAATACTATGTTTTCGTTGATAGGGAATAATAAAAATAGTACTTACGCAAAAATAAACGTATATACTAAGTGTGTTCAACATGGTTTTAATAGCAAGGTCACTAACTTTAATCTTGGTTGCGAACAATTAATCACGCCTGGTTGTTGATCTTAAAAAAAATCTGATGTGTCAAATACACCTGAGTTTTTCTACCCTCTATCCTTTATTAGTGGATATACAAACTATTCCTACTAAAGCTTATTTTTCTACCCACTTATTTTAATCCAAATAAACGTTTGCAGAAACAGCTACATTACACATTTCGTTATAAATACAAACGCAACAGCGATAGTTAAACGTTTAAGGATTGGACGCTATACGCTGGCTTAAAATTCGGTACTGTTTCCACACAATTGCGAGAAACAACTGAATTTTCACTTTCTCTACTACGTATAGTAAGTAGGGGAAGTATTGTATTCCATTCGATACCAAGATTTCACCGGAAATATATGTTTTGAGACCCCCTGAATCCAAAGAAAGCATTTCTAGAAACATGTCCGTGTGCGTGCGTGCGTGTGTGTGTGTCAGAGAGAGAGAGAGAGAGAGAGAGAGAGAGAGAGAGGAGAACAGCATGACTCAGAAACGAACAGTCGGATAAACACCAAACTTGACATTTAGGTTCAGTATCTTCCAGAGATGCGATACGAAGGTTTTCAAGAAAATCCCTCCACCCCAGATTACCCTTTACATGGAACATTTTTCGAAAATTTTAGTTTTCTCAAAAATGGCACTAACGATTTTAATTAAATATCATATGTGATATTTTCATGACAAATGAAATGTATATCTCGAACTTTCTGGGAATGTCTCCAAAAGTAGGCTTCATTGTGAACGACTTTTGCATAACTGGTAAACCATAAGAGATAGACAAAATTTTATTACACAAAAAATGTAGATCGCGTTAAAATACACAATTTGTGCCATATACATTTTTTTTATTGAGTGAACCATTTTCGAGATATTGATTGTTATTCCCTTAAATTTTCCAATACTTATACTTTTTCTCAAATGGAAATTCGTTATTCATTTTTTTTGTCCTGGTAATGCAAAGAGAATGGAATACGCCACATAGCAACCAGCTCTTAAAATATTTGACTATCGCTTAAAGCCGACCAATTCCCCTTGCATCTACAAGAAAATTAGCAATAAGGTTAACATCTCGATATCTCGATTAACATGAAGCATGTGAAGAATAAGTGTTTGTAAAAATAGTTTGTACAAGAGTAGAGAAAGTCATGTGAGTGTAACACATCAGATTTTTTTATGGGAGTTTAAAAGAATAACCAAGAAATGAACTATTGGAACCATTAATAATGCATATCTCAGAAATGGCTCACGCCACGAAAACGTTATTTGAAATAAATTGCATGGTTTAAAGAGATGTACATTAATTGTGTAGTAAGTTTTCGTCTATTGTTTGAGTTTACCAATTATACAACGTTATAAAATTCCTTCCGAATGAAGACGACTTCATAGGCTATTCCCAGAAATTCAAGATATACATTTTATTTGTTATGTAAATATCTTTAATATATGGTATTTTCATTAAAATCGTTAGAGAAATCCTTTTAGAAAATACAAAAATTCGAAAATTTGTCCATTTAAGGCTAGTTGGGAAGGGGGATTTTATTGAAAATCCTTGAATCGCATCTTTGGAAGATACTTAAATCAAATACTAAATTTGGTATTTATCTGACCTTTCGTTTTTGAGTTATGCTGTTCATACACACAGACACAAACACGGACCTTATTCTAAAAATGCTTTTTTGGATTCAGGGGGCCTTAAAACATTTCCAGTGAAGCATCGACATCGAAGTTGGTTGTGGAATACAATACTTCCCGCTGCGTATTGTACCTATAAGAGAAATAAAAGGAAGTAAAGACCAAGTAGGATAAAATTCAACTATCCTATATGATGATATTCCATGTCTACAATAATAAATATATCAAAAGTTAGAGGATTTAATATAGTTCATACACATACGTGCAGTAAAATATTCAAAACACGCAGATCTGAATACAGCAAATTCAATTTTCCCCATTACACCATGAACGAGAAGTGGGTCATAAAATCTTATCACGGAAAAAAGGGTATTTACGCAGATGAAAGACACAAGCTGTTTTTCCGAAGTTTAATTGCAGTAGAAACTGGAGGAAGACAACTGACACGAAATAAACATTTTCGTATCCTTCGTCAACAAGCAGTCCTGCTTTAGGAATGCTGTAACATGCAACCATTTGGCCTCTGGCTCTTTTGGTAACACATACCCATCCACCCACTTCCTCACGAAGACAAACATGAAGGCTTCTCTCGGCATAAACACCTCTCAGAACGCGCCATAATTTATGAGGACATTGAAGATGACCAACGAATATACATTTACCTACTCTCAGATTTTAGGCGCCTGTTTACAGTAGAAAAGCGACGATGTAAAACGAACCAAACTTTCCGAAATAATCCTCGAGCGCAAACGAAGCCTTCTGAAGCTCAGTCGTTTATAAATTTTGTTTCATAATATCTGGAATTTCATGTTTTTCCATTTCCAAACCAGTACGTCAAATTGAACTTTTCCGTTCAGACCCTTTCCCTGCTACAACACCATCATATGAATATTGCCCTGCAATGAGTATATAAAACATATGACTGCGTTCATGTCCAGTATATAAAGCATTATATATTAACCAATATATAAAGTATATTACGGAGGGTTGTTCACGATCTGTGGTAACAATATCAGACGAGCATAATAGCTCCGCGCTGAAACATGTGGAACCGAATTAAAGTTCAGCGGTATGAGTGTATCACTGTGTTTTCTCAGTTGTGTGCTTTGTTCTTGCTGATCAATTGGCGTCAAAAATAGAACCATTCTGATCAGGGTACATTATTGTCCTTTCAGATGTAAAATACTTGTATTCTAAGATTATTAAGCAGTGCAAGAGGCGTGGTTTTATCATATCCAAGAAAGTGATCTCAGGTGCACTCAACAAAAAAGGTAAGGCCACATAAGAACTTATTCCAAAGGGCAAGAAACAGGGAAATCCACGACTGGCCACCAGTCGTACCCCGGAGATAATTTGAAAGGTGAAGGCCTATATCTCTAATCCTCCAACTCAGGAGGGCCATTGCACTGTAATTGGGGATCTCTGTTACTACTGTGAACGCTTTAATTAATCAGGATTTGAATCTAGAAAAGTGTCATAAGAGCCGGGGATATAAGCTGTTGCCTAAACACATTGCAGAACGTGCCACTAACAGTAGAAAGCTGTATGAACGATATCTATCTGGTGAAAAGTGGATGTTTGTTGTATTTTTAGATGAGGCATGTGTTTATCTAAGTTACTGCAACAAATCCTGGGCTATATGTTACTGACCAAGAGGAGAAAAAAAATTGAAATTTGGTATAAGGAAACTAACGAAAAATTCCCCAGGGGTTTCATGGTAATAGCAAGGTACAGTTGCAATGGCAAATTAACCATTATCGTGTATATAAAAATGTGAAAATCAGCTCGCATACTATCGGACTAACGTCCTGATACCAATTTTTCATACAGAAATTCCTGCTGTATATGGTGCAGATGTAAATAAAGTGTGTTTGCATCAGGGTAAGGCATTAAGCCATACGTCTGCTTCAACCTACAAAATTTTGGAGAACGAAGAGAGAAATGGGAATATATTCCATACCTTTCAGCGACATCCGTGTTAATTCACCTATGCATCACTGATGGAGTTTTGTGCATTTCCAAGGGAAGCAGATGACCGCGAACTTTGGATGGTCTTTGGAAAGCTGCCAGGAGGAATGGAATTAACTGGGCATCTCTGTATTTCGTAGCAGTTTGCTCCAGTAGAAGCTGTACTGCAGAATGATAGTTCAAGCCAAAGGCTGCCAGATAGAACATCGCTGTTGGTGGAAGCGTGGTGTTTCATAAGGTGAGGGGGTCTTAAGTTTGTTACCATAGATGAGAACAACCCTCTGTATACGTAACTGCAGTAGGTGTTTTTTTTAGGACTCTTTTCGAGTAAGCATCTTACTCGTCCTAAAAAAACTCGTTTTCCTATAATGTTACGTAAATAACTATCGATATATTGAAGTCGCTACCACGCTAACTCCTGTCCTTTTCCGTCCTTTTCTTTCGTACTCCCAAATCCTTTCCTGGAAATTGAAGCAATATAGGAGATGCCGCGATGGTGCGAAAATTTGATACATGAATGTATTTGTTACCGTTTACCGTTGTCTGCTGCTGATTCTACCGGCTGCTCCAATGGTAGAGCTATGAGTACTTCCACTCAGGATATGCGCAGGTCTATTGTGAAGAACACCACCAGTTTAAATTGACTGAGAAATTTATTGTGAACCAATACTGGAGTTCTGGAAGTGAGTTGCTGACCGCTTGAAATTAAGAAATAAACTTACTCTGAATTGTAGCTCTCGAAACTATAGCAATTGAATCATTATACTTGCTAACTTTTGCAGTATCAATTTTACGGTTTCAAATACCTGATTCGGCAATAAAAGAAACTAGACGCGTAATTCGCCGCGAGTCGCTAAATTGTTGCTCGGCAATATCCCTCATGTTAGCTGCTACTCACAAGCGCGTCAATGGCCGCTTAAAATATCACAAAGGTAAGTACCGTTGGTGGTACCAGAGAAGAGTAATTAATGTGTGCACGAACATCGATCCGTACCAATGATGGTATCAGAATACAGTAGCTCTCCGATTTAATTACACGTTTTCTTATTAATTAAGTCACGCCTACATTAGAATTACTCCCACCAACATTCCACCTTATACGTTGCCAAATCTCAAAACTCTAAGTATCCGAAAGTGGCGCTGTTACTAGTTACTTAGCTAAAATTCTCAGAATGTAAGAACCTTTCTCTTTTCCAGAATTGGCCTACGTGCCTGCACAAACGCCTTAAAATCAACTCCTAACAGGTTTCTCAGTAACTTTAATGCTAATGTTTTCCTTATTCTGCTGTCGCTAATGACTTTGCATAACCTAACTCCTAATTACCCTCTTCTCGTGGCAAATCTGTTCAATTCAAACATGTTACATTATACGCTGATTTAATATACGGAAATTATTTATTCCAATCATTTCTCTATCTTACTGTTATTTTTTTATTTAATTATTTATGTCTGCCCGTTCAACAATTGCGGTATCAAAATCTATCCTTTTTCGAGTTATCTAATGAGATCATATGCACCAAAGTTAACCTTTTCTTCAAGTGAGTGTTTTGGGCTTATTCGAGAAGATGCCAATCTGCGAGGTCAAGATAAAAACAGCTTTACCGGAGATAGCAGTTGCCAGTGAATTTCATTAATGGGTTTGGGGCTCTCAAACAGAAGATAATGTGGAGGTAGGTCTTAAAACACATAGTGAAATTGATCAAGAAAAACATGGCGGTGATAATAATCAAGATTATACACAAACAAATAAATCGGAAACGATTAAAGAAAGATTAAAAATCATATCCCGCCGAAGACAAAACTGCTAAACTCATATTATATATAAACAGTGTGCTTTCAATGATAAAATGTATATCAAATTAAAGAAGAAATTTCAGCTTGTAAGACTGCACAAAAAACTAAAACTTACCTTTTGGCATTTATCTCCCCGTACAATATGAAACAGCATAGTCAAACAATTAAGAAACACTTATAACTACCAGGACACAAAAAATGTCTAAGGAAGTCAAATACTTTTGGGTCCCAGATGATTGGAATCAGCATTTCAAGAAAATAATAAATCTTGCGAAAACAACTTTTGAAGTAGTAGGGACTAAGACCTGCTATGATCCATTGGATATACAGGATGGATCATTTAAGTTGAGACTGTACAATATCTCCAAAACTAAGCGTTGTAGAAAGAAATGTCTTTCATAAAAGTTGCTTGATGTTATGGGGGAAAATAAATGTCATTAGTCGTGTTTTGTTTGGAGACGTTATGATGGTCATTTTAGGGTCAATTTAATTTTTTTAAATGGGAACCTACAATTACGTCAAATTAAATTTACCTTAAAATGACTATCATAACGTCCTGCAAATAAAACACGACTAATGGAATTTACTTTCCCCCATAATGTCAAGCAACGTTTATTAAAGGCAATTCTTTCTACAACGCTTAGTTTGGGGATATTGTACAGTCTTAAATTAAATGGTCCACCGTGTATACCAGGATAATCATACCATCAATAACCTATGGAAACTGATTTGGTGGCCTAAGGTCCTTCAAACAACAAAGTAAAGTTCAAATAACAACATGGCTGTTACAGGAGTTATGAAAACATACTGCAGCAATGGAGACACTCTTGAACCTGTAATGAAGGAGTAAGAATAGCATTCTATAGACGTAAATGTTAAGCACCTGAGAATTCCTGAAATTACTCAGGTTTGCTTAAAATTAGGAAATACATACTTAAGTGATGCATCTTTAGAAGTGACATCAGACTATATAATTCTGATTAAACACCCTTTAAAGAACTTGATTACCTGAAGTTGGACGAATAAAACTCTGGAAACTCCTGAGAAAACTGTGGTTTTCAGACGGCTCAAAGTATAATGGCATAAGACCAAGGTGCAAAAAGTTTTTTTCCCCCTTGAATGAACATGCTACTGTTTTTGAAACAGAAATTTATGCTATTATTCAATGCATTCATGAAAACTTATAGAGAGTTTACTGATAAACAGATACAATCTTCTCAGACAGCCAGGCTGCACTTAAGGCTCTAAGTAGACATAAGGTAACGTCAGGATTGGTTTTAAACTGCCTAAAGTAGTAAGAATAAGCTTTAGTAAAACTAATTTGTATAACCACTAATAAATGATAGAGGGTAGAGAGTCATGTGAATATATCACATCGCAATTTTTAAAATTAATTTTGTACGTTTCTGGCATTAAAGATAATCTACCTATTTATCTAACTACCGTTTTAAATCTGCGAGAGTTTAAGTGGGCAGCAATGAATACATCGGAAAAACGCTAAAAAAAAATATCACTAATTTGATAGCGATTGTGTAATTTAGCGATATCTTTTATACCTGAGATGGAAGAAGTACTACATTCCACCGTAGAATTCCATTGCATATTTCAACAGAAATACATAAGGTTTCCTTATTAAAAAGTATTTTAAGAAGGCCACCTTGTTTGCTTACAATAAAATTACACAAAAACAAACAAAAATGTGATGTGTTACATCCACATGACTTTCTCTATCTCTATTGCTTATTAATAAGTATACAAATTATCCTTATGAAACTTTATTATTCTATCTACTTAATTTTAATCCCAATAAACCTTTGCAGAAATACCTACTTACACATTTCGTTAGGATACAAAGATAACTGGACGCTATACGCTGGTCTTAAAATTCCATACTGTTTCCACGCAACCGCCAGAAACAACTGAAAACCGATGGGACTTAAAAAGAAGGACTAAAGCACTGAACACATCGAACCATTAATGATGGATATCTCGGAAATGGCTGATGCCACAAAAAAGTTGTTTGAAATAAATTGTGTTTTAAAGAGATCTACGTTTTTTTGGTAGTACGTTTTCGTCAATCACTTAACGTTTGCCAGTTATACAGGATTATGCAAAATTCCTTCCGAATAAAGAGGACTTCACAGGCTATTCCTAGAAAATTAAAAATATATATTTTATTTTCATGTAAATATCTTAAATATATGGTATTTTAATCAAAATCTTAGCCATTTTTTATAAAATCAAAAATTTCAAAAAATGTTTAACATAAAGGGTAGCTTGGAGCGGGAGGTTTTTCTTGAAAAGCTTGTGTCGCACTTTTAGAAGGTACTGAACCAAAAAACCAAGTCTGGTATTTATCAGACATTTCGTTTTGGGTCTATGCTGTTCACACACACAGTGATGAAAAATGATTTTTAATCAGGGATCCTCAAAACATGTATTTCCGGTGAAATCTCGGTATCGAAATTTTGAGTGAAATACAGTGCCTTCTCTACCTACTATGTAGGTGATACAGAAAGTAAAAATCTGCTGTTACACTCACATGACTTTGTCTACTCTTGTACAAACTATTTTTACAAACGCTTATTCTCCATATGCTTCATGTTAATCGAGATATTAATCTTATTGCTAATTTTCTTATAGATGCAAGGGGAATTGCTAGACTTTAAGGGATAGTCAAATATTTTAAGAGCTGGTTGCTATGTGGAGTATTCCATTCTCTTTGCATTACCAGGACAAAAAAAATGAATAACGAATTTGAGAAAAAGTATAAGTATTGGAAAATATAAGGGAATAACAAGTAATATCTCGATAATGGTTCACTCAACAAAAAATCTGATGTGTTTCACTCACATGACTTTCTCTACTCTTGTACAAACTATTTCTACAAACTCTTATGCTCCAGCTATTTCATTTTAATCGAGATAAACATTTGCAGAAACGATCTTTTGACATGCAAAGAGAATTATATTTTACACATAGCGACCAGTTCTAAAAATACTTGACTATCGCTTAAGGCGTACTATGTTCCCTTTGTTTTGTATTTGCAAGGGCAATATAGAAATGTAGTAGCCTTTAAGCATAGACATATCTCTTAATAGCTGGTTGCTAGGTGCAGCACCATTCTCTTTGCCTATCCAAGACAAAAAAATGAATAACTGTAAGTATTGAGAAAAAGTATAAGTATTGGAAAATTTAAGGGAATAACAAGCAATATCTCGAAAATGGTTCACTCAACAAAGAAATGTACCTATATGACAAACTGTGTATTTTAACGCGATCTACATTTTTTGTGTAGTAAAATTTTGTCTATCTCTTATGGTTTACCAGTTATGCAAAAGTCGTTCACAATGAAGAATACTTTTGGAGACATTCCCATAAAATTCGAGATATACATTTCATTTGTCATAAAAATACCTTAAACATATTATATTTTAATCAAAATCGTTAGCTATTTTTGAGAAAATTAAAATTTTCCAAAAATGTTCCATACAAAGGGTAATCTGGGGTGGGGGATTTTCTTGAAAACCTTCGTGTCGCATCTGTGGAAGATACTAAACCTAAATACCAAGTTTGGTGTTTATCCGACTGTTCGTTTCTGAGTTATGCTGTTCACAGACTGACACACACACACACACACACACACACACGGACATGTTTCCAAAAATGCTTTTTTTGGATTCAGGGGCCTCAAAACATATATTTCCGGTGAAATCTCGGTATCGAATTTTTGGGTGGAATACAATACTTCCCCTACTTATTATACGTAGTAGAGAAAGTAAAAATACAGAAAATATTCATTATTAATGAATGTTTATACTAGTATTATTATTTTGAATTTACAAGTATTATATTTTGAGTTTACGTTCAAATTTAGCTATAAATTGTTGGGTATTAAAGTGCATCCTACTCGTCAGAACGTGTATAATCAGTATCGTCAGTGAGCTAAATAAATTGTTGGCTATGTACACAGGATTATGAAATACAATATATATGCAAACATCTGCGAGAGTTGAGTAACACCCCACTTATTCGTTAATGCTGCTAGGAGAAGCCATTATAACTCAATATGAAACTGATCAACCGTTAAAACCTCAATATTTATCCATCTCTAAAGCCGCATGTCATTGAAGCTGTTGTGGTTATGTTTTTTGGCAACTATATCCTCGGTGCTTGCCAAGGACGACGTGCCCATGATCCATCTCTGCGACATTCTTGGAGCACTATTCATAAACAATTGCTTTCGCGGAAGACAAAGGTTTGAATCCTGCTCAGAAAAGATTCCCTCGTTGAACTATAGAGTTGTGCCTCTGTACTGAAATTTCTTTAGTAGTTTCACTTTTGACTTCCATGTTAATGAGGCGTTTCTGTTTGTAGCTACAAGCACAACGAAGCAAACATTTAACGAGGAATCCTCGCAAACATATATTGGGGACTTGAGAACAGCTCAAGCTTTTCTTTGCTTTCATTGTATATCAAACAACCGGCTACACAGAAATTAGGTTTAAAACATGGACAACATTTTAAGAAAAAGAACCGAATTACAAACCATGCTTAAAATTCTTGCGATTTTCTGGAGATTTTTACTTTCTCTACCACGTACAGCCTAAGACAAAATAAATGAGCAACAGAAAACGTCGAAACATTCGCCGACGCTGCATTCACAACACACGATTTAATTCCACCCGCGTTCATTTCAGAGCTATGCGATAAGTAGGAAGATGCCTTTCAGTTTGGTTATATGCATGGTAGCTGAGCGAAAAGCACATTATCAATAATATATGTATGAATATTTGTTAAACCTGTTAAAGTTGAAGCAGCTGTGCAACTTTCCACTTCAAATCCTTAAGCGGCCAAGGTACTCTGAAATGGTCAAAAATCACATTTTTTGTTTTAAGCACTAATAAAATCTCTCTTATTCCCAGTTTCAGAAAATATATACGTTTTGGGGTTTAAGACGGTTTTAAAACATTTAAATTCCATTTAAATGCTAATCTACATTCCTTTAAAGCTGTCATGCAATGCCCCTTTTTAGAACATATTTGTCTCTTTCAACAACGAACAACTATATCATGCCCAGCAAGCAGTTCAGCACTTAACAAAAGAGGCCAGGACCAAGAGAAGGCAATCAAAAAAGCTGAAGCAATCTAAGAATGAAGATGCAAATGATGATGACCCTGAAATGTACTGAAGTGTGTCAGAATTGTAATATTCAAACTTTAAACTCAGTTTTCTCAAAACAGCATTTTTGGATACTTTTGTACCTTTTTCTCTGAAAGTATGAGAGGTAAGGAGCTGAAATTTTCAGTACATGTATACAACACATAGTTAAATTTTCTGAAGTACAATCATAATTTTATAATGTATATTAGTGATATTAACAGAGCAACAATATTTCAAATTTTCCACATTTTTACCTTTTTGACTTAGCAAATAAATTTTTTTCAATTTCTAGTGAACTATATACATAACTAAATAATTGAGGTTCAGAAGATAGCTGATTATACCAAGAACAAGCATGCGAAAGTTTGATTCTGAATTGCAAGTAGTACCAGAAAAAGGTACATGAATTCACATATTTTAAGAGTACATTTTATTATTTTTCTGCTGAGTGAAATAATTTTTATGGCTCAGCTACTTAAGCTATCAATGCAAGCAACCACTTGAAATAATTGTCATGATTTATGGAATAATTCAGAAAAATTTCAGAAAAAACCATTGAGAACACACTTAAGGTGTAATTTCCATGTGTTCAGACTACCTTGTCCCCTTAATGCCCAACATTGTGAATTTGCAACATACCAAATAAATTTCTTTTTGAAAGTGTATACATTTGAAATCCTGGTGGCAGCTGTTAAATATTGTCCACAAGCATGTGGTATTTAAATCCTAAATTATAGAATGTCTCTATGGGTAAGAAAAAGGTACAAAAAGAAATGTGATGGGCAAACTGTCTGGAAAGAGAACACACCACTAGAAATGAAATGTTACTGTAGGGGAACTAACAGTGTATCTAAATAAGCTGAGTGGGTCATTCACATTCTGTAACTGAAATAAGATATAAAACTCTATTAAGATCGCACCGTGAAAAAAAAATTCAAGTTATTAATAGTATTATATCCAATTCCACTTATCTGACATACTATATCTAATGTTAAGTATGACCAAACTTCCGCATTCCCAAATTAATCTAACAATGTGGATTTTAGTTTGTTTCTTTGAACAATTGTGGTATTAATCATTAATACTAGGAGGACCAGTACCTATTACCTAATAAGGCCAGAATCGTTCATTTTGACCAATATATCACTCCTGATAATTTTCACTTTCTTTTTAGTTTATATTTATGTATCTTTAACCTTCATTTTAGAGTCAACAGTTGTTACTTAATGTTTTTATGTTAATAAAACAAATATTTTCTGAAATAAATTTAAGAAATTGCTTTCATCAGAAATACTTCAATTATGTAATAGAATTATTTTCATGAAGAATACTAGGTACCATAAATTATGATTCTTCTCTGTTCATCCTGTTAATCACAACTTAACTACATCTTTATCTTTAATCATTATTTTAGAGTTAAAATTCTTTTTTAATGCTTTTTACTCTCACCACATTCTTTATCCTGTTGTAAAGGGATGTAATTACTATCACCATTCTCAATGTCAATTGCAAACTCATCTTTTTCACATAAAGTGAAAGGATCTTCCCCCTCTGATTCAATATCTGGCAATGATTTGAAGTATGACAATATTTTATCATCTTTCAGTTGTCTCCATGCTGTGATGGTACAAAAGACACAGTATCATAAATAAACTAATTTTGTATGAGTTCTCAGCTTTTAGATGTGTTACTGAAACATGATACATAGATAAATAATAGTAAATGGTTATTGAGTTAGACAGAAACAACAATGGATTGCTATTTTATAATAAACCAGAAGTATTTCTTATTGTGATCTTATATGATACTTAAAATTTGAGTTGGTATATGTTAATTCACATCACATAAAGGCGCTAGTTGTTACCGTAGGAGCGCTTTCGAGAGATTTGTTTCTCTCATCCTCAGCTGAGACTCAAGCGCTCCTACAGTAAGAACTAGCGCCTTTATGTGATGTGAATTAACATATACCAACACAAATTTTAAGTAATGGATTGCTAGTTTTTATTTGCAGAATAACAATGAAAGTATTATTCTTAAGACTGTAGAAGCAACAAAGAGGAAATACTTTACCAGTCAAATTTACTGGCTGTGGTTCTAAAAGGTCACAAAATTAAAGCATTTTATAATTATTTTTCAAGAATAACATTTTTAAGGGTTCTTATAGTTACTAATTTCATGAGAATTCATAAAGTTTTACTTCACTGGGTTCAATAGTATGTAACACATACACAATTATACATTGTTAACTAGACAATTTGACCCCTTGGTCCTTCTGTGATAAAGCTTTTTTTTTACTTCTTAAAATGTAATTAGCTAAGAAACACTCTAATTGTAAGAGGAGGGCAAAAATTAATACGAATTGTCCTTTGACTAATTTTGAAGATTTAGAAGCTAGTAACAGTGATGTGTCATAATTTAAGATAAAGAGAGTTGAGGGTTGTAACAACCCTCAACTCTCTTTATCTTAAATTAGAATAGTCCTTTATTTGTATGCTCAAAGATGAGCAATGGCTAGGAGAAAACTTTCATTTTTCAGGTAGGTACATATGTGTCAGAGGTGGCTGGCTTCAGACAGTCTTTTTCTGAAGAAAGGTAATCTTCCATTTTAAATTAAAAATTTCTATACCTATAGAAGGTATGGTTAAATTCTTAGAAAAGAGTCAAGAGAAAAAGGTAGCTTATTAATTTAAGATATTGGCAAAGCATAGGCAGTAAATTAATTCAACAATTTTTTTTTATTTCAGCTCTGACTGTGCGCTTTCTTACCAGAAGGTACATTGGAGAGTATGACCATCAGGCAGGTGAGAACAATGGCTTAATGAACAGACTAAATGATTATATCTGATCAAGTTAAGGCATACTTTCTGACAAGAAGATTTTGCAAGACGTTTAAGTGTAAATGTTTGCCTAAATATATTTTAAAGAGGCAGTGTTACTGAATGACAGATAAGATAAATTAAATATAAGAAGGCATGATTCTTTGACAGTCTATGAATTTTTTTTGGGGGGGGGCCTTATTGTGCCACAAACACCACACAGAATTAGATAATTGAAATAAAAAGAAAGCACTGTTTTCAAGAAGATAAAACTTATGCATAATTTGTAGTCCAGGAAATCAAAATTGGCAAAAGTGATGGTTTCAGAATAAATTCATTTGTAAAGTGAACATACTTTGTTTTTTCTCTCTCTCTCTCTCACACACATGTGCGCGCACACTTGCACATGCACACAACGTTAACATAGCAACAAGATGAAATACCTAAATTCTAGGAGTACTTTATTTTTAAACAAGAAAGCAACATTCACAGTTACCGGAGGGGCAGCTTCCATGTGGTTTCCATGGCAACCTCCCCTCCACTATTGCTCTAGCCACTAAGGTTCCCACCCTCCTTTCCCTTCGCCAACAAGCTGAACTTTGAGTGGTAGCATGTTGCCATATTATACATCACAGCACATGCTTTCATACTCCTTACTAGCTTTCCAATACAACCTGGCAATATCCCTCTCTCACTTCCCTACAACATCTGAACTGTCACTAGTCTCTTCTTGTTTAAATGCTACTGGAATGCATAATATGAAACTCAAAATCTGAAATATATTTTAGCAATTTGCTTATTGATATCAAACACATCAGTGCCAAAAACCAAAATGTTGACAATTGTTTAACAAAAGGTTATGTATTGGGAGAAAGGGGCTGTGGAAGTGGGAACAATTATTTTAGTGGATGATGATGGGTTAAACCCTCAAAATAGGTTCCAAGCCACCATTTTTCAACAAGACTTCTGAAACATAAAATAGCATGTTGTGGTTTTTAATTCCAATGTAATTTAGAATCCAATCTAAGTTGAAAGTTCATCACCTCCACTACTTTTTATTACAATTTTCTTTCAAAATAATGTATCAACAAACTTTGGCCCATTGTGTCAGAATTACGATCTTTGATTAGTAATTATTCAGTCGATTGTAACGCTATATCACTTACTTGTTTTTATAACAAATACATGTTTCAGGAGCTAATTGCTCCCATCCTCAGTTCCCTGTCGACTGCCCACATCCTTTGTCTTGGTTGTAAGCTTGATCTCTGTTGGCAGATGTAAGAACTTCTTAAAAAGTAAGTCTCCTGGCAGGGTTTCAAAATTATAAGTGCAGTTTCTGTTCTTCCAAATATATATGTTTTCCCAAGTTGTAAGTTTTGCTTTTCCCGAGATGTTTTTTAGTAGTTTTGGGTTTCTGTCTATGGTGTGTTTGTCTCTCCAAAACACACCATAGACAGAAACCCAAAAATACTAAAAAAAATCTCAGGAAAAGCAGAACTTACAACTTGCGAAAACATTTATATTTGCAAGAACAGAAATCGCACTCATAATTTTTAAACGCCACCAGGAGACTTCTTACTTTTGAAGTTCTTACATCCTCCACCAGAGATCAAGCTTACAACCAAGACGAAGAATGCAGGCAGTTGACAGGGAACTGAGGATGGGAGCAATTAGCTCCTGAAACAGTATTCATTATAAAAACAAGTGATGTAGTGTTGCAATGACTCAATAATTACTAATTATAGACACATCACTGTCACAAAATCCACCAAAGTAATTTTATTGTGAATTATGAACTTTGAGTTTTTCGTCAGACCAATATCACTTCACAGAATATCTTGTTTCAATCAGTAGTGGAGCCAGAAAAATATTAAGGGGGTTATTTAGGAATCCATTTTTTAAACAATTTGTATCAATTCTAATGATAAATATTAATTAATCCTGAGTTTAAATATTTAAATAAACCAATTTTATATACACAGAAAAAGGTGTAACAATTGGAATTAAAATTTGGATAGGATGTTTTGCATATTCTAAGCAGCAAATGTGTTGTGACATGAGAATTAATGACCACTGTGAAGATGTATTTTATATTATCACTGCAGGCCATTTATTTCACTACAAAATAGAATTTTTTTATGTTCTAAACTCACAGATATTGCAGTCATTTGGAAACTACTCAAATTTAGCACCATAATGAAAACATGGTCAATACCTTTTCAAGGTTGTACCAATGCCATGTTGCTGTCACCTTTGGCAATACTGTCTAAGATATGCAGTGTAAATAAAGCGCTAACAGTGATATGATTAGGAATTATCTCATTCCCACCAACCCCCCAAAAAATGCTATTATTTTAACAAACCTATTTTTGCTATTCATTTTTACATTTTTAGCAAGGCTGGGGTTTCTAATGCCCAACCCCTCCCCCAGCTATGTCTCTGGTTTCAATTATATCACCAACAATAGTGTTACTACCCAGTAAGTGAATGACTGACACTTGAAATGAATGCAAGACTGTAATGGATTTTCTTTGTCATTACAGAGAACCGCTATAAACATGAAGTGCTGGTAGATGGTGAACCCATTCTCTTTGAGATACTTGATACCTGCCCAAAGGTATGTATGCAACAAACAACATTTTTGTGTGTGTACTTCACTTAAAATTGCAGTTTGTTTCTTCTTTACTCTGTTTCTCCTTACACAGCTGGCTTACCCAGCATTGCATTGGTACATTCCAAAAATATGGGGATGAAAATAAGGATAGGGATGATGTTTTTAAATCGTAAGTAGTTTGTGATTATATTTGTACCTAAAGCATAAATTTTGTTCAGATTGGTCAAATGGTAACAATTTGTACATAAGGAGTTGAAAAATATCAGTATGGATAGCTTTATGAAGTTGTATGGTATCCTATAATTTTCGTCAAGTCCTGCAGTCTAAGCACAAAAATTTGTGTCCTTGTTGACCACACACTATAGTTTTATCTTGAAGGAGTTTAAAATAAAGTAAGGGTAACTTTTAAAAACTTTGAGTACTATATAATTCAAAATAAGAATTAGATCGTTTTTTGGAAGTTATAACGTAGGTAACCTATGATTTTTGTCAACTCCTATTGTATAATTGCGCAATATTTTCATCATATGATTTAAACAGTGCAGATTTTTACAGTTGTAAGGTAGCTTATAATTTTTATTGGGTCCTATAATATAAGCGTACAAAGTTTCATTTAGATAGGTCAAACAATGTTGATGTTAGGGATTGAAAATAAGGATTGAATATAAAGAGTGGCATATCATTTTTGTCAGTTTCTAGAATCCAACTGTATCCAGTTTTGTTCAAAATTGTACCAAAAATATTACTTGATAAAACTTCAATGAGATATAAGGAAAATGTGGTGATATGAACGATATAGGACCCTGAAAAGAACTAAGTTTTAAAATATTTTATGCCCCCCCCCATTTATCTCATGGGCTCAAATCATTAAAAATCTGTCACATTTGCAATAAAAAGCCAAAAGTAGCCTCTAATATCCATATTCAATGAAATGGGATTGGAATTTGGTGACATGAATATAAAAAGAAACCCCTATCCCCACAGTTTTGAAATTTTTGAAAAAACTTTTATAGCCTGTGACCATCTGGAAGAATTGGGATTTTCAATGGTAAAAGAATTATCAAAATCTGTGGTTTTTTAAATTACCATACACATCAACACACACAAATGTTCTCCCTTTATAATATTAATGTAGATTATACAGCAAATATGGAGACAATAATAGTTTATACTGTCTGCAAGAAAGTATTTAGTTTCATTTCTTATTATATCCACAGATTCCTGGATATATTTCCTAAGAAGTATATTTCAATATGAATCTCCTAAAACATGTTCCCAAAATTGTTATCCTAATGTTCATTATTCCTAAAAGCTGTATTTCTGAATATGAATTTCCTAACACAAGAGTTACCAATGTTCACTTTTCCTAAACAATATTTCCATAAAATCTTGAATTTATAATAAACAATTTTTAGAGCTGGCATAGAAACAGCAATATAATAAATTGCCAGGCATTCAGGCTACTTTGTTTCAGCGTATAAAATCATTTTGTAACTTCTTTACTACATTTTGGCATTCCAAAATTGTTTTAACTATGGAAGAAGAACTGCAAATTGTCTCACCTAGCAGAGGACCAGAAGAAATTCAGTGTCTTACTGAGCCAGAGTACTTCCTGGATCCTTAGCAGTACCTATGCCCAAATAATTTCACCCAACTCTTTGTGATATTGAAATAATTACCAGTGTCAGTATACTACAGGTCTTTAAGGAGCAACTGATAGTACTGGATCTTTTGGAGATGATTAACTTCACCAGAAAGGATAGTGACAGATTTTGAAAGAACCATAATAAACAGTGTTGTTATACTGTTCATTCATGTTGAAGTTAGTTCCTGTCCCTTCCAGTCCAAAAATCAAGAAAATTTAAACTGAGGACTTTTGGGAATCATACAGTGATCCATAAAATCAGGATAGAAAATATCAACCCATATACAATGATCAGTCAAATATAAACTGGACTTTAACCCCTAGTCTTCTCAGGCAACCCCAAATGGGCAGGTAGAGTGGGCAATGAAGATCAATGTATTATTAGGAGGGGAACCTGCTTGGTGAGCTGTTCCCCTCCCTCCTCAATACAGCCATGAGTGAACAATAGATTCCATCACCCATCATGCAAAATATTATAACAACAGTTTATAACAAAGGAAGGTGTAAAACCATCTGACATTATGAACAGGTTGACAGTGCAGTTTGGGGATGCTACACTTTCTCAGACCAAGTGTTTGGTTGGACCAGCAAGTTTAAGGGTAGGTGAGAAAATGTGGAAAATGAAAGATACAATTCTCACAGAGTATAGTTCGTGACCTTGTGGAAGGTCCCTACCGGTTGACCATTGGTGAAATTGCTTCAGAGTGAGTATCAGCTATGGAAGGGCTCATACCATCATCACATAGTATCATGGTTTCTGAAAAGTCTATGCCAGTTAGGTTCCAAGGTTATTGACTTGAAATCAAAAAAGCCAGAGACTTCTGAACACCCTTGAGCACTCTCCCTAAAGTCCAGATTTGTCCCCTATGATTATTTTCTGTTTGCATCCTTGAAATAAAACACTGGAAGGGGAACATCTGAAAACAACCAAGAAGTCAAAGATTGCATGCAACTGATTAACAGCTCAACCTCAAAGTTTCTTTAAAGAAGGGATCTATAAGCTTCCAAAAATGGTGGAGAAAGGCATAGAGTGTGCAAGAGACTATGTTGAGAAAAGTTAGAGGTTTTACTTGTATTTTTTCATGGCCAATAAGTGTGTATTAAAAGAGTCCAATTTATATTTGACATGCCCTCGTGGAATTATGAAAATGAGTCAGTTTTAGGAAGCACAAAACACACATGTTTTAAAACACCGGACATGTTTTGGAAGCACTTCCTTCCATCACATCAAGCTCTGACTGCTTTCAGAGAACCTCAATGACCACCACCAGGCAATAGTGTCACCCTGACAGTATCCCTCTCTATAAGGCAGTCGGAACTCTCTATGATGATGGAAGTAATGTACTTCTGAAAATGTTCCATATTTCAAAAAGTAAGTGATGTGCAGGGTTTCTAAAATCAACTATTTTTCATAATCCCATGAAATCATGTTATGTAAACATCTTCCATATTATAAGCAGTGATAATCAATCTCTATGTCCCTAGCCTTAGCATTCATATCAGTTCAGGAAGTAGGGGATAATTTTGTGCAACTGAAGGATTTTGTCCATAAAGAAATTCTTATTATTTTGAAGATACCTACATTATGTGAAGAAGGATCAAAGAAGGACAATTCCACCACACTATCCCACTGAGCTTTAGAACCAATATGAAGCAATAAGGTATAACAGGCAGAGAACCAATATCAGCGAGAGATGGTATAACAGACTGCAGTAGGAAAACACAATCTAAGTCTGTGTAGCATTCATGGAAAGCTCCATAAAGACAGAAACAAATGATAACAGGGTTTGAATTAGGGAAAATGAGAGCAAAGTAAAAAATGGAATGGATGAATATATCAATAACATTAGTACAGTAGGAAAGAATAAATCTAGGAATATTATTTTATAAATTTAATATTTAGAAAAACAAGTTTTTTAAGAGAAAGTGTTATTAGGAATATATTTTTAGGAAATATGTTTTAAGCAAACATCTGAAAACAGAATTGTATACATAATGGGTAACCTTTATGTAGATAACTAAAAAAACTTTGTGCAAAAATTGCTGCTGATTTTAGAACCTCCTTTTCCAAACAAATATGTTCATATTTTTAAATGAAAATTATTAATAAATTATAAAGTCCATAAAAGTTAAGCATTTTGGTACTTTTATGGGAAATCTTGCAGAAAATGCATTTAATTCATAAGCTACTTTAAGTATAAGGATACAGATATTTTCAAATAGACTTAATCTGGTTTCAGAGTGAGGATGATCTTCCAAGCAGCGAGACTCTGAACTGGGCTGATGGACTGCTTCTCGTGTATGCTATTACAGATAGGCGGTCATTTAATTACGTGAGAAGAGTGAAGCAAACACTGTGTTGTGACATGCCCATTGTACTAGTGGGAAACAAAGGGGATATGGTGCACCTGCGCCAAGTAAGCACAGAAGAAGGTAAGTTCCTTTATAAAAGGATACTGGTAACATTAGCAGGGCAGATCCATCACAAAATAAGAGTGTAATAATTCTCATCCTCTTATACTGTTACCGCACAACGTTGCTGCACATTTGCTATTTAATAAGGTTAAGTTTTAGTTCCTTCTATTAAACCAATCAAGCATAGTTAAAAATATAATTTATCATATCCAGGTAATTATAAAATTAAGTGATGCTGTATTAAATAAAAATAAATGCTTAGAATGTTTCAATTTTCACTCTTCATTTGTAGATTACATGTACATCAAGGATATAAGTTTATGTTCCCCTGCTAAAAATTCAGACTGTTTTGGATAAACACTGGTTATCTATACAGCATATTCAAATATGTTGAGATTTCCTTTAAGGATGTCTTTGACAAATAGTGGTATCAGAGAGACAAGATGCTTAAAATCTTTTTCTTAAGAACCCAGAGATGTGTTTTATTTAGTTAAATTGGACAATCTTACAGAAAGATTGTAAGGTTATTTATGTGAAAAGTACATAAATGAGTTTAGTAAACAAATCATAAATGTTAATTCTTTAATTGACTCAAAACTGCAGCAAAATACAAACAATGCAGTATTAAATTACTAATATGAACCCATTATTTTATTGTACCTACTCTTATAAGTGCTGGGACACACATCCACTTACAAACAGTGCAATACTCTATCTACCCTAGCAAAAATTTCACATAGGTGTTTCCGTAATTTCAGCTATGGAATAGTGGCCATTGTGCTCTTTTTCTGTAATCATGCTTAACAGTCCTTTAACTTTGAACAAAATGTATTTTAAAACTCCTAACTATCTAATCAAGAAGTTTGTCATTCCACTTTAACAACTCTCTCTATGTCAAGTGACTTTCAAATATAAAATTCCATATTTCTGAACTATCTGAAAGCCATAAGAATACCATAGAAATAAAGTTAATAGTAAGGTAAATAATCTAATAGGGGATTTCAAAGTTAGCGCATTTAATTTTTAGTCCAGTTTGTGTTATCTTAGGTTAAGGAGCAAGTGACACTTAAATGTTCAAAATTTAAAAAAAAAAAAAAAAAAAAAAAAAAAACTGTAGGCTCAGTTCCTTTGAAAATTAAAAACGATTAAAATAAATTATACTTATCAATAAAAAGATATTATAAAATAAGATTAAAATAGCAGTCTGAGAGCTCAAACAAGAACTTTAGGTTTAGTGCCATACCTTCCTAACAAAATAACCATTATGCTAAAGAGCTATTTGTTTTCTGAAGTGAAAGTAATAGTGTTGTGCTAACCCTGCAGCAATTTTAAATTTCAGTGCTCTGGTTGATCTCATATTGTTTGAATTGGAACTATTCAAAGTAGTCCAATTCAAACAAAATTTCAGATATTTACTCTATATGCAGTAAAATCTGAATAGTGTTATTCATCAACACCCTATGTACAATTATTCTGATACTTTTAGTTCTCTCTTGGCTTCACTTATTATTGCTACTATCCATATGGAAAGCCAGTAATTCTTTTTCTAAAATTTCTAATTTACGTATTGGGCCTCTTACATTCCATGAAGCCCTATTTAGTTTATTATTCCCTAATTTTATTGTGGCACCATCAGTGAAGCTGCCCAGCTATTTTCTTGGGAATTTAAGTTTGTTGACTTTTACTCATAGTCAGCAACCAACCTCTTAAGTAAATCTGATGAAGCATGCCACCTTAACGCTTCAGAATGACTTCAATTGTGCATTAATCCAACAAAACAAAGCTGTTTTTCACTTTTCAAGTTTTCTTCACCTGCTGAAATGTTTGATATATTTAAACTTGCAGTAACTTTACACCATTATGATAATGAATAGTAGATGAGATAATAATTAAAAAAGTAAAATAGAGTAAAAATTTGTTTTATTGGAATGATGTCTTTAATTTTAAATAACACAGCATAGATATTCTATTCTTTCAGGTAATTATATTTATTAAATAAATTAATAACATGTTTTGGTAATCCTTTTTTAGGAGAGATCCTGGCAAAAGACTATGAGTGCTGGTTCAATGAAGTGGCTGCAGCAGAGCAGGTTACACAGGTGGCGGAAGCTTTCCATGAACTGTGCAGAGAAGTGCTTAGTGTGCGCCGTAAAAACAAGCAATCTTTGCTGGACCGTATGCTAGGGAACAAATCTGCTGGACTCAGGGTTTATTCTCGTGGCAAAAGTGACAGTGCATTACCCAAAGAATAGCATGTCTTCAGTGCACATACCACGCATTACACTCTACAACTTGCAGACAATGGGACCTGCAAACATGTGCACAATCTGAGCCTCTTTATGTGTAAAACCTTCAAAAGCACTGCCATTAATTGCATTAACAGAGCCTTGGCTGCAGGTGAAACAATATCCTTGGCGTGTTCATACTTGGAAAGTGCAGGACACCACAAAGTGCTAAGCATCAAGTGAACCCAAGACCTCTTGCAATTTCTTTTCACGCTAGTATGTACTGCACTCTGATAATCAGTGATGAATGTTGATTTGTGTATGTTGAATAATACTATTAAGGATAACCATAAAAATAAATTTATCAATAAAAGTTGTAAATGCTAACGTTGTAGGAATATTGTCTGTACCTCTACCATCTATAACGGCCCCTTTACAAAAAGTCACCATGGTCAACCACCAAAGTTACAGTGCCATTTCTGTTGGCCATATATCCTATTTATCCATGCCATGTTGCATGTCCAGTCTCAAAATGGAACTGAAAGAAGCAGAAGTTATTATTTACCATGTTTACATAATCACTAAAGAAAGGAAAAAATAGAACATTCTGGTTTCATTTACAAGACAATTCAAGGTATGTTTTGCACATTGCATCTTGATCTACAACATAATTGGGAACATCCTTTTGCTAAAAATACTTTTAATGAAAAGGTTATCCTCAATTAGCAGGAAATTCTATTGTATTGTGATGTTAACTTCTTTTGAGAAGAAGGAAAATATATTTTAGAAATAGAATCCCTTTTCGCTGCTTACGTTAGCGCCGAGTTGTGACGTCACCGTCCAGTACCACGTGCAGTCGTGTCATATGCTTGCGTTGATGGTGGATGTATCTTTTGGTTTGAGGTGTATTTTCACTTTTTTTTTTCTTTCTTCAAAATGAGGGAAAAGTTTTAAAAATGCAGAATCGGATAATCTGCCATATGCGTATACATTAAGTGTTTTTTTTTTCTTTCTTTAAATAACGACTGTTTTATGACTGCCAAAATTTGTGGACAAAAGGAATATTAAGTAGGATATCCACCTATTACATGCCTGATTATGCAAGTTTGCTCAGTTGCAACAAATCTAATCCTGGACAAAGTTCATGAATTGACATTAAAACGCGATAAACGTTACTTTAGCGTATTCCCCATAGTAAAAAAAAAAGCCGAAATTGTAGTGGAGCGACACATTTACCGTCGATTTTGGTTATGCATATTTGTTGTAATAATGCAGTGGTTCTAACCTCCATGTTGTTTTCTGGGCGATTTAATGCATAAAGTAGGTGATACACAACAATGGAACGCTCTGTTCATTTGAATCTGTAATCGTTTTTTAGTTCGTTTTCGAATGTGTGTTTTTAGTGTACTTACGTTTATACTGGTGGATCCTGCCGAGAAGTAGACGGTTGCGGTTCGCAGGCCAACTGCATTCACGAGCTGGAGATAACCTCCAGCAATGTTGTTTGCTTCCTCTTTCCTTAATGCCTCACAATGAAAAGTATTTTTATTTATTCAAAGACGCGAGTGCTTAGCTACAGCGTCCAAGAACACGGTAGTAAAAATTAAAATCACGGTAATAAGTTTTATATCATGCTTTAAAATCTATATCCTCAATATTCGGTACTGTATCGCAAATTAACATCAGTGTACTTCAACGGTCACACAAAATATCACTGAAAATATAGCAATAAGTCAATTACACACCGAAGAAAACAGGCACATATAAAACGGACAAAGGTTAACAACAGTAAATTTAAAACAGCAACGGTCTACATGCTCACCCTCTGAACGAGTGTCAAAAGTGTCTGTTCAATGTGATCCATCAACATTGGAACAGAATCCAATCCCTCCTCTGTTGTGGCAAAAATGTTGGCGACACTGATTCCTCCTCCTCTTCTTCTTCTTCCTCATTCAACACTTTTATCACATATATCTGCAATATCCTTGTGCACTGCCGAAGAGAACATTTTCAAATTTTACGTTTGTGCGCTCCTGCAAATCTTCCAGTCTTTTTTGCACGATTCTTCCTCGTCCTCGCTTTCTTCAGGAAAAACCAGCTTTGTAGAAGCAGTTGCGGTGGGCAGTTGTTACAGTTGCAGACATTTCTACGACATTGGCAATATCAGTAGTGTATTGAGCTTCAGTTCTTCTTTTCTTCAAAGGAAATGGTTCTCTGTACCAGGAGTTTCTACGAATATTTGGCCTTTAAGGAAAGAATTATTCCCAAATCCAGAGGTTGCAGACGACTGATGCAGTTTACCGAAAGCAAGATAACCTGTTTCTCAAAAACGATACGTCTATGGGATGCATCAAGCAGATATCTATTACTAAGATGCTTTTTTTCCCTTTGGAACCCATTTTATAGCATATATGACTTAAAAGTTTTACAAATGTTTCGGAAGTCATTGAGGTATTGTTCTGAAAGCCATAATCGCACGGAAGTGTGCAAATGTTTTTTAAACACCTTGGCGTTTTGCATCTTCCTAATAATTGCAGGCGAATTTCTTGCTACCATTGCTGTTAGCACTCACTAGTGCCGTAAATCGCTACTTTTTTCCTCACCAGACATCCTTTTCCCACGGATTACACGTTTTATTTGGAAGCGCTTGAAGAAAGCTCCCATTTTTCAGCTTTGAAGATGTTTTTTTCAGATGGTAGCAGACCGGCTCAATGGGAGTGAGTCGAGCCGTGCCACCGGCCAAAGCGGCAAAATCTTAAAACATGAACAGATGTGTGGAAATATTACAGAATCACAAATAATGCTTAAATGCTTCTGGAGATTTCTGGAAGGACCACTGCATTCTAACAGACACTGTCGAGGAGCATCATGCTTCCTTCTATCTGGTCATACCATCCTTAATTTACCTATCCTTGCATTAAACATCCTGCAGTAAAACTCTATTGATGGTGGGCACGCAGTAAAGTGCACTGCGGAAGGACGAATAGTTTTAGCTTGTTTTCTTACATTGGTGACATGAAGCTCTCAAGTCAGTCATCACCCCAGTGGTATCCTGGAAGTCCAACTTGTGTGTTCAGTAACTTTGTGTGTTGTTAGCCTACAGAATGAGCAATCCTAGCACATGAAACTTATTTCTTCATTAAAGAAGCAGAGCTATTTCAGAGAAGCTCTTTGAACAAGGTCCTCTGTGTTCTCGGATTTGAGTTACAGGCAGTAAATAAGAGAAACGTAATACTCGAAAGATCCGATATTGTAGGCCTAAGAGTATTATTTTAAAGATAAATACAACATAAAAATTTGAGGGAAATAATATAGTATGGTTGGCTGAAACGTGGAACTTGGCCATGCCGTATTAAAGGGCTGAGCTGATGACAAGTCCATGAAGTCACTGCAGAAAAAATTTAAATTGAGTTATATTTATGGACGCTTTATAACTGTCCTTGGCGTCCATTCTATATTGGGCGCGAAAGACCCGTAATTGTGCTCAGAGGCCTCTTTATAGACTTGAAGTTCTTTTACATGCCGTAAATCTACGACACGGGACCATCGGCTTTACTTCCCTTTCGAAGGAAGCCTTGCTAAGGATTTTTACGCCCGAAAAAATCCATCGCACTCCCTCGGGTTTGAACCCGCGACCTCGGGAACTAGAGACTACCATGAAAACCACTACTCCACGGAGGACAACAAAGTCACTGCATAACTTTATTATTGCCCATGCTGGAACATCTCATTTTTATGGCCCTCTACTGCTCTTCAAACCAAGAAGATCTGAGGTTTACCATTTCTACAGGTGGTTTAGGGATCAAGGTACTCCTTAACATCCTGTGTTATTGTTATGGACAATGCCCCATAATACACAGTCCAAACAGAAAAGTGCACTCCAACAGTAACACTAAAGTATAAATGGTAGAGCGACTCTCATCATAAAGTGGCATTGTAACATTACAATGAAATAGGGGAAATGAGGAGTAACTTCTGTTACTCATAAATGAAAACAATCCCAGGTCCATATATGTTGTTGATTAACCAGCGCAGTCGATCGTCAAGTATGTTTTCATTTTGTGTGCTTTTAGTCTTTTAATTTCCTGAGGATAAACCCGAATTATTTTTCACTCAGAGCAATCTTGTTCTTTCAAAACATGTTATCTCTTCTTGAGTTTTATTTATTGATTACCCCTGCAAATATATGAGCGGAAATTGCAATTATCACATAGGACGGCAAAACACCTGGAGCTAACCCTGGTAACCATTGAGAAGATGGGGTAGTGTTTCCTTTCTGCAAATAGCTACGGGGCCATGTTCACTTTTGCACTATCACTGCACATGGTTTTATGCACAAGATTGTATCACTTCTTAAATTTATGAATCCATCCATTGGAAGCAGAAAGTGCATCTATTTTCAATTTTAAGAAAATTTCTCTAGCCTTCTCCTTTAAAATGTTACCGTCACTAGGTATATCTTTGCTTCTTCCTTTTGATGCAAATCATTTCACCAAGAACTTCACTTGCACAAAAGATAAAGCACAAAAATTCTTAAGCTTTGTAATTGTAGCACCATAATGTGCTACTTCCATGTGTAAGATTCATCCATTTGCTTCAAAATTCTCATCAACATGGATAGTGCCAGTCCATATTTCTTTGCAATGTGCAACAAAGAAATTCTGAAAACCTTGTTTTCCATATCTCGAAGTATTGCTACTTTCTTTATGGTGAATAGTTAGCTTCTTCCACTTTGCAGCCATTTTAATCCACAAACTACTCATAGAAATAAAAATGAAATGTTGAGCACTATACACCAGTGTATACGTTTGCACTTGTTTACTATAAACACTAAAGTGATGAATATCTATGGGATCAGCGGAAGCTGAAGGTGACAATATCATAGGCATCTGACGCTGAGGTAAAAATGTACTACCACAACCAATAATTTTCTTTATTAGGGTGCATGTTCACAAGTTTACGAAAGGTTCTTAAAAACAGACTTTTTCATTAAACAGGTTTCATAGAATGCGGGTTTAAATAACATTGCTCTTATATCATTTTTTCCGGGACTTTTAAAAATATTTGTTAAATCAACATTAGAACGGGTTCTTCTGTATTCTTAACTAGTTATATTTGCTTTTATTAGCTCTTAATCTTAATAACAGTTAGGATATTGTTCTAAAACTTACTATATTTATCTTCAACTCTCCTAGTTCTTTTTTTTCACATTGATTTGAACACTCATTGGTATTCATATTTCACAGAGAAAGCCTAGACTCAAATTCATACATAAACTTAACATGAAACATCTACATTAGAACCTGAATTTTCTACCATGTTCATTTCTGCATTTGCAATACAAATCTGGCCACAAAAACGCTGTTCTGGTATGAGGAACTTCATTTGAAACAATGAGAAAACAGTGTGGCATGGCCAATTTGGCCATATGAAAAATTACTTTGCCTGCCACCAATATGCTTCCAAAGATGCAGCTACAACCACAGATGGTGACCTATATTTAAAACAATGCAATGGTGCCATTGGTATTCTAAAGCTGTTCACCTTAACTCATCAAATCAACACTCCCAAGTTGTAACACTGAAACTTATAAATTCAGGTTTATATTTCTAGCTAAATTTAGGCCTAATTTTAGCTAATACCACCAGCTTCAAAAGATTCACAAAGTAGTTTTTCCATCAAAATTAATAAATAACGATGAACGGAATATAAGCATGTATTATGGCCAATGATGCCATTACAAGGCAATAAACCTACTTTATTCATTCATCTCATTCGAGAATGTCAACCACATAGCAAATAGCCAACAACAAATATTTTTAGTGATTTTAATAATGCTTCAAAAGCACATGAGGATCAACAGTGAAAAAACCTAGTTCATGCCAGCATAAAATTTTCATGAAGACTATGCGAGTATCAGCATCGATCCACAAGTCACTGCAAATCTACAAGAGTGCTAAGAGTGGATTCACAAAATAATTTCCAAAAGTGCTTTCAAATACTTTACACAAATTACAAAAAGGAACTATTCTTAAGGAAGTTATACACAGAGTAATTTTTTCTTATGTTATTAATACTGTGACTGTCCAGTTTTTCAACTGTCACTTCTCTCAGTTCTCACTGTCACTGTTTCACTTCTGGAGTTCACTGAGGTGAACTAGTTCAATTCTCTGTCACTTCACTTCCTTGTGACATAGTCTCTTCACGCCAGACGATTCACTTCACTCGAGTCGAACACAAGACCTCCACAGCCCATCGCTCTACAATAGCACTTGCTACACGTCACAACAATCTCACCCTCGGAGATTTTCTCTTGATGTCGCACGGGAAGTTCACCCATCAATTCGCTCACTCACTGACTGGCGACACAGCTCAACTCACACTAGACAAACTCAACTCGCAACTACCTCCTCCTGCAAGAGTGCTCGCTTATAGTCATTGGAACCTTTCCACAAGGTTCTCGAATGTTCTAGAACTATTTTAACACACTTTCTGGAGTGGGCGGAGAAGAAGCTTCCAGAAAGTTCTAGTTATCTCCTGGTAGCAGGCCCAGTGTTTACACTGGAAAATGGTCGTTATCATGTTTACTCCGACAGCTGGTCGCCGACCTCCCAGTAACCTTGGGCCATGGCCACTGTCTCACAATACATTCTAGGAACTTATAGAAATTAATGTGTCATTAAACTGAGGTGATACCAATACAATCACCAATACATGTGATAAATAAATTGCATCTTGTATTCTGCAGCTGGTTTATTGCTAGCCAGGAATCATCACATTGAGGTTGACTGAAGTCTTCCCATAAATACCACTCTTATGAGCAGCTTACAACATTTCTGTCATTCATTTCTCTGTTCACATTTTTTCATTATGCAATATGTAAATGAAACAGCTTTCATAACATCAAACACTGACACATTATGGTTATACAGTTTAAGCACTTGCTCCCTCAAGCATGTTTCCTTTTCCATTATTTTATTCACTTATTTTTTTATTTTTCATTTCAATAATTTGTGCTTAACAAACACATCTGATGGTCTCTTGAAATATCAACAAAGTTATGTATATTTGGACATAAATGTAAAATAAGCTGTTTAGTTTGCATAGAAACATTCTCAAATTCTTTTTGTAAAATTTATGGTAGCTACAAAATCAGCACAGAAACATTACTTATCCTGGAGTGTATGTGTACAAGAATGCTGCAATTTTTTAGTTCTCAGTTGTACAGCTACCAAATCTGATACAAAGCAGTCCCCTAGTCATCTATTCTTAAAAAAGTGGTATTTTTAAAAATATACATTTTTCTGAATTCCTCAATTTCTATTACTTTGTTTACATTTCGCACCACCAATTTTGTCCCAAAATAAAATGATTTTACTGCAACTAAAGACCAAACAAGCCTGGCAGCCATGTGTATAGGTGCTTCATAATCTTATCAAAATCCCTTCAGAGTTTATAAATGAAGTGACTGTCAACAATAAAGAGTCTTTATTTTTCTCATTCACAACCACCTCCAAACTGGTCTGTTGAAGCCATTCAGTGTATCACTCAAGATAAACAACTACTTAATGGCTCACTTCACCAAATCACAGAAACCAATGTTTTGGCCTTGAGCATTTTCATTGTTTCAAAAGCTATTACATTTAAATAAAATAACATGATAAAACTAGTTGTTGAAGAAAATTTTTCAATTACTGATGTATGGTTTCTCATGTCATATGCAGACTCTCACCAGATGTTCTGAATATATGACATAACTCATAAAGGTGAACTATGATGTCAGTGCATGGGACCATTGAAATGTTCAGAGGATAAAAAGTTTTGATAATGTTATATATTATTATGACTTTGTTCAGCTTTCACAATCAAATCACTTAGTTCTCACTGTCACTACTAATCAGATCTAGTTAAATTTTTCCTGTCACTTCACTTTTCTTTGTGATGTAGTCGCGTAATGAAATATGCGTAAAGCAGCCTCTTCTTCAAATAGTTCATTTGCTAGGGAATCGAACACAAGATGTCTCTTATCTATCGCAGAAGCAGCACTCACTGATGTCACATCAGAAATCACTCACCAACTCAGTTACTTTCTCGCTCATGAGAATGTTTGATTATATAGCAGCTGGAAATTTCTACAGAGTTCTAGAATGTTCAAGAGGCAGGGAGAAGGGAAAATTTCAGAAAGTTCTGGCTGCCTCTCGATAGCATTTCTGGTGTTCACGTTGGACAAGAGCACTGCTTATCTTGGCACCTTCCAATTGATAGCTCGGCATGTAGCTGCGTTACATAGCTCCCTTCTCAGCGCTAGTCCTCCCAAGCAGCTCCCATATGCAGTAAACCAATCAAAATGGACCACCATCAGCTTCCCTTAGGGTTGACGCCAAATGTGGTATACAGGAAATTTCCAGATGATTCTGGTTACCTGTCAATAGTGCTTCTGGTGTGTGGCTGGGTGAGAGCGCGCTTATTTCTCCATATCTCAGGCTGTCGTGCTATTCAATTGATAGCTCAGCAGGTAGCTATGTCACAGTATTAAACATCAAATTTTCATACATTTCCAAAAATAATTTTTGGCTACATAAAGACAGTGACATCAAGTACCACTTAACTTTTATCATTATTCTTACACACAGCCCTATGCTGTACCTATTCTGTGCCAATATTTCATATAATAGTGCTTAAGGAACCATATCTTTCCATAAACCATAGCACCTAAAAGAAAAAAATCTTATGCATTGTATTCACATGACTCTCTCTCTCTCTCTCTCTACTTATTCTGCTATAAACTATTCTTAAAGCTTTTTCTTCTAGCTATTCTGTTAACCCAGATAAACTTTCATTATGCATTTTCACATTTCATAGGTATAAGAAGGATACAAGTTAAAGCAATAATCAGATTTTTAAAAAATGTGTTGCTATATGAAGACTTTGAAATTCCATTCTGTTTGCATGATCACAAGAAGCAACAAATAGCAACTTTTCACTTGAAAAAATTATAGTATTTAAAAATTTGAACTAATCACAAAGAATATCTCAAAAATGGTTAATGCCACAAAAATGTTATTTTGACACAAACTGTATGTTTAAACAATTACTTTTATGGTTTATCAATTATAAGAGTCATTTAGAATGAAGAAGACTTCACAGGCTATTGCCAGAAAATTCAAGATATACATTTTATTTATTATGAAAATATCTTATATACAAGATGAGTTAAGAATAACACTGAATAATTTTAAGGTGTGATTCAGGTTATATTTCAGTATTTTGTTATAAGGAATGTATGTCCGTAAACATCTTATCGAGCTAAAGCACATTAACATTTTTTTAAATGACGCTCAAACAAATCTGACAATTACCTGTTCCCCCAAGGCATTGGAATATCCCTTATTTGTATTTTCTTTGAATTTTGGAATACTGTTTATGTTCTGCTTTTAACATTGTTTATATCACCATTAACTTAAAACCTGTGTTTTTTTTAAGTAAGCAGTAACGTTGCATTAACAGCACTTTGTGACTTTGTAGTTCCTACAAGAAGTATAGGTTATCAATCTCGGCTATAATGCTACTCTAAAGTGCTCTGTTTACTAGGACTTTGTTTTACAACCTATTATAGATTTTCCTCTTTCTTACGCAGAACTAACAGACATGCATTATGTTTATGGTGCTGCTTGGGAAAATGAGAGAAGGGCAAGAGATCTTTATGCTGAGCTTTACCCAAGGAGACATTTGCCTCATCACAGCACCTTTACTGCCGTACATCAAGGACTGCGAGAAACAGAAACTTTCCAAAAACAAGCATATCATTCGGAAGTACAAAGAAATGTAAGAACAGTGGCTCTAGAAGAGGGGTACTCCAGAATTCTCCATCCATAAGCACGAGAGCAATAGCGCATGGATGCATGCATGCATACAAACCAGTCTTGGGTTACTAGAATTCTGCGCGAACAGCAATTACATCCATATCATCTCACCCGAGTTCAAGCACTGGGGTTAGATGACTTTCCACCCTGACTACAATTTGTCTACTGGTTTCTTCATAAATGCATTGATCATCCAAGGTTTCCTACATCCATATTGTGGACACAAGAAGGCTTTTACACAAGAGGGCATGTTTAACACACAACAGTCTCATTTAGACACAGTTACAAATTACCAACACTGGTAATATTTGGGCTGGTTTTGTGAATGACACACCCATAGAACCTATTTCCTACTTCCACATTTGACGAGCCAAATTTATCTAGTTTTTCTAACATACTTTTCCAGAACTTCTGGAAGATGTTCCTTTAGGAATTTGCCAGTTAATGTGGTTCCAATGCGATGAGGCACCTGCACATTATTCTGGTGACATAAGGGATTTGCTAAATGTAATGTATCCTGATCGATGGATTGGTAGAGGGGTACCGAAATCATGGCCAGTATGTTCACCAGATCTGACCCCTCTGGGGACATGTTCAAACTCTTGTGCACAAGTTGCCAGTTAATAGTGAAAAGGAGCTGATGGCCAAGATCTTTGTAGCATTCGATGCAATTCGTGATATGCCAGATATTTTTGAAAGAGCTGAATCATTTCAACAACGCTATCAGCTATGCTCTGAAGTCAAAGGTCAGCATTTTGAACATCTTTTATAAGCACTTATGCACTTGCTCAATTTTGTTTTGCTCATTTGTGTAATGGTAGAGAAAATTTGACCAACAATAGTATAATTTGCATATGTTATTGACAGCAACCTGTATTCGCAGATGCATATCAGTTAAAAAGCTTTTGACCTACTTCAGAGCACATGGATTTATGTCATATAATTAAATAAAGATTCACAAGCTACTAAATCAGTTTTGCATTATTTAAAATTAAGGATACTGGCTACTCTTATTTCAAAACTCTCCCAATGCCTTGTAGCAAATGATGCATAGTGACCTGTACAGCAAAATATCATCTAACCGGACATGGTATTCTAAAAACGTTAATGACTTCTAGCTCGACAAGAAGTTTGCGGGCATACACTCCCTAAAAGAAAATACTCAAATAGAACCCTTGAATCGCGCCTTAAAATAGTTCGGTGTTATCCTGACTTGTCTGTATATGATATTTTAATGTAAACTGTTAAAGGCTATTTTTGAGAAAATGAATAAAAAAAAAAAATTAAAAATAATTTCAATGTAAAGGGTAGTTTGGAGTCTGAGGATTTTCTTGAAAATGTTTGTTGCGTCCTTGGAAGATTGAGCTTTAAACACCAAATTTTGGTATTTAAGTCTCTCTCTCTCCCCTCTCCATCTCTCTCCCTCTAAAAATGCATTTTTTGGACTCAGGGAGCCTCAAAATGTGTATTTCCAGCAGTGAAATAGGTAGGTGCACAGAAAGTAAAACTTGCTGTCTCTTTCTTTCTTGTGTGTTGCATTTCTATTGTTTACCTTTCTGGATGAGGGTAATTCTTTTACTTAATTGTAAATTTCCATTTTTTTAAAATTCTCCTTCCAAACATTTGAAAGTACTACACAGTGCATGACAAAGTAACAAAAAGCCTTAACATCACATAGATGTGGTGTTGTCGTATTTCATAACATTACTAAATCAGAACTGCAGAAGTACTTTCAGGCAACAAAAACCAAATACCGGCCATTTATAATAATGTAAAAAACCAAACAAAATTCACTGCACTTGTAAAGATTCAAACCCTTGTTATTAAGCTTGTGTTTATTTCCAGCTCTGCAGCCTACAAACTGAGCTACAGAGCAACAGTGAGTTTTTTGATGTAGAGTCAGCTGAAAAATTCAATGCCATAGCTGTGATTTGAACACGTTTCTCCCGCTTTCTATGTCACTGCTCTAACCTCCTTGCCATTTGTCGTCCTCCTTGGTGTAGTGGACCTCTAGTTCCGAGGTTGCAGGTTCAAACCCGGCGGAGGGCGATGGATTTTTTTGGGCATAAAAATCCCTAACACGGCTACCTTTGGAAGGGAAGTAAAGCTGGTGGTCCCATGTCGTAGATTTACGGCACATAAAAGAACCTCAAGCCTGATAAAGAGGCCTCTGAGCAAAAATTTCTGGTCTTTCATGCCCAATATAGAATGGGACGCTAAAGACTATAGCAGTTAAAGAGCATCCATAAATAAAACAACAATTTTTGCCATATTGATCGTATAACTAAGTGCCAGCCAAATCAGTCGTTTGCTATCCCATATTAGATTTTACTCCATTGCAGATAAATTGAAGCCTGCAGACTACAGGTTCCATGCAGCTAAATCTGTAGTGTGGTACCCCATACAGTAGACTCTAGATTATCAACAGTAATGGAGAGGAACATTATCATGGATGAAGCAAAACAGTGGTTGATCCAAAAATTATCATAACCCCTATAGTATGTATTAATGTGAGGTATGTTTATACATATTAAGATAGTTACAATGCAGAAATTACTATTTAACTTGTCATTTTGTAGAGGGCAGCTCCATCAGTAAAATATGTTTAGCAAGCACCCATTGTTGATCCTCTTTACACATCAAGTGTATTTTTTTACAATGGTATAGTACTTTCTTAGCAAAAATAAGCTATTTACACTTCACAAAAACTATACTATGTATTGTGACGCAGCAGCCATGGCCCAAGGTTATCGGAGGTCAGAGTAAACAAGACAACCACCAGTTGCCAGCATAAACGCTATACACACTATCAGGAAATAACTAGTAGTTTCTGGAAGCTTTTTTACCCTCTCCTCCATGAAGTAAGTTGAAATAGTTTTAGAATGATTGAGAACCTTGTGGAAAAATTTCACTGACTATATAAGCGAGCATTCTTGCAAGAGCAATCAGCGCCAGTCGAGGCAAATCATTTGTATGTTGAGTGGCGACAGTAGAGTGAGTCACATCAGTCAGTCAGTACGTGTCGAGTGCAAGTCACTGAGAGTCTCCACTCATTTTTGTTGAGTCAGCGAGCAGGTGAGTGTGTCTGTGGTGCAGCATCAAGAGCATTTTCCAAGCAAGTTGGTGATGGTTGTAGTGACATGCAGCGAGTGTGGCTGTGTGCAACGGATTGTGGAGTTCTTGTGTTCAACTCCTGACTGAAGTGAACCGTCTGTCATGAAGAGGCTATGTCACGAAGGAAATGAAGTGACAGAGAATTGAGCTAGTTCACCTTAGTGATGTGAACTTCCTGTGAAAGTGAACTAGATAAAACAAAACAATGACAGAGAAGTGACAGAAAAAAAAACTAGATAAAGTCACAGTACTCTTATTAAAGTAAATAGAGTTGAAATTAACACTTAATGCTTCACCAACTTTTAACTTATGCATAGAACAAGTTTCACAGACATTGTGTGCATCATCAGCTACTTTCGACCCATGATGATGTAGACATTGTGAAACATGTTCAAGTGAGTGAAGCATTAAGTGTTAATTTTGACTCAATGTTACTGCAATAAGTCTTCATTTTGCTTCACTGTGTACCATTTCCAGTTTGTTTATTATCATATTCATAGTATTTTGCTCTAATTACACACAAACGCATCAGTAAGACCTTCAAATCCTTCCAAAAAAGTATTTAAATGCCTTTTGTATCACACTTCTTAATTTTGTAGTATTAATTTGTCAGACAGCAAGGAATCATCTACTTGTTCAAAGAAATCAAGCAAATTAACTGTCCATTCAAGAGCTGCTGATTGACAGACATGCTTTTCTAGGATGACTGGATTGCCATTGTCATCATCATCAGATTTGTCCAAACCATTCTTCTCACCAATGCATACATCAAAATTTTTTTGTCAGTCAACTGTAAACTATTCTTCAATGTTCTCACTGTCCACATTTTTGCAGCTGGGAGCTACTTTTAATGCTGAAACTGAGATTACATATTTTAAACAAGGGACCAAAGGATTACTATTTAAAGCGTGAATGGACAAAGAACAATAAAGGACCACAGAAATGAAAGCTTACTTGGCAAGAGCTACAGTACAGTCCTTACCAAACCACAGTCCACCAAAACATAAGATACACAGAAATCACTTTGAAATGTAAACTATACAAGCCAGTAATAGAAATTTAAAAAAAGCATTAAATAGTCCACTCATGGATAATCGAGAGTCTATTGTATTAGATTTTACTCCAGTGTAACAATATTTGAGTCTAAAAATTGTTTATTATCCTCCATAACTATTTGAATTTGTGCAGTTGAATTCGAAAGATGCTATAAATACATACATACAAAGATTTGTATATATTCGTCTTTAAAAGAAGGAAATTAATCATTTAGGTTTTCTTCCTTTGGAATCCTAAAAGTTTAAAAATAAAAGACTCACATGTTCCCTCAGAAAAACAGCTCTGCTTTAATTAAATGAAGGTGGTCTGTCATGCAAAAACCAAAACTAATGACAACATACTGTACCACTTCTGTGTAAGAAATATTTTATTCATTCCTTCTTTCAAATCTTTTTTCTTGAAACTTTGCAACATATTGTTCCTGAGTGCCACAATATGTATTTTTGTCCACCTAAATGGTAAACAGCAATTGTTGTACTGCTAACACAAGAAATGTTGAATTCATATCCAAGGATGGCTTCCCCGTTTGCAATAAAATCAGTTCTCTGAGACACAAATGTCCACACGTTTTTTACATCGGTCATAAAAACATTCCCTGCATCATAAAACTGGTCCCACATTTTTTGTTCTTTCTTCATAACTTTGTACGAGTTTGCTCCTTTCAATTTCCTTAAAATGTCCATCACTTATCATCATATGTCTCTAATACATCTGCGAGATGTTCATTATCCCGCGGTCGTTTAAACTGCTTCTTGCGCTGACTTGGTTTTTTCCTCTTGTGAGGGACTATCTTTTTTGGTCCATGATCTTGCATGGAACGGATGCCCTGAAAAAAATTGGAAAAAAATTGTAAGTTCATTCATATTTGCTCTTTTTCTGATACTAAAGACAGTGGTGTAATGTAATACTTCTCTATTACTTTTAAATCGGAAGACATAGTAAAAAGATTAAATATAATGTATAGAAGTGGTTGCAAATATACTATTTCACTAAAATAGGTTCAATACCTCAGAACTAGTTACGATGAAGTGATTCCTCGAAACTAGTTCTGAGGTATTGAACCTATTTTAGTGAAATTGTATATTTGCAACCACTTCTATATATTATATAATACTTCTCTATTTTCAACCTATGTTTGAAAATGGAGACTGCTGATCTCAAAACATGTTCCTAGTTATTAATGTAAGTGGTATATAATGGTCACTAATTATCAAAAATGGTCACTCATAGCTGTTCATTTCCCTCAGAAAACAGTGGGTGAAAGTGATTTTACATTTTGAGTTACTTATTCAAGTAACAGTTATGTTCAAATAACAGTGAATCAATTCTCTTATTCTGTATCCAAGCATGTGTAAGCCACCATTATGTGCAAAGCAAAGGAACACCTGTCAACGCATATAACGTTATGGCAGCTAAAATGTAAACTTCTACTTGAAGTAAAGCATTAAACAAGTAACTTAACATTTTTTTCTTTATTTTCATTCTTTCCTTTTTTGTGTGTGTGAAATTTAATGTCCTTTAACCAGGTAAATCATATTGGATCGTGAATGGTTGAAATGATGCTCAAATGAGTGCAGAGTCCCTAGAGCTTAGAGTAACCCAAAATCCGTCTTCTCAGGATTAGGTAAAACCCTGGAAAGAAACCTTGTCACTCTAACAAAATTCGAACTTGGGAACTCTTAAATAAGAGACACACATGCTATCTCCACACCATGGAGGTGGGATCTTATAATATTGTAAAGTGAACTATTATCTTTTACATACTTGCAAATAAATAACAATATTCACTTTTTTGATAGTATTTAACCCCTGATTTTACTACATGTGGCACCACACACAGTGATAAATGAAATGAAATTTTAATTGGGAAGGAAATATTTCAGGCTCAACTTTAGGGTACCTCCCCGCATTATGAGAACTGAGGAAAACCTGGAAATAAACCCCAGTTAGGGAGGATAGTCGTGGCAGAATTTAAACTGTGCACCTCTCGTTCATTAGTCCATGTCTTAATGAACTCGGCTACCTATGTCGGTAACGATATTCAGAAAAGGCGATGAGCTCTGATAATTCCTGTGGGAGGAAGTTCATACAGTAGACAGGCAGAATTATAAACTTTTGTTTCCTTTCATGTAAACGCCACTGAAGGCCCATGTTTGCATATACTTCAGTATAAAGGTTGTTGGAATCATCAGAAATAATACTTGTATTTTCACTGGCTGTCAATGATGATTTGTTGAATTTAAAATATACAGAATCACTAACCTCCATCTTTATAAGCTCAAATAAAATCTCTTACTCCTATTTTGCAGCCCAACGGATGCTAGGTGTCTTAAGTGTATTATATTACACATCATGTTTCGGCTCAGGCCTTAGAAATTATAACTCGACTTCCAGCATACATCAGTAATAATGGGCTAATTCTAACAGTTAATTGAAGTAAGATTTCAAAACTTATTTTCTTTTAATTTGCTCTATCTTTTAGGTATACTTCTCAATCATGATGCTAGTCATAATATAATTGGTAGAGGCAGCACATATTTATAATTCAATGTGTTGAAATTGGTAGTTCCAAAAGGGCTATGCCAAATAAAGTTGAAGGAAGCAAGTTTGTCTCAAAATATATGTAACATGGAGATTACACAAATACCAACAACTATGCTCAAATTTTGAAATATTTATTGCCAAATAAATGTATAGTGATAAAAATATAAGTGCAGCTTTAATTATGATTTAATATAATTTAGATATGCACCTGCACACTGAAATAAATAAGAAAGAGCTGATAAAAGAAGCCTATGGCTTACACTTGTACCTGTTTTGTTTGACTTTAGCCTTTAAATAACTACTGATAAATGAACTAGATGGAAGAGGAAGAGAGTAATGTTAGTCATCAGATGACTGGCTCAAAGCCATCACTAGCATCTGCTCTTTAGGCACAAATATCAAGTGCTGATGATTTCATTTCTCTCCCTTTTCTTATTTGTTTTAGCGTACATTTCACTTCACTGTAATTACTTCCCTTTTTATAAAATCTTGAAATGAGCTAAAATTTGAACACAATGAACTCTACTTACATTTTATAACCTCAAGACCAGTTTCAGGGAGCATTCTTCCTATCTTCTGTTGCTGAGTTGACTGAAGCTCCATGTCATGCTTGGTTCCATCAGTGGGTGTAATGTTAACTATCTTCTCTGCCAGGCAAATGACATCATCTACTGCTGGAATCTCGAAATTCATGATTTCTTTTGTTTTTAGTAACAAAAATATTCTCCCATGTCTCCAACTCAGTTGGTTTTTTACATGCTTTAGTAATTTAACCTCTGGTTCAATATTGTGGTTTTCCATCCAAAAGTGATGAGCTACGGCTGATTTGTGGGTATATTTAAATTTTAAATTTCTGATGTGTATATTTTATCACAACCCTGGTAATTTATCTGGTAAATTCCTGACAATTTCATCTTTGATGTGACATCCTTCAGCGGGTGACTTAATAAATCTCTAATATTGTATTTGTTCTGTGGCACTAATTCAATATCCAGTTCTTTAAAAAATGTTTTAAATTTCCAAAAATATTTTGGGTGAAAAGTAAATTTACAGTACTCCATTGTGGATTTGTTCAATTATTCCAAAGTGGTGATATCCTTTTGTACTTTCTGCTTTTGTATTTCTCAGTTAACTTATCTAAGAAATTTAGGTTAAATTTATTCAACTTTGCTACTTCATGTACATGTATGTATTCCTGTTCATATTCTATTTCCTTTAACAGTATATTAATTAATCTGTGAATCAAACTGTGAAAAATGGCATATTGATGTGGTGTTGGGTTAAACTGACTTTTTTAATGTAATTGTCTACGTGTGTAGGCTTTCTATAAATTCCAAAAGTTAATCCTGATGGACTCCGCATGATTTATAAATAAAAAAATGATAAGTACCCTGTATTAGGCATTTATTAAGTCACCTATTGAACGATGTCATGCCGAAGATAAAATTGTCAGGGATTTACCAGATAAATTGTCAGAATTGTGATAAAATATACATCAGAAAGACGAAGAGAAATTTAGATACTAGAAGGAAAGAACACATGAGAAATTTAAAATTTAAATATACCAGACAATCAGCCGTAGCTCATCACTTTTGGATGGAAAACCACAATATTGAACCAGAGGTTAAATTACTAAAGCATGTAAAAAACCAACTGAGTTGGACTGAAATGGAGACATAGGAGAATAATTTTTATTACTAAAACCCAAAAGAAGTCTTATAAATTTCAAGATTCAGAATGTCATTCGCTTGGCAGGGAAGATAGTTAATGTTACGCCCACCAATGAAACCCATCACGAAATGGGAGCTTCAGTCGACTCAGCAACTGAGGATAGGGAGGACACTTCCTAAAACCGGTCTTGAGATTGTAAAATGCAAGTGGAGTTCATTGTGTTTAAATTTCGACTCATTCAAAATTTTATAAATCATCACACTCTACTGTATAAAATACTTCTCAATTATTTACATACTTCCCTTTTTGTTTTTCTTTTATTACGCTGAGACACAACATCTTGCTCCATTTTCCTTTTATCTCTTTTGTGAAAAGTACAAAGGGATTTATGAACTCATGTATGGAAGTTAGACCTAATGAACAGAGATCTTTTTTTAATGTGCTAATTCACATAAACATTCCAAAATTTGGTATTGCTTCACTCAAAATTTATACGGCACCACAGTCCTCGTTTCGCATTATACTGGTATATCCACAAAATACATTTATTTAAATAAACAAAGCAAATGCTAAACACAAAAGCATGCAGATTAATACTAAATATGAAGTATTATTTTTGTACCCAGAGAAAACAGCTAAAATTCTATACAATCAACCTAAGCATTATGAATCTTTAATTCTAAAAGAAAAACAAAAGCAATACTCAGATAAACATTAACCAGATTGGAAATATATGTAGCAACTGTCAGCCTTAGTACTACAAGTATAACCAAATAGTTCCTGGTCCAGTAAATTTCTGTTTGTATCAGATGTTTTGCTCACCCACCCCCTTTCTCTTTTTTATACGACCCACATACCTTACTTGTCCCTTTATGAATAACTCTGTAGGAATTCAACTATGGACAACACTGCCTTGCTTATGAAGCAATGAAACAGGTGGTTAACCCACATAAAAACCTGGAATCCTAGCTCAGTTCACTGTAGTGCATCGCAGTTTCTATGACTATATTACCTGTTTTTCAAGGTATTCTTCTATTTTCTGGTCATCCATACTCTCCACCGCTACTGAGCGCCACAACTTTTGAAATTCCTCATCTACTGTGAGAGTTGCTGTTTTATCGTTATAAAACACTATTTTCTTTTTATCTATAGGTCTTGAAATGTAGATTATTTCATTCTGAAGAGCCTGTAATTAAAAGTTACACTTAATTTGTGAGTACTTTAACCTAAAACATATGTATAATATATGACCTTTGGTTCTGCTGCAAAATTCCTCTTGACTTGTTTAAGGATAAAGTTTGGTTAAGTACTGTCTAAACATTATATAATGTTTTAGTTCTAAAATTATGCCCCAGCAGTATTATAACTAATAATATTTAAAATGTTTTATTTATATTTTCTCATATTTGCATTAATCATATTGTTTTTATGTATGAATTTGTGTATGTCTGAGCATTCTTATTGCTGCATTTCTTTGCCACGTGGCTTTCTTGAATAAAATTCTAGGGACATGTGGTCTGCAAAACTTACAGAAACACAATACATCCCCTCTTCTACCTAGTTAAAATTCTCATTCCTATCATGTTTAAGTTAGATAGCCACTTCTGGAGCAGTGTCCAAAAATGGCTGTTGTTTAAGACTCATTTAGCACTGAACATCAACTTTGTAAAATGTCTGAATGCAATTTTTGTGGCAGAAATTGCCACACACAGAAATATGCTCTGAATAATACTATTTGCACAAGTATGTGCAGCGAGTGTATAATTTTATTTTATTTACAGACTATATTTAATAACAGTAGTTAATAATGTATAACCTTAGAATTAAACTACTAACTAATAGTAATTTATAGGATTTGAAGTAAATAACAATATAATGATTTTAAAGATGGGATATTAATTATGTTCCATTTACAAATATCTTACATTTGATATATAAAACACTGAGGACTTTTTGTTTGTATTTAATGTAAATACAGACCACTGCACTGATTCCAACCAAATCCTACACACAATCTTTAATACGAGGTGAAAAATGCTAACTTGGAATTTGATATCCCCCTCTCCGTTTGCATGATTGGACCTTTCTAATTATTTGTCATGCAACTGCCAACACCAATCTTTGTGTACCCCAAAATCGAAGGCTACAAAAGATTCAACATAATCGCATATCTTATTTTCTGTATTATGTAATAAGTTTTTATGGTCGCTATCGTCATCTTCACCATCCTCTTCCTCCATCAGTACAATGTGTTGCAAGCATAAGGAAGAGGCACAAGTTTGTATACTATTAATACCCTACAAGAACCAGTGTTATGACTGGAGTTCAAAACATCACAAAACATGTAAGCTGCACAGAAATAAGATGGACAATGGAGCATGAAGAGATGGACAGCATGAGAAAGAAGGATAATAGAAAGGGGGAAAGATGCAGAGAGAGAAAGTTGGAGATGGGGGAGGCAGAAGAGAATAATTTCTGCACAACAACACAAACAGAGCTGCCACTTCTGCTATATTTTCCTTAGCTCAGGAAAATTGCAGGGTATTAGTGCAAATATGTGTGTCCTGGCAGAAGTGCCTGATATTGGTTGTAAGCTGCTAATTTACTTATGTATAAACAATAAAATAAAAATAAAACATTTTTGCCAACATGTATAATGCAATAGTAATTGTGAATCCAATAACACATCTATGTAATGAATCTTTAAGCTCAGGTTCTTTTCCCACTTGCCTAAAAACAGCCATAATCAAACCATTACATAAAAAAGGGAAAAACAATGATATGTCTAATTATCGGCCCATAGTGCTACTTTCAGTTTTCTCTAAAATATTGGAAAAACTGTTTCTTAAACGACTTTCCAACTTCTTAGAGAAACATAAATTATTATCAGACTCTCAGCACGGCTTCAGGAAAAATTACTCAACTGAATCGGGAATTTTCTCATTTATAACCGCGTCCCTTAAAGCCATTGATCAAAAGCAACATGCCTCGGCTATATTTTTAGACTTAACAAAGGCATTCGACACCATAGATCATCAGCTTTTGTTAACGAAAATAGAGGCTCTAGGCATAAGAGGGTTGGCCAATAAATGGTTAGAATCATATCTATGTGGTTGTATGCAAATAGTGGAAATAAAGAATAAATCAAATAATCAGATCAATTATTATCACTCCAGTCCACTCCAAGTAAGCTATGGTGTGCCACAAGGTTCTATACTAGGTCCTGTCCTATTTCTTCTTTTCATAAATGATTTCCACATAAATGATCCATGTACTAAAACCATTTTATATGCTGATGATACAAATATCCTGGTTAAGGCAACCCAAAAAGAAACCTTTCTAACCTCTATTCACCAAGTCTCAGAGAAAATCTCAAACTATTTTACATTGAATAATCTTATTATAAATACAAATAAAACTGTAGCAATGGATATACACACAAATATGAACAAAAATTATCTTGCCCTCAAATACAACTCTCTAATCAGACACTTAAAAAAGTAGAATCTATAAAATTCCTTGGGGTCTGCATACAAAGCAATCTGAAATCGGATGCCCACAGTAGCTTCATAAATAATAAACTCAGCTCTCTATGTTATATGCTAAGAATATTGACAACATGCACAAGTAAAGAAACAGTTAGAGCAGCATATTTTGCACATGTGCACTCACTCCTAAGTTATGGAGTAGTCTTCTGGGGTGAGTCTCCAACAAGCAAGTCAATCTTTATTGCACAGAAACAAATTATCAGAACTATTGAAGGAGTCAGCCCAAAGTCGTCATGTAAACCTCTCTTTAAAACACTGGGGATCCTCCCACTTCCCTGCATTTACATATATGCAGTTATTCTGCTTATAGTCAAGAACATTAATGCTTCTGATTCACTATTCATAACTAATAATATGGTGCATGAACACAATACTAGGGAAAATACACAAATACATGTGACCAGCTGCAACACCTCGCTCTACCAAAAAAGTATCTTATTCTCCGACATTAAACTTTATAATAATTTACCAAGTAATATTAAGGCAATTAAAAATGTAAACCAGCTGAAATCCAGTCTCAAGGCACATCTAGTTAACCACTCCTTTTATTCTATTAATGATTTCCTTGAACACAAATGTATATCATGAACCATAGTATTTAGCATGTAAATACCTATTGTATATAATGTAAAAACATATTGTATATATTGCAAAAACCTACTATTGTTTATGTTTATAGCTTGACGTGTCCAATAGTGAATGTACATTGTACCAAACCACTTTAACGGATGAATAAACTAACTAACTAACAATAAACTCTTCTGCAGTAATAATTATTACATATTGGCAGCCTCCTCAGCATAAGAAGAGAAGACCATGACTGTTGTGGAGTGATGGTATGAGATAAGCTATGGAAGATAGGTAAATGACAGATGATGATTGGAGTGACAAAAAGATGAAAATGTGAATGCAAGAGATACCATATGGTGTAAACAAACTATAAAAAAAATGCAATAAGGAATTTTGTTTCTTGGTGTAAAGGAGCACACAGGTCATATGCAACTGTAATTTTATGAGATTGCTTCTCATTATAATTGTTGCTGTTGCCATTATGTATGCTTCTTTAACAATGCACATCTTCTGGTGGATAAATTTCTTGAATGTCTCTTAATTTTTCAGAAATGAATGGTCTTAAAATTAAAGCATGAATTTCATTGCTATTCTTTCATGCCGTGATCTATATTACACTGAAAGTATAGGAGGACTTTATATAAATCTTATATTATTAGAAACAGAGATGCGTTTTATTGCTTGCAGTTATTCTCTGGACTAGATACACAATCAAAGCATTTGTCAGTATTGTTTAGCATTTCTATAAAGACTGCTTTTGTGCACCTACACTAAAAAAGGTAAAAAAAGGGCAGCTATACAGAATGGAAAATGCCCCGATTCACAGGAGCATACAATTGGAATAAAAATATTCAAATGCAGATAATAATTCCAAATGAAATTAATGCCTTTTTAATCTAATGTTTATAAAGTCTGTTCAGAAATCAACATAAAACAATGCATCTCTCAGGCACAACAATGACAGAATTACATTTACTTCTTTCCAGACGCTGTAAATAAAAGCAATCACTGACTTGATTTGCTTTATGAGGAATTAAATGCGCTTAACTTTCATTCATTTCTGTAATGCATTTATATTGTTAATTCAGATTTTAGGTTAACTCCTCTGCAGTAAATATGTTATATATGGATATTATATTAATAAAAAATATTGCAACCTAAATTTATAAAATACAACAAAAACCATGCATTAATTCTAAATATGAAAATACCTTTAATGCCTTATCACAATGAGGTAAAGATTCCTGAATATCTTCAAGCAGAATTCCACCTAAACCTTTTAAATCGTGTTGCTTCAAAAGCCTTAGTAAGCTCTTCTTATCTTTGATTTTATAGGATGCTTTAAAATTGAACTTGCCTTCTGGTGTCACTTCAATCTTTGGATTGTTTATCAATGCTTCTGTTAAAAGCCACTGCAAAACACAAAATGCATAAATATATTGAGTAGACAGCACATATGTCTCACAATGTATTTTTGAATTAGTAAATAATAAGGCTGAAAACATATGTACTATATTGGAAATCTAAGAATCCTCAAATTTAAATATTGGTATTACTAAGAATAATGATCTACTACACCGCATGTTTTATAAGTGATGGCCAGTAACTTAATGTGGCAAGATTTTATTTTCTGAGTGTACCACAAAAGTAAAAAGTTGTGACAAACCAAAAGAAGTCTAAAAACCAGAACCAAAGAATACTTTCTTAAATGTTAAATTAAAACAAGACAAGTCAGCAGTAGCATTTCACTTTTGGAATGTAAACCATAACCTAGAACCAAATCTGAAATTACTAAAATGTACAACAAACTCACAACATGGAACATTTTAATATGAAAGCATACAGACTGCCTAATAAATTTTTAAATCCTGCCGGTTGACACTTGGTGAAGAAGTTCATTATTCCACTGCCAGAGCGAAGGCTGCAATCAACTACAATCAGCAATGGCAGTCAGACTCACGAGGTTGAAAATGGAAACAGCAGCTCCCAAAATTGGTCCCTCATAAATGAAAGTGTAAGTGATGTATTAAAAAACTGACTCCACAAATATACAAGTATAATTTGGATGTCTCTGTTACTAAATTCCTCCAAACATCAACTTATGAGAACTTACTGAAAATATTTTGCTGATATGTTCACATGAAGAAAACTCAATCTGTCTGCCAGCAAAGGTAGTGAGTTAGTCCTAAATTTCAGTTCTTAAACATTATGGACCATTTTCCTGAAAAGAATCTGCATTTAACATTTCAAAGTCTCAGGTCCAATGCACTAAACAACAATGCCTTAATATTTCTTAACAAAAGGAGCATCTAAACCTTCATGCTGAAACCTACATTCAAATTCTTATGAAAGAAACAATATGGAATAGGAAGGTTACATTTAAACAACAACAAAATTCTGATGTGTCACACTCACATCACTTTTTCTAGCCACTATCATGCATTTTTATATAGCTTCTACGCACGTAAACTATTCTTCTATTTACTTCAAGATAATTAAGATAAATGTTTGCATTAATGCATTAATAGTTTCATTATGCATTACAGATGGGTATAAAGGGGATAGCATTAGTCAAATATTTAAAAATCAGTCGCTATATTATTTGAATGAATGAAATTTATTTGTTATTAATTACATACAATAACTGGTTACATTTATACAATACAAACTTTCCTTCTTTTTTCGTTAGACACCTTCTACTAATTTCTATCCTTAGAGTTGTTTGTTTGTTTGTTCCTTTGGACCTTATACACACTAATACCCTGGTTATTGGTGTATAAGAACCCTGTTTAACTAATGCAAATTAACTAATCCTATTTCCTCCTTAATTTAATTTGTTCCTCCTTTCATTAACTGACAGTTCTATATCATTTCTCATGTCCCTTCTTACTCTCGCTAATCCTGTACCCTTTATTTCCTTTGTTCTAAGTTCCTGTCCCTTCTAATAAACACTCGTATTCCCCCTGTTACCCTGCCTTTCATTTTCTTTTTCACTCCGTGTTTTCCAAAATATTCATAACCCTCCATGTATATCACTGTGTTTTGGTTAACCAAGTTTCCACCATTGCTATAGATCACCTCACATCCACACTTGAGCCAATTCCCCTTTATTAATTTTGACTAATAAACCTTCTGTATTCCAGCAACCACCGCTAGGGGAGACTCATTCTATGCTGAATCAGTTCTATTTTCTCTAAATTGTTGTAGTTTTGCTTTTGTTCTTATTAGCCTCCCCTCCTGTTGTGTCTGAATCCTCTTGTGGTCTTTTACTATTAAGATACTGCCTTCGGGTGTTGACACTACACTCATACCTTCTCTGCCTTTTCATACGTCAAGTCCCACTGACGCCACTAATATGTCACTCCTTGCTTCATCTACCAGCTGTTTCTGTGGGCTGACCTTCAATGGTGACATCACCTCGCTGGTTGGTTTGCTGCTCTCCCAGTTCTTCCCTGTAGCACACTTACTTCTTCTCCCCTCCTTTCCTCTCTTCTTACTGAAGTTCCTTGGCCTTGGTGCTGAGTGAAGGGAATTCCATCGATGTATAATTGCAAGCCTTGCATGAAAGCTCTCCTTCCTTTGTTTCTGGCTTTTTTCAGCTCTTTTAGTAATTCATGTCTTATTTCTCGTTCTTTTTTCCCCATAGTTGTTTTCAATAAATATTCTGGTGCCTTTCAATTAGTTGCTATATACTGGCCTTGAATTGCTCAAGACACCATGAGAAACAACTGAAGGTTGGAGGTACTTCAAAAAAAAGTTATTTAAATAAATTGTGTGTTTTAAAGAGATTTACATTTGTTGTGCAATCAGTTTTTGTCTACCTCTTATGGTTTACCAGTTATACAGCATTTTTTCCGAACGAAGAGGACTTCATAGGCTATTTCCAGAAAATTCAAGTACCTTTTATATGTCACAACAATATCTTAAATATGTGTATTTTAATACAAATTGTTAAAACCACTTTAGAGAAAATTACAAATTACAAAAACTTTTCCATGTAAAGGGTAGTTTGGGGTATGAGGATTTTCTTGGAAAATTTTGTGTCACATTTTATTGCACTTCACCCAAAACTTTTCATAGCAAGGCTCCCCAAATAATAATAATAATAATAATAATAATAATAATAATAATAATAATAATAATAATAATAATAATAATAAATAAAATTTTAAAAAAGTATTTTTTAGAAAAAGGCCCATGTGTGTGAGTCTGTGAACAGCCTAACTCAAAAACGAAACAGTCAGTTAAATAACAAGCTTGGCATTTAAGTTCCACAACTTCTAAGGATGTGACACAAATATTTTCAAGACAATCCCCTATTTTTACAATTCAACTATTTTCTTACTTTCTTTACCATGCAGGTAGAAGAAGTAGTATTTCTTCAAAACACTTTACAGCTTACTCACCTGCTTCACCTTGGACCCAACATCCAGCTGATTTGTTTCATCTAAGATCTCTTCTAATGTTAGAGGGTGATCATCTCCTTCCTGATGCCTTGATCTCATATGTTTTACAATTTTTGCCAAGACTCCAAACTTATATTGTGAACTTCCTGTCATCGTTTTGTAACTGTAACAAAAATAAAAGATACACCATTAAAATATTGATTTCATTACAATATCTGAGGAGGGAGATTACTACAAATAGCTTCCAAAGTTCTATAATATCAGTTTTGGTAAAAGTAAACTAAAAATTTGTGAAAGGAACACAACTTTGGTGAAAGGTACTATGGAATTTGATTTCTTTTTAAGTGCAAATTAATAATTGGGACTTGAGTACTGCAGTCCTGTTTCCTTCAAGTGTGATGAAGTAGGGCATGTACAGTTATTAACACACAAAACACTCACTCAGTGGCTCAGCATATCACACCACAAAAGCAACCATTAGAAGTGACTGTACAAAACTGAACTTTCTTCCTGGCAATGCAAAAGTAGTAAACATTGCCAGTGTTCTATACACATACTTGGTTGGTCAATTTCTTGAGTAGTATATATAAATATATGGGATTAAAGCTATGTATGTCAGTATGTCAAAATAATGCATACCACAGATGTTTTTGCATACACTTTTTTTAAGTACATTCACAAGCTTATCAGGTTAGGTCTATAATATAAAGCATAGCATGCACAAAAATATGTGGTCATGGAAAGGAATAAACTAAGAAAGTGTTAATACAAACTCTTGTGATGTCCCATTTTGACTACTGTGACTCTTTTTTTACTAACTGAAATATTGACTCTAAGACTTCAGCAGGCTCAAAATATGTGCACACACTTTGTATGCAATCTCTGTTGATTTGATCATGTTACACTATCATTCGAGTAAAGCATTGGCTTTACATTTGGCAAAGTTGCCCCTCTTGGGCCCACCTAGAAAATGCAGAAGGAAGTGAGAAATAATGGAATAAATTACCTTAAGAGCGAATGTAGAAGTAGATGTGCACTGGCCAATACCTGGTGCTCACCTGCCCTCCCTTTTTTGGTGTCTTACTTATATAGGTGAATTGCGATACGAACATGAAGAAACGTGGCCATCTTCACGATAATACTGACGCTCATTCGGAAGTGCCAACTGAAGTACGGAATTGGGGAATCCGCTAAATATGTGATGTGTTGTTACTTCTTCTTTTTATTCATGTAGTATAGCCGCAGAAAAAAGTGCCACGCATTTAGAGCAAGCTGTGCAGAAGAGGTGGAACAAGTCTAGAATACTGCGGCATGAACTTGTGCCATTCTTCCCCTAAACCAGGATAAATTGCAAAGTTGGGTTTTGGAGGTAATCATAACCATCGTTAATGAACACACGCTTGCTTCGCTCGCGTGCTTTGATGTAGCTATTGACTGCTAATTAACCTAAGTTTTTATAAAAAAAAAAACTAAACCTAACCTCCCGAAAATCACAAACCTTAGGTTTTATAAATAGGTAATCATAACCATCATTAAGGAATGCACACTCGCTTCGCTCGCGTCTTTGAGGTAGCCAAGGCTAACTTGCGTGAATTCAGAAACATAAGCTTATATAAAAAAAATGGAAACCAAGAGAGTTAGGGATATATCTCCGCCTTTGGTGGCATTACTTGTTCATATGTTGCCAGCATTGCATTACAGCCAGAGAATGACATACAGTGCCATCTGTATGACATACAGTGACATCTGTTGGACATATAAGACATCACTTCCATCGTTAATGTGGGCCCAAGAAAGGCAACTTATCCTTACATTCTTTATCACTTCTCTACCAACTCCATTCTTGCATTCCAGACTAACTAAATGTTTGCTTTAAATCCCTTTCTGACTGTCATAATCGAGCAATTCGCTCAGAAACTCTTTCATTTTTGCTATAACTGCTCATAACACTACATTCTATTCAGCATCCTTCTTCACCATAGCATTAGCTCTTCTTTGGAATTCCATGCCGGAACATTATGCAGTTCAAGAGGAAAACTAGCGCATACATTTATAGTCCAACCTAATCTGCTGCTCTATTATAATGATAAATACCTTACAACATTCATTTATTATTAATATTATTTTATGTATTAGCAACTAGTATTTCAAATTTAAAAATCAAACCATAAAGTAATATTTTTACCTATATTAATATTCTGCTTGAAAGTATTTTGGTTATGATTTTTTTTCTTTTCTTCATTTTAATATCTTCGTGGGACTAGATAAAGCAGAGTTGAATTTATAACACTTACATCACTCATTTATTGTTAAAAGGAAGACATATTTCTGGAGCTAATTGCTCCCATCATCAGTTCCAGGTCGACCCGGTGTTGCTCCTTGTGTTTGGTTTTTCTCTGGTGGTGGTTGGATAAACTTCTGCATTATATGTCACCTGGTGGATTCCCGCCAAGTGACATCCTCCAGAAACATGTCTTCCTTTTTTTCAATAAATGAGTAATGTAAGTGTAACAAATTTGACTCGGCTTTATCTAAATGTTTGTGGGACCTTTGTGCATTTATGTTTTTTTTATTATGTGTATTATATTGTATTTTTCTTTTTTCTTCATCTTAATATTTTTGTTAGGACAAATAGAACAATGAATCTATTAGAACCTGTAGGACAAATAGAAATAAATAAACAATTAAATAACATTAAACAACACTTCAAAAGACAGCAGAGACTTGATGAAGAAGATAAATTAAAGGATAAGATTATAGGAATATTAAAGATAGAGTTGATATACAAAAAATGCCAAAGAAGACTGCAGTGGCCTTATTTAGGATGGCAACTGGCCACAATTGCCTCACAGAACACCTCTACAAGATAGGATGTCTCCTACACCCAAGTGCACTCTCTGTGAAGATGTCATCCTGAACAAAGAACATCTCGCCAAATGCAAAGGCCTTAAAAGTGATAACTTACAGACTTTATATTGGGAAGTCAGAGGGAAAATGATGCAGATCAATTAATCCCCCAGTGCCAACATATTTTTGTTAGAACTTTAAATATTCTATGTTGTATTGTCTGGCAGAGTGGAATAGAAGGCCTCATGGTCTTAACTCACGCCAGAGTAAGTAAGCAAACAAACAAACTTCTGAGGTCCAAAGAAAAGGCAGTAACAGTTGTGACAACAAAATATAATTATAAATATTAAAAAGAGAAGCTATTTAACTGTGAAGTTGTTTTCACTTTGGAAATATGAATAAGCTGAATGTACATACTGAAACTTCACTTACGTCATTTATTAAAATCTTGAAATATTTTTAGAGACATTTGTCTCAATCCTTAGCATGGTAGCGACTTGTAAGTGAAGTTAAAATGTGTACACTTGATTCATTCATATTTCTAAAATATACTTTGCCCTCAGTTATACCATTTGCAAATATTTAGGATAGAAAAGGTATACATTCCAAAGTAAGCAGTGATTCTACACAGTATACTGAATGAAATATGTGCTAATGTTTTTTCTCTAACACTAGTTTTGCGTAAAACATTAGTTTGTACCAGTATTTCATTATGTCATTACATTATGTTAAAATTTAACATCAAAACATCCTTATGGCTATTTTAGAAAAAACTAAGCAAAGTTTTTCTTTGCATTATTTTTGTAAAAATCAATGGATATTACAGAATTTTCAATTGAAATTCCTGCGTAATTATAATATCCATAGTGTACATCTGACAATACCAGAGGAGAGTGGATCTCCTTTCATCTTGTTCTATGCAACCATGACCTTCGTTGTGAACATCAACAGTAAGGCTAAGTTGAAGTGTTGCATTAAAAAGTCAGCTCTTCACAAACTGGGACCAGTTACTAATTATATTATTTTAATGGAAACTAGGATGCAGTGAAAGAAATGCGGCTGAAATTTATGTGAACCATTGGAACATCATTCCTATTTTTCAATGGAGACATGATAAACCTTATACCAAGAGAGAGTATCGCAAAGTCCATTTGAAACCCTCAAAGCAGAATAGATTATACAGTAAATTAAAATGAGTAATGAAAACAATAGGATGGTTATAGTTTTTCATTGAGTTGTTTTAAGAACATTAAAAAATTGTAAATTTCTTGTGAGCAACTAATTTTTACTTTTACCACAAGTTAAGCATCTCTCAGTGAGGGATTTTCAACTCCAGATAAGATATGTCCATGGATGTTTTTTCACCAAGCAAGCCAGATAATGAATGTTTTATAAAACTTGCTATCTTTATTTTCACAACAACAATGTACAGTCAGGAGAGAATGAGTGTGCCAAAAGGTTAACATCTTTTCAAAAACTATTTACCAAAAACTTCATTTATGTAAATTTTTGTTACAAAGCATTCACTAATACCAAACTTCAATGTTTGTTTTGTCCAGGGTTGATCACATGAAACAGTATAAAAGAAAAAGGCTACCAGTTTAGAGATGTAGACAATGTGGCATTATACATATATTCTGTTGAATATGACATCACAGGGATGCACCGTGGTAAAAACTAATTAAGAAAGCAGTGAGAGAATCATTTATAAAGAATATAAAGCACTTATATGCAAATAATGAGTACTGTGTGAAAGGGAAGAGCTAATGAAAAGAACATGAATAATTCAGGGCTTAGACAAGGGTGAAAATTTAGTCCAGTGTTATTTAACCTATTTATAGATGATATTATAGAAGAGATAAAAAAAATGTAATAAGCATTCATCAGTAATTAATAATAAGGAAATACCAGAACTACTGTTTGCAGATGATCTAGTGGAGGTTCCATTTCAGTTGTGCAGTTAAGTAAAGCTATTGAAGCAATTAACAAATACAAAGAGAAATCGAAAATTATGATCTTTAAGAAAGGATATAAATTAAGAAAGACCGAAAATTGGTGTTGGGAAGGAACAAAGTTGGAAGTAGTGAGGAAAACTACTATCTAGAAGTAAGGTTCAATAGTGCAGGGGATTGGGGAAACAGAAGAAAAAAGAGAAACATGCAATACAAGTAATCAGACCATGTGCTAACAAAATACCAGAAACACAAGTTATGTGGCTAGAAAGGATGTACAGCAAGGTGAAGGAAGCAAGGATGTTATACACAGTAGAGATATGGGAGCTTGGAAAAAAATGGGAAAATGTATATGTTATACGTAGGAATTTTTGTAAAATAACCTTGGGATTGCCAAGAAGTTCATCGAATGGAGTAGTACAAGCAGAACTAAGGAGGGTGGGAGCAAAAGGCAAAATGATAGAAAGGGCAAGCAAATACTGGTTCAGAATAAAGCTACTAGAGGAAAATGATATAATAAAGCAATGCTTGGTTGTAAGGAGAAAATGGGAAAAAAAGAAACTTGGATGTACAAGATACAGACAACATTGGAAGAAATAGGAATAGGGAAAACATGGGCAGAAAGAAAACAAAAGTAAGGGTTTCTGGAAAGAAATTAGAACAAGAGTGGGGGATATTAAAAAACAAGAAATTATAAGTAGTTTCAAGGAAAAAAGGTCATTAATAGATTATAAATATTTTAAAATGGAATGGAGAAAAGAAAGACACATTGAAGTATGCAACAAAGAAGCCAGAATGGGGTAAGCATGGGCGAGGATAGGTGTAATGAATTTAAGTGGTTTAACAGGGAGAAGGTAGAAGAGATGTACTAAATGTAATGGATTACATGACAATTGGCATTATATTCTGATATGCAATATGGAAAGAGGAAGAGAGAATTTAATACTAGAGAAATGGAAAAATGTACCAATAGAGCTAAAAGTTACAAAGATTTTTAAAACAAGATCAAATGAATATATGGAGAAAGCAGGAAAATATTTAGGAAAAATAAGTTTAAAATGGTTAAAAGAAAGGTGAAGCAAATTGGAGAAAATACAGAAAAAGGGTAACAAGACGAAAAAGTAAATAGTGGATGCATTATACTTTCCCATTATATATACAACAGAATGTTAAATATAAGGGGAAAATAAATAATAAGCAACTCTATTGTATACATTCTATAAATTGTATGTAAAGCTTCAGCAGACAATAAATCATTCATTATCATTTGAATATGACGTCATGCAAATGGCTGCCATTGACATCAATCATTTGTTGCAGGCATTTAAGCTTCTTGTAACACATTGTAGATTGAGTCACACTTTTTTACACTCACCTTCACTAACTAAAGTTACATAAAACAGGAAACGTTTACGAGGGCATTCATCCTCATCGTCAGCGACTGGGTGACTAAGGGTCGCTTTCCTGTTTTATGTAACTTTAATTAGTGAAGGTGAGTGTAAAAAAGTGTGACTCAATCTACAACATGATGAATACTTCACTGTTAATAATGCTTCTGTTTTTAATCTTCTTGTAACACATTGAAACAGCCCAAATTTCTTCTCTGATTACGACATCCAGTTCTTCTTCAGTGTATAATCACTGGGCGATGACCTTTTCTTTGAGACAGCCCCCAAGAAAAATGTCTGCAGCAGTTAGATCCGGAGATCGCATTGGCCATGGGATATTTTCAAATTGTGAAATCAATTGATTTGGAAAGAATCAGCACAGACAATCATTGTGGCTTGAATTGTATGGGCTATCTTAGATATGGAATGAAGAACTGTTCAATGGTATTGCAATACCTCTCAACATTGACAGTCATGGCATTGTGATCGTCCTCAAAGAAATCCACATGCCAATTGAAACTCCAATAGCACATCAGCAACAACTTTTTGACTATGTAGTGGTTTTTCAACTGGAATTTGTGGGTTTGTGTCTGCATAGTAATGGAGATTCTCTTTATTAACAAATCCGCTTAAGTTTGTTTCATCTGAAACTACCAGAGAAGGAAGAATTGTCTTATCTTGGTGTAATATTCTTCTTAAAATTGTGCAGAAGTGCAACTACTTATCTGATGCCTTCAGCTCTTGATACACTTGCAATTTATGCAGGTGGAACTTGAAATCCATCTTAACAGTTCTGCGCATGGTGGAGCAGAATAATCACAGTATCCCTGCATGCCAACAAGCTGATCACTTCAGACTTTGCTGCGGAGCTGCCTGGACTCACTGCATATTGTGATGCAGGGCTATGGCCCAAGGTTTTCAGGACCATGGTGCCAGGCGGTCGGTATAAACAATGATAAGTGCACTCACCAGCATAAACATTGGGTGCACTATCGGCAGATAACAAGAAACTTCTGGAAGCTTCTTCTCCCCCTCCTCCAGGAAGTGTGTTGAAATAGTTCTAGAATGTTCGACAACCTTGTGGAAAGATTCCACTGACTGTATAAGTGAGCACTATTGCAGGAGTCAGTCAATTGTGAGTTGAGTCAGTCAGCGACTGAACGAGTTAGCAAGTGTGTCTCTGGTGTGACATCAAGTAATTCTCTGAGCGAATTGGTGACAGCTGTTGTGACATGCAGTAAGTGCTATGCGGAGTGACAGGTTTTATAAGCCTTGTGTTCGACTCTGAGTGAAGTGAATCATCTGGCATGAAGAGGCTATGTCATGAAGTGAACTCCCAGAAAGTTGAACTTGATAAGAACTCAGAACAGTGACAGTTGAAAAACTAGACAAAGTCACAATATTTTCAGGAGTATGAACTGTTTTTGTGGGCCCTATGTTTCACACTGACACTGAACCTGCCCTCCTACACTAATTTACCCAACTGGATATCCTCATGTCTAGAACAAGAAAATTACAGGCTTCCCCAAGCCGCAGTTCACGCTGTTCTCAGATAATGCTGTTATTAGAAACATATGCTTACACAGCACAATTCCAATCTCCATAGACCAGCAGCATAGACCATGAACTATGGTAAACTAAATTGCAATTATGGATTCTTCTTCTTCTTCTATCTGATTATAGACGCCCTTGGAACACTTTGTTCCATTTAAAATCTGATTTTCCCCCTAAATTGTTAATTATAATATTAAACTGATAGTTTAATTATGTACTCTTGTTAGATTTTCGTTTTACAATTTTTAATCTGTCTCAGATATGTTTGAAAATTGTGTTGTGATTACAGCTAATAATGTTTTAATTATAATAAACAGAAGTACTTTTTATTGTGATGATATCATATGATAATTTAAACTGAGTCGTTACTTATTAATTAAATTATTTTCAGAATGTTGCTATTGAAAATGTTTTCAAGTCTCAACTTATCAATAAATTAATTACTAGATATAAAAAGAAACATAGCTTACATATGATTAGTACCCTATAAAATCCAAATAAAAAGGATTTAATATACAAGAAGTTTACATACCACCCAGTGATGTTCAAAGTTTTTGAAAAATTATTCAGAAAATATCAGATCCCAGAATACCTACAGTTTAAGAAATATGCTGAATACACCTTTGACTAATACAACTGATAATTTTAAAAAATCAGGAATTTACCAGATCTCATGTCATGTTTGCCAAGCCTCATATATAGGTAGAACTAAAAGGAATTTAAAAATAAGATTAAGTGAACACCAAAGAAATATAAAACTGAAACAAATAGATAAATCAGCAGTGGCTAACCAATTTTTGGAACAGTAACCATGAAATAGGACAAGAGAGAAAAGTACTAAAATCTATACAGATTCCTTCACACTTGGAAATTTGAGAAAAGATTTTTATTCATCTCAACATTAAGAATGCTTTGAATTTTGAAATACCACCTACAGACCCCTTAATGCAGCTGATCCAATCAGATTACAAGAGAGAAGAAAGAAGACAGATGAGTTCCCTACCTTCACCACAGATGGCAACAAATCCAACACCACCAGTTTCCAATTCTTCACAACAGAGGGCAGAAGAATCATCTAATGAAATACTTCTTGGGGTTAGGGGAGAGAACGGCTCTTTAGTCGGCCATAGCTGATGATGGGAGAGAACGGCTCTTTAGTCGGCCATAGCTGATGATGGGAGAAATGTATCTCCCGAAAGCGCTCCTTAGTTAACATCTAGCGCTAATGTGATGGGAATTAATAAGTAATCACTCAGTTTAAATTATAATGTTTTAATGTTTATAATTTTAATGGGCCAGGTAAACTTAGAGTATACAATTCTGTTAACAGTTCGTAATTTTCATGATCATGAATTTTGAAACCAAAAAGAACATGGTCTAAATTGCCTGTTTCTGCACATACTTAATAAATAGTCTTAATTAACACTTATTTTATACAAATAATGAGTGAAGGCAACATTTAGCTTAATTCTGGTTAGCATTTAACAGCTTCCCAGTTTATATTACATTTTTGAAACCAAGGAGACAAGTTCATGATAAAATGCATTGTCGACAGCAGGACAGGCATCATAAACGCACTATTTCATGTGGCCAATCCTGTATTATTGTATATCTGTTTTATTTCTCAATCTAACAATCTTGTTCCTAACAGTTTACCATTTTAACAATTTTACTGAGTTAAAATCATTATGTTCCAGTGAGGAGGGTGGCGTAAAACACAAGTACTTCAAACACACAAACTTATTCCCCTTTCCCGATTAAGAAGTGGTAAATTACTTCCACCAACAGTTGTTACTTCATGACCTCCTAAATGGATATGTTAAACACTTGCAATCTGGTCTCATTTATGCTGCAATGTTAATTATTACATTGTAAGTCACTAATTTTAGTTAAACGCTTGGGGGTTGTTAAGCATTATTTGTTCCTTTTAATGAGTGCTCTCAGCAGCTTGAGGGTGGAAATCCACACCTCTTCCACTCACTTATGATGAGAGTATTCAAATCACACAACTTCCAATTGGCAGAGTTAAAATAAATGCATTCTGGCTTGTTTAAATGATAAACAATGTTTCATATTTTATACACAAACTTACTTAACAACATCAAGTTTTGGACCCGATGAGGATGATGGTGGTGGTTTGCTTTTCTTCTTTGATTCATCTTTCTGTGTATTGGCACTGTCTGCATCCTTCTTCTTTTTCTCTACCCTAAAACAACATTTTAAAGTACTATCAACATCTCAATATGCAAAATTTATCAAAACCATAAAAATGCATTAACTTTTAATTGGTAACTGAATGTACCACCAAAATGATAATAAAAATCTAATTTTCAGAGAAGTGATCATATAGTAAGCATTAACCTTGCCTGTTGTAACTGAATTGCAGAACTAGCAGTTCCTTTAAATTCTCAGAATTTGTAAGTAAAGCAAACAGTCATTTCTCTGGTTTTTATGCTAAGTTTATTATAAGAAGAGTCACACACACACACATAAAATCTAGTTAATTTTTTAACTTAGAATAAAAGATGTGATTCTTGAATCAAATTTATATTAATTAGATAATTTCTGCTGCTTATGTAATTCATGGAATGTTAACCAGGGAATGCTCCAGAAAGAACTGCTACTTCTTTAAAAGAAGGCAATAGTTGGTCACAGAGAACAACAGTGAAACCATTGGATGCTGTGATTCCCAAATCAAATCCAATCCAAAGTTAATGCATATGTGTACTTGGATGATGTAAGGATGTTACTTTGATTGTAATACAAATCTGATAACTTCTGCCTCATATGATATGTTGATTACAATGCAAGTCTGATGGCAAGTTACCTTCCTTAAAATGAATATGATAGGTGCAGGTTATTCAGGCTATAGTAAGCTCTAATGAAATCATTAGGTCCTATAATTTCTGGATTTCACCTGAGATGTGTATGTGAGAGAGAGAGAGAGAGAGAGAGAGAGAGAGAAAGAGAGAGAGAGCAAGAGCAAGAGCAAGAGCAAGAGAGAGAGAGAGAGAGAGAGAGAGAGAGAGAGAGAGAGAGAGAGGTGGCATTGCTACAGTTACCAACAAAGCAAGTCTGGTTAATTTTCATCTTTTCATTTTAATGCTTGTTACAACATTATTCAGTAATTCTAAGGGGCCTTTTACCTTGCCTTCACTATTTTACTGAAAATACAGCATTATTCAGTAATTCTAGGCACCTTTTACCTGGCCCTCACAATTTTACTGAAAAAAATGTGAATTGTTAAACTCACATGACTTTCTCTACTCTTGTACAAACTATTTTTACAAATGCTTATTCTCCATCTACTTCATGTTAATCGAGATAAACATTTGCAGACTCTATCTTATTGCTAATTTTCTTGTAGGTACAAGGGGAATATGGTAGCCTTTAAGTGATAGTCAAATCTTTTAAGAGCTGGTTGCTATGTGGAGCATAACATCCTGTTTGCATGTCCGGGACATAAAAAATAAAGCATTTTTGGAAGAGTGAGTGAGTAAGTAAGTGAGTGAGTGAGTGAGTGGGTGGGTGGGTGGGTGGGTGGGTGGGTGAGTGAGTGAGTGAGTGAGTGAGTGAGTGAGTGAGTGAGTGAGTGAGTGCAGCATAACTCAAAAACAAAAGTCGGATAAACACCAAACTTGGTATTTAGGTTCAATATGTTCCAGGGATGCGACATGAAATTTTTCAAGAAAATTCCCACAACCCAAACCACCCCTTATATGGAACATTTTTCGAAAATGTTTATTTTCTCAAAAACGGCTCTAACGATTTTGATTAAAGTTTCAAATGTTTAAGACATTTTTATGGCAAATAAGATGTATATCTTGAACTTTCTGGGGATGTCCGCAAAAGTCCTCTTCATTCTGAACAACTTTTGCATAACTGGTAAACTGCAAGAGATAGATAAAATTTTACTACATAAAAAAGGTAGATCTCGTTAAAACACACAATATGCCATAAACATTTTTTTTTTATAAAGTGAACCATTTTCGAGATATTCCTTGTTATTTCTTTGAATTTTCCAATACTCACACTTTTTCTCAACTGAGAATTAGTTCTTTTTTTATGTGCTTGACATGCAAAGAGAATTAAATTTTACACATAGCAACCAGTTCTAAAAAAAATCTGATGTGTTACACTCACATGACTTTCTCTACTCTTGTACAAACTAGTTTTACAAACGCTTACTCTCCACATGCTTCATGTTAATCCAGATGTTAATCTTATTGCTAATTTTCTTATAGGTGCAAGATAAATATGGTAGTATTTAAGCGATAGTCAAAGCTTTTAAGAGCTGATTGCTATGTGGCGCATTCAATTCTCCTTGTATGTCCAGGACATAAAAAAAATTAATAACGAATTCCCATTTGAGAAAAAGTATTGGAAAATTTAAGGGAATAACAAGCAATATCTCGAAAATAGTTCACTCAACAACAAAAATGTATATGACATAAATTGTGTATTTTAACGTGATCTACATTTTTTGTGTAGTAAACTTTTGTCTATCTCTTATGGTTTACCAGTTATGCAAAAGCGTTCACAATGAAGAATACTTTTGAAGACATTCCCAGAAAATTTGAGATATACATTTCATTTGTAATGAAAATATCTTAAACATATGATATTTTAATCAAAATCGTTAGCCATTTTTGAGAAAATTAAAATTTTCAAAAAATGTTCCATGTAAAGGGCAATCTGGGGTGGGGAGATTTTCTTGAAAATCTTCATGTCGCATCTCTGGAAGATACTGAACCTAAATACCAAGTTTGGCATTTATCCAACTGTTTGTTTCTGAGTTATGCTGTTCACAGACACACACACATGGACATGTTCCCAAAAATACTTTTTTTGGATTCAGGAGGCCTCAAAACATGTATTTCCGGTGAAATCTTGGTATCGTATTTTTTAGTGGAATGCAATGCTTCCCCTACTTACTATATGTAGTAGAGAAAGTAAAAATTAATGTACACTAGATGTATACCTATTACATTTAATGCTTGTTATGTTACTCAATCGCTTGCTGAAAGAACTAAGCAGTGATTGCCTGACATAGTCCTGGAATTACCCTGTAGCTTCCCTTTTAAAACCAGTCTTTGGGAGCTACACAATAGCTCTTCTATTGACACGTTACTTTGTAACTTTAGTGTATTAATGGCAGGCAAAGAGGTAAATGATCCAAAGAATTGTCTTTTATCTTATCGGACATGCTGCATTACTTTGGTCTTCATTGAAAACTTGGGTAGGCTACATTACGTTGGTCTTCAAAGCCAACATTTGAAATCCCAACATAGCTGAAAACACGATTGAAGGCCCTCAGCCTCAAAGCGTAGCCGAGGGTGGCTTTTTTTACCCGAGGAGGGTAGCAAGGCCGCAACTGCGAAGCGACGACAGGGCGTAGTCGAGGGATCTGCATGTCTAAAACTCGAATGATTCACGTTGGCAACAATTCCTTCCAAAAGTCGCCAAAACGACTATATAAGAAGGGCCGCTTAACCGTTATTTTCGTTAACGTTTTTAGTGAAGACCAAAGTAATGCAAAAAAAACACGACATTTTGCTCTAGTTGTGGCCCGTCGAAGTATCAGCCTCAAGGCGTAGCCGAGAGATTGAGGGCCCTCAGCCTCAAAGCGTAGCCGAGGGATGTTTTTTAGAAGGAGAGGAGTGTAGCAAGTTGCGGCCGATGCGAAGCGACGACAGGGCGTAGCCGAGGGATCTGCGCGTCTAAAACTCGAATCATTCACGTTCAGCTACTTCGACGGGCCACAACTAGAGCAAAATTGCCAAAAAACATTTTATCTTCGGGTGAAGGCAATTGTCTCTTTTTAAATTGGAGTAAACATACATAACCAACACGATACTTACGTTGGCAAAGCAAGTGCTCTCTTTTTGAAGAGCTCACGTTCTCGTAATAATGCTGGATCCATGATGATTTAAATCACAATTATAACTGGATATTTATGCCACAACCTATATTGTTACAAACTGCGAAATTCTATGATACACATCCTGCAAACAAGAGATCTCTCATTGGCCTAGAATATTTGCTTTGGAAAATATCACAGAACCGAAATATGTAGTTAGAACACAGCCTGTTTTATACACCATTACCAAAAACTTATTTAGAAAAATAACTGGTTAGTGTGGTTTAGGCAAACAAATTTCAAAAATATGTTTACAGACTACGACAGTTATCGTATCAAGCGTCAGAAAAATATGTTGGTAACAGACATTTGGCACCACATGTGATTTTGGTGATGATGCAGTTGGTACACATGAAACAAGTGAAAAAGAAATCGCGTTAATTTTCTTACGCTGTAACCAAATCTAAAGACAACTCCCTAGATTTGGAATCTTTTTTAAATAAGAAGTGCGCTCAATTTGCGCGAGGATCTGGTGTCATTTTGAATTGTGTAGAGACAGAATTTCAAAAGTAACGACCAACGATTTTATGAATCATTTAGACACAATTATGGCGTGATACACTCGCTAATAAAATTAAAGAACTGGTTGTTGAAACATCAGATAAAATTATTTCCCTGCCAAATATGTGAAATAAGCAATCGCTGGCGACATTTAAATGTTATAAAATGGCAAAACATTTCAAACATAATGCACTTTTCATTATAAGTGTATTACAACAAAGATGCGGCTGAACCCGGCAGAGGGCGATGGATTTTTTCGGGCGTAAAAATCCGTAGCATGGCTTCCTTCGGAAGGAAAATAAAGCCGGTGGTCCCGTGTTCTGGATTTAAGGCACGTAAAAGAATCTCAAGCTTGATAAAGAAGCCTCTGAGCAAAATTACCGGTCTTTCACGCCCAATATAGAATGGGACGCAGGACCACAGCAGTTAAAGAGCATCCATAAATAAAATTCAATTCAATTCAGATGTGGCTGCATCGAATTTGTTTAAAGAACTGGTAGATTTTGCAATCGCAATTCAATTCGCTCAATTTCTCACATCCGAATGTAGAGGTCTGAGAGGTAGAAACAAGAGGGCTATGATAGTAATTGTTCTAGGTCACTTGGGTAGAAAGGTTTTAAAATCAGTTGAACATTATTAAAACAGAGCTAAGAAATAGCTTAAGCTATTACTGAGCTGCGGAAATGCTCTTAGAACTTTAGAAAAAAACCTGTTACTCCTACGTACGCACAGAAAAAGGTTTGCGTAAAATTGATATAATATCAATACACAGATCCTGGTGATCCAGTGCAATCTCCGTCATCTGGAAAATGAACTATTTTTTCTTATTATTGTGTAAGTGAGTTTTGATCTTAAGAATTAAGTATTATACAAATACTGTTTAATTAATAATTATTATAATTATTATTATAGTTAATTTGATTTAACTACTTTGCATTTAGAATTTGGTGACCTTTGGCTAGCACTAGTTGGCAACTCTTTCCTTTCAGTAACATCATCCGAACTCAAATGTTTTGATTTTATCAGGCATGCATGTTTACGTTTATTCATAACCAAATAGGGAATGGAATCAAATCACAAGAATCAAGATGAAAAAAGCAGGACAGACACAAATGATGAGGATAAGGCATTCAAAATTAAAGGTAATCTTAGAATTCTTAAAAATAGAAGTGTGCTGGAAATCTATATTATTGAGAAGCACATTGTAAGGGGTATTGTACGGTATCTGTCAATAGCCCCTCGATCGCTATACGAGTAATATTTATGCACCTGAATTAATCTGAAGACTGAATAAACATTATCAACACATGTATTCCCTGTCAACTTTAACACAACTCAAAACATTGGAACACAGCAAAATTAACACAAACGCCCAAAATACTCTAACAAGCTTTTTGAGGCTTTTACATATGTTGGTATAAAGAAGTGCAGTTGCAAAGTTTGGTACACCTAAATCGTCATTTCCGGATTATGCACTTTAAAACACAAATTTAAGCTATTTTATAAAAAAAAAAAAAAAAAAAAAAAAAAAGCTCCTTACAATGCAGTTTTTATAATATTTAAGCAACATTTCAGGGCAAATCTGCTCTTAGTTCGCTTTGTTGAAAATGGTTGCAACTGTTACACTCCTCCTTTCCTTCTAAAAAACATCCCTTGGCTACGCCTTGAGGCTGAGTATCTCACCGGCTTTGACGGCATTAAATATTCGTCTGTTGGAGATATAACGCATCATTTTCTCACCAAGCAAGAGAACTAAGAGCAGATTGTCGCATTGCAGATTTATATTCCTTATTGAGTTTAAAAAAAAAAAAAGTCCTAAATATACCTTTAAATGAATTCCTTTTTAAAAATTGCATCATAAGGAACATTTGGGCTGAAATACTGAAAACTGTAAAATATTACAACCAAGAAAAAGACATACAAAAACGCACCTCATATTAACTAGTCTGAAATTATACTTGTGTATTTTTCATAAAATAGTGTATATTTTCACTTAAAATGTATAATTTAGAAACAGCTTAACCTATGTGCACCAAATTTTGCAAGAACATTTCAAGAAATTTTGGAAAAAATGTAAAAAATATTTTTAAAAAAGCCTCAAATGTGATATCACTCCCTCCGCTTAGGTTTATTTAAACTGTCATAGAAGTCCCCCCATTTTCACTCCATTATAAAAAATATTTACACAAAAATGTTCCTAGATAATCAGACTAACCTAAAAGTATTAATTGTAATTTTACTATTTTTGTCAAATTTTCATCGTTCTATTCCCTTAATATAACAAAATGGCTAGTTCAATCAGAATTTAAGTGTTATAATTAGGGGCCGAATTTTTAGGTTTTAACCTACATTTTTCCTCGGTATTTAATTAACACATTTCAAGATGTATACTTGTTTCACACTTTCAGAATATGTGAATTTCATTACACCTAAAGAAACCTAAATGAGGGGTTGACACCTAAAATAATCTATTATAAATAGCTGTTTTTCCTTTTTCAAAATGAGGAATGTTATTTTCGTATTGAAACTCATTGTAAAATTATTTCCATCACTTATAGCCAGTAGATAGTTCAAGTTACTACAGTTAAATGCAGCATATGTGACGTGGTGACACGTGGATGCAGCTGACAGAAGGTCAGGAGGAGCGTACTTGGCTGTCTGCTGCCATTTAGTATACCGAGCACTTAAAAGACGTTAAAAATGTCGCCAACGAATTGAATGAAACAGAAGCTTACTGCATTGCCAAGGCTAAGAAATCACTCGAGTGCCTCACTCTTGCTGTTTCCCTTGCATACATTAAGACACATTTTTGTTTTATACCAGAAGCTACAACTTTACCACTGAAAGATGCTTTAGATATCATTGGCAATGTTTCCACTAAAGAAATACTTGGACCAGTGAGAGTTGCAAGTTCTTCAAAGTTGCAGAAGATTCTTCAACAAAATCCTGCTTTTGAAGATATGGCAATCATTACTTCAGTATTGCAGAGGGAAAAGTATACAAGAGAACTACCCCTAGAACCTGCTGCACTGACATCTATGTTCTACACTCCAATGACGTCATGTTCTGTTGAAAGAACCTTTTCTTCATACAAGAATGTGTTACGTGATAATAGGAAATTGTTTACGCCAGAAAATTTCAGAATGAATGTATCTACTGCAATGCCAAAAAATAAATCTTACAACTAAGTACTAGAAAAGCAAAATTATTGATACCTGTTTGATCAAGAAAAACCTAAAAAAACCTATTTTAAGCATATAAGAAACCTAAAATGAAGATTTATTCCACCTAAAAATCCGGGCCCCAGTTATAATGGATCCTCTTTATGAGTTCCTAGAGGGATTGTACAGGCTTGTCTGTTATGAACTGACAGTAATCTGGATTATCAAAAATCCAGGTAATCTGGAAACAAACTATTAAATGAATACAAACTTTGATGTATGGCAGTGAAATATGGATCACTGCAAAAGCAGAAGGGAAACAAATTGAAAGCCATCCCGATGAGACATCTATGATCACTATCAGGACTGTCATGAAAACTAATGAAACATAATCTCACATCAGTTTTGTGTGGTGGTATTATTTATATTTATTGAGCCCCACGTTTGGGAGCCATCTTGTGACGTGATTCATTTGTTAGGTTTGTTAGCTCCATCTGGTGTTAGCAATTTGCGGCAGTATTAGTGTTTGTTTGAAAGAATGCTACTGTTATTTTATTTAATTTTGGTTCTCTGTCCTCCTGGTCTCCCATCTATCCTCGATCTTTCAAATTTTGGAATGTATGATTGATACCGTTGTCTGGTATTATTTTCATGACGCCTGTCTTGTCCTCTACTTTGCTGATAATTACCTTGGTAATTTCTTCTATCTCACACATCTAAAAATCTATGTTCCCACTCCCGAGATACATCTTCTTCCTGCTGTTCCAAAGCTGTCATTAATTCTGTCATCTCATAGATATTACATGGTTTTGCAATTAGTAAATAATTTTGTATCCTTAAAGGATAATGTCTTGTGAGCAAATTCACAAAATCTTCCTCATTGATTGGAGGTGACAAGTTCCTAACCTGACTTGCATGTTTCAGTAAGTAATCAGTCATTGATATTCCCTCTCGTGGATTAAATTGACCATGACTAAGCATTGCTCGAATTCGGTGCTGTACCGTAACATTCCAAAATCTGTTCATGAATAGCCTCTTAAAGGATTCATATGAAATTTCACCCCCTGATACCATTTGTAACCAATCTAAAGTTTTCTGGTCCAAACATCTTTTGACAACTATCATTTTTAATGCTTCAGGTATCTTTTTAATTTGAAAATACTCTGATAATTCTGCAATAAACTGTACTGGACTGGAGTTTTCATTAAATTTTGGAAGTGGAAAATCACTTAAGATATGATTGTAATTTTGCAAATTCCTACTCCCATATTTAAATTCTCTAGTGTTACTTGTGCACTCTGAGTTTCAGCATTAGCTATAGATGAAGCTGCCGCATCACTCACATTATTAGTCATACCTGATGAACTACCTCTATCATTATTTTGTACATCAGATACATTAACATCACATATATTTACCCTTGAATTTAATTCTAACCTATTTACAGTACCTTGCAGATTTTCTATTGTCTGTTCCAATTTTCTATTATTCTCAATTTGAACAGCTTGGTGTATGTTAATTTCAGAAGTTAGCTTTTGATTCAAATCTTTAGACAAATATTTAACTTCTTCAGACAATTTATTTCTCTGTGTTTCTGACTCCTTCTGAATTTCAGATATTTCCCCTCTGAAATTAACTTGCACCTGAATTAAATCTGCATTTGTAGCCTCCATCATCTCTCTTAACTCACTTGAAATGCTACTCAGTCGGCTACCTAATTCTACATTTTACATCAACATGTTCTATTTTATTATTAACCTCACTTTTTTGGTTAGATATTTCCCTGCTCATGTCTACCATTTTCTTTGAAACTTCCCCTATCTCATTTGCTATCATTTCCTGATTTTCATTTCTCATTCTCATCATACTGCTATCTAGCTCCATGAATTTCTTTTCAATTTCTTCCCTGTTTTGATCTAATTTATGCTCTAATTTCTCATTACTCTTACCAATTTCTTCCCTTAATTGATCTGTAATACTCTTACCAATATCTTCCCTCAATTCTTTCTTATTCTGATCTAGCTTTTGATCTAAACTCCTATCAATATCTTCTCTTAATTCCCTATTATTCTTTTGCATATCTTCCCTTAATTTCTCTATATTCTTTTCCATATTCTCATTCATATTTCTCAGCATTTCCATCATCATACTAGCATCAAAATTAACATTTCCTGCTGTTCTATTCTCACTTTCTGTACTAATATTTCCTCCCTCAAATACTACATTGTTTGAGCTATTTTCTGTAACCTGTATTGATTTACAGCTAACTGTTACATTATCTCCCTCCATAATTATTTCTTCTGTATTATTAGTAGCCATTGTTTTCTTTATCCTACCGCTCCTCAGATACATTTAAATTTTTACACTTTTTTTTTTAGAATAAAAATCACACTTTTTCTAACCTTTCTGATGCTAACTGCTGATGTTGCTTTGATGTCCAGCTTTCTGCCCCTCTCTCCTAGATTATATGTCGCTTCTGCGTCATATTATGATGAATCTACATTGTCTTGGTGTTCTGTAGTTGAATTCCCCTGTTGCCTTGTAATCTTGGAATTACGATGTCCAATCATCCACGTAGTCTGTCGTCCCTGTAGTTGTTTCTGGAATCTGCGTCTTGTAGTTCATTTCACTGCTCCATTCATTCCACGTCCTGGTTCCTTCGCCCCTTCCTGGTTATTCTGCTCCTTCCTGGTCATTCTGCTCCTTTCCTGGTCATTCTGCTCCTTCCTGGTCATTCTGCCCCACGTTCTGGGTGCCAATTTGCAGTGGTATTATTTATATTTATTGAGCCCCACGTTGGGCGCCAATTTGCGATGGTATTATTAATGTATTTATATATTTGTTTACTCCACGTGGTGAAGCCATCTTGTGACGTGATTCATTTGTTAGGTTTGTTAGCTCCATCTGGTGTTAGCAATTTGCGGCAGTATTAGTGTTTGTTTGAAAGAATGCTACTGTTATTTTATTTAATTTTGGTTCTCTGTCCTCCGGCTAGCTATGATCTTTTTTGGTCAAGCACTTCTCTTTATACAGGTTGTGTAAACGAAAAGGAGTCATTTATCCAAAGATAACACTGATGAAAGAATTTGTTTTACACTTTTATTGTCGAACACATTCACTATCACATTTACACATTGATCTTGACACTCGCCAAACTGAAACTGTTATAATAACTTCATTACTGATAATTCTTAATTCGCGTACTTCAACTTTTTGTATAATTAACTTTACAACATTTGAGATTTTTCATAACTCTGCTACGCGTAACCTGAAAATTATAGCCGACGTGTACCGTACAAATATTTCTGCTGGACTGAAGGCGACGTGTAACGTACAAATGTTTTCGACGAACTGACGGGGTCTATCTCTAACCTACCCTTTTTATACTCCTACACCCCGATATGCCTAAAGATTATAACTGAGTTACTATTGGCTAATAAAACGCGCCAATATTACGTAACTTCCTCGTCTCTAATAATGATAAACAGCTCACCCCCTCGCTGCATTATTGCACGCTATTATTGTCAGTTTCAGTAAGGCCGTATAAACTTACTTCTCAACAATATTTACAATCAACAAACATCTCAAATCAATGTCACACAAAAATGCATATTCATACTATAATCATTCTTTACATTTAAATAATTTGTGATACAAATTACTGCATCATTTGTTCTTTAGCCTTCCGTGGGCAGCATCATTCATGTAGCTATTTTGTGGTTCTAGTTGCATCATGTTTACTCACACCGTTTCAACCTCTTGTTGAAGTCATCTTCAGGGTGGCACTGCACCAGACGCTGTGGATTTTCCCCTTTTTATCCTAGAGAATCCGAGAAAATCCAACTTTCCATTATCCCGCATGAAACCACCAATTACAGGAGCGATACCTTCCCTACTCCATGATTGGCCAGGTGTTTGTGATGTTTTCTTGCAGGTCCTTGCCAGGGAGTTGGGCTGCCATCCTGACGTTGGCCAGCTGTGCTGCTGATTGGTTCCCAGTATTAGCCAATGAGGAAGCTGCATTTTGCTTTGCTGGTTGTCCCATATACCTTCATGTTACAGCTTTGGGAGGTGCACTCTTTACGGTCTTCTTGCACGCTTCCCTTATTTCTCAAAAAGTTACACCAAAGTTATTGATCTGTGCACCCTTGTCTAAATTCAAATTATGGGGATCTTGCTATTTCTAGGGCCTCCTTTATTTTCCTTAGCTGCCATTTATCTTCCCTTGCCAGCACTCTCGTTTCGTCAAATAATATTGAGTGCTTGGTGTCCATTGCATGTAAGGCGAGAGCTGACTTTTCAATGTGATTCTGTTTACAGTGATGAATATGCTCTTTCTTGTGTTCCTCCACAGTGTAGTCTGTTTCTCCTATATAAGACTGCCTACAGCTATAGGGAATTTCATACACCCCCACAAATTGCAGAGGGGGTAAAGGATCCTTATTCCGAACCAAGGACTGATGTAAAAAGTAGACAAATATTTTATTTTATTTATTTATTTTATGAAAATGATGTAAGTAAAGATGAAATGTGTTTAATCCAGAAAATAACTACATGAATACTTGAGTTTTGTTATTCTGTGACACTGTTAACTTGAAGCATGCCACAGCAATCTATGCCACACATATGCAACCAACACGATCTGCAGTGTCATCATTACAGCTGCACATATTCATATGTATTTATCAAAGGATGCACATATTTTCATGATGAAAACATAAGCAAAAATCAATCCAGATTAATGAAGGGCAGATAAATGAGGTTCTTGAGTATTAAAAAAAATGTTCAGAATGCCAGTGGAAATCCCTTCATGCTTGGAAAAAAGGAATACTAAAAACTGATGAGTAACACTCTCACAACTTTTTTTCTCCATTAGAAATTTATCTACATCTTTTACGGAGGGTGTCCACAAAATGAGTGCAGTTTTTTCATGCAGTGGTAGGGAACGTTCATATGAGTATTTTAATACAATGAGCGTGGAATGGAAAAGCATGGTCATGGGTGTAAACAGTTATATGCACTGCATATTGTTGTTTATTTGTTAATCTTAAGAAAAACTAAAGCTATTATATATTGTTTTACAGCAATAGTTGGAAATGTCGGCCATTGATCTGGTTGCACAGCTCTGCGTGTCTCACCACAGACTGAGAACTCTAAGTAGCATCCTCTCACCCTTCAGTTGTTCACTATAAGCCATGGTAACAAAGAAGGGATGAGAGGTTAGTCAGAGTGTAACAAATACCAAAGTACTACCTCTCTGAGAAATAAGTGTATGGGAGACAGAAGAAGCTTGCCAGAAACACAACACACAGGTGTATTATGTCACTATTCCCAGTGTGTACATGTATGGGTCTGCAGTAAGGAAATGCAGCAAATGAGTCTGTTATTCACAGACGGGTTCATAAATAAGTTAAAATGCAAACATGCGAAGTCATACGCTCACAAAGTAGAAAATTAATATTCAGTGTGTTAAAGGTTCCTAAAGAAGAGAAACATAAAGGTCTAACTATTCCATTACGTACATTATGTTAATGTTTTGACTTTTTAATAAAAAGATCATTGAGAAAATAAAAGAATACTGAAATTTCACATAAAAATGGTTGTTTGAAGTTGTGGAAAACTTAATGAAAATATTTGCCCTGCATACTTGAAAGATGTTGGATTTAAATTCAAAGTTTGATATTTATCCAACTTCAGTTTTAGGTCATGCCACTCACTCACACACTCACCCACACACCCACCCACGTGAATAGTTTTTTAAAAATCCTTTTTTGGTCCAGAAGGGAGACCATAAGGTAATGCCTTTGTGATGGAATCTCAATAACATAGTTTTTGGTTTGAATACAGTACTTCCTTTATATACCATGGGTGAGCAATGGAGATAGTAAAATACCATATTTCAAGAGATCCATAGAAGGGGTGGGGAAGTGCTTTGATTGCATCAGAAGAATAGATTCTAATTTTAAGAAGGCATGATAACTGTTGATATTTGTCAAAAAACACACTAGTAAACTGATGACAAAAGATAATTATTTCACAATTTTCTTCCCAATCTTTTTACTTTCAGCAAATTTTATGCAATATCTACAGTAATCTTCAAAAAATGTTAATATTGCACCTTATTTGTGCTTATCACTTAATCCTCACTACCATACCTCTAAAATTACTCCCTGAACATTGGAGGTGCAAAGAACTGTGTACAAAACCCAAAGCTTGTGGATATTTGAATAACAATTTGCTTTCCACTTTCAGCTGGCATCTTTCTTGCTTCTGTAACTGGCATTTCTGCAATAATTGGATTTGGCACAACATTGGCTTCTGTTAAAAAGAAAGACCCATCATTCTTTAATAAAGGAATAGCAGGATCGCGAGAAATGGCAGAGACTGGTGCCTCACTTGCAATGAGAGCACTAGGATGGGGAACGCTGTATGCATTCTTAGGCTGTGGTGCTCTGTTCTACTCTATATGGAAACTCTCAGGAGCCACAGATGTAAGTTATGCCACATAGTGCTAGAAACAACTTTTTGTGCATCATGAACTCTATCCACCACTCTTGTCACATGAAGAGGACCCCCCATTGTCTCACCCTTTCCCAAAGTACTCCTGTAGCTTGAATATAAATTCACAGCTTTGGCTCTGGTAAGACTTGATTTTGTTTCTTTGATTCTGATGAACCACTAGCCATATTGCTAACAACTATAACAATAACAATGCTGTAAATTGCACACACAAAAGAGAAACCAACTGCACCAGGACTAAAGCAAACAGTAACTGACATCATGTGTGCACTTACAAGAGATTACAAATTGCAGTGGACTAACAATGATATTCTTACTGAATGTGGCTTTACTGGTACATACCTATCTCTTTCTTTACCCTCACAAAACATCAGGGCTGGAGACACAGTGGCAGTAGAATAGTTGCACATCTGCATACCAGATACCTGCATATTAGCTGTTAACACTGTGCAAGAGAAATGGATTCTTCCTATACAATATTATATTCAAACATTGCAATTGAATGCCTCCATAACATGTGCTTAAAGTTTGAAAAAACATTTAAGAACTCAAGTTTGGGTTCACTTTTAACATACGCCATTCATATGTAAAAAGGAAATGCTTAACTGCTTGTACAACGTTTGAACACAGCACCACCTAATTGACATCTAAGTATGCTAATGACTGCACTAGTACTACAGCTGACTGTTGTTTTTCTCTCTGATATGTGTGATTCTCCATGGGAAAGTGGAGTATCAGGGTGCACTGGCCCTTGTTGATGGAGTATTTTTCATGAAAAAGCAAAGGTTATAACTCAAAATACAGCAATTGTAGCTATTTTTGAGCTTATAATTGTAGCTATTTTTGAGCTTATGGAAGAGAGTGGAAATCAGTACTGCATTCATATTACATACATACATACATACATACATACATACATACATACATACATACATACATACATACATACATACATACATACATACATACATACATACATACATACATACATACATACATACATACATACATACATACATACATACATACATACATACATACATACATACATACATACATACATACATACATACATACATACATACATACATACATACATACATACATACATACATACATACATACATACATACATACATACATACATACATACATACATACATACATACATACATACATACATACATACATACATACATACATACATACATACATACATACATACATACATACATACATACATACATACATACATACATACATACATACATACATACATACATACATACATACATACATACATACATACATACATACATACATACATACATACATACATACATACATACATACATACATACATACATACATACATACATACATACATACATACATACATACATACATACATACATACATACATACATACATACATACATACATACATACATACATACATACATACATACATACATACATACATACATACATACATACATACATACATACATACATACATACATACATACATACATACATACATACATACATACATACATACATACATACATACATACATACATACATACATACATACATACATACATACATACATACATACATACATACATACATACATACATACATACATACATACATACATACATACATACATACATACATACATACATACATACATACATACATACATACATACATACATACATACATACATACATACATACATACATATTTATTCACCATAAGAAATCATACAGAGTTATTGGTTTCGTCCACGAGTATATACAATAAAACATATCTACAAGTTGTATTAAGAAAAACAATATGCAGGTAGATAAGCTCTTGTCAATCCATGTATGTCATCATTTAAGGTAATCTTGAAGAGAACAGCAATTTACAATGGTTTCGAAGGCAGACATCCTCTTGGCTGAAGTGGCTCCCTCAGATGAAAAAGGACCCAAGAAACAAATGAGTTCACAACATATGTAAATATTTAAGTTTTGCTCGTACAGTATTCCACATATTCATCTAAAGAGTAAAACTGATTTTTTCCAAAGAACTTATGTAATTCTACCTTATATTTATTTGACGAGGTTATATTTTTAAAGTACCTGGGTAAATAGTTATATAATTTTAAGCCGTTATACTTAAAGGATGTTTCAAACAATTTGGTTTTGTGAGTGATCGAGTGTAATTTGTCCTTATTTCTTGTATCGTGTGAGTGAATTTCACCATTTGTGACATAATTTGAAATATTCTTCTTGGTGTATATTAGCAATTCTTTCATATACAAACTGGGTAAGGTCAAAATGTTCAAGCTGTGGAAATATTCTCTGCAGCTTTCCGTTTTTGGGATCCCCGCTAGTATTCTTAGTGCTCTTTTTTGAAGTTTAAATATTTTGATACTATTTGTAGTATTTCCTCATAAGGGTAGACCATAGAGCAGTCGCGAGTGAAAGTAGGCAAAGTAACAAATTTTGAGAACTTTAGCTGATACACGAGGCTTTAGTTGACGAAGAATAAAACAGGTGCTGCTAAGCTTGCCTAATAGTTTTTCAATGTGAAAGTCCCAACTTAAGTTATTATCCAGCCACAGCCCTAGAAATTTCGTTTCACTTGCAAAGCTGACCAACTTAGAACCAATTTTGATGCTGGGATTCCCTGATTTTCTACAAGCTTTATGTTGAAAATTTAGAGCTACAGTTTTCTCTTCATTTACAAGCAGTTTATTGACTTTAAACCAATCAATTATTTTTTTCACGACCACTGTTTGCATTTACTGTAGGCTACTATTATCCTTCCCTGTAATGAAAATGCTTGTATTGTCTGCAAATAGAGTTATTTTGGCTTGTGTTGTGTTTTCAAGACATAACGGTAAGTCATTTATGTACAACAAGAACAGCAAAGGACCCAGAATAGAACCCTGTGGAACCCCCGATGTTACAGTTCTTTTTTCAGATAGGTCCTTTCTAATTTCACTGTATCCTGTTTCTATAAAATCAATTTCAACTATTTGATCTCTCATTTCTAAGTATGATTTAAACCATTTGAAGGCCACTCCCCTTACACCATATTTATACAACTTATTTAGCAGAATTTTGTGATCCACCATGTCGAAAGCTTTTGATAAATCCAAGAATAATCCAACCCCTAATTCGGTTCTGTCCATTATGTCATAAATATTATCAACGAAGTTTATTACAGCCAAGCTAGTTGATTTATTGCTTTGGAATCCATATTGGCAGTTATTAATTATATTATTTTTGGTAAGGAATCCCATTAATCTCTTGTACATAATTTTTTCTAATATTTTTGAGAAGACTGAAAGTAACGCTATCGGCCTATAGTTGTTGGGGTCTTGAGGTTCTCCTTTTTTGAATACTGGTTTAATTTTGGCAGTTTTTAGCTCAAGTGGAAAAGTGCCACTTTGAAGTGATTTATTAACGATGTGGCATAATGGTTTTAAAATATGCTTGCTACATTTTTTGACTAAATAGCTCGAAATTCCATCCATAGCTTCAGATTTTTTATTTTTTAGTTTACATATTATGTGAAGCAGTTCAGTTTCACATACAGGAGTTAGGAATAACGACTTGTCATTGATAAAGCTTGGGGCTGAGTTATCGATATTTTTTGGACAGCTTTTACTTTGCAGGTTTATTGCAATTTCAACAAAGTATTTGTTAAATATACTAGCAATTTCCTTAGGGTTTGTTATAATATTGTCTTTATATTTCAATTTGATGTTTTCTTTCAATGGGGAATTTGAGTTAGTTTCTTTTTTTATAATGTCCCATATAGTTTTTTGACTGTTTCCTGATTTATTTATTTTTCTAGAATTCTCTAATATTTTAGCTGCTTGAATTACCATTTTGTAGATTGATTTATATTTCTTGTAGTAATTTTTGAACTCCTCAGAGCTGCTTCCATTTTTAATTGCATTACTGAGAAGTTTTAATTTCTTGCCAGAAGTTCTTATACCTTTAGTTACCCATGTTGAATGCTGTTCTTTGATTTTTAGATTAATCAGGGGAAAGGCTGTCTCATAGTAGTGTTTGAAAGTGTTTAGGAATTTAGAGTAAGTGATATCAACTGAATTTTCCTCGTAAACATCTTCCCAAGTTTCGTTTTCTAGTAAATAATTAAAGTAATCTATATTTTCAGCCTTCTGTAGTCTGACCTTTTTAAACATAGTGCTTGGCTCCCTTAGTTTCTTCCTGTTTGGCCAGTTTATAACTATAGATTGGGCAAAATGATCTGATAGACAGGTATCAAAAACCTCAATGTTTCTAACACAATTGTTTAAATCACTACTTATAGCTATCTGATCAATTGATGTTTTAGAAGTATTCGTGACCCTTGTTGGCACATTTATTGATGTTTGAAGGCCATAAGGGTTTAGCAAAGTAAGGAATTTTGATCTTTCACTGCCGTGTTCTAAAAAATTTATGTTAAAGTCCCCCAGCAGAATTACGCTTTTCTTTAGCTTAAGGAAGTGATTAAGAATAATATCCAAACTTTCAATTAGAAGGTTTATGTTACTCGTAGGATTCCTATAGATGCATATTATTATCAGCTTCTTTGCAACTTCTATAGTGCTGGCTTCAAAATGTTCTTCTACATTTAGTGCTTGAAATGTTTTTATAGGTTTAGCCTTTATATGCTTTTTTATTAAGATTAATGACCTGCCATTTCTTTTAATTGACCTACTGTAACCCTGTATTAATTTAAAGCCTGTTATTCTCAATTCAGTTAATTCACATTGGGTTAGCCAGTGCTCAGTAATGCACATTATGTCTACGTGTTTTAACTCCCCCTCTATTAGTAATTCGAGTTCAAGAGACTTATTTCGGATACATTGAATGTTTTGGTGAAGAACGCGCAAAGTAGGCAAGTTTTGAATTTTTTTGTTGTTTTCGTTTTCCTTCCCCAAGTTGTGATCGAAGGAGTCAGTACTTAAAGAAATGTTTTCTATTCGCTTGCAGTTTTCACTTTTATCCATTTTATGTATTTCTATTTCATTAGGGTGTTCTGATTTTATGTCATTTTGACTAGCATATTTAGATAAAGTAATCTTAGATACTAAGTTTGTTCTAACAGACCCATCGCTATCACATTTGTCTAGTTTTTTGAATCCAGGTGGGTTATTACTCTGTTCAAGAGATTCGCAAACTTTGCTACACCTTTCCTGTTCAAATGCAGGCCATCCCTGCCTAGATCAATGTCCCCTAACCATGCATTGCTATCTACAAAGGAACAATCGTATTCTTTACATACCCAGTCGAAAGTAGAATTGATCCCGTCGATGTAACGGAGATCCTCATCCCGACGACGTATAATACCGCTGATGCAGAATTTCACCCGTGGAAACAGCTTCTTTCCGACCGTCACAACTTCGGTCAGTTCCCGCATGATGTCCTCAGGTGTGCCCGCCGTGTTGATGTTGTTAGTCCCCGCGTGTATCACCACAATATCTGGATCATCTGTGTTCATTACTAGCTGGTTTCTTATGTGTTCAAGCTGCGCTCCGGGATAACAATAAACTTTAATGTTTTCATCGACGTAATTGCTAGTATGGCGTACCATCGAATCACCTATTATAATGGCTTTGGTCCTTTCATATTTGAATTCGTTTACCGTGTCGTCGCTTTGAGTTAGTTGTTCCTTCTCATCTTCATTGTACATATTCTTCATTCCGCTGTCATCCAAGTCTTGCAGTACTTCAAAACGATTTCGCAGCGGAATATTGTTTTCACTGATCTTTTGAATTCTTGGTGCCATTAGCTTCTTGTTTGCGGTCGTCCATTCTTCGCATTTTTTCACTTGATCTTTGCCAATTGCGCCTCGTGCAGTGGTTGTGATGTTACTTTTTTTCGTGTCCTTCATGCTGGCATCATGTAGCTTCAAAAGTTTGTTCTCCTGGCGAAGTTTGTCAATAATTTCCTTGTAGTCCTTAATGTCTTTGTACAGAGTCTCCATGACCATGTGAAGCGACGCTATCTGCTCACGGTGTTTACTGCAGCACACTTCTTTGTCATTTATATCCGTTTCTGTTGCAGGTAATTGCCTGTCTTTATTTCCTCTTGTATTACTGATCCTATTTGATTGGTCTGTGTTTAAAAATGCGCTATCAGGGCTGGATTTATCGTGTAGAGTACAGAAAACCGAGGACCCGCGAAGAGACGAAACATTCACCGCCGCCATCCTTGTAAATATATGTAAAGTCTTTATTTATTTGCATTTATCAGTTCGAATATTCAAATGAAAAATCATTACATAACTTCAAAGTTTGTCATCACAGACCATTGGTGTTCTATATCAAAATGCTCCTATACCATCCCTCCATAACTCCTGAAAGTTTGTCAGTTGAATGCTGTAACATTCTATATATCTTCTTCCATGTATACAATTATTAGTACTCACATTTTCTCACTTCAGTGATAACACAGAGAAGTTATTTAATGTTTTTCTTATTCAAAACAAGCAATTAATATATTAAGAAAGAAATGCATTTACAATATAGGGTTTTATTGAATCTCCTTCAACATTATCCAAGGTAAATTTAATTGTAATGTCAACAATTGTTTTTCTTCTCTCCACTTATCCCTCCCATACAGTTTTGCAATTATATCAACATTTAAAGGTATTGTCACCCACTCATGTATTGGGCATTGTCAGGCTGTTCTACATGGACCTTGAGTGATCAGAAAAGCCTCAGCTCACTTCGGGGCAGTCAGCAGTTGCTAAGTTAGAAAAAGGTTTTGTTTTGGAAAGGAAAGAAAAGAGATCGCTATTTTTAGTGTGGGTGGAAATCAGCACAGTATTTGCGGGTGACAGGCCTCTCATCTCGTTAAATTATGTAATAAGAACAGTATAATAAACTGTAAGTTGTTTTAAATGTACAGAGTGAGCCAAAAGACTCCGAATCACCTGCGCAGTGTTTTTCCTGTCTGCGTCCTCAGCGCTCGTCGTCTGCTGCTATCATAGAAAGGCATGGATGAAACCATACAACATTTTTAAAACTACTTTTAAAGGCTTTACTTACCAACTTTACGAAAGGAGATGATGAAACTGGCCACCATCGTCCATATATTTTTGGCACCTCTTTAGGAAACTATCCATTGCTCGCCGTAGTTCATGCTGAGAAATTTCCTGGCAGATATTTTGTTTTAATTCTTCCAGAGTGTGTGGGTTTGTCTTGTACACTTTATGTTTTAAGTTACCCCGGAAAGGTATTTTATGAACAATATTACCGGCTGCGTGGTGTTTTTCCACTGGGCATGTGGAAATATAAAAACATAATGCACTGCTGCTGTAAATAAAGTCACGCTGTTGCAGTTTTGAGTTGACTGTGATGTGATGTGATGTTCAGTTATTACGAGTTATTTATTATTTTGTCCTGTACTTAGCTACAAAGTATATTATGGCTCAGTATATGTTTTCTACTGCACAGCGTGTATTTATTTATGATTTATGTGTTAACTCGGTCAGCTCGCCTAGTGAAAATACGATTTGCAGAAAGATTTCCAGGTGTAAAAGTTCCAGGCCATACAACAATCTATGAACTTTACAGTAAATTTCAGGCCACAGGAAGTGTTCAGGCTAAGAAATCTAAAAGAAGCATTTGGTTCTTACCGAAGAAACATTAGACGACAATCGGTTCATCACTTGGAAAATTCCCCCAAAAATTTCCATGATGGATAGTTTCCTAAAGAGGTGCCAAAAATGTATGGACAAAGTGGCCATTTTCAGCATTTCCTTTCATAAAGTTGGTAAGTATAGCCTTTAAAAGTAGTTTTAAACATGTTGTATGGTTTCATCCGTTCCTTTCTATGAAAGCGGCAGACAGAAATGAGTGCTGAGGACGCGGACAGGAAAAACACCGCGCAGGCGGTTTGGAGTTTTTTGGCTTACCCTGTAGTTAAGCTTCTAGTCTCCCTACATTCGTGTTTTGTAGTAATCAGCTTCCTCTCACCTCTTGCAACGAGTGTAAATTTCATCAGCTAAAGCACCTTTTAAATTGTATGCACAGCCTGAGTACTGAAGTTCATGACAATATGGACAGTTTTATGTCTGTGGTATTAAAATTATATAACGTTAAAGGTTTGCCCTTTTTCTTCTTATTGCCAAATTACTAAGGAGACAGCTGTACACTCATTCTTGCTTCACTTACTGAATTGTTTCTGAACCAATCATCTCCTTCATCAGCTACTTGTTTACTGTTGTGGAGTTCTGGAACCATTCCTGTTGTAGTTAGAGGTCTCTGGTAGTTTTTGGATGAACTTGAAGAGGAATTTACTATCTTCAGGAGTTGTGGTTCACATATCTGAATGTATATCCTGTTGTAGTTAGAGGTCTCTGGTAGTTTTTGAATGAACTTGAAGAGGAATTTACTATCTTCAGGAGTTGATGTTCACATATCTGAATGTATATTTTTCTCCAGATGTCTAGTTCCTTCAGCTTTTGAACAGCTTTCAGTAATTTAATTTCCTGTTATTGCCGCAGAAATGGGGTGCCACTGCAGATTTATCAAGTTGTTTGTATTTTATATTCCTCCTGTGTTCTTTGCAGTGGGTGGCTAGATTTCTCTTTGTTTTTCCAATATATGATTTATTGTAGTCAGAATATCTGGTAGATCCTTGATTTTTCCTTTGGTGATGTGCAGGGTGTTTTCTTTGATCCTATAAGGTTTCTAATGCTGTAATTGTTATAAGATACCAAAGTAATGTTGAAATTTTGTATCTATTTTGAAATTTGTTATTTCGAACACTACCCATATGGCCTTCGGAGGATACCTCATTCCACCAAGCGATGGCAGAACCATCTCTGAGGTGGAGACACCCAGCAGGCAGTATCCGTTGCCTCTGATGATAGGGTGATGATGAGGATGGCAGTGGAATGAGAAGACCTACAGCTTTTGCTTTACATGAGCAAGTCAGATGTGAAGGCGTGGATAGGGCTAACTTAAAATCACCACCTCAGATCCGGATATTGAACCCCGAACCCTCAGTACGAGAGCCAGAAATGCAACCACTGCACCCATCGCCCTCTTGTTCCTAGATGGTATCTAAATTTTCAGAATTGCTTGTTTTCTTTCAAATTAAGTATGACAAAATTTATGACAGAGATGTGCACTATTCATTTAGAAATATTAAGTCTATTTTGAAATACTTACATCACTTATATTTAAAACAAAGGAAGATATGTTTCTGAAGCTACTCACTCCTATCAGTTCTTGTGGGAACTAGAAACTCAAAACTGGCTTTTGCCTCAAAACAATAGCAAAAACTACAAAGAACAGCAAAAAGCCAGTAGAAATTAGCGAAGAACAACAAACAACTTTAATGTATACTGTTATTAAAGGAATGAAGTGTAGTACAACTAGAGGAATTTCAAATATTAATGGATCTGCATTCAGAAAATGTTTACTCTGTCAAGTTTTGACATTGGCTGAATTAGAAGCAGTTGGAAAAATGTTGTTGGTCAGTTACAAACAAATGACATCCCAGTGCACAAAATTGACTTTCCACTTTGCTATTGATATGCATTTGTATTCTATTGGACTATTGTGAACCAAAATGTTGTATGCTGTTTTGCTTTTGTTGTCGATTTATTGTGAACCAGCCTTAATGCTCTATGTTGATCTCCATGGCCTAGGAGTACCTGTAGTTCCTAAGGTCATGGGTTCAAACTGGTAGAGCGCAATGGATTTTTTCGGGCGTAAAAATCCTTAGCATGGCTTTGTTTGAAAGGGAAGTAAAGCCAGTGGTCCCGTATCATATAATTATGGCATGTAAAAGAACCTCAAGCCTAATAAAGAGGCCTCTGAGCAAAATATGCGGTCTTCCACACACAATATAGAATAGGACCCTAAGAACCATATAGTCAAAGAGCATCTATAAATGAAACTCAATTCATTTCTTAATGCTCTATAAGTATTGCCATTAAAGGAGAAAAGCATATTTATTTTTACTTTTCTCTACCACATATAGTAAGTTGGAGAAGTATTGCATTCCATCTAAAAATTTGATACCAAGATTTCAACAAAAATACATGTTTTGAGGCACCTTGAATCCAAATAAAGCATTTTTGGAAACATATATGTCTGTCTGTGAACAGCATAATTCAAAAAAGTCGGATAAATACCAAACTTGGTATTTGAGTTTATTATCTTCCAAGGATGCGACATGAAGATTTTCAAGAAAAACTCCCCACCCCTTCTATCCTTTAAATGGAAAATTTTTCAAAAATTTTTATTTCCTAAAAGATGGCTCAAATAATTTTGATTAAAATACCATATATGAAAGATATTTACGTGATAAATAAAATTTATATCTTGAATTTTCTGGGAATAGCCTAGGAAGTCCTCTCCATTCGGAAGGAATTTTGTGTAACTTTGTATAATTTGTAAACATTAAGCAATAAATGAAAACATACCAAACAAAAATGTAGATCTCTTTAAACATAGAATTTACTTAAAATTAAGTTTTTTTGTGGCATAAGCTGTTTCTGAGTAATCCACTATTAAAGGTTTGAATTGTTCAATAGTTGTCATTCTTTTGAAGTCCCCTCAATTTTCAGTTGTTTCTTGCGATTGTGTGGGGATAGTATGGAATTTTAAGACCAGCATATAGTGTCCAGTTCTTAAACATTTGACTATTGCTGTTCTTTTTGTATTTGTAATTAAATGTGTAATGAAGCTATTTCTGCAAAGGTTTATTTGGATTAAATGTAATAGATAGAAAAATAAGCTTTAGTAAGAATAGTTTGTATACCCACTAACAAAGATAGAGGTAGAGAAAGTCATATGAATGTATCACATCAGGTTTTTTTTTTTCTTTTCTTACATCCTATTTTATACATTATGATTCAAATATAAACTGTTGTTCTGCTTTTTAAATGTTGACATGTAAATGAACATTTCCTTTTTCAGATGAGAGACTTCAGAATGAAAGTAGGCTCAGTCCTGCCTCGGATACCAAAGAATGATCCACCACAAGGAAGAACCGAGTTTTCTGGACTTACGGATCTCTTAACATACCTTGCAAGTGATGAAACAAAAACAAAAGTAGTATCCAAAGACTAATTAGAAATAATGTTAAAGTTTGGTGCTGTATACTTGAAATATCAGTGAAAGTACGTTCTGCTACACTCTGTATTTACGGGCATTGTACTTAGCATCTCACACAACAAAGGAAGCAGAATAATGTAATGTGACCTCCCCTCCCAACTTTTGACTGCACAGAAGAAGTTGATAACCAGAAGCAAGTGTATATAATTATTGTTTATAATTTTACTCCTAGCAAATTAGTACTTTAAGCTTGGTTTAATAAAAATGCTGTTTTGTTTTTCCTTTGTTTTTCTCTGCATGTGCCATGATTAGAGACAGGCAAAATATGAAGGGAAAAAAATCCATAAATATTATGAAATATATATTTTAAAGCAAAAACATCTTATGCTTGAAGAGTTTGGAGCAGGTTCTTTTCATTAGTTTATAAAATAGCCTTTGTAGAGTTTTGGCCATTTTTAATAACAAAATATAAAATGAAATACAACAAATTATGTGTGGTAAATAAACAAACAAACAGGAAGTAGTACACAGTGAAGTGAAATGATAATTTTTAAAAGTAACATTGTCAAAATTAACACTTAATGCTTCACTAACTTTTACTTACACAAATGTTAATGAATTTTGAAGGTAGCTGATGATGCAGACATCTGTAAAATTGTACTACATGTAGTTAAAAGTTAGGGAAGCATTAAGTGTTAATTTCGACTCAATGTTGCTTTTAAAAATTACATGTAGTTTATAGACTTTAATCATTGTCAAACCCATTAAACTTAGAAAAAAAGAAAAATAAGTTACTGGTTGCTCAATACTGATTACAATATGCTACTAAAAGCCCCAGTTCTCTTCAAGAATAGAGGGTATTTAATTTCACATGTGACATCACATAGAGGAATTCCTGCATTTTCTCAACTGTACCTGATATTTTGGAAAGGGTAGGCAGGTTTTTCAAGATGCATTTCCTGGAAAGAATACCTTGGGTTTTTTAGATGTCTCGCAGAAAACTATCTGGAAAGCTGGATTCATTGCTAATTTTAAAAGCAAGAAATCATAAATCTTACAAAATATGAAGATTTTACCAAAATATTACGAAAGTTTTGTCACAAGCATTGAATTCTACACACTGCAAAATGTAAAAATGTTGTTCTTAATATGATAGCAAGCATGGTTTAGAATATGAAATTTCATATTTTGCCTGTTTTTACTAATGATCCCTGCAACCTATCCTTTTAATATAACAGCTACACTAACCTTAGCAAACTTAGTTTTGAGATATCTGTAGCATATGAGGAAACATTTGCATTCATGTGTTTACTCACCCTTCCACATACTGTTCTTTAATCTACATCTCGTTAATATAAACATTCATTACACTTTTACACATTTTGTGTTAGATATAAGTATAGAGTAGGCTAAAGCGATAGATTTTTAAAATGCATGTCAGAAATTCCATGCTCTTTGCATGACCATGGGAAAAAAACGAATGGCTAACCACTTGAAGAAAGTATAGGTATGTAAAAATTCAAATCAATAATAAAGAATATCCTGAAAATAGTTAATGCTACAAGTATTATTTAACAAATTGTGAGCTGTAGGAAGATCTGCATCATTTGTGCAATAAGATTTTGTCAATACCTTACAGTTTACCAGTTATACAAAAGTCATTCAGAATGGAGAAGATTACTTTGTAGCGCAACCTTGGAAAATGAACTGAAATACCAAGTTTGGTATTTACCAGACTTTTTCATAACTTTTTGAGTTGTGCTGTTCATAAGCACACACAAGCACAGATCTTTTAAGAAGGGATATCAAAACAGTATTTCTGGTGAAATCTTGGGTGAAATGCAATAACTTCCTTTAACTACTATAATTAGGTGCTAGAGAAAGTAAAAAAGATGCAATTGCACAGTAAGTATCATATGAATCAGTGAACTACAACCAGTTTTCATAACCTCCCAGCTCTAATGACTTAAATATTCCTCCATTAAGACTTAACATGTCTAGGAGTTGCTTGCACGAGCGCAAAGAGAACAGACATGTCAGGTGAATGCTCATAAGTACAGCTGAGATGGGTGTCATGTTGCAGTTGTATTCACCATGTACAGACTGTTCAACAGAAGGAAAATCAAGAATACAGAAACAGGATTGCAATAGTGCTGGCATTTCTATAAATAATCAGAGGTGTAGAATTCAATCCAGGACTGGCAATGGATGAAGTAAAAGCAATGTTCAAAGTGATATCAGAAAACATAAAGGATATCAAGAGCAGGGAGAGCAGAATGGAAAAGAAAATAGAAGAAATAAAGCATAGCATTAATCAGATGGAAAAAGAACAAGAAGGGAGCTAGTAGGATGCAGAAATAGAATATCACAATTACAGAAATTGGCAGGTGCAAATAGGAATTGGAGTGTTCTGATTTTTGGAATAGAAGAACAAAGAGAAAAAAGAATTTGGGAAGATGCGGAAAAAATTGTTGAAGGGAAACTTGGCATTAAACTTGCAGGTTGAGAAATTAAAGATTGGATGAAGAGGTTGGAAACCAAGATCGATTCTGCTTAAATTAGCCGCAATGAACTTTAAATGAAAAATATTAAGCAACACAAGGAAACTGAAAGGCACAAAAATATTTATCAAAAATGATTATGGGAAAAAAGAACAAGAAGATGTGAATTATTAAAACAAGATGAAAAAGCCAGTAACGAAGGAAGTAGAGCTTATATGTGTGGTATGCAGTTGTATATCCATGGAATTCTCATGATGCAGCAGCAAGGTCAAGGAACTTCGGTCAGAGAGGAATGGAGGGAAGAAGAATCACGTGAGCCCCAGAGAAGGGAGATGACACATCAAAGAGGGTCAGCCCACAAAAACAGCTGATAGATAAAGCAAGGAGAGGTGTCATAGCTGCGTCAGCAGGAATTGGTGATGGAAGGATGAGAAAAAGATGAGTGTAGTGTCAACACCGGGAAGGAGTATCTTGACAGTAGATCACGGGAGACTTATGCACAACAGGAGGGGACTAACAAGGACGAAAGCAAAACTGCAACAGTTTAGGTCAGGTAGAACAGGCTCAGTATAGGATGGGATGGGATAACCCTGGTGGTAGTGTGTTGGAATGTGGAAGGTTTGCTAGACAAAATTAACAGAGATGAACTAGCACAAATGCTGAAGTTGGGTGATGTGGAAACATGGTTAACCAAAAGTTCAGTGATAAACATGGAAAGTTTGGAGTATTTTTGGAAAAATAGGGTAAAAAAGAGAGTCAAAGGTTGAGTTTCAGGAAGAATTTGAAGTGTTTATTAGAAAGGAAAGGAATATGGGGGCAAAGGAAATAAACTGTACAGAATCAGATTGAGTGATGTGGATTGTGCTACAAAACGTGACAAGAGATCGACAAAACTTGGGAATTGGAGTGGTATACAATCTGCCAGGGATGTCATATTTTTATGACCCAAGTCTTTAGAGAAAGCTAGAAATGGACATTGAAACTTTGATGTAGAGGTATGATAATTTAGATCTTTTGGTATTAGGAGACTTCAATGCAAGGGTAGGGGAAGAACAAATACATAAAGCTGAACTAGAAAACCACCAAGTGAAAGAAAATTTATATGTACAGAGGCATAGTAAAGATAAAACAAGTAATAGAGAAGGCATAAAATTAATCAAATTTTGAGATGTTAACAATCTAGTACTGTGCAATAGGGCAAGAGGGTCAGATAAGTCTGGAGAATTCACATCATACGTCTACACAATTTTTGCCGAATGAAAACAGTTGGTATTTTCTGATTCCTTGCCAGATGGAAGCTCTCAAACCAGCCATAATTTTGTTTCATCAGGTTAGAATTTTTCAGAAATCGCTTTCATGATTTTCTGATTTCTATCAGATGGAAACTCTGAAAGCAGCCCTTGTTTTGTTTCATCAGGCTACAGTTATAGAAAATAACGGTTTGTAATAGTTCTTCCCACCCCTCATTCTATTTTCTGTTACGGTATCTACTTGTTACAAGTAGTTGAAGGGTTACCAACCTGAGTCTTTAACTGTCAGGTCCCTTCACTTTGTTCTCAGTAACAAAAGAGAGGAATGGATATTTTCCTTGTAAAGCTTTGTTCATAAGAAATATTTTAGTTTTGTAAATGGTCTGTCAACAGTCAGATGAGCTTTGAATTCAAGTTAGTTTGGATGTGCACTGAAAAATGTCTGATTGATGTCATTGCGCAAATAGTCTGATACTTTTTGCTATACATGTGGTAGTTATACTCCACAAAAACAGAGAAGAAATATTACAAACTTGCATAAATCTGCATATAAAGCTTACTTGGTGATTTGGATAAAAAGTGGGCTTCCCATTATAATGTTCTTCGTGTATTGAAAATATAAGATAGTGGGTTTATGGCAAACGAAAGTCGATGGCATTTGGTGTACCAATGGTGTGGCGTGAACCTAAAGACCACATTACAGATTGCTATTTTTGTTTGTGCAACGTTGCTGGTATAATAAAAAAGAATAAAAGTGCTTTAAAATATCCCACTAATTTGGACTCTGCAATTCGTCCCATTCTACACAATGAGGAAGTGCCTATTCTTTCGCAGCTTGAAAATCTTGGTGAAAATCTTCTAGTTCCAGCATTGAAGAAGATGAGCCACGATTATCAGCAGCAGACATGGACTTTCAACCTACTGGAGATCTTCAGTATTCTTAAGGAGACTCAATAGTTCACACAGGCTGAGTTAAATGATCTGGTAAGAGATCTGTACCTACCAGAGAGCAGCTTCGGAACTTCTTGCTTCGAGATTAAAGGCAAAAAGTATTGTTAGCACCTGAAACTTCTGTTACATTTTACAGGCAGCAGGATAAAGATTTCTTGTCATTCTTTTCCACGCTGATAAACTGGTGTTCTGTAACAACATAGCTGGTGTTTTTAATGCTATGAATTCATCATCTCATGAATGGAAACTTTTTACTCGTAGTTCAAAGGCAGTTCTGTTGCACAATGGAAATTTACTACCTTCTATTCCAATAGGTCATTCAGTGCATTTAAAAGAATCATATGATACTTTGAAAGTTCTGCTAAAGAAGGTGAAGTATATGGAATATAAATGGAGTGTTTGTGGTGATCTAAATGGATCTCTTTTCTTCTAGGCCAGCAAGTGGGATTTACAAAATATCCCTGCTTTCTTTGTGAATGGGACAGTAGGGCTGGACCAGAAAAAATTAGTCACAAAGGAGCAATTTAGTTCCTGGAGAAAAAAATGTGAAGTATGAACCATTGGTTTCTCCTTCTAATGTCCTTATTCCACCACTCCATATCAAACTAGGTTTGATGAAACAATTTGTAACTGCTCTGAATGACAGTGATTGTTTCAAATTCCTTGTTACAATGTTCCCACAGAAAACTGAAGCTAAGATAGCAGCAGGTATTTTCGAGGGCCCCCAGATTTGTGAACTTTTGCAGGATGAGATTTTCTTCAATCAATGTCCAAGTTAGAGAAGTCAGCATGGTTGGTGTACAAAACATGACGAAAAACTTTCTTAATAACAAGAAGTGTGAGAACTATAAGGAAACTGGAGGAAATGTTACAACATTTTAGAAATCTAGGATGTAGAATGAGCGTTAAAATGCATTTTCTCCACAGCCATGTTGATTACTTTCCAGCAAATCTTCATGTAACAAGTGAAGAACAAGGTGAGCGCTTTCATAAAGACATTAAAACGATGGAAACCCACTACCAAGGCCATTGAGATGTGTCAATGATGGCTGACTATTGTTGGTGTTTGAAAAAGAGACACTAATGTAGGACATGTCAGAGCTTCGAAAAAAATGAAGTTTTCTTCTCCCCAACAATGAAAAAGTATAGAAACCCATAACTACTGACACATAGTTCCCTTTTTTCAATATATTTATTAATATTTATGTTAATAAAACCTAAAGAAACAGTTTTGTCTTAGCTTTCATTTTGAATGAAAATCTAGCCCAATAGAGCAAAACTGAAAACAGATTTGAATTCAGAGTATTCATGTTATATACATCCAGGTGAAAAAATAAAAAAAGCAATACAAATTTTGTTTTTATGTAATCGAAGGGGTGAAAGTGTAATTGAATTTATAGAAGAGGAAACTAATTTAAGTTGGAAATTGTGTGAAAATGTGTACAGTAAAATGGATACATATACACAACAACGAGGGTGTTAAATTATATGATCCAAAACCCAAGCAATTCTTAGGAGAGCAGAATAATTAATGTATGATATTTGTAATTTGGAGATGATGAAATAAAATAAATGTACTTACTTAACATGTCTAAAGGCGGATCTCCATTTGCCTCAACAATCAACCTTAACGCTAAACATAAACAACTTCAGAAGCATGTAATGCAAAACGTGCCAAGTCATACGTATAGTTGGAATTCCCATCACCATTCCATCTTCACTACATTAACAAGGGAGGCAAAGTGCAAACAAGTTGTGTTTGTTAATATCAATAATCACAGCCTTTGTGGTCATAATGTATGCTTGGTGGAAGAGGCACAAGATAAAACAAGAAAGTTATGGGTGTGCCCTTTTCTAAGTAATAGAAACAATGTAAATAGCATATTGTCTGAACTGAGGTAGATTCGGTTTCAAAAATTTTTAAGAATGTTGGAAGATTTCAATTTGTTGATTATAATTCCATCAGCAATTGCAAAACAGGAGACAAATTTCAGAGCAGCCATATCAGCTGAATTGAGTTTAGCCTTAATCTCTTCCCTCCCCCTATGTCTTCGTTTTTTTTGGTTTTGTTTAAGGGCGTTCAACTTCTAGGTCAGTAGCCTATGTCTTCGCGTGTAGATACACCATAAGACAAAAAATATGAGCAGAGTCTCTCAAACGTATACTTGTCCAAGCCCAAATTGTTTCCACGGCTGGTTCCTAATAGTATCTCAGGAAGTGTGTCTTTAGCTTCTCCTGTTGTCACCTTTCATATTGAGTCCCAATTACTGAATAGCGCTGACAGCTGAGTGGATATAAGCAGGCACATAGCAATGAGATCTACTGAGGTTCATATCCCGAGCATAATTCCTTTTCTCTTTTTTTTTTGTGCAAGAAAACACAATATTTATTATGCATATTATAATATAACTTTCAATTGCTAAGGCTTATTTAATTTCAAGGCATTTATGCTCACACAAAAATATTTTGAAACTAAATATGAAATAAGTAAATATTACATTCCTAAATGAAAAAACAAACAAAAATAGAAATTAACATAATATTCTAGTGTGTAAATCCTCACTTCAATTACTGCCCTCATTGTACGGGGCATGGAGAATATCAAATTTCTAGTCAAATTTTCATGAGAGGATACTTCCTCCCAAGCATCCTATATTTGATCCCATAAGGCCTCTTTTGTGTTGTGTTGTCTTGCAGGCCAACTTAACTCCAAAACTTTCTTCATCTATGCCCAACATTTTCAATAGGATTGTAATCGGGTGAGTAGGGAGGCCAATCGATTAATGTGATATTTTGCCTTTGCGAGAACAGTTTGAAACTTCCTGACTTGTATAGACAGGGTGGTTATCCTGATGGAATCATAGAATTCCATCAGCATATCTAGTCCTTATAGAAGGAACCATTATGTTTTCGAGGATGTCTATACTGCTGGCCATTTAATGTGGCATCAAGCTGCCACAGTACACCTAGACCCTCTCGTGACATCCAACTCCAAACACGACATAGGTATGCGACCTTGGCAATCCATTTGTGCCACATATTTTGCATTGCGATGTTTTCCTCTGAGGCGGTAACAATTTGTAGATGAAAGTGTCACCTCATCTGTGAATAAAACCCCATTCCAGTTATGGTTGACATTTTCTTCTGCAAATGTGAAGCAACATAATCTGATCATCTGTAAGACGCTGCTACTTAGCTGCTGATTGAGCAAGGAGCCCTGCTGTAGTCAAACGATGCAAGGCCATGTGGTTCAACCCAGGGAAATTAGAATTACCTCTAATTGTAGATATATGCTGGAAGAGATTGCTGTCTGCCTCTTCTAGAAGTGCAGTGTCCTCTGAGGAGTGCACAAACGTTTTTGACCCAAATCAGGTGGATGAGGAACAATCCCTTCCCTGGACAATTGCACTCAGCTTGTAGCTGTAGATATAGGGATTTCAAGTGTTCTTGCAGCCTGAGAGACAGAGTATCCAATAAGGAGAGATTTCCTTGTAGCTTCATCTTTATGTGTGCGCTCAGTCATGGCAAAAGTCATGATTGCTAACATATCATGCAGAAGTCCAAGACTATGAGGTATGCGAGCATATTCATGCCGGTGCCATTAATAACTGAAGAATGAGAGAGAGAGCATTTGCACATTCCGTCAATTAAATATTTGGTTTAGTTTTTCACTTCAGAATTCTAATATGGCATTTATTTTGAGAACAGAGTAGTTTGTGTTTTTATGTATGTTTCTCTTAAAATTAATAGATATCTTATACATGGAAAACATACAGTATTGCCATATATTTAACAAATTAAAAAAGAAACCATATACACCAAGGATTTGAATGCAAGTTGTTCCAATTACAAGACATGCATTGCATCGATCGGCTACCATGCATACATCCAAACTGAAAGACATCTTCCTACTTATCGCATAGCTTTGAAATGAGTGCAGGGTGGTATTAAATCATGTATTGTGAGTGCGGCATCAGAGAATGCAATCAATTCCTATCCCCAACGATAAATCAGCTGGTATATATCAAATTGTTTGTAATGACTGTAACCTGGTATACATAGGAAGAACCAAAAGAAATCTTGAAATAAGGCTTAAAGAGCATATGAGATGCATTTACCAAAAGCAGCCAGATAAATCAGCAGTAGCACATCATTTCTGGTCTTCAAACCATGATATCACTCTGAACATAAAACTCTTAAAACCGATCAACAGCAGCAATGAATTGGACATCTGGGAAAAAATACATATCGTCAAACACAAGAATCACGTAATGAATTTTGAACTGCCGCCACCCAGCAGCCTTTGGAGGTTCATTAGCCCAGCACCAGAGAGCACCACTAGCCACACACATTCCCCAGACAATAACGCAAACTCAGTTGAAAACATGCTGACGATGGGAGCAAACCATTTCCCAAAACACGTTCAAGTAAGAACATTTTAGTGATGTAGTGTAACAACCTTCAACTTTCTTTATTTTAAGCAATGGATATTATGCACGGGCCAGTTGTCTATTATCATGTCGGCTATTGAATATATACAGCACTCAACATGTTCTCCATGCTGGTGGAAAACAATTTTGTTTAGCCAAAACATGTTGAATCAACTTGTTATGGAAGACTGTTGGTCAGTGGAGACACTCATTTACTGCCAATATGTTGAGCTTAACATGTTTCGTTGAGTGTTGAGGCAGTGAAGACCCACCTTTAGAGTTAACTGCATTAAAATCTAAATTGAGTTTTGTTTATAGATGCTCTTTTAACTGCTATGGTTCTTAGCGTCCCAGTCTATATTGGGTGAGAAAGACCAGAAAGTTTGCTCAGAGGCCTCTTTACAGGCTTAAGGTTCTTTTATGTGCCATAAACCTACACACAGGACCAACAGCTTTACTTCCCTTCCAAAGAAAGCCATGCTAAGGATTTTATATGCCTGAAAAATTCCATTGCCCTCCACAGAGTTAACTGCTTCCAACAGCTACCGTAACTTAGGGAAGCAGTCTTTAAACTTGAGTACTAAAGAACTAGGTAGAAAAAATCAAATGTTTGGCCAGTTAAGCTACTCTGTATTATTTCTGGGATCACTTAGTAATTAGATTCACTGACTCATTTCTGCACTTTTACAAAGTGATAAAAATGACTTTGCCCACCTCCATGGTGTCGGGCTAGCATATTTGCCTCACATTAAAGGATCCCAAGTTCAAATTTTAGTTAGGGTGTGCTACCTGATAAGGCTTTTGCAGGATTTTCCCTTCTGGAAAGCTTAATGTTGCTCTAGGAAACCTGGGCTCATTTGAGCATTAATTCGCCAATTTTATTCATCATCCAATGTGACCTACCCAGTTAAAGGACATTAAACTAACCAAAAAAACAGACCTTGACTAAATTAGTTTTTAAAGGGAAGAGGTGGCCTTTGTCATTCATGCCCTTAATGCTTATAATGCATTGAGATAAAACTAGGATGAATTATTTCTTGATCATCTTGAGGCCCACAGCCTTAATCTTGAGAATTTGAGAGCATTTGTCAAAGTGAGCAGTGCTTTACTTTCTGCATGTGTGGTGTGTGTGTTTGTGAAAAATGCGAACTATAACTTTCGTATCAAAGCATTGAATTGGAGCTGTTTTAAAGACTGGTTAATCTGTTATGAATGTAGTAAAAACTCTGTATATCAACCCAAAATATTGTGTATAGAAGGTTACTTAGAGTAATACTGATGTAATTCATGCATTATTCACCACTACCACATAAACCTGTGACTTACTGATTTATTTTGTATGTGGTCTAGTGGGTAGTATGCTGTTTTAATCAGAATTCCCAAGTATAATTTCAGCCTAGAGGGTACTTACAGTTTACTACCGAGTTTGAAAATTTGGAAAGAATGATTGTCAGAAAAATGCAATTAAAATTTATAACTCCACTGTTCATCCAGTGTTTTACAGAGGTATAGAACTTGGAAGAGAGAACAGATTGGTATAAGAAGTCCAGGGCTATAATACTGTAACTTATTATGGGGTCACAAAAGTTTTAAATGAAATGCATTTTAGTAAGATTATTGAATATTTTTATTGATAAAAGACTTTCTAAAGATTTGTTTAACAGATACTAAAAAAATATTAAACACGTATATAAAGAGACACTTGTGTTATAAAATAGTTTCTCTACACTTGTGCGGTTCATTTGAATACTATACTCAGTCAAGTGTTGTTCAGTAGATATGTCCACTACACAGTAGGAAAAAGAGGAAATATGCATTGTTTCACACTTAATATTAGAAATGTTTCTGCATACAACTACATTACATCCATTTTCATTACAGATACTGAACCACTCTTAAGTTTATGTTTCAAGCACCTTAAAATGCACTAAAGGTAGTACAACAGTGAAGTACAAGACACCAAAATTATATTTTGGTAATTTTAAAGCCTGGTTAATAACAACTGGGAATGCTAACCAGAACAAGAACGACAAAGTTGAAATATATGTATTCTAATGCGAGAGTTCACAATCAATGGGAAGCTTTCCTGGGCTCCAAGAATGGGAAAGAAGATTTGGCCAAGTTTTAACTTTCTTGGGCACAGCATATTAGATCCATAATGTGCATATTAGAATCCATACTGTACAGGTTATTCTAGGCAGCTGTGACATGAAACTGCAAGAAATTAGTAGCATATGTGCTTCCCTTAACCTTAGATCCATTGAGCATTGGTTTTTGTAGTGAAAGGGTCATCTGTAATTTATTTATATGCAACTCAAAACCGGCTATTGCCTCAAACATAATGGCAAACGCTACAAAGAATGGCAAAAGCTACAAAGAACAACAAAAACCATAGAAATTAACCTTAATGTATGCCATTAAATAAAGGAATCGGGAATGTAATGGATATGCATTTAAATAATGCTTACTCTATCAAATTTTGAGGTTGGCTGATTTGGAAGCAGGTAAAAAAATCTGTTACACTCACATGACTTTCTCTACTCTTGTACAGACCATTTTTATGAATGTTTATTCTCCATCTACTTCATGTTAATCAAGATAAACATTTGCAGAAACTTATTGCTAATTTTTTGCTAAGTGCAAGGGGAATGTGATAGGCTTCAAGTGATTGCCAAATCTTTTAAGAGCTGGTTGCTATGTGGAGCATTCCACTCTCTTTGCATGTCCAGGACATAAAAAAATGAATAACAGATTTCCATTTGAGAAAAAGTATAAGTATTAGAAAATTCAAACAAATAACAAGGAATATCTCGAAAATCATTCACTTGACAAACAAAATGTGTCCTAAATTGTGTTTAACAAGATCTACATTTTTTGGGTAGTAAAATTTTGTCTATCTCTTACGGTTTACCAGTTATGCAAAAGTCATTCAGAATGTAGATGACTTTTAAGGACATTCCCAGAAAATTCAAGATATACATTTCATTTGCCATAAAAATATCTTAAACATATGATATTTTAATCAAAATTGTTTAAGCAATTTTTTTTGAGAAAATCAAATTTTTTTAAAAATGTTCCATGTAAAGGGTAGTCTGGGGTGGGGAATTTTCTTGAAAATCTTTGTGTCGCATCTCTGGAAAATACTAAGCTCAAATACCAAGTTTGGTATTTATCCAACTTTTGTTTTTTGAGTTATGCTGTTCACAGACACAAACACATGAACATGTTTCCAAAAAGGCTTTATTTGGATTCAGGGCACCTCAAAACATGTATTTCTGGTGAATTTTGAGTAGAATTCAATACTTCCCCTTCTTACTGTATGTAGTAGAGAAAATAAAAATATCTTTGGTCAGTTAAAAACAATGAAATACCAATGTGCAAAATCGACTTTCCACTTTGTAATTGATATTATCATTGATATGCATTCCCGTTCTCGTTACCGGGCTGTTGAGAACCAAAATTTTGTATGCTGCACTACTTCCTGTTCTCATTTTCATTTTGCTTACCATTCTCGGGCTGTTGTAAACCAGCCTTTAGGCATTAAAACTTATACACTAAATTAATATATTCAGATATCAATCAAGATCGCCATCATTCACACCTTACATCCAGTTATTAAATGGCAAGTTAGTTTTATTGCTACAGAAATGTTTCTTAATCCACTTCAGTGTTGCCGTATTGTGAAGCTTTTGTTAATAATGTAAATTGCAAGTTTTCCATATTGGAATTCTAATATAAAAAAGCAGTGCTTTACAAGAGAGGGAGGGGGCGAATAATCCTGCCACCCTGAAATCAAATTAAAGGCTCTTTTACGTTTTCTTTAGTCCTTGAAGATGAGAAATACAAATAGCACAATAAAATCAATTATGAAAATTAATTTTGGCACTAATACAGTATGTAAAAGTAGTGTTAGTGAATGTCCATGTATCAGTGGATTTGTTGGGCACTAAATGCAACAATGCATTGAGTTGAAGTACTACAAATTTAAACTCTACCATCAAGCAAGCTTAAGCTCATGATGGTATGGCTTTTTCTGATGTTGGCAACATTATAACAGGCTAAAATGCATTAAGGTGCTAATTTCAATAATCGGTATAGCTGCCAAACTCTTAAATAAGGCGCAATGTTACCTATGAGTACACGGAAGTTTTTCACAAGCGCACACAGATGCAACAAATAAGTGATAAATAATAGAAACTTACAAAAATAAAACATAATAACTGGAAGCCAAGAGCTTAATGCAAAGAAGGCATACGATCAACAAATTACCATGAGGTAATATAGCATTAATAATGCCAGCAGCATAGCTGTAGTTATCATAGCAATGACATTCCCATGCTCACTTGTTTTCTTCAACACAATGCTGGTCAGACCCCAAGTCTCAAAATTAGCACAATAGATCCAACTTCCATAAAAAATGTAATACACTGATTGAATGCAATGATTTAAAATGTGGTTTTAATAATTACAGTTCCCTAATTGTATATAAGAATTCTGCAGAATTATGTTGTTACTGCTTAAACTTCATCAATCATCCTGATCATATCCTCAATAATTCTGCCTACGCTTCTATAAAGCAACAAGGTTGATTGTAGCACCTTCAATACTCGCACAAATCTCTGACAAAGACAATCTTTATTAGATTGCTCACTGTGACATTAAAGAAAACAAAAATTAATAAAACCTTTGTCAGCTTGAAAATGCAAGGACAATGTGTGTTCAGGACAGCCAGCCACCACATACATGTGAAAAGCATTTTATCACATTTATCAATTCCTTTTAGTTTAAGAATAATCCCATGTTAACAATAGTGATATTTTCTGTTCCCATTAATCAATCTTTCATCTTATTACACCATGTTGACATATTGTAATCCTAAAGTCATGGTTTTCTCCAAATGCGATTTTACACTTTTCTCTTGGAAGTGCTTTACTTTCCGTTCATCAGTTAAAACATGATACTTTTGATGATAGGCATGGAACAGTTATAAATTTATACTAAAGATAGTATAATCTTTACTTCTGATTATCTGTATTATTATCTATGCATATTATTTTCACAATATATCCATTTCACTTGGCAGTGCTCAATTTTGATTGCAGATTTGTGCAACATACAGAATTTTCCCTTGTCGAGCAAATCATAATAATTTTGCAACGATATGAAATTTAGAATGTGTAAAATGCTCAGTACAGTAAATATATAAAAATTACATGTAAAATATATGGGAATATCTTTTTATAAGAATCCTTGAAGACCTGGTAGTACTGCTTCTTTTTGTCACAATACCAAAATTCTTCCTAGTATGACAGATAAACGTGTAGCAAAGAACACCACTTCCTAGGCTATACACAGATTTCTAATCCATATTTTACATTTCATAACGTGAACTGTCATAAAAATGGGAAATTCTTATCCCGCAGTCCATATAACAGGAATAAGATAAAGAATTTATACAAGGGAGTTAAGTTTATATTTATTTATAATTCACATCATACATTACTGAATGTTTGCACCTATTTATTGTTCATCAGTTATTAGAGGTCACTTAGTGGTGCAATAAAATTTTAAACCCATGCACTATGCATTTTTTTGCAACCCAGTGAAAGGGGACTATGATCGTGATTTAAGGATACACTTACAGGTAAGATCTGGCCTATCGTAGCACTGTACACTAATTAGTGAGGTACATACCATCTGTAATCTTAAGTTACAAATAAAAGCAATAGAACCTATATATTTCAGTCCAACCAGAGAGGATGCTGCCTATGCAGAAAAGAAAACAATTATAGTAGAGCCTGTGACTAGTAAAGTTGTGTGATATTTGTGCTTCTTTTGAAACTATAAGTTGTGATATGAATAACTTGAGTTTTTAGTTTTTTACCTCAGGTCATTCATATAAGTGACTGACTTTTAAGGTCTTCTAATATATTCTTCTTTGTCTTGAAAAATGGATCAAGACTTTACCATATTTCCAATACATAGCTTAGTATCAGAATACAACAAAAACAAAACCAGGAAAGCAGCAAAGAATGTTTCAGCTACTAATACATAAAAATTGAAGCTGGTGACAGCAATGCCAATGAAAACTGAAATACCTATATAACTATATTAGATATCTCTGAGATTTAAGATTATGTGTTTTAAAATATGGAGTCATCCCAACTATGGCTCTGATAAATATTATTCAGTTTACAGCTCTAGGAAGTCATCTGGAAGCAATGTACTTCGATTCCATCAAGACTGCCACTGTGTATACTCTTTTTCTGTGCCAACAGACTTATTGCAAGAATAATTCTAATGAAACAGAGTAATTTAATGTTAAACTTAAATTCGCACTATCAGTGTTTCTTTAAAAGCAGTATAAAATTGATTTTATTCTCTACATATACATGTTCTACTGAAGAGTTCTGAAAAATTTGTCAGGATAGAATACTTTGAATAAAATTAAACGACTATGTAAATGGGTTATAAATGAACGATTATCTTTAATAGGCTTTTAATTTTGGTGCCTGTGCAGAATTGGCACTCAGGCTATTCTGTAACTGTTTGGTTAAGAAGACCTACTGTTATGGCGAATAACAAGCTAATACTTTAGCATATGTGGTATTCTATAATTGTCGTTTGTTATGGCAAAGGTTGTTAAACATATTGTTAAACACTCGAAGCAGCTAATGCAAATTTGTATGCACTGGAAGCATATTTTGTTTTCCCAGCATTATGCTCCTGTTGTTGTTTTGGTTGTTACCCTGGAGTAACAACCAAACTCCATGGAAGTTGGACCTATGCCAGAGATAAATGTGTGGAATATTTGAGAAGCAACCCAGTAATTAAAACTGGGCAACTAACCCCAAATATGGACATGAAAGAACTGGAAAGTAAATAGGAAGAATTTTAAACACCTGTGGGAATCCTCAAAAGGATGTAAAACATAGAAATGTATAAGTTTCACGTATTTTATTATCCCTTTTATGAATTTGTTTGTCTTTACATATGTAAAGCTGGTGCAACATATCATCATTAGTCATTGGAACTTATTTTTAAAATAATACACGAAATGCTTGAATTCATGAACAATTATGTTGCAAAAATAGCGTGGCCATATTACTTATACTTTGCAAGAAATAAAAGCTAAGTAGACCAGTAACACATTGCTAAAAACATGCAAATGTTACATACATCTTTACTAATGAGATTTATTTCTGAAATGATAGATATGAAAATGCTTGATCACATGGTAACATTCACATTGCAAAAACAGCATGAGTGCATTATATGTTGCATGAATTAAAAACTATGAAAGCAAAAAAGCACAGTAAACATGTATTACATTCACTATTGTTCATGGAATTGCAAAGCTGAAGTTCAGGTGTGTTCATTGCATACTTTTTTGCTAAATTAAAAAGTTATTCTTCTGCTTTTGAATGCAAAATAAACTAATTATCTTAGCATCATATACTCAATTATTAACATAATCACTGTCAGTCTGGGTGGCTGAATTGGTTAGGCATTGGTCTTCTGATCCCAAGGCTGCAGGTTCAAACCCAGCCCACACCAATGATTTTTAAGTGTGCTTAAAAGTGACAACCCCATGTCATATATTTACCAGCACATAAAAGAACTCCACTCCTGCTGGGTGAAATTCCGGTGGCGCTGACATGATTCTGGCAAGTGACAGCATTGTTAACATGTTAACAAAAACTATATACAAATACACACACATACAGGGTGGACCATTTAAGTTGAGACTGTACAATATCTCCAAAACTAAGCGTTGTAGAAAAAAAGCCTTTAATAAAAGTTGCTTTATATCATGGGGGAAAGTAAATGCCATAAGTTGTCTTTTGTTTTGAGGACGTTATGACATTTACTTTCCCCCATAATATCAAGCAACTTTTATTCAAGACACTTCTTTCTACAACGCTTAGTTTTGGAGATTTTGTAGTGTCTTAACTTAAATAGTCCACTGTGTGTGCGTGCATGTGTGTGTGTGTGTGTGAATTACGTAGACAAGTAAACACCTGCACAATTCGCTGGTATGAATAAAGTGAGCTGATGCTTCGCCATTATACAGGTTGTATCTAAATTCCTATTGCACATTTTGAGAAATTTTATTGGGACCTTTACTCCATCCAGCCCAAGAAAGGGTTCTGATGTAAACAAATACACATGACACCTTCACAGTACATCTTTAAGCGTATAATCAGTATTGTTGATGTTGCGATCATGGCTAAGTGTATAGCAAGTCGGAGCAGATAATTATACAAGTGGCAAAGCCCTTAAAAGTGGTGGGAAAACAGTGTTGAATGTGTTCAACTTTTTGTTTAAGTATTATGATAACTTACTGTTAAGGGTATCATTAAATTAACATCAGAAGCAACTGTCTGTGAATACTGTGTGACCAAGTTGTACACAGGCTGGTTATAAACCTGAAGACGCTTAAGCAATGTCACCAAGCTGTGTATTGCACTAATACCCAAAAACTGCAATTAACACATATATTTTTACTAATAAAAGATATTTCATAACATTTCTTCATCCATTCTTGAGCTAGTACATTTAGTTTAACAAATATAGGAATATATACTTCTTTAGCACTCAGTGCTGGCACAATGAAAGATAGCAAGTGGTTAAGATAACACTGGGAAATGATAATGGCAGTTTCTTGAAGTCCCGACATTTCTTCATCCATTCTTGAGCTAGTACATTTAGTTTAACAAATATAGGAATATATACTTCTTTAGCACTCAGTGCTGGCACAATGAAAGATAGCAAGTGGTTAAGATAACACTGGGAAATGATAATGGCAGTTTCTTGAAGTCCCGAAAATAAAACAGTTGAGCAGCTGTTGAGGGCAAAGAGGGGAAGTTTCTTCACGCATTCACGAAATTTCAAAACACAGAGTGATACTACATGCATTGTTTATGTTAGAACCCATTCTTGGGCTGGAAAGATAGTAGCTAACATTTTGAATAGGAATCCCTATCCAGAAACTTGCTGTTGCACTGCTTCTATAACCATTTACAAGAACAGCCCAATGTGCAACTGCCCATTTTGGCAAAAACATTGCACTTCACAAACAACCAATAAACCATTATCTGCTGCCGCCGCCATAACCATGCAAAATCTTTCTACCAGGATCTTCAAAATCTACCTCTTTAAGTGGCACCACAGGAAAATGTTCCAGAAGTCAAATCTGGTAAACATGAAGGTCATTCAAATTGAGCCACCAGGCCTATCCACCTTTGCCCGAATCGTTTTTCAAGATAATCTCGGACCACTCTTGAAAAATGCAATTGTGCATCATTGAATTGAAACTGCATATCTTGCTGAATGTTCAATCACATCTAACAAAGAACTTATGGAATGCACCTGAAGCAAAATCAAGTCGTGCCAACCATGAGATGAGGTAGAAGAAGGTATGCATTAATGACATGACTGTCCAGAAACCCTACCCACATGTTGATGATGTATCATTCATTCCTGAAAGACATTGGGGTGCACAGCTCATTTGCAAAACAAACACAGTACAGTTCAATGTGTATTGTGATGGCATTTTGCTTGTACCAGGAAAATGTATGTTTCTGATATGGGTTCCTACTCAAAATGTTATCGTGGTCCCTTCTATAAGTTCTAAAAAGTGTGCAATACAAATTTAGATGTACATCATGTATATGAGCTAAAAACTCTCCAATTAACAATGATACTTCTACAGTAATTTAAGAAATGAGGTGAAGATGGACAAAGCTTAGTATGAATAAAATAAAGACTGCTCTGTTGATATTCAAGGTGAGGCATTCTTTTCCATTAAAAGTTTAAGTTTCGTATGAATTAAAACGTATTCGAGCAGATTCCTTAAACTGTCAGGTGACTTGAATAACTTGGATTGTCATACGCTACAGTCCAAGAACTGTTGGTGTTTGTTGAAGGCCAAGGAATCAGATGGTTGTTTGGTTGAGCATAGTGCACTTGATCACGAGTGACAAGGTACATATTGGGGGAAACCGTAAAGAATTATTAATAGACTTTTTTGCTACAACAAAGCAAAAGCTAGTCACTACTATTGCAACAATCAGAGAAAAGTATGAAAAAGTGTGTGGTGCTCCAACTCCAAGGGGCAGTTGGGAAAACATGAAAACTAGAATGAAAAATATGGATCTGATAGAAAAGAGGAACAACCCAATAAACTTGAAAAACTGGAAAGTGAAGTTATATGATTGAATGACGCCCAGTTACCAATAGGCAAGAGCAACATTTTTAATAATAATAAATATAATGTGCATTCTACCAAAAGGCATGTCCATCCCTCTTATGTTGGGCCTTGGTTGGCAACCATGAGTTATCCAGTGCCTAGGCGAGATGCTGCTGAGGTAATTTCACAGACTTTTACAGTATGAAATGAAGTGATGTCACATACTCCTAGTCTTGCAATAATAACTATCATATGGGAATGAAGTGACTTGCTTACAGATGCAAGTTTTCCACCAACGAAAAGTTCCCTGCCTCTACAACATAGGAGTGCTTACCACCATATCACAAGGATGGATGATGTTAAAAATATTCATATCCGTAAAATTGTAAAACCGTATAAACATATGTTCATAAAAAAAAAATTCATTGAACAGTTACAGGTAGTTAAAATTAGAATGAGGTAGGGAAAATTATGTGGAAAAATGAGATTAAGCCGTCAGGGAAGGAATTGTATGGGCTAGATAAGTGGTAGTAAAATTGAAAGGTTTAAGAGGAAGAAGGGATTTAGATGAATGTCCATTGTATAGGATGAAAAAAATTATTGGAGCATGCAATTTTTGAGTAATGAGAGAAAACTTCAGGTTGAAGAAATAGGCTAGCTTACCAATAAATATAAGGCAGAAAAGATGTTAACATTAAAATGTTGATAAAATTAAGGAGATTGGTAATTATTTAGGATACATAAAATGAAAGAAAGAGAAATAGAATGCATAGAAATAGATAGTGGGTATATATTTTGCATAAAATAGCCCTGATGGCAAGATAACCACAGTGATAAAGCTTACGGGGACTAATAGAGTAGTCAGCAACTCGCAAGAGTGGTTACAATGTATTCAGTTAATAAGAGTTAACTTATTTAATAATAATTAAACTAATGCATAATAAGGTTATTCAACTGAATATTAATATATACACATATGTGTATGTTGAAGAAATAAATTTATTTATCTATCCGAAAAGTACCAGAGCTGACTCTATAAATTGAGAGTTGACTTGCAGAACTTGGTCTGTCATATGCTAAAGTCCAACAATTGAACTGGCGTTTGTAAGGCCAAGGGGAAAATGTATCATTATTAATCGACATTATTAAGAATTTTCCAAATATTTGTAACCATAATAGAACAAAAGAGAGCAGCAACAATTAGAAAAATGTACACAAAAGTGTATGGTTCTCCAATCCTGAGAGTCAGCTGGACAAAAATATGAAAACCAGGCTGAAAAAGATGGATTTGATAAAAGGGGAAACAAGCCAATAAACCTGAAATACTGGAATATATAAATGTAGTGGTAATCCAGTTATCAACAGGTAAGAATGCATTTTTAAATAATAATAATATGCTTTCTACCAAAAGACAGGTCCACCCCTCTTAAGTTGGGCTATGGTTGGAAAGCATGAGTCATTCATTGTGTACTAGGCAAGATGCTGTGCTGGGGTATTTCATGGCCTTCCACAGTAGGGAATGAAGTAATGAAAACTGCAAAACCAAATATAAATATAACTTCATAAACCTCGTCAAAGTGATAGAAATGCCTTGGCTTTACAAGCTTGAGACATCTACTCAGCTTTCAAAGTACAAAACTGCATATTCTTAACATTCTAAAAGGTGAAATAAAATGTTACAATACACAATTTTGATGGTTGGAGTATAGGTCTACGGTGTAATAAAACTAAGTGTAGCGATGTGACTCAGGAATGTTTTCATGCTTATTTTCTGATGAACTGGGCTCCCTGCAGACAGGTGACATATCTTATTTATCCAAATACGATTTTTTCTTTCAAAATTTTAAAACCACAGGCTGTCTTGCATTTGTGATATACATTTTCTGATTAGTGTGCAGAAAAAGCAAGCTTCAAATTTTGTGGGTATGGGATGTGTATCAAGCGTGAAGAAGCACGTGGGAAATTGGAAGATTCCTGCAAAGTTCACGGTGCATCAGATTTTGTGCACTTCATTTTGCATCATAAGGCTAACATTTTATCAACACACCTAAAGGAATTATAAGGTTTCCCATTAGCCAAAAACTTCTTTTCAGGTAAAGTAGAAATTAGAGGATTTTCTTCCTGCATCAGTAGCGTAATATTGTATTGGCAACTGATGATCATGCTGGAAATGATCTACAATTCTGTGCTCAGCTTCCTGGCAGCCTTCTCCACCCACCACATGCATTTCTGCACAAATAGGAATCATAACTGTTTACAACAGTGAGTTATATCTTGTCTAAATAAAACATCACATCCATCATCATAGTGTATGATAGTGGTACAGCAGATTCACGATTAACCGAGGCTCCAGGTTAATTGAGGGAGCTATTAGTTCTAATTTAAATTCATTTATATTTAAAATTAATTTTTGTTGCTTTTTTATATTATAAACATACATATTTTCTGTATTAGCATGGTGCTAGGCAGTGTGTCAACAAAGTTGAATGGTATCAATGTGTGGGCGCTGCTTTTTTGCTGACAGTTGGAGTCAAGTACCTATTACATTGTCAGTATATTCAAATATTACAGCATTGTGCAAGCCTATCCTATGTGAGTAGTGCAGAATAAGTGGCAAAAGGAAAAGGTGTGTGGTTTCTCTGGAAACACAATTTAGCACAATACAAAGGTAGGATAAAGGTGAGTATATTAAAAAAGTTGCTGCTGACGATGCTATTATTGATATGGTCATCAATCCTGAAGAGGAGTATGACACTAAAAAAAAGCACCCAGAAAACATCATATTCTGAGGAATTAAAGCTGATCGAAGCCCACACTGAACAATAAAACAATAAGCACCACAGGATCTGGGCTGACTACTTAGCCCTCAGACCCCAGGAGATAATCTCGTGGGGCTTTTCCATTAGGGCAGCATCTACTTATACTCTGCCAACCCCCATGTAGCCGAAATCGGAGCAGGGCACCTACCTCCCCTCATCTCCTGCCACACAGGGATGGAAGTGGATACGCCACTTATGCGTGTCAGCCCAATAAAGAAAACCCTATCAAGGAAGACTACCTAAGAACCTCGGTGGGGCCGACATTACTAGCTACTGTCTACCAGCGCACATTCATGGTTAGTGCTGGAGAACACCCGGGCATCTCATAACCCCACCTGTGCAGAAAACCAGTCAGGCATACTACCCAATCTCCCATAGGTTTCAGGAACCACTGCCCCTCCGAGTCCAACCCAATCCGAACAAAGTGTCTATACCACTTGATCCACTGTCTCTATATCACTGGCATTACATCACAGGGTCCATTAGAGGCAAGAGGTTAGCCCAAGAAACTACGAAAGACTTTTACAACAAATAATCTACTCATTTAATATTGCAACTGTTTATCTTTTAATTAAACTGTATAAAGTATTCATTGTAAATTTTAAGGAAATTATATCTTAATAAACAATTACTACACAGTCTTAAGTGCTTTTTCTTCCTTTGTGACCTACTAGCACACATCCCAGTGGATATTATCCGAGTTTTTTTCACATCCAAGATAGTCTCAGTCCCAATAATAGTTTGGATTATCGTCAATCTACTGTAATTACAAAAGATTTAGAAAAAAGATCTAAAAGTCACAACTTACAACTGCTAAATTCCAAAATTAGGTTCTGGAAAATGAGGATCATCTTGCATTGGGATAAATACAATAGAACAGCTCAAATTTTAAACCAATGGCAGCATTTTGGAGACAATATGACTGAGCTACCACAGTGAATAGAGAATATTGAGACGATGAGAGTGGCCTTGACACAAAGTCCTATTAAACCACCATATGAGTTTGTACTGAGTTCAGCATCTCATGTTGTTCTCTTCCATACATTCTTCTCTGTACCTTTTGTTTCCATGTAATCTCACTTTCTGTTTGAGCATCAACTAGACCTTGTTCACCATGCTTCACAAATCTGAGCAGATGGAACCACATATTGACAAGTGCAGGCTTCTGTTGAGCCATGCATGGATTAAGGATATTTATCACAATTTAAATGACCTGAGTGCACAAGAAAAACTTATGTGCACCACCTTGTGTGCCAAAAATGTTTTCAGTTCTATAAAATCTGATATGCTACACTCACATGACTTTCTCTACTCTTGTACAAACTATTTTTACAAACTTTTATTCTCCATATGCTTCATGTTAATCGAGATATCGAGATGTCAATCTTATTGCTAATTTTCTTGTAGATGCAAGGGAACATGGTAGGTTATAAGCGATAGTCAAATCTTTTAAGTGCTGGTTGCTATGTGGCGCATTTTATTCTGTTTGCATATCATCCAGGACATAAAAAAATTGAATAACGAATTTGAGAAAAAGTATAAGTATTGGAAAATTTAAGGAAATAACAAGCAATATCTCGAAAATGGTTCACTCAACTAAAAAAATGTATATGACAAATTGTGTATTTTAACGCGATGTACATTTTTTGTGTAGTAAAATTTTGTCTATCTCTTATGGTTTACCAGTTATGCAAAAGTCGTTCACAATAAAGAATACTTTTAGAGACATTCCTTGGAAATTCAAGATATACATTTTATTTGTCATAAAAATATCTTAAACATATGATATTTTAATCAAAATCGTTAGAGCCATTTTTGAGAAAATTAAAATTTTCGAAAAATCTTCCATGTAAAGGGTACTCTGGGGTGGGGGGATTTTCTTGAAAACCTTCGTGTCGCATCCTTGGAAGATACTGAACCTAAATACCAAGTTTGGTGTTCATCCGACTGTTTGTTTCTGAGTTATGCTGTTCACAGACAGACACACACACAGACACACACACAGACATGTTTCCAAAAATGCTTTTTTTGGATTCAGGGTGTCTCAAAACATATATTTCCGGTGAAATCTCAGTATCGAATTTTTGGGTGGAATACAATACTTCCCCTACTTACTATACGTAGTAGAGAAAATAATAAAAAAATTGTGCTGTGCACTTGCAATATATTGATTTCTTAGCCTTATGGGGTATCCTTTTAGAGTGTGTGTGCTTAATGCATACCTTAGGCTGTTTTACAGAACTGTGCATTGAATGCTTTGTTCTGGTCTCTTGGCCAGAAAAGAAGAAAACTGGGTGTACAGATCCTCGCAATTAGTTTGTCACTTAGTCCCATTTCAGAAAAACTTAACATACATAAAATTAAAAATAATATGAAACTTAGACATACTATTATTTAGACTGATACTGGGTTTAATGTATTTTGAGAAACTAAAGCTGTTTCGGCCAAGTCTTATATAGTAAAATTCAAGTACATACTATTAAACTATTAAAATATGTCTTCTGAAAACAAGCAATCTGTACATAAAACATAGTTTGTACCATAATAATACCGTTCATTACACATTATATATCAATAATTTCATTTCTGTACATGTCACTAGTGACCTTAGCAAGCATTTGGCAACTGAGAGTTCATTAAGTAAATTTGTGCATTCCTAGTAAGATGGCACATTGTATGCAGAAATTAATATGCAACACATTTAGATGTTGTATAACAAAATGCAACACCATTCATTTGAATGTATTTGTTTTTCAGAAGACGAAATTGCATAATACATCAGTTTATTGGCTCACTTTTAATGAACACAGTTGGTTCAGTTTTGAGGGAACTAAAAATGTCATTCTGAAAAGAACATGAATATTCTTGCTTGATGAAACTTGCAGGTTCTTGCTTGATAAAGCTCAAAGGTTCTTCTTTGATGAACTTATAAGACACTTCTTGAGAGAGAGGCTGAAAACAAAAAATAATTCATCAATGTTTCATTTCTAAAGATTATCTTTCTTTTAATAGGCTTGAAGTAACTTTCTTCAAATAGAACACAAGTGCCCAAGCTGAAAACATATTTAATGTTTGAACATGTTTTTTTGTATTTCTTAAAAAGTCTCAACCAAATAGGAAGGCAGGCTCACCTTGCCCAATAGTGTGCATGCAGTTGATTAAAAAATGAAAATTCTTTCTATACCTATTAACCTACATAAATATGAAACTTACCACTGAATTTAACTTCTTAATATGATGATTTATTTTGGGGGATGTTTTTACATTTAAAATTTTGTAAGATGTTAAAAACAAATTTAAAGAGACGCATTTGAAATGATATGTGACATCACTATTTCTTACTTATTTGTTTGCATGGTGTTTATGTATTTTTATCTTTCTTTAATGTGCATATGCTCAATTATGCACACTTATTCATTTATTGTTACCATACAAGATGCAAATAATTTGCAGTATCAACTTAAACCCGGGGAAGAAGCAAACGGAATCAACTCAAGACCTCGTATAGAGAAGATGCTAGGGCAGTGTGCACCAACCTAGATTAAGCTCTACTTCCATAGTACACTACCATTAAAGTCTACATTCTGCGACTTCCACACAACAGTAGACTACTTCCAAAGTATTTCTTCTTTCAGATACTCCCAGAGCAAATTACTACACAAGTAAATGTCGGAGAGCACCATCGTGTAGTGTGTTACTACAGAAGTAAATAGAACACAAGGTAAAAATTAGGTTACAATTTACTCTAGCGACTTGGTTGTAGTAACTCACCTGTCGTTTCAACTACAATACTATATCGCACTTGGGAGAAAATATTTTGACATGTTCATGGATTACTTAGATTACACTGATGATCTTGACAAAGAAAACAATGCGAATGCTATAGTACAAGTAAGGCCTGATCCATATGATACTTATACAGAGAAAGAGAGTTCAAGGATGAAGCAGTATTCTTATAGCTTAAATGATATCAGTCTAATTATATACTATTAAAAAAAATAACAGACCGCCTAAAAGCAATATGTATATAATATAATATACAAAGTGTATATTACAGTCATTGTATTATGTTTATATTATTATGTACATGTATAAAATGTTATATGAATGTATTACGTAGTTTAACAATGTAGGAGCTGTGAGAATAGAAGCAAGCTGCTTTTTGCAGCAAACAAAATTACAAAGACTACTAATAGTTCTTGGAACAATAATAATGTAATATGTAAAACAGTTTATAAATAGCCAATCAACAACTAAAAAAAGCTAAAGTTAAATAACGGTATTCTATTGGAGTAGGCTTAGCCAATCAGAAACTAGAAATAGAGAAAATGTACAAATTTAAACAGTAGATGCTAGAAGATAGCGTACCCAAGCAGTTCGTTTCAGTACGGGTCAGTGATTGTATGTGAGACATGAAAATTAATTGGGGTGAGGATAATATATAAAGTTACTGTTAAAAGTGTAATTAACAATAATCTCACAGCTCTATAGTAAGATACATCAGTGAAGTGTTATTTAATCCTGTGAAGGATTAATAATAAAAAAAGTAAAATACAATTATAATTTGTGTAAGCCTTATTCTTTAGCCGTACCAGCCCTGTTAAGAGATACATGTTCTAAAAAATACTACTGACGAAGTCGAGGCATGCATAATATTTAAATAAACATTAAAATAAAAAGTTGGTTCTTAAACGTGGGGCAAAGGCCACCGGAAAGTTTGTACTGTATGTGGGGCGAACACTCCTAGAAACATATCTCATGCAAATTGGTACCCAAACATGGCCCAACATCAAATTAGCACCTACACATGGTGCAACCGCAACAATTATACAGCTTCAAGGATATTTCAGTATTAGGAAAGAATCTTTTATATTCCTTTTGAACCTGCTTGGAGAACATTTACAACAAACCTCACAACATGAATTCAGCTGTATCACCCAAACTGCAATTGTTATGTATGCTATGAGTGTTTCATACCATAACATTTCAGATAGTTACAGGCAATCTTATAAACATTCACCATATGCCTGCTGGCCGTATCTTTCTTCGCGTTTTTAGAGCACTTTTGAGGTTAAGAGCAAGATACATAATAAATGTACATGACCGTTCAGAAAATAAAAGACGTTTTTCTTCACTTTTGCAGGTACACTGTGGGTGCAGTTGACTGCACGCACATTTCCTATTTTGTGTCCATCAGGTGAAAATGGTAAAATTTTCCAAAATTGGAAAGGGTATTTCTCCATTAATATGCAAGCTATCTACGATGCAAATATGAGATTAGGAACATTGCTTACAAAGAATTATAAGCTCCTCTTCAGTATGTTTCCCATTGCTCAAAACATTAAACTCATCCATCACGACTTTTCAGGCATTTCTATTCTAGCATATTTATATCATACTTTTTTGCACTCAGTATTGCTTAAATAGATTTTCATTATCTCTACAAACATTTATCTCTTTCGCTGATATTTTCACCCCTTTCCCTATTGCACACAATGTTATCCAGGATCGCTTCAAGCAAATCGTGCAAACAAAGCAATACTCCAGGAGTAATGAGCTCTTACTTCCGTAGTAGTAACTAAAGGAGTAAATTGTAATTGAGCTCTCCAAACATTACTTCCAGAGTAAATTGCTCTGGTAGTAATCTATTTCTGTAATATGGACTTCTTTAGTAAATGTTACTTCCAAGTAATTTATTCCAACAAGGTGCATGCTGCCATAAAAGCATTAACTCTAATTTTGTATAGTATGGAATAATAACTTGAACCTGAGATATAAAAGAACTTCAATTGGATGGCCATAATAATTGTGTAAAAATTAATGCAATCGTTTGGAGAATATATATTTCTTCTTAAAACGTTATATGAGAATATTTTTTACTTTAATTACAAAGATATAAAGTAATTATGTTAACTTTAATTATATCACCTGAGACAATTACACAACGCATTGTTCTACAATATCGATGCCAAAGCTTTCACATTTTATCATCAGTTTATTTCACTTCAAATGACACTCCAACACATGAGGTACATAGATACATAGAGTTATGTGGCTATCGTGGTATACAGAGTTATGTTACAGTGCAGCACTACCTGCAGAACCTTTTATGGTTTCTCCTGTAGCTTTCTTAGCTTATTTCAGAAAGATTTTGCTGAAACTCATAGCACACAAATTGATTCCAATTTCTTATTAGACATCAGCAACCTGAAATTGGTTCTATTCTTCTTCACAAGGCTGAAAACACGTTCACATACAGCATTACTATGAGGAATAGTTACAATTGATGAATTGCCAATATAATTAATGCTATATTTTAACATTTCATTTGATGCATAAATAGAAGCTAATCTTGCCCATTTAACACTTTCTCCACTCAGAGGAATGGTTCAGTGGGTATCATCTGAGGGTCACTTTTGGGAGATCCCAGGTTCAACTCCCATTGGTCAGCTACCCTCACCTTGGGTTTATTCCTGGCTTTCCTGGGTTACTAGGCAAATACTGGGTTAGATTTTATATTACCACATATTTTTCTATCCCTCATTTCATTTCCTTACATCTTTCGGGTTTGCAGGGTCCAACACTATGGTTGCCAGTGTGCAGTACATGCGTAGATGTGCTTTAAGGAGAAAATTATTTCTTCACCAGCACAGAACCTTTTCTCAGATGGGGGAAGCATCAAAGAGATGTCCAGGGAGGCTTCATCTGGAAACGAAAGGGACCCTGCTGCGCTACACCTGCCCTTTGTAGTCTCTTGCCTCATCCCTTTGTCAGGTTTAGTAGGCACAATGGGCCTTGCAGTGTCTGCAGTGCTGAAATCCCCCTCTGCTTCTTAACCCTAACATTATTTCCAATAAAGTGATCAGAATGCAAATTTTATCCCTTTATCTTTTAAAATAAAAGAAAACTCATTTTATAAGAATCCTTGAAAGACCTGTATTACTTCTTTCTGTCACACATGCTGAAATTCTTCCTTGTAAAACAGATAACATGTGTTAAAAAACTCCAACTTCTTAGGCAATTTCTAATTTTATGCTTCATACCATGAAATATAAACAAAACCTGTCGTATAAAATATGAAACATATCCTGCATACATAATTTGCATGAGAGAGTTGACTTTACAATCAACATCCTTCATTACTGAGTGTTTGCACCAATTTACTTACTAATAAATTATCACTGGTGCAAACAAATTTTAAAACCCACAAAATGAAATCCACACACTATGCATTTATTGCAGCTCAGGGAAGGGGGACCATGATTGTGATCAAGGATACACACACAGGTAATCTCTGAGCTATCACAGTACTTGGACTTTAATCTTAAGTTAACGAGAAGTTTTACATTACTATCATCAACAAACCAAACTATACTGCTATAGAATTTAATGCTTTGATATATCCATGGTGAAAATCTGCAACACTTTGAACCCACTCACAAAGTCATAAAAAGCATCCCTTGTAATAAGTCATACAAAGGTCTCACTCCTGTAATTTTTATGTCAAAGCTGCAAAAGTTGACAAGTATGAATGGCCATTCAAGTTATTTAATTGGATTACCAATTAGAAATGAAATCCAAACACGAGTTGTATCTGCCTTAGGGGAATAAAATTTTGGAGCAATGTACTTCAAAGTATGGTACATTTTTTGCACCAAAAATAAAATGACATTTTGTTGCTAACCAAAACAGCTAAACTAGAACTCTCCTCTTTCCTTAAGCAACAAACAATGTAACATTTTAAGCATAACTACTATGGTTTACATTAGATTAAAAATTATGCAAAAGGATTGTGACTGTTATCTTCTGTAAATGAACTGGCCCAAAATAAATTTAAAATTCTAAACTTTAATCAAGCTTAACATTTTTTTATTCTAAATAGTAATTTATAAGAAATGCATGAAAGAAACTATACATGAAAGGCATTTTTAAAAACTTATTGTGGGCTATATGATAAGAGTTTACCTGAAAACCTAGATGAGCTGATGATGTGCTGCCATCCCTCTGAGTGGAGTTGTTCTTTTCTAAAAGCTTTCTTCTAACGGTCTGAAATAGATATACAGAATTACAGCAGAAATGAATAAGAACATAAAAACATGAAAGTATAAGCATGTGCAATGTATGTATGTATTTCCATAATACTATACAAAAATCTTACAGTTTGAATACATTACTTTGAGTTGCTATTTATTCTTTAGTCCATCATGCATTTTAGCACTATGGTTATTATGCATGGTGGGTCATAACAAATTCACATTGCTTCATTTTTCTAAACCATTTTTCTCTTACTCTCCCCATATATTCTCCTATTCTTTTTATATCCCTCTCCTTTTGTATTTTCATTATCCTAACTTTTAATACTTCTTTGTTAATATTCTCCCATTCTTTAGGTAAAAACCGATCTCTCCACAACTAAGTTTCTTCACATTCAATTATATAATGCAAATCATTATCTGCCTCTCCACAAAGAGGACATCTATCCAAATTCGCTCCCTTCCTATCTCCCCTTAGCCTATGTGCACTTAATCTAGACCAGGCCCACCCTTCTCTCACTAACCTATTACCTACATCCACATACTTCTCCCTTCCCCAGTCTACCTTTAATTATTATTATCTATATAGTTCCAAACTTTTCTTTCCTTCCAGACTTTGAAATAATTCTTGTTTCTCTATATCTTTCACTCTGTTCCTCACTTCTTTCCAGAAACCTTTAACTAACCGCTCTCTCTCATTCCATAAGTTACCCATTCCTATTTCCTGTAGAATTCTCCTTATTCCTTGAGCCCAGTTCATTCCAGCACTGGATTTTTCTTGGATTATTTAACATTGCCTCAAGATATTATGCTCGTCCAATGATTTCAATCTATGCCAATATTTAAGTATTCTTTCTACTATCATGCCCTTGCTACCTACTCTTCCCAACTCCAACATTGCTGCTCCGTTAGGTGATGAAATAGATAAACCTAATATACATTTACAGAACGATGTATTTTATCAATCATCTCCCATCCTTTGTCACTTCCCCAAATCTCTGATCCATAGACCATTTTTGCTTCAACTACAGCTTTGTAAACCCTTTCCAACCATTTAATTTGCATATCTGCATTTTCTTTAAGCATATTCATATAGCAGTCATTGATAATCTTCCCTTATCTAAGGCACTTATCTTGTGATCATTCCATCTCCCATTACTACTTATTTTCACTCCCAAATAATCAAATTTGTTTACTATTTGCAACTCTTCCCCTTCCACATACCACTTTTCCTCCTTCTTCAATTTATAGCCCTTTTTGAATACCATTATCTTTGATTTTTTAAAATTTATTCTTAAACCCCATTTCTTACAAAAAAACTTCTTTTAGCGGTAAAAATATTCACTAAAAATAGCTGAGTCAACTTTACTCTTCTGCTTACTTTGCTTACTGTTTTTACCTAGGATCTGTTCCTTTGGTATTCACTTGTGTCCTCAGCTATATGATGATTGTCAGGGACTTCCAGAAGTATTCCTGTTGGAGTTGGAAGTCTCTGATGGTTTCTCAAAGAACTTGAAGAGGGGGTTGCCTGTCTCAGGAGCGTCAAAATTCATTAGATTTGGCACTCCTTCAAAATCACTGAAAAATCACCAGAGACCTCTAACTCCAACAGGAATTACTCCTGAAGGCCCAGCAGTCAGTGCTTAGTTGAGAATGTGTGCAAATGCTCACAAAACAAGTCATAGGTAAGAATTGGTAAGCAAAGCAAGCAAGGGTGCCTAAGCTGATTTCTTAGCTATTTTTAATGAAAAACTTTTGCTTCAGTATTCATTATAATAAATGTTAAGTCTTTTAATAATAGAACAAGCTTATTTTACATGGTATCTAAAGAAAACCTCCGATTATAAATCAGCATATCATCACTGTCAATAATAATCTTAACTATGCAGTCTATGGTGTACACGATTCACAAGACCTCCCCCACCTCCAAAAGAGTGTTGCGATTTGCCCTCACAGTCAAAATATCCCATGAAGCAAACACCCAGGTGACATTACTCTCATGCTACACATGCTCCTACATACACCAAACAGACATGAGATAGGCTACAACAAATAAGTCAAGTGATAATACTAGTCTTAAACGTGGCCAACACTAAACAGTATAATAGTATGCGTTCTATAAATTTAACATAGCAGTTTATTTATTTTTTTACTTTCTCTATCACATACATAGTAGGTAGAGAAAGCATTGCATTCCACCCAAAAATTTGATACTCAGATTTCACTGGAAATACATGTTTTGAGACACCTTGAAGCCAAAGAAAGCATTTTTAGAAAAGGGTCTTTGTGTATGTCTGTGAACAGCATAACTCAAAAATGAAAAGTTGGATAAATACCAAACTTGGTATTTAGGTTCAGTATCTTCCAAAGAAATGACAGAGATTTTCAGGAAAATCCCCCAGGTACTCTTTACATAAAACGTTTTTCAAAATTTTTAATTTTCTAAAAAATGTCTGTAATGATTTTGATTAAAATACCATACATTAAAGATATCAAAATGTATATTTTGAATTTTCTAGAATAGCCTGTGAAGTTCACTTCATTTAGAATTATGTTATACAATCTTGTATAACTGGTAAATGTTAAGCAATAGACGAAAACATACTGCACAAAAACTGTAGATCTCTTTAAAACATGCAATTTATTTAAAATAACTTTTTTTGTGGCAGTGGCATCAGCCATTTCCGAGATATCCATTATTAATGGATCGGCTTTCCAAAATCAGCTGGAAAAAGCCGGAGTCCCATCAGACCTACCTGGCATAGTGTCACGGCATTTTAAACATGAAGCAGCTAGTATGAAAAACCATAAAAAAAACAGCTATGAGTAGTAGATATAATGGTGGAAACTTTTAAAGCATACGGCCCAGGTAATATAATATCCATTTATAGTAGTAATATATGTATATTAATTTTATACAGGGTGTAATATGTTCTACTTTAACAGGTATATGTAGGATAAATACTTTTTTAAGAATATAAGTTAAAAAATCTACCATTAAAAATGCACCCAAAACTGTTTCGGCTATATTAAAGGAAAGAGTGATGCTTTGTAAACAAAGAAACTTGCAAACATGCATTAGTATTCAAATTCATTTGATTGTTTTAAAATTTAGGCTGGAAACAATACTGCTGCCAAAAGTAAATTAATTATGTTTGGTTGGGTATCATCACCTATAAATCACCAGGAGTGACAAATTCAGTAACATATTGGGTTCAACTGCTCATTCGGCATTGTAATTATTCTTTTTTTTTTTAGTGTCACTTTTCAAATACTAAAATAACATTAATGACACTACTAATAATACTATTAACGAATGAATAACTGCAGGTATGTTAAGCAGAATCTGAGACATAACCAAACTAATAGCACACAAGTGGCTCAAAAAATTAGTATATAACAATTTACACACATTTATTTTGCATACTTTTGACCGCCTTTGTTGCAGTGAATGGCACAAAATGCACTGTCTTTTCTTTTTACTTTCTCTACTACGTATAGTAAGTAGGGGAAGTATTGTATTCCACCAAAAAATTCGATACCGAGATTTCACCGGAAATACATGTTTTGAGACCCCCTGAATCCAAAAAAAAGCATTTTTGGAAACATGTCCGTGTGTGTGTTTGTGTGTCTGTGTGTGTGTGTCTGTGAACAGCATAACTCAGAAACGAAGTCAGATAAACACCAAACTTGGTATTTAGATTCAGTATCTTCCAAGGATGCGACACGAAGGTTTTCCCCCACCCCAGATTACCCTTTACAGGGAACATTTTTCGAAAATTTTAATTTTCTCAAAAATGGCTCTAACGATTTTGATTAAAATATCATATGTTTAAGATATTTTTATGACAAATAATATGTATATCTTGAATTTCCTGGGAATGTCTCCAAAAGTATTCTTCACTGTGAACGACTTTTGCATAACTGGTAAACCATAAGAGATAGACAAACTTTTACTACACAAAAAATGTATATCGCATTAAAATACACAATTTTTATCATATACATTTTTTTTGTTGAGTGAACCATTTTCGAGATATTACTTGTTATTCCCTTAAATTTTTCAATACTTATTTTCTCAAATGGGAATTTGTCATTCATTTTTTTGTCTTGGATATGCAAAGAGTATTAATCTGTGGCAAAGGGAATGGTGCTGCACCTAGCAACCAGCTATTAAGAGATATGTATGTGCTTAAAGACTACTGTATTTCTATATTGTCCTTGTAAATATATATTCCCCTTACATCTACAAGAAAATTAGCAATAAGATAGTGTCTGCAAATGCTTATCTCGATTAACATGAAGTAGATGGAGAATAAGCGTTTGTAAAAATAGTTTGTACAAGAGTAGAGTAAGTCATGTGAGTGTAACACATCAGATTTTTTCCAGTTAATAACCTGGTGCCATGCACTTGTTTGCTGGCACTATCCTCAGTAATTAGAGTGTGATGCTATTTCTTGTAGACAACCATTCTTTGCTTAGGGAATCTACGATACACCAACTAAGCTGTAAAGAGCATCTCCATTGTTGACAATAAGTCAGCATCATCTCCAGACAAGTTGCTGAAACACCTCTTTCATAATGGAGAACCAGTGGGCATGTCTGGTATAATGGCACCATTATCAGAATCACTATCACTATCTGACATCAACTCATCAGTAGTAACCTCCCATTGCTTGAATTAATGCAACAGCTGTAAAAATATCATGACAGTTGCATGTCATTTTACAAATGAACTGTACAATGTACAGAGTGGCTGTTTACTATTAGGAAAGACAGTATACCATTAAAATCCAACCAGTTAAAGGAAAAAGGCTGAACCTTTCCAAGGGTATAGATTATCTCAAAATAGTTTACCATGAAGTTTTTCACAAGCCGACATGATCAGCTTTGGCACTTAGCACGGTGGACATTCAAAGCTGATCTGCTTGTATCTGGCACTAGGGCTGGCAGCCGCTCTACCTCATGGCACTAAAGGTGTTAAAGCCCTATTGATTTTCAGTTGTTTCTTGCAATGTCATGGAAAGGATATGGAATTTTAAAACACGCATAGTGTCCACTTCTAAAACATTTGGCTATTGCTATTCCCTTTGTATCTATAACAAAATGTGTAACGCAGCTATTTCTGGAAAGAATTATCTCAATTAAAATGAAGTAGATAGGAAAATAAACTTTCGTAAGAATAATTTGTATACCCACTAATAAGAAGAGATGGAGAGGAGGGAAAGCCATTAATGCGCATTGTTAGGATGCAACATCTAAATCTGGTTTCTCCACAATTCAGGCCTCTTCCCACACACAGCATCCCTCAAACATGCTATAATTCTATTCTCTGGTAGACTTCCTTGTTTCCATCTGATCAAGTGGTACAAATTCCTGATGGACAATGCCTTTGCAGTCAAAAAACACAACCAACATCACCTTGATCTTTGACCGACTTGTGCATACTTTTTTTTGGACGAGGAGACCCTTTGTCCACCCACTGCAATAACTGCACCTTCATTTCAACATCATAGCCATAAACCCCTTTCTCATCTTCTGTAATGTTCTTACAAAAGTTTTCATTGCCATTTGGAGTAGCATGCAGTCCTGGCTGTTTTCAACACGAGTCTGTTTCTGATCGTCAGTCAACAAACATGGCATGAATTTTGCATTGAAATGCAAAACTTGCATCTCAAGTTTGTTACTCAAAATTTCAACGCATGATCCTATGCGATACCTTTGTCAGAAAATTCTCAAACAGTTAAATGACAATTTCCATGAATCACAACACGAACTCTCTCAACATGATCATCATCTATTAATATGGAAGGTCGTCCAAGCGTGGGATCCTCACTGATCAACATTCTGCCGTGTTCAAAATGCTTAAACCACTCATAACACTGCATGCAACTTATACAGTCCTTGGCTAAGCAATTGAAATGTCTCTGTAAAAGTTTTGCCAAGTTTGTAACAAAATTTCACACACATACGTTGTTCAAGCTCTTTCATTGTCACTAATCCAACAAACAGCTTGTCCACGTGCTCACTTCAGCGGCTGTAGCTCAGCAACTAATGGTCATAGTGAAGCGAGGCAAATGGCAGTTTGTTGTTAGACCTCCCACTAGGTCTGCTTCCTGTGCCAGTTGACACGCTATTTCCAAAGTTTGGTCTTTTTTTGAACACACCGCATAATCAATGTAAAAAAAAAAAAAAACACGCATGCGCGCGCACACACACACACACACAGCTAGTGTGGAAGAACAATTAATCAAGCAATACGATTAATGGATATTGTCTTGCAAAAATGATGTCACAATTCAGGTGAAATAATTATTTTTTACAACTGAACACAGATGAAGCCAGAGTTAGGTCATTTGAGACTATTTCAGCCAAAAAGAATGACTTTCAGAAAAAATTACTCTGAAAATCCCTTTCAACAAAACACTGGATGGAACTACTGTGCAGTCCAAATCTCTTGATGTTTTGTGACAACCAATATGGAGCAACCACACAGTTGCCAAACTTCACTTCGTCAGAACATTACGCATTTGTTAAAAATGACATTGCAATGTTCACTTAAAACTACAAGAATACAAGAAGAGACACAACTATGGAAATGTAATACGCAAATAGAGAATTAAAAACCATACCTTTCTATGCATCGTTTGTTATTGAAGTGGCACAGCTAACTGCATATACTCATGGTCCTCAATATCACCTTTATCATAAAATTCAAAAACACTGCGCCTTACATTGTTTTGCAAAATCGTCCAAGTTTGTCACTCTCTTACGTAAGCATACAGGTATGCTTCCTTGGCGATGTAAACAATTTCACAGCTCCCTTGGAGTGCACCATTTTCGCTTCCCTACACACACGTGAAACAGTTGATATCTTAATGACCACCCTCAGCCATAGGTTCGTTTCGTGAAGTTAAGATTTTTGCAGTTTTCTTCGTTGGCATGCTTTTTTAAGAAATTATACACACTGAAGACAACAGCAGTAGCCTTACTGCTATATCCATTGGTACTACTGAGCTTACTAAGCAACATTTTCATGAAAGAGTTAACTTTATAAATACTAGGACAAAGCCTATCACTGTATGAACTGAGTACACTGCAGTTGAATTTGCAACTGAGTTGCTTAAACTTCCAAAGTGTGCTGTAAAAAGTATACTAGCAGTATGTTTGCTTTGTCAATGTTTTAACAATGTTTTAAACCTTGAGCTATCGCATCAATAGTGCAAGGAATTCCATTGTTGATGCTTCCTCGAGAATGTGATGACAGTTGGTGATTCTTTGCTTTAAAGTTCTCAGTTGACTTATTCTTTATATGGCTTTTTTTTTTTTTTTTCTAGTACATTCCAAGTAACGAGGTGTACAATGTTTAAAAAAAAAAAAAAACATGTATGGTTTTGTAGAGCTGCATCAGAGAGCTTTGAAAAGATTTTCATGACAAGTTTGTAGCTGTATTAGAAAAACTTTGTGGGATAATTATTTCTAAATTTATTTAGGACATAGAGAATTGCACATTATTAAGTGATAATTATGTCTATGACATAGCAATATATAAAATAACTACAACAGCAATAGATTTATTACTATTACAAGCATAACTATGAGTAAAAGTCTCGTTTAAACATCATGAAAGATGACTATAAGTTAATGGCAAACCATTGGGTGTAAAAATATGATTCTTTTTTGTACTTGTTCTGCTTATTTTGCTCACATACATGCCATAATAATATAGGGCGTAATATTTTGGGATAATTCATCAGAAGCTAAGACGGTATTTTTTAAACAGAGACAAGTTATTCAAGTAATGTGTGGTGAAAAGAAGTTATATACTCATGTAAGCCATATTCCAAAAGTTAAGTATACTTCCATTGACAAGTATTTATATATTAGAATTATTGTTGCTTGTGAGAACAAAAAATGGATATCACTTCCAAACAAATGAAAGTACACAAACATTTTACTAGAAGTACTAATAATATGTACTTAATTTCCACCTGAACCAATCTTGGTGGTAAAAACAACAACGGGAGATCAGCATTCCAACTAGAACTATATACAGTGGAATCTCGTTAGCACGTTCCTCATTAACGCGTTTTCCCGTGTATTGCGTTGAATTATAAAAGTCCCGGCACAAAATGCATCAAATGCATTAATAACATTCGTTTAGTACGTTTTCTCGCTCCCGCTTACTACGTTCGAAGTTTGATGCCCTCATTCGCTATTTTGGCCAATGCCAATGCTTGGTCGGTCGGTATTAAGTCATTTTTGAGAACATAAAAGTAACGGTCCAGCGGGAGTAGATTTATTACATTCAAAGTTAGACGTTCTCATTCGCTACTTTGATCAAACCAGGCGGGGTGGAACCGGCAGCCAATACCATGCATGTACGTATTTGTGGGACGCGTTTTGTGTGTGTGTGTGTGTGTGTGTGTGTGTGGGGGGGGGATGCTTTAGTGACGCTCTTTAGTGTTCTGCGGTGACGCTTTGGTTTAACAGTGGCTTGGTGTGGTTAGTTTATGCTGTTGAGTGTTGACAAAACGTAAAAGTATTTTAACTTTTTGTTCGCAATGGAGAAAAAGAAAGTGCGGCAAATTGCACTGTTTATTGATCAGTGTGCTGCTCATCCACCAACTGTTTCAAATTTAAGAAACATAAAGATCATTTTCTTCCCAGCAAACTGCACGAGTAAGCTACAACCTTTAGATCAAGGCATAATTCGGTGCATGAAACATGCGTATCGTAAGAGGCTGGTACAGAGAAGGTTGGCTGCACTGAAATCGACGACAAGAAAAATCACCGTCTTAGATGCCATGCATTTTATTAGAACTGCTTGGGATTGTGTGACGCAAGATACCATTAGGAACTGCTTTAATAAAGCCGGTTTTTGCCGAGTTCTTGGTGATGAAATTACGCAGGAAGACGAGTTTTCCGAGAGTGAAGAATGGCGCCAAATAGCAGACGATGCCGGCGTGTCTTTCGAAAACTATGTAAACATTGACAATGAAATTCCAGTGTGTGAAACAGCGACGATAGATGAAATACTTGAAGAACAAGTGAAAGATGAAGCATTAGTGGGAGACGAAAGTGACGATGAACCAGATCCTGAGCCAGTACCTACAGTGTCAGAAGCCATGCAGGCAATGGACATAGTGAAGCGATATGTGTGCAGTTTCGAAGTTGATGATGATGTAATGACTTTACTAAACAAGATGGAAAGTAAAATTTTGGCATTAAAACCAACAAAGCAATCAACTATCGATATGTATTTCAAACCAATGTAAATAGTGTATATTTCACATCCGTTTTTGAGGTAAGATGTATTATTAGATTTTATTACATAAATATGTTCTTAAGTTGCAGATTATGTATTTTCGTTAACACGTTTTCCCGTCTATGACGTCCAAATCCTTGGGTCCCTGCAAAAACGTACTAACAAGATTTTACTGTAATTCACTTCCAAATTCAGTAACATCTACAGAAAAGTATAACATATTTAAATAAAAACTGAAGGCTTTTTTTGCATTAACACTGCTTTTACTCAGTTGACAAGTATTTAGTATTTAATAAACATCCATTTGAGTATACCGGCTGCATGCTATGATTGGGTACAGATGTAAACATTACCACGTGCACGAATGTTATTCTATTGGCTAATGAACCTTAGCACAAATGTGTCTCTGAAACATAGGAGAAATATAGTTCACCAATTTATAAGTAACCAATATAATCCTGCGATAGTGCATTATTGCGTTTTCCAAAACTTTATATAAAGAATAAGTAAAATTAAACTACTTTTAACTTATGACCACGATCATATTTAATTTTAATACAACACATAATGGGAGGGTCATTTCCACCTCAGCTAATTAGGTTAGGTTCTTATAGCATATAGAGGACATTGGCAGTACTGGCATCAGAAAATATATTGTGCAAAAACTGCATATGAAAGCAAGAGAATTTATCTCAGCTGTTTGCAAATGTGTGATAAGTTCATAACATTGAGTATGTGAAGTGCCATAAAGGAAAACCATTGAGAAGTGGCCAAAAAAAAGGTTGTTTTGAACATTTTTGTGAAATTCTATGAAAAATATCAGACTTCGTAATTAAGGGTATTGAGAATTTGATAACTGAGTATACCTGGCGTATCAGTGGCAAGTATTAATTCTGCAAGAAGTGAACAAATGCAAAAAGGTCAATTATCAATACCGGGAAAACTAGGAAGCATAAAAAAAGTGTTAGAAGCATAGTGTGACTAGTCATACGAAGTACAATATGTCAAAAGTGCATCAGTTTTTCAAAAGAAATAACGCCAACTATACAGAAAGTGTTAATTTTCGTCAATAATGATCCTGATCTGCCCAGTTTCAGAGAAAGAAGCTTCAATAAAATCCTGCATGCAATAGGCTTTGATTTTGTATAAAGAAATAGAAAAAAGCCTAATTGTTGATCCCAAGGATATTTTGTTGGCGCAGAGATTATTTGAGGAAACTTGCTGCACATAGGAAGCAGGGGCATAAGTTATATTTCTTGAATGAGACCTGGTGAACGAGGGATATACAACTTGCAAGGTATGGGTGGACTCCGCTGTCAAAAGTGAAAAGCAAGCATTCCTTTCAGCACTAAGCGCTGGACTTAAAAACCTGACAGGAAAAGGCAAACATCTTGTTTTGCTGCACATCCGAAGTGGTGGTGGGCTTTTAGAGGGTGGGGAGCTATTGATGGAGTCAAAGAAAACTAATGATTATCACGAAGAGATGTCCGGTGATGTTTTCAATGGTTGATTCAAGAGTATCTTGCCTTCACTTGCACCAAATAGTATAATTGTTATGACAATGCCTTGTATCACTCCACAAAATTAAAGCGCATTCCCAATAGACCATGGCCTAAAAAAGATATAATCCAGTAGATGGAGCAAAAGTGCCTTGACTTTGAAAAGGACATGGTGAGCTGATTCATATAATGAAGAATGCTAACCTGCATAAAAGATATGACAAACTCGTTGACATTATGGTAGAGGAAGTTGGCCACACATACTTAGATTTTCAACTTACCACTGTGTTTTAAATCCTATTGAGTCAGTGTAAAGCCAAGTTAAGGGCCTTATTGCTAGAAATATCACTACTTTTAAGTTCACGAAGTGCTAAGGCTAATAGCTGAAGGAATAAGTTTGGTTACAACGGAAATGTGGCGGTCATTCATACATCACGGGAAGGAAAGAAGCAAAAATTCTGGGAAGCTGATCGGCTGAGCGACTTCATTGTTGATTGTCTGGTGATTAATCCCAGCAGCAGCATGGAGGGGGAAGGGGGAAGAAGAAGAAGAAACAGATCTGGAAGGAATTCACCTGCTTCTATCTGATTAAGTAAGGTTATCTAATAAAATGAAAAACTAATATTCTGAAACTATGTGGTGTCAGCCATAAGCAATCGTTCAAGCTGGTCAACAGTATCATGTTGCATAGCTTTGACAATTTGGTGCTTTATTAATAAGTGATATACCTACTTGTAGCGATTACTGTTATATTAATGCCATCAATTAATATTGTTCACATTACATTAATAATGATCTTAATGTCTACTGGCTCTTTTGCGAGTGGGATAATGGCAGTTCACAAGTGTTCGGTTAGTCAATCATTTACTTTTGGCCTCTGCAACTAACCAGTCAGAGTGGGAACTGCGTAAGAATACACTTTACTCAATGTTTACGTGAGTACCCATTCTTAGCATGTGGCCAGTATAGTAGTAGTGTTTAATGCCCATTCTTATTGCATATGGAACTATAGCCGGTAAACACTGATGATGCATGAAATGAAGTGATAATTGGGGAAGAAATTTGAGAAGGAAAACATTTCATGCCCAAGTTTAGGGTATCTTCCCAGTATTTGCCAGTTATGAGGACTGAGGAAAACCAGGATAAAAAAAAAAACTCAGTTAGGGAGGATGTTCCTGGCAGGATTTAAACTGCAGACCTCCCAATGATAAGTCTATACTTTAATGACTTTGACTGACTGCCTGGGTCGGTTAACCACTTGTGTAGCTTTTAAGTTTTTTATATTTTAAAGTATATAGTTTTATTTAAATTAATTAATAATTAAATAACAAATTTACAATATTCATGTTTATACACTTTGTATATTTTACTACTAAATATATTTATTATCTTGACATATCCTCTATCAATGTGCATTATATTGCATGATTGAAAGGATGAATAAACTGAACTGAATTGAGGTTGACAGGTGTCTGCTCTGCTTACTTGGTCATGATTGGAGTTGATGGAATGATGCTGAAGAAGTGAAGAAGTGGAACCAACTCCGACAGAGTTGAAAGTCATGGAACGCATTCTACTGGAGTACAAAGTATTTTATATATATGATTAATTAGATGGAAATTTGAAACAGTAAACATAACTTAATATAAATACCTGAATATTTTCAGGTGCTACTTGTAACCATCCTCAGCAAGTGTCTGACTGGTTCCAGTGGAAGAATTTATCATAGCTTTATCCAAAGTGGCGATATTTAGCTCCGCAAAATAAATTTAGTATATACAAAAATTATACAAACCTTAACCACCCAGTTTACAACACCAATAAATCTGCACAAAATAAACTGTTCCAAATGCAGCCAAATCTAGATTGGGCAAACAAAGAGAGATCTGAATACAAGATTAAATCTGCTGTAGCCCATCATTTCTGATCAACCAAACACGAGATTCCATCCAACATAACCTTCCAAAAGCCTGCCAGTTATCCAGTTAAATTAGATACATGGGAAAAAATACACACGCAATACATGAATCACCTTATCAATTTTGATTTGCCACCATCTCTGGAACTTCATCATGTTGCCAATGGATGCCAACACTTTTGATAGTTCTCAATCAACATATCCTGATTGGAATCTATAATTCAATCATATCATTAACAGTGACATGCCTCAATTTTGGTTTCAATTAATAAAATAAGGATATTAAATATATCTACTATGAGAGGATCAGATACAGTGGAATCTCGTTAGCACGTTCCTCATTAACACGTTTTCCCGTGTATTGCGTTGAATTATAAAAGTCCCGGCACAAAATGCATCAAATGCATTAATAACGTTCGCTTAGTACGTTTTCTCGCTCCCGCTTACTACGTTCGAAGTTTGATGCCCTCATTCGCTATAAAAGTAACGGTCCAGCGGGAGTAGATTTACTACATTCAAAGTTAGACGTTCTCATTCGCTACTTTGGTCAAACCAGGCGGGGTGGAACCGGCAGCCAATACCATGCATGTACGTATTTGTGGGACGCGTTTTGTGTGTGTGTGTGGGGGGGGGATGCTTTAGTGACGCTCTTTGGTGTTCTGCGGTGACGCTTTAGTTTAACAGTGGCTTGGTGTGGTTAGTTTATGCTGTTGAGTGTTGACGAAACGTAAAAGTATTTTAACTTTTTGTTCGCAATGGAGAAAAAGAAAGTGCGGCAAATAACCAACAGTGAAAAATTGAAAATCCTTGAGGAAGTAGATCGCAATCCAAATATGAAACGTGTGGATATAGCGCGGAAGTTAAACATTCCTCCGTCAACCTTAAACACAATTGTTAGCAAACGTAAACTAATTGAAACTGCTTTTGAAGAAGGAAAAAATGCTAAAAGAAAACGTAATCGCCCTGGCCAGTTTCCAGAATTAGAAGATGTTCTGCTAAAGTGGTTTACACAAGCTAGAGCTTCAAATGTGCCAATAGACGGTACTGTGGCATAATTCAGTGCATGAAACATGCGTATCGTAAGAGGCTGGTACGGAGAAGGTTGGCTGCACTGAAATCGACAAGAAAAATCACCGTCTTAGATGCCATGCATTTTATTAGAACTGGTTGGGATTGTGTGACGCAAGATACCATTAGGAACTGCTTTAATAAAGCCGGTTTTTGCCGAGTTCTTGGTGATGAAATTACGCAGGAAGACGAGTTTTCCGAGAGTGAAGAATGGCGCCAAATAGCAGACGATGCCGGCGTGTCTTTCGAAAACTATGTAAACATTGACAATGAAATTCCAGTGTGTGAAACAGCGACGATAGATGAAATACTTGAACAAGTGAAAGATGAACCAGATCCTGAGCCAGTACCTACAGTGTCAGAAGCCATGCAGGCAATGGACATAGTGAAGCGATATGTGTGCAGTTTCGAAGTTGATGATGATGTAATGACTTTACTAAACAAGATGGACAGTAAAATTTTGGCATTAAAACCAACAAAGCAATCAACTATCGATATGTATTTCAAACCAATGTAAATAGTGTCTATATTTCACATCCGTTTTTGAGGTAAGATGTATTATTAGATTTTATTACATAAATATGTTCTTAAGTTGCAGATTATGTATTTTCGTTAACACGTTTTCCCGTCTATGACGTCCAAATCCTTGGGTCCCCGCAAAAACGTACTAACGAGATTTTACTGTATTTAAAATAACTTTTATTGTTAATTCAATTCTATTAATGAACTATTTTGGTAGAATTAAGACAAATTCTTTCACCAGGAACCAGTTGCAAACTTGCTTAGGATGGGTGCAAGTAGTATCCGAAACATGTTCAACTTATTTATATTAATTGAGGTTTAGATTAAAAATTAACGGCACATTAGTCACATATATTAGTAAGACATCATTGCTTATAAGCTTTTACTTAATATAGGAAGCATTTATTATGGAACTAACTTCAACAGAGTTGGAAAGTAAATATCATGGAACAAACTCTGAAGGAAGTGCAGTTCTGTAACGTGGAATGGTTATTTCACACTTCCATCGAGGAAAGTGTTCCATTGAAACAAATGAGATGAGCCATTGCTCTAACCTATAATTTAAGTTATAAAATTCACAGATTTTTCTGCTTCCCTCGCTCAGCATGTTTGTCAGCTGTTACCTCCTCTTGGTCAGGTATTCCCCTCCCATCAAGCAATAGGTTTGCACACACAGATTTAGGGGACAGGATGAATACTTCTAGAGCTGACTGGACGCGACTCAAACATTATGTTTGTCATGGCTAGAGTGAAGTTTCTAACTCTGGCCAATTGGATGTATGCAGTATAGATTAACACTGATATATCTTATATAACCTATGAACAGTTCTACAAAAATATGAACTTGAACACAGAATTTCAAAATTAAACGAAACCAACCATACAATTTTATATAAATTTGATGTACAAATTAGTCTTTCTAGGTATTTATTTATTAAGCTTGAGAAAATAAAAAAATAGAGCTTCAAGGGTTAAACTCTGGTGAAAAATGAATGCTTTCAATACCTTTCAAATGGGAAGAGTTTTGCTCTCCAACGAATCAGAAGCTATTATTAACTATGTGTTGCCACTTCATTATCCCACTCTTTTCGTATTTCCTCTCTCTCACACACTGTGTAGCAGAAGGTAATATAAGTACCTCACAAGATACATTTGCTTTGCGCACACCACACGTTTGTCAGTAAGTTGCTGAGCATTCTTTAAACTCAAGTTGATTTCTCTCTTCCTTGTTGTAAAATTTTTTTAAAATGTGTATACCCTAAAATTACATTTCGAACCTGGCTTCGCCATACCTGCTTCTTTGACTAGCTACTAAATTCACTGCTTAAAGCCATTGCACAAATTTATGTTTGTTTTATTGCTATTTAAAGCAACAAGTGATTACTGATATGAAGTATTTGAACTCTTGAAGTGTAAACATAAGACCCGCTTACATGTCATAAACATGTCATGGCTGATGTTCTCCAGATTAATCTGTCATCCTCCATGGTCTAGTTGTAACACGCTAGTGTCTAGTCCACAAGGTTGCAGGTTCAAACCCGGCAAAGGGCGATGGATTTTTTGGGGCATAAAAGTCCTTAACATGGGTTCCTTCAGAAGGGAAGTAAAGCCAGTGGTCCCATGTCGTAGATTTACAGCACATAAAAGAACCTCAAGCCTGATAGAGGCCTCTGAGCAAAATTTCCGGTCTGTCAATATAGAATGGGACGCTAGCAGTTAAAGAACATCCATAAATAAAACTCAATTTAACTTAATTTCCAAATTAATCTGCTTACCAGGTTAAGTGAGCTATTGCCTCTCATCTTAATAGAGAAAGGAAACAAACAAATTTTTGGTACTTGTTCAAAGCAATTCCTTTAACACCATCCAGGCAATAGTTTGCATTGCAGTACTATGTAATTACAGATCTATGTACATAAAAATTATGGCCATTTCAGTACATACATGGCTATGATAAAAAATATGGGTATGTTTATTCATCTGTATTATGAAAACTATTTGAGTTAAAAATATCTGGTGTTTACGGTTACAAACATTACCCTCTACCTTCCTTATGAATTAATTTTTGCAAAATTAGAATATTTGGACATTGCATAAAAATTATTTATTAGACAGATTCACTTGACATGTAGCTTTTCATATTAGTAGGTACACAATATAACATCACTGCAAGATTCCCACTGGTCGACAAGTCTTGTGCCACTCAAGGACAGACATCTCATTTGAAAACAATTTTTGAGTTTTTTTAGAACTGCTTTGAGAATATTTTACGTTTAAATTATCATAATTATCTTTAATAATAGCACGTTACTTTCTTACAAATAAAGCCATCAGTAATGAATTAATAAGAAATGTAACATACAAAGAAATGGTGGTCCATTCCTAAAAATAGTGAAGAAACTTTTTCTACACTTAAAAAGAAAGTAACAATACACATACCTATCATTTAACATTTTAAAAGTGTTTTTAAGAGAATAAAATAAACTTTTTTTTTCATGTAATAGATTGTTTATGGTTGTGGGAATTTTACCTCATCATCTTGTGCTGGTCTTTAAATATTCAGCATGCATGTGTGTGCATGCGCATAAACATTGGCCTACCTATATGAATGAATCCTATACTAATATCTTCTACTTGCTTTAGCTGACAGCAATTAGATACTACAGTATTCAAAAGAGGAATCATTTAAGTTCTTTCTTATTACACATTTATAGATTTTGTTATCGTTACAAAATTATATTCCTCTGTAATCATGAAAGATTTCTGTAAAAGTTCTGTATAATTTGATGTAGACATACTGCACAATATTTTCCCAAGCAAAAACATGCAGTTTTGCAATCTTTCAAAATAAATTTCCACATACCTTCTTTGGCCTTATACTTTGTAATCGATCAATCTTGCTAGACCTCTGCAAGCCATTCACCTTTGCAATCTTATGAAATGGTGCTGATGTTGGTGTACCACTATGTGAAAGCTTGCGCTTAGGAGCAGTTTTTGCTCCTGTTCTTTGAAGTGTTACAGACTTAGGAGTTGGCTTTGGAGCTGTCCTTGGCACTTGTTTGGCTACGCTAGATGGGGCTGTCTTCTTGACTGTTTTAACAGCAGATGGCACTTCATTCTGGCTGCAATTTTTCTGCAAGAAGTTAATATCCAGCTTTCATTTATACCAAAGAAAATAGTCGTATCTGAAGAATTGTAGAATACAGTATAAATAACTTACAACTTTTTAATGCATTTCTATTTAGCATCAGCAAACACAAATTTCACTGAATAGATTCTAAGGCGCATATATTTTATCTTATAGTTAGTAGTATAACATGATTATAGATATTGCATGTTGATTTTTGCACACAAATATGTGTAAATATGTCTTAAATATGCATTGTAACTGGATACTGCCATAGTGCATTTACAGTAAAATGGGTATGTTACACTGCTTTTAATTAATTAAAATCAACTTAATACTTCACTTTTACTACTTCTTGACAGTGGTGGCTATCACTGGCTGCTCATAATAAGATCAGTTCTGCAGACACAATAGCTTGAGAATGGTGAAATGTAAAAAGGGCATCATTTACAGGGAATAGCCTTATTCAGGTTACCAAAAAACAAAAATGCTGATGATGCATATCAGAGTGGTCAGCATATTAAAGTGTCACTAGAATATAAACAGAAATTACCAGACAATCTATTTACAAAAGATGCATTATTTGGTTTTCTAGTAGTATTATGAGACATTATCATATGATGTTGTTCGCCAATGACACTGGGGATTAATTGATCTGTATCATTTTCCCTCTGGCTTCCCAATATAAAGTCTGTAAGTTATCACTTTTAAGGCCTTTGCATTTGGCGAGATGCTGTTTGTTCAGGATGACATCATCTTCACAGAGAGTGCACTTGGGTGTAGGTAGGCATTGTATCTTGTAGAGGTGTTCTGCATTATCATATATTTCATGTCATTATGTTAAAATTGTAAAAGGTTCTTTGATGTATCTATGAATAAAAAACTTTGCCTCACACTGTGACTATTCTTTTTTTCTAGAACATGGCTTTAGGCACATTTTTAAACATTATGACTGCATATATGTCAGTTTATACCAGACAAATGGACCTTAGTTCTGTAGTCTCCTTCCTGTACCATCTGTTTGAATAACCTGCTGAAAAGTGGCAAAGCCTGTGTAGTTGGTTGCATGCACTATATATTTTGTCATTGATTTCACAGGAGTGGTGAAACTTTGGGTTGTGCCACTGAAGTATTCAGTTCCATATTTACTGGAAACCATAAAAAGATCCCAAGGAAATTGACCAATGTACAGAATTTGAACCAAAACCTCCTGAATGCGAACTATAGGTGCTACCTATTTGAAATAACTAGGGCGGGGGGCATCAACAAATTGCTATATCAAGCATGGCCAGTTTTTTGAATTCACAAATTTATCTCTAAAAGTATATACTACAAATACATACAACAGAATTAAATTCTAGCACAACATTCACTGATCCCGTAAACTCCTTTACCTATTGACTAATTTTGAAGATTTAGAAGCTAGTAACAGTGATGTGTCATAATTTAAAATAGAGAGTTGAGGGTTGTTACACTACATCACTATGATATTCTTACTTGAACGCGTTTCGGGAGACGGCTTGTTCCCATCGTCAGCATTTTCTCTCAACCTTTACCTATAATTGACATGGAAAATTGAGGTAAACTATATTGGCTCTATTGGAGGTTAAGATATGGGAGAGCCAAGCTTTAGTGACAAAACGGTCAGCATGCAAAGTTTGAACTCCTGTCACTCTGTAGAAAGGCTGCCAACATAAGAGGTACAACATAACTGACCTTTGCAATACATGTAAGAGGTGCATTTTAGAGGAAGAGTTACCAGTTATGAAAAGAATTCAAATATCAAATATTACCAAATTCTGGTGACCTACTTATTCCATAATAGTGGAAAAATGTCAAAGTTGCACTTTAGTAACCTTCGGTAAAATATAACCAGTATAAAATGATTAATTTTTAGCAGCATCAGAGATAAGAAAACCTTAGTGTTATATATACAAATTAAACAATACTGGGGGAGGGGGGAAGATATATATAGAAATATTCAATATATTGAGGGAGGAATAGGCATGATTTAGTACAGGCGTAACAAAATTAAGGGGTATGAAAAGTGAAATGGGCATACAGAAATGTTTATTATGTGAGGGTACAGAAAATGACCTCCACTTTGTTCTAGAATGTGAAGAGATTTAACTATGGAGGAACCAAGTTGTACCAGTGAAATGGCTGCAATTATCAAGAGAAATAATTAAAATAAAACTTATGAAATGTAGGAGTATAGTGGAGATAACTTAAAATTATGAAGTTATTAAGGATACTTGTATAAAAATTGACAAAGGTAATATAAGTTGAGTATGATAACTATACCTATTTCACTTAAAGTTCAAATTAGAAGTAAACAAACCTTAATGTATCACTCTGCTGACCACATGGCAGAACCACATAGACATATGACAGGAACTAAGTACCTGCATGTATTTCTTATTCCTATATTTTGCCTTGCATAGTAAACTTCTAGCACATAAAACTTAATAAAACTACTTGGTGTTATTTATAAGTTGCCAGAAGTTTCAGACTTTCACAATGAAACGTTATTTATAAATTTGGGTGAGGATATAGAGGAACTAAAGAAGACAAGACCCAAGTGTGGAATTTATATTCATGCAAGAATAGGTGAAGAAAAAAATTAATATGGTGCAGTCAATAAGCAAATGTGGATGGGAGAGAGATGTAACAATTGTGAGGAAAAGTACAGATGAAATATTTAATATGGAGGATAAAAAGTTACTAGAATTTTGTGAAATTAATAATCTGTTAGTATATAATGGTGTAAGACCGGGAAGGTGAATTTACCTTTGCAAATGCAAATAGGCAGTGTGTTATAGACTATATATTATGCAGTGAAGGGGTGGATGAGAACCTTATTAAGTTTAAAGTATTAAATGAAGTAGTTGGAAGTAGCCACTTCCCATTAATATTGACACTAAGAGTAAACCATCAGACATTAAAACGAGCAAATTAATCTGCAACGAATCAGAATCCTTAAATGGAAAGATGGGTTAAGAGAATTTCTGGGAAGACATGAACTCAGAGGTAGGGAACATTCCGACATTGAAGCACTCAAAATGCCATTTGTTACTTAAATGAGCAGGCTCAAACATGGAGATCAGACAAAATGCAAAATAAAAACAAAAATGATGAGAATGTGATACAGCAAAGAGGAAAGTTTTCAAAGAGTTGAGGAGATGGAGGAGGACAGAAGAGGATAGGGATAGGCACAACTCTTTGATAAGCAAATGGGGATACAAATGTTTGTGGCAAGCAAAAAGGAAAGGAATGGCAAGATAAAATGGAGAAACAAATAAGGAAAGCAACAAGAGAGAAAGATAGTAAACAAAAATCTGGGGAACCCTGAAATATATTTATAAGAAAAGAGAAAGGGAGAATACAATCACACCTAAGGAATGGTTAGAATATTTTGGAAATTTGGTAGGGAGTGAAGGAGATTTAGAGAACTATGAAGTGGATAAAAAGTGGCTGCAGATAAAATATAACTTAGACCAAGAAATCACTAGTATGGAAGTAGAACAATATAAGAAACCTAATAAGGAATAAAGCTGTAGGCATAGACGGAATTCCAGGAAAATTTTGGAAAATGTTTAGCAAAACTGATGAGCGTATGAGAATAATGGTGAGGTTTCTGAATAAAGTGAAAGAGCATAAAGACATGCTGGAAAGTAAGCATGGTGGTACCTTTACACAAGAGTAAGGAAGAGATAAATAAACCAGGTAATCACAGAGGAATTAGCCTTCTGTCGATATTAGGAAAAATATATACAGGGATAATGACTGAAAAACTACAGAAGTGGGCAGAAAGGGAAGACAAAATATCCGAGTTCCAAGCAGGGTTTAAAAAGGACAAAAGACCTGCGGATAATATAATGGTAATACTAACAATCGTAAATAAGCGAGGAAGGGTTTATATGTTTTCTTGCCGATTTCGAAAAAGCATTTGACACTATCAACAGGGTGGCTCTAGAATGGAAGTTAAGAAAAAAGGATGTAAGTAATGTGTTCATTAGAGAGATGAGAAAATATATGATGTGGTGAAGTTCTATACACAATGCGATAGAAATGAAATAACAGATATAGTGGATCAAAAGCTAGAGCTAAGACAGGGGTGTAAGTTGAGTCCTATACCATTTAATTTATTCACTAATGACATTTTAGAAAGAATTCAAAAAGCAATCCACATAGTCCAGTGATAGGAACCAAAGAGGTACCAGGGTTATTTTACGCTGATGACATGGTAGGTGTGATAACAGCTGTGGGATTACAGAAAGCAATTAATGAAATTAGTAATTTTTGCAGAGAGTGGAGCATAAGAATAAATGTCAGGAAATCTAAATTTATGATATTTAAAAAGGAAAGTAAATTAAGGAAAGATGAAAAATGGTATCTGAATGGAAAGGACTAGAAATAGTGAAAGAATTTGATTATCTAAGTATGAAAGAAAGTAGTAATGGGGAATGGGAATCACATGGGAGGAAGGTAATAACCAAAGGAAAACTAGCCATGAAAGGAGTGAGAGCGTGTCTACAGATGATACCAGAAATGTCTGTAAATTGGTTGGAAAGGCTGTATGAAGCAGTGGTAAAAACAAAAATGTTATATGGAGTGGAAACTTGGGGTTTATCAGAAACTGTAAATAAAATTCATATAATACATAGAATGTTTTGTAAAGATTTATTATCTTGCCAAAATCATCACCAAGAGGAGTAGCATTGGCAGAACTAGAAAGAAAACAGGAAGAAAAGGAATAATGATGGAAAGAGTTTTGAAAAACTGGTATAGGAATTTGAAATTAGATGTGATCAAACTAAAACATGTCTAAAGTATCAAAATGCATTAGGGCACAATAGTTGTGGGAAGAAATTGAAAGAAACTTTGGAAGTGATTGGTATGGGGGATGTATGGCAGAGGGGTGAAAATAATTCAATTGGCTTTTGGAAGAGATTAGAAGATATTGAGAGGCAAGAGACATGGCAAGTTTTGAGAATAATGGTTCTTTGAGGTTGTACAAGATAATAAAAAAAAGAATGGGGAAGGGAGAAGTATGTCGATAGTTGTGACAAGCAAGAAGAGAAGGATTTGCATGAATGTGATCAGGGGTATTGTATATCAAAGGTTTTAGGAACAGTTACATGGAAGTATGTATTGTGTGTGGAAAATCAGAATCCATTGCTTGATGCAGTGTAAAGAAACAAGTGGAAGGAGAGTATTTGGCATAAAAAATGGGATAAATTGGAAAATATTACAGTGGCAATAAAGATGTTGACAGAGAATAGGAAAGAAGTAGGAGCATGGGTGAACATTTAGGAAGAGTAAGGAGTATGGAATAGAAAAGTAAAAAGAGAAAAAGATGGGAGTCAAATTAGGGCCATTTGTATGCAGATGACAGAGTCACAGCATGCTGGACCTGTAGGAAAGTGTGTCAGTCTCAATCACAAGAAATGTATCTAATTGTTGATAAATAAATATTCTATTCTACTAAAACCAGACAAATGAAAGTGGTACTCAATAGTTTGACAGCTGCACCTATCTACTATTCCCCCTGAAATTCAAGATACTTGATTAAACTGCTATTAACTTTAGGTTTTAGAAATCATTCATTTAATGACTAATATCAGTATACCGCCTTTACTTTAAACGTTTATGAGTCAGCAAATTAAGAAAATTATGAGCACTATGGTAGGTTAAAAACTACAACAGATATACATGATTGTCCAAGCAACAATTCCACATCACTAACAACGGAATTCAATTATTGTTAACAACACCTAACCATATTCATTGCCAATTAAAGGTGGGTACTTTTCACAGAATTTATTAAAAATATTTAACACAATTGCCTTCTCTCCAATTTTCGCATTTATGTTTCTCCACAATGGCGGAAGATTCTCAACCATGACACTATTGAAAGTAATATTTTCTACAGTTGCAAGGAGTGCACTGACAGTTTATGCCAGAAACTAGAAACAAATTAAAGCACCTACACATAGACTGATAAATGCTTTGATATAATGGTTCAGTAGTTATACGTGAATCTGAACAAACACATTTTGTTTCATGAATTGAATTGTTACAATAATGGGTGTTTTAAATTTCTCTGCACAAGAATAACCACAAAATGTTACGATCTGAACTGAACTGCTTATGTAGAGGAAAAGATGACAAGTTAAGCAGGAAAAGTTGTAGTTTGCCCACCAGCCACGGAGGTACTCCATTTTCAAGTGATTTTGCCTACAACTCCTTTAAACTTACAATGAAACCACTTTAGGTACGTAGTGAATCTGGCATATAATATATCAACAATATTTTTACGTACACAAAAACAGCTTGCTTATGGTTGTATTTATTGCAGTGAAAACTTGCTTATGTATAAATTGTATATCACAGAAGCTGATATAAATAAATTCATTCATTTGAGCAAATTCAATTTTGAACACAGCATTTTATTAGTCAGTAGTGGAAAATTATAATCTTTGTTTTTCCATCTCAAGTATTTGAATGCATAAACTGATGTAACTTTAACCTTCTACTTCGATACAGTTAAGCCTGGCGCACCGTTGCTCAGAAATGGACACAAGAACCAAATGGAATGGAAAGGTGAATAGGCCATGCATGATCAACTGCAGTCCTAAACTTCATTTAATAATTGAAATTTATGTAGTATTAAGGTTTCTACACAATAAATTGGGAATGGGAACCAGAAAGAAAAGAAAAAGACTTTAACATTGTAGGCTTTTAAATGTTCACAAGAAACCAAGGATGGAAACAAGAAAGCTGTCAATTAGTGCATAGATAACATGCAAAATTCATTTTGCACATTCACGTATCACTAACCAATAACATTCTTTTCATCTAAATGCAGGTTATCCAATTTTGAAATTCAGTACAATAAAGTTAAAAAGCAATGGTAACCATTTGTGATTCTTAAACTAAATGTCATTATCAAGAGCACAAACAAAACTGAGGCAGCTAATGAGTCAGTTTGTTTTTCTAAACAGCTCTAGCAGCTTTAATGGGTCACAATCTCTTTGACAATCTTTCAGCTATGCATAATAAACATACAGTATGTACATATATGCAAATGAAGACAGCTATGTACACAGTGAGCCAAAAGACTCTGAACCGCCTGCGACTAGTGATGTATAGTTTCCTAAAGAGGTGCCAAAAATGTATGGACGACGGTGGCCAGTTTCAACATCTCCTTTCGTAAAGTTGGTAAGTAAAACCTTTAAAAGTAGTTTTAAAAAATATTTATGGTTTCATCCGCGCCTTTCTATGATAGTGGCAGACGGCAACAAGCGCCACGCTTCTGAAATATTCCGGTACGAAACACTTATAGGACGCTTAACAATAATTACAATTTGGATTATAGAGCTGAATTTGAGTCTGAGTTTTGTTGAAATGTTCTCCAAGCAGGTTCAAAAGGCGTGTATAAGATTCTTTCCTAATACCGAAATGTTCATTGAACTTTCTCTCTCTCTCTCTCTGCATAAGTATCATATAGTTCTCGCATGGCACTATCGCATTTCCGTTGTTTTTTTTTCCGTCGAGATCATCAATGTAACCTAAGTAATCGCTGTTTTCTTCATCGAGATCATCAATGTTATCTCAGTAATCCATGAACGCGTCAAAAATATCTTCCTCCAAATACGATACAGTATTCTAGTTCAATCGACAGGTTAGTTACTCCATCCAGGTCGCAAGAGTAAATTCTAACCTATATTTGTGCTCTATTTAATTCTGTAGTAACATACATAAAGGTGCTATCCAGCATTTACTTCTACGGTAATTTAATCTGGGAATGTCTGAAAGGAGTAAAAAGTTTTCAGAAGTAGTTTACTCTCGCATGGAAGTCGCCGAGTGTTGACTTAAATAGTAGTTTACTATGAAAGTAGAGCTTACTCCAGGTTGGTGCACGCCACCCTTAGAGTTGTTTAAAACTAGACTAAAGGTTCATCCATTGCATCCTAACAACACAGAGGACAGTTTGGTGATGCCTTAATTGACATTTCATGGAGATGATGGAGCCAGGCAATTATGTCTGCTCAGAGGTATGAATTGGGCTACAGTCAATTTTGAGAGTTCTGCATTTAGGGCTCGTGTTTTGAGTGCCTTCTTCCATGATTTCTGATGAACTCATTTGTTGTGTTGCTGTTTAAATTTATCCTTGAATGACCATTCACAGATTCAAATGGAAAATTGTGGGCAGATCTTATTACTTTTGTACTGTTTTTGCCCAGACAGAATATCTGCTAATTCGTTTCCATGCAGACTGCAATGTGAAAGAATCCATTTTATAGCTACTATCCATTCCAAATCAGAGTTCCCTTTGATGTAAACAAAAGCAAATGCTTCCGCTTATCACGAACCTAAGAACACATTCTTATGCCAGCGTAAATAGATCCTTAATAAATGTATTGTATCATGAAACAATGGGGCAGGAAAGGTATAGAACATTTTGTGGTTAACATAACTCATTGCTAAATGATAATGGAAATACGCTGCTTACAAAATATGATTTTCGGCTGCTATTTCGCTAACGCTGAGAGTATCTTGCTTGTTAATTACCAACTGTATGCATGACTGCCATTCTCTTGCATATACGAGAAATGCAGCAATGAATTCCCAAAGGTGCAATCCGAATACCGAATAAACACTTTGCTAAATCAGGAAATATAAGAATAGTCATTCATAATGCACTAGCAGACATATGCTCAGCTCAGGTCAAATCTTGTGATTTGGTCAGTTGGTATTTGAGTTCTCATGGCAGAGGAACATGCATGTAGTTGACTAAACTGTTCAAACACAAAAGCGGGAAACTGTTAAAAAGTGGCAAAAAACAAACAATACTAAATGTTCAACAGGTTCAGAATCTGCAGGAAGAGGAAGAAGAGCATATGAAAGCAAGAGGCCTTTAGTCACCCAGTCGCTGACGAGGACGAATGCCCTCTAAAATGTTTCTGTTTTATACATTTAATTAGTGAAGGTGAGTGTCAAAAAGTGTGACTCAATCTACCATCAATACTAAATGTATTCAACTCACTATTACAAAAATACTTGACACTTCATTAGTGAATATTAGGAAATTAATATCCAATTTTACGGGTGTTTTAGTGAGAAGTGTAACCAAAGCGTGCAGGGAACATAAACAGACATAATAGAAGAGGAGAATCAAATGTGGGAACTTGTTTTGTGTGCAACAGTGCTGTAGATAAGCTTGAAGGAAGGAGGGAGGGAGGGAAGGAAGGAAGGAGGGAGGGAAGGAAGGAAGGAGGGAGTGAAGGAAGGAGGGAGGGAGGGAGGGAGGGAGGGAAGGAGGGAAGAAAGAAAAAGAAATAGAGGGAAAGAAAGAAACAAAAAAAAAAAAAAGACACACACACAAAAATTGTTGAAGCCAACAATTTGTTGGCTCTGGTGGCCCATATACACCAATTTCTCCAACATAAAAGATTACCACAAAAATGTCACAAATTTCTTATAGACACTGATTAGTTGCTACTAATTCATAGGAGTCAATTTTTTCATCTAATGCATGCATGAATATAACACATGTTCAAAGATCATATTTGGATTTAACTTTACCTACCCTTGCACTCCTTAATGCTTTCTGATTTTCTTTGTGTTGTTCCTTTTGCACTTTAATAATTTCTGAGAATCTTTGACCATATACAAGGAAAGGTCTTCTGTTCTGCCTTTCATATGTGTCTGTGAGCTTCTTAATTTGTTCCTCTAGGCGTGGTAAATCCTGAAATACAATACATGCTTTATCAAAAGGTTTTACTTGGAGTCAAGTTTCAGGTCTCTTCTGCAAAAACACATTTAAGACAGATTTCTATGTATGTGTATGCACTATGTAACTCAACAATAGAGTAGAACCCCAATTTTCCATCACCCCATTAACCGATTGGCAGATTATCCAACACTTAATTCTCGCTCTTTTGTTTTTTAATTAAGAAGTGAGGCACAAAAATTATGTATTTCAGTACTATACTGTATGTACCATTAGCTAGAATGATATTTACCAGAAACAGGGTGGAAAGGGGTGTTTTCAAGGCTGCCTCTACATGCTTTCTAAGAAATTCAGACTTCCGTATAATTGCAAACTCATACGTACATACATCGGTCAGTTCCAGTTTTACTGTTTGAGTGTCCGTAACTTCTTAGAAAATGTCTTTCACAGGTGTGAAAAGAAAATGTGTCGTGTTAATGTAGAACCAAAAGTACAGATAACTGAGTGTTTAAGAAGGGAGAAACTGTATCTAATATTGCACCTAAATACGAGATTGCCATAATGACTGTGCACGATTTAATAAAGTACAAAGACTAAGTGCTACAATTTGCATCTTCATCGGATAGTATTAGTGGGTTAAAGAATCATAAAACTATGAAAGAATTCATGTTCAAAGCTTTACACAAAAACAAAATCTAAAGTTAAAAAAAAAATTTAACTGATTTCTTTACAGCATAGAGGTTATGAGAATATGAAGGGAGGCAGGGGGAGAGAGAGAAGGGGGGTGTAAATAAAGTTTTGTTGTATACACAGTTGCTGTTTTTCACATTTGTAACCACTATAATGCTATGCAGTGTACATACAGTATGCAGACAACATTTGTAGCACACAACAGGAGATTCAAATTACAAAACTGCAAGTAATAAGTATTTCATTTTTGAAAATTAGTGGGTTAAAGAATCATAAAACTATGAAAGAATTCATGTTCAAAGCTTTACACAAAAACAAAATCTAAAGTTAAAAAAAAAAAAAATTTAACTGATTTCTTTACAGCATAGAGGTTATGAGAATATGGAGGGAGGCAGGGAGGAGAGAGAGAAAGAGAGAAGGGGGGGGGTGTAAATAAAGTTTTGTTGTATACACAGTTGCTGTTTTTCACATTTGTAACCACTATAATGCTATGCAGTGTACATACAGTATGCAGACAACATTTGTAGCACACAACAGGAGATTCAAATTACAAAACTGCAAGTAATAAGTATTTCATTTTTGAAAATTTTTATGGTATATGTTATCAAATTTTTTCAGTTAACCGATAAACCTATCACCATCATTGCGACGGATAATAGAGATTCCACTGTATAAGCCTTCAAATACAACATTAATCCTAGAACATTAACATGTTGGTTGATACAGCTGCGTTGTAGTTAAATTATATTCGAACCCACTTGCAGCCTCTCTCTACTGTGCGACACAGTCAGCAGTCGCCGGGGAAATTACACCAGCAGAGGCAGACTAAAATTCTTACCTTATAATAGATGCTGGAAAAGTTGTCCTCCTCTCAAACAGGCAGCATATCTCGTGTAAATATTCTCTCACTCACTCTCCGAAGCTCAACAGCAAGAATTCTGCTCTTCGGGCCCTGAATATAATGAACTATACGTTGTTTTGGAGTGTGTGTAGCTGCTCAAGTTAGTGAATCTGACAACCATTATGTCCATTTTTCCCTCGTAATGCTAGTTTAGCTGGACACACTATAAAATTATGCAATATTGCATTTTCACACATTGGTTTTCCATTCAGTTGTTCTTTTTCAGAGTCATGGTCCTTTCATTAACAGTGCCATTAGAAATGAATTCTTCTTCGACCCTGTCTTCTGTTACGCTGTTCTCATCCTGAGAGTTTTCCCCATTGTATTCTTCTTCACTTTCTACCTCCACAAAAGTTTTCAGTAGTTTGGATTCAAAGTCTTGATCTTTAGTTAACACTATCCTAAATTAAAATTGTATTCTGCTATAGTAATTTATAGTTACTTTATACAAAATAAAATGAAAAAACAAGAACTGTAGAAGTCTTATCTTCAAGAAAATATTGCACTCTATCACTAAAATCTCATAAAATTCACAACTGACTCACAGATGCTTGGCTGTGTTTCTATACCAACAAAGAAATGGCAGAAAAAGTACACCACTCGATTAGTCATATCCAACAATGAAGCTAATAAAACTTAGTGGTAACAAAGTGCGGGAGATAATTCTGTAAGCACTTTTGCCAACTGTCATAAAAAATCACAATGTGTTAGTGTTCTAGGGTTAATTCCTAATACTCTCCAAACAGAATGTACATTACCAAAATCTTATATTGAAGAATGAACCCACTCACTAGTACTATTACACTTTTATTTCCATGCAATCAGTGATTATAAATCTCCTTCACCTTCTGGGCTGTTTTCCTGTCCTTCTCTTCTTGCAACAATTGAGCACCACGGTTCTGGAACAGTCTTTCAGGGTTGTACAGCTGATTCTCCACATCCATCACACGCTGCCACATTTCCTGATGTTTTCTAACTAACTCTAGAATTGTCCTAGAAAATATTAAAAATAAATTCTTACGTAAAAGAAATAAGCCTCAATTTGTGCAATAGTATGGTAATAGGACTGCCCTCTTAAGCCAAAAGGATGTTATCTCAACATTTTATTATTTTTCATTACAGCAAGTTTTGTGTATTACAAACTGCACCTACTGTCCATTCCAAGCCAGAGTTCCTTCTGATGTGAACAGAAGCACTGCTTCTGCGTGTCACAAACCCAAGAACACACTCTTACGCCAACGTAAATAGTTCCTTAATACATGAATTGTATTATGAAATATTAGGGCAGGAAAGGTATAGAACTGCACATTTTATTATGGTTATCATAAGAACTCATTGCTAAAGATAATGGGTATATACTAACTGTTAAGAGATTACAAAATATGACTTTCGTCTGCTATTGCGCTAATGCCGAGAGCACCTTGCTTGTTAATACCAACTGTATACATGACTGCCACTCTCTTACATATACGAGAAATGCAGCAATGAATTCCCAGAGGAGCTATCATTCTTCAACAACACTGCGTAACATAGGAAATATCATAAGCGAACAGTCATTCATAATACGCAGTCACATGTGTACTCAGCTCAGGTGAAATCTTGTGATTTAGCCAGTTGGTATTTGAGTTCTAATAGCAATAGTTCAAACACAAAAGTGGGAAACATTTAAAAAGTGGCGAAAAACAAACAATACTTCATACATTCAACTGACTATTAGAAAAACACCCGACACTTGCATTAGTGCATATTATGAAACTAATATCCGATTTTACAGGCGTTTCAGTGAGAAGTGTAACCAAAGCGGCAGGGAATATTAACAGACATAATAGAACATAGAAGAGGAGAATAAAATGTGGGAACTTGTTTTGTGTGCGATAGTGCTGTGGAATTGTGGATAAGCTTGTCATTATTTTGGAGAGTAGTTCTGATTCCGATATGGTAGCTGTCATCTTCGGAGGATTCAGATTTCGGTGTTGCACTTTTGCCTGAGGATTGTGATTAACGTAAGTAAAATGTTAATTTCTGCATACTTATAAAATCGATTGTTACCTCAGTTTGCATTTTGAACTATGATTCTCATGCAGGGCACCTTTTTATAGATTTAAACAATGTTCAACAAGCACGTGAGAGGGGAACAAGCAGCCATTAGGGGCGAGATTGTGAACTGCTTTCGCGCGGATAATACAAAGAGTTTGTTTACAGTGAGAGGCACTCTAGTTTGAAATGGACAGTAGTTGTAAACAGTTTAAGTTCACTGATACATGGACATGACAGTGATGTCACTGCCTACAATTGAACAAAAGACAAGCTCAGTAGTGTTTTGAGTTGCTCAACAGTGAAGTGACAGAGCATGCAATGAAGCCAGCCCTAAACAGAAAGGAATACTTAGACATGATGGAGAAATAGGGCAAAGTGCTAGTGAGACAGCTAGGGTGTGTAGTAAAGACTTCCTATCATCATCATCGTTTGTTAATTTCACTTCATTGATTACATAAGGTTACTGATGTGTTACATTCATTATTAAAATAATTTGAAATGAAGTGTTAACCGTTCAAACTATGGTAGCTGTGTCTTGAGAAACAAATTTCACATTCCATTCCTACTATGATATGTGAAAGAGAGATGGAAAATGGCAGATTCCCATTGTGAATTTGATACACTATCACTCACAGCAGCAGTACCAAATTCCAAGAGCCAGATGAAATTTTGTATGCTGCCAAAAACATGCAGAAAACAGTATAATATAGCATATAATTTAATCATTAACAATGTAAGGCAAAAAATGAGCAAATCACTAAAAGATCAATAAGGCTGCATTCTTGCTACACATGCGCGAATCTGTTGTTCTCATTCCAGATGCTACTTTTCTTAGGTATGAAGCAGATATAATGCATAACAATTACAAAATGGGGACCTTGCTTAAAATGTTGTGTATACTAAAATATTTGTTAACTTAGTTGAAATTCATTAATGAAATTGTAATACTTCTTTATTTGTTCTTAATAATATTTATATGTATTTTGGCTTGTATAAATGTCCTAAATATTGAAGAAAAGAGAAAAAATTACTTATTAGAAAAGGTACATGGTCCACCTAGAAAGAATGCATAATAAGAAAAAATTTATACTGCTTGTTTATAGCTATGGAGGGTAACAAGCCAGCAATGGTTGTCGATTTGTAGTCATGGTAACAAAGGCTTCTATATAAGCTTTTTCTGTAGTGAAGGGGACATCTTGGATATCAGTTGCGTTCAAATCCCTGGATAGGCAACATTGTCATCAATATTACAGATGAACATCTAGTGTTAGAACAGCATGTAAAACATGCCAGTGGGTTACAAAACATTTGCAAAAGTGAATTCCTTGTTATTCTTGTGCAAAATTAATAATTCAGAATAAAATAAAAATTTTCTGAAATTCCGTGGAATCATTTCACATTACAAATAAATAAACAGAGTTTTATTTATGGACGTTCTTTAACTACTATGGTTTTTAGCGTCCCATTCTATATTGAGTGTGAAAGACCGGTAATTTTGCTCAGAGGCTTCTTTATCAGGCTTGAGGTTCTTTTACGTGCCGTAAATGTATGACACGGGACCACTGGCTATACTTCCCTTCCGAAGGGAAGTTTATGCTCGAAAAAATCCATAGCCCTCCGCCGGGTTTGAACCCGCGACCTCAGGAACTAGAGGCTAGCATGGTAACCACTACACCACGGAGGACGACTATTTCATATTACCTTCCTCTACCTCAACCCACAATACATTTTAGAATACTTATAGCTCGTGCAAGTTAGAATTTACAATGCTGTGAGATTTGAACCTACAACTCATGTGAATCATCGCAGAGAGAAATATCGGCACATCTAAATCTCCAACATGGGTGAGCACATTATATTTTAAAGCTACCGCCACAATCAACTTATCAATGTAGAGCAAACTGCAGATAAAATCCTGTTACAGGTGTAGATAGTTTTGAATCAGTCAAGTAATATTTTATTATTATTATTTTACAAATTTCAGGGCTGTCTACAAATACTAATGCCACAAATATTAGAAGTTATTTTATTTTGCTCCTAGGATTTTTACACTGGCCTATGACCTCATTTCAGAAACATACCCACTTGCATAATAAAACTCTTCTTTTAACACTAAACTTGTATCATAAGTGTATTATTTACAACCATAACAAAAAAAATCTGATGTGTTACACTCACATGACTTTCTCTACTCTTGTACAAATTATTTTTACAAACGCTTATTCTCCATCTACTTCATGTTAATCGAGATAAACATTTGCAGACTCTACCTTATTGCTAATTTTCTTGTAGATGTAAGGGGAAAATATATTTACAAGGGCAATACAGAAAAACAGTAGCCTTTAAGCACATACATATCTCTTAATAGCTGGTTGCTAGGTGCAGCACCATTCCCTTTGGCACAGATTATAATTCTTTGCATATCCAAGACAAAAAAATCTGATGTGTTACACTCACATAACTTTCTCTACTCTTGTACAACCTAATTTTAGAAACGCCTATTCTCCATATGCTTCATGTTAATCGAGATATCGAGATGTCAATCTTATTGGTAATTTTCTTGTAGATGCAAGGAAAATATGGTAGCTTTTAAGCGATAGTCAAATATTTTAACGCTGGTTGCTATGTGACGCATTCCATTCTCTTTGCATGTCCAGGACATAAAAAAAATGAATAACGAATTTGAGAAAAAGTATAAGTATTGGAAAATTTAAGGAAATAACAAGCAATATCTCGAAAACGGTTCACTCAACAAAAGAAATGTATATGACATAAGTTGTGTATTTTAACGCGATCTACATTTTTTGTGTAGTAAAATTTTGTCTATCTCTTATGGTTTACCAGTTATGCAAAAGTCGTTCACAATGAAGAATACTTTTGGAGACATTCCCAGAAAATTCGAGATATACATTTCATTTGTCTTGACATTACCCAAAACATGATATTTTCATCAAAATCGTTAGAGCCATTTTTGAGAAAATTAAAATTTTCGAAAAATGTTCCATGTAAAAGGTAGTCTGGGGTGGGGGGATTTTCTTGAAAACCTTCGTGTCGCATCTCTGGAAGATACTGAACCTAAATACCAAGTTTGGTGCTTATCCGATTGTTCGTTTTTGAGTTATGCTGTTCACAGACACACACACAGACATGTTTCCAAAAATGCTTTTTTTGGATTCAGGAGGTCTCAAAACGTGTATTTCCGGTGAAATCTCGGTATCGAATTTTTGGGTGGAATGCAATACTTCCCCTACTTACTATACGTAGTAGAGAAAGTAAAAATGAATAACGAATTCCCATTTGAGAAAATAAGTATTGAAAAATAACAAGTAATATCTCGAAAATGGTTCACTCAACAAAAAAATGTATATGACATAAATTGTGTATTTTAACGCAATCTACATTTTTTGTATAGTAAAATTTTGTGTATCTCTTATGGTTTACCAGTTATGCAAAAGTCGTTCACAATAAAGAATACTTTTGGAGACATTCCCAGGAAATTCAAGATATACATTTTATTTGTCATAAAAATATCTTAAACATATGATATTTTAATCAAAATTGTTAGAGCCATTTTTGAGAAAATTAAAATTTTCAAAAAATCTTCCATGTAAAGGGTACTCTGGGGTGGGGGGATTTTCTTGAAAACCTTCGTGTCGCATCCATGGAAGATACTGAACCTAAATACCAAGTTTGGTGTTTATCCAACTGTTCGTTTCTGAGTTATGCTGTTCACAGACAGACACACACACACACACGGACATGTTTCCAAAAATGCTGTTTTTGGATTCAGGAGGTCTCAAAACATGTATTTCCGGTGAAATCTTGGTATCGAATTTTTGGGTGGAATACAATACTTCCCCTACTTACTATACGTAGTAGAGAAAGTAAAAACACAGCATAACTATACAGTTTCAAGGCAAGTAGTATAGACTTTTCAAATTCAGTGTCTTAAACAGGAAATTCCTGTTTAAAATATGCTGTGTATGCCATTCAATTGTTTATGCTCAATACAGGCCCTAAACTTAAATGTCATAGTATATTTTCATTTTGATTTTGCATTAACTGTGTGTGAATTTTTAGGGTTTGTATATAAAATCATACAGAATCTTTCCACTTGTAAAAAAAATTCAGCTTCTTCTACCACAAGCTGCATAAATAACTATTTAATGCAGCTGATCAAGAGGCACATAGTCGTCTACGTGGTCTAGGGGTTCCACACTAGCCTCTAGTTCTCAAAGTCGCAGGTTCAAACCCAGCAGGCTATTTTTCAGGCATAAAAATCCTTAGCATGGCTTCCTTTGGAAGGGAGGTAAAGCCGGTGGTCCATATTGTAGATTTATGGCACGTAACAGAACCTCAAGCCTGATAAAGCGGCCTCTGAGCAAAATTTCTGGTATATCACGCCCAATATAGAATGGGATACTAAGAACCACAGTAGTTAAAAAACATCCTTAACTAAAAACTCAATTTTAAGAGACACATAGTAAATGCCATTAATGCCTAATAATATAAATCAGATCAAAGTTTAAAATTTGGCTTGATTTTCAATTGCCTTTAGTCAAATCTATTATCTTTGAACTTAGTCAGTTATCCAATAGTGCTGACAATATTTGTAGCTTATATTAATAACGCCATAAGAATATAACTGAACTTTATTTTAAAATCAATCTGAAATCTTCACTGATTATAGTGCCAAAAAGCATCATACTTGTTGTTGTGGTAATATCTCTTCAGAGTATGGATTTCATCTAAGTGACGGTCCAGAAGATGCTGATTGTAATCTTCTGAGGTGAATTCCTGAAATTCTAGTCTTTCATCGTTGTTGAAAAAACACTTGTCCCACCACTGCATCAATTCATTCCTTACTCTTATAACTTTTTGTTTTATTACATGGTTTCTTTCTTCTTCTACCTTTTGTGTGAAGAAAGTCTGCAACATAAAAAAAAAAAAATGTATTAGACACTTCACCATTAACATTTTGCTTTACCTATCTCTTGCTTGAAATTAGGTTTTATTTCCCTATGTTATAAAAATGAATGGGGACTAATAGGGGACTTTAGGGTCTGGAAGTGTCTTAGGAGTAAAATATCAAAGTAATGGACATATGGACAGTTTACCTAGTACCAGGGATGCCAACTCATACCATAATTATGGGCCATAAGATAGTTTGAATGTTTGTTCAATGAAGACTGAGTTAGTTTGAAAGACTGTTGAGTCAGTTTGTAACACCAACTTCACTATTTAAAATTCAATTTTGGACCATGTTTCAGAAGCAATTGTTTCCATCTTCAGCCTTGGTCTGATTGGTAACACTGGAGACATAATTACTGGTGTTGGTTGCCAAGGTGGATCTGGTTTCCTTGTGATGAGATTACTGAGGCTATTTAAAGGCAGGATTTCGAAATTCCATGTTCTTTCCGTTTTATGTGTATGTTTTCCCAAACTTTTAGTTTAGCAGACATACTCACATTTCTATATAATGTAACTTTTGGATTAATGTTAAGGTTGGCAGTGCAAAAACGGTTTGCTATGGCAGATTTTTCTATTTGTTGCTGGTAATGCAACTGAAATATTTTCTTCTGCTTTCAATGTTTGTTTTTGTTTTTCCTACATACACTAGGTTACAATTTTTGCAGTTGATTAAGTAGATGCCTGATTTTTGTTCTGGTGGTATTTTATCTTTCAATGGAGAAGCAAGCAAATTCTGTATTGTATATTTGTTCTGTGGAGCTAAAGTTATGTTGTATTTCTTGAAAAGCTTGCTGAAGATGTAGTTTAGACTAAGATGGCAAGTGAATTTTACAAATTCGCATTGTGATTCTTGTGTGCAGAGGGTAATGTTTTTACCGTTACAAAAAAAAAAAGTCTGAAAAAAACATTACCCTCTGCACACAAGAACCATGATGACAAATCACTTACCATCCTAGTCTAAACTACAGCTTCAGCAAAATTTTCAAGATATACAACATAAATTCTGCTCCACAGAATAAATACATCATGCAGACTTTGCTTGCTTCTCTAGTAAAATATAAAATACCACGAGAACAAAAATCAGGCATCTACTTAATAAATGCAAAAACTGTAACCTGTGTATGTAGAAAAAAACAAATAGAAACACTGAAATCAAAAGAAATGAACATTTCAGTTGGGCACCAGCAAACAAATAGAAAAATCTTATGTGTTATGCTCACATGACTTTTTCTATCGACTCTTGTACAAACTATTCTTACAAATGCTTATCCTTCTATCTACTTCACGTTAATCAAGATAAACATTTGCAGAAATTGTCTTACTGCATATTTCCTTGTAGGTACAACGGGATTAGAGAAATACAATAGTGTTTAAGCAATAGTCAAATATTTTAAGAGCAGGTCGCTATATAATGGCTTTGAAATTCCATTCTCTTTGCATGGCCATAGAAGAGAGGGCGGAAAAAAGATTTCCCATTTGATAAAAGTATAAGCATTTTAAAATGCAAAGCAATAACAGGGAATATCTCAGAAATGGTTAACAAAAAATTTATTTGACATTGTGTGTTTAAACAAGATCTGCATTTTCTGTGTATAAGATTTTGTTTTTCTTAGGGTTCAAAGTTATGCAAAAGTCATTCAGAATGAAGAGGATTTCAGAGACAATTCCCAGAAAATTCTAAACATACATTTCATTTGTCATTAAAATATCTTAAGTATATGGTATTGTAAACAAAATCCTTAAAGAGCCATTTTTAAGAAAATAAAAATGTTCAAAAAATTTGCCATGTAAAAAATAGTTTGGGGTGGAGGGTTTTACTTGAAAATCTTCGTGTCACAACCTTGGAGATACTGAATTTAAATATCACTTTAAATCGAATTGAATTGAATCAGGCATTTTTCTTTTTCATTTAAAAATAGTTTAGGCGGCGCCGTCGCCGAGTGGTTAGACCGCTCGCCTTCCACCGAGGCGGCCCGGGTTCAATCCCAGGGACCTGCATGTGGGATTTGTGGTGGACGAAGCGGCGTCTGGGCGGGTTTTCTCCGGGTTCTCCGGTTTCCCCCGCCATTCATTCCACCAACTGCTCCATCATCACATTTCCTTTCATCCATTTCACCAACATTTCGTTTCATCTACTTCCTTCATCCCATACCAGGCATCGGGCTGATCCCCCATCCTGGCTGTTCTGTCTGATCCATGAGTGTCTGCTCCTCGACGGGCCTCTGACCCCAGGCACCCGCCTGTAAGTCCTGGGGGGTGTAAGTCCTACATAAGAGGAGGGTAAACAGATAATGAATGAATGAATTTAAAAATAGTTTAAATTTATTGGTTTAACACTAATCCTGCATGGGATAATTACCTATTGATGTGAAACTAAGCAAAACCCCAAGTTTGGTTTTTAACCGAATTTGTATTTTTGAGTTACCTGTTCAGCCTTTTTTTTGGGGGGGGGGGATTCAGGGAGCCTCTAAACATACATTTCCAATGAAATCTCGACAACAAATTTTTGGATGGAATACAATACTTCCCCTACTTACTATACATAATTGAGAAAGTAAAAATCAGCAAACCATTTTTGGACTGCAAAACATGACATCAATCCAAAAGTTACATTGAGAAACATTAGTATATCTGCTGAAATAAAAGTTTGAGAAAATATCCACATCATAAAAAGCAAAGAACACATAATGAATTTTGAAATCCCGCCCTTAAATAATCTCCGCAATTTCATCACAAGCAAACCAGATGATGCCACCTCAGCAACCAACACCATGTCTCCAAGGCTGAAGATGGAAGTAACTGTTTCTGAAGCATGTTCCAAAATCGAATTTTAAGTAAGTGAAGTAACAACTCAGCTATCTTTCAAGTTATTGTTTCACTTCACTGTTTCCAACCTCTAATCTGTAAAATAATATAATAATATCCCTATCATATTAGTCACAACAATAAAAGTGCCGTGCCTTGTGACTCTAAAATTATGGTAAGCAGCAACACACTGATAGCACAAAAAGGTACGGCAAATAAGTATGACTTTGCTATAATGTATCACAATGTTCAGAGTAGGTTTAATAAATTCATAGAAGTTGAAATATTTTTAAACAATCACGAAAACATTCAGGTGTGCTGTTTTACTGAACATTGGATCAAAAGCAATTATTTAAAGTTAGATCAGGTTATATTCTCTATGTTATTGCTGATATTTACTGCCGAGAAAATTTTACACATGGGGGCAGCATAATACTTGTTAAGAAGAGGATAAAATACAAGAGGTATGTTAAAACAGCAAATCTAAATACAAAAAAAGAAAATCGAGCACACCATTACTGAAATCAAAGTTGTTTATTGTATGTATATATCGTCCCCCAACAGGTAATCACTGTGTGTTTCTTGAAAAACTAGAAACAGTCGTAAAATCATTAAAAAGACATGCCAAACGAATTATAATTGTTGGTGATTTCAATATCGATTTTTTGAAAGATAGTCACTCCCTACAAAACTTGAAACATTTACTACAATTTGGATAACTTTGTTCAGAACGCTACAAGAATAACCAGCTCTTCAAGCACATCAATTAACGTTATGAGACTTGATCAAACAACCGAAAAGCTCCAGCTAGCAAATAACACCGATTCTCTGATCATAATGGTATAATTTTAACCTTAGCAGACTTGTTAAACCCAAATGACAACACACTCAAGATAATACACAAAGGCTATTTACCAAGGAAAATATGCAATACTTTAACTCATTATTAGAAAAAGAAGATTGTGTGGATGTCTACACTGAATTAAGTGTAGACCTTAAATCTTCTAAATTCATGAAAACGTTTATGCATCAATAAAAAAGAATACATCCACAAGAGTAAAAAATGGATCATAAAAGGAATCATAAATTCTAGTAAGCAGATGCAATGCCTATTCAATATAAGCAAAATAAATAAAACTGATGAATTCATTAAATATTTCAAATGGTATAAGCAAATTTATCACAAGGTAATAAAGACAGCAAAAAAACATTGATGAGCAGGTTTGAATTTCGTCAAATAAAAACAAGACTATTTGGAACATAATTAGGAGCGAAACTGCCAATTCTAAACCTGACACACAAAAAAATATAACCTTGATAGTAAATAATGTAATATATGAAAATCCAGTCTAAGTAGCAAATATCTTTAATAATCATTTCAACACTGCTGCAGATAGAATGCTACCATCCCAAACCAATATCAAACTAAATAGAAACAATAAAAGTATATACCTTATGCCGGTAACATATGAGAAAATAATCAAAATAGTTCAATCTAAAAAGAACAGTTTTTCAGCTGGACCAGACGAAGTACCAGAATGTTTAATTAAACAAAGCATAAGCTATACTGTCAATCCCATACTCGATATATGGAATAGCTCAATTACTTGAGAAATATTTCCAGAGAACCTGAAAGCGAGTAAAATTGTCCCCATATTTAAAAAAGACGATCCAAACAATGGTGACAATTATAGGCTGATATCCCTCATATCAGGATTTTAAAAAATACTGGAAACGGTAATATATAATTGAATCTCGCCTTTTCTATAAAAATATGTGTTTAGTGATCAGCAAAATGGCTTTAGAAAAAACAAAAGTATAACAAATGAATTGTATTCCTTCAAAAAGCAAACAATTGAGGGAATTGACGACAATAAGTCTGCAGTTGAAGTATTTATGGATCTAAGTAAAGCATTTGACTTGATTGACCACAATATCTTATTATCTAAATTAGAATCATAAGGAATATGTGGTTTAGCACATTCTTGGTTCAAATCATACCTAAATAAAAGGGCACAGGTTACATCTCTAAGTAACGAAAATAATGGTAGAATTAACTCTGACTTAATAGTAAAATGTGGGGTTCCTCAGGGCTCAAATCTTGGTCCTCTTTTGTTTCTAGTTTACATAGAAGATTTGTCCATTAACATACCTCATGCTACAACAATACTGTATGCTGATGATACAAGCTGCATACTAAGGGAAAATTCACATGCAAAATTGCAACAGGCAGAAGTAGTTATGACTATTTTAATGGAATGGCTCACCGCAAACAAGCTGATATTAAATACTAATAAATCCCAGTGTATGAGCTTTACCCTATCCAATAGAGAGACTAAATGTTGATCCAATGATCACCTATAATAACAAATTAATTCAGTGCACATCGGAACCTAAATTCTTAGGAATATCTATAGACAAATCTTTAAACTCGAAATCACACATTCGCAACATTACAACAAAAATTAACAGAACTCATTATATAATCTCTGTACTAAAAAACATATGCAATCTCAGTACACTAAAGATAATTTATTTTGCATGTGTTCAGTCAGCTCTTGCATATGGCATTATCTTGTGGGGAAATTCAGTAGACATTAATACTCTCTTTGTAACAGAAAAGAAAATCATATGAAAAATGTTTTATCTAAATAAGTCTGCCCACAGTAAAATCCATTTTAAACAAAATAACATACTCACCTTACCTTGCATATATATACTACTGTCTGTGACTTATGAGTTCAGCTTTGTCCTTGGGGTTGATGTAAGCGAACCTGAGAAAGCGTTGTGTTATTCTTTCCTATCGCTTTATTGTTTTACACCCTGTTCCAAAGGTACTTATCCTTTCTTTCAGTGACAACAAATATTAGGCGAAGTAACATCAATAGTACATTATTACCGCATCAAAAAAAAAACAATTATGATCATACTTTCAATAAGTGAACTTGTAAAGCCTGTATACATGTAAAACAGTATATTTATGACAACATAAATGTGGAATGTTATTTTACTAATCTGATTAATCCAAAGGGTGTGCAAGATCTGATGCAGACGATTCGGAGTCCGAGTCATCGGATGATATCCCTTTTTGCTCATCAGAAGAACTGTCGTTTGCATTTGAAATAATAATCTGATCGATCACATCAGAAACCGCACGATCCTTGGACCAGTAACCATCTTCTAATTTTCTAACTGGGTGATATCCTAACCAGTGTTCTGCAGGTACCACAGAGATTCCTTCGTTGGTTAAACTCAATAAACAAGATAACGAAAATTCGCCAGTAACATTGTGCTCCCTTATGTAGTGCTTTACTGTCGCCCATGCAAGTTCAATGGGATTAAGATCGCAATTGTAAGGTGGCAAATACAGAGTGGAGTGTCCATGTGCAATGAGGATGCGGTCAATCTTAAATACCTTTTCTCTTGGTTTGGTCATTTCTATCAAAGAAAAAAGTTGATGCTTTAGCATGCTTTCTTCACAATGAACTGCATTTTTCTGAAGCCATGACATCATGTTAACTTTAGTGTCGTATTTATTTGGGGGCTTATTGATCTGAATGGTGTGATAAGGAGCATTATCTAGAATGATTACAGATTTTTCCGGAAGGTTTGGAATCAAGCGTTCATTCACCCATCGTTCGAAGTTGACACCGTTCATTTGCCCATGGTAATCACCTGTTACTGATCCTGCCTTGTAAATCAGCAATGCTCCAGAAATAAATCCATTCTCGGAGCATGCGTGAACAACACTGAGTCTGTTTCCTGCACTACCATCAGTAAGCACCCTTGTGATCCCATCAGCTTGTCAACATTTCTTGAATGTTAAATTACTGTCCATCCAAGTTTCATCCAAATAAACGATATCCCTGCCTTGTCTTCAGTATTCTCTTAGCTCGGCAAAGTATTTGGATCTCCATTCAACAATTCTTGGCTTTTCGATTAAGATTGTTCGCTTACCTTGGCACTTGCGCCATCTAAATCCCAATTTCCGAATAACTCTCCTTAAAGACTGTACCCCCCAAGGAAATTGTATCTTACTTCTAACTACAGGAAGTAACTTTCTGCATGTTGGAAGTATCTTTTTATTGACTAGAAGTCCATTATTGTCCGCTTAATGACACACATGTCGAAATCGTCTATATTTAGTTTCTTTCTGGATTTCGAGGTCTTGTCTTGCCTGGAGTGCGTAAAGGGCTTCCTTCTGTTCTCTTCACACTTTCTTGTCATATATTCTTAATTGTTCCCACAGACACACCACAATAATTTGCTGTTCTCTCATGCGCTCGCGAAATCGGCAGAATTAGTTGTTTCTGCTCTGCTTCCTTTTTGCATTGCTCATTTACATGGTTTATTATTTCGCGAGCATCGCTATGAATGGTTTTTCCCTTTTTCCGAAAGTTAGCCATTTCACTAATGAATTATATTAATTCGACACTCGCGATACAACACGTTTAACACTGTAGCATCCACTGACACTGCCTGCAGTAAGACTGCACTTGTTGACAATATTTTTGAACTGTTGGTGTTACACTAACTACACCTTACGCAAGAAGCTCCCCAGTCCACTGCACGCTTGCAGTTCAAGGACAAAGTCAATCTCGTGGGTCACTGACAGTAGAAAGTCTTTGCTTGATAAATAGTAATATACAACAATTTTACTCAAATAATGCAATTCATAATCATAGTACTAGAACCAGCAGTAAAATTTACCTACAAGCAGCCAGAGCAATTAAAAAGGTCGATTCAATACTGCATACCGGCATCCAAATGTATAACTCAATAACCAATGAAATCACAAACACCCAGTTAGATTTAGAAAGAAGGTCAAAAAGTTCTTAATCAACCAATTTTTTTATAATATACAGGAATTCAATGAATTTTTCACTAATTGTAAATAATGTTATCTCTATTGCTAAATGTTAAGTCTATAATTGTAAAATTTTGTATGATGAAGCCATGAAATTGTAACAAATTTCCAAAAGGTGAATAAAGCGTGTGTCTCTCTCTGTCTCTGCGTGCGTGCGTGTGTGTATGTAAAATGAAATTAATGTATATCTCGCAGAACTCCCTTCTAACTCACAAATGTTGCCTTATTGAATTTTGCAACCAAACCTGACTCCTATCTTAAACCTAAGCTGTAGATAAAATTAAAACAAAAACATTTCCTTTTCCCCCAAGCTGATATTGCATTCTTTCATGATGCAACAACATCAGATGTCACCTCTTGACCCTCTGACATGATATTTGTGCGGCAAACAGCAGACCTATAAGATATTTGGTTTCATTGTCAGTCCTTTCATTCGTGCATTTACAATCCAACTGTTAGTCTTTAGTTACAGTAGAGTTTAGTTTCAAATAAACCGTATGGTTGGAATTGTATTGTATTATTGTAAAATGTGTAATTTGGGAAGCAAGAGTAAAGATGGAAATGTGAAAAGAGAAAAAGCTGCAAAATACCCCTCACCAAAAAAAAATTAGGGGTGATAGTTCAATAAATTAACACGCTGACTACAGAAGTATAATAAAGACTGAGAACAAAAGTTGGCATTCCGTGGTTGGATTACACCTGTAAAAGACGATGTGTTTCTAGCTCAATGTGTGTTGTGTAAATCTACTTTTACAGCAGAACTCTCAGTAGTGAAAATCCATGAGCAAGGTGCTAATCATCGGAAATTTAAAATTCACCTACCGACAGTAGAAAAAGAAAACCTTTTGAAATATGATGTGCTTTTTCTGGCAGAATGCAATGTTGCTCTGCAACCTGCACCTAAACCAATTGCTCTTGGTGAGAGTAATTATTGTAACTCTGAAATAGCAAAGTCAGTTAAATTAGGCTACAAATATTGTGAAAAATGTGGTTAGTAAGTGTACTACTGAATTTCAGCATCATAATTAGTGAGTCCACCAATATTAGCAACGTGAAAAGTTTGTACATTTGTGTAAGGTATTATAGTGACAAAACATACATAAATTAAAAACAATCATGTTTCATGTTACATTCACATGATTTTCTCTACCCTCTATCATATATTAGTGGGTATATAGGTCTCGCCTATATAGTTTAGAAGTAGATGTGACCTGTTCAATAGCTTGTGCCCACCTTCCCGCTCCTCGACGGTGTTTTACTTATATAGGCGAATCGCGTAGGAAACAAAACAAACATAGCCATTTTTACGTTGAAGAAGATGTATAGAGGGAACTGCCAACCTAAATGAAAATCCACCAGAAATGCGATGCGCTGTTGTAGTAGTGTTTTTTCTTCTTCTTGATTTTCTTCGTGTTATTCCCGCTGAAAAAACGTAACGCATTCAAAGACTGGCTGCACCATGCACTAATTGAAAGCAGCAAAAGAATATGCACCAAAGTTTTAAGTTTGTAATAGTTTTTGTCAAAGTATATTATATTAAGAGGTTATTTCCATTGTAATAACAGTGTAATAAAGAAGTTGCTTTACCGTAAGTGGTAGATAGTTAACGCAAGCTTACATAAAAAGAACCCTAACCTAAGGCTAACCTTCCGTGAATTCAGAAACGTAAGCTTATATAAAAAGAAGTAATCCTAACCTAACCTCCCATGAACCAGAAAAGTAAGCTTAGGAACGCACGCGAGCAAAGCTCGTGTGCTTTGATATAACCACTGGTAACAAATTTAAACAAGGTTATATATATAAAAGTAAATCAGAAGCCTAAGCTTATATTAAAACAAAAGTAACCTATACTTCCGTGAATTCATAAACCTAAGGTTATATAAGATCCCTCGGCTACGCCCTGTGGTCGTAGTTGCTGCACTTTGGTGGCATAAATTATTCATATGTTGCCAGTATTGCGTATGACATTGAGTGACATCTGTTGGAAATATACGACATCGTCATCGCTGTGGGGGTTACAACTAGAGCATAATGTCCAGAATAAAGATTTGGTTACTGAACACAACAAACCTGAGACCCTCTTACTAACATGTTTGTTAAGACGGGTTTCCACTGCGTCAAAATCAACTCGTAACACTCAACACTAAACATAAACAAGTTCAAAAACATGTAATGTGAAACATGTTGAGTCATACGTGTAGTTGGAATTCTCATCAACATTCTTATTCTAAGTTATTTATGTGCAAATCATATATTCATATTCACCTCCAAATGTTTTATTATTACTTCTCTTCGTTCTTCTCTATATTCTTTACCAATTTCCTCTGCATTCCAGCACCTTTCTAATTGTAGGAACCCATTTTCTACGATTTTGTATACATTTTCCATCTCTCTGAAACCATAAGCATCAAAGAGATAATATACCATTAATCTACTCTTAATCACTCACTCAAGCCTGTTTCTTAAACTATAAATGGTTATGTTATACTTTAAATTACTGTGTTTAATGGGATTTAAAAACAAACAAAAAGCAAGGTAAAACAGTGGAATAGGTATATGTTTTTCTTATTGTTACGGCATGCATTTTCCATGCATATCTGATTAAGGTTGAGATATTTCATTCAGAACATTGTATTCAGTACCTTTTTCGGTATGATGCCATTGTAATATGAACCACTTTATTAGTTGCTTCGATAACCAAAGAAGGACTTCATCCTTCAACCGGAGACAAAAACAGCCAACATCATATTTTCATTCATTACGCATTATATAAAATATATTATAAAAATCCTTATTCGCAACTGCTTCTAAATCAAACTCACGCACATTTATCAGTTCAAATGTTTGGCCAACATTGACACTCTTTTGCACTTCTTTCTATAGCAGTAAATCTGGTTGGAAAAAGTAAATATAGTAGATTGTGTAGGAAAAATGAATTATCATGAATGAATTACAATATCGTTCATTATGCTACCAAAAAAATCTTCATCCGAATCCTCACAGAACAGGCGAATCCTCACTTGCCTACCGTTATAGTTATCTTATGTTGGACACCTTGATAGTGCTTCCGCCATATATTTATACCATATGGTGCTGCGATCTGACGGGTACATTGTAAAGCACTGAAGTGTTTTTCAAAAACAATCTGTCATAATATTTACTTTCTCTAATACTTATCTTTACCTGCATTACGTAGGGAAGGTACTGCACTCCACCCAACAATTTTATATCGATTTCACCAGAAATACACGACTTGGGGCTCCCAGAATCCAAAAAGGGCATTTTTAGAAAGGGGACCGTGTGTATCTGTCAATCTGTTTCTGTGGACAGCATAACTCAAAAAGCGAAGTCTATTAAATATCAAACTCGGTATTAATGTTCAGCATCTTCCAATGATGAGACACGAACATTTTCATGAAAATCTCATCGCCTTAAAAAAAATCATTTTTTATTTTCTCAAAACTGGCCGTAACGATTTTGATAAAAGTACCATACATTTAAAACATAAAATGACGAAGAACATTCTATATTGAATTTTCGGAAAATAGCCTGTAAAGTTCTCTTCATTCTGAATAGTTTTTGTATAGGTGATTGGTAAACCGTACCGTAAGAGATAAACAAAATAGTATGGCACAAAAAACATAGATCTCGTTAAGGTACAAGTTAATGTTAAATAACATTTTCTTGTGGCGTTATCCATTATTGGTATGAATTTTCAAAAACATACTTTTAACCAGAGGTGGATCCAGGATTCTTTTAGGGAGGGGATAACAGATTTTTCCTTTTTGCTTCATGTACATAGTAGGTAGAGAGGGTATCGCATTCCACCCAACAATTCTATACAAAAATTTCACGGAAATATGTGTTTTAAGACCCACAAAAAAGAGCATTTTTAGAAAAAGGTCAGTGTGTGTGTGTGTGTGTGTGTGTGTGTGTGTAAACAGCACAAATAAAAAAAATCTGATGTGTTACACTCACATGACTTTCTCTACTCTTGTACAATCTATTTTTACAAACGCCTATTCTCCATATGCTTTATGTTAATCGAGATATCGAGATGTCAATCTTATTGCTAATTTTCTTGTAGATGCAAGGGGAATATGGTAGCTTTTAAGCGATGGTCAAATATTTTAACGCTGGTTGCTATGCGGCGCATTCCATTCTCTTTGCAAGTCCAGGACATAAAAAAATGAATAACGAATTTGAGAAAAAGTATAAGTATTGGAAAATTTAAGGGAATGACAAGCAATATCTCGAAAACGGTTCACTCAACAAAAGAAATGTATATGACATAAGTTGTGTATTTTAACGAGATCTACATTTTTTGTGTAGTAAAATTTTGTCTATCTCTTATGGTTTACCAGTTATGCAAAAGTCGTTCACAATGAAGAATACTTTTGGAGACATTCCCAGAAAATTCGAGATATACATTTCATTTCTCATGACATTATCTTAAACATATGATATTTTCATCAAAATCGTTAGAGCCATTTTTGAGAAAATTAAAATTTTCGAAAAATGTTCCATGTAAAGGGTAGTCTGGGGTGGGGGGATTTTCTTGAAAACCTTCGTGTCGCATCTCTGGAAGATACTGAACCTAAATACCAAGTTTGGTGTTTATCCGACTGTTCGTTTTTGAGTTATGCTATTCACAGGTGCAACAACTGGAATTAAAATTAGAATAGGATGTTTTGTGTATTCTAAGCGGCAAATGTGTAGTGACATGAGAATTAATGACCATATTTGATATTACCGTTACAGGCCATTACAAAAAGGGGTTTCCAGTTAAGTTCTAAATTGGGAGATGTTGCTCTCGTTTGGAAACCGCTCAAATTTACCACCAGATAAAGGTAAAGATAAAGGTACGTATCATGATGAGGCCCCAATCGATCCCTTGTGCTTCCAATGTGACCTCTGGGAGGGAAGAATGAGGGGAGAGACCCGAAGGGCGACCAGATTCACTGCCGACGGACGCAAGCATGGACGGGGTTCATAACGTTTCCAGATAGAACGCATCCACGACACCCGGTCCCAGGTCCGCAAACCACCAACCTTCAGGGTCCCCCGGAGCCCCTCGCTGAGGAGAGACCTAATTGAGCAGTACCGCAGCGACGACAGGGAAGAAACCTTTACAGAGCGTAAGCCACCGCCCAACCACAACGCGCCGCACACCGTCGCCTGAACCTACAACCCTGAAACAAATGACAAGGAAGATGATGGGTACAGGAATTGAGAGGAAGGAAAGTCTTGGTAGAAGATGAACCACCCCAGCATTCGCCTGGCGACCCGGGGAAACAACGAAAAACCCATGGGCCAGAGTGGACGGTCGCCGGGGATCTATTTCGGGGCCTCCCGAATGCGGATCACAAACGTAACTGCCTGAGCCAACCCGCTCGGTAATTAACCGCCAGAACGAAAACATGCCCCCGATATCTTAACATAGTTGTACTCACGCCATCTAAAGTACAGTTTCTGTTACTGTCACCTTTGGCGATATTGTCTTAACAGTAAGGCATGTGGCGTAAATATGCCGCTACCAGTGTTACGATTAGGAAGTGTCTCGTTTCGCCAACGTAGAAGGATGCCACAACTTCATTTGCTATCAATTTTTACATTTTTTAGCAAGGGGAGGTTCCAACCCCTAAAACTCATCCCTAGCTCCTCTGTCGTGAAGTTCTCTTGTATAGCTGGTAAACGTTTGGTATTTATCCGACTTTTCGATTTTGAGTTATTTTGTTCACAGACACACACACACACACACACACACACACACACACACACACACACACACACACACACATGCGGAATGTTTTCTAAAAACGCTTTTTGTATTCAGGGAGCTCAAAACATGTATTTCCGGTGAAATCTCTATATAAAACTTTGGATGGAATGCAGTCCCTAGGTAGTGGTGCAGAAAGTAAAAAACACTTTGGCATAATATATTAACATTTTGCATCTTCCATTTCTTTTATGTTGTGCATATATAGTAAAATCTGATGTGTTGCACTAACATGACTTTCTCCACTCCTGTACAAACTATTTTTACAAATGCTTATTCTCCACCTACTTCATGTTAATCGAGATGCTAATCTCATTGCTAATGTTCTTGTAGGTGCAAGGGGAATATGGTAAGCTTTAAGTGATAGTCAAATCTTTTAAGAGCTTGCATGTCCAGAACGATAAGAAAAAAAAATCCATTAGGGAATTCCCATTTGAGAAATTTTGTATATGGCATAAATTATCTTTTAACGAGATCTACATTTTTTGTACAGTAAAATTTGTCATATATATTTTTTTTGTTGAATGAACCATTTTCGAGATATTGCTTGTTATTCCCTTAAATTTTTCAATACTTATTTTCTCAAATGGGAATTCGTTATTCTTTTTTTTATCTTGGATATGCAAAGAGTTTTAATCTGTGGTAAAGAGAATGGTGCTGCACATAGCAACCAGCTATTAAGAGAGATGTTTATGCTTAAAGGCATAGTATTTCTATATTGCCCTTGCAAATACAAAACAAGGGCAACATAGTACGCCTTAAGCGATAGTCAAATATTTTTAGAACTGGTCGCTATGTGTAAAATGTAATTCTCTTTGCATGTCAAAAGATCGTTTCTGCAAATGTTTATCTCGATTAGATAATATGAAATAGATAGAGAATAGGAGTTTGTAAAAATAGTTTGTACAAGTGTAGAGAAAGTCATGTGAGTGTAACACAGATTTTTTTTTGTCCTGGTAATGCAAAGAGAATGGAATACTCCACATAGCAACCAGCTCTTAAAATATTTGACTATCGCTTAAAGCCTACCAATTCCCCTTGCATCTACAAGAAAATTAGCAATAAGATTAACATCTCGATTAACATGAAGTATATGGAGAATAAGCGTTTGTAAAAATAGTTTGTACAATGGAAAACTTCCGTAGTAGAGAAAGTAAAAATGGTGCAAGAATATCATGACCGTACCCATCAGAATTCACTGAAAAATACGGGCCCTGTTATCCGTTCTGCTGTTACGATATACCATACACCGATTTTTACATCATGCAACGGAACTTCGTGAATTAAATGAGGATTCTCTGTGCTCCAATACCTATGTTCTGTGAGGCAACATGATCATTTGAATGAAACCATGCCTCATGAGAAAATTATTAAATGTGCACCGTCAACGATATTTTGTAAACGCCAGTTGAAGAAATTTACTCGTTTTTCGTGAGGTTGTAATTGTGAACTATAATTACTCTATAGGGTTTAAATCTCAAAAGTTTAGCAGCTTTATGAATAGAAGGTTTCGAAACATCCACTTGCTGTGCAACATATCTTAAGAGACTTCTTTGGAGAGCGTTTGAATGATGCAGCAATTAGTCAATTGTTTCCTTCGTTTGAGCATGTATTTTCCGCTGCTTAGATTTAGCGTTGTCCTAAACTTATTAACCAGACCTCTAACAATTTCTCACCTGGAACTGCAATACTAGTAAATTACTCCTGAAATTGTTTACACACCTGTCTACATGATTCGGTTTTTACGTATGTATCGTACATAAAAGTTCTTTGTCAAGCGCAAATGTTTCGGTAGACATTACAGTCAACTAATAACAAGACAAGAACAGCAACAATAATAAGAATACGTACTCTAAAGTAATTCACATACAACACAGATGTCTTGAATAAACTTTCACTTTGAGTTGCACAATGAACAAGCTCCAGTCTTTACAGTTGGAACTGAATTCAGGAACTGGCAGTATAATACTGCTGATAAACGTAGCCTTGAGTGGGTCATTCGCATTAATGTGCTCCGGAAAAATACCAAGGTCACTTGCAGTGAAAGCGAATACGCATATACGCAATAGTGGCCCGGCTATAAATCGAACGCTTGGTATTAAGGTGTGACGATCAAGAATGATACCTATGGCGTTGGCTTCCAGTCATAGGCATAACTAAGCAGGGGTGATGTAAGTGTTGTTTGCTCCCCCTGCATATTTGCAATTTAACAATTTATTTTGAGTTACTTTAAGTCAAAGAAAAAATTGATTTTACATTTAATTAGTAAGAGTAGTTTCCAGCTGAAATTTGCCGCAGTACCGCCTCCTCATTCAGAAATAGTTCTGGTTCGTAATGCCTGCAACTCGCGGCTTACCTTTCTGCAGTCTCCGCGTAAACACCGGATGTTTGTCGTGGTCTGCATCTGGATTTTGATGTCGCGGTCACCTGTTTCTACTCTCTATCCTCGGCTAGCTGTAGTAATTACAGGAAGATGTGTAAGAGCAGGGACTTTTCCTCGGTAAAGGAAACGTAGATCTCAGGTGTGGTAACGAAGCAAAATAAACGTGCTTCAGTTTCGAGAGGATAACACCGCTGTTTTCTGCATTTGTCACTTTTAGTAATTCACAACACTGATCACTCTGATACTGTCGCCGTTAAAACACTGTCTACTGTTGAAACGCGGCGCTAATACGACGCGAAGTTTGTACCTTTTCAAATCCCTTTACTTATAGCGACTCTTGTACATAGCTAACCCTGTTTTAATCCACGAACTTTTAGCGCGACACCTCTTAATTATCCGGCGGCATCATTCTTTGCCTGCGGTTTAGAAGCAAATGCCCGATGTTTGTGTTAGCAAACCTATTTATTGTTGCGGGCTTCTTGAGCTTGTTGTCGCCGTTCACGGCGAATTATAGTACAAAAAGACAATGGCTCTACCCCTCGCTGTACGAACAATACTTTTTATACCAGAGAAACATCGTAAAACTCACTTGGTGCATTCGGAACCACTTTTCCTCCATCTAAAATATCTCCTCATGGACAGTATTTTAACATAGCACTTAAAATATTTCCATTAAACAACTTGTTACTTCTTTAATATTAGTAACACAAATACAAACAATATCATTAAATCACCCTGCTTAAGCTACACAAGTAGTAAAAAAAAAATAGATATGCATAGCATAATTTACTTTCACTAAATACTAATGATTCAAATTAGTAATAATTCCTTAGCTCGGGCTTGTTGGTCTAGAATTGCCGTTTCAAATATCTTTGCTTTATTAGGCTTTTATCGCAATTACCTTATGACAAAGCGATCAGGTATTGACCTTGGCGATTCAGTGCCAGTGTATATTTTATTTCCCTATCAATAAACTGGGAGCGACGTTTGGGAGGGTCCCCATGTAGAGTTTGAGTTTTATTTATGGACGCTCTTTAACTACTATGGTTCTTAGCGTCCCATTCTATATTGGAGGTGAAAGACCGGAAATTTTGCTCAGAGGCCTCTTATCAGGCTTGAGGTTCTTTTACGTGCCGTAAATCTACGACACGGGACCATCGGCTTTACTTCCCTTCCGAAGGCAGCCATGCTAAGGATTTTTACGCCGGAAAAAATCCATCGCCCTCCGCCGGGTTTGAACCCGCGACCTCGGGAACTAGCAACAGTGGGGGGGGGACACCTCACACTTGCGATTTGCACAGATATATTGCGGCTACCACCCCCAGGAGGAAGGGATGAGGTGGAGGAACTACAAGAGACTACACACCGTAGGCAGACAGGCCACAGGGACGCGCGGAAGTCCCTAACATTTCCAAGCTCGCAGACCCGTCCAACTACTGAATCCGCCGAGAGAGGGTGATAAACGATCCATCCATCAAGCAGCCCTCTGGTGTCCACGGGGAGTACTCTTCCATTGAGTATGCATCCGCGCCATTTGTCCGGCACTGCCATACGCCATGAAACTTAGAAGCACATGTTGAGCGAAGGTCTACCAGGGCAAGAGCCTTAGCCCAAGGCCTCCCTCCAAATCCCAGGGTTAGCGCTAGCCGAGTGGTTTCCCATGAGGCCAATATCTTGAGTCTAAAAAGCCCCCCCCACTTGCGCGAGGATGGAAGTAGATACGCCACTTACGCGCGTCATCCCAAGACGGGCGACTACCGTTAACCTCGGTGGGGTCGAGAACAATCTAGCACGCTGTCTACCGGCTATCCAGGGCGGTACCGGAGGACATTGAGGCGCCTGGGAACCCATACAGACGTGCCCAACCTCCCACGAGTCTCGGGAACCATTGCCCCGCCGAGTCCAACCCAACTTAGAAGCACGCCTGACAGGTGAGAAGGAAACGGAATGAAGGGTAAATCGTGGAAAGGAAATCATGGTAAAGAAGAAACCACTCCAGCAGTCGCCTGCGAACCCCGGGATCCCATAAAAAACCCACGGGTTAGAGTGGGTGGACTTCGGGGATCGAACTCGGGTCCTCCCGAATGCGCATCTCACACATTACCGCGTCGCCACCTCCCTCAGTTTGTCTTCATCTAATAACATTTTTCGACGACAGTGATCTTTTTTTCCCCACTTCCGGTTCATACTGTCATGATGGAAAATTGAACTTCCAGAATTCAGCGCCGGTAGCCTATCCTACCTGCGTGTTTTTCTATTTTATTGCATGTATGTGCATGAACTACATTAAATCCATTAACTTTTAATACATTTATTATTGCAGATAGAATATTGTAAGCAATGTCGAACCACGACCGGGAAGTTGCATCAGGTTGCATTAAGCTTCAAAAAGTGTTGCAATGAGGGAAGTGATAACAATGAGGGCGACAGGTTGCTGAGCTGTACCCCGAAAATGTATTTATTGGCCACATAAGTATATCAACTCAATTCTTTCACGACTAGCTGCGACTCGGAAGCTACGTCTGTTTCTGTATAGTGCCCTAACCTAACTAGTGAACCTTTAAATCTGGATTTCAAGTCCTGCCAGTGTCTAACAGCCAGGCCATGTGACCGTGCAGTTAAGTCCTTGCACGACAGACCCCTTGCCGGAGGGTCTACAACCTAAACCCAATTTATTGAATAATACAGTTAGCTTTATAGAAACCCTTGTTCTTATTTTTCACCTCCCTTTCCGAGCGGCACCAAGGCACTCCTCACCATTGTACCTATTACATCTACCCTCTAAACCTATCCACCGTTGTCAACAGCCCCCGAGGCTGACCGCCACTAGGGCCAATGCAATGTTTAATATGCGGTGCAAGTTATACCAGGCTCGATCGCCACTTTGTCACCAAGTTTAGGTGACCTTGCTACTGAAACCAGAATGTGTAACAAATGTTAGTACATTATAAAATTTATTTTAGTGTAAGTACTAATTCTATTATTCACTATCGTCGAAAGAATAGCATGCAATACACCCACTTTAAGGACGTTGGAGAATCTCGGAAGTGGAAAATACTTGACTTTGTCTCGTATTTTCAAGCTCTTCCTCGGTCTCCAATGATGTACTTACCACACTTGCATTACAATATATACAATATTCTATTAGCATACCCTGGAGTGCCAAACTTTAGTGGAGGTAAGTAGGATTGCAGACTGTTAGGCTAGGGCTCCACTGGCAGTAGGTTACTGCCTTAATGAACAGTACTATATTGCATTTTGTGGCGTATTAATAATTTGGGAGGTTTCATTGTCCTTACCAGATATATTGTTGTTCTACATTGGCATTACCAGACATATTGTTTTCCTTTCATGTTGACTGGGGAGTGGCGGGGATAAAATGTCTATCTTGCTTAGGATTCCGAGAGAGACCTCACGCCCGAGGAGGAGCAGAAATGTCCAGGAGCCTGACTTGGTGCCCGAGACTATGAGGAATGGTGCCCCCGCTTCTCAGCGTCAGTAGGGTGCCTATAGGGCCGATGCGGCACCTGCTTCCTCTCGAACAGCTCCTCTCCAACCTACATCCAACCCCAATCCTTGCCCTGGCTTGGACCTGCTGAACCATGGCCGCCAGATTTGCGAGCTCTTGGTCAAATTCTTTACCGTCAACGACCCGGCCGGCAAAATGTTGGTAACAACGGAAGGGCTTGTCCTCCTAAACACCGTCATCTCGCTCGCACAGAATGGCGCACCGAAATAGATCTCATACCTAGTTTTGGAACGCTTGCAATCTGACCGGTCACGGGGGGCGAGCTGCTACATTTTGCCCGCACCCAGGCACTGGTCGTCATTTTAGTCGGTGAAACATTTCTCAGTCTCAACAAGCGTTTCCGTCTTCCAGGCTACATGTGCCACAGAACGGACCGCCAGGGTCGTCCAGGGGGCGGCACGGCGGTTCTCGTGCGGCAGAACGTGGTCCACCGCCCAATCCAACGTCCACCTCTACAAAACCTAGAGGCCACAGTAATATGTATGGATTTAGGCAGAACGGAAGTTTTGTTGTCTTCGTGTATGATCCTCCAGCCAAGCAGTTTGCGCCCAATGAATACCTCACACTCCTAGCCCTACATCTCAGTGCAATTGCGGCCGGCGACTTCAATGCCCCACGTCCGCGTTGGCATTGCGGCCGCAGGACGGATGCCCGAGGAAATGCATCAAATGCAGGGTCCTTGGCAGCCCACACATCTTCCGCGAGGGGGAGGACTGTCTTCAGTCATCGACTTCGCGATCACCAAGCATTTCCCATACCAGCTTACCCTCACGTCAATCAACACATTGCATTCCGACCATAATCCCGTGTTGGCAGAAATCAACACCAGGGTTGCCAGCCACGACTCCTCGTTTCGAACCCGAGAGGTAGACTGGGTAGACCTAAGGAATTGCTTCCGCACTTCCATACCACCAACTTCCGTCCTTGGAAGCAGCCGTTTCTTCCTTTACCTCCATAGTGGCGCAACCTGCATACAACCTAATGGTTCTTGCTCCAGCTCCCCTACATCCCGATGTCCTTCCAGTGGACCTAATTAGTCTCATACGCCGAGCACCAGGTGCAAGCGTGGAAGGATACGATGACTAGGTTGCGCATCGATGGTGGCGACGTGTGGAGGATAGCAAACAGCCCCCGAAACCGTCGAGACCAATACACCTCACTCCTCCAAGGCACCCAAGGCCTCGCCTATGAACCCCAGTTAGTGTGTTCGCCGATTGCCTTGAACGTACCTTGCGTCCAAGAGATGACTCCAGGACGACATCTTTTCCGAACACGTTCGTCGGGAAGTACGCCGATGCTTTCGGCGCCCTCCGAACGACGTGAATCGGCTCTCCATCATCCGCCCGAGTGAGCTCCATGGCGCACTCCTGCGCCTCAACCCCAAAAAGGCGGCAGGACCCGACGGGCTAACCCTCTTCATGCTTCGGCACCTTCCCTTCAATGCCGTGGTCTTTCTCACTCTTTTCGAGAGTATGATGCTCAACCGCTTGTCCCCACTTTTGGGAGACATTCAAGCCATTCCTGACCACCAGTTTGGATTCCGTCCTGGGCACTCGACATCCCAGCAGCCGCCCTGGGTTTCCAAGAAGGTTCCTTCGCCGTTCGCCGTATCGCTGGATGTCGAAAAGGCCTTCTCAAACATGGCATGCGGTCTCCTTTATAAACTCATCCACATGGGATTACCTACTCAGATAAACCACATAATGCACAGTTTTCTAAGACACCGCACTTTCAAGGTCTCAGTCGCGGGGAAAATATCTACACTTAGGCCAGTCAGGGGCGGAGTCCCTGAAAGTTTTGTATTATCTTTCACGCTTTTTAGCGTCTTCATGGCAGATCTTCCGAAACAGCAGCAAGTCGAAATGGCCCAGTATGCTGACGACGTGCTGCTGTTCTGCACCAACAAAAACCTGCTTCAACCCAGCACAGAGACACCTCCGCCTTATCCAGCAGTGGTGTCGGCATTAGCGCATGTCCGTTAAGCTACGCCTTACTGCTAGCAAAGCGCCACACCCCCGCAAACTGCCCCACATTTCGATATCGAGGCCGAAGGATCGAATGGAGGAATTCGATAACCTACCTTGGAGTGATGTTGGATAAGGGTCTAACTTTCCGCGAGCACATCCATGACGTCTCGACCCGGGCGCAGGGGGCAATTGGTTCCTTGTACCCGATGCCTAGATCCGGGATGCCTCTTCGCTTGAAGTTGCATCTTTTCCGAGCCCTGATAATCCCCCTCATGCTGTATGCCTGCGAGGTCTGGGGCATGGCCGCAGACAGCTGGCTGCTATGGCTACAACGGGCGCAGAATAGAGGACTCAGGTCCATCTTCTCTGTCGGCCGCGCATTCCCCGCGAGACTACTTCATGAAGCCTCATCTCTTCCATACGTGGAAGATGAAATTAGGCGCCGGGCTACAAAATTTTACGTTTGTTTACCTAACCATCAGAGTGCCCTGGTCAGTTCTTTTGGGGATTATAACCCTAGAACTAACCGTCTTTGGCGTCATCGGGTTCCCCGCATGGTATGCGGGTATACCAGATAACAAAGGAGTGACACAAACAGCAGATAAAGCTGACCTCCATTCATATCCAACCAAGAGTTGTGTGGTCTCGAAATTACAAAACCCTAACTTATGTAAATTGAATACTACAACAAAACAAAACAAAAAACAAACCAAAAAAATACACCAGGATGCAGTATGGCCGCTACATCCTAACCGGCAGCTGTTGAGGAGCTACATGCTACCTCCCTTCTTTCATATCATTCTAAAACAAAAACCACCATCCTAAATAACTTTTATCCTTACAATAGTCATCCTGCGGTAAAACCCTGTTGAAGATGGGCACGCAGGAAAATTTCACTCGGGCTGAACCACAGCCCGCCAGCAGCAAGTCGTAATCGATTCCGAGAGAAGCGGATGACGCGTGCAAGCCGGCTTTTGGATCGGTGGACATCTCCCCTCACCTTTCATATTTAATAATATAGGAACCCCAAACTGTTGGGAAATAAATCTATGAATGTATAGGTAGATTTTTTCACTGAAAAAACCACGCCTTCCTCTTAACCTCCATACCACGTTTCGTGAGGGGAGATATCCATCGATCCACTACTGCTACTGCTATTCATGGTTTTGCAATAACATTATGCCTATTGTCTGTTCAGCGACATTTTAGCAGATGGGGGAACCCTTCCAAACAAGCAGGATTTAACTACTGGAAGGAGTAGTGTTTACTTGTTATGAGGCAAGTGAGGGATGAGGACGTACGATATTGAAAGATTGTTGACTGTTTTTCACCGTGAGCATCACGCGCGGCAGGAATTCAGCATACTGTTTACCCCTCCCCGAGCTAAAGTTACTCCAACCTGCTAATTAAAACATGAATAAACTCTGATTTTTAGGCAGTGCAGTGCTGCTCATAAAAGTAGTAAATTACTGTTAGTGTAGATCTATCCTTAAAGTTTTATTGCTTCTCATTAGTTCAAGCAAAGTGTTTCTGGCATCATGACTAAATAATTACTTCAGTTTTCTTTTTGGCAGTCTTAGAGGATAAACCGTGGTATGAGTTATTTGAAACCAGACCTTGCAACATTTATGATGAGCAAAAGAAAGTAGATAGAAAATAAAAATAAAGTTACCTACGAATAACAATCTAAAGAAAGTTGTGCGTTTTTTTTACACACCAGATGTTTTTATTAAGACTATTAGTTTCCAAAAATAAGGAAGTAAACTAGTCTGATAATCGAATCAAACATTTTGACGTTTTGTTGCATTTATTATTATTATTATTATTATTATTATTATTATTATTATTATTATTATTATTATCATTATTATTATTATTTAGATTTATTATTAATCTTTTAAAACAACTATATATTTTATTTCTCGGAAAAGTAAATATATATTTATTTAATACTAATTATGGTAGGTATAAGAGATTTAAATAATATTTTAATACTGAGTGAAAAATGTAACGCTCGAGGCTTACCGAGGGTGATAATTTTCACGAACATTTTAAATACATTTTAATCTCGTGTGGCATGCAATACTTTATCCGCTACAAAACGTAAACCAGAATTAAAATATATAGATTTATCGATGCTGGATGGGAACATGGTGGTACCAATGTTGGTTGTCTTGAGATAATGGATATAAACGAGCTGAAACTGATGGCAGATAGTATATAAGTGTAAACTGAAATGTGAAATGGAAAACAGAAAAATATTTATTCCTGAAGACCTAATGGATCCTCAGAGTGCAATGAATTCATTGATCCTCAAAACGTATGGCTTTCTATAATATGATATAGAATACAAGTCATTATTTATTTCTGTTAATTAAATAAAAATTATAGAAATGTGTTAAACCTGTGATTAAAACCAGTATTTAAGTTGCTTTAATAACTGACGAAAAAACATTCGGAAGTGTTACATTCACATGAATTTCTCTGTCCTCTGTCGCGTATAAGTGGGTATAAAATTATTCTTACGGCAGTTTATTTTCCTAACTACTTCAATTTAATCCAGATAAACCTTTCCGGAGATAGCTGCATTACACATTTCGTTAAAGATAAAAAAGGAATAGCTATACCAAATGTTTGGGTAATATGAATAAAAAGCAAGTACTTACTCAAAGTTTATACTCGTGAGTATGAACACTTTCTGTGGTTATATATTCAGCACAATGAGAACATACTGTTTTCATAAGAATAAAAGCCAACTACCTCATACGAGTATATACTCATCTCCACAGCCATCTTGTTCACTTAAATGTAAGTATATACCCGTGTCATCTACACTCTTTGACCATATACTAGCTTCGTTGAATGTGTGGTATTGTGTTATTTGGCATTCTGAATTAGAGGAGTAGATTTTGTTGTATTTGGCTCACTCCCATCTAAACTGCTCAGGAATTACCCTGTGTTTTATAACAAGTTTCAGCAGAAACGTTAGAGAAATGTGAAAATTAATTGCAGCAACCACACAAAAGCATAACTGTAAATGAAATTAGCAAAACAACAAATAAAATGAAATAGGCAAAATTCCATAAATAAATCAGGCAAAAAGAATATATTCACGGATTCTTATGTCATAATTATAAGGTGCCAGATGCAAATTCAAATCAGACTGTTTCTAGAATTCGGGATGTTTCCACTATTTTTCTAACAAACAGTTTTGTTATAAGTAACCTAACTTCTTAAGCAACTGAATTTTGGGGTTAGGATTTTACATAGTAAGCTTAATTACTAAATCTGACTTTCAATAATACTTCTAGGTTATGTTTTCATGCAGCAATACAGGATTTTGAAGCTCCTTGAATGTTCATGGCAAAGTTAAAAAACCAACAAATAAAATGATTATAAGCAAAATTAAAGGAATAATTGAGGATTGGAAAGTCATAACTCATGAGTTGCTGGGTGAACTCATCCACTATTTTTAGGATCTCAGGATATTTACACTATTTAGGTATACTATGAAACAGTTTTCTTATAAAGGTATGTGTAGGTATCTGGATTTTGAAGTTAACACTTTACATAGTAAGGTTCATTAATAAAGTTGACTTTCAGTGTTATTTCTAGGTTATGTTTTTCTGAAACAATGCAGGATTTTGAAACATCTTTAATACATATGGCTATGTTTGTAACTTTTCAATGAGTACTATACAGACCACAAACTGTATCATTTTCTTCATATTTAGTCTTAAGTAAAAAAAAAATCAATATATACTCAGAAGTGAGCATGCATCTAACCATGCTGAGCATGAGAGGAGAATGAATTCATAAAACTGAGAACATACTGGCTTTAATTCATACCAAATAAAAGTACATACTCTTGTAAGATGTATGCCTGAGTATGTTCTACTCTGTTTCCATTACTTGAGCATGTTCTCAAAATGAAGTAGATACTCAAATGGTTTTATTCTTACCAAACCGAGTATTTACTTGAAAAAGTGAAGCATATACTATATACTCATCTTTTATTCATGTAACCCTTTAAGAACTGCACGCTATACGCTGGCCTTAAAATTTCACACTTTTTCCATGGTATAGCGAAAAACAGCTGACAATCGATAGGACTGTAAAAGAACGGCTAAGTATTGAACAATTCGAACCATTAATAACAGATATCTCGGAAATGGCCGATTCCATTTATGGTGCGAAAAAGTTATTTGTAATAACTTGTGTGCCTTAAAGAGATACACATATATTGTAAAGTACTTTTCGTCTATCGCTTAACGCTTACCAGTTATACAAGATCATGCAAAATTCCTTTCGAATGAAGACCCAGAAAATTCAAGATATACATTTTGTTTGTCACGTATTTTAATCGAAAATGTTGGAGCCATTTTTTAAAAATTAAAAAATTTTTAAATGTAAAGGGTAGTTTGGGGTAGAAGAATTTTGCTGAAAATCTCGTGGCGCATCTTTGGAAGGTACTGAACCTAAAGTACCAAGTTTCTATTTATGAGACTTTTCGTTTTTGAGTTATGGTGTCACACACACAGACATTTTTCTAAAATGCTTTATTTGGATTCAGGGGGCCTCAAAGCATGTATTTCCGGTGAAATGTCGATATAAAATTTTCGGGTGGAATGCAATATCTTCTCTGCCTACTAGTACGTGGTACAGAAAGTAAATGTGGGTGTCTTTATAGCACACAATTTATGCCAAATCAAAATGTTTGTGCTGTATTTCTGAGATTTTTTACTTTCTCTACTACTAATTAAATTAAATTAAGGTATAGTAAGTAGGGGAAGTATTGTATTCCACCCAAAAATTCGATACCGAGACTTCACCGGAAATATATGTTTTGAGAGCCCCTGAATCCAAAAAAAGCATTTTTGGAAGCATGTCCGTGTGTGTCTCTCTGTGTGCCTGTCTGTCTATGTGTCTGTCTGTGAACAGCATAACTCAGAAACGAACAGTCGGATAAACACCAAACTTGGTATTTAGGTTCAGTATTTTCCAGAGATGCGACACAAAGGTTTTCAAGAAAATACCCCCACCCCAGAATACCCTTTACATGGAAGATTTTTCGAAAATTTTAATTTTCTCAAAAATGGCTCTAACAATTTTGATTAAAATATCATATGTTTACGATATTTTCATGACAAATAAAATGTATATCTTGAATTTTCTGGGAATGTCTCCAAAAGAATTCTTCATTGTGAACGACTTTTGGTAAACTGGTAAACCATAAGAGATAGACAAAATTTTACTACACAAAAGATGTAAATCGCGTTAAAATACACAATTTATGTTATGTACATTTTTTTGTTGAGTGAACCATTTTCGAGATATTGCTTGTTATTCCCTTAAATTTTTCAATACTTATTTCCTCAAATGGGAATTCGTTATTCATTTTTTTGTCTTGGATATGCAAAGAGTATTAATCTGTGCCAAAGGGAATGGTGCTGTACTAGCAACCAGCTATTAAGAGATATGTATGTGCTTAAAGGCTACTGTATTTCTAAATTGCCCTTGTAAATATATATTCCCCTTACATCTACAAGAAACTTAGCAACAAGATAGAGTCTGCAAATGTTTATCTCGATTAACATGAAGTAGATGGAGAATAAGTGTTTGTAAAAATAGTTTGTACAAGAGTAGAGAAAGTCATGTGAGTGTAACACATCAGATTTTTTGTTATTGGTTCTAATTTTCAAATATATAAATTTTCTCAAGAGGAAAATTGCCATTTGTTTATTATTTTCTCTACTACTTACATATAGAGAGTAAGTTGAGGAAGTGTTGTATTCCCCCAAAAATTCGATGTCGAGATTTCACCGGAAATACACGTTTTGAGACTACCTGAATCCAAAATAAGCACTTTTATAAAAGGCCCGCGTGTGTCTCCGTGTGTCTGTGAACAGCATAATTCAAAATCGAAAAGCCGGTTAATACCGAACTTGGTAAAGTTCAGATCTTCTATGGATGCGATACAACGATTTTCAGAACATTTCGCCACCCCAAACTACCCTTTACATGGGAAATATTTCTAAAATTGTGATTTTCTTAAAAATGGTTCTATCGATTTCGATTAAAATACCATATGTCTTCATGATAAATAAAATGCATATCTTGAATTTCCTGGGAATAGCCTTTGAAGTCCTCTGAATTTTCCATAACTGACAAACCGTAAGAGATACACAAAATCTTACTACACAAAAAATTAGATCTCTTTAAGGCGCATAATTTATGTAAACTTTTTGTTTTGTGGAGTTAACCATGTCCGAGATATTCCTTGTTATTGGTTTGAATTTTCACATACTTATACTTTTCTCAGATGGGAAGTCGCTACTCGTTTTTCTCTCCTGGACATTGAAAGAGATCAGAATTTCAAAGCCATTATATAGCAACCAACTCTTAAAAGATCTGACTAATGCTTAAGTCCACTGTATTCCCCTATTTCCATTGTATGTGCAAGAAAGTGTGTAATAAAACCATTTCTACAAATGTTCATCTCGATTAACATGAAGTAGACAGAGAAATAGGCTTTTGTAATAATAGTGTGCTGAAGAATGGGTAGAGAAGTCATGCGAATGGAACATGAGATTGGCCATGCAAAGAGAACAGAATTTCAGAGCCATGACATAGTGACCCGCTCTTATTAGAACTGACTATCGCTTAAAGCCCATTTGAATTCCCCTTATCTCTTGTACCTACAAGGTTAAGGCAATTTCTAAAAATTGTTTATAATTAACAAGAATTAGATAGAATAATAAGCTTTTGTAATATTAGTTTGTAGAAGAATGATAGTGAAAGTCATATGAGTGTAACGCATCACATTTTGTAACCCCCATTTTATTATGTGGCTTTCACTGACTTTGCCCCACCCCCAAAGCTAGGCTCAAGGTTACCTCCAGTTAACAGTATAGGTCTCGCCAGGGATAAGTGGTTAAAACTAGCTTTCCAGTAACATTTTCACACACCAAAATCCGTGGTGCGACCTATACGTCATAATCGCGCTGGGCACAGCCCACTACACTGTATTCACTCAGGTTGATCCGCGGCAAAACAAACCCACGTGGTCAGCGCACCGTGTTGCAACACGGTAGCAATGCGCCCAGGAAAGTAGCCCCATGCTAATCTCTGAATTTTAGAATGAATTTATCCTTAAATAGTGTAATATTCTATACAAATACCTAAGGTTTTATTTTTCGCTGATTTATACCGTAAAACAGAGCTACAAGTCCCATGATGCAATTTGTATGAGTCACCTGGCATCCGGGTAGCGCAGAATATTGTTTACAACCAGAAACGAGTAGTGTGTATTATCATGGAGGACGGAGAATTCGCTCTTGTGTTTTCGTTGAATTACGTAAAGCATTAGCCGCGCAAACCATTGACTAGTGGTGAAAAAACAAATAGTGTTGAATCTTTATTATAAGTTATGTGAGAAATGTCCAACACTTTCCGCGAAACAAATGGCGAAATTAACTTCTAAGTTCACCGGTGTTTCGAGTACAAGTATAAACAGTGCTTGTGCAGAAAAATCTGAAACGAGAAAAGTGGTTACACCCGGGAAAAAAGAAAAAGAAAGCATATGAAATACGCGATGCAAGAATGTAGTGATCTTGAGAAGAATGCAATTGGCGTAACAGTGCACAATTTCTTTTTTAAAATGAGCCACCAACAGTAAATAAAGTGCCGCTTCCAGAGAGTGAATAAATTGAGTTATCGCATACCTGTTACTTTATTTTTCGCTCATTTATTTTAGACTTAACTATTATTATATGTGCAAACGTTTGTTTGTTACAACTATCAATCTTATTATCTTTAATCCTAAACAGAATATGCTAGTCACCGCACATGGTCTGAAAGTGTGACAGTATTTCTAGTGCGAATGGCGGAAGGATACGTTATAACGGTGCACTGGTCACCTGGGGTTTGTTTTGACGCGGTTCAACCTAAGAGTGAATACAGTATACACTATATGTAGTAGGCTGTGCGCTGGGAAACACTTACAAGTAGTAGCATCAGAACTGTGTAAATGAAACGCATTAGAACGTCGCAGTAGTAACAACCTACAAGCAGCGGGAGTAACGAATTCTAATTTACGTATTTCACGTGCGTCACTTCTCCTCTCCAGTTTATGAGTCATTACTTTCTTCGTTGTGTATGTATTACAGTGCCGTAATTTACATGACCTGAATCCGTTTACGACCCAACTGACGTCTTGACATTTCCATAAACAATTAAACAAATCACGCCCTTGAACTGCATAGCGATTCGCGTGCATTTTGTGGCTTCTGTTTAAACCCGACTATACAACATCTGACCTGTTACAATCACATGACTTTCTCTACTACGATCGTTTCTTCTTATATAGCTTCTACAGACTATTCTAACGAAAGCTTATTTTACTAGCTAATTACATTAAACGAGGTAAACGTTTGCAGAAATAGATTTATTACACATCGTTGAAATGTACAAGAGGAATAGAGGAAACCTCGATAATAAGATGTTTAAAAACCGCGTCGCTATATGCTTGCTTAGAAATTCCAGTCTTTCACGATATTGCGAGAAACAACTGAAAAGCGACAATACTTTAAAAGCATATAATGTGATACATTCACATTACTTTTCTACCCTCTATCGTTTATTAGTGTACAAAGAAACTATTGTTAATAAACCTTATTTTTCTATCTACTATATTTTAATCCAAATAAACGATTGCATAAATAGCTACATTACACTTTTCGCTATAGATACAAAGGGGACAGTGATAGTCAAGTGTTTAAAAACTGGACGCTATATGCTGGCCTTAAAATTACATACTGTTTCCATGCAATCACGAGAAACAACTGAATGCTGACAGGACTTTAAAACATTGACCAAGTAATGAACAATTCGGATATGTCGGAAATGGCTTATGACAAAAAAAAAGTTATTTGAAATAAATTGTGTGTTTTAAGAGGATCTGCATTTTGTGTGTAGTACGTTTTGGTCATTCGTTTATCGTTACATTATACAAGATTATACAAAACCCCTTGCGAATGAAGAGGACTTCATAGGCTATTCCCAGAAAATTCAAGATATAAATTTTATTTTTCATGTAAATATGTGGACTTTTATTAAAATCGTTAGAGCCGTTCTTTAGAAAATAAAAAAGAGAACGAAAAATATTTCGTGTAAAGGGTAGTTTAGGATGGAGGGATTTTCTTGAAAATCTTCCTGTCGCATCTTTGAAAGGTCTGAACCTAAATACACCAAGTTTGGCGTTTATACGACCCTCCGTTTTTTTGAGTATACTGTTCACAGGAGCGCGCGCGCGCACACACACACACACACATACACACGCGCGCGCGCGGATCGTTTTCTTAAAAAGCTTTTGGGGGGGGTTCAGAGCCTCAAAACATATATTTTCGGTGAAACCTTGACATCGTATTTGGGTAGAATACATACTACCCCTACTTACTTTACGTAGAAGAGAAAGTAAAAATTACAAAGTACCCGTTGAAAACTCAAACCATTAATAACGGATATTTTGGAAATGGCTGATGCCACAAAAAGTTATTTCAAATAAGTTGTGTGCTTTAAAGGTGTCTACATTTTCTGTGTAGTAAGCTTTTGTTTCTATCATGATCTACAGTTATACAAAATTATAATTGGGAGAGGAATGAGAGGAATTCGCAGGGCTAATCCCAGAAAATTCAAAATATACGTTTTATTTTTCATGTAAACATCTTACACATATAGCATTTTAATCAAAACTGTTAGAGCCATTTTTGGGAAAATCGAAAATTTCGAAAAATCTTCCATGTAAGGGGTGGTTTTGGTTGAGGGGATTTTCTTGAAAATCTGCGTATTGCGTCCTTGGAGAATTCTGAACTCAAATAACAAGTTCGGTATATCTGACTTTTCGAGATATGCTGTTCACAGACACACACAGCTTACACTCAGACACACAGAGACACACGAAGACTTTCACAAAAATCTGATGTTGTTATTAACATTACTTTCTCTACCCTCTATCGTTTATTAGTGGGTAAACAAACTATACCTACTAAAGCTTATTTTTTCATCTACTTCATTTTAATAAAAAAAATCTTTCCAGAAATAGCTGCATTACACATTTCGTTATAGATACAAAGAGAACAGTGGTAGTCAAATATTTAAAAACTGGACGCTATACGCTGGCTTTAAATTTCCTTATTGTTTCCATACAATCACGAGGAACAACTGAATGTTGACAGAACTTTAAGAGAATGACCAAGTAATGAGCAATTGCAATCTTTAATAACAGATATCTCAGAAATATGTAGCTTATGTCACAAAAAAACTTTTTTGAAATAAATTGTGCGTTTTAAACAGATCTGCGTTTTTTGTGAAGTACGTTTTCTCTATCGCTTAAGGTTTACCAGTTATATAAGATTATACAGAATTCCTTCCAAATGAAGAGGACTTCACAGGCTATTCCTTCTAGGTAAAGATCACATACATTTAACGAATGTTAGCTTATGCGGTAAATTGCACCTATGACCTTGGGCAAGCAGGCTAATAGGTTATCTAAAGTGTTTCCCTAATAACGGCTATCTATATGGGAAGGTTATAATTCCATTTGTAAACCAGTTCTCCATATTATGTAGTTGATAAAATTCGAACTTTGAGACAATAACAAAGAAGTTCCGGTTCTTACGATATAACTTCGTACTAAGTACAATAATTAGGATAATTATACAGCGATTCTTAAACAGTGGAGCTTGAAGCAGAGACTAAAAGATTTCTCCCTACTATAGGATACCGACACGGGTAACTGAGGTCGCTAATGGGAAGTCTGCGCTTCAAATCTTGCCAGGATCGTCCTTCCTGACAAGTTTTTCCGAGGTTTTTGTTAGTGCTCATAACTGTCATATACCGGGGCGGTACCCTAATCTTAGCCCGGGAACGTTTCTTCCCAAATTTCCATTCCTGATTATCATTTCATTTCGTGTATCATCAATGTTACCGCCTGTGGTGCAGTATGTAACAAGAGAGGGCGTTAAACACTATTTAAAAAATCTGATGTGTTGCACTCACATGCCTTTCTATACTCTTGTACAAACTAGTTTTACAAACGCTTATTCTTCATCTACTTCACGTTAATCGAGATAAACATTTGCAAAAAACATGTTACTGCTAATTTCCTTGTAGGTGCAAGGGGAATATGGTAGGCTTTAAGCGATAGTCAAATCTTTCAAGAGCTGGTTGCTATGTGGAGCATTCTATTCTCTTTGTATGTACAGGACATAAAAAAAACGAATAACGAATTCCCATTTGAGAAAAAGTATAAGTATTGGAAAATACAAACAAGTAACAATAAGTACCTCGGGAATGGTTCACTCGACAAAACAAAAACAAAAAACAACTGTATATGACATAAATTGTGTTTTAACGAGCTCTACATTTTTTGTGTAACAAATTTTATGTATCTCTTAGGGTTTGCTCGTTATGCAAAAACCATTCACAATGAAAAGGACTTTTGGGAACATTCCCAGAAAATTGAAGATATACATTTCATTTGTCATAAAAAGTCTTAAACATATGATATTTTAATCAAAATCGTTAGAGCATTTTTGAGGAAATCAAAATTTTCGAAAAATGTTCCATATAAAGGGTAGTTTTGAGTTGGGGGATTTTCTTGAATATCTTCGTGTCGCATCTTTGAAAGATACATAAATACCAAATTTGGTATTTATCCGACTTTTTGTTTTTGAGTTATGATGTTCACAGACACACATCCACACAGACCCACACACACGGACCTTTTTCTAAAAATGCTTTTTTGGATTCAGAGTGCCGCAAGACGGTATTTCCGGTGAAATCTCAGTATCTAATTTTTTAGTACGATGCAATACTACGAAGCAGAGAAAGTAAAACGTCTGCTGTGTTACTTCACATGGCTTTCTCTAACCACTATCATTTCTTTTTTATATAGCTTCTACAAATTATTCTTAAGGAAGCTTGTTTTGCTATCTGCTTCATCCTGATGGAGATAAAGATTTGCAGATATAGTTTAATTATTCATTTCTTGTAGGTAACAAGAGGGACAGAGGAAATCGAATCGTTTTGTGTTTAAAACCGACTCGCTATGGCCGTAAGATTCCACACTTTTTCTGTGACACCGCGAGAAACAAGCGAATAACGACAGGACTTAAATTACAAAGTATTGAACAGTTGTAACCAATATTAACAGATATATTGAAAATGGCTAATGCCGCAAAAATGTTATTTGAAATATAGTGTGTGTTTCAAAGAGATCTACATTTTCTGTATAGAACGTTTTTGTCCATCTCTTAACGTTTACCAGTTATACAAAATTATACAGAATTCCTTCCGAATGAAATGGACTTCACAGGTTATTCCCAGAAAATTCAAGGATATACATTTTATTTGTCATGTAAATATTTTAAATATGTGATATTTTAATCAAAATCGCTCCTTTGCACCTGTCGCCATCAGATTAGGACGCCTTCATGCTCTCTCGCCTATTTTTTTTTCTTCCCGAAGTTTAGTAGGCGCAATAGGCTGAAATCCTCCGCTTCTAATCCCTATTTGTTATGCCTCCGCTGTACCAAAATATGTTTTAAAACGTGGATTTTATTTATTTGAAATTTTGGTATGGGAGGTAACTACAAATGAAAATCATCTCACTCCTTTGAATTGTAGCACATCCTTAGTATGATTTTCTCAATTGTTGGTTTTCAAAAGCAGTGGTTATTTAATGTGGTATGTTTTCTGATACAGAAAGAAATTGAAAGGGGATATACCACACACACATATATATATATATGTATATATAAATCAATATCAAACAATAATTGTACATAATAATATAATTCACAGAAAGATGTTAGAATATTTAACAACCAAGAATTGTACAAAAACAGATTGTAACTTAGATAAGTAAGGGACGGGCGAGCTAGCTAATTCCATGAAAAAGGTAATTCTAGGTAGAGCCCACCTTTCACCAAGCTAATGAGCAGGGAACTGGAAGCAGTAAGGAGAAATAGAAAGAGACAGAGATACTGAATCTGCTTCCGGGCGCGTCATTCGGACGCGTATGCGAAATCTTTTGGAGCAGAATATTCTCATACATAATAAGGTAACGCGGTCTGAGGACCAATTAGAAATGTCGTTACATTTTGAGGCGCGGGTGAGCGTCATTAGGTTTAGGTATAAAAGGTGAAAGAAAGCCCCAGATTTTCACTCTCTTTTAGAATCTCGGCGACACACAGTGATATTCTCTGGACGACGGATTCACGTGTGTGCATTGGGGTGGGAAGCGTGTGCAGTTAGATTAGGCTCCTAATTTATTATAATGGTGGGAATTGTTACAAAGGGGAAAGCTAGCCGCCCCATAAGTATTTATTTGATAATAAACCACATTTTTAAGGGAAATGCAGTGTATTTTAATTTGCCTTACCTACGAAAACCCTGAGACCATTGAAATTAGTTAGATTAGGAATGGAGAAAGCAGCAGCCGATGAGCAACAATAGCCGGAGACAAGAACACTGCAGCAGAGGGCATCAATCAGAGGAACAACATTTTCCAGTTACAAATGATGCACATCACTTTCCCGCTACAAAATCAATTTTTAATTAAAAATTTATATATGCAGTAATGTTGGTCCCAATTTCTCAAATTTCAATTGAAAGCAGCCGTAGCTTGTTTTAGTTAAATATTGGAACTATATTAATTATTTAACATTTTTTGCCGCATTCATGCTCTCATTCGGATGGATTCCAGTTTAAGACACACTATTTTCCTCTAACCTGGAATTAAAATCAGCACCTCGGGCTTAGAAGTCAGCACGCTGATGCACTGCGTGCATCCAGTCTTTTCTAAAGGCAATGGTCTCACGCATGTATGAACTTGACTGCAATGATTTATCACGAATAATTTAGATTAGGCATGATGCAAAGAAGGTTCTCAGAGCAGTGACCCTCTCCCAAAAAGAGGCAGCCGCTGCGCTGTCGCCTAAAGACACAGGCTACGGTTCGCTCTCAACTAACACCATGCGTAATTTTATCACAATAGTTGCATTATGTTAAGAGGAAAGGTGTAAGAGAGGGAATATTATATGTATTAGTAAAGAAATAAAATTGGTTTGAATTTAGTTACGTTAAGTTATATTAATACTTGAATATCCTCCCTCTCAGCGGGGTGCACGGTCTCTCGAGGACATATTGCTGAAGCCACAGACGTGCTCCTCATCATGCCGGTCTCACTTGTTCTTCCGGTTGACATTCGGGCGGCGCGAGCAATCTGCCATCTAGAAACCCCACTCACCACAGCCAAACATATTGCTCGATTGTCTGAGAAAAGCTCATCTGGAGCTTTCTTGTGTGGTTGCGGCTGATAATCTCGTTCTTCAAGAAAATAGAGTGACTTTAAGCTTCGCTGCCTCCATCTTCAGTGCGGCCTTCAATGATCTTATATTCACTGAGCATTGCGCATGGAAGGAGCAGGCATCCTTTAGCTGTTCGAAAGCGGCTAGGAGGCCTAGCTTACGAGCTATTCTATTGCTAGTACTGTTGCACCTCGATTTAAGTTTACAGTGATATGTTGTAGCCAGTCGATGTTTGTTAGACATCCTTGGTCGCCGCTAATACCGAGTTTGCATTGAGAATGTCTGACAAACGCTCCTGAAGACAACTCATCAGGAGCGCTCTTTTTCTTTGGATGACAATTGGCTGTGTGTCACAAATGTGGATAACTGTATGCGGAGAACCATAAAAGTTGCCGTGCTGTCGCATTTCAAAGGCTTCACGCGTACCGAGCAAATGTTGTTTCGCTTCTTGGTCCTTTCGTCATTAAATCTCGAGGTTTCCAGCGATCGTTTCACCAGATGCGTTCAGCTCATCCTTGCGCTTGTTGATTTGCTCAACGCGCACTAGGATGGATAGATTCCATCGCGTCGGAAATCTCTCCATACCGATGATCTTGCCTTATAGGCCGAATAGCTATTAGTTCATTTTTCACCACTTTGCTTTGCGTCTCCTGGTTCATATTTTTATTTCGATACCTGCACTTCAACTCCTGATTCATTTCCTTCATTTCACCGAACTGTTCATTCATTTGACACTATCCCTGCTTCTCCTCCTGGTTCATCCTTTATATTTCGCCACCATCTCATCGTTCACTTCCTTCAACTTCTGTATCTCACCAAAAGCTTAGTGAACTTTTCATCCAACTGAAATCCCACTCTGGAACGCCAAATGTGACAAATATCTAAATCAGTTGAATCTTGCGTGGCCTTTATTCTTTTACAGTCGCTTCCTCAAAGTTCTCTAGACTTTCTAGTTCTCTACTGGCCGAATGTTCTCTCTGACGCTATAGCTGCCGCGCCTCATTTAAATGTTTGATCTGTCTTCGACAAGTTTTCGCCGTTACTATGATGCGTTATCTGGATATTTTGTAGTTATTTACCAAAAGAAGCATTTGATTTGGCTGCTTAATCAAAGCCACCTCCATTGGGAGCAACATTGGCTATAGCTTGAGGTGAAACGGAGCGGTGAAAGAAGTTGAGTGATGCTACGCTACAATATAACATCAATTCGACCCGATGACCGAGCGGGTAAAGCGATCGTTTATTGCTGCTTCAGTCGTCCTTGTGGATTACACTACTCTTGTACCGTATCTGGAAAAGTGGTAGCCGGCTATTTACTGGGTAAGCTGCTCTTTCGAACCTGCCCATTACCTCCGTAAACAACACTTCCATTGGTATACCACCTAAGTCCCATTTACAAAATTCTATGAATGAAACAAATCCTCGTTAGCATTCAGATAATAGAAGTACGTGCTCAATTGAGCAATCCTTTGCTACGATAAGTCCTTTTTAAAATGTATATATTTAGTGTGCCGATGGGGTCATAATTAACATTTATTTTAATAACATAACTGTATCCGACGATTGATAATTTTTATTCATCCAAGAGCGTGAAGGATAACACCAAAAATAATACTTGCAATTATATGCGATACACCACAAAAATCTTAGTGGCATAGTAGATATATCTTAGTAGGTATACGTCATTTGAAAGCTTAATACAATATGTTACGCATAAATGCACAATCTCTAGCCTAAAGCAAGAAAAACAAGCAGAATGTTAAGCTCCTCAGTAAGATGAAACCATGTTCTAACTTCGGAAAGCTGAACGGATGGCTACGACACCACTGAGCAACTTTGAAGGCTGAAGTAGAACAGCTTTTAAATTCTACTTTAGCTGTTGATAACACCTTGCTGGATATGCTTTAGCCTTTTATCAGAGATTTAAGAGTAACTTATGTTACTTAAACCACTTTTCCATTAGTTTTAGAGTATTTCTCTCCCTCTCTCTCTCTCTCCCTCTCTCTAAACGCGTACTAGTCGTCCACGATGAATGCGCTTAGAGGAGGGCGCTATTGTTTTTGTTGACAATGCGAATATCAAGACTTGGGATCAGAGGGGAGTGAGGGGAAAGCGATAAGTGAATGCATAGTTGCACAATGAAAGCAGTACTATATTTGCAGGACTCAGCTTCGCCAGTAAATGTAACTCGGAACTGCGGATGTATTATTTACCTGACTGTCCTTCCGATACCCCGCCTACTTGTTCCGCAACTGTTTCGTTCCTCTTCCCACCGCACGCACTCGTATTGTGGCCGACTTATATACAAGTTGTAAGGCGGGCGAATCCGCTTAGGTACTAAAGAATTCTCTGCGTTATCATGTGTGAATACAGTGCTGATGATGCTCACGGTCAGTGCATTTCTGCTAGTAACATTCACATGAAAAATCGACAGTCTGTTGAATTTACGAAAGTTAGAATAATTATTTCGCAAATGAATACATTTATTTACGCTTATCTCTAAAAAATCCTTATCCCTCCAACTTCTGAAAGCCAATTGTGTTATTGTTTATCACGTTGTTGAAATAAATTATTATGCTATGTACTTTATTCTAATGAATTATAAGATATTTCCAAAAGCTGGGCAAATATAAAAGACTGTGAAGCTGAGGAGCCTAACAATCATTTAATAGCATTTCAATGTATAATACAAACCTAAGCTCCTAGCTGGTATAGTTTAAAAGCATCGTATTTAATTCGCCGAGTCCTTGCAATTTGTTAAAGAATTACCACTATGCAATAAAATAAACTATCGCAGGACCATTTTAAAGCACTTCTAAAGAAAAAGAAAACGTGCATTTACCTTCATTACTAAGTAAATAAGCCGATAATGGGGTAAACAAATGTGGTCATATCCGAAGTTTGTTCACTCCTGTGCAGGCAGTAAATTTGAAAGTTAAAACAGACTTGAAAATTCAATGCCACGGACGGGATTCGAAACACGGAACTTGTGTCGATGCTCTTACCGCTTGAGCTACCATGCGGAAATCAGTACGCGCATTAAACCTTTAGAGTTTTTCAAGTTTGATTCAGTTACCCAACTCACAGCCTACACAATGGCTAATGTGAGAACACAAATATCAGATATAAATCGTAATAGATGTTAACAATGAGGCAGCATTTTTAACACTTAAATAATATCAGTCTAATTAGATAATATAAAATATAATAACAGCCCGCCTTAAAGCAATATGTGTATATAATAATGTATAAAATGTATGTGGCAGTCATTGTATTAATGTTTATATTGTTATGTACATGTATAATAATGTTATGTGAATGTATTATGTAATTTAACAATGTAGGAGCTGTGAGAATTGAAGCAAACTACCTTTTGTAGCAAACCGAATTATAAAGTAGAAGCCGAAAGTTAATAATAATAATAATAATGAGGTAACCTTGAGACAACAATAAATTGGAAAGTTTAATAATGCTAGTAATAATTCTCGGAACAATAATGTAATATTTAAAACACTTTATAAATAGCCAATCAACCACTAGTAAAGCTGAAAGTTGAATAAAAGTATTCTATTGGAGTAGGATTAGCCAATCAGAGACTTGAAATAGAGTAAATGTACGAATTTAGCCGGTAGACGCTAAACGCTACAAGGAAGCGTTTCCGAGCAATTCGATTTTTATACGTATTCAGTGTGAGACATAAAAATTCATTACGGCGAGAATAATATAACGTTTATGTGTTAAAGAGTGCAAAAATAACAATAATCTCACAGCTCTATAGTATGGTATATCAGTGAAGTGTTATTTAATCGTGTGAAGGATTAATAAAAATCAAAGTACAATACAATTATAATTTGTGTAAGCCCTGTTCTTTAGCCGTACTACCCCTGCTAAGCGATACGTGTTTCTGCGAATTACTACTGACGCAGCCGAGGCATACATATATAATATTTAAGTAAACATTAAAATACAAAGTTGATTTTGAAACGTGGGGCGAAAGTCACCGGAAAAAGTGTACGTGGGGCGAAGGCCACCGGAAAATTTGTACCGTACGTGGGGCGAACACTCCAAGAAACATATCTCCCATACGTGGGGCAGCAATAAACCCTTAAACAAAAAATTCAGGAAAGTGCAAGCATTTGTAACATGGCAAGTCGCCTTTGATATCTCGAGTATTCGAGATCGCCTTGAAGTTTACTAGGAAAGTTGTAGCTAATGAATTATCACGCTATGGTAGCTCAAGCACACAGGCGGAGATTCGTGGTTGTCGTCCTGGCCCTGGATTGAATTTCTCAAATCGTGTTCAAGTTTCCACATAAAAAAATCACATCTACCGAATAACCACCAGTTGGACAACAACGCAACGCGTCTAATAATTTTGTGTGTGGTTTTGTTTGCGCTTCTATTGATTTTCAATTTGTGCTGTACCACACAAGCGGAAAATAAGAATTGTTTATATTATTAACTTAGAAGGTTAGATGATAAAAATATTCTTACAAAATTGCCGCGCAGAATGGTGGGGTAATTGCGTAATTCCATGTTACTGATTTCCTAAAACTTCAAGCATAACGTTTTGAGATTAAGATCGACGTAGCATGACCATAGAACATGGGGGTATTACCAGTAGCGGCCGCTTAGGTATTCTACTGGCGGTGGCCCCCCCCCACAAAAAAGTGAAAACAAATCCCTCAAATAATATACGTTTACCAACTTCGTGCAGTAGTATTGATAAGCAATTGACAATAACTGAATGTACTTTCATTTTAAACCTATATGCCCAACATCAGTTATTCCGGTCTTAAACAATAGACGTCTATCCCAAATAACACGTAAGGAAAACTAAAAATAATAGCACTGTTTTTCTCACAGCCACAAATCCATTTGTTCTTTTGATAAATTTCCGGATTGGATTTACGACATCGATTTTTGTTTGTTGCTGCAGATTCAGATTCAGGAATGGCCTATGCAGTGTTTTCATATTATTTTTTTCATTTAGAGTCCTGTTGCTAAATGGATTTTTAGTATTTCACTTGCTTTGTTCACGTTTGTAAAGTTCACGCACAACTGAATATTCACTTAAAGAAAACCATCTATACCTGACTTCACAGTGAATTGCAAGTTTTTGGACTGAACTGTTACTACATACTCGAAAACAATGCTTTATGCACAATTCCTATACACTTCTCTTTCTTTCCTTTTAGCACAAATAGTGCCATGGCACAGCGGCATTACCCCAGAAACCGCCCCTGGTTATGACTGCTGTTCACAAAGTAGTCATAATATGGCGAGTAAGCATAACGTGAAATTTACAAAACGTGGGAATAAATCTTGCTGTCCAGATTCAATAAGTGTTAATAACAGATGTTTATATTAAGTTATGAATCGTATTATTTTTGCTTTCTCTACTACGTATAGTAAGTAGGGGAAGTATTGTATTCAACCCAAAACTTCAATACCGAGATTTCACCGGAAATACATGTTTTGAGACCCCCTGAATAAAAAAAAGCATTTTTGTAAACATGTCCGTGTGGTGTCTGTGTGTCTGTGAACAGCATAACTCAGAAACAAATAGTCGGAAAAACACCAAACTTGGTAGTTAGGTTCAGTATCTTCCAGAGATGTGACACGAAGGTTTTCAAGAAAATCCCCACACCCCAGATTACCCTTTACATGGAACATTTTTCGAAAATTTTAATTTCCTCAAAAATGGCTCAAACGATTTTGATTAAAATATCAAATGTTTAAGATATTTTCATGACAAATGAAATGTATATCTCGAATTTTCTGGGAATGTTTCCAAAAGTATTCTTCATTATGAACAACTTTTGCATAACTGGACCATAAGAGATAGACAAAATTTTACTACACAAAAAATGTAGACCGCATTAAAATGTCACATGCATTTTTATTGTTGAGTGAACCATTTTCGAGATATTGCTTGTTATTGTCTTAAATTTTCCAATACTTATAATTTTTCTCAAATTCGTTATTCATTTTTTTTGTCCTGGTAATGCAAAGAGAATGGAATACTCTACATAGCAACCAGCTCTTAAAATATTTGACTGTAGCTTAAAGCCTAACAATTCCCCTTGCATCTACAAGAAAATTAGCAATAAGATTAACATCTCGATTAACATGAAGCATATGGAGAATAAGCGTTTGTAAAAATAGTATGTACAAGAGCAGAGAAAGCCATGTGAGTGTAACAGATCGTATTTTTTTATTTATATAATTATGGTCACTACCTTTGAGTTACTGGATTTGTGAGGTCTTTTTGATGCTATAAATGTCAAATCATGTTTTTTAAACTAGCAGAATTAGGAGCTCTGCTTGTATTATTGCGTTAAATATGGATATTCTTCTTTGTCTCCCTCCCTCTCTCAGTTTTCTGCCTCTCCTTCACTCTTCCTTTTCCCTCTTTCTAAATCTCCCTTTATTCTGCAGCTTTCTCTTCAGGCATTTTTCTGCTATTCCTTCATTGCACTTACTTCCTCTCTCTGTAAAGCTTAAATGTCATGTGGCGTGAAAATCGGTAGCAAAACTGCTTTTCCTGCGGTGTTAGTAACAATTACAAATAACCAAAAGGTTTAATAGTGCACAGACTTGTATTTCTTCCTAAGTTCGTAACGCGACAAGAATATAGGTATTGATTCTCGTAGTAAGAAATAAGTTAAAGAAAAATACATATAATTTCTTAAATATTTATCCTATAGAAATTTTACAAATAACTAAACTTGCCAGAAACATTGCGTTTATAAGCCTTTGTTGTGTAACTTTAAACAAATGGAATAATAAGTGATATATTTATTTTTATTTTTTCTATCATGTACATAGAGGGTAGAGAAGTCCGTGTATGTGTGTGCGTGTGTGTGTGTGTGTGTTTGTGTGTATGTGTGAATAGCATAACTCAAAAACGAAAAGTCGGATGAATACCAAACTTTGTATTTAAGTATTTTCCAAAGATTCGACACGAAAGTTTTCAAGGAGAACCCCCATTACATGGAAGACTTTTCGGAATGTTTGATTTTCTGAGAAATGACTCTAACGATTTACATGACAAATAAAACTTACCTATATATTATATTCTCTGAGAAGAGCTTGTGAAGCCCTTTTCATTCTGAAGGAATTTTATAAAATCTGGTATAATTGGTAAACGTTGAGTGATAGATGAAAATGTACTTTACAAAGAATATAGATACCTTTAAAACACACAATTTATTTCAAATAAATTTTTTGTGGCATCATCCATTTCCGAGATATCCGTTGTTAATGGTTTGAACTGTTCATTTCTTTGCCATGTTTTAGTCCCGTCGACATTCAGTTGTTTCTTGCGTTGCATGGAAATACTATAATATTATAAGGCCTGCGTATAGCGTCCAGTTCTTAAGCATTCAACCATCGCTATTCTGTTTGCATTTATCGCGAAAGTGAATGTAGCTACTTCTGCAAAGGATTGACTGGATTAAAATGAAGTAGATAGAAAAATAATCTTTTGTGAGATTAGTTTTTATTAATAAATGCTAGAGAGTAGAGAGAATCATATGAATTTAACGCATTAGACTTTTTAAAACGAGTGGCTATAATACGTTAGCCGTAAATTCCATAGTCTTTCCATGACATCCCCAGAAACAACTGAATAAGACAGCATTTTAAAAATGACAAAAGAATAGACAGATTCAAACCAATAATAACGGATATCTTGGAAATGGCTGATACAACAAGTTATTTGAAATAAATGGTATTTTAAAGAGTTGTTTTAGAGATCTGCAGTATGTTTTTGTCTAAAGGCTGGTTCACAACCAACGAGAACGGTAACCAGAACGAGAACGGGAAAGTTGAAATACATGTATTCAAATGGGAGTGTCCACAACCGACGGGAAGCCTTCCCGGGCCCCGGGAACGGGAAGAAGAGTTGACCAACTTTTAACTTTCTCGTTCTCGTTCCCGGGCACAGCATATTAGATCCCTATTGTGCATATTAGACTCTTCACTCTAGAGGTTATTCTAAGCGGCCGTGACATGAAACAGCCACTAGTGCTCTCTATAGTCGCAAGCTGGAAACATGAAACTGGAAGGAATTAGTAGTAAATGTGCTTCCTAACCTCACCCCGGCACCCGCGAATCTAATCAACGGTGGTTCCTCTGGTGAAGGAATCATTTGTAGTTTGTTTATATGCAACTCAAAACTGGTTATTACCTAAAAAACAATGGCAAAAGCTACAAAGAACAGCTAAAACCGGTGGAAATGAAAAAAAGAATAAACAATTTTAATGTATGCCATTAAATAGAGGAATGTAAGTTTGGCATAAGTAGAGGAATCGTAAATGTAATGAATATGCATTTAGATAATGTTTACTCTATCGAATTTTGACGTTGGCTTGGCTAAATTGGAAGTAGGTGAAAAAATGGCATTGGTCAGTTAAAAACAAATGAAATCCCAATGCGCAAAATCGACTTTCACTTTGTGATCGATATGCATTCCCGTTCTCGTTACCGGGCTGTTGTGAATAAAAATTTCTTGCTTCCCGTTCTCGTTTCCGTTCTGGTTACCGTTACCGGGTGGTTGTGAACCAGCCTTAACTCTTATGGTTTACACTTATACAAAATTATAAAAAATTCCTTTTGAATGAAGAAGACTTCGCAGGGTATTCCCAGAAAATTCAAGATATACATTATATTTGTCAAGTAACTATCTTATGGTGTTTAAATCAAAATCGTTAAAGCCATTTTTAAGAAATTTTTATTTTTTTTTAATTTTTCCATTTAAAGGGTAGTTTGGGGTGGAGGATTTTCTTATAAATTTTCGTGTCATATCTTTGGAAGATACTGAATTTAAACACCAAGTTTGGTGTTTATCGAACATTTCGTTATGGAGTTGTTCACAGAGGACAGACAGATATGCACGCGGACATTTTTCTAAATTTTTCTTTTAATTCAGGAGGCTTCAAAACGTCAATTTCCGTTGAAATCTCGATATCAAATGTTTGGGTGTAATGCAATACTTACTGGATACGTGGCAGAGAAAGTAAGAATTAAGTCTTTCTCGAGATGACTCAAATGAGTATGGCGCCTTAAAACTGAATATATTTTTGACATGTTGTTGACACATGCTACAAAGGGTAACAATATATTTCCTGTTCCCAGACATTAATAAACCATATATTACGGGTCGTGAACTATGCTTCCTTGCTCATTGCGGATATACGTTTAAAATTGCTCTTTGAGCATGACTGCTACAATTAGACATGAAGACCTTGCCACTGCACAAGAAGTTAACAATGTATTTTAATGACGCACGATTTCAGGTTCATAATCTCACGAAATACTTGCTACCGGGATTTTCCACGGAGGTAAAGCGTATCTAGAGGAGAGGACAACTTTGCTATAATTTCTGCGCCATCACCATGAAACTTAAAATGATCGCAATTTTACAAATATTCAGTTTTAATCATTTCATAATTATGCATTGGAATTATCGCAAAAATCCAAGATAATATTGAAAACAGCACATATAGTACACACAGCATTTAAGCATTATAATTAAGTTCTAAGTGCACTGGTGGGCAAAGACGGTTAATGCTTACAATTTTGTTACCGAGTGTGCTGGCTCACGCGGTAACGCATGTGGCCAGCATTCGGGAGGTCGTGGGTTCGATTCCCGCAGCCGAAATTCCTGACTCATGGATTTTTCGGGGTTTCCCCGGGTCGCTAGGCGAATACTGGTAAGGTTCATTCCATCCCCCGAATTTCCTGTCCCCCCATTTCACCTCCATTCTCATTTCACTTCGCCTTTCATCCGCTTGGTCTGTTTCAGGGTTGAAACTGTCGGCGGGAGTCTCCATGTTGCATGACAGGGGAAAAGGATGCTCTATATAACCTTTCTTACCCAGAAATGGGGGCGGTCTTAGAGTCCGGGGCGCCCCAGTGGTATGTGCAAGCCTGCAGGGGAGAGGAGCCAGTTGCACCTACTGCCGTCAAGTTTCAATCCGTAAAAGGTAGGGACCCTGCCCTCTTCCCTGTCGTAACTCCTGATCCGGCCGCCCTCTGTCTCCTCTCCCTCCCGGGGGCACCCCGTCAGGAGCTTAGACACAAAGTATCTTGTAGGTGGAGGTGCAAGTCTCCCTCTATATCTAATCCTACACCACCTACTCCTACATTTTTGTTGGAAATATTTTCAAAATTAAGTTTATTCGCAGGGTTTGCTTCAAAAGTTTTCATTGTATTCGTTTAGGTTTAGTTTAATTTAAGCAAAAACAAATTTAGATATTCAGAGTGAAGTTTAAAACTAGGTTAAACTATATTATAGAATTCATCCCCTCATCCTGGGCTACTTCCTTTTTGAAACCTCAAATGTCACTCGTAAATTTCCATACTTATTCTTGAAATAGCATTCACTTTTTAGTATATCTCATTCATTTGTTCTCAAATCTTTTATTTTTTATTGTCTTTGGCAACCTTGACTGCTGTTATTGCTTATCAAAATGGAATACAATAGGATAAGATAGGACTAGAAGCGGAGGGGAATTTAGCACCTCGACCTACATAGATATTTTGTGTCTAGGACCCTGATAGGGTGCCCCCGGGAGGAAGGGATGAGGTGAGAGGAGACAGAGAGCGGCCGAACCAGGAAGCACGACAGACAGTGGTCAGGGTCCCTATAATTTATAGATTTGAGCTCCCCGGTTGCTGGCTGGTATAGCCGGCGATCCTCCCCCCTGTGGAATTACACATCCTCTAGGGGGCACGAAGACCGCTCGCAGTCCTGGGGATGAAGGTTTCCTCAGAGCATCCTTTTCCCGTGCTATGCATACATCGAGACCTTCCGCCGACACCTGCAACCCTGAAAGAAACCAAGTAGATGAAAGGTGAAGTGAAATAAAAATGGGGATGAAATAGAAGGACAGCAAATTCGGTAAATGTAATGATCCTTCCCAGCATTTGCCTGGCGACCCGGGGAAACTCCCGAAAAAACCATGGGTCAGGAAGGTCGGCCACGGGAATCGAACCCACGACTTACCGAATTCGTGATAGAGGTAATCGCCTGAGCCATCTCGCTTAATTGAATACAATAAAGAGACTATTGGATATTATTAATGCCATTTATTATTGTTTTCATCGTCATAAATATTAATTTCGTTCAATGTTCTTTAATAATATTACTTTTTCTATATATGTATGTCATGTACATCTATTTGTAAAGAAGACGAGAGTTTCTCATTGTGAGTAGAAATTAGTCATTATTTTTTGTATTTTTCTAGCAATAAAATAAAAGTTTAAAAACTAATATGTAATATATTTGTTCAAATTTGTAAATTTAATTATTCATATGAATGAAATTTACCCAAATAAATCACGTTTTCCAACTGACTTAGTCACTCTTCAAATGAATGTTGCCGGAGCGATAGAAGACAAAATTTCTCAGGTGTTACACTCACATGACTTTCTCTACTCTTGAACAAACTATTTTCACAAACGCTTATTCTCCATATGCTTCATATTAATCGAGATGTTAATCCTATTGCTAATTTTCTTGTAGGTGCAAGGGGAATATGGTAGGCTCTAAGTGATAGTCAAATCTTTTAAGAGCTGGTTGCTATGTGGCGCATTCCATTCTCTTTGTGTGTCCAGGAAATACAAAAAAAAAATGAATAACGAATTCTCATTTGAGAAAAAGTATTGGAAAATTTAAGGGAATAACAAGCAATATCTCGAAAATGGTTCACTCAACAACAAAAAAAAATGTATACGACATAAATTGTGTATTTTTACGCGTTCTACATTTTTTGTGTAGTAAAATTTTGTCTATCTCTTATGGTTTACCAGTTATGCAAAAGTCGTTCTCAACGAAGAATACTTTTGGAGACATTCCCAGAAAATTCGAGATATACATTTCATTTGTTATGAAAATATCTTAAGCATACGATATTTTAATCAAAATCGTTAGAGCCATTTTTGAAAAAATTAAAAATTTTGAGAAATTTTCCATGTAAAGGGTAATCTGGGGTGGGGGGATTTTCTTGAAAACCTTCGTGTCGCATCTCCGGAAGTTACTGAACCTAAATACCAAGTTTGGTGTTTATCCGACTGTTCGTTTCTGAGTTATGCTGTTCACGGACACACACACACAGACACACACACGGACATGTTTCCAAAAGTGCTTTTTTTGGGTTCAGGGGGCCTCAAAATATATATTTCCGGTGAAATCTCGGTATTGAATTTTTGGGTGGAATACAATACTCCCCCTACTTACTATACGTAGTAGAGAAACTAAAAATGGGAGAACAAATAAATGATTTATTGTACAAACAAATGCTCTTTCAGAAATAAGCATCATACTATAGGGGTGTCATTTGAAATACAAAGAGGGAGTGACTGCAACCTAAAATCAATTAACTGTTTTGAACTTCCCCTCAATTTTTCAAATTACTTGTTTTTTATTTAAATATATTACAAACTGAAATAAATATTGTTTATACAGGAAAGTTTCAAAATGATCGTTACTTAAAATATTCAGTAACATTTACTGATTTGTTTATTGTTGTCCCAACAAGGCCAAATGTAACACACGCTGAAAGTAATGTTCCAATTAGAACATTAGATCTGGAACACAGCACACCAAATGAGTCATTTGCTTTGATAGCTGCATAGATAATTGTTTTCAAATTAGGGACCAAAGCTTTAATAACGTTTTCTTTTGATAATATATGAAATAAGTTCACAAATGTTGTGATATCTGCGACATAAGTTTTCATTAATTTTCTGCAATAAAAATAAAGTGTTTACCTCTCGGAAGATAATAATCAACTATTAATGTGGTGTACAGCATGTATATTTAAGATTGAACGCATATATTATAAAAATTAAAAATACAGCTAATAACTACCGGAACGACTTGAGTTCTACAGTTTTCTCAACATGGCAATGTGAAGCGTGATAGAACAATTTGGAGACCACATCGAGGTCATCAACCCTGACTATTTACCTCCACGACCTGGTTACAAGAGGTCGATATCCCCGACCTCTGCACCTACTTACACACACGTTCATTTTAACCCAAAGTGGTCACTATAACCCCGGTCATGACCCGAAGGTCTGCAGTGACCCTATTGCTTCCTCAAGTAGAGCGCCTTGTACTTTTTTATGGGAGGTGCTACATCACAATGGGCAAATAACTCAATCAAATCGTATTACTTGCTCAAACGCTTTGGCATCTTGAGGTCCCCTGAACTCAAAAAGGATTTTTAGAAAGTTCTCCATAAGTGAAATAAATACAAAAATCATAACTAAGTCAGGCTTATTTTATGGATACCCATGAGTAAAATGGCCCAAAATTACCAAAATTCATAAATATGCATTTTAATGTTGTTAAACCCTACAAACCTCCTACTTTTGTTCTGTATAGCTTTTATAACTGTACAGCCTTTTAAAGCACGCCATATAACAATTTAAATGTCTGCCTTAGCCTAGATTTCTATAAAAGTGTTTCATTTATTGGCGCATTTTCATTTTCAAATTCTTTCACACAATGTACTTTTCAGTAAAAATAAATTTAATTTTGTACATTTTCTTGTAAATAACGGGATAAAAGTCAGCTGCCCCTAGGTATTCGTATCTATGCAACCCGCAGTTTATAGTCTAATGTGAAAACATCGATCCTTTTGGCAAGCAAACTGTTATTGTAGCTCTACTCTTCTATTCGGTACTATACCCAACTAGCATTAATATTAAAGGCCTGAATGAGAACCAAGGAGCCGCAAAAGGCTTAAAAAAAGGCGGCTCTTCATGGATTGCTTGCAAGGAGGTAGGGGAATGTTCTCGCAAAGAGCGGGAAAGAGTGAGCTAGCCGAGTGGGTTAGCTGCCGGAATATGGTAAAGCAAAGATTAGCTTTGGTGGTTTGAATCTATTACAATCATCCAATTGTTTTGGTTCTTTTTTCTCTATATCATTGTGTTTATTTTCTTTTTTTAGTATACTAATTTATTTATTTTTGTTATTTGCTCTCCTGTGAGCCAAAGGCACAACAATTACAAGCAGATAATTGTGTATCATGTTTACCGTAATAATCTGTACCGTATCTGTGTTGTAAACCGTTTTTCGTAGTTAGCTTTCATTCTTTTGGGCGGATATCGACGATATTAAATCTAACATTTTTTGTTTCATGTTTAAACCTTATGTTTCACTTCTACTGACAAAGGAGTTGTAAATGTGCTAAGTTCACGGGTAAACCGAATAATAAATTGTTAAAGAGGCGGATTTCGTCAACGAAGTAAATGTTCAAAATGACGACACCCTTCATCAATGCACATTTGTGTACGTTGCCGGAGAGACCTTCTTGCATTCTGTAACATGCGCGGTGTAATCGGCCTGCATTCTTCACGTATGAGTGACCGTAGATGATTGGGCTTTGCGGTGGTAAACATGGCGATTATTCTATTTTGTGCACACTTATGGTATCAAAAATGTTATTTGTATCATAATATCAAATTATAGGTGCAAAGAGATAAAATAAAAGATAATAAAATGTTTGAACTTAACTCGAAGTGAAATGACACAGTGTTGAAGCAACCATGATAATACCATTCGGCTAATGTTACCTGGCGAGTTTCGGTTCCTATACGAATTAGTAATCGCATAACTTGACCCCACCTCGAATCTTTACACACTTTTTGCAGCTTCATACGGTGTTTTGAGCTCGGTTCGGTAGTTTTAACTCAAATAAAGAAACTGCATCAGTCATTACAGTTACTGTATGAACCGAAATATGCCATAGTTTGTGACAGAAGAAAAATTATCCACCTAATACTTAGCATTTTTTGACAAGGCTGTACAACATTGACTAACGGCTTAAATCCAATTGGTCGCACTGCGTAGATCTCCCAATTTGTTTCCAAATGCTTTTGTCAATCGATGCATGTGATAGGCTGTTCCTTCAGGGGCTAAAGAATAAAAGTTTGTAAAATTGGCTAAAGGTGCTACTACAGCTCCCAGCGTCAGGGTGGGATGTTTTTTTGAATCGACGTACATAGTGATTGCATTCTGTCCCGTAAAACACTTATGCACTGAGTTATCTATCCCTCCTCTATAGAGTGTTATGCAAATCAGCATTAGAAAGCATTCAAGAAAGGCATAAGTCACATGTATCGCTTAGCACTTTGCATAAATTCAAGAATAAATAAATAGTCGCAGCTGACTCACCTGTATATATATATAATTTTTTTTGTTAAGATACTTAGTTGTGACGTTATTAAGCAATACTATTCATATTGTGTAAATCTTTAAACAACATATTTAACTCTCATATTTAACATTTATTTTCTCCCAAACTAGCACGATAATTAAAAACTAGCCTCTACATTTTAATAACATAATATTTAAAATTTTAATTGTAAAACATTTAAAAAATAATAATTGCATCATGTAGAGCAGCCTTTTACAACAGTAAAGAGAAGCAATTTTAAAATTATTCTATAATTAATTTTAAAAACGCATGAGATTTGGTCTGCGCATTATACACTATATCCTACCGAGCGAGATGGCTCCGTGGTGACGTGTCTGACTCCCGTCGACCTCCCACTCTGACCTTGGATTTATTGGTTTTCCCTGTTCGGTAGGCGAATGCTAGGGTGGATTCTCATCGATCACGGTTTCCTTTCCATCATTTTCCTTTCATTCCGTTTCCTTCACATCTTTCAGGGTACTTCTAGGTTTCGTGGCGCATGGCGGTGTCGGATGTTTCGTGGCTTATTGCGGTATCGGACAGATGGCAGGATACTTTCACAAAGGAAAGGGTTGCTTGGTCATCGCCCTCTATAGGCAGCTCCAGCAATGGGACGGGTCTTGGAGACTGTAACTGTTAGGGACTTCCGCGCGTGTCTGTGCACTGTCCTGCGTCCTATATCCTCCTGTGCTTCCTTCACTTAATCCCTTCCTCCTGGCTGTTGGTAGCCACAATAAATCTATGTAGGTTGCAGTGAGCGAGGTGTCCCCCTCTGTTGTAGTCCTATACACTGTATCCCGATTGCTGCATTAAAATGGCATTGTGAATTTTAGAAATTTCACACATGAATATCCTTAAAGGCGCAAAGCGAAGATTTCAAGGAGTTTGCTTCATTCCAAACAGCATAGACTATTCCACTTTTATGATGTAAACACAATATACATTAGATTTCAGAAGCTTTAGATATCGATATAAATCTGAATTGATTTCGGAATAATTATCACATCCGGAAGCGATAATTTCAATCGATAGTTACGCCTCCTTTGTCGATTGCTTCCGACTGCGCTGGCTTCAAAATCAATGGTTTAAGATTTGGTCAAGCACCATGCATTTATTTAATTTGTTTAAAAATAAGACAATACATTTTCGCTTTCTTAAATTAACATTTTATCTTTGCTTTGGAAGTTAAGCATTGTTTCATAATTTAGCAGTTGATACTTCGGATACAATACGCGGCGATTCAGTGAAACATAACAACGTTGTTTATAGCAAATTTTATTCGTGAAATAATCATAATTAATTTCTAAATGGAGGTTTCAAGCTTTGTCAAATATTAGCAATCTTAACTGACATTGCAAGGATACAGTCTCTAGGAAGACTAGGAGTAGGAGCGAGAGAGACTTAGCACCTCGACCTGAGATACCTAGGTCCTAATGGGGCGCCCCCGGCATGGAGGGATGCGGTGAGAGGAGACAGAGGGCTGCCGGATCAGTAGGCACGACAGAGCGGATAGCAGGGTCCCTACGTTTTCCAGGTTGAAATCCCGGTGGCAGCTGGTACAAGTACCCCTCCCCCTTCAACCAAGCAGGTTTGAACATCCCACTAGGGGGATCCGGGCTCGCAGATCGCACCCATTTCGGAAACGAAGTGGTACAGAGAGCATCCTTTTCCCCTACCATGCAACGTCAAGACTCCCACCGACACTTATAACCCTGAAACAACCAAGCAGATGGAAGGGGAAGTGAAATGAGAATGTAGCTGAAATGGAGGGACAAGAAATTCGGGGGATGTAATGAACCTTCCCAGCATTCGCCTAGTGATCCGGGTGAAACCCCTGAAAAACCCATGGGTCGGGAAGGTTCGTCTGTGGGAGTCGAATCCACGATCTCTCAAATGCGAGCCACAGACATCACCGCTGGGCCATCTCTATCGGTAAATTAGGGTACCTCCCCGAAATTTGACAGTTTGAAAGTAGTGAGAAGCTTACAGTTTTCACTCTTACCTACAGCATATGTATCCAAAGTTTTGTCCAAATTTGTCAAATGGTGCAAAATTATACTTCAAGAATTGAAAATATGAACACAAGCGCTTTGCCAAGTTATATAGCTCAGTTGTATCTACAGTGTTATGCCCTAATTGAGTATACTAGCTGTGTCTATAAGGAGTTGAAAATAAAGAATAAAGGTAGTTTCTAAGAATTTCGAGGCACTGTGTAATTTAAAATTAGGGTTGGCTTGTTTTGGAAGTTGTAAGGTACCTAACCTTATATTTTTACCAGTTAAATAGTTTTATAGTATAACTGTACAATGTTTTGGCCAGCTGGGTTAAACCAGCGGTTCTCAAGCTGTGGGGCTCGGTCCCCAAAGGGCGGCGCCGTACAGGGAGGGTGTGACATCGCTTGATGTTTAGCGTTCTTTAACCGGGTAGGTCGAATCGGACGATGAATGAATGAAATGCGTGAAATGATGTTCAGCCCGAGTGCATAGAACTGCAAATTACCCAACATTCATCTTCTCATGAAAGGGGAAAACTCCGGGAAAGGATCTTATCCGAGTAACTCACCGTAATCGAGATTCGAACTCGGAGCTTCTTGAGTGTGAGGCAAACACTCTACCCCCACATCACGGAGGTGGGCGTATAACTTTTGTTGGACTCTATAGTATAAGTGGTGTAGGTAGACAGACCGAACGGTATGGCTCAGGTGGCAAAGTCTGTAGTCCGCATTCGGGTGGTCCCAGGTTCGATCCCCAGCGACCGCCCACTCTGACTCATAGGTTTTTGTGGTTTCTTCGGGTCGGCGGCAATCTTATCTTCTATCACGAACTGCCTGGCCCTCATTTCCTGTACCCAACATCTTAACATCTGTTTGAGGGTTGTAGGACCAGGCGACAGTGTTCGGCGGGTTGCGGCTGGACGGTGGATGTGCGTTCTGCAGAGATTTGTTGATCGCTTTCGCTGCGGGAACCACTCGGTTAGATCTCTCCCCTGAGTGGGCTCCACTCGATAGGAGACTGCCGGGGGTTCGGTGGCTTGTGGGTAGGACCATGCGACGCTGGATGTATTCAATCTGGAAACGTTAGGGACCCCGTCCGTGCCTACACTCGTCGCTCTTCGGGTCTCTCCCTTCATCCCTCTCTAACAGGGATCACGTTGATAGCAAAAAGGGCAACTTGCGGTGCTCTGTCCCCTCCGTGTTATGTACCTTTACTACCCTTGTCTAGATATGCAAAATAGTGTTGATTTCTATGTTATGGTTTGAAAATAAGATTAAGAAAGTTTTTGGAAATCGTGGGGTGGTTTATCATTTTTGCAATTCTAAGACCAATGTAGCAAGTTTTGTCAAAAGTATACCAAAATGCTCCTTAATAACTAGACCTCGGATTTTTAGGCCCTTAAAAAAATTTTAGGCACCTAAAACAGGCTCTCAAATTACAAAAATAGGCACTGAAAACACTGTTTTAGGCACCAAAAAATACAGTTTCCACGAGCTAAACATTTCATTTTATGTATCTAAAATATATTTCCACTTTCTAAAAGTTCTAAAGTGCGATTAATTGGTGAACATTGAAATTACACAATAACAAAAACTGTAAATTTGCTAAATTATTATGGCCAGAAACATTTTATTGTGAATTAAATTATGATTTTAAGATTGGAATACATAATATAAGCTTATAAAGTTGAAAAAAAGACCTCAAAACTAACTGAATAGATCATAGTGGAAATGCACTATGCGCTACAAATATATCATTGTGTCCTAAATGCTCTAGAGCTGACATAAAGGAAATTTCTTAATATAGAGTCAACTGAAAAATTCAATGTCACAGCCGGGATTTGAAAGCGGTTCCGCCGCTATCCATATAGGTGCTCTAAACATTCAGCTACTATGACAACATGCCGGTGGGACAATGAATTCCGCAATTGACTCATGTTGTTTCCGAGTTAGACCACCAAGGCCCTCACTAGAGATCTCAATCACAGGCATTTGACAAAGTTTGGCATGATGGTTTGCTCCTCAAGCTCTACCGCAGCGGCCTTCCTAATTATTTAATACCTTTAATCGACAGTTTTCTCCCCGACCGCAGCTTTTCAGTGCGTATTGGCGGAATTCTTTCCTCTCCACGTACTATTACCGCAGGCGTCCCACAGGGTTCCATCTTGGCCCCAACACTGTTCATTATCTACACTTCTGATATGCCTGACTTGGCTCCAACTTCTTTAGCTCTCTACGTTGATGATACGGTACTAACTATTCCCATTCTAATCTCCAGCACGCCCAGCAAGTAGTACAACACTCTTTGGATCGTCTCACTCAGTGGTTCTACACTTGGCGTATCTCATTGAACCTTCAGAAAACTGCGGCTAAAATCTCCACTCTCCGCCGATACTCTTCTCTCTCTCCGCTGTGTCTTTGTGGCAACAATGTATCTTGGCTCCCTGCGACAACTCCTGTTGAGTACCTTGGAGTGCTTTTGGATTCTCGATTGACCTGGCGCGCACACATCAATCGCCTCATATCCTCGGCCTCTGGGCGGCTTTCAAAACTCTCGCCTTTGTTTCATCGCCATTCCCGTCTTGGAATACAGTGTTCCTTGTTACTTTAGAAGTTTCTCGTTCGTCCGCTTATTACTTATGCCTGCCAGGTATGGGTAGCCGCTCACACATGTCATCTACGTCGTCTCCAGGTTATTCAGAATCGCTTCATGCGCATTGCTACTAATGCTCCATGGTTTATTCGGAATCAGCAGCTCCATCACGAACTGGGAGCCTTGCCTCTTCACGATTTTATTCGCAGAATCGCCTGCCGTTTCTTTTCCAACCTGCAGGACGTTCCAGGAACAGTGCCACTACAACATCGGCGCCCTTACGCGCCACCCCACACGCTTTAAGAGGAGACTTCCGCAGGATCTACTACTTGGTGCTGCCTCTGATTCCACTGACTCCAGTGATTGATACGTCTTACATCTCCAGTATTGACTTTCCCTTACGTGTCATATTGGTGTTACCACCTAATGTAGTTATGGGGCACTATGTAAGCCTACCCCTGCGTGTTCTTGTTCTGTAATCTTCTTTTACCACTGATCTGTAAAGCATTGTACTGCTGATCGATCAATAAAAAAAGAAAAAAAGAAAAGAGATCACAATCTCAATGACGATATGCCATTGCAAGTGGTTTAATACTGGATGCTCATGGGTTTCTTAAAGTTTTCCCATAAGTTCTCATTTGAGCAAAAGTATATGTACTGGAAAATTCAAACAAATAACAAGAAATATCTGGAAATGGTTTACTCGACAAAAAAAATGTATATGACATAAATTGTGTGTTTTAACGAGATTTAGATTTTTTTGTGTAGTAAACTTTTGTCTATCTGTTACGGTTTACCAGTTATGCAAAAGCCATTCACAATGAAGGGGACATTCCCAGAAAATTCAAGATATACATTTCATTTGCCATGAAAATATCTTAAACATATGGTATTGTAATCAAAATCGTTAGAGCCATTTTTGAGAAAATACAAATTTTGGAAAAGTGTTCCATGTAAAGGGTTAGTCTGGGGTGGGGGGATTTTCTTGAAAATCTTCGTGGCGCATCCTTGGAAAATACTGAAGATACTACTCAAATACCAAGTTTGGTATTTATCAGGCGTTTCGTTTTTTATTTATGCCGTTCACACATAGACCGACAGACACACACACCCTCACGGACATGTATACAGAAATGAATTATTTGGATTCAGAGCACGTAAAAAACATGTATTTCCGGTGAAATTTCGGTATCGAATTTTTGAGTGGAATGCAATTCCTCCCCTACTTACTATACGTAGTACAGAAAGTAAAAATAGTACGCTATAATACTGCCTTAGGATAGGGCACCAGGCGTAACTAGCAGATCTGTTTGGAGTAGACTTTAACAGGCAGAATCCACATCAAACTTGGGATTGATCAGCCAGCTGTTGAAAGACAAATTAAACGTTTAAAACTAAGAATTGCTGATTACTCTCAAAATGTAGGATGTATATATCTGTGTGTGTTTATTTACATTTATTTGTTTTAAGGATCATTTTGATTATTTTAATCTAAATAAAAGAGTTTAACTTACACAGCTCATATAGATTACGAAAAGACTCGATTGCATTCAGTCGATACACTCCAAACTATCGACAAATCTGAGAAGTAGAGGTATCCCACGTATTAATGTAAAGTTTATGCGCAAACTCAAGAATAACAGTGAAAATGCTATATACGTTACACTCACATTAATTTTTCTATCCACTATCTTTTTGATTATATAGCTATACAGACTATTCCCATGAACGGTTATTTTTCTACCTACTTCTTGTTAATCGAAATAAACCTTTATACAAATAATTTCGTTATACATTTCGTTGCATGTACAAGGCGGTCACAGAAAATAGAATCGATAGTCAGAGGTTACTTATTGGCCTTGAAATTCACACTCCATGGCATCGCAAGAAACAACTTATAGTGACAGCACTAAAATGACAAAGCATTTGCAACTTTCAAGCCAATAATAACGGATATCTCGGAAATGGCTGATGGCATAGAAAAAGTTATGTGAAATAAATCCAGTGTTTTAAAGAGATCTGTATTTTTATGTAGCATGTTTTTGTTTATATCTTATGGTTTAACCGTTATACGAAATTATATAAAATTCCTTCTGAATGAAGAGGACTTAAGCAGGTTATTTCCAGAAAATGCAAGATATACATTTTACTTGTCATCTAAATATCTTAAATATATGGTATTTTAATCAAAATTGCTAGAGCAATTTTTAAGAAAATAAATATCGAAATATTTTCCATGTAAAGGGTGTTTGGGGTGGGGGCTTTTATTTAAAGTCTTCGTATCGCGTCTTTGGAAGATACACAAATTGTATCGCTAGAACAGTTTTATTGTGTAAGGTTTGTGAAAAGAGAGTCAGTCACGATAAAAATGTATTTCATCAATCAACACGTGTTAACAACGAAGCATAAATCTGCTCTCACTTCAGAGAGTGGATATAAGAGAATAAGGGTCGAATTCATAGTCGTCGCTTATTTCAAGGAAGTCCTTAAGGAGCTTTAATACACAGACAACACTTTTTCAGGCGAATAAGGAAATGCTTATTCATGTAACGAAGCTCTGATCTCAGCTTATATGCAACAAGGAGAGCTGACACCATCTTGCATCAACTGCCTACAACGGAGGTTAACGATAATAACGATTTCGTGGAGTATATGGAATTACATAACGAAATTGTAATGCGCATTAATAAAATATTTGCGTGATTTGTAGAATTCTTGAAACTTATAGGTATACTGAATTTAAGAAACGATATCGGTTTACAAAGCCGCTGTAATAATCTAATGACTCTGCTAAACAACATAACTTTAACAAACAGAGGTTATGAAATTCCAACGTGAGACAGATTTACTTGAAAGTATAATGCATAGAATCTCAGTGCTATAACACTATCCATCTGTTCAAACGTTTTCCCATTTATGTTGTCCAAAATCCGTAGGTCCCTAGAAAACGAGAATTCGCTGCACTTATTTACAAGAACTTAATAAAATCCTAAAAATAAAGTGCGGAAATATTTCTGCAGTAAATAAAGTACATTTTTGCAGTGCTTTTCTCGGTAAAATTGCCTATTTTGCATAATAACTACGAGTGCAATGGATCACTTAACAAGTCACGCGTCTTTGCCATTAATTCGCAAATATACGTTGGGTTATCAAAATCTTGAACAGGGGTTTAGCGATTTCGCGTGTTGAACTGTTGTTCAAGTCCAACTATGTAAATAATTGGTTACTTTGCTTTTCTGGTTACTGCTAGATGGTGTAGTAATTGCATTTGTGGTTTGCTTCTATGCATGCATAGTATACAAAGTGCGCAGATTGTTGTAAATACTTCTAGCTGCTAACACTTCTCGCTAGAACGTCAAGTTTTCAGTTTTAAAACAGCCCACGAGTGAATATCACTTAGGTCAGCACATCACACAGCGTTCGATTATCTGCATTCTATGATTCTCAGCACCATCTTTTAGTTGACTTCTTTCCTGCTCGCTGAAATGTTTTCCTTTTGGCATGTTTTCGACCTAACTAATGTAACTGTATAACTATTACTACAAGCCCTTAATTAAATTTACAATCTATTTGATTTTAAAATAAAGTTAACTAATTACCTAATAAATGCACCTTTTAAAATTCCCGTATTTTGCCACGTACTCAGCAGCTGTTGCGAACAAAACAACTAATATGGAAATGGCGGCTATGGTCACCTGCATGTTCGTTTACACATTCCTTCGCGCATCCGAGTGGCTGTGAAAAAACAGCTGAAACATGTTGCCACATGTACTTCGGAAATAAGAAAGCTCATAGCGCTGGGCATATAAGTACTGTCTATGTATACCAAATGGTAATAAGCGTTTCCTTATTAGAATGAAATAGTTGCTTAAGCATCTCCATTTCGACCCTAAGGCTACTTCCTACAGCCTTTGCCGCATTCAGATGGTTTTCATTAAATTTCTGTAAATCATTAGTTGATGTCGGCAGAATCTAACAAAAGAACATTTCCAAAGCCTTGTGGTAATGTGCAATTTGTATGATTCTTAAACCAAATTTTGGTTATTAAATATATTCTGATTATGACTTTTTAAACTTTTTTCCTACTTTGATTGTTATAAATGCATAAACATCCTGGCTCTAGCCATGAGATTTATTTTCTTGGTAGGCAACTCCGAAAACTTAAGAAAAGTATGTTTATCTACAATGGGCTTTCCTGCACAGGAAACAATTTGCTTAATCCCACACGCCATTTAAGACACTAGCAGACGTAATTGTCTAAATGAACAAGTAATTAGGCGCACTTAATGTAGCGATAGTATCGAGGAGTTGTAACCTAAAATTGCTCCTTGTTGAAAGAATATCAAGCTGTGAAAGTTTTAGTCAGCGGAACCTCATGAAACAGCAACATGCAGAAACAGCACTTTTTTGTATTCTTTAACAATGACTAGAAACTATATTAATTACTGTTTGAAACTCTCAACTCTACTTATATAAACAAAAAAACTGATAGAATGCAACCAAGAAGTGCAGTTCTGTGCTATAGAGCACTTCCCAAATGTTTCCAGTTGGTGCCCCCCTTTTGTAAGCTCTGCAATTACAATGGTCCCCCAGATGGTTATTAGTACAAACATGTTCATTCTAGAGAAATATTTGAGCATGTAGGATAAATGAGAATGTTTAAAATTCTAAATACCACAGTAAACAATCTTAACAAAAGAAAAACTAACGAGTATTGACTGGAACATAAACGTAAATTTGTGCTAATTACAAAGAGAGAAATTTTGTATCCACATATATATATATATATATATATATATATATATATATATATATAACTATTTGCTTCATATGACGTTATTCCACTTTCAATCAAAGAAATGCAATGAAATGTTATATTTCAAACAATCACAGCCGCACTTCTTAATAATTTGGCAGGGTCATTCTTTTGTTTTAGGATTATCGCAGCTTCCTTCATTTGCTTTCTCGATGTCGCTAAATATATCGATAGACTGATGAAGAACATCAAATGAGTATTAAATAAAAACGAAATTCTGCTTCCACATCCTATCAAAATAAAATGAGACTACAATCAATTTTCATAACAGTAGTTTTAACAATTACTTTAAAACAGTAGTGTTAACATTTAATTAATGTGCATTCCAGTAAGAGATAAATGTTTAAGTATTTATTTAAGCATTTATTTATTTCAGTAAAATTGAGTTTTATTTATGGACGCTCTTTAACTTCTCTGGTTCATAGACTCTCATTCTATATTGGGAGTGAAAAACCGGTAATTTTGCTCAGAGGCCTCTTTATCAGGGTTGAGGTTCTTTTACATGCCGTAAATCTACGACACGGGACCACCGGCTTTATTTCCCTTCCAAAGGAAGCCATGCTAAGAAGTGTTACGCTCGAAAAAAATCCATCGGCGTCCGCCGGGTTTGAACCCACGGCTAGCATAGTAGCCCTAGACCACGGAGAACGCTATTTATTTCGTACATTACAAGTACATACATTACATATGAGTCTACCTTCTTTGGCCTGGCCATTTTTCTTTTAACACAAATTCTTTAACTCCTAAGGATTAATACATTTACTTACATAATATTATCCGTTGTTTGTCTATTTGACTCTGCCATTTCATTTTCACTCTCCATAAGAATTCCCCTAAATCTCTTAACTGGCTTTTATCTTTGAAAATCTTATTTAATCCTACTACTTTATTTATTCTTAACCATTTTTATCAGCTCATTTCTCCATTTATTAGTCCCATGCATTCAAATAATACGTGGGATTCATTTTTCTCTCTCCCACAAATTGGGCAAAGCCCCTAATTAACCTGCCCCCTCGAACCTTTTAACTTTCAAATCCCTAATCTAAAGCAGGCAATCCCTGATCGCTCGTTTCTATTACAGTTTTCGACATATATTTTCCTTTTCTATACCTTCTTTAACTCTGTTGTAGAATTGTAAGGACTTCTTTTCTCTCATTTGAGCAATCCATATCATCCAATCTGTTTAACTCCCTTCCAATAGCCACTATCTAGACTGCCAATTCTAGACCAAACATCACCTAACTCATTCATTATGAATTGCTCCTTTATTTTATCTAATCAATTACCCTCTCGAAACCTCAGGCATACTTTCAAAATATCTGTCTCTGGTTGTAATAGAATTAGAGATAAGTACTTCAAAATCCTTTCCATTATTTGTCCTCTCGAACTAACACGCCCCATCTCAGTCAAAACTCTTGAATTTACAGTGCACTGTGGGACACCCAAGATAATCTTGTAAAATATTCGTTACACTAGGTTCAATCTTTCCCATCCTTCGATCCCCCAAATTTCTATTCGTATATCCATCTACAGAGGGTGCCAATAAACTCAAACAGGCTGCGCGGTGGTTTTCCTGTCCGCGTTCTCGGCGCTCGTTGCCGTCTGCCGTTATCGTGTGGATGAAACCATACACACTTTTACGGCCTGTATTACGATCTCCGGTTAAAAGTCATGGTTTGTAACCTATCAGTTATCGCTACCTGAAGGTTAGGTGCATTGCCGCGTATTACAAACGCATATCAACCGATGGTTAGTAACCCTAAGGTTTATGATGCTGGGCGAGAAGTTGGCAACACCAAAGAGAAATGTATTTCTCCTTGGCAATAGTTTTCTGAGTGATTTCACTGTTTATACAACGCTATCTCGTGGTAACCTGCAACATTATAGCGTCATTATTGGTCATTAGTAACAAGGCGAGCGGACAGACTATTATAGATTGTGAACGGTTTTGGAGATTTTTGACATGAACATAACCTAAAATGTAATTTATATACATGTCATTGAACATACAAGATGCGGTTCTAGTACGTTATTGGATTACTGAGCTACAATAGGATACCGTAAACAATAGTTATAATTACCTTTTTATTAGCTTTTCCGTTCGCGAAAGCTATTATATTTATAGAAAAGCAACATCGATGGTTCTAATGTTGATTCGGATTTACACATGCTGCCTGACATTTAAGTTCAACACAATATTCTTAAGTTTGTTGCATCTTTCTAATACCGTTCTTTGGTTATTCTATTTGGAAAACTATGCCACACTTCAAAGTTTCGTTAAAAATAGTGTTAAGAGTTTTGACGTAAAAGTTTTACGAATATCACTTTAATAACCGAAAACCATAGTCTTTTGACGCAAACATTTCATGAATATCACTTAAAACTAACGTGGAAAGCCATTCGACAATTTTAAAAACCAACCTAAATATAAACTAACACGCAAAATACGTTTACCTTTGCCCACACTGCTTGTCATTTAACCTAAAATGTTTGGCCTTCCAAAAACAATCCAAGCACAATGGTTAGTTCCTTACGCCCTGACAGTAATATTTAAGACTGGGTGTTGGAGTGAACTATTCTAATGTATAGATAACATTTCCAAAAACTTGAAAATATATTCTGAATCACTCTCAATAATCAATCTCTGCCGGTGGTACGCCATGTTTCATTCGGAAATACGAGTTAACCCCAAGGTATCATCTTTATCCACCACTTGAGGTGGTGGTTAGTTTACCTCCAAAAATAACTCCCGGATAGCCCTTAACCAAAGATTGTAATACAGTCGCAGTACGTAACTCTCAGGTAAATCTTACCCCAAACCTTAACCGGAGATCGTAATACAGGCCGTTAAAGGTACTTTTAAAGGCTTTACTTACCAACTTTATGAAAGGAGATGCTGAAACTTGCCACCGTCGTTGTCCATACATTTTTGGCACCTCTTTAGGTCGAGGGACCGAGGGGGCCACAAATCTCTACTAATAATTCTGTCCTCAAACACACTTTCAATTGTTCTCATCGAAATATTGGCCATATGAGCTGTTGCAGAGTATTGTTGAAAAAAGGCAAAATCACGCACCCTGTCTGTTAATTCTCTAAAAACAGGGGTAAAATTGTATTCACGTATGAATGGGCTTCAACTATTGACTCGAAAAAAATTGGCCCTGCAATTGGCCCCCCTGTAACCCCCAGCGATTTCTATCTCTGGAGCAACTTAAAACAAAGTGTACAAGACAAACCCACACACCCTGGAAGAATTAAAACAAAGTATCCGCCAGGAAATTGCCAGCATCTCTCAACGTGAACTACGACAAGTGATGGATAGTTTCCTAAAGAAGTGCCAAAAATGTATGGACGACGACGGTAGCCAGTTTCAGCATCTCCTTTCATAAAGTTGGTAAGTAAATCCTTTAAAAGTAGTTTTAAAAATATTATATGCTTTCATACGCGCCTTTCTATGATAGCGGCAGACGGCAACGAGCGCCGAGGAAGCGGACAAGATAAACATTGCGCAGTCGGTTCGTAGTTTTTTGGCTTTTTCTGTATACTGTTGTATGACTGGTAAACGTTAAGCGATAGATGAAAGCGTACTACACAAAAAATTTAGATCTCTTTAAAACACACAATTTATTTCACATAAGTTTCTTTGTTGTGACATAAGCCATTTCTGAGATATCCGTTATTAATGGTTCGAATTGTTTATTTCTTGGTCATTCTTTTGAAGTCCTGTCAACATTCAGCTGTTTCTCTCGATTTCATGGAAACAGTATGGAATTTTAAGGCCAACTTATACCGTCTAGTTCGTAAACATGGCTATCGCTGTTCTCTTTGCATTTGTAACGAAATGTGTATAATGTAGCTATTTCTGCAAACGTTTATTCGGATTAAAATGTAATAGATAGAAAAATAAGCTTTAGTGAGAATAGTTTGTATACTCAATAATAAACGATGGAGGATAGAGAAAGACATTACTTTTTTTCATTACTTTCAGATATTCATTACTTTCTCTAACACGTACATAGTAAGTAGAAAACGTATTACATTCCACCCAAACATTCTATACCGAGATTTCACCGGAAATACATGTTTTGGTGCCCCTGAAACCCCAAAAAGCATTTTTAGAAAAAACAGAAAAGTGAATAACGACTTTCCATTTGTAAAAAGGTATTTGAAAATTCAAACCAATAACCAGGAATGTCTCGGAAATGGTTAACTGACAAAAAAAGGGAGGAAAAAGTATTTGACATAAATTGTGTACTTTAAGGAGATCTACGTTTTTGTGTAGTAAGACTCTGTTTATGCAAAAGCCATTCAGAACGAAGAGGACTTCAGAGGTTATTTCCAGAAAATTCAAGATGTACGTATCGTGTGCCTTGAAATCATCTTAAAATGGTATTTTAATGATAATCGTTAGCGGCATTTTTTGAGAAAATCAAAACTTGTGTCGCATCCTTGAAAGACGAACTTAAATGCCAAGTTTGGTATTTAACCGGCTTTTTATTTCTTAGTTATGCTGTTCTCTCTCTCTCTCTCTCTCTCTCTCTCTCTCTCTCTCTCTCTCTCTCTCTCTCACACACACACACACACACACACACACACACACACACACGGGTCTTTATCTAAAGAGTGTATTTCCAGTGAAATCTCTGTATAGATTTTGTTTGGGTGGAATACAATACTTCCTCTACGTATTACTTAGCGAGATGGCTCCACGTTAACGTGTGAGGATCGCATCCGAAAGGTCCCGGGTTCGATTCCTGTCGGACCGGCCACTCTAACTATTTTCGTGGTTTCCCAGGGTCGATAAGCGAATGCTGGGTTGGTTCCTCTTCTAGCACGAACTTCCTGTCCTTATTTTCTGACCTCATCTTTCCTTTCATCTATTTTCGGGGTTAGGAAAGATTTCTCCCTGGCGTTTGGTTGGACAGCTAAGGACTCATTCCTGGGGGTAGCTCGTGTCGCTGGGACTCCCGGGAGGTATGCGGGCTACTGCGTGGCTAGCCGGCGTCAGAAAATGCTTCATCTGGAATTGTTAGAGACCTCGTCCTTGTTGGCGCACATCGTGTCCGGATCTGGTCGCCCTTCGGGTGTGGCCTTCATTCCTCCCTCCAAAGGGTCACGTTAGAAGCAAAGAAGGACCGTTGCGGCCTATCAATGGTGTTCTCCTCCAGGTTTCTCGTGGCTCCGTAATTGTACGCTGTTTTACTTTCTCTACCACGTATTTAGTAGGTAGAGAAGGTATTACATTCCATTTAAAAATTCGATACTGAGATTTCATTGGAAAAACATGTTTTGAGTAACTCAATCCAAAAAAACCATTTTAGAAAAAGCTACGTGTGTGTGTGTGTGTGTGTGTGTGTGTGTGTGTGTGTGTGTGTGTGTGTGTGTGTGTGTGTGTATGTTTGTGCCTGTTAACAGCATAATTAAAAGTCGGATAAATACCACACTTGGTATTTAGGTTCAGTACCTTCCAAAAATGCGACACGAAGATTTTCAAGAAAATCCCCTCACCCTCAACTACCCTTTAAATGGAAAATGTTTCGAAAATATTCATTTTTTAAAAATGACTCTAACAATTTTTATTAAATATCACATATTAAAGATATTTACATGAAAAATAAAGTGATATCTTGAATTTTCTGGGAATAGCCAGTAAAGTCCTCTTTGTTCGGCAAGAATTTTGTATAATCTTGTATAATTGGTAAACGTTAGGCGATAGACCAAAACGTACCATACAAAAAATGTAGATCTCTCTAAAACACACAATTTACTTCAAATAAGCTTATCTGTGGCATAAGCCATTTCTGAGATATCTGTTATTAGAGTTTGGAATTGTTCATTACTTGATCATTCTTTAAAGTCCTTTCAGCATTCGCTTGTTTCTCGTGATTGCATGAAACCAGTGTGGAAATTTAAGACCGCCATACAGCGTCCGGTTCTTAAACATTTGTCTATTGCTGTTCCTTTTGTATTTATAACGAAATGTGTAATGTGACTAGTTTTACAATGGTTTATTTGGATTAAAATGTAGAAGATAGAAAAATAAGTTTTAGTAAGAATAGTTTAATACCCACTAATAGAGATAGACAATAGAGAAAGTCATGTTAATGTACTATATCAGAAATGTTTTTATTTACTAGAAAAATATTTACAAATCGTGTTTTGTCAGGGCATACCACAGGACATTTACATATTTGTTACAATAGTAGAATTTAAAAACTACTACTCTAGAAGTGAACGCAAGATGTTGCTGATGAAGTTTATAACTCGAAAAATGTTGATGTGATTCTTCAGCACTAGAGGCAGGTTGCATGGTTTAAACCTTTGGCCGATTCCTTGAAAATATTGAGCATTGTGTCAACAGACGACTAACTGTCTGTGGCGGCATTTCTTGGCAGTTACATAGGGGTGATGTTGCTTTGTTTATTCTGTAGAGATATGAACGAAAACTACCATGATTTGTCAAGAATTGTGTAAGATTCCTCTATTTACTATAGGTAAGCAGTATAGAAAGTAAAAATTCTGATGTGTTGCACTCCGATGACTTTCTATGCTTTGTCCAAACTATTTCTACAAACGCTTATTCTCCATTTACTTCATGTTAATCGAGATAAATATCTGCAGAAACTTATTGCTAATTTTCATGTAGGTGCAAGGGGAATATGGAAGGCTTTAAGCGATAGTCAAATCTTTTAAGAGCTGGTTACTATGTGGAGCATTCCATTGTCTTTGCATGTCCAGGACATAAAACAAGAGTAACGAATTCCCATTTGAGAAAACGTGTAAGCATTGGAAAATTCAAACAAATTACAAGAAATATCTCGAAAATGGTTCACTCCACAAAAAGCTGTATATGACATAAATGGTATGTTTTAACGAGCTCTACATTTCTTGTGTAGAACAATTTTGTCTATCTCTTACGGTTTAGTAGTTATGAAAAAGCCATTCAGAATGAAGCATACTTTTGGGGACATTCTCAGAAAATTCAAGATATACATTTTTTTTGTTATGAAAATATCTTAACTATATGATATTTTAATCAAAATCGTTACAGTCATTTTTGAGAAAATTGAAATTTTCCAAAAATGTTTCATATAAAGAGTATTCTGGGGAGGGGGATTTTCGTGAAAATCTTGGTATCGCATCCTTGGAAGGCAATAAACTCAAATACCAAGTTTGGTATTTATCCGACGTTTCGTTTTTGAGTTATGCTGCTCACAGACAGACAGGCAGACACACACACAAGCACATGTTTCCAAAAATGCTTTATTTGTATTTAGGACACCTCAAAATATTTATTTCCGTTGAAATGTCGGTGTGAATTTTTGGGTACAGAAACAAAAACAATTTTTCACTTCAGTCCTCCTTAGCAGAATAAAAATTGTGGCTTCTAATATTCTTTACATATTGATATTTATTACTGCATACTCTCTAATATAGTCATGTTTCGCTTGAACTATGAACTTTGACATTTAAATGGAACAGCCTGGTGTCTAGAGGAGTGGTGATATTGAGCCAGGTCGCAACGGTTCATCCGTGTTGGTAAGCAAACTGTTGTCAAGTTCACCGAGTTATTAACACAGATCGAAGTTCATATTTGCATAATGATGATTAACGTCTGCCTCATGTCTGCCTCACAGTCAAGTGGTCGCGAGTACGAATCTCGATTGCAGTCAGCTAACTGGATAGGTTTAGGATTAGCTCAGCACCACATATTGGTCATTGTAGGGGCCAAAGGTGACTCCTGGGAGGAAGGAATGAAGGGGAGATGCGAAGGTCGAACAATTCCGGATGACGATGCGCGCTAGCAAGAATGTGATTCCTAACGATTCCAAAATGATACAAATTCTGACGCGGTGCAAGCCTCACTTCTTGACCCGGGGTTCCCGAGACCAAGGAGCCTCCACCCCCAAGAAGGGGTACCAAGCGATCATTTAAGCGTCAGGGAGAAATCTTTACATGAGCAAACTCCATCGTCTCGTGAAGTTTGCTGGAGAGGAAATTCGCGATAGAACAGGAACTACCCCAGCATTCGCTTATCGCCTGGAAAGACCACTAAAAGATCTATGGTAAGAGTGGCTGGCTCGACAGGAATCGAACTCGGAACCTTCTGAATGCCAACCTCACACGTTACCGCGAATTCATCTCGTTCGGCAGTTCACCGGATAAGCTTCACACTAGATGTATGTAGCACTTGAATCAGCCTTGGAAAAATCTTAGGTGTTATATTCACATGTCCTACTCTAGTCACTATCGTTTATATTTATATAGCTTCTACAAATTATTCTTACGAAAGCTTATTACTTTTTCAAAAAAAATATTTTTTTAGAAAAAAGGTCCGTGTGTGTATCTTTGAACAGCATAACTCAAAAACGAAAAGTGGGATAAATACAAAACTTGTTATTTAGGTTCAGTACCTTCCAAAGATGCGAACACAAAAATTTTCAAGAAAATCCCCCCTCACCAAACTCTCCTTTACATGGAACATTTTTTGAAATGTTTGATTTTCTAAAAAATGGCTCAAATGATTTTCATTAAAATGTCATATATTAAAGATATTTACATTACAAATAAAATGATTATCTCAAATTTTCTGGGAATAGCCTGTGAAGACCTCTTCATTCAGAAGGAATTTTGTATAATCTTGTATAGCTGGTAAAGGTTAAGCGATAGATGAAAACGTACTACACAAAAATTGTAGATCTCTTTAAAACACAGAATTTATTTCAAATAGCTTTTTATGGCATCAGACATTTCCGAGATATCCGTTATTAATTGTTCGATTTGTTCAATACTCAGCCATTCTTTTCAAGTGCTGTCGACTTTCAGTTGTTTCTCGCGACGTCATGGAAGGCGTGTGGAATTTTAAGGTTAGTATATAGCGTCCAGTTCTTAAACATTTGACTATCACTATTTTCTTTGTACTGCAAACGAAAAGTGTAACGTAACTACTTCCGCAGAGGTTTATCTGGATATCAAAATGAAGATAAAAAAATTAAGTTTCGTAAGAATAATTTGTATACTCACTAACAAACGGTAGGTGTAGAGAAAGTTATGTGAATGTAACAACATCAGACCTTCTTTGATTTAGTTTCTCCAAGTTATTTCTTACGAAAGCTTATTTTTCTATCTACTTCATGTTAATTGAGACAAACCTTTGCAGAAATAGTTTCATTACATTATTCATTATAGGTAAAAGGCGGATAGAGAAAACAGAATCGATAGTCAAATGTATTTAAACGAGAATGATTATACGTTGGTCTTGAAATTCCATATTCTTCTAATGACATGGCGAGAAAAACTAAGTAGCGAATGTACTTTAAAAAAATTACAAGGTATTGAAAAAGTCAAACCACAAATAACGGATATCTCGGAAATAGTTGATGCCACAAAAAGTTATTTGAAATAAGTTGTGTTTTAAAGAGTTTTGCATTTTTTGTGATACACGTTTTTGTTTATCTCTTAACGTTTAGCGCTTATACAAAATTATGCACAATACCTTCTGAATGAAGAAGACTTCCCAGGCTATTCCCAGAAAACGCAAGATAGTACCATTTTATTTCCCTTGTAACTATCTTAAATATATGGTATTTTAAACAAAATCGTTAGAGGCATTTTTGAGATAACAAAAATTTCATATTAAGTATAGCTTGTGGTGGAGCCATTTTCTCGAAACGTTTAGTTACATCTTTCAAAATGCCGAAATTAAATAGAAAGTTTTTATTTTTGAGTTATCCTTTTCAAAGGCACACACACATACACACAGGCACACTACCTTTTTCTAAAAATTACTTTTCTTGGACTCAAGGAGCCTGATCTCAATATCGAATTTTTGGGTAGAGTGCAAATAACTTCCCTACTTACTATTAGATACGTGATAGAGAAAGTAAAAATGCAATACCGGACACTCGGAAATGAAACCATGGATCTCCTGTTTTCCGTGCCAATGTTCTTAGTGCCTACATATGGTTGGTGTAAAAGAACAATTCTTATCAAAGAGCAAATAAGTCTTAATAGGGTTAATTATAAAGCCCGGAAATGTAAAGCACTTGAAACATTTCAAATCTCCTTTGAGGTGTGATATCTCTTAATATATGAGATCAATTTTTTTTATCAAAGTTCCCTGGTTTTACCCAGTTTATACTGTGATTTTATTGTTTTCGTAACCGCTTATCACCACAATTACACAACACAAACACCCATGTCCATGGCGGGACTCGAACCCGCGACCCACAGCTTGACGGAGCGACGGAGCTATACACGCCAGCGACCACGGCTACGAGGGCCGGCCAATTTGAACAGATGTTCCCCATAACATTCCTAGTAACGAACTTTGCGTTAAAGCTATACAAATTATGTTTACACCATGTGTTATAAGCATGAATTTCATCATTAATTTTGTTTATGGTATACATATTGGTCTTTGATAAAAGCATTGTATTATAAATGTACAAATCAACAACTACGAGGCGTGGTTTTAAAGTAAGTACCGTTTAATATTTTGCCACTGCAGCACTGCAATCGCGATTTTGAGCATGTGTGATATTTCTCTATTCATTGACCTACCGACTGTGAAGTCAGATCAGTGATTCGTTTTATCAATGCGAGAAGTGTTACGCCAGCAAACACTCATCGCCAATTGTGTGAGGTTTATGGGGAAACAATGATGAGTGACAATGCCCGGCCTCACACAGCCAAACAAACTCAAGATCTGATCGCATCATTTGATTGGAACAATTCGACCACCCTACCTACAGTCCGGATTTGGCACCAAGCAATTTTCATCTGTTTCTTCATCTGAAGAAATTCCTTGGTAGAGAACATTTCAACGACGATGATGTTGTGAAACAAGGAGTGCAGACTTGGCTTTTATCACAGGCGGCATTATTCTTTGACGAAGGCATACAAAAACGTGTTTCCCTTTAGGACAAGTGCTTGAATATGGGCGATGACTATGAGGAGAAGTAGTGTAAGGTGTACGGCAATGAATAATAATAAATTATTCGGAAAATATTATTCTGTTATTTTTAAAAAAAATTATCACTACTTACTCAAAACACGTCCGGAATGAAAAGACGCCATTAATACCTCTGGCATTCTTTGTTCCCTGGAAATTAAAAACATTGTTCAGAGAGAAAACAGTCGTTTTCTTCGCACTTGGAGGGCGTTTAAATGCTTTCGGGGAAATTAATCTTAGTATAATTAATAAATTTATATTGTCTTAGATTTCTTTTTAGGCCAATACTTTGGATTTTAGAGCAGATTTGTACTGACGATCTTTTGACATTGACGTTTACACTCTTATTTAATCCATTCCTGTGACTTTTGTTAAAACTATGTATTGCTCTATTGTGAATTTTGAGAATTAATTCTACATTATTCTTAAATATATGCCTTTACAAGAAAAGTATTTGCAACTAGAACCTGAAAATCACAGAACGCACAAGGGGAGGGCGTTATCTGGGAAGGTGTGGGAATTATATCTGTTTTAGGGGATGGATCATATAAAATTATCAAGCCCAAAATACCTAGCTTAACTTTGATATTCCTTACTCACATGCTATTTGCAAAATTCATGTCTTGAAATCGGAGATTTGGATATAAAATACACATATTAAACGTTGCTTAAGGAATAAATTAATAATAATATGGTAAGTACATAAGTGCTTTTATGAAAACTACCATTCATTATTATCAGATATTATTACCATATAGGTTAGATAACGATTTGCTACACGCACTAAAATCTTGTTTTTTCATGTTGCTGAGGGACAGTGATTTGCAAGTTGCACGTAAAGGAGTTGACCCGAATATAAGTATACATAAGTAGTGCGACTTTCGGACTTTGCAAAGAAAGCGCGATAGTCAGCTGTTGTTACTTAGCCAATCATGGCACCACACCGTCACCAGTTCCGATTGCTGCGAAATCAGGAAGCCCACGAATACAAATTAGTCACTCCGAACAGCGTTGCCAAATTAAACACGCTGCGTTCTCAGAATTCTGCTTTTAGCTACTGCCTACAGATCCTGCAGAGCATTCTCTCCTAATGTTGCCTGAGATTAAATTGTAAAATAAATGTGTACAGTTAAACCAAGAGATTCATGTAAAATATTAACTTCACCGCAGTTTGTAAAATAACTTAATCCGGCCTTTAATTCCTATATTTCGTAGATTCTTCCTTAAGTTTGTAAGATCAGAAAAATCTCAGCCTTAAACCAAATAATGCCATGACAATATTCTCATGTATCACCTTTTAATTAGTGGGAGTACCGACTAACTAACCGCAGCAGAATGGCTAAGCCGGCAACGTCTGTGACCCGCATTAGGGAAGTCCCGTGTTCGATTCCCGATGACCGTCCATTCTGACCATGGGGTTTTTCGTGGTTTTCTGGTCGCCTAGGCAAATGCCGGGGTGGTGTATTCTACCGCGATTTCTCCTTTCCTTCCATTTCCTCTCATTTAATCTCTCCCATTCACGTTTCAGGAGTGTTTTCAGGTCCTGCGGTGTAGCGGTGTCGGGCAGATGGCGCAATTGCTTGCGCAATGGAAAGATTTCTCCCGTGAACCCCAGGGTGCGTTATCCCGCACATTAGGGTCACTTCGTCGCCCTCTCTCGGGATTCTTCGCCTTTACTGTTGTGGGGGTGTTCAAACTGGAAATATCAGAGACTTCTGCGCGTCTCTGTGGGCCTGTCTGCCTTCAGACCTGAGATCTCCTACGAACTTTTCACCTCATCCCTGCCTCCCGGAGAGTGTTAGTCACAATAGATCAAGCTAGTCGTAGTGCGCGAGGTGTCCCTCTCCGATACCACATCCTACATCCTACCGACTAACTAAAACTAAAAATTAAAACATCTGTCGTTTTAAATAATTTTACAAGCATTTCACCGAGTGAGATGGCTCCGCGGTAACGTGTGCGACTCGCATTCAGGAGGTCCCGGTTTCGGTTCCCATAGGCCGCCCCTCTTATCTTGGCTTTTCGTAGCTTTCCCTGATCGATAGGTGGATGATGGTTTGGTTTGTCATATAACACGATTCTTTTTCAATCATTTCCCTTTCATTCCGTTTTCTTCTCATGTTTCAGGTGTGTTTCTAGGTTTCGTGGCGTGATGCGGTACAGGACAGATAGCGCGAGCGCTTGCTCCAAGGAAAGAATATTCCCTTTAGACACTAGAGAGCTGCTTGATTGAATGGGTCTTTCATCGCCCTCTCTGGCAGCAACAGTAGTGAGAAACAGGAATTATTAGGGCCTTCCGCACGTCTCTGTAGCCTGTCTGCCTGCAGCCTCCTGTGGTTCCTTCACTTCATCCCTTCCTCCTAGGGGTGGTAGTCGCAATAGATCTCTGTAGGTCTCAGTGCACGAAGTGCTCCTCTCCGTTGTATACTCTATACATGCCTTTCTCTACCCACTTTCATTTATGTTATGCATATTTTACAAACCATACTTAAAACCAAGCGAGATGCCTCTGCGGTAGCGTGTGAGGCTCCTATTCAGGAGGCACCGGGTTCTATTCCCGTCGGGTCGGCTATACTGACCATTTTTTTACCCGGGTTGTTGGACTTAATTGTAAGACCAGGTGACGGTGGTTGGTATGCTGCGACTGAACGGTGCAATTTACGCTATGGGAAGATTTCTACCTGATGCTTAACGGACCTTTGGAGCTTCCTTCCTTCTGGGAATATCTCGTCTATTCCCGGGATTCCCAAGTTGCGGGCGGCTAAGGTAGGACTAGCCAGCGAAAGGATTGGTGTCATGTTAGAATCCTTAGGGACCCTGTTCTTGCTAGGGCACATCGTCGTCTGGATTTGGTCGACCTTCTGGTCTCCCCTTTATCCCTTCCTCCCAGCGCACGTTGGAAGCACACAGGTCCACTGTGCTCCATTCCCTGGAGTCCTCTCCGTCTACTCTTACTAACTATTCTTACAAAAGCTTATTTTTCTCCCTACTTCTATCTACTATCTTGGTTTATCTTGATAAAACAGTTTTATTCGAGATAAACGTTTGCAGAGAGGACTTCATTGCACATTTTGTTGTAGGAACGAGCACAAGCAGTGTATACCGAACGGGATAGCTCAGGCGACAACGTCTGTGGCCCGCATTCGGGAGGTCCAGGGTTCGACTCCCAGTGACTGCCCACTCTGACCAAAGAGTTTTTCATGGTTTTCTCCTGGTCACCTAGGCGAACGCCGGGGTGATGTATTCTGCCACGGTTTCTCCATTCCCTCATTTCATCTCTCCCTTTCAGGTTTCAAGTGTGCTTTTAAGTCCTGCGGTGCTGACATGTCGGGCAGATGGCGTGGATGCTTGCGCATGGACAAATTTCTCCCCGTGAACGCCAGGGTGCATCGTCCCGCCCGTTAGGGTCGCTTCTTCGCCCTCTTTCGGGATTCCTCGCCTCTACCGGTATGCGGGTACTCAAACTGAAAATAGAACTTCTCCCGTCTGTGGGCCTGTCTGCATACGGATCTGAGACTTCGTCCGGCTCCTTCACCTCACCCCTGCCTCCCGGGTGGTGTAGCCACAATAGATCAATCTGGTCGCAGTGGCGAGATGTTCCTCTGCGATAAACACATGCTACATCCTACAAGGGGTATACAGGATAGTCCAATCTTTAAAAAGCGGGTGGCTATGCGCTGGTTTTGAAGTTCCATATCTTTCCATGACATTGCGAGAAAGAAATTAATGGTTAACACATGAAATTCAAACCAACAACAACGAGTGCTTCGCAGTTGTTAACAACACAAAAAAGATTTACATAAACTGGTTATTTAAACAAGATCTACAAAATTTCATGCAGTGAATTTTTGTCCATCTCCAATGGTTTCCCAATTGTATAAACTTCATTCAGAATGAAGAGGATTTCACAGTCTATTTGCAAAAAGTTCAAGATATGCATTTTATTAGTCATTTAAATATCTTAAACATCAAAATGAAAATAAAAATTACTTAATAAAATTTTTTCCATGTAAGGGGTGTTTTGGGATGAGGGATTTTCCTCGTGTTATATAGGCTGAACTTAAATGCGGAATTTGGTATTTAGTTTATTATTTTACTGTTCACACACACTTTTCTAATTGCTTTATTCAGGAATCTCAAAACATGCATTTGCGGTAAATCCTCAATGTGACGTTTTAGTTGTAATGCAAAACTTTCTTCATCCATTATAGGTAGATGTTAGAGTAATTAAAAATAGCTTCAGAGGACTACCACAAATAATTTGGATCTTATTCGATGGAACCTAATAATAAATATTGTAGACAAACCTAAATCGATTTAAAGCAACGCCTCACGCTTTACATATAGTAATTTAGGTCAGACTAGTTTCATAGGTAATTTTTCGCATCCATAACTCCTAGTCGACTGTCAGTAGTTCCAGTGAATCGATTGTTCATTGAAACACATTCTAACCGGAGGTTTCCTAACTGGAAGTACACTCCCTTATTCATGTCTCGGAATATGTAATGTATTGTAAACTGTTTTAGCGTATGGAGGGTTTGTTTACATTTAAATTATTAGTTGCTTTCGAGGGAATGATCAAGCCTTCCTACAACGGAAACCTCAGGCGATGGATCGATTTAAGAGACTCGTTTACCTTTCTGAATGTAGGTGTTTTCCTTCATTGGTTTCAAAGCGAAGCACACGAATAAGTTAAAACGTTGAGTACAATTTAATGTAAAAGTTAAGTCTATTGAAATAGGCATTAAGAAGATAAGCGCATTAAGCGCAAGCTTCAGGCTGAAACAAGTGTGATACTTATATGCTTAACAACACGTTATACTTACAGCTCATAGTGATTTTTTGTAACTTAATTTGGAAACTGGAGTCTATTGTCAGAAGTATGGTTAGTCAATATGTATGAATTTGTTCATTATCATCTAATGTTTTAAAAATATCACATGGTTTGAATTGATTCAATAAGTCGCTGCACTTAAATAAAATAATAAACAACTAATAAATTACCAGCATAGCTCGAGGAGGGAACTGATGATATTGCATACTTTTTCAGGGTAAATTGTTCTTAGCCCCGCAACCAATTTCCTTGGTTAATATAGGAGAGTCAACCAATCGTAGGTTTTCGTAATTATACGGTTTACATAAAAACACATTTGCAAATGTGTGTGTGTGTGTGTGTGTGTGTGTGTGTGTGTTTGTGCTTGTTCTTCTGCACCTATGATACTGGAACGATTCTATACGTAATTATTAATTTCAAAAGTAAAAAAAAGTTACAGATAGCTTAACAAGCAACAGGGTGACGTAGGTTGAAAGCAGGAGAATACAGAAATGCTCCGATTTGAGCATTTTAGCAACGGTTTCATGTGGTTCAGCGCGTTATCGTTCGCAAATAAAGAGTATGATCTCGAAGAGCAATGTTTTAAATTTCATACCATAATAATGGTCCATTATTTTTACTGAGCGGGGTGGCTCAGGCGGCAACGTCTGTGGCCCGCATTCGGAGGTCCCGGGTTCGATCCCCGGAAATCGGCCACTCTGACCATGAGATTTTTCGTGGTTTTCCCCTGGTCATCTAGGCGAATGCCACGATTTCTCCTTTCCCCAATTTCTCTCATTTCATCTCTCCCTCTCACGTTTCAGGTGTGTCTTCGGGTCCTGCGGTACTGGCGGTGTAGATGGCGTAGTTGCTTGCGCATTGGAAAGATTTCTCCCCGTGAACGTCAGGGTGCGTTGTCCCGCCTGTTAGGGTCGCTTCGACGACCTCACTCGCGATTCTATGTCTCTACTAGTGCGCGGGTGTTCAAACTGGAAATATTAGGGACTTCTGCGCGTCTCTGTGGATCTGTCTACCTGCGGGCCTGCGACCTCCTACAGCTCCTTCACCTCATCCCTGCCTCCCGGGACGTATAGTCACAATAGATCAATCTGGTCGCAGTAGCGAGGTGTCCCCCACCGATAAATACATCCTACATGCTACAGTCCTTTTCTGGTTTCTTTAATCACTGTTAATACTTTATCATTTGAGCGGAAGAGGTTAACCAATACTAATTTTGAGTACATAATTATTTAGGTGCTGAAGAATAGTATTTATTAATTTAGTAATAAGTCTTTCTCAATGCGCGGAGATGAATACCATAAATATTGCTCATAATTCCTTCCGATATACCTAAAAATGCTATTGGTATAAATTATTTGCATACAGTATGTTATGCAGAGAAACCTAGTCTCAAACATACAGCAACAAAGAAAGGGGTTAATGTTAAACTTGAGGCAGTATTTTTAGCATTTAAATAAGTTCAGTCTAATTATATAATATATAAACTCAATAACAGCCCGCCTTAAAGCAATATGTGTATGTACAATATATAAAAAGTGTATATTACAGTCATTGTATATGTTATATTATTATATACATATGTAATAATGTTATGTGAATGTATTACGTAATTTAATAATGTAGGAGCTGTGAGAGTAATAGGTTAAAAGTTGCTAACAATGAGGTAACAATGAGGTAACCTTGAGGCAATAATGAATTTAAAAGTTTAATAATGCTACTTGTGATTCTTGGAAGCAATAATATAATTTTTGTGAAAGTTTATAAAATAGCCAATCAACAACCAGAAAAAGGTTTAGTTAAATGAAAGTATTCTATTGGACTAGGATTGGCCAATCAGAAACTAAAATGAAGCAAAATTTACAAATTCAGAAGTCAGTTGCTTGTAGACAGTGTTTCAAACTAGACGTGAGATGCGTCCTCGAGAAGTTTAATACGTATTTGGTGTGAGACAAAAATAGTTTACGTATTAAAAAGTGCAAGTAATTAATATAAAAAATCTCACAGCTCTCTATATCAGTGAAGTGCTATTTAAATACTGTCAAGCATTAATAAAAGGAGTGAAGTAAACTTATAATCTGTGTAAGCCTACATTCTTCAGTCGCACACCCCCACCCCACCATTCATGTCTCTAAAAAAATATAAATACTGACGCAGCCGAGGCAAACATAAATATATAATATTTGAAGAAACAGTCAAAATTACAACGTTAATATTTTTTAAACATTTTTGGGGCAAAGGCCACCGGAAAGTACATTTGGGGCGAAGGCTGCCGGAAACTTTTTACCATACGTGCGGTTGCAACTACTTCAAGTTCGGCTCCCCAACAGCCGAAATACAATACAACTCCTTCAATACAACAACTTCTTCAAACTCCTAGTTTAACGGCTAATAACCAGTCTGGACGAATAACCATGACACCACTGATCTACTTTGAACCTTGAAGCAGAACGGTTTTTAAATTCTACGTTAGCTGTATGTTAGACGACCTGAGGTCGTCGCTTTGGTTGGACATTTTAGTCGTTTAGCACGGCTTTAAGTCTCTTTTGGACATTTCAAGGTTATTGATCATATGGCCCACGCCATAAATATACATTCAGTAGTCCACAATAAAATTGGAATTTTATATATTCTGTGTTATATATTCTGTATCAAAGCCGTTTAGTATAGGCGTATCTCTCATTGCTAGAAGTCTATCGTTTCTTTCATTTCTTAGTAGCACTATTTTGTTTTAATTGATTTTGTTATTCGCTCAGTGGGAGGTTTCGGAGCTCGGTAGCAATGTATACTCTTAAATAAAACTTTACAAATTCACCCAGAAAACTGGTAATAGAAGTGTCTAATGTTTTTGAGATGGACTTCAATCCATAACAATGTTTGCACCTCAAATCGCTTCTTCACTGAATAGGATCGTTGTCTATCTAATAGTAAACGAAATAAAAAATTGGCGGAGAAGACGGACCCAAGCCACATCTCTTAAGAGGTCGCATAAATTAAAAAGTATCTGGGGGTAAAGGTAAAGGTACGCATCACGCAGGGGCCCCAGGAACCGGGGCAGAGCACCGCACGCAAGCCAGTCGGTCCATTGTACTTCCAACGTGTCCCCTGCGAGGGAAGGATGAGGGAGAGACCAGATCCGGATCTCAGCGGCCCCAAGCATGGACGGGGTCTCTAATGTTTCCAGATAGAACGCATCCGACGTCGCGCCGTCCCTGCCCACAAGCCACCAATCTCCAGGGTCTCCACTCAGAGGAGAGAGCTAACAGCGGCACCGCAGCGACGCCAGAGAAAAAAAAAACTTTACAGAGCGCAAGCCATCGCCCAGCCACAACCCGCCGAACACCGTTGCCTCGTCCTACAACCCTAAAACAGATGACAAGGAAGATGGTGGAACAGGAAACGAAAGGAAAGAGAGTCGTGGTAGAAGATGAACCATTCCAAAATCACCTGGCGACCCGGGGAAACCAGAAAAAGCCATGAGCCAGAGTGGGCGGTCGTCGGGAATCGATTTCGGGACCTCCCAAACGGGCCAGAGACACAAGCGCTTAAGACACTCCACTCATTATATCTGGGGGTAGGTGATTTACGTATTATAACCTTAGACGATAAATTTTATCATCCCTTTAGCGGAGCTGAGAGAGAGAGAGAGAGAGAGAGAGAGAGCGAGAAAAGGAAGGTAGAGGGAGATTGAGAATGGAATAGTGATGCAAAGAGCTAAAGGAAGAGTGGAGCGTGAGGTAGAGAAAAGTAAGTGTGGAGAGAAAGAGAGACAGAGAGGTCGAGGAAATGAAGGTAGAGTCATATTGAAAATGGAAAAGTGACATAGAGAGCTAGGAGAAGAGTGGAGAGAGAAGAAGAATGGACAGAGAAAGAGACAGAGAGGTCGAGGAAAGGAAGGTAGAGTGAGATTGAAAATGGACTGTGACGCAGAGAGCTAGAAGAAGAGTGCAGAGAGGGAGAAGGATAGAGAAGGAGAAGGAGAATGGAGAGAAAGAGAGACAGAGAGGTCGAGGAAAGGAAGGTAGAGTGAGATTGAGAATGGAATAGTGAAGCAGAGAGCTAGAAGAAGAGTGGAGAGAGAAGAAGAAGGGTTGACAGAGAAGTCGAGGAAAGGAAAGGTAGAGTGAGATTGAGAATGGATAAGTAACGCAGAAAGCTAGAAGAGGAGTGGAGAGAGAGGGAGAGGGAGAAAGACGGGCGGACAGAGAAAGAGACAGAGAGGTCGAGGAAAGCAATATGGGAATGCCATAGTAATAGTAACACAGAGAGGTAGAAGAGCGGATATATATATAAGAACTTCTGAACTTAACGCAGTATTAAGTGACGGGATCTGCTGTTTTGAACTTCATCAACAAATCTTTTATTTTAGCTGTGTTCTACTTCGGCCAAATGAATTTTAAGTTTATGGGGAAAAGAGAACATAAAATGCTGTTATGAATATTAAATTTTTAATCAAATAAATTGAAAATTTAAATACTTAGATAGATTACTACCAAGTAAAGTTCCGCCAATGCCCACTTGGATCGCGGAACACCACTTTCTACCACTTTCATGACACCAAGGTGCACGTTATCACTACTGCCATCTGGCAGCGAGATGCGGAATGACTACTGAATGAGTAGGCGTGGCTGGTGACTGCGGTTGTTTCCCCATTCATCGTCGGCACTTGCTGTCTGATTCAGAGAATGAATGAAGTCGTATCTCTGTTGCGTAGGTGGCACAATTCCAATTGTTCCACTAAAGCACAGTGAGAGTTTCATTTTGTCGTAACTTGGATACACAAAGGAGCTCGATGTGAGATATTAATGAAGTGCAAGTTGGTGCGCATGTATTCTGGGATCCGATTCCATCTAACAATGTGAATAGGTGCGGAGATCTTGCTTACGCTGGAGGGCTAGGAAATTCCGCCAGTCTGGGGTTCGTTGCTCTGTCGGCCTCGGTTGTTGTGCTATCTTCTCAAACTTGTTAATTAGTTTCAGGAACGAAGGGACGTTTGGCAAGTATCTCCTCAAGTGGGATTTTATGCAGACACACAATTATTACATATACGAAATCATTGTTTGAAAAATATCCTCTGTATACGAGGGCTGTCAAAGAAGTACCCGACCTAACAAAGAAAACACAAACATTTTGGAAAAAACAACTATATTTCTCTACATAGTCTCCTTTCAGCTCGATACACGTTTCTCAGCGGTGTTCAGTAGCTTCGATACCCTGTTTATAGTGAGAACCGTCGAGTTCTGCAAAACAGCCATCAACTGCAGACTGCGTCTTTGAAGACACTGAACTTAAACACCAAGTTTGGTATTTATCCGACGTTTGCTTTTTGAGTTATACTGTTCACAGGCATACGGACACACATACACACACACACACACGGACCTCTTTCTTAAAATGCTTATTTCTGGATTCAGGGGGCCTCAAAACATGTATTTCCGGTGATACCTTGGTATCGATTTTTGGGTGAAATACAATATCTTCTCTACATACTATGTACGTGGTACAGAAAGTAATAAATTGACATATTTTGGTCATGTGATTACAGATCCGCGAAGGATCTAATGAAAGGATCACAGAAGACAGCAAGAAACAAGGCAGAAGCAGACCGAGATGGACGGACGGAATCAAGGACTCTTCAAATATAACGGTCACCGATCATTAGTTCTGTCGTCCTCCGTGGACTAGTGGTACCGTGCTATCCTCTAGTTCCCAAGGTCGCGGGTTCAAACCCGGCGGAGGGCGTAAAAATCCTTAGCATGGCTTCCTTCGGAAGGGAAGTAAAGCCGGTGGTCGTAGATTTACGGCACGTAAAAGAAACTCAAGCCTGATAAAGACGCCTCTGAGCAAAATTACCGGTCTTTCACGCCCAGTATAGAATGGCAAGTCCATAAATAAAACTCAATTTCATTTATCATTAGTTCTGCAGAATCTAGATCTGAATGGAGAGATGCTGTGCATCGCAGAACATAACAACGACTGTCAGGCTGGCAATCTAAACTGCTGTGCATCCACGCATCTCCAGAAGTCGTTCGCGATCTAAGCATCTACCACCAGGCGGTTACGACTGTGGCCCGCACTCAGGAAGTCCCGGGTTCGATCCCCGGCGACCGCCCAGTCTGGCCCGTGGGTTTTTCGTGGTTTCCCCGGGGCCAGGCGAATCTTCTACCACGACTCTCCTCCCTCTCATTTCCTGTACCCATCATCTTGTCATCTGTTTCAGAGTTATAGGACCAGGCGACGGTGTTTCGCGTGTTACGCCTGGGCTGTGGCTTGCGCTCTTCCTTGGCGTTACGCTCAGTTAGGTCTCTCTACAGCGTGGGACTCCGCTCCTGGGGACCATGGAGGTTGGTGGCTTCTGGGCTGGGACCGGGCGGCGTTCATCCTTCCCTACCAGGGGTACGTTGGAATCATAAAGGGCCAATTGACCTGCGTGCGATGCTCTGCTCCGGTTTCCGGGGGCCCCTCTGTGATACGTACCTTTTACCTTTACCTTTACCACCACATCAGCTGTTGGGATAGGTGCTTAGGAAAAACATCCTTGGTGCATATTAACTTGCACCATGAGTGAGTCAAGTATTTTTTGTTCCAGTGGCCTGATGCCGAAAGTCGTGTTTAGGAACTTCTATTTGTAAATTTAGTATAAAATCCTATCCCCGTGCTGCTGCATTTCTTCTCATAAGGAGCGACCATTGGGAGGTGCTAATTATTGAAGATTTTAAAAAATAAACATTGGAAACTAAATTAATTCACTTTCCATTAGCCTGAAGGCCTTAATTAACACTGATAAATCTTTCAAAACTACTGTTAAAATACTTTTATTATTGTTATTGTTATTGGTATATAAAAGAGGACACAACACGCTGATGTGTAATTTTGTATATAATTAATATATACTTATATATACATAAACATGTATAGATAATTTACATATACAGATTTTATTATCAACTTGCTTCCCCAATTGAAGCGGCATAAACAAAGCATACAAAAACAAAAGGATATAATACATAATAGAAATTATAAGCAAGCAAATAACTATTGGTAATGTTGCACCTATATAAAAAAAAAGCTATCTGAAAATAAAAAATCTGCAAATATATAATGTGAAAATGGCCCTTATCTAAAATAAAGAAGTTTGTGAATATGAAGAAATCAGTTTGCATACTAAAAGTGATTTTTCAGTATAACTAGTGACCTTTAATAACACACAGCGCCAATGGTTTAATGCATTAGTTGTTTCTGCAAAACATTGTAAAAGAACACGGAGATATGAAAAGTTGTTGCAACTGACAAAGAACTTAAAGAATGCTCACACACAAGGATGGCTGCAAGGTTAGTGCTATGCCGCTGGTTAAATATACGATAGAAAGACATGTTTTAAAACAGTTTTACTTTCCCCACCTCTTACCTATAGTAAGCAGAGAAAGTATTATATTCTACTCAATAATTTGTCTTGAAATGTCATCGAAAATAAACTTTTGAGGTCCCCACCTATAAAAAGAAAACTTTTCACAAAACAGCATGTCTCAAAAACGAAATGTGGGACGAATACAAAACTTACTATACCCCCGCCGCTATAACGTTGCACTTGACAGTTCGTGTGGCTTCGCGTAAGGTTGGCTACATCGTGGTTGCGACGTTGCCAGAGTGGCTAGTAAACAACAGCTGATTGTTCTCATTTCTATCGTGTCTAAGCCGCATACAAAAAGCGTACTAAGTAGCGAACGTCAATGAATAATAACTATTTCGTATTATTATTGTTAACTGAAAATAACTCTGCATAAACATATGTAGAATAAATTACGCACTTTTGACAATATAGAAACAAAATAATACAAACTTCCTGCTACAATGAGGAGAAATAAAACAAATTATAAGCATGCTATAACAAAGTTATCGAATTAAAGTGGAGCGACATTAAGGCTTATGTGAGGGAAAACAATAAGTTATTTACCATTACCGAGGTGGAAAGGCTTTTGCGGGAATGTGTGGCTACGGTGGACGCGGCTTCGTGGAAAAAGAAAGTGGATCATGTGCATAAGCTAATAAGAAAAGCACAAGAAATAGACGGAATTATTAGTGAGTGTGAACCATTGATGATATGCCTTGGTGAAGATGATGACAATGATGCTTCCGAGGATGACGACGACGGGGATTTGGATGGAATTGAGCCATTGCAGTTTTAAATGGGTGAGTGAAAATAAAAATTCGTGAATCATTTCGCCGATCGCCGACATTGTCGCACTTAAGTTTTGTTTAAATAAATAATATGAATGAAATATATATATATATATATAAAATAGATAAATATAAATAAATAAATGTATAAACGAACAATAACAAAACTATCAAACAATAACCACAAATCTAAATAACAATGAACAATATGTAGCTTGCAAAGAACAACTCGACGCTCTGCTAGAGATTCACAAACTGAAGCACGTGGTTGGGAATAGTTACATCCGGCAACAGAGCCGATTCTAGATCCGGTTCCGGTTTGTCATCGACCATCCGGAATGCTGCCTTGTGATTGGCTTAGGAAGTCAAACGGTTGAGGCTTTTCATCTGTTTTTTCGCGAGTGTACCAACTTAAACGCTAGCTGTCAAGTGCAACGTTATAGCGGCGGGGGTATAGCTAAGTTCAACGCCTTCTAAGGATACGACACCAACATTTTCCAGAACATTTCCTACCCCAAACTACTCTTTGGATGGAAGTGTTTTCGTTATTTTTGCAATCTCTACCACATATAGGGTGGACCATTTTAAGTTTAAACTGTACAATATCTCCAAAACTAAGCGTTGTAGAAATAAATATCTTTAATAAAAGTTGCTTGATATTATGGGGGAATGTAAATGATTAGTCGTGTTTTCTTTGGAGGACGTTGTGATGGCCATTTTACGGTCAATTTAATTTTTTTAATGGGAACCTGATTTAATTGAACCTAATTGTAGGTCCCCCTTAAAAAAATTAAATTTACCGTAAAATGGCCATCATAACGTCCTTCAAATAAATCAGGACTAATAACATTTACTTTCCCCCAAAATATCAAGCAACTTTTATTCAATACATTTCTTTCTACAACGCTTAGTTTTGGAGATATTCTACAGTCTTAACTTAAATTATACACCGTATTGTAGTTAGAAAAGCTGTTGCATTCCACCCAAAAATTTAATACCAGGATTTCACCGGAAATACATGTTCTAAGGACCCCTAAATCCAAAAAAAGCATTTTAGAAAAAGGTCCGTGTGTGGGTTTTTGTATGTGTCCGCTTGTCTGTCTGTGTGCCTGTCTGTCTGTCTGCCCGTGTGTCTGTGAATAGCTTAACTCAAAAAGGAAAAGTTGGATAAATAACAAACTTGATATTTATGTTTAGTATCTTCCAAAAATGCGGCACAGGGATTATCAAGGAAATCCCCACTCCTAACCACCCTTAACGTGGAACACTTTTCGAAACATTTAATTTTCTTAAAAATGGAACTAACGATTTTGATTAAAATACCATATGTTAAACATATTTACATCTAAAAGGTGTATAATTTGAATTTTCCAGGAATAACCTGTGAAGTCCTCTTCATTCGAAAGGAATTTTGTATAATCTTGTATCACTCGTTAATGTTAGGCGGTAGACGAAGAGGTACTACAAAATAAAAAAGTAGATCTCTTGAAACACACAATTTGTTTCAAATAAATTTTTTTTAGCATAAGCCATTTCCGAGATATGAATTGTTCAATACTCTACCATTATTTTAAACTTCTGTCGATTTACAGTTGTTTCTAGCGATTGCACGTGTAATTTTAAGGCAGCGTATAACGTCCAGTTCTAAAACTGGACTGTTTCAACATGGACTGCGCTGTTCCCTTTGTATCTATAACGAATTGTGTAATGTAGCTATTTCGGCGGAGGTTTATCTGGATTGTAATGAAGATAGAAAAATAAGCTTTAGCATGTTATAGTTTCCATACTCACTAAAAACGACAGAGGGTAGAGAAAATCATGTGAATGTAACACATCTGATTCTTTATTTTCTCAAAGATAGATCTAAGGATTTTGATCAAGATACTTGACAAATATAATGTGCATCCTGAGTTTTCTGCGAATAGCGTGCAAATCCGCTTTATTTGAATGAATTTTGTATAATGACTAGGAAACGAAAACAAAGAATTAAAAAATATTGCAGAACAAATGTAGAAGTCATTAAAATACAAATTTGTTTCTTTTATTATTATTATTATTGTTGTTGTTGTTGTAGCGTAGCTGTTTACGAAATATTCCATGCTGCAGGTTTAGGAGTTAGGAGTAGTCTGACGGGGGGTAGCTCAGCGCCACAAGTAGGCCATAGCGGGCCCTTTGTGCTTCCAACGTGACCCCTAGGGGAAGGGATGAATGGGAAACTCAAAAGGCGACGATATGCGCTAGCAAGGACGGGGTTCCTAACTATTTCAACATGGCAACATCCTGACGCCGGCTAGCCCTGCCTGAGCTATCCGCAACCTGGGGCTCCACCCCAGAAAGCAAGCGGTCCCAGCAGAGCCAGGGAGAAATCTTTCCACAGCGCAAATTCTACTGTCCTGCCGTAACATACAAACCGCCGTCACCTGGTCCCTTAAACAGATGGCGTTAAACATATGAAAGCAAATTATGTGAAAAGGAAATTATAGACTGGAAATTCGTGGTAGAACACCAGAATTTGCCTATCGACCAGGGGAAACCACGAAAAAAACCCATAGTCAGAGTTTCCGGCCCGACGAGAATCGAAATTGGGACCTCACAAATCGAATATCCCGTTGAGCCATTTCGCTCGGTCAGTGGTGATTGTGCCCTTCTGGTTATTTAAATATCCAAAAGCGACGTATAAATGGACTTCCTATATATGTGCAAATTGTGCCTGAAATGTTATCATTCTATTTTCTTGTAATATTATTACTGTAATAATATTATCTCTTTCAGAGTTTCAGTATACGTCCTTGAAGGTTGTTGAAGATATCTAAAGTGCCTTTTCTTGATATCATGCACAGTTCCGGAATTTGTGTTTAATAATTTAATAATTATTGACTTTTAGAAAATTAAAGTATTACACTCTCAAGAAAAGTTTTAATTACACACAAAATTAATCTTAGTTTGTACAGAACTACAAGTATTCGAGGAATAATATGAAAAATTCAAAATGTAAACTTTCAAAATGTTCATCTTGTGGGGCATTTCACACGAAACTAGATTTTATTTTTTGAAATTATTTTCTTGAAAACTTGGGTACATAACTTTATATTATAATTATTTCGAACAAATATGTAATAAATCTTTTGCTATATGTATGACATTTGTAGAAATTAACAGTTACGATACAGTGCCCTGATGGCTATTTTTTCTTTTATCTTGGCGTGATAAGGTGGGAGGGCACTTAAACTTAAACCCATTATGACGTGAATGCCATTACAGTTACTCCGCTGACATCATTATATGCCTTCTAGAGAGGCAAACTTTTCTTTTCCAACTCCTTTCTCTTTATTTAAACTCTTAGGTAGACAGTACCAAGGGAAAGTGGTGTTGTAACTTGGCCTTTGACCTTCTACAATACCGCTTAAGTAATTGCACTCGCGCTGCAAATTTAATAATTATTAGGTTGAACACCCAGAAGCATTTTCTTGATTTGTGAGGTTGGTAGGGCAGCTCTTATTCAGATATAAACGCTAAGCTGAAGTTAAGTTTTTCTTTATACGCATTTAGGCTTTATTTTGAAATCGGCTGTCTTGTGCAATTCTTGATTATTCTCCTGCTTTTACCTTCTTACTATGTACATAGTAGGTAGGTAGAGAAGGTATTGCATTCCACCCAAAATGTCGATGTCGAGGTTTTCCCGGAAATGCATATTTTGAGATCTCCTAAATCCCCCCCAAAAGAATTTTTGGAAGAATGCCCATGTGTGTGTGTGTGTGTGTTTGTGTGTGTGTGTGTGTGTTTGTGTGCGTGCCTGTGAATGGCATAACTCAAAAACGTTTAAATATCAAACTGGGTATTTAAGTCTGCATCTTTCAAGACTGCGACACGAAGGTTTTTAAGAAAAACCCCCAGCCCAAACTACCCTTTACATGGAAAATTTTGATTATTTAAAAAATGGCCTCTAACGATTTTAATAAAAATGGAAAGGTAGAATCAGAGAATTGAAAAATTCAATACCATAGCCGGAATTTGAACCATGTATCTACCGGCATGTTGTGCCGGGATCCATGGCATTCAGTCGTCCTCCGTGGACTAGTGGTACCGCGCTAGCCTCTAGTTCCCAAGGTCGCGGGTTCAAACCCGGCGGAGGGCACGGCTTCCTTCGGAAGGGAAGTAAAGCCGGTGTTCCCGTGTCTAGATTTACGGCACGTAAAAGAACCTCAAGCCTTATAAAGAGGTCTCTGAGCAAAATTACCGGCGTTTCACGCCCAATATAGAATGGGACGCTAAGAACCATAGTAGTTAAAGAGCGTCCATAAATAAAAACTCAATTTCATTTCAATGGCATGGCGTGTTGTCTACACATGTCTATACACATGTCAGTGTGGAAGAAAAATGAATTCATTAATTGACCTGATAAAGGCTAAACCATTGAAGTTTGGGATTCAAAGTACTTATGACATTGTAAGTCGCATTGGGGTACGTCATCTCAAAATAATTTGTGATCTCCTGGTGGTTTACCGGGAAAAATACAACTAAGCTGGAGAATTTAATGTGCTACTGGCATGTTGCCATGGTAGCTCAGTGGTTAGAGAAACCAGCAAATCCGTGGTTCAAACCTGGCTATAGCATTGAATTTTTCAGTGCTCTGATTCTACCTTTCCAACCCTACACACATGTCAGTGAGAAAGAGCAATTAATTCAAACGTTTAAAATATTTTTATGACAAAAGAAATGTACATCTTGAATGTTTTGGAATACCCTCTGAATTCTCTTCATTTTGACTGCATAACTCGTAAACCAAGAGATAGATAAAATATTGCCACACAAAATGCTTAATTTTGTTAAAGAATACAATCTATGACAATTTTTTTTTGTGTGTGTATGGATTTAGCCATTTTGGAGATATTGCTTGTCATTGGTTTGAATTTTTAAATACTTAAACAATTTCTCTAACGGAAAGTCCTTATTCTATTTTTTTCTCGTGGTCATGCCAAGATCATAGAATTTCAAAGCCATCACATAGCAAAACGCTCTTTAAAAATCTGACTATCTGATTAACTATTATATCGTACAATGAAATGTGTAAATGTGAATTAAAAGTTTGTCTCGATTAACAAGCTGTAGATAGAAGTTATTCTACCTTTTAAGAATAGTTTGTACAAAAGTGAGTGAGTGTATGTGAGTGTGTGTGTGTGTGTGTGTGTGTGTGTGTGTGTGTGTGTGTGAACAGCATAACTCAAAAACAAAAGTCGAATGCAAATCAAACTTGGTATTTAAGTTCAGTATCTTCCAAATTTGCGACACGAGGGTTATTCAAAAAAATCTAACTATCCTTTACAACATGCAAATCTTTTCGAAATTTTTGATTGTCTGAAAAATGGCTCCAACAATTTCGCTTAAAATACTATAAGTATTTACAGGATAAAAATAATGTATCTCTTGTCATCTTTGGGAATAATCTGTGAAGTTCCTTTCTTCCGGAAGGAATTTTGTAGAATTTTGTTTAATTGAAACGTTAAGAGACAAAGAGTACTAAACAAACAAAAAAAATAGATCTCTTTAAAACACAAGGTTTACTTTAGTAGGACTAGGACTAGTAGTGGAGAGGGACTTAGCATCTTGACCTATAGAGATCTTTTGTTTCTAGGCCCCTAACGGGGCGTCCCCTACAGGGAGGGGTGAGGTGAGAGGAGACGGAGGGCGGCCGGATCAGGAGGCGCGACAGGGTCCATACATTTTCCAGATTGAAACTACCCGGATGGCAACTGGTACAACCGGTTCCCCTACCCCCTGCGGCTTACACAAACCACTGGGGAGGACGACGTGTTCCAGAGAGCATTTCCCCTGTCATTCAACGACGAGATTCCCACCGACATTTGCAACCCTGAAAGAACCAAGCAGATGAAAGGTGAAGCAAAATGAGAATGGAGATGAAATGGAGGGACAGGAAATTTCGGGGGATGTAACTTACCTTCCCAGCACTCACCTAGCGACCTGGGGAAATCCCCGAAAAAATCTATGAGTCAAGAAAGTCTGCCGCGGGAATCGAACCCACCATTCGCATTCCCGAACAAGGGCCACAGATGTTGCCGCTGAGCCATCCCGCTCGGTTTATTTTCAGTAACTTCCTCTGTGGCATCAACCATTTCTGAGTTGTCCATTATTATAGGTTTGAAATGTTCAATACTTTATTTTTACTTTCTTTACCACGTGCGCAGTACAGGATAGCAAAGCAATTGCATTCCCGCCAAAAATTGATACCGGGGTTTCACCAAGAATACGCGTTTTGAGGGCCTCTAAATAAAAGAAAGTTTAAAAAAAGGTCAGTGTGTGTATGCGCGAACAGCGGAACTCCAAAATCAAAAGTCGGATATATACCGAACTTAGTATTTATGTTTAGTATCTTCCAAAAATGCGACAAGAGGATTTTCAAGAAAGTCTCCCCACTCAACTCGCTTTACATGACACTTCTTTCCTTAATTTTTCATTCGATTTAAATGGCTAATGATTTTGATTAAAATATAATATAGTCAAGATATTTACATTACAAATATATTATATATCTTGAATTTTCTGAGAAAGGCTGTGAAATCCTCTTCATTCGAATGGAATTTCATATGATCTTGTATAACTGGTAAACGTTACGCGATAGACGATAACTTTTCTTTCGTGGCATCATCCATTTCCGAGGTATTATTGGTTTTAAATATTCAATACTTCGTTTTTTAAAGTTCTTTCTGCCTCGCCTCTCTCTTCAGTTGTTTCTTTCAATGTCATGGAAAGATTATGGAAATTTAAGGCCACCATATGGCGCTCCGCCTTTAAACAACTGGCTATCGATTCGGCTTTCTCTATTCCCCTTATACCTACAACGAAATGTGTAATGGAACTATTTATTTAAAGGTTTACATCGATTAACATTAAGTAAACAGTACAATAAACTATTGTAAGAATAGTTTATCCGGGCTATATGAAAATCAACGATAATGCATAGAGAGATTTATGTGAATATGGACATCTAAGTATACTAGGTGATTCAACAGAGAGGGAAACTATGCGCACTACAACGTGCATAGATCTATTGCGGCTACTACACTCCAGGAGGAAGGGATGAGGTGAAGAACCACAGGAGGCTACAGGTAGTAGGAAGACAGGTCAAAGAGACGCGCGAAAGTCTGTAACTTTTCCATGCTAGACCTGTCCCATTGCTAGAGCTGGCGAGAGAGGGCGATGAACGACCAACCAATCAAGCATCCCTCTGATGTCTAGGTGTCGTTCTATTGAGCATGCATCCGCGTCATCTTTCTAGGCACCGCCATACACCACGAAACCTAAAACACACGGAAGGAAACGGAATGAAAGGGAAAAGGAAACCGTGGTAGAGAAGAAACCACCCCAGGATTCGCTGTCGAACCCGGGTAAAACACGAAAAAACCCATGGGTTAGAGTGGCCGGTGACCGGGGATCGAACCCGGGATGTAAACATAGCACATCGGATTTTTTTCCCCTGGAAAAACCGCTATTACGCCTGCAAGTGGGCATTTTCCCTTGTTCTGGCAAATGAACTGGAATTTTACCAAAGTGAAGGTTACAAAGCTTGGCATTGAAATTCCTAACTTTCCGTGTAAAAAAAGGCGTAAAGAAGGTCTTCGAGACGTTTCTGTAACACTGTTGTTACTCTGAACTAGTTGTGGCAAGGTCAGGGCATACAGAGAGAGAGAGAGAGAGTAACGTCCTCTCTCTGACGTCATAGTGCCTGAGGCGACCTACTCTTTCTTCTCATCGGTCATAAAAGACATTCTGCAGTTCCTTTCCACGCGATTGCTGCACTTTCACCAGCTACTACAGTTCAGATGCTGATGTGTATTCCTTCGCCCTACGAAATTACTTTATAGCAGTTTTCAAATTGAGAGGGGAAGCAAAGGCTTGGAAAGTGGAGGTACCTTCTGCAATGTTATAAACTGCCCTTAAATGAATTAGTGTGTTACAATTAGGGATAGTATCGAAGTGTGCCTAATACTTTGAGGTATACCTTCGTTACTTTTACGAAACTTTTAAATTTTTAAGTTTTGCATTCTTGAAGGTTGTTATGTTTAACTTTATGCTAAATAAGGAATGAAAGAAGTCGAGATTTCACGTTTTTGCCGTGTCTCCAAAGAGAAGCTGGACTATAGTTATTTATAGAACTTGACTGCGTTTCCTGTGGGTGAATCAATGCAACATTCCATAGACTCATGTGTCTAAATGAAAACATGCGAATGTAATATGCGACCTTAACTGAGTTGTGAAAGAAGCTGATTTAGCTGACGCACTAATCACCTATTTTTCATTTTTACTTTCTCTGCTACGTATACTAAGTAGGGGAAGTATTGTATTCCCCCAAAAATTCGATACCAAGATTTCACCGGAAATATATGTTTTGAGGACCCTGAATAAAAAAATCTGATGTGTTACACTCACATGACTTTCTCTACTCCTGTAAAACTATTTTTACAAACGCTTATTCTCCATATGCTTCATGTTAATCGACATGTTAATCTTATTGCTAATTTTCTTGTAGATGCAAGGGGAATATGGTAAGCGATAGTCAAATATTTTAACGCTGGTTGCTATGTGGCGCATTCCATTCTCTTTGCATGTCCAGGACAAAAAAAATGAATAACGAATTTGAGAAAAAGTATAAGTATTGGAAAATTTAAGAGAAAAACAAGGAATATCTCGAAAACGGTTCACTCAACAAAAGAAATGTATATGACATTATATGTGTATTTTAACGCGATCTACATTTTTTGTGTAATAAAATTTTGTCTATCTCTTATAGTTTACCAGTTATGCAAAAGTCGTTCACAATGAAGAATACTTTTGGAGACATTCCCAGAAAATTCAAGATATACATTTCATTTCTCATACCAATCTCTTAAACATATGATATTTTAATCAAAATCGTTAGAGCCATTTTTGAGAAAATTAAAATTTTCGAAAAATGTTCCATGTAAAGGGTAGTCTGGGGTGGGGGGATTTTCTTGAAAACCTTCGTGTCGCATCTCAGGAAGATACTGAACCTAAAAACAAAGTTTGGTGTTCATCCGACTGTTCGTTTCTGAGTTATGCTGTTCACAGACACACAGACACTGACACAGACACACAGACACACACACGGACATGTTTCCAAAAATGTTTTTTTTTGGATTCAGGGTGTCTCAAAACATGTATTTCCGGTGAAATCTCGGTATCGAATTTTTGGGTGGAATACAATACTTCCCCTACTTACTATACGTAGCAGAGAAAGTAAAAATCTGATGTGTTACACTCACATGAATTTCTCTACTCTTGTACAAACTATTTATACAAACGCTTATTCTCCATCTGCTTCATGTTTATCTAGATTAACATTTGCAGAGTCTATCTTATTGCTAATTTTCTTGTAGATGTAAGGGGAATATATATTTACAAGGGCAATATAGAAATACAGCCTTCAAGCATCGACATATATCTTAATAGCTGGTTGATAGGTGCAGCACCATTGTCTTTGCCACAGATTAATACTCTTTGCATATCCAAGACAAAAAAATGAATAACGAATTCCCATTTGAGAAAATAAGTATTAAAAATTTAAGGGAATAACAAGCAATATCTCGAAAATGGTTCACTCAACAAAAAAAAAATGTATACGACATAAATTGTGTATTTTAACGCGATCTACATTTTTTGTGTAGTAAAATTTTGTCTATCGCTTATGGTTTACCAGTTATGCAAAAGTCATTCACAATGAAAAATACTTTTGGAGACATTCCCAGAAAATTCAAGATATACATTTCACTTGTCATGAAAATGTCTTAAACATATGATTTTTAATCAAACTCTTTAGAGCCATTTTTGAGAAAATTAAAATTTTCGAAACATGTTGCATGTAAAGGGTAATCTGGGGTGGGGGATTTTCTTGAAAACCTTCGTGTCGCGTCTCTGGAAGATACTGAACCTAAATACCAAGTTTGGTGTTTATCCGACTGTTCGTTTCTGAGTTATGCTGTTCACAGACAGACACACACACACACACGGACATGTTTCTGAAAATTATTTTTTTGGATTCAGGGGGCCTCAAAACATGTATTTCCGGTGAAATCTCGATATCGAATTTTTGGGTGGAATACAATACTTCCCCTACTTACTGTACGTAGTAGAGAAAGTAAAAAACATTTTTGGAAACATGTCCGTGTTTGTGTCTGTCTGTGAAGAGTATAACTCAGAAATGAACAGTCGGAAAAACACCAAACTTGGTATTTAGGTGCAGTATCTTCCAGAAATGTGACACAAAGATTTTCAAGAAAATCCCCCCACCCCAGATTACCCTTTATATGGAACATTTTTCAAAAATTTTAATTTTCTCAGAAATGGCTCAAAAGATTTTGATTAAAATATCATATGTTTAAGATACTTTTATGAAAAATAAAATGTATATCTTGAATTTTCTGTGAATGTCTCCAAAAGTATTCTTCATGGTGAACTATTTTTGCATAACTGGTAAACCATAAGAGATAGACAAAATTTTACTCCACAAAAAATGTAGATCGCGTTAAAATACACAATTTATGTCATATACATTTTCGATTTTGCTTGTTATTCGCTAAAATTTTCCAATACTTATACTTTTTCTCAAATGGGATTCGTTATACTTTTCTCCTTTTTTTTCTTTCTTTTTTCTTTTTTTGTCCTGGTAATGCAAAGAGAATGTAATACTCCACATAGCAACCAGCTCTTAAAATATTTGACTATCGCTTAAAGCCTAGCAATTCCCCTTGCATCTACAAGAACATTAGCAATAAGATTAACATCTCGATTAACATGAAGTATATGGAGAATAAGCGTTTGTAAAACTAGTTTGTACAAGAATAGAGAAAGTCGTGTGACTGTAACACATCAGATTTTTACTATTGTTTTAGACTTAAGGTTGATCTATTGTGACTACACCCCCCGGGAAGCAGGGATGAGGCGAAGGAGCCGTAGCAGGTCGCAGGTCTGCAGGCAGACAGGCCCACAGAGACGCGCAGAAGTCCCTAATATTTCCAGTTTGAACGCCCACGCATCATTAGGCAAAGAATCCCAAGAGAGGGCGTCGAAGCGACCCTAACGGGCGGGAGAACGCACCCTGGCGTTCACGGGGAGAAATCTTTCCAATGCGCAAGCAACTACGCCATCTGCCTGACACCTCCAGCACAGCAAGACCCAAAGGCACACCTCAAACGTGAGAGGGAGAGATGAAATGAGAAGAAATGGGGGAAAGGGGAAATCGTGGTAAAATAATCACCCCGGAATTCGCCTAGGCGGCCAGGGGAAAGTCACGAAAAACCCCATGGTCAGAGGAATCGAATCCGGGACCTCCAGAATGCGGACCATAGACGTTGGCGCATGAGCCAACTCACTAGATTTTCTAAGGGCCAAAGGGAACGATTTAGATTTAAAACTGCTAGATAATTGTAAAAAATTCATAAACAATCGGTGAAGGGTAACTATTGAAATGCTCAAGCAACAAGGATACAAAATATCCTTCACAGTGCTAATTACTCGACCAACTGCTTGAAAAAAATCTGATGTGTTACACTCACATGACTTTCTCTACTCTTGTACAAACTATTTTTACAAACGCTTATTCTCCATATGCTTCACGTTAATCGAGATATCGGGATGTTAATCTTATTCCACCACAAAGGACTCTCTGGTAAAATGATGAAAGCTCTAATGCAAATTTACAACAGTGTGAATTTCAGCATCAAAATAGACCAAAACACAACAACTGAATCTAAATCGGCCAGTAGAGGAGTTCGTCAAGGATGTATTTTATCGCCCCTATTGTTCAATTTATTCATAGACGATATAACAGACGTGTTAATAGCAGAGGATATGAATGGCCCAAAAGTAGACGATGTCTGCATTCCTGTACTTTTATACGCGGATGACATGACAATTTTGTCAGTGACGACAGAAGGCTTACAGAAAAGTATTAATAGGTTGGAACAATATTGTAAACAATGGGGTCTGGTGGTAAACATTAACAAAACAAAAACAATGGCTTTCAAAAATGGCTATGTGTATGGCAGGGATGAGAAATGGTATTACAAGGGGCTAGAACTACAAAACGTTAAACATTTCTCCTATTTAGGAGTAATGTTTAATATGAGAGGAAAATGGAACAAACATCTATCTGTAACTAACTACAAAGCACGAGGGCAGTTAAATGAATTATTACGTACCCTCTCGCGGATACCGGATGTACCTGTAGATACATTAGAAAAGATGTATAACTCCATGATAAGGCCTGTTCTGTTATACGGCAGTGAAATCTGGGGATGGGAAAGAGCAGAGCATGTAAATAAAACACAGGTAGCCTTTTGGAAAAGAGTTCTTGGAGTTTCACAAGGCACATCAAATTCGGGGGTATTGAGGGAGGTAGGATGCTATGAAGACACAATACACTGCAAAATAAGAGCAGTGAAGTACTGGCTAAGGCTGATGCATGGGGATAACTCCACACTACGATCCAAATGTTATAAATACCAGCGAGAAAACCTGTCTCCTAAGTTCTGGGCAGCTGATTTGGAAAGGGGTTTGAGGAGAATAGGAATGGGATCAGTATGGCTAAGAGCTGAAACAAATGACAAAAACATATGGAAAGGTGTTAAAAGAAGACTAAGAGACATCAACCAACAGGAAATAGAATCGGACTGTAAAATTAAACCTTCTCTAAGTCTAGCAAATGAAATAAAATTGAACTGGGTAAAGAGGCATATATACTTAATTTAGGAAGAAAGGAAAGATCAGGAATGGCATGGTTTAGACTGGGGGGCTGGAGAGCACAGAAAATGACCGACGATTCTGGCAGGAGAATCTGCCCATTCTGTGAATTGGATGAGGACTGGGTACATATTTTGGCGGAATGTGCACAGTGGGAGAACCAGCGAACGATTAAACTCAAAGAAAAATTCTTAAGTCCCTTAAGAAAGAGATTGGCATGTTGGGATCTACTGGCTGACCAGAGGAACTGGCAAAATATGGGCAATTTTCTGGCTAAAGTGCGCGAAGCTAGGTCAAATTTGTTCAGTTAGACAAAGGTAATTTATTTCTATTTCCCTTTTTCTTGTTCCTTTTGTTGTGTTTTCTTTATCTGTTGTTTATTTTGTCACCCTATTGTATCTTAAATATGCATGTACGGTCAATGACCCATGCACTAAATACTTGTGTAATAACTTCAGTAATTTGAAACCAATAAAGATACCTTATCTATCTATCTATCTAATTTTCTTGTAGATGCAAGGGTAATTGGTAGGTTTTAAGCGATAGTCAAATATTTTAAGAGCTGGTTGCAATGTGGAGTATTCCATTCTCTTTGCATTACCAGAACAAAAAAAATGAATGACGAATTCCCATTTGAGAAAAAGTATAAGTATTGGAAAATTGAAGGGAATAACAAGCAATATCTTCAAAATGGTTCACTCAACAAAAATAATGTATACGACATAAATTGTGTGTTTTAACGCGATTTACATTTTTTGTGTAGTAAAATTTTGTCTATCTCTTATGGTTTACCAGTTATGCAAACGTTGTTCACAATGAAGAATACTTTTGGAGAATTCTCAGAAAATTTAAGATATACATTTTATTTGCCATGAAAGTATCTTAGATATATGATATTTTAATCAAAATCGTTAGAGCCATTTTTGAGAAAATTAAAATTTTCGAAAAATGTTCCATGTAAAGGGTAATCTGGGGTGGGGGATTTTCTTGAAAACCTTCGTGTCGCATCTCTGGAACATACTGAACCTAAATACCATGTTTGGTGACTATCCGACTGTTCGTTTCTGCGTTATGCTGTTCACAGACAGACACACACACACAGACAGACGCACAGACACAAACATAGACACACGGACATGTTTCCAAAAATACTTTTTTTTTGGATTCAGGAGGCCTCAAAACATATATTTCCGGTGAAATTTCGATATCGAATTTTTTGGTGGAATGCAATACTTCCCCTACTTACTTTACGTAGTAGGGAAAGTAATAAAAACAGTTAGTATTGATGAGATTGTTGAAGTGGTATTTTGAAGTAACCATGAGGTTTCTTTAACGTCCCCCCCCAGTTATGTTATCCTAATCACATAGTATAGATATGGTATATCTACACGTAGACTATTATTCTGCTGTCTCTCCATCATTTCTTATGATATAAGGGGAACCTAAATGGTGCAAATTGTCAAAAAAAATGAAATTTTTAGTATTTTGTGCAGTCATAAACTTAATTTTCTCTTTAATTTCATGTATATTTTATCATTGTAAGCACAATACTTATATTGTAAACATATTTTTAAAAAGGCACTGCATATGCCGTTTTGTACTGTGAATTCTGTGCCACTTCATAGAAAACAAAATCATAACTCCTACAAGCTTTTCAATCGAAACCAACTTCAGTGCATCTTTTAGGAGAAGTTTTGCTTTACAAATTGATACCACTGTTAAGTATGACAGTTTATATGTGCTCAAGCCATGTGGTTTCTTTCTTTGCCAATATATGACAGTTTGTTTTCACCATAATTGTTTTGAACAGCTTCTTCTGTGAAAGACATTTTCTCATATAATGACCCGTTTTCTTAGAAACTATTGAAGATAGATAAACTTAGTTTTAGGATGATAAAAACAACTTCTAAGTGCTGTTGAGGATCTATTTGGTGTTAGTAACATGCTTTTTTACTTTCTCTACTACGTATAGTAAGCAGAGGAAGTATTGCATTCCACCCAAAAATTCGATATCGATATTTCACCGGAAACATATGTTTTGAGGCGCCCTGAATCCAAATAAAGTATTTTTGGAAACATATCCCAATGTGTGTCTCTGTGTCTGTCTGAACAGCATAACTCAAAAACGAAAATTCGGATAAATACCTAACTTGGTATTTGAGTTTAGTATCTTCCAAGGATGCGACACGAAAGTTTTAAGAAAATCTCCCACCCAAACTACCCTTTACATGGAACATTTTTCGAAAAGGTTTATTTTATAAAACGTTTTTAGTTTCTGGATGCAACTTGGTCCTGGTTGCTTGACAGTAAGATGTATTTTGTTTTGGCGCTTAGATAATCCTTTCTTTTATTGATTTGAGTCTTCATTCTTTGAACGTGTATTCTGGTTATCCTTTGGCTTGAACAAGTTTTCGAAATAAGGTTTGCTTTAGCATTTATAGCCTGTCGTCTTGGGTCATTGCGTTTGCTTATTAATTTGAGTGTAGACAACAAGTCATAAAAACTTGTGCTATCAGTATATACTCAAGGACTATGTGTATATTGGAGAATTTGCATTAGCAACTACTAGTACGTCTGTTAGTTCAGCAACTGCATTAGTATATCAACTTCAGCTTCATCAAGGGTTGAAAGGAAAGATGAACCTCATTAGGACCCGAGTTTCCTTCCGTAGGGTGCTAGGTCAATACTGCAGGTACAAACGTATATTCAGGAATAGCTTGGGGATTTAAAGGAAACATCCCTGTTCCTCGAAAACCTCATGAATTTGGTTGGAGTAATAGCTCTGAGCCAAAATGTTTCAAACAGTTCACCAAACTTTGAACATGTGATTGTTTGGACACCACTACTAATTTAGAACAGCATCATTCCACAAGATCTCAAAGGGTTTGAAAACACCCTTGTCAAGTGGTTGTAATTCATGATTACAATTACTAGGAATGCAGAAGAGAGTAATGTTGTTTCTTTCTGCCGCATCTAGAATATTGGCGTCCAAATGGGATGTAGCTCCATCATATATGAGAAGGGTTTTGCTAGGGCTCTTGTATTTCGAAAAATGCTCTACTCACTTCACAAACATAGTGGCAGCCTTCGATCCCTTTTCGGTCATTTCAAAACAAGCACTTGAGAGAGTTTATCACCCCTCCTTAAGCCTCTTTCCTTTGATAAGAATCATAGGAGGAATACCTTGTCCTACGGCGTTTCCACATCCCACGATGGTTGCATTTTCCGCATGCTCAGGTGATAATATAATCCTCTTCTTTCCCTTTTGAGCAAACACGTTCTATTGTCTGTGAAGTGTAAGCGACATCCCTTTTCGTCCATATTGTAGATATTATGGAAAGTTTTCATCAAATTATTGTCAACTATCACTTCCCTCAGTTTCTGAAAGTAATCTTCAGCGATAAACTTGTTCAATTTGTAAGCTTGCACCAAAGTCATGACCTGAGCTCTTCGTCTGGCTATTTCAGGATTACGATTCAGAAAAATCCTTAACCATATCCTACCAGCTAGCTTATCTATTTTCTTGAAGGGACTTTTAATGCCATTTGTATCACAATATGTAGATACAGATCTCTTCAAAAGCTTACTTGTAAGTGGCACACCTATGTCTGTCAGTCTAAATATTCTCCGACAAAGTTTACTTTCTTGGTATACAGCAAGTACCGCTGGTCTACCAATCTTCTTTTCACGACTACCGGTTTCAATGTGGTTACGTAACATTCTCCTTGGGATTGCGAATTGCTTTGCAGCGGTCTTTAAAGCCTGTGATGACAATTGCCCCTGTTTTTTTCTATATATGAGTCATTCTGTTTCCTTTTTTAAAAAACCTACGTTAGGTATTTTATCTACTTACGTTGAAAATAATTCCCTACCATCTTATTTTGTCACCTAAGTCAAACGACCTCCGACATGAAGAGTAATAATCTGGGGAAGAAAACTGAAACCAAGGTTGTGGGATACCCTCTGAACAATGGATGTCATTAATGAGTAAGTAGTGATTTTACATGATTGCAATACACTTTTTAAGGCTATTTTAAACAAGGTCCACCCGGGTCTTTTTGGAGCACTGCAGAGTTTCTTCACTTTAAAAGCTTTACTAAGAATAGTTTTATAAACACTAATAAAATATAGAGGGTAAAGAAAGTCATGTGAATGTAACACATAAGATATTTTAGTTTCAGGTCCATGTGAAAGTACCTACTTGTTTCTTATAATAGTCCCCAGTTGTCAGAATTACAGTTCACTGCCTAATGTTCCTTCCAGCACCAGTGTATGTGTACGAGCAGAAAGGAACCATGTCTTGAAAATAATTGCTTTCAGCGCAGTATTATCTAACCATCTCCCAATTTTTCTCTAAGCTCAACGGCGCGACAGAAATTAGGAGCAAGGCCTACCGTATGGCAATTGCATCCTCTGCCCCCGACCACACAGGTCATTATGAGTGGAGGACAATAATATAACAAGAATGTTATCACAACACCGAGCCTATCCGGCTGCTAGAGAGACATTCTCTAGACCGCGCGTCGATACTTCTCAACCAAGTTCCTCGATTGTTTCACAATGACCTCATATGGCTTTCACCTTGAAGCTACACATTACGTTCCCAATCAGATAATTAAATAAGTAATAAGGAGTATTTTAGTTGCCTTATCAAGTACCCTTAGGCTACTAAGAAATACAGTATTTCAATCTGGTGATCTATTGGCCACATGAAAATTCGCTTCGAAATTGAGGAGAAGCTCATCAAATTACGGAACTGGAAGACACTCAAACCCAACTTATATCATCCCTTTACAATTATATTAACTGATCGTCAAATTTGTAATGAATCAAAACCTAACTTTGAAAAAGCCACTTGTATGGTGTACAAATGCTCAAAAATGGATGGGAAAACCTGTAGGAGTTTATGGCCTAACGTTACCCTAACAAAAGCTCTTGATAATGAACCCACCATATTTGAAGCAGAGTCCATGGTATAAAATACGTGCTAACATTAAAATGTAAACAATGGCATTCGCGGTGACAGGAATCTATATTTTATCGGACAGTCCAGCAGCCTTAAAGATTCTTAGTGACTATCACTATTGAGTCAAAGATTGTTTAAGAATGTCTGCAGATATTAAATATGCTAGCAAAACTTAAGGTCACCTTAACGTGTGTCCAGGACACGGAGTTAAAGGCAATGAAATTGCAGATCGCCTACCCAAAGAAGGAGTTAATACTCCATTCAGTGGGACAGAACCATTTTGTGGAGTTCCAGAATGCTATATTAAAGAAAAGACAAAAACTGGGAATGTAATAACATAAAGTGCTATTGGGAACAAATTCCAAAGCTAAATGACGCAAAACAATTCATTGAGCTGTCCACAAAAGGTACAAAGAAGATGCTCACATTCAGCAAACAGGACCTGGGGATTCTAAACGGCCTCCTTACTGGACATTGCCTTCTCAAAGATCATCTCTATAAGACGGGCAAAGCCGAGGTGAACATATGTAGACTCTAGAAGCAAAAGAAACGACAAGGCACATACTTTGCGAATGCGAAGCAACTGCCCAACAAAGAATGAGGCAGTTGGGGTTTGCTTTTCCAGTTCCAGGACAAATTGCCTTAACATTGCCCAGGAAAATTATAGGCTGTATTAAAAGTGTTAAACTAAACTGGAACTAGAGCAGGGCATTCGCCATAGCCCTATCTAAAGGTCGCAGTAAGGAGAAGTCGAAAGGCTTAGTCAACCCCATATTAATCTAATCTAAGGTGCATTTTTGTACTGATTTAATATAATTTTAAGAAGTCTGTGCATTTTACGGCTTGCAGAAAGTAATATAGGTTCAGCGGGAGAGAAACACTTTTAGCAGGACAATAGAAAAAGCGACATACGGCGCCAAATTGTGGCCGGTAAAAATTTTATGTAAAGGAAACGATGTACGCGTATCAATACAAGCCAGGATTATGTTTGGAAAGTTAAGCTTCGAGAAGAACGTGACTTAGGGTAGGGCGGGGGAATTCGGATAGCGGGGCTTTTTGGGTAATGTTAAGTTCTCACGTATGCGCTGCCACTACTAAACATGCCATATTGAAGTTTCCAGTCTCACAGTTAAGGACGGAGTCTTATCAACGTGTGTGCTTGGTTCTGAGTAGATTCTGCTATTAAGAGAGACGCTACAGCAGTTTTTCTAATAAAAGGTAAGGAAGGAATGCCTGTACAATACGTAGCATGTAATATTTTGGTCAGAAAACTTTAGCTGGTCTTGTGCACTAGTTTTCGTACTCCTTTAAGGAGTGAACGCTTCCTTGGTATTTTGCGAACCATTATAGCGTATGGTGGTGCTACCTATTGCACAGTCAAAGAATTACGTCGTTAACGGTAACATGTGTTGTGGGGCTATTTCGATAACAATCGGTGGGGTTAATTGGATATCATACATATTTGTTTTTCTGATATGTAACTTATTTCCATTGGGGCCTATGTTTTAAAGTAATTTTTATTATATTAATTATTCCGTACAAATTTTCAGATGGTACGTCATTACAAAAGGAAGAATTTACGGCTAACATGGGACAAAGAAGCTACGCAACAGGCAGTCTCATCTGTAATAGAGGTTAATCTGTCATTACTAGGCGCAAGTCAAGTTTTCAAGGTACCATAAACGACCCTGTATACAAAAGTTACATTAAAATTAAATGAACTGAATCCAATGTTCAACAAGCATGGATGGTAACAGCATTTGTTGGATTAGCAGCGAAAGGATTTTCATGTACAGAAATATTTCCGTTTAGGCCTCAAGCAATCGAGGACTTCGTTATCTAGCTTCCGAAACATACTCACCTTCTATTAATTCTAACAGTAATGGAGCACAACATGAAGAAGGAATTGATGCCGAACAGCCCAGCGCTTCACAATCCCTTGTGGGTGTAATGCCTGAAAGAACCGTTCGAGAGGTCCTTCCTAGTCCTGTAAAGAGTGTGATCAAGAGAAGGGTTCAAACTGAGAAAGGAGCATGCCACAGCACACCATCAGAAAATGTAGCAGTTGTTAAGGCAAAGAGAGAGAGATGAAATCTCGTGGGTAACAAATTCAGTTAAAAAAAGAAGAAAGGCAACATTTCAAGGAAAAAGAAGCTAAACCATTAAAGAAATTCATTGACTTATCATCTAGTGGAGACGATACTGCTAATGATCCCAACGTAAACGACTACAAATGTGGATTCTGCAGTGTCAACTACTACTCGAAGTCGTCTGTTCTGAAAGGTGACTAAATTCGCTGCCAGAAATGCCAGGTTTGGTTCCATGAAAGATGCCTGGGAGCTGAAGGAAGGAAACAAATATATTTGTGGCAAATGCTTCTGAATAGCATTCAGAATTCAAGAATTGTTAATGATTCCTTATATTTCTTAATTTTTTCAATGCTTCATATTTCATAAGAATTGTTAACACTTCATAATTCCACATTAATATATTATAATATAACCATATATGTATAATTTATAGAACAAATTTGTTTCAGAATCCAAAAGTAAAGTTATTATTTACTGTATTCATTGTTATCCAAATTGCCCTATAGTCATATCCAATTAGCCCCTCGGAATTTCTCCATTTCCAATTTGGCGGGTATTTCTGATAGCTTTATTTCAGCATTACAATTGTCATTAATGGTAGTGATATTATGCTCACCGTGAGCCATAATAGTGCACTACTTGTGTGCTCACTTGAATGCTCGGTGCATCGTAACATTTTATTTTTAATCAAGAATTTACGCTAACCTATCGGAATTACCACGCCCTACCCTATATTGTTATCGTAGCAGTTCGCGTGGGGACGTTTATGCTCCAGATTCACATAAGAGAGTTAAGGGGGTTGTTTTTGTAATATTTTCCAACTAATAGATTATATTATAAAGCAATACGTTCAATGATTAATATTAAAGAAAGATGTCACGTGACTTGGAGAAAAGAAAAATATGTGGCGAAATCTTACATCTACAGGTAAGATCACTCACGATCTGAAAGTCCGCAAATATGTGCAAGTCAATGCTATGTCGGGCATGTGGTATGTGAAATGTATACTTGGCGATAAAGTAAGTGGACTGAGGAAAGCTTGCGAGTTAGGCCGTCGACGCGAATATATAAATGTTTTTGTGTAGTCGGATCATAATGAGGGACAGGAATAAGCAAGGATATAAATGCATGTGAATACATTTTTTCACCCATAAACGGCGTCTTCATTTAGCATCAGAACACCACCATCCGAGCTACTCAAATCATCAATCCATCAACGCACCTCTTTATCTCCCCCTCTGCTTTTTCTCACGAGTGCCGATCTTGCGCAACCGCTACAGAACACCCAGCAAGAGAAAAAAAATCTGATGTGTTACACTCACATGACTTTCTCTACCCTTGTACAAACTATTTTTACAAACGCTTATTCTCCATGTGCTTATGTTAATCGAGATGTTAATCTTATTGCTAATTTTCTTGTAGGTGCAAGGGGAATATGATAGACTTTAAGCGATAGTCAAATATTTTAAGAGCTGGTTGCTATGTGGCGCATTCCATTCTCTTTGTATGTCCAGGACATAAAAAATGAATAACAAATTCCCATTTCAGAAAAATTATTGGAAAATTTAAGGGAATAACAAGCAATATCTCGAAAATGATTCACTCAACAAAAAAATGTATATGACATAAATTGTGTATTTGAACGCGATCTACATTTTTTGGTAGTAAAATTTTGTCTATCTCTTATGGTTTACCAGTTATGTAAAAGTCGTTCACAAGAAGAATACTTTTGGAGACATTCCCAGAAAATACATTTCATTTGTCATGAAAATATCTTAAACATATGATATTTTAATCAAAATCGTTAGAGCCATTTTTGAGAAAATTAAAATTTTCCAAAAATGTTCCATGTAAAGGATAATCTGGGGTGGGGGGATTTTCCTGAAAATCTTCGTGTCACATTTCTGGAAGATACTGAACCTAAATACCAAGTTTGGTGTTTATCCGACTGTTCGTTTCTGAGTTATGCTGTTCACAGACACACACATAGACACACACGACATGTTTCCAAAAATGCTTTTTTTGGATTCAGGGGGACTCAAAACATATATTACCGGTGAAATCTCGATATCGAATTTTTGGGTGGAATACAATGCTTCCCCTGCTTACTACGTAGTAGAGAAAGTAATAACATGCTGATACCGGATAACGAATGGGATCCCCTCACACCACCTTCGTGAATTTAACCTGGTGAAATCCGTTCCTTTGGGTACCGACGGATTCATTTATGAATTTGATAATAATTAGAAATAATAATAATAAATAGTCCACATAAGGATATAAGAGCTTGTCAGATTAATGTATACAGGGTGAGTCACTTAAAAATGCACCGCAAATATCTCTGAAATAGGCAATGGGAGTGGCTCTTTAGAGAGAAGATATAGGTCATTCAAAAACGTAAGCAAATATAGCTTTCAACATAAACCTTGTTTTTAATGCAAACTTTGTATTATTTCTGACGCAATTGATAAAATGGAAAGTAACATTAAGAATAGCGTTTTGCATCGCTGTAGGACAATTACATCCCGACAATTTGTAACGTGAAGTTGACGATTGAGTTAAAATTTTTATCTGTTTTAATGGAAAGCTGTTATTATTTCCAGAGCAATTGATAACAGAGAAAATAACATTAAAACATCTTTAGTCGCATTATAGTGTGAATCACCTCGCGATTACTGCAAGGTGAAATTCTCGCTTGAGAATCAATGACGCGGATGAACCTCAGGATGTGTAACTGATGTGCGTCAAGCGTGGAGCGCATTTCTTTGTTAATGTAATACTTGAATCGGATATGGAGATATGGAGATATCGTTTAAAGTGGAGAGGAAAAAAATTCGTGAGGTGAATGCAAAAGAGGAAATTCAACAAAAACATCGGTGATTTAGGACTTCACGAATTTGTTTCCTGTCACTTTAAATAATAATGAGATAACATTTTCAGGTATTACACAAAACATCTCTTATACTAAATACAAGAGAGGAAAGATGATATATAAATGGAGAGCAAATAGAGGTGGTAAAAGAATTTGATTACTTAGGGATTAGATTCTCAAGCAACGGGAAATGGGAAGCTCAATCTAAATATACACAATTGAAAGGAAAGCTAGCCATGAAAGCTGTTAAGAGTTTGTTTGTGCAAAACACCTACGCTATCAATGAACTGGTTGGAAAGGCTATACGAAGCTGTAGTTGAGTCAAAAATGTTATATGGAATATAAATATGGGGGTGGCAAAGGGATGGATTAAGATTGATATAGTCCATAGAATGTTTTGTAGAGAATTTTTGGGTTTACCTAAGAGTTCACCAAGGGGCGTGGCACTGGCAGAGCTAGGAAGGGTAGGGAGAAAAGGTATAATAGTGGAAAGAATTTTGAAGTATTGGTAGAGATGTTTAAATTTAGAAGATAGTAATATATTAAAAGAATGTATACAGTTTCAAAAAACTGTCTTAGTAGAAGAGTGTTGGGTTGGGGAGATGGGAAATGTGCTAAATGAAATTGGCATGAGGAATATTTTCCTATTAGATAAATATAATAACTGTAGGTTTTGGAAAGAAGTGATATTGAGGGTAGAAGACATCGAGAAACAAAAGATATGGCCTAGTTTTGAGGATAAAAGGTCATTGATCTTGTATAAATCAGTTAAAAGAAATTGGGGAAGGGAGAAGTATGTAGATATATGCAATCAATTTGGTAGAATAGGTCTTGCGTGGATGCGCACAGGAGTAATATTTTTAAAAAGGAATGGATATAATTGTTCGGGGAGATGTATTATGTGTGATGAATCGGGTAGTACTTTTCATTGGCTAATAGAATGTGATAAGGTTAAAAGGTGGAGAGAGGTTATATGGAATAAAAAATGGGACAAGCTAAATAAAGAAGCAGTAGCATTAAGGATGTTGGGAGGCACAAAAGCAGAAACAATTAAAATGATGGGGGCATTTTTAGGCAACACAAGGGATAAGTGGATAAGGAGCTTAAGAAAGGTACAGGAGAATGGGCACAGTTTGGAAAGTGGAGAGATGGTATAGTAGCTTTATCCCATATATACAGCCTAGGGGCTAAATATGGGAGAGCTAGAAAACTGGAGCACTAGACCAAAGTTTTAGATATAAGTTTTATTTGTATTATTGTAATAATGATGAAATAAATATTACATTACATATTACTAAATACATATAAGCTAAGTTTGAAATAGCGCGTAAAATAGTTGATAATATTACGCAACTTTCAAAAATGATAAAACCCATTAAAAATCGCTAGAACATAAGTTACTAAATATTGTCGTATGCCTCACTTTATTATTATTCAACTGCAGAAGGGAGCTACTCGCTTGCGAGAGGGATCGTTAAATCAAACAAAGAACTTCAAAATTACGAGGCAACGACGAAGGACGCAGCTAAGTTAAATCACAAAATAATTGCTACACCAACATAATGCTGGCTTAAGGGAGAGGAAAGGATTCTATTCTACCATAATTAAGATTTCCAGATATGGATGGAACACCGTTTATTAAATGAAATCAAATACTCACATATCTTTGCCCATTGCCTGCCGACGAGGACATCGTGTTTTAGCAGTTTCCCGTCTGTCTCACTCGAAGCCTACTCACTGAATGATACAAGAAGCCACGCCAACTCGGGCGTCAGTAACGCTATCCCCTCCTTGAAACTATTTCCCCTGACTCGCCCCTACTCACAGACAAACTGCCGTACTTCGGTGTCCAGAGAGCGTCTTAACATTAATATCATCTGTGCACATGCCACATCTCCCCCTGGCCACCGAAGTCGACGCCCTCGTCGACACAAGGAAAATAAATATAATAAGAAACATGAAAATAACAAAAAAATTACATACAAAAATGACATACACATGTGTGATGAACCAAAATATAACAGAATAATATACATGTGTGATGAGCACCCAGACGACGACACAATGATACTGGGCGATGTGGAGTCACGAGAAACTTAAGTGCTGTCGACTAATATTGTTAATGCACTTATACTTGAGCACCCCGCACACGCACACACCACGCTGCCTCAGTTCACAGGCACACTACACTGCGCAAAATATCGATGGTCTGCTGTAACTGTTTGTGGGTGATTTTATACAGTGCCCACAACGACGATTTGTCCTGGTGTAGAATTATCACTGCAGGTCTCTGGTGATGACAACAGGATGGGCAGTCGCTGGCTTGGACTGCCCCCCGAAATGGTGGCTCCTTATGCCACGGCAGTGTAGTGGCTGCCCGACAGCGTCCCTGTGGTGTTTCTTGACTTCTGGTGTGCCACGGGGATGCTCCTGGGGTCTCTCGAGCTCCGCCACAGCAAAATACTAGAACAAAACCACCAAACAATAAAAAAGGTGCTCCCACAAACAATCACACATAAAAAGAACGGTATGTCATGTACAATTAAATATTTTAAAGGTTGAAAGGTTTGACTAAAATTCTTTTGACATGGGCAAAGAAAGAGAAAAAAATAAGTACAAATTGGCATAGAAACTAGATATTATAGAGTTGCCATCCAAAATTTAACTCACAATGCTTCACAATCCAAATAAAACAGTAAAACAGACTCAGAATACATGAACATGACAGAAAACATAACCTTATTTGGGATCCCAACATTAAATCCTAATAACCAGCTGGTATCACTAACAAAAGAAAATAAGTGCACTTACAAGACAATCACACATGACAATGAAATGAACTCATTCACACTGACCATGGTCCAAATTACACACAACACTCACTTAACTATCTACTCAAACTAGTGTATGCATCACTACAAACTACATCCACAATGCATCTCCAACTACGCCACGTGACATGCTTTCAACTACTATTGTCCTACCCTTGTCACTAATACAGTTTCTCGTCCACAGTACTATCTTCCTCATCTCATGATGATCATCAACTCAATCTCAATCATAATCATCATCATCATCAGCATTGCAATCACCATCATTACTTCAGTCATTAACATCTTTATCTCAACTTTCAATTTTCTCTTCAAAACAAAACATCTTCACTGACGTGTCTCATTTAACATGCTGTAAATTCAAAACATCTAACGTAGGCATAACCTTCAAGAAATCACATTAATATTTCAGGAATGACACAAATAACATGACATTATACTGTTGCATCCACATCCTCCAAATGAAAATTAAGCTGGAAAACAGTTGGCATTAAAATTTGCTATCTAAGATGGTAATAAACTTGTTGCATAAACAGAGAGAAAAAAATTATTCACATTACAATCACTTCCATCCATTTAATCTCTCGTGTGAATTCAGCACACACGCTATACTGGGCACGTTACAGCAACACCAATAAGCCAAAATCTCTGAAATCATCACATCACATCAACTTTCCAGGTACATGTAGCCCTCCTGAAAAATCAACACATTCATACAACTGTCGGGGTTACTCTTTGGCACTTCCACCGAAGCTGATATCATCTCATCTCTTCTCATCTCTCCTCATCTCATTAGCACCGTCGGGGTTACTCTTACGCACATCCACCGAGGCAAATCGCAACTCATATTTCTCATATAAACTCACACTACGCCATCGGGGTTACTCTTTGGCACTCCCACCGAGGCAAATCTCACATATATCACATAACCTCAAATACACACATACATACACACACTATTCATGCAACAATGTTCTGCAAATAAAAATCACAGCATCATTATGAAACCCAAAATCAAATCGAGTCAAATCAAATCAAATCGAATGCAACAAAACAACATCATATCATTACTCAAAACAATATTGTCACAGAACATTCCTGAAAATGAAAGCTCAATTAAGCACATAGTACACATGAAACACATTCCTGCAGCATGACACAACAACAAAACAAAGGATTTGCAGTTCCCAAAACATAATTCAAAATTTAAGTTACACCCAAAATAATAATACACTTTTAATTTAGCAGAGACATTCATAGCACACATTCCTAAAAGCAAAGCTTAATTAAGCATCACAAACTCAGACTTCACAGTCTATAAGGACCCACAGGATCATAGTAAGGGTTGAGGCGTGACACATGAACACTCTGATGTTTAGTACGGGGAGCATGAGGTCGACCAACAAGGTAGGTAACAGGAGTGATCTGTCGGATAATTTCAAAAGGGCCAAAATATCTATGTAGCAACTTTGTACATTTACCTTTCTTCCTAATGGGAGTGAAGACTTTAACTAATTGACCTACATTATAAACCACATCTCTATGTTTAGCATCAAATGCTTCTTTTTGCTTCACCTGCTGCTTTGTAATGTTAGCAACAGCAACCTCCCGTGCCTTCTGAATCTCTTGCAATGTCTGTCTCACAAAAAGGTCATTAGACGTAGCTTGTAGCTGAACCTGGTTAGGTAATGAAGGTTCTCGACCATATATCAAGAAAAAGGGTGAAAATTTAGTAGACTCTTGAACACTTGAGTTATATGAAAAGATGACATAGGGCAAAATTGAGTCCCAATTCTTCTGATTATTGTCCACAAAATGGCTGAGCATATTTAAGAGGGTTTGGTTAAATCTTTCAGTAAGTCCGTTGCAAGCTAATGATAAGCACTGGTGAAATTGGAAGACACTGATAGAGATCTCAACAATTCTTGTGTCACCTCACTTAAGAAAACTGAGCCACGATCAGATAACAAGGCAGCAGGGGCTCCATGCTTACAGATGATGTTATGCAAAATAAATTTAGCAACTTGAGGGATTGTTGCTGAAGAAAGCGACGCAGACTCGACCCAGCGAGAAGCATACTCGGTCGCAACGACAACATACTTGTGTCCAGAATTTGAGCGTGGGAGAGGCCCAAGCAAATCAATACCCCACCGCTCGCCTACAGATGTAACCGGAATTGGTTGTAATAAGCCTGCTGGTTTCTGATTCTTCGGTCCTTTTCTTGCTTGACAGCTGGGACAGGTTCGTACAAAATGTTCAATATCTTTCTTCATCCCAATCCAGTAATACCTGGAGTGAATTTTGGCAAATGTTTTTGAGAATCCTAAGTGGCCTGAAAGAGGATCATCATGACATGAAGAAAGAATTTCATGTTTTAGAGCTTCTGGAATAACCAACAGATGGAGAGGGTCAGTGGAGCCAGCATTTTTACGATAAAGAACACCTGATTTGAGTGTGTAGTTGGAAACTTGTCTCTGAAGCTTAGCAGGGGCCGACAGAGGATCATGGAGAGCATTAATAAGCTCAAGTAACCCAGTATCTTTCTTCTGGTGGTCAGCAACTTCAACTGATGACAGCAAACATGTGGGGAGTTCTTCAAGCTGTTCAAGATCACTTTCTGTAGGTTGTAACACAGGAAATCGCGATAGAGTATCAGCATCATGATGTTTCTTGCCAGATTTATAAGAAATGGTGTAATCAAACTCTTGCAATTTCAAACTCCATCGTGCCAAACGCCCAGTCAAATCTTTCAAATTATTTAAATAACAAAGGGAGTGATGATCAGATACAATATGAACCTTGTAGCCATAAACAAAACTGCGGAAGTGGGTAAGTCCAAACAGGATGGCCAACAATTCCAACTCAGGAACACTGTAATTACGTTCACATTTAGATAGTGTCCTCGAAGCATAGCCCACTGGTTTCAACACATTATCAATCTTCTGATACAACACTGAGGCAACCCCTAGTCCACTGGCATCAGAGTGTAGTTCGGTATAAGCACCAGGAGTATAGTGAGCTAAGACAGGGGTCGAAACTAATAAGTCTTTCAAATTTTGAAATGCAGTTTGCTGATCAGATCCCCAAATAAAACTTTGATCCTTCCTAGTCAACTGAATTAGTGGTTGAGCAATATTAGCATAGTCCTTGATGAATTTCCTGTAAAAATTAAACAATCCCAAAACTTTTCTCACATCTCGAACATTTTTAGGACGAGGCAAATTTTGAATGGAAACAACTTTGTCAGAATCAGGTGAAATGCCATCTTTAGAAACTTCAAAGCCTAAGAGTTTGATCTTTTGCATAGCGAAGAAACATTTTTCTGGTTTAAGTTTAAACTTGTGGTGATCCAGACGTTGAAAAACAGCCTCAAGATTTTGTAACAACTCCTCAAAGGTTTTAGCAAAAACAACAATGTCATCCAGATATGCAATAGCCTTTTTAAAATTCAAATCGCCTAACAACTTGTCTGCGATGTAACTGAAAAACCTAGGGGCATTTGCCAACCCAAAACTCAAGCGTGTAAATTGATATTGACCCTGAAAAGTGACAAAAGAGGTGTATTTCTGGCTATCCTCTGCAATAGGTACCTGAAAGTATGCTGACAGTAAATCTAATGAGACAAACCATTTAGCCTCCCCCAAATAACTTAACAAATCATCTATCAATGGTAAAGGGAAAGAGATGGTCTCTGTAACAGCATTCAATTTTCTATAGTCGACACAAAATCTCATGGAGCCATCTTTCTTTTTGACAAGTACTACAGGAGAAGCCCAGGAGGACTGTGATTCCTTGATAATGCCAGCATCTTGCATCTCTTTAACTTGCTCAGCAATAATTTCCTTTTGTTTATGGGGAACTCTATATGGTCTTTGCTTAATTGGCTTAGGGTCATTTACTTTGATATCAAATTCTGCAACATCCGTAGTACCAAGTTCTTGTAATGTTGTGGCAAAAAGATCACTATATTTCAATAATAAAGCATGTAAGTCGGCCTTTTGGGTTTCCAAGAGTTTACCATTAACATTAAAATTACAATTTGGAGCTGGCAGAGGAGTAACATCGGATGATAAAACAGAATTACTCTGAACGAGTGCAACATCATAAGCTTTGGCTAAGACTGTATTTGCAAACAATGTTTGTGGAACTGAAGTATTATTATGCACTGGAATAGTAAGTTCAGAGGCAGAATGACACAATAACGGTGGAATGGAAAGATTCTTCTTTTGCATTATGTTAAGAGCAGGTTCAAACATAACCTCATTGCTAATGGTTGACAAAGGCTTAACTGATATATAGCATGTAGACAGAGGTGGAATTTTAACATCATTCATAACTGCCATTTTAACACCAGAATCTGCACAATCATTATCTTGGAGAGGGTTTACTGCCATATCAACAAAAGGTCCTTGTGTTAGGGTTATTGGTATACTGAACGCATCATTCTTAGAAGATTTCAGGGTTATCAGATTATGTGCATAGTCAATTATAACATCATGGGTCTGCAAAAAGTCATTGCCTAAAATTAAATCATGGGACAAATCTTTCACAACTAGCACATCCTCCTGAAAAAGAACATCATTAATATGGAAATCTAACACAGTGTGGTAAGGTGCATCAAGTAACTTGTTTCCTGCAGTGCGGAGCATCATGTCTATAGGTTTTAATGTAGAATGGTTAAGAACATGTGCAGCATTCACAATACTCACCGCGCTTCCTGTATCGAGCAAGATGGACAGCTCTGTCTGGGCAATACGACCAGTAACTTGCAATATCTGACCTGATAATGCAGACACATCCCGTTGAGGTGCAGCCATGCTGGTGGGTGGTGGTGGTGCTGCTACGTCTCGTCGTATGAGGCTCGGCGCCAGTCGTTTTTTGACTGCGGGAGGCGGCTACGACAAAAGCGATCCAGGTGGCCCTGCCGGTTGCATCTATAGCAGGTGACGGTGGATCCCTCCGGTTGAAGTCAGATGACCGTGGAAGCTGTGAATGCTGTGAAGTTCTCTCCGAAGATGGTAACTGAAACTGGTTAACTCTGTTACATAACTGTTCCACACGATCAATCAGCTGATGCATAGGATCGATAGGTACGCCCACAAGAGAAGAAGCCTGAGAAGGCTGAGGAGAGGCTGGTAAAGTAACAGCAGGAACAGATGCATTATTGAATAGAACAGAGGGTGGCGTAACCATTGCAGCCTGAGATTGAGCAGACACTAGATGTTCACGGTTCTGCATGTAAAACTGTGCTTTGTCCACTCGTCGAATGATTTGTATCACCTCATCAACAGTTTGAGGATTTAATGGCAATAAAGATAGTACATACAGAGGTCTAAGACCTTTAAGCAAGTGTTTAATTTGTTCCAACTGCAACATAGCTGGGTTGACTTGGTCACATAAAGATAGCACGTCATAGATGTAATTAATAACAGGTTCATCATCCAACTGTACCCGCTGTCTGAGTTTCATTTCCAGAATATCACTCTGGTTTGTTATCTGAAATGCATTTAGAAATTGTGTAGACAAGAAAACCCAATCATGGTGAGGGTGCCGATGGCGAAAAATTTGAAACCATGATGCAGCAGTATCTCGTAGATAGCATGGAAAGCATTTCAATTTCATTTCTTCTGACCAGCCATTAGCAGCAGCGACCATTTCAAAGTTCTGCAGGAATTCATGCGCCGAAAACCTGCTGGAATTCTCAAAGTAAGGGGGGTCAATGACCGGGCGGCAGACAGCTGACTGCGTTGTACGGGCCACGACAGGCGGATTAGACATCGCTAGTAACTGAGTAACAACAGGCGTACTAACACTGGACATAGATTCTACTTCACTGTGCTCGCTAACTGGAGCAATTGCTATATCAGATTTCTGTGCAGTACGTCGCTTAGGCATGATTGCAGCACAAAAGATAACCAGTAAACAGTATGACAAAGCGATACAGATTACACCAAACTAAACACTTATAGCATCACATGAATGTAAGTAGCAAGATCAGAACATAGCCAAATAAAACAGTTCCAGAAAGAATACAATTAAGCGCCCGCGGCGAAATATCAGAAAAATTATACCAACATACGGTCTACACAAGCCACTTGGACACAATACCAAGATTTTTAATCAGAATGGACACATGGAAGAAAAGCAAAATGTCTTCAGTGAGAAACCTCGAACTGGAAGTTAAAAAAAACCACGTCACGCCTACTGTGACCACCGCTAACATTATCTCAAAAGGAGCAGAATACAGACTTGCAATTTATACGTAGCACACAAAAATTCCTTCTCTTTTTTTTTTTTCTTAAAACAAATGTATCTGACCTGATATACACACGCAAATAAACGCGCCAAAACACGTGTGCTGATGAAGACTGGTTTCACAAGCTAGAATTATTGCTGAAATGCATGACCACGCGGGAATTACATAACACACGTGCGTACATAAAAGTTACACGAAAAATGTCCCAGAAAAGTATAGTAAACAGCTAGAAATCACAATCACTGGAATAGAAAGTTATAAGTTTCCAGAACCACTGCTAATAAGCACAGAAAACAAGATTTTCACCTAGATGGCCAACACGTGACGAGCACATTTTCAAAGTTACAACTATCCCGCTCGTTATCTCACTCGTTTCACAACTCAACTTTCACAAAAATATTTTTGAAAATAACCAGCACGAACCACTTAGCACAGCAATACAATTTAGAGGAAATGAAGTCAAAACAAGGGGAAAATGGAGTCAGAAGTTTTAGCGTCACGCCGGCAGACAATGGAAAAATGCAAAAATGAGCTCAAAATTAAAATTTCGAAACCAGACTTTCAGATATGATAGCAACAAAATTTAGAATAAGAGGATCACAAATTAAAGCATAAAAATCCTTACCCTTAAGCCAGAAACAAATTTAGATTTTTTCGCGACCACGTGGAGGACCACAAACCGTTACATTTCAGAGGGAAAAAAATTTACACTTAAAAATCTCACAACAAATTCAATTATACCTGGCGCCTCACACCAATTGTCGTATGCCTCACTTTATTATTATTCAACTGCAGAGGGGAGCTACTCGCTTGCGAGAGGGATTGTTAAATCAAACAAAGAACTTCAAAATTACGAGGCAACGACGAAGGACGCAGCTAAGTTAAATCACAAAATAATTGCTACACCAACATAATGCCTGGCTTAAGGGAGAGGAAAGGATTATATTCTACCATAATTAAGATTTCCAGATATGGATGGAACACCGTTTATTAAATGAAATCAAATACTCACATATCTTTGCCCATTGCCTGCCGACGAGGACATCGTGTTTTAGCAGTTTCCCGTCTGTCTCACTCGAAGCCTACTCACTGAATGATACAAGAAGCCACGCCAACTCGGGCGTCAGTAACGCTATCCCCTCCTTGAAACTATTTCCCCTGACTCGCCCCTACTCACAGACAAACTGCCGTGCTTCGGTGTCCAGAGAGCGTCTTAACATTAATATCATCTGTGCACATGCCACAATATACAACTAGTCAGCTATGAACATCATTACAGCTCGAATGTGTTTCAATAACAAGGCGTAAGCCGAGTTTTGTAATTACATGAAAGCGGCAATTATATTCCACTAGTTGCATACAATGTTGTATCCGTCTACTTAATAATGATTACTTATCTTATCCCCGTTCATGATACGATCGTTAATTTATAAATAATAGCATCATCATTTAATAAACACTTCAAACTTTGTGATTGAATGTAAACCAAAGTCTAGTTTATGTCATTCCACTGACCACGAAAAGGTTAGTCTAAAACAAAAGAAGTAATGTAACAATATTATTTGAAGGGTACACGTGCAGAAGGGGCTGATTGCATTTTTAAAGAAAATTGGTCTATTAACGCCATCTGTAGCATTTTAGAGGACTTTCATTTGGTCTAAAGTAAAGTGGAATAAATGGGTCATTAACTGCAAAGGACGCTATTTTGAAAGAAGGAGCTCATTACATGTTAAAGAAAGAAGGGACTCGTTGCATTGATGGAAACGTTTTTATTCTGCTGTGTGTGTGCGTGTGCGTGTGTATGTGTGTTATGCTGTATGTTGGTATACCTAATATGCACTATTTAAATTGTGCATAGTGAAACTAGTTGTGTTTATAGTCATATAATATTTATAGGATTTATTATTATCTTGTGTTAGAATAATTTTATCTTAACTTACGACGGAAGTGACTAGTGAACGAAGAAGTTATTGAGAAGCCTAAAAGTAAGAAAAGAAAATCTTCTGGCAATATGAGAAATGTGCAAAAGGGGTTAAAGTTAGAAAGCCATGAGATGGGTGATAATTGTATGTGGAGGATGAAGTGTTTTGAAAGGATTTCAAAAGAAAACAGGTAGAAAATATTACAGGATTTTAACTTGTAGAAATGTGTTAATGCATAAACCTCTTATCTCTCTGGGTTAATATCAGTGCTGGAAGTCAAACGAAGGAAAAAGGATGTTGATCGTCACTATGATGGTGTATACGAGTACAGGGTTTGTGCTATGAATGACGCAGAAGACAAGAAATATACCGAAAGGCTTTCATTGCAATTCATGGAATCTCAAAGAAAAAAGTGGAAGCACATGTGAGAAGCTTGAAATTTACAGGATGTTCACCAGAAGACAAACGGGGCAAACATGGTAATCAACCAATCAAACTGCTGAGACCATCAGCATGGCCAGACAACATATAAATTCATTTAGAGGAAGAAGCAGCCATTACAGTCTTCATGATTAGTCTAAGCCCTTCCTGGAAGAGCTTCATGTAAAAAGGATGCATGTGTATTGAAAAATTTCCAGAACAAAAAGTTACCGTAACATATTTTTTCTGACTTTAATATTTCGTTCGAGTATTCCAGGACAGACACCTGCAGCACATGTGATGCAACAGCAAAGATTAAAGACATACAATGTGAAATTAACTTACATCAGATGCAGAAAGGAAGTTAAAGATGGAAGCTGAAATAAGAAAACTGACTACAGAAAACACAGGACACAAGAAAAAAACAGAAGTGTTTTATGACAGAAGAAGGAAAACTAATCAAGAAAACAAGTCTAATGATGATAAAGAGGCCATATGCATAGACTATGCCAAGAATTTACAAGTAGCAAATATATCCACAAATGATGTGAACTATAGAAGACAACTTTCAGTATACGCAAACAATACTCATATCCTATCTTCACAAAGTGTGTTTTATTTATATGTAGAAACTGAAAGGAAAAAAGGCACTGATGATGTATGTTCCCTTTTACATCATTTGTGTACAACTTCCTTCGGCACGAAGTAAAACATCTGCAAATATTTTGTGACTCCTTCAGGTGGCCAGCAAAAACTTCGCTTTTTTATGTTTCTTTATAACCTGGCGAATGTCGAACTGAAACTATAAAAGTTACGTTTGCCATTCACGGGCATGCTTTTTTAGAATGTGACAAAAACTTTGAACTGATCAACATTAAAGCTAAAACAGAACTGCCAAGCGACTGGTTTCATATTTTAAGAGACGATCGTCAGAGACCTTCGGCATTTCATGTAGTTGAGGTTAATCATGAAATGTTCTGAAAATGGACATTATTCCTTGAAAAAAGATATGCCAAAAAGTCAAGTTTTCCCACAAGGCCCATTAGAGAAATGAATATCAACAGAGGAGCCTTCATTGCCCACAGATATTAATATAATGGTGCTTGAGAGCAAGCAGTGCTGTTCAAAAACAAGTCTCAACAGGAACTTACTAATCCAGCATATCCTGAATTTCAGCTGCCGGACTCTTCATATAAGTGAGTAATTAGATTATGTTAAATTATTTTGAATGTTTTTATTAATTTTACTCCCAAAAACGGTCATTGTTTCAGATTCCCGACCTATTTCAAATGCAAAATTTGCTGACCAATTCTGCAGAATTGCTGAATATTACAGTCATCTTCCTCATGAGTATGTACATTAGTGTTTTACTTAGATCTTTAAGCTAATCATTTAAATAAAGAGAGTGTTAACTAGACTGAGTTATATGCAGTATTTTTATTCCTTTCTTTAAAAACGTTCTCCTGTAAAATCTGTAAAATCTTCATCAGCCCCTTCCTTCAATTTATTTACGATAATAATAGAAATGGTGTAGACTATCTGGTGAAAAAATTGGCTAATTGTTCTAATAATGAATAATTCTGCAGAAAACATTAGCTTCCAATAGTTGTTGCACTGTTTTTTCCAAGTAAATCGAGGGTAAAATATGAAGTAGGTACCGAGAGAAAAGACTCCGCGGTAACGAGTGAAAATCCCAGGCTCAATTCCTGTTGATCACTTACCCTGACCCTGGGTTTTTCGTGGTTTTCCCTGGTTGGTAAGAGGAGAATACTGGGGTTTCCTTCTCATCTTACTGCGGCGGTGTGAGGCGGGGCCAGACAGATGGCGTGAATACTTGCTCTAAGGAAAGAGTATTTACCGTGGAAGCCAGAGGGCTGCCTAGTTGTAAGAGTTGTTTTTCGCCCTCTGTGGGAAGCTCCAATAATGAGCTGGATCTTCGAGCTAGGACTGTTAGGGACTTCCGCGCCTCTCTGTGGTCTGTTTGCTTGCAACCTGTAGCCTCCTGTGGCTCCTTCACTTCATCCCTGTCTCCTGGGGGGTGTCAGTCACGATCGCGGTGTGCGAGGTGTCCTCCGTTGTATAACCTATTCCTATGAAGTGGCATATGAGCGCTATATGAAATGGTACGAAGACAAGAGAGTAACATCGTACATGAGAAAGCGTTGCTTGCATATTTTGAGCTTTTATCACAATCTTACAAATCTCATTACTACTGCTACTACTACTACTACTACTTTTCACTTATATGCCTTCTTTAACATAGGGTTTAGTGGCTTTGTCTTTGGAACAATTGCTCATCGTCAATGATGTTGAATCACTACTTTAGTGCTAATCTTTAGGTTTGTTTACTTTGGGTTTTCTATTTAAACAGTAATTTTACACACACACATTTACACTTACACTCATACTTCCAGACTCTAGGGAGGACGGCGAATTATCGTGGCTAAAGAAAAAATCCCATCCTCCAGCCGGGAATTGAACCCGGTGCCTCTGAATGTGGAAGCAAGCATAGTAACCGCCAGACCATAGTTGCAGTTCCTCATTATTTTAATTGCAAGGAATGTGTTATAAATAACAAAAAGAAGAAAGATTTTTTTCACGAGTCGTTTTAAATGTTAAGCAGCAATGTTAAGCAGGGTGGACCATTTAAGTTGATATTGTAGAATCTACAAAACTAAGCGTTGTAGAAAGAAATGTCTTGAATAAAAGTTCATTGATACTATAGGGGAAAGTAAAAAAACTAAAAACTAAACAACATTTGTATAAAGCACCTTGCAATTGTTCTTACACCAACGTAAATAACAACGAACATTCTGAATGCCTGTGTATGAAGAGCGCAATGCATGGTTAAGTAGGGGAAGTATTGTATTCCACCCAAAAATTCGATACCGAGATTTCACCGGAAATATATGTTTTGAGACCCCCTGAATCCAAAAAAAGCATTTTTGGAAACATGTCCGTGTGTATGTCTGTGAACAGCATAACTCAAAAACGAACAGTCGGATAAACACCAAACTTGGTATTTAGGTTCAGTATCTTCCAGAGATACGATACGAAGGTTTTCAGCAAAATCCCCCCACCCCAGATTACCCTTTACACGGAACATTTTTCGAAAAATTTAATTTTCTCAAAAATGACTCTAACGATTTTGATTAAAATATCATATGTTTAAGATATTTTTATGACAAATAAAATGTATATCTTGAATGTTCTGGGAATGTCTCCAAAAGTATTCTTCATTGTGAACGACTTTTGCATAACTGGTAAACCATAAGAGATAGACAAAATTTTACTATACAAAAAATGTAGATCGCGTTAAAATACACAATTTATGTCATACACTTTTTTGTTGAGTGAATCATTTTCGAGATATTGCTTGTTATTCCCTTAAATTTTTCAATACTTATCTTCTCAAATGGGAATTCGTTATTCATTTTTTGTCTTGGATATGCAAAGAGTATTAATCAGTGGCAAAGAGAATGGTGCTGCACGTAGCAACCAGCTATTAAGAGATATGTCTATGCTTAAAGGCTACTGTATTTCTATATTGCCCTTGTAAATATATATTCCCCTTACATCTACAAGAAAATTCGCAATAAGATAGAGTCTGCAAATGTTTATCTCGATTAACATGAAGCATATGGAGAATAAGCGTTTGTAAAAATGGTTTGTACAAGAGTAGAGAAAGTCATGTGAGTGTAACACATCAGATTTTTTTCACGCGTCGTTTTAAATGTTAAGCAGATATGTAAGTACATACAGGTGGATCATATAAGTTGATATTGTACAATATCTGCAAAACTAAGCGTTGTAGAAAGAAATATCTTGAATAAAAGTTCCTTGATACTATAGGGAAAAGTAAAAAACCTAAAAACTAATCAACATTTGTATAAAGTACTTTGCAATTGTTCTTGCGCCGTAAATAACAACGAACATTCTGAAGACTGTGTACGAAGAGCACAATGCATGGTTGGACCATCCATGGATGTCATTTGAGGGTCAAGTTACGTTTCGTATTTGGGAACCAATATTTTTTATTTTGTTTCCTTATTCTTCATCACAAAATAAACAGCCTTTTATAAACGATTTTCTAGTGAGAAAGCAACATACAAAATGTAGGTTCCCATTTTAAAAAATAATAAATTGATCCTAAAATGACCATCATAACGTCCCCCAAATAAAACACGACTAATGGCAATTATTTCCCCGATAATATCAAGCAACTTTTATTCAAGACATTTGTTTCTACAACGTTTAGTTGTGCAGATATTGTACAGTTTCAACTTAAATTGTCCATCCTGTATATTAATTCATTACCGCAGTGAGTGTGGTAATAAATTACATATCATACTTAGTGCTGTAATGAATGTCATCATAGTGATATGACGATAGATAAGTAGACATTATTAAATGTTCGCGGATAAATAGCTTATCTTTACCTCCTGATCGTTTGTTTTCTAAAACTGCAGTATAATACTTCGTGTTCTATCTGTTGCAGATAGCGAAGCACTGTGCCGCTCCCTACATATATTTACACAGTGCTGCCAACCAACAGACAAGCCTCACACAGGTATAATCTTTTAAGCAGATTCAGATAAATTATTTTTTCATGAAACTCTGACAAACCGTATACGATGTTTGATTCTTGCATTCACATTACTTTCACTGCTCACTCTTCTATAAACTATTCCTACAAAATGTTATCATTATATAATCGGCGCAACAGTTCTAGACACGTGAAAATCTTAATGAGAGCTATGATGCGAGTTGCTTACCAGATCAGGTGGTGACCGGTCGTCTACATGCTGCAGGAGTGCGTGGGACAGTCATCGTCAAATATCCACACCGGTTATGCACTGCGTTGCGCTGATAAACTTAGTTATATACAGTATATTAAAATCCACGCTGTAAAAAGCGCTTAATATAAAAAACAATGTCAATCATTGCCTCCAATTCTTCCACATCTAACAACCCTTCCTCTTCTGCGGAATCACTCACATTATTGCCGTCATCACTGCTGTCACTACTTTCTGCACCATTATCCTGGATGAGAATTATTTCTATTTGATTTTCTGCAATTCCGTATTTTTCGGAATAATGATTCTTAATTTATTCAGCATGTCCCCATACATTTTCCCATTCTAGCCTTCCAATTTCAGCAAATTGCTGGCGTTATAACTGCTGCACATATTTTAATTTAAAAGTGATATTTCTGCATCCACCCATTTTTTGATATCAGCCCAGATTAATTCGATTGGGTTTAGATCTGGGCGATACGATGACAGTCTAAGTACATTATGGCGATGTTGTATTACTATCTGGTCAAGTATGTATGACTTCTGAAGCTGTTTGTTGGCTTTAATTAAGTTATATAGCTTTGTTTTACTCATGCTTTCATCTAAAGCTTTATTATGTCTAAGTAACCAAGCTCTCATTTCTTCTTTTAAGGAAGTTGAGATAGGCGGTTTGTGAATTTGAGTGTTGACGCACTGTGAAGCATTGTCGATGACCAGAACAGACCCAGCAGGCATATTAGGTATCAACATGGCGTTGATTCACTTCATGTAATTTTCTGTATTCATTTCTTGATGAAAATCTCCTGTTGTTTGTTGCGACTTGTAAAAGAAGGGCATTTGGAACGAAGCCGATCTTTCCAACAGCATGAACGATAATAAGTATTTGCCCTTTGGCAACAGGTGCCTGCAAACCTAATTCGCTATCGTCACTCCAACTTTTAGATGCTGTATGACCGCTGTGTATGTATGACTCATCTTCATACATTATAGTATTTTTCTGAAATTTGTAGCACCACCTTGAAAATTGATGCTGATATAAGTACATATAAAATTAGTCATTTGGAAAGGTAAAATCAGACTGAAAAATTAAATGCCATAGCCGGGATTTGAACCACAGATCTTAGGCTTTCCGTGCCGTTGCTCTAACCGACTAAGCTATCATGGCAACATTTACTTTTTATTTTTATTTTTTTATTTTATTATTATTATTTCATTTCTTTTTATTTTTTTTTTTGATTTTCTGTTAGAACTCTTCTATTTGATTTCGGTTGAACCCTAAATCTTTAATAATTTTTCTGAGATTTGTAGCACCACCTTGAAAGTTTCTGCTGTGTTTCAGCTGGATGAGCAATCTGCTTATTATTAGCACAGTTTTTTCTTCCACATAGGAATTATGAATCGTGCGCCGAATGACGCATTCGAAATCGTCTATTTCTGTAATACGTTTAAGGACCTTATGTTTCTTCCCAGGCGTGTCAAATGGCATTCTTTCATCCATATGTTTTTTTTCTTATCTTTGAGAACTCTGGAAACGGAACTCGGAAACACCAGTTGCTTGACTACTCTTTCTTTCACTCTCTTAAGGCTTTTGTGGAACTCGGACGAACATATATTTTCTTCCTTCATCTCTGCTTCTTGCTTCATGAAGTCGAGGACATTTGCAATTATTTCCCTACTTTGACTGTGTAACAACTTAGCACTCAACTTTGAAAACGTAGGAGCCATGGTTATAAATATAACAAATATAAAGTAAGTACTATTTAGATATTGCTCTCTTTAAAATTACAACCAGATGCAGACACTTTCTATGCGGACAGTATGTGTTTCGCACTGTGAGTAAGCAAAGGTGTTATATCGCTTTCATTGATTAAGCTGAACATAAACCATTCCTAGGCTCGGCGGCTGGGGTGGCAATCAAGGTCACGATTCCAGAAGTTTTGCGCGAGTTATAACTACTTCTTGTTAATCCAGATAAGCCTTCATTACACATTTACCCATTTCATTGTGGAATACAGTAGGTGAAGCATAGCATAGTGTCGCTAGTCGCTATGTGGTGAGTAGTAATAGTCCCGGATGAGCCAATTGTTTTAACGATAATCCTGCCGCTAGGGGAGCTGGTGTCGCTAGTGTCGGTGCGTGCGACGGCGGCGGCGGTAAGTTTGAAAAGCGCCCTGAGCGGTATGATTATCGTTATTGCAATTGGTTCATCCGGGACGAGTTGAAAGAATTGAGGATTAGGGTAAGGTGAAGGAAGAAGAGGAAGTGACGTGGAGTGTTTTGATTGGTTCGTTAATTTGGGTGGAAGATGAAGGAAGGAAGATGGAAGAGTATGGAGGTCGCGTGCTGGAGAGGAGCTGGGTGGCGAGGTGTTGTCTGTGCGGAGGTCGGGACTGAAAGAGGGAAAATATGGGGGAGCGAGGGATAAAAAGTGTAACAGAAAGTGACGTGTGAAGTTGTGATTGGTGGGAATAAGAAGTGATGTTATTGGTGGAAAGGAGCAAATGAAGGTTGTTGATTGGTAAGAATAAGAGAGATTATGATTGGTGGAAAGAAAAAGGTGTGGGAGTGGGGTATGTTGGAGGTGATGGGAAAGGTAAGTTTTGCTAGCAACAGGATTTGCAAAAGCCTGTCGTGAACTGATCAGCAATTTTTTGAACTTTGGATGGTAGTTTTCTTGAGTGGATAGAGAGATGGGGCGCTATGAGATGCGGTGGCGAAAATGGGAACTAAACAAGGTGGTTGAGACAAGAGGTTTAAGGACGAGGAAATTTGGAGTTTAGTGGTGAACATGGCGGTCGCAAGAGGTGGGGGTAAGGAGACGCGGTGGTGTGAATGGGAACTAAAAGAAGATGGCGGTAGCAAGAGGTTAGAAGAGTAGATTTTGAGGTTAAAATAGCGGGAACTAAAAATGGCGGAGGGTCTGCGACAAGGAGATGCGGTGAGAACTAAACAAGATGGCGGACGCAAGAGGAGGGTAAGGAGATTAAGTGTAACAGAAAGTGACGTGTGAAGTTGTGATTGGTGGGAATAAGAAGTGATGTTATTGGTGGAAAGGAGCAAATGAAGGTTGTTGATTGGTAAGAATAAGAGAGATTATGACTGGTGGAAAGAAAAAGGAGTGGGGTATGTTGGAGGTGATGGGAAAGGTAAGTTTTGCTAGCAACAGGATTTGCAAAAGCCTGTCGTGAACTGATCAGCAATTTTTTGAACGTTGGATGGTAGTTTTCTTGAGTGGATAGAGAGATGTGGCGATATGAGATGCGGTGGCGAAAATGGGAACTAAACAAGGTAGTTGAGACAAGAGGTTTAAGGACGAGGAAATTTGGAGGTTAGTGGTGAACATGGCGGTCGCAAGAGGTGGGGGGTAAGGAGACGCGGTGGTGAGAATGGGAACTAAAAGAAGATGGCGGTAGCAAGAGGTTAGAAGAGTAGATTTTGAGGTTAAAATAGCGGGAACTAAAAATGGCGGAGGGTGTGCGACAAGGAGATGCGGTGAGAACTAAACAAGATGGCGGACGCAAGAGGAGGGTAAGGAGATTTGAGGTTACAGTACCAAAACACGAAAGGATATATTCCTACGCCAAGCAGGTCCGAAAAATAATTATGCGTGTGGATGCGTCACCAAAAGCGCGGCACGCGAGGCGGAAAAATAAAAGCAAACTGTTTTTGAAATGCTTAACCAGCTTTAAGATCAACCAACATCACTACGCACTGATATACCTAGGTTTTTAAACGGTACAGACACCCTTTGCAGAGGCGTAATTTAACTATACCAAAACCTGGTACTGGACCATCGTGATGGTCGCTAGCGTACGAAGGAGCAGGGTTCTCATAGCCGGTCGAAAGCGGTCAAAAACGTGTACGACGTAGGTGTTCACAGTAGCTGCTGTCGAGTCAACCGTCGAGGTGTGAATAAACGAGATCTGTTCTCGCCGGCAATTTGGTTCGGAGATGTGAGCAGCGGCGAGGTGTTGTCTGTGCGGAGGTCGGGACTGAAAGAGGGAAAAGATGGTGAGCGAGGGATAAAAAGTATAACAGAAAGTGACGTGTGAAGTTGTGATTGGTGGGAATAAGAAGTGATTTTATTGGTGGAAAGGAGCAAATGAAAGTTGTTGATTGGTAAGAATAAGAGAGATTATGATTGGTGGGAAAGAAAAAGGTGTGGGAGTGGGGTATGTTGGAGGTGATGGGAAAGGTAAGTTTTGCTAGCAACAGGATTTGCAAAAGCCTGTCGAGAACTGATCAGCAATTTTTGAACGTTGGATGGTAGTTTTCTTGAGTGGATAGAGAGATGGTGCGATATGAGATGCGGTGGCGAAAATGTGAACTAAACAAGATGGTTGAGACAAGAGGTTTAAGGACGAGGAAATTTGGAGGTTAGTGGTGAACATGGCGGTCGCAAGAGGTGGGGGCAAAGAGACGCGGTGGTGAGAATGGGAACTAAAAGAAGATGGCGGTAGCAAGAGCTTAGAAGAGCAGATTTTGACGTTAAAATAGTGGGAACTAAAAATGGCGGAGGGTTGGCGACAAGGAGATGCGGTGAGAACTAAACAAGATGGCGGACGCAAGAGGAGGGTAAGGAGATTTGAGGTTAAGATTTTTAGGTTAAAACAGGGCGTAAGCATGGGAACGAAATCCAAGATGGCGAAGGCATTGGTGTGGACGAGGAGATGTGAGGTGCGGTGGCGAAAATGGGAACTAAACAAGATGACGAAGACAAAAAGTGTAAGGACGAGGAGATTTCGAGGTTAGTGGTGAACATGGCGGTCGCAAGAGGTGGTGGGCAAGGAGACTTGAGGTTAAGATTTTTAGGTTAAAACAGGACGTAAGAAGGGGAACTAAATCCAAGATGGCGGAGGCAAGGGTGGGACGAGGAGATGTGAGGCGCGGTGGTAAAAATGGGAACTAAATAAGATAGCGGAGGCATGAAGTTGAGGTTAAAAATTGAGGTAAACGTGGAGAGCTTAAACCAAGATGGCGGTGGCGTGGTGGTGAAAATGGGAACTAAACAAGATGGCGGAGGCAAGAAGTGGAGGGACGAAGAGGTTTGAGGTTATGGTCAACATGCGAAAGATGTCGAACGCAACAGATGGTGACGAGGAGATAGAATTGAGGATTAGGGAAAGATGAAGGAAAACAGGAAGTGACGTGGAGTGTTTTGATTGGTAAAAATAAGACGAAATGTGATTGGTGCGTTAATTCGGGTGGAAGATGAAGGAAGGAAGATAAAAGAGTATGGAGGACACGTGATGGAGTGGAGCGGAGCGGCGAGGTGTTGTCTGTGCGGAGGTTGGGACTGAAAGAGGGAAAAGATGGCGAACGAGGGATAAAAAGTATAACAGAAAGTGACGTGTGAAGTTGTGATTGGTGGGAATAAGAAGTGATGTTATTGGTGGAAAGGAACAACTGAAAGTTGTTGATTGGTAAGAATAAGAGAGATTGTGATTGGTGGAAAGAAAAAGGTGTGGGAGTGGGGTATGTTGGAGGTGATGGGGAAGGTAAGTTTTGCTACCAACAAGATTTGCAAAAGCCTCTCCAGAACTCATCAGCAATTTCAGCAGACGATGTGCGTGGCGATAGGCCCGCTGCGATGAAAGAGCTGCAAACTGCGCGATAACTTGAAAAATATTGCCCGCCGTGACGCATTGCGCGCGCGCGTTTACCGTAAACCGTTACAGTTGCCATACTTATATTATCCGTCTTTCTTTTTTCTTTTTCTTTTTTTACGTTTGTTTTTTAAAAAAAATAATTAGTTTTTCGGGGGTTTTCTCTGGTTGGTAGACGAATGCAAGCTCTTTCTGCTTTTTCACAGGTTTTGCCTGGTTGGTAGGCGTTTGCTGTAGTGGTTGACGAAGCCCTTTCTAATTTTCGAGGTTTTTTCAGGTTTTTCGTGGTTGTCCCTGCCCGGTAGGCAAATGATGAAGTTTTTGCTTGTTGTTTTTTTTTAAAAATAACTAGTTTTTGGGGGTTTTCTGCGGATGGTAAACGAATGCAAGCTCTTTCTGCTCTTTCATAGGTTTTCCCTGGTTGGTAGGCGTTTTCTGTACTGGTTGACGAAGGCGTTTCTAATTTTCGAGGTTTTCTCAGGTTTTTAGCGTTTGTCCCTGCCCGGTAGGCAAATGATGAAGTTTTATCTTGTCGGCGCACGGATACTAGGCACATACTCGCGCGCACACACACACCCGTTGCAGCTGCCATACTTATATTATTCGTCTTTTCTTTTTTTAAAAAAGAATAACTAGTTTTTTGGAGGTTTTCTGCGGTTGGTAAACGAATGCAAGTGCTTTCTGCTTTTTCATAGGTTTTCCCTGGTTGGTAGGCGTTTTCTGTAGTGGTTGACGAAGCCGATTCTAATTTTCGAGGTTTTTTCAGGTTTTTTTTTTTTTAGTGGTTGTCCCTGGCCGGTAGGCAGATGATAAAGTTTTTCTATAATGTCGTCGTTTTGGCTTGTGGCGCACGGATCCTAGGCACATACTCGCACACACACACACCCGTTGCAGCTGCCATACTTATATTATTCGTATTTTCTTTTTTTAAAAAAAATAACTAGTTTTTTGGAGGTTTTCTGCGGTTGGTAAACGAATGCAAGTGCTTTCTGCTTTTTCATAGGTTTTGCCTGGTTGGTAGGCGTTTTCTGTAGTGGTTGACGAAGCCGTTTCTAATTTTCGAGGTTTTTTCAGGTTTTTTTTTTTTTTAGTGGTTGTCCCTGGCCGGTAGGCAGATGATAAAGTTTTTCTATAATGTCGTCGTTTTGGCTTGTGGCGCACGGATCCTAGGCACATACTCGCACACACACACACCCGTTGCAGCTGCCATACTTATATTATTCGTCTTTTGTTTTTTTAAAAAAATAACTAGTTTTTTTTTTGGAGGTTTTCTGCGGTTGGTAAACGAATGCAAGTGCTTTCTGCTTTTTCATAGGTTTTCCCTGGTTGGTAGGCGTTTTCTGTAGTGGTTGACGAAGCCGTTTCTAATTTTCGAGGTTTTCTCAGGGTTTTTAGTGGTTGACCCTGTCCGGTAGGCAGATGATAAAGTTTTTCTATAATGTCGTCGTTTTGGCTTGTGGCGCACGGATCCTAGGCACATACTCGCACACACACACACACACACCCGTTGCAGCTGCCATACTTATATTATTCGTCTTTCCTTTTTTTAAAAAAATAACTAGTTTTTTTTTTGGAGGTTTTCTGCGGTTGGTAAACGAATGCAAGTGCTTTCTGCTTTTTCATAGGTTTTCCCTGGTTGGTAGGCGTTTTCTGTAGTGGTTGACGAAGCCGTTTCTAATTTTCGAGGTTTTCTCAGGGTTTTTAGTGGTTGACCCTGTCCGGTAGGCAGATGATAAAGTTTTTCTATAATGTCGTCGTTTTGGCTTGTGGCGCACGGACACTAGGCACATACTCGCACACACACACACACCCGTTGCAGCTGCCATACTTATATTATTCGTCTTTTCTTTTTTTAAAAAAATAACTAGTTTTTTTTGGAGGTTTTCTGCGGTTGGTAAACGAATGCAAGTGCTTTCTGCTTTTTCATAGGTTTTCCCTGGTTGGTAGGCGTTTTCTGTAGTGGTTGACGAAGCCGTTTCTAATTTTCGAGGTTTTCTCAGGGTTTTTAGTGGTTGACCCTGTCCGGTAGGCAGATGATAAAGTTTTTCTATAATGTCGTCGTTTTGGCTTGTGGCGCACGGACACTAGGCACATACTCGCACACACACACACACACCCGTTGCAGCTGCCATACTTATATTATTCGTCTTTTCTTTTTTTAAAAAAATAACTGGTTTTTTTTGGAGGTTTTCTGCGGTTGGTAAACGAATGCAAGTGCTTTCTGCTTTTTCATAGGTTTTCCCTGGTTGGTAGGCGTTTTCTGTAGTGGTTGACGAAGCCGTTTCTAATTTTCGAGGTTTTCTCAGGGTTTTTAGTGGTTGACCCTGTCCGGTAGGCAGATGATAAAGTTTTTCTATAATGTCGTCGTTTTGGCTTGTGGCGCACGGACACTAGGCACATACTCGCACACACACACACACACACAAACACACACACACACACAAACACACACACACACACTAAAATAGTAGCGTATAAAAAAATTTAACAAACCGTAGATTTTCAAGAAAATTCCCACACCGCAAACTACCCGTTTAGCGGCAGAAAGTTCATTATTTTTATTGTTTTAAAAATGGCTCTAACCCCTTTTGATTACGGTACGCTATGTTTAAGATATCTGCATGACAAATAAAATGTATAACTTCAATTTTCTGGGAATTGCTGTGAAGTAGTCTCATTGTGAATGTCTTTTGTACAACTGTTAAACCGTAGGAAACGAAGCCTTACTGTACAAGGACGTTAAAGCACACAATTTATGTGTATTATTATTATTATTATTATTATTATTATTATTTCTTTGTGGCGTTGTCTATTTACAAAGTTTGCATGTTGATTTTAATGTTTAAAAGCTTTAGACCTTTCTCACTAAAACTCGTCATTCTTTTAACTTTTCTTTTTTCATTTTCATACAAAGAGAACGGAATTTCACAAGTGAAACAGCACTGTAATAACGATACCAACAAACTAATTATTATTCACCCACTGAAACACATAAAAACAATAAGTAATAATCACAGACCCAGTTTGTGGGCATTTAAATGAAACATATGCACAATACAATGCATCCAAATATTCAATATTGAGATTTCACTGGAAAACTAAATACTTGTTTTGAGGTCCCCTGAATAAAAACATTTTTAGAAAAGTCTGTGTGTATGTGTCAGAGCAGCATAACTCAAAAATGAAAAGTCGGATAAATACTAAACTTGGTATTTAGGTTGAGTACCTTCCAAAGATACGACACAGAGAGTTTCAAGAAAACCCCTCCACCCCAAACTACCCTTTACATGAACTATTTTCCGAAATGTTTTATTTTCTAAAATTTGTCTCTGACGATTTTAATTACAACACCATATATTAAAGACATTTATATGAAAAATAAAATGTATATCTTGAATTTTGTGGAAATAGCCTGTGAAGGCCTCTTGATTCGGAAGAAATTTTCTATGATCTTGTATAACTGCTAAGGTTTGAGAAAAACATAGAATACAACAAATTTAGATCTCTTTAAAAACACACACAATTTATTTGAAATAACTGTTTTGTGACGTCAGCCATTTCCGAGCCATTCTTTTTTAAAAGGCATGTCGCTTTTCAGTTCTTGCTCGCCATGTTCATGGAAAGAATTTAGAATTTTAAAACCAGTGTATAGCGTCCCTTTGGATGTCTAACGGTTGTGCAATGCAACCATTTCCCGAAAAGTTTATCCGGATTAAAATTAAGTGGATATGAAAATAAACTTTCGTAGTCACCTATAAGAAATAGAGGGTAGAGGTCGTACGAACGGAGCACTTTGAGAATTTATATTCAACAGTTGGTGTTACTCCTTAGAAAGGTAGTATCTGCTGATTGTATTTAATTCATACATTTTACATAACACGTATGCACTGGCACAACATAAAACACTACACACGATACTCATAGTTTTAATATTGCACTAATAACATCAGGAATAACTCAGCTCAGCTCGTTCGCATTCAGCGCTACACGCAAAAGAGCCGTGTGCTGATGACAGTGAAAGGTGAGAGACGCGGAAATTCGTCAGCAATACAATAAATGCAACCTTTATGTCGGCGGTGGGAATTGTGCAGTGGCGGGTCGTGTCAGCATGACTCTAGTTTTTAAAACTAGACAATTTTTTAGCGAAACGAGGCATTTAACTCGACACAAATGATGAAACAACCGTTGCGATAAGCGAGCTTATAAAAACCCGGTGCCAACAGCAAAAGCCCGTAGTTAGAAACGAATTGTGTGTGTTTCCTCAAACCTTAGCAGTTATACAAGATCATAGAAAATTTCTTCCGAATCAAGAGGACTTCACAGGCTATTTCCACAAAATTCAAGATATACATTTTTTTCATATAAATGTCTTTAATATATGGTGTTGTAATTAAAATCGTCAGAGACAGTTTTAGAAAATAAAACATTTCGGAAAATAGTGCATGTAAAGGGTAGAAGCAGTTTGAAAGAAGTGAAGTAAGTGCGATTTTACACTCACTAGGGGCTAGAAAATCGAATTTCTTGACTTTTTGAATACTCAGCATTTTTCGTATATAGAGGCTTATTATGAGGTGATACATTCATTTATATGATTTTTAAGCAGTTTGAAAGAAGTGAAGTAGAATGGCTAAGCATTGTACAATTCGAACCATTTATAACAGATATCTCGGAAATGGCTGACGTCACAAAACAGTTATTTCAAATAAATTGTGTGTGTTTTTAAAGAGATCTAAATTTGTTGTATTCTATGTTTTTCTCAAACCTTAGCAGTTATACAAGATCATAGAAAATTTCTTCCGAATCAAGAGGCCTTCACAGGCTATTTCCACAAAATTCAAGATATACATTTTATTTTTCATATAAATGTCTTTAATATATGGTGTTGTAATTAAAATCGTCAGAGACAAATTTTAGAAAATAAAACATTTCGGAAAATAGTTCATGTAAAGGGTAGTTTGGGGTGGAGGGGTTTTCTTGAAACTCTCTGTGTCGTATCTTTGGAAGGTACTCAACCTAAATACCAAGTTTAGTATTTATCCGACTTTTCATTTTTGAGTTATGCTGCTCTGACACATACACACAGACTTTTCTAAAAATGTTTTTATTCAGGGGACCTCAAAACAAGTATTTAGTTTTCCAGTGAAATCTCAATATTGAATATTTGGATGCATTGTATTGTGCATATGTTTCATTTAAATGCCCACAAACTGGGTCTGTGATTATTACTTATTGTTTTTATGTGTTTCAGTGGGTGAATAATAATTAGTTTGTTGGTATCGTTATTACAGTGCTGTTTCACTTGTGAAATTCCGTTCTCTTTGTATGAAAATGAAAAAAGAAAAGTTAAAAGAATGACGAGTTTTAGTGAGAAAGGTCTAAAGCTTTTAAACATTAAAATCAACATGCAAACTTTGTAAATAGACAACGCCACAAAGAAATAATAATAATAATAATAATAATAATAATAATAATAATAATAATAATAATAATAATAATACACATAAATTGTGTGCTTTAACGTCCTTGTACAGTAAGGCTTCGTTTCCTACGGTTTAACAGTTGTACAAAAGACATTCACAATGAGACTACTTCACAGCAATTCCCAGAAAATTGAAGTTATACATTTTATTTGTCATGCAGATATCTTAAACATACCGTACCGTAATCAAAAGGGGTTAGAGCCATTTTTAAAACAATAAAAATAATGAACTTTCTGCCGCTAAACGGGTAGTTTGCGGTGTGGGAATTTTCTTGAAAATCTACGGTTTGTTAAATTTTTTTATACGCTACTATTTTAGTGTGTGTGTGTGTTTGTGTGTGTGTGTGTGTGCGAGTATGTGCCTAGTGTCCGTGCGCCACAAGCCAAAACGACGACATTATAGAAAAACTTTATCATCTGCCTACCGGACAGGGTCAACCACTAAAAACCCTGAGAAAACCTCGAAAATTAGAAACGGCTTCGTCAACCACTACAGAAAACGCCTACCAACCAGGGAAAACCTATGAAAAAGCAGAAAGCACTTGCATTCGTTTACCAACCGCAGAAAACCTCCAAAAAAAAACTAGTTATTTTTTTAAAAAAAGAAAAGACGAATAATATAAGTATGGCAGCTGCAACGGGTGTGTGTGTGTGTGTGCGAGTATGTGCCTAGTGTCCGTGCGCCACAAGCCAAAACGACGACATTATAGAAAAACTTTATCATCTGCCTACCGGACAGGGTCAACCACTAAAAACCCTGAGAAAACCTCGAAAATTAGAAACGGCTTCGTCAACCACTACAGAAAACGCCTACCAACCAGGGAAAACCTATGAAAAAGCAGAAAGCACTTGCATTCGTTTACCAACCGCAGAAAACCTCCAAAAAAAAACTAGTTATTTTTTTAAAAAAAGAAAAGACGAATAATATAAGTATGGCAGCTGCAACGGGTGTGTGTGTGTGTGTGCGAGTATGTGCCTAGGATCCGTGCGCCACAAGCCAAAACGACGACATTATAGAAAAACTTTATCATCTGCCTACCGGACAGGGTCAACCACTAAAAACCCTGAGAAAACCTCGAAAATTAGAAACGGCTTCGTCAACCACTACAGAAAACGCCTACCAACCAGGGAAAACCTATGAAAAAGCAGAAAGCACTTGCATTCGTTTACCAACCGCAGAAAACCTCCAAAAAAAAACTAGTTATTTTTTTAAAAAAAGAAAAGACGAATAATATAAGTATGGCAGCTGCAACGGGTGTGTGTGTGTGTGTGTGCGAGTATGTGCCTAGGATCCGTGCGCCACAAGCCGAAACGACGACATTATAGAAAAACTTTATCATCTGCCTACCGGCCAGGGACAACCACTAAAAAAAAAAAAACCTGAAAAAACCTCGAAAATTAGAAACGGCTTCGTCAACCACTACAGAAAACGCCTACCAACCAGGGAAAACCTATGAAAAAGCAGAAAGCACTTGCATTCGTTTACCAACCGCAGAAAACCTCCAAAAAACTAGTTATTTTTTTTAAAAAAAGAAAAGACGAATAATATAAGTATGGCAGCTGCAACGGGTGTGTGTGTGTGCGAGTATGTGCCTAGGATCCGTGCGCCACAAGCCAAAACGACGACATTATAGAAAAACTTTTTCATCTGCCTACCGGCCAGGGACAACCACTAAAAAAAAAAAACCTGAAAAAACCTCGAAAATTAGAAACGGCTTCGTCAACCACTACAGAAAACGCCTACCAACCAGGGAAAACCTATGAAAAAGCAGAAAGCACTTGCATTCGTTTACCAACCGCAGAAAACCTCCAAAAAACTAGTTATTTTTTTTTAAAAAAAGAAAAGACGAATAATATAAGTATGGCAGCTGCAACGGGTGTGTGTGTGCGCGCGAGTATGTGCCTAGTATCCGTGCGCCGACAAGATAAAACTTCATCATTTGCCTACCGGGCAGGGACAAACGCTAAAAACCTGAGAAAACCTCGAAAATTAGAAACGCCTTCGTCAACCAGTACAGAAAACGCCTACCAACCAGGGAAAACCTATGAAAGAGCAGAAAGAGCTTGCATTCGTTTACCATCCGCAGAAAACCCCCAAAAACTAGTTATTTTTAAAAAAAAACAACAAGCAAAAACTTCATCATTTGCCTACCGGGCAGGGACAACCACGAAAAACCTGAAAAAACCTCGAAAATTAGAAAGGGCTTCGTCAACCACTACAGCAAACGCCTACCAACCAGGCAAAACCTGTGAAAAAGCAGAAAGAGCTTGCATTCGTCTACCAACCAGAGAAAACCCCCGAAAAACTAATTATTTTTTTTAAAAAACAAACGTAAAAAAAGAAAAAGAAAAAAGAAAGACGGATAATATAAGTATGGCAACTGTAACGGTTTACGGTAAACGCGCGCGCGCAATGCGTCATGGCGGGCAATATTTTTCAAGTTATCGCGCAGTTTGCAGCTCTTTCATCGCAGCGGGCCTATCGCCACGCACATCGTCTGCTGAAATTGCTGATGAGTTCTGGAGAGGCTTTTGCAAATCTTGTTGGTAGCAAAACTTACCTTCCCCATCACCTCCAACATACCCCACTCCCACACCTTTTTCTTTCCACCAATCACAATCTCTCTTATTCTTACCAATCAACAACTTTCAGTTGTTCCTTTCCACCAATAACATCACTTCTTATTCCCACCAATCACAACTTCACACGTCACTTTCTGTTATACTTTTTATCCCTCGTTCGCCATCTTTTCCCTCTTTCAGTCCCAACCTCCGCACAGACAACACCTCGCCGCTCCGCTCCACTCCATCACGTGTCCTCCATACTCTTTTATCTTCCTTCCTTCATCTTCCACCCGAATTAACGCACCAATCACATTTCGTCTTATTTTTACCAATCAAAACACTCCACGTCACTTCCTGTTTTCCTTCATCTTTCCCTAATCCTCAATTCTATCTCCTCGTCACCATCTGTTGCGTTCGACATCTTTCGCATGTTGACCATAACCTCAAACCTCTTCGTCCCTCCACTTCTTGCCTCCGCCATCTTGTTTAGTTCCCATTTTCACCACCACGCCACCGCCATCTTGGTTTAAGCTCTCCACGTTTACCTCAATTTTTAACCTCAACTTCATGCCTCCGCTATCTTATTTAGTTCCCATTTTTACCACCGCGCCTCACATCTCCTCGTCCCACCCTTGCCTCCGCCATCTTGGATTTAGTTCCCCTTCTTACGTCCTGTTTTAACCTAAAAATCTTAACCTCAAGTCTCCTTGCCCACCACCTCTTGCGACCGCCATGTTCACCACTAACCTCGAAATCTCCTCGTCCTTACACTTTTTGTCTTCGTCATCTTGTTTAGTTCCCATTTTCGCCACCGCACCTCACATCTCCTCGTCCACACCAATGCCTTCGCCATCTTGGATTTCGTTCCCATGCTTACGCCCTGTTTTAACCTAAAAATCTTAACCTCAAATCTCCTTACCCTCCTCTTGCGTCCGCCATCTTGTTTAGTTCTCACCGCATCTCCTTGTCGCCAACCCTCCGCCATTTTTAGTTCCCACTATTTTAACGTCAAAATCTGCTCTTCTAAGCTCTTGCTACCGCCATCTTCTTTTAGTTCCCATTCTCACCACCGCGTCTCTTTGCCCCCACCTCTTGCGACCGCCATGTTCACCACTAACCTCCAAATTTCCTCGTCCTTAAACCTCTTGTCTCAACCATCTTGTTTAGTTCACATTTTCGCCACCGCATCTCATATCGCACCATCTCTCTATCCACTCAAGAAAACTACCATCCAACGTTCAAAAATTGCTGATCAGTTCTCGACAGGCTTTTGCAAATCCTGTTGCTAGCAAAACTTACCTTTCCCATCACCTCCAACATACCCCACTCCCACACCTTTTTCTTTCCCACCAATCATAATCTCTCTTATTCTTACCAATCAACAACTTTCATTTGCTCCTTTCCACCAATAAAATCACTTCTTATTCCCACCAATCACAACTTCACACGTCACTTTCTGTTATACTTTTTATCCCTCGCTCACCATCTTTTCCCTCTTTCAGTCCCGACCTCCGCACAGACAACACCTCGCCGCTGCTCACATCTCCGAACCAAATTGCCGGCGAGAACAGATCTCGTTTATTCACACCTCGACGGTTGACTCGACAGCAGCTACTGTGAACACCTACGTCGTACACGTTTTTGACCGCTTTCGACCGGCTATGAGAACCCTGCTCCTACGTACGCTAGCGACCATCACGATGGTCCAGTACCAGGTTTTGGTATAGTTAAATTACGCCTCTGCAAAGGGTGTCTGTACCGTTTAAAAACCTAGGTATATCAGTGCGTAGTGATGTTGGTTGATCTTAAAGCTGGTTAAGCATTTTCAAAAACAGTTTGCTTTTATTTTTCCGCCTCGCGTGCCGCGCTTTTGGTGACGCATCCACACGCATAATTATTTTTCGGACCTGCTTGGCGTAGGAATATATCCTTTCGTGTTTTGGTACTGTAACCTCAAATCTCCTTACCCTCCTCTTGCGTCCGCCATCTTGTTTAGTTCTCACCGCATCTCCTTGTCGCACACCCTCCGCCATTTTTAGTTCCCGCTATTTTAACCTCAAAATCTACTCTTCTAACCTCTTGCTACCGCCATCTTCTTTTAGTTACCCCCCACCTCTTGCGACCGCCATGTTCACCACTAACCTCCAAATTTCCTCGTCCTTAAACCTCTTGTCTCAACTACCTTGTTTAGTTCCCATTTTCGCCACCGCATCTCATATCGCCACATCTCTCTATCCACTCAAGAAAACTACCATCCAACGTTCAAAAAATTGCTGATCAGTTCACGACAGGCTTTTGCAAATCCTGTTGCTAGCAAAACTTACCTTTCCCATCACCTCCAACATACCCCACTCCTTTTTCTTTCCACCAATCATAATCTCTCTTATTCTTACCAATCAACAACCTTCATTTGCTCCTTTCCACCAATAACATCACTTCTTATTCCCACAAATCACAACTTCACACGTCACTTTCTGTTACACTTAATCTCCTTACCCTCCTCTTGCGTCCGCCATCTTGTTTAGTTCTCACCGCATCTCCTTGTCGCAGACCCTCCGCCATTTTTAGTTCCCGCTATTTTAACCTCAAAATCTACTCTTCTAACCTCTTGCTACCGCCATCTTCTTTTAGTTCCCATTCACACCACCGCGTCTCCTTACCCCCACCTCTTGCGACCGCCATGTTCACCACTAAACTCCAAATTTCCTCGTCCTTAAACCTCTTGTCTCAACCACCTTGTTTAGTTCCCATTTTCGCCACCGCATCTCATAGCGCCCCATCTCTCTATCCACTCAAGAAAACAACCATCCAAAGTTCAAAAAATTGCTGATCAGTTCACGACAGGCTTTTGCAAATCTTGTTGCTAGCAAAACTTACCTTTCCCATCACCTCCAACATACCCCACTCCTTTTTCTTTCCACCAATCATAACCTCTCTTATTCTTACCAATCAACAACTTTCATTTGCTCCTTTCCACCAATAAAATCACTTCTTATTCCCACCAATCACAACTTCACACGTCACTTTCTGTTACACTTTTTATCCCTCGCTCCCCATCTTTTCCCTCTTTCAGTCCCGACCTCCGCACAGACAACACCTCGCCGCTGCTCACATCTCCGAACCAAATTGCCGGCGAGAACAGATCTTGTTTATTCACACCTCGACGGTTGACTCGACAGCAGCTACTGTCAACACCTACGTCGTACACGTTTTTGACCGCTTTCGACCGGCTATGAGAACCCTGCTCCTACGTACGCTAGCGACCATCACGATGGTCCAGTACCAGGTTTTTGGTATAGTTAAATTACGCCTCTGCAAAGGGTGTCTGTACCGCTTTAAAAACCTGGGTATATCAGTGCGTAGTGATGTTGGTTGATCTTAAAGCTGGTTAAGCATTTTCAAAAACAGTTTGCTTTTATTTTTCCGCCTCGCGTGCCGCGCTTTTGGTGACGCATCCACACCGGTAACAGGTAAGTACCACACGCACAATTATTTTTCGGACCTGCTTGGCGTAGGAATATATCCTTTCGTGTTTTGGTACTGTAACCTCAAATCTCCTTACCCTCCTCTTGCGACCGCCATCTTGTTTAGTTCCCACCGCATCTCCTTGTCGCAGACCCTCCGCCATTTTTAGTTCCCGCTATTTTAACCTCAAAATCTACTCTTCTAACCTCTTGCTACCGCCATCTTCTTTTAGTTCCCATTCTCACCACCGCGTCTCCTTACCCCCCACCTCTTGCGACCGCCATGTTCACCACTAACCTCCAAATTTCCTCGTCCTTAAACCTCTTGTCTCAACCACCTTGTTTAGTTCCCATTTTCGCCACCGCATCTCATATCGCCCCATCTCTCTATCCACTCAAGAAAACTACCATCCAACGTTCAAAAAAAATTGCTAATCAGTTCACGTCAGGCTTTTGCAAATCCTGTTGCTAGCAAAACTTACCTTTCCCATCACCTCCAACATACCCCACTCCCACACCTTTTTCTTTCCACCAATCATAATCTCTCTTATTCTTACCAATCAACAACCTTCATTTGCTCCTTTCCACCAATAACATAACTTCTTATTCCCACCAATCACAACTTCACACGTCACTTTCTGTTACACTTTTTATCCCTCGCTCCCCCATATTTTCCCTCTTTCAGTCCCGACCTCCGCACAGACAACACCTCGCCACCCAGCTCCTCTCCAGCACGCGACCTCCATACTCTTCCATCTTCCTTCCTTCATCTTCCACCCAAATTAACGAACCAATCAAAACACTCCACGTCACTTCCTCTTCTTCCTTCACCTTACCCTAATCCTCAATTCTTTCAACTCGTCCCGGATGAACCAATTGCAATAACGATAATCCTACCGCTCAGGGCGCTTTTCAAACTTACCGCCGCCGCCGTCGCACGCACCGACACTAGCGACACCAGCGCCCCTAGCGGCAGGATTATCGTTAAAACAATTGGCTCATCCGGGACTATTACTACTGTGGTGGCTTTGAAATTTCAAGCTATTAGCATGGCCAAGGGAAAGCAAATAGCGACTACTAGGGGGGGAAAAGTATAAGTATTTGAAAGTTCAAACAAGTAACACCTCGGAAATGGTTAATTTCACAAACAAATAGGCTATAAACTTTGAGCTTTAAGGAGATGTATATTTTTTGTGTGTGAAATTTTGTTTATGTCTTACGGTTTACCGATAATAATATAAAGGTCATTCAGAATGAACAGAACTTCATAAACTATTCCTAGAAAATTCAAAATATACATTTTTCTTTGTCATGCAAATATTAATCAAAATCGTTAGAGACTTTTTTTTGAAAATGAAAAATAACGAAACTTTTTCCATGTAAAAGATAGTTTGGGGTTGGGATTTTCTTGAAAGGTTTGTGTGTCATCCTTGTAAGATGCTGAAATTAAATCCGTTTGATATTCTACCAACTTTTGTCGTTTCTGAGTTATGCTATCTCACACACACACACACACACACACACACACACACACACGCACACGCACGGACTTTTACTAGAAAATTCTTTTTTACTTTCTCTACTACGTATAGTAAATAGGGGAAGTATTGTATTCCACCCAAAAATTCGATACCGAGATTTCACCGGAAATATGTTTTGAGACCCCTGAATCCAAAAAAAACATTTTTGGAAACATGTCTGTGTGTGTGTCTGTGTCTGTCTGTGAACAGCATAACTCAGAAACGAATAGTCGGATAAAAACCAAACTTGGTATTTAGGTTCAGTATCTTCCAGAGATGCGACACGAAGGTTTTCAAGAAAATCCCCCCACCCCACATTACCCTTTACATGGAACAGTTTTCGAAAATTTTTATTTTCTCAAAAATGGCTCTAACGATTTTGATTAAAATATCATGTGTTTAATATATTTTCATGACAAATGAAATGTATATCTCGAATTTTCTGGGAATGTCTCCAAAAGTATTCTTCATTGTAAAAGACTTTTGCATAACTGGTAAACCATAAGAGATAGACAAAATTTTACTACACAAAACACGTAGATCGCGTTAAAATACACAATTTATGTCATATACACTTTTTTGTTGAGTGAACCATTTTCGAGATATTGCTTGTTGTTCCCTTAAATTTTCCAATACTTAATACTTTTTCTCAAATGGGAATTCGTTATTCACTTTTTTATGTACTGGACATGCAAAGAGAATGGAATGCGCCACATAGCAACCAGCTCTTAAAACATTTGACTATCGCTTAAAGCCTACCATATTCCCCTTGCATCTACAAGAAAATTAACAATAATATTAACGTCTCGATTAATATGAAGCATATGGAGAATAAGCGTTTGTAAAAATAGTTTTACAAGAGCAGAGAAAGTCACGTGAGTGTAACACATCAGATTTTTTGTTCAGGAGCTTCAAAACATGCATTTCCTGTGAAATCTCTATATCGAATTTTTGGGTGGAATGCAGTGCATTCTCAATCTTACGTGGCAGAGAAAGTATACAGCGAGGTAGTATCATTAAGCTGATATCAATTTTGCATAATCTATTCAAATCAAACTAATCCTGGCTTTGAATATGGAATACGCATATTGCAAGCCAGGAATGTGGTTTCATTACATCTTATTCGCGTCTCCTGTGAAATTTGCCTTTCAATTCAAATTTAGAAACTGTATTAATTGTGAGTAGTCAGGTGATCTTGGTGCAAATGTGTATTTTACTTTTGTGATTTTCTCGAAAATGAATGGCGATGCTATAACAGAAGTTCAAATTGCATTATGACAATTATTTATAGATTAATTTAACGAATTTCCTAGCCTTTCCATACTTCAAGTCATGACAAACGGGGGTGAAACTGACTAGGCATGTGAAGCTAAGGATTGCAACTAAGAGGTATACCGGAAGGTGTAAAGAAGCCTTAAAAGAAGAAAGTATTTAAATTTTAACAAATAACAAGTTTATTAAACAAAAGATGTTACCTTAATCTTGCATGTTGTTCACAAAAACATCCTGGGTGACAAACACATCCTCGCCGCGAGCACAACACGCTGTTCCTCACACTATGAAGATTTGATTGCTAAAGAGGTCGAAACAGGTGATCCCAATTATTTTATAACTATTATCCCCATCACCATTTTTTTTCGAAGCGTCTCTCAAGCCACTTAAAAGTTCTGGATGTTTCCAGGTCATTGTAATGCTGCCAATATTGAGTTGAGCCTTCGGAACAGAGACATTTCTATCAACTCATTCCGGGAGGGTCGACTCAGTGTTAGGCATACCAACCTAAATCTACATGTGCTCGCCGCAATATGTATAGGTTTGGTTTGTGACGAAGGATTTCAACACTGTAGTTAGTACTTATCCTATTCTACCTCTAGCAGGAAGGTACGAAGTGAAGGAATACCATCGGCGGTCAGATATGGTGGAGGCAGACACAACGTAACGGGGTCTCTAGAGTCTCCAGATGATGCAACCTGACAAAGTGCCCCGTCGATGCCACCCTTTCCTCACGAACAGGTTCGGGCATAGTTCCGATGCCATAGTACAAGCAGTTCTCTGCTCAAAGCATATCCTCCGCATACGCTACACATCACTGCTCACTGCGCCTGGTCTTGCAGCTCTGGGCTCTGAAAAGAAAAGTGAAATCAGATGAAATGAGGGGCGGGAACACTTTTGGTACCAAGAATCGATCTTAACATTCGCCTAATAACTAGGCAAAACTAGGAAACCCTTTTAAGATGGTCGCCACCTAATTATTTTAACCCAGAGCCTCCCGAATGCGAGTCTTAGGTGTTATGGCTCTCGCCATCCTGCCTGGTATTACAAAGATTATACTGCTTAAATTTTAATCTAGTTAATAAAATAATCATGCTATAATCCTGTTTTTTTGTGAAATCTGGACTTTACCATTGTAAGAGTCAACAAGGACCCGGATCTTGATGCCATAAACAGGTTTGAAAAAATGACCAATAAAATGACTTTAAGGTTTTTAAAAATGACACAATTACAACAAAGTATCCATAACTGGAATATTTTCTAATTTATTACAATTAGTGTACAACAAGCTATAAATTAACTATTACTGGGTATAACCGAGCGAGGTGGCGCCGCATTAACGTGTGCGACTCGCATTCGGGAGCTCCCGCGTTCGATCCCCCACAACCGTCCACCCTGACCCATGGGTCAGTCTAATTAAATGGACTATAGTCCTAATCCCAGTCCTAGAGTTATACAATGGAGGACATCTCTCCAGTTAGACCTACATAGATCCACTGTAGCTACCATCTCCTAGGAGAAAGGGATGAAGTGATGGAACTACAGGACACTACAGTCAGGGATGCCACAGAGACGCGTGGAAGTCTCTAACAATTCCAGGCTCGAAGACCCAGCCCACCGCTGGAGTTGCCTAGAGAGGGCGATTAATGACTCGTCGACCAAACAGCCCTTAGTGTCCATAGGTAGTGCTCTTTCTTTTGAGCAAGCACCCGCGCCATCTGTCCGGCACTGTCATACGCCACGAAATGTAGAAGCACACTTGAAATACAAGAAGGAGACGGAATGAAGGGGAAATAATGGAAAGGAAATCGTGGTAGATGAGAAACCACCCCAGAATGCGCCTACCGACCTGAGGAAACCACGAAAAACCTACGGTCAGAGTGGGCAGTCGCCGGAAATCGAACCGGGACCTCCCGAATGCGAGCCTCACACGTTACCGCAGAGCCATCTCGCTCGGTAATAGTGTGCTTATTCATTTTGATTTCGTGACAATTGCGGAGATATTCTAATTTTCAAGAGCTTATCGATGCTTCTGATAATAAGCGCTGTATTTCGTAATTTGAAAGATGTGCGTGAAATAAGCCCAAAATCACGACTTCTGATAAGTCAGTATTCGTAATAATAGTTAATTTCATCACTGCGCTGATAATACACACTTGGCATCCCTGTTAAAGATAAAAATGAACGTCTGTTTTCGTCGAACGTCATCAGAGACTGAAATTGTAGCGTGAGCAAGGAAACACTTGTTGATTAGACCGATAAGAGATTGCAGATAATAGATTGCAACTAAGACGTTGCAGACTTCGATCAGCTCACCCCACTTTTAAAACATGCAATAATGAATGGATTTCGATTATATCTTCTCGAGTAAATTAGATGAACCAGATTGCAATGCATGACACGTATATCGTGCTGATATTTTTGAGGCGATATTGGGGAAACATTGTGAATATGTTTATGGAAAACCACGTGTAACATTTGAGCCGGGATTTGCTCCACGAATCATTTTATGAAGCGGGCATTAAGCCCCTTGTACATGATCAAGTTTTTTTTTTCAGTTCAAGAATTTACAAGAAAAATTGTCAAATATTTTTCAATATTTGTCATCGGATAAGACTTGACAAGACTTAACAAGTGTTGACAATACCATAAATTTGTATTTACACTATCTCTTTGCCAAAGTGAACCCTTCTAGAACCCATGGACAAGTTATCACGTAAAAGTAAATTATTATTAGCGTCATGGTATAACAATTTACAATTAAGTATCGTTCTTTACTTCATATTACATAACACTTTTACGTATTATAACCCATGAAATCAGATTACAATGGAAAGGAATACAATGGAAATAATTATATATATATATATATATATATATATATATATATAATCAACCAACAGGAAATAGAATCGGATTGTAAAATTAAACCTTCTCTAAGTCTAGAAAATGAAATAAAATTGAATTGGGGTAAAGAGGCATATACACTTAGGAAGAAAGGAAAGATCAGGAATGGCATGGTTTAGACTGGGGGCTGGAGGGCACAGAAAATGACTGATGATTCTGGCAGGAGAATCTGGCCATTCTGTGATTTGGATGAGGACTGGGTACATATTTTGTCGGAATGTGCACAGTGGGAGAACCAGCGAACAATTAAACTCAAAGAAAAATTCTTAAGTCCGTCAAGAAAGAAATTGGCATGTTGGGAGCTACTGGCTGACCAAAGAAACTGACAAAACATGGACAATTTCTTGGCTACAGTGCGCGAAGCTAGGTCAAATTTGTTCAGTTAGTCAAAGGTAATTTATTTCTATTTTCCTTTTTATTTTGTTTTCTTTTTCTGTTGTTTATTTTGTCACCATACCTTGTATCTTAAATATGCATGTATAGTCAATGACCCATGCACTAAATACTTGAGTAATAACTTCAATAACTTGAAACCAATAAAGATACCTTATCTATCTCATCTATCTATCTAATCTATTCTATCTGTCTATCTGTCTGTCTGTCTAATCTATCTTTCTGTCTGCCTGTCTATCTGTCTGTTTGTCTATCCATCTCTCTATCTGTGTGTGTATATATAAAATATTGCATTAATGCTGGTTGGATATTTTACGTTGGGAAAGAGTGCGACGACATGTCTGGAGTCCCGTGTAATCATTCCAACAGCTTTATGCCACGTATTGTGACTTCGTCCAGTTTTTCAAATGTTACTTCTTCTCTCAGTTTTCACAGTCACAGTTTTGTTTATTATCTGTCACTGTTTCGTTTTATGTAGTTCACCTTCACTAGGAGTTCACTTCACTACTGCTACTTCATTCAGGTGAACTGTTCAACTCTCCGTCACTTCACTTCCGCAGGCTCTTCACGCCGGACTGTTCACTTCACTCGGGAGTCGAACACAAGACCTCCACAATCCCTCGCTCCTCAATAGCACCCGCTCCACGTCACAACCGTCGTCACCAACTCGCTCGGATAATCGCTCTTAATTGCACCGGAAACGCAGTTGCCAACTCGTTGGCTCACCGACGCAACGCAACTCGAACTCGACTCGCGACTGACTGGACTGCGCGAGAACGCTCGCTTATATAGTCAGTGGAATCTTACCAAGGTCCTCGAACGTTCTACAACTATTTCAACATACTTTCTTTCCAGAAGGTTCTGTTTACCTACCGATACTAGGCGCTGGTGTTTACGCTGGCGAGCGGCCGTTATCGTTGTTTACTCGGACCGCTCGGCGCCGATCTTCCGATAGCCTTGAGCCATAGCCGCTGCGTCACAGTATTAGCCTACTGCGCATGCGCTCCGCCTCTTGTTGACCGAGCGCAATGTAAATAAGTGAAATTTATCACTACTATTATAGTTTGTCAGTGCGTGGTTTTATGAGTCTCTGCACCAAAGTGAGCGATTTAAGAACATGTTCCAAAATTTTGTTGGAGTTTATCGGCATATTTAGGGAACTTCCTTGTCTTTGGAAGGTAAAATCCAAGAATATAGCGATAGACTAGCGAAGGAGAAGTCTTGAGTCTTGTAAATAAAATGAAGGAAATAGACTCGGACGCTAATAGGCAGACGGAGGCCCCCCCAAAAAAATTGGAGAAAGGAATTAAAGAAAGTAAGGAATCTCGATGAGATAGTGAAGAAGATGAAGTATACAAAACACTTATTTTGTACTTTAACCTACTCTCTTCTTTTTCTCTTGGTATCTTCCATTAACCTCTCTCTAAATACGCGCACTCCAGCCAAATCCAACAAAATGTCATCATTTTCCATCTTTCACAACGTACACACTGCGAAGGCACTACTGAAAAGACTGAGCTATCTTGGTGTTTTGCGCGCATGTGTAATAGGAAGAGAGTCATTGATTCTTAACGATAAACGCGAAAAATGTTTTACTACTTCGATTGTAAGCATATGTATGTTTACAATGAATATAGACGATTTAAACCTGTAATTTTTCCGCGAATTTTAGCGAAATTTTCGTTTTCTCGCGAAAATCTTTATTTGCGCGATAAACACGAAAAGTAGCATATGAAAAATTAATTACACAACTTACATGTTGACGATATAAAGGTAATTGAAGCACTCGATCTTCTTTTTCATTCATCAAATTTAACTGAAAAAACTTATATAAATCTCGATTTGGTAAATATTATGTTTAATAAACTATGTCCTTCAATTTCAGAGTGAAAACAATACGTAGCTACTGAATTCTGCAACATCCAAATTTGTACGGCACGTAAAAGAACCTCAAGCCTGATAAAGAGGCCTCTGAGCAAAATTACCTATCCTTCACGCCCAATATAGAATGGGACGTTACGGACCATATTAGTTAAAGAGCGTCCATAAATAAAACTCAATTTAATTTTTGTCAGGTTAGAAATGAAACTGGTGTACTGTATGCACTGTTGGACTTTAAAGCTAAGGGTAATCTATTTAATAGATTTTGTGAGATATCTGTTCAAGTCTAATACAGACAGTAAGAGACTTTTTACGCACTGCAATTTAGTAGTTACTGACAAGATTTTCATTGGCCTGAAAACAATGTAAGTCGTTGTATTTTGCATTTTACTGTCATAGAATAAATAGTTGCACTAAATAATATTTAATTTAATATTTCCTACCAAACATTAATATACTTTCACAAATAACTTGCATCACTGTTAAAGCTCGCATGAGCTACTGGTGGTATCAATAATTCAATTTACGGATAGTACAACATTTGTATAGCGTAAGATAAGTTCATCTTTTTCTCCCAAATGAATTTCAAAGTCCATGTTTATAGGAACCATATAAACATATACAGTGCCTTATTTTTAACTCCCGACCGACAGCTTGGCGAATGTACCGGCGTGCGCACAGTGTTTCTAACGGTTCTGGCTCCCGATGTTATTCCTCCACTCCGCGCGTAAGTGCATGTGCGACCGTTGCTAGCGCGAGTTCGTGTTTTCTTCTTTGTGGTTAAAGTGGATAGTCCTGTTATAATGGCAAGAAGTATCCGATCTGACGTATATATAGCTGTTATTGTTTCAAACAAATGACTATGGTAGAAAGTACCACACTTATAAAGCTTAAGTTTGAAGTTTGACGATGCTACGTTGCTTAGTAATTGTTTTGCAGCCATTAATAGTGAACTCCCTCAGTGAATTTGTAAACATGGATAAAACTGGCCATCGTTATGTGATACAATACTTTGATTTGAAAGGTCTTAGTCCAACTAATATTAAAGCTGAACTAGATTCTACTCTGGAGGAGTCTGCTCCTTCGTTTACAACAGTAAAATATTGGGTGGCAGAGTTTAAGCGAGGCCATACGAGTTGCCAAGACGAACATTGGAGTGGTCGACTAAATGAAGTGACCACGCCAGAAATTATGAAGAAAATCCACAAAATAGTATTGGATGACCGTCGACTGAAAGTGCGCAAGCTAGCAGACATCGTAGGCTTCCAAAACGTGCTATACATCGCATACTAATTGAAAATTTAGACATAAGAAAGCTGTGCGCAAGATGGGTGCCGCGTTTACTCACAAAGAACAAAAACAGCGTCGTGAGGATGTTTCAGTCGAGTATTTGGTGATGTTTCGCTGCAATAAAGCCCAGTTTTTGCGTCGATTCATAACCATGGATGAAACATGGGTCCATCATTTGACACCTGGGATGAAGGAACAGTCAAAACAGTGGATTGAAAGGGGAGAATCGGCCCCAAAGAAGGCAAAGACAGTTCCATCTGCAGGCAAGTTCATGGCGTCAGTTTTCTGGGATGCGCGTGGGATAATTTTCATTGATTATCTTCAAAAAGGAAAAACAATCAATTGCAAGTATTATGCAAACTTATTGAAGCGTTTGAATGATGAAATCAAGCAAAAACGGCTGCATTTAGCGAAAAATAAAGTTCTGTTTCATCCAGAAAATTCACCAGTTCACACATCCATTATCGCCTTGGCTTGAGTTAAATTTCGAATTGCTTCCTCATGCAACCTAGTCGCCAGACTTAGCCCCTCTGATTATTTTCTGTTTAAAGTTAAAGAAATGGCTGATGGTAAAAGATTTGCCAACAATGAGGAGGTGGAGCTTGCAGTTGATGACTATTTTGCAGAACTCTACGGTTCTCACTATAAACAGGGTATCGAAGCTATTGAACACCGCTGGGAAACGTGTATGGAGCTGGAAGGAGACTATGTAGTGAAATAAAGATGTTTTTTCCCAAAATTTATGTGGTTTCTTTGTTAGGTCGGGTACTTCTGGGACAGCCCTCGTACATTTGATTGTGCAATTTTCGTCTACCGCTTAACGCTTACCAGTTATACAAGATTATACAAATTCCTTCCGTATGAAGTCCACGCTTGCGCCCGTCGGCATGTGGATCTGGTCGCCCTTCGGGTCTCTCTCCTCATCCTTCCCTCCCAAGGGTCACGTTGGAATCATAAAGGTCCGACTGGCCTGCGTGCGGTACTCTGCCTCGGTTCCGGGGGGCCCCTCCGTGATGCGTACTTTTACCTTTACCTTAGCCACGTGTACAGGACAAGGTTGGAAAGGTAGAATAAGTTTCAAAGAATTTTTCAGTCTTCTGATTCTACTTTCCCAACCTTACCTACACATATGTCATTGTGGAAGAACAATTAATTCTTTAATTGACCTAATAGAGGCTACACTAATGAAGCCCGGTGCTTAAAGTGGGTACTTACAGCATTATAAGTCGCCATTGGTATATGTTATCTCAAACAATTTTGAGTTCTCGTGGTTTACGGGTAAAAATGCGAGAGCTGGAGAATTTAATGCTCTACGGGTACGTTGCAACGATAGCTGAGTGGTTAGAGCAACAAAAGAAAACCGCGAGATCCGTAGTTTATATCCCGGTTATGACATTGAATTTTTTAGTCGTCCGATTTTAACTTTCCAGTGTTTCATTTAGTTGTATATTTAGATAGGACAGATGATTCCAATAATGTCTGGTATATGTGTCCTCTTTGAGAATAAAAAGTATAATGTATTTCAGTTTTACAGTGTGTTGCCATTAAACATATTTTTCGTGTAATATTTTCCAAAATATGACAGCACAGCCTAAAAGCAGAACTTCTAACCTAGTGCATACGAGCTAAGGGCTTTAGATTTTCGCAATAGTGCGATAATAGTCATTGTGAACAACTTTGGTTTCAAGTCCAATCACATAACATTTACCCTTTGTATTTGCACATGTTTACTAACTCTACTTGGTTTGATTAGGTTTTAGTTTTCATTGCCTTTTACATAATTAATTTATCATGGCGCTCGCATTATCTGTTCACAATACTAATCGTCATAGTAATTCGTTGTAGAGTTAACCTATACGTTATATTAGCAACATTGTGCTTTCTTTGATCTAAAACGTTATTCTTTTATCTAGCGTAACCTACATAAAGACTCAGTGACAGAAATTATGAATTCAAAAGAAACTGAAATGGAAGAGCCAGGTGAAATTACAGAAGAAGCAGAAAGAATAGCACTAGAAGTACTTATCCAAAAAATTCAGAAAGCAATATGATACAGCATTTAATCGCTTTATTGGCTTGTGTAAGGCAAAACATGTTAGTAGGTAAATATAGAGAGAGCTGGCGCAGTTTTTTGCGTTTATATGGGAAAGGATAGGGAAAACGAGGGTAGATGCGACGGTTCAAGGAGGAAAATGCGTTTATATGGGCGAAATAGGGAATACGAGGGTTGATGCTCGGCTAGACAGTGGTAGAAGGAGGGGGAATGCGGTTTATATGAGACAGATAGGGAATACGTGGAGAGGTGCTAGACTAGACGGAAGCTGAGGAGTAGAGTATGGTTTATATGAAAGGTATAGGAAAACGAGGAGGGGTGTTAGGCTAGACAGAGTTGAAGGGTAGAGCATGTCTTGTATATGAGAGGGGTAGGGAACAGGAGCAGGGGTGTTAGGCTAGGCAGAGGTCAAGAAGTAGAGTATGGTTTATATGAAAGGTATAGGAAAACGAGGAGGGATGTTAGGCTAGACAGAGTTGAAGGGCAGAGCATGTCTTGTATATGAGAGAGGTAGGGAACAGGAGCAGGGGTGTTAGGCTAGGCAGAGGTCAAGAAGTAGAGTATGGTTTATATGAAAGGTATAGGAAAACGAGGAGGGGTGTTAGGCTAGACAGAGTTGAAGGGTAGAGCATGTCTTGTATATGAGAGAGGTAGGGAACAGGAGCAGGGGTGTTAGGCTAGATAGAGGTCAAGAAGTAGAGTATGGTTTATATGAATGGTATAGGAAAACGAGGTGGACTGTTAGGCTAGACAGAGTTGAAGGGTAGAGTATGTCCTTTATATGAGAGAGGTTGGGAACAGGAGGAGGGGTGTTAGGTTAGGAGAATTGAGTATGTGTTTATAAGGAGAGACGAGAAAACGGAGAGAGATCCTATGCTAGGATAGACAGGTGTTAAAGTTAGGTTAGATAGGAAACCAAGAAGTGATACATAGCTAGAGGGGGGGCAGGAGGAATGCGCTTTATGAGAGATAGGGGATACGGGGAGTGATGTTAGGCTAGACAGAGGTTGAGAGTAGAGTAGGCGTTTATATGTATGAGAAGTATAGAACAGGAGGAGGGGTGTTAGGCTAGACACAGGCTGAGAGTAGAGTATGCGTTTATATGTATGAGAGGTATAGGAGCAGGAGGAGAGGTGCTAGGCTAGACAGAGGTTGAGTAGAGTATGGGTTATATGAGAGAGGTAGGGAACAGGAGGAGAGGTGTTAGGCTAGACAGAGGGTTAGGAGTAGAGTATGGTTTATATGAGAAATATAGGAAAAACGAGGCGAGGTTTTAGGCTAGACAGAGGTCGAGGAGTAGAGTATGGCTTATATGAGAGGTATAGGAAAACGCGGAGAGCTATTAGCTTAGGAGAATTGAGTATGTGTTTATAAGGAGAGATGAGAAAACGGAAAGAGAGCCTATGCTAGGATAGACAGGTGTTAAAGTTAGGTTAGATACCAAACCAAGGAGTGATACTCAGCAAGAGAAGGGCAGGAGGGAATGCGCTTTATGAGAGGTAGGGGATACGGGAAGCGGTGTTAGGCTAGACAGAGGTAGAGAAGTAGAGGATGGTTTATATGAGAGGTATAGGGAAACGAGGAGAGTCGGTAGGCTAGACAGATAGTGAAGCAGTAGGAATATGGACTTATATACAGGAGAGATAGGGAATAGGAGGGGAGGGGCTAGACTTTGAAAGCGACTTTAGACGTGAACTTAGTGGCAAACTGTTTCATGTCAAAGTTCTAGACATGCCCATCACGTAACCCATTCAGGGAAAAGGTGGCTGCTCAGGGAAAAATGTGACCAGCAAAGGGAAAAAGGTGACCAGCAAAGGGAAAAATGTGACCAGCAAAGGGAAAAAGGTGACCAGCAAAGGAAAAAAGGTGACCAGCAAAGGGAAAAAGGTGACCAGCAAAGGGAAAAACGTGACCAGCAAAGGGAAAAAGGTGACCAGCAAAGGGAAAAATGTGACCAGCAAAGGGAAAAACGTGACCAGCAAAGGGAAAAAGGTGTCCAGCAAAGGGAAAAAAGTTGACCAGTAAAGGGAAAAAGGTGACCAGCAAAGGGAAAAACGTGACCAGCAAAGGGAAAAAGGTGACCAGCAAAGGGAAAAATGTGACCAGTAAAGGGAAAAACGGTGACCAGCAATGGGAAAAAACGTGACCAGCAACGGGAAAAACGTTACCAGCAAAGGGAAAAAGGTGACCAGCAAAGGGAAAAATGCGACCAGCAAAGGGAAAAAGGTGACCAGCAAAGGGAAAACGTGACCAGCAAAGGGAAAAAAGGTGACCAGCAAAGGGAAAAAAGGTGATCAGCAAAGGGAAAAACGTGACCAGCAAAGGGAAAAATGTGACCAGCAAAGGGAAAAGCTAACCCACTCACACTAGCAGGCAAGTAATTCAGTTAGTATGACAGGGTAGGACAGATCCTGGGAAGCGGATATAGCATAGTTCCGTATGATGTTACAGGTAATTCAGAGAGTATCGTAGGTATTTAGGATAATGCAAGTAACATAGGTGTTTAGAGTCACTCAGCTAGTATCACAAGAGGCTAGTTTCCAGGGGCAGAACGTATCATAGATGCATATTTTTCACAGGCAATTCGGCCAGTATCGGAGGGCATTTAAGCTAATTCAGCTGGTATTACAAGAGGCGGACTGCATCATAGCAGTGTATCACAGGTACTCATGGTAATATAGAGAGTAATTAGATCATAAACATTTCTCATCCAACGTTACAACAATTTATATACTTTTTTCTAAATCTTACAAACTTATTATATGTTAAACAGTTATAAACTGCAGGGATAAACTGCATGTGGTTCACAAATTAAAAAGCTTTGCGTCAACATACCTTTATTTAAGTTCGTTGTAGGTGCCTCTCCCCTTTTATCTAGGCTTGAGACTAGCACTAGGATTGCTCCTAATGGCAGGGTTACCACCTTCCCTTCCATCTTCTTCTTTCTTCATCAGACGTCTGCTAGTTGCATACACAGCACACGGATAAACTTCATTTTTAAGATTGTAGACTCACGAGAAAATCTTCATCTTCGACTTACATTCTCTTAAGCACTGCTTGTAATACTGTAATGTGCATACGCATAGGTAGTTATTCCATCCTCAGCAATAATTCTTTTATCAACAAAGGGATTCAATGTAATTTTATTCACTTGCACTGTGGTAACAGCATGCTTTAGTGATAGGATTAGATTCATGGGCGTTCTGATGATTTCACAGGTTTTAAGACAGTCTGTATAGCTGTCAAACGAAATGTACTGCTTAATAGCGCTATGTTTTATACCTTTAATCTTTTTATCATTGATCCTTGAATATCTAAGGCATACATCTTAGGACGTAGTCCAACAAAGCGCAGGATGATTTTGCTATTAGCCTCATCTTTAAATTTTCCCAATACCTTCTTGTTCTGAGTTGAGTAGCATATATGGTTGGCAGGATAATCAGCTGTATCGAGATGCTCAAGAAAACGTAGCTTGTCCTGGTACACATCTTCAGTTGTTACACGATGAATGAATGAATCAGTGTCCATATACATAAGCTTCAGGTTTTCAGCTCCATAATAAGGCAACAACACGTCGTAATGATAGTGATACATTAATGTCTTGGAGATGTCCAACACACTCATACCAATGTATATAGACTTGTTGAATACAATCTGACGAGAGGCCATATGTACAGCAGCTACAATGATAGCAGCAATAGATCCTGCAGCTACAGAAACATCACCCGCAGCCTGGACAATAGCAGTAACAGAAGCAAATACAATAGCTACCGTAGCAGATACAGCAGCTGTACGACAATAGATGTAACAGATCTTACAGCTGTAGCAACATCTGCTACAATAACAGCAGCGACAAACACCAGTTACATAACAGCTGTAGGAGCAGCGGCTAATCCAGCAGCAGGAAAGATTTAGCACTCTTAGCAATAGCAAGCATCACAGCAAAGATATTCCAGCTGTAGCTTCACCCACCACAGCAACAGCAGTCATCACTCCAGCTGTAACATCAAATACGAGAGCTGAAGTAGTAGATACAACACTGTAACATCAGCTACAGCAATAACAGTATCAGATCAGCTAGCTGTAACAGCATTAGACATAGTCAGCACAATACCTATAGCAGAAGCAAATACAGCAGCTATCGTAGCAGATACAGAGACTGTACAACAATAGCTGTAACAGACCCCACAGCTGTAGCAGCATCTGCTATAACAATAGCAGTAGCCGTCGCATTGCATAACAACTGCAGCAGCAGCTAGAGATTTAGCAGTGTTAGCAATAGCAAGCATCACAGCAATGATATTCCAGCTGTAGATTCCCCTACCACAGCAACAGCAGTCATCACAACAACATCAATAGTAAATACGGCAGATGTAGTAGCAGATACAGCATCTATAGCAACAGCAGCTACAACGATAGCAGCAATAGATCCTGCAGCTGTAGCAGCATTAGACACAATCAGCACAATAGCTTTAGCAAAAACAAATACAATTACTATCGTAGCAGATACAGCAGCTGTACAACAATAGATGTAACAGATCCTACAGCTGTAGCAACATCTGATACAATAATAGCAGCGACAACAACCGGTTACATTACAGCTGTAGCAGCAGCAGCTAATCCATTTTTTGTTCAAATGTAGCAGCTTTATCAGTTAAATCAATGCTTCATTAAACAAGGATTGTAAGGGTAGACGTCTCTTCCCTTTATATAGGCCTGAGACTAACACTAGTATTTGCTCCTAATGACAATGGTTACCGCCTCCCCTTCCATCTTCTCCTTTTCTTCACCATTTGTCTGCTATGTGAATACACAGCACATGAGTAAACTTTAATTTTTTAACATTGTAGACTCGCGGAGATCATCAAAGGGATTCAATGTAGTTTTATTCACTTGCACAGTAGTAGCAGCGTGCTTTCATGATAAGATTAGATTCATAGGCGTTCTGAGGATTTCACAGGTTTTAAGACAATCAGTATAACTCTCAAATGTAAAGTACTGCTTAATAGCACTACGTTTATACCCTTAATCTTTTTTATCATTGAGCCGTGGATATCTAAGGCATACATCTTAGCTCGTAGTCCGACAAAGCGCTGGATGATTTTACCATTAGCCTCATCTTTAGATTTCCCAAGCACTTTGTTTAGAGCTGAATAGCATATATAGTTGACAGGGTAATCAGCTGTATCCAGATGCTCAAGTAAACGTAACTTGTCCTGGTACACATCTTCAGTCATCACACGATGAATGAACGAATCAGTGTCCATATACATAAGCTTCAGGTTTTCAGCTCCATAATAAGGCAACAACACGTCGTAATGATAGTTATACATTAATGTCTTGGAGATATCCAACACACTCATACCGATGTATATAGGCTTGTTGAACACGATCTGACGAGAGGCCATATGCACAGCAGCTAGATTGACGGCATATATTGTTCGATCGATAAACGTAGGCTTGACGATCAGCTTCTCTAGAGTCTTCTAATTTATCACCAGTCGTATATCCATACGATCAGGCAGATTCTCCATAGTTTTTCCAAACATGACGTTGTTAAAGAGCTTGTAGAGGTCCTTCTCGAAATCATTTGCAGCTTGTTGTCGTAGCCTGTTGTTAACTTCCACATAAGGTTTTAACCACTGTGACTGTTGGAATTGCAGCACACGATGGATTTTTTTAGTCGTAACCCATGATTAAGAGCTTGCTTCAAAGCCATGTAATGCACTACATACTTCTTTCGAGGTCCAAGACGAGGTATCAGTTTCTTTGTATATGATTTCAATGGTTTCGTACACTCAGGCAGGAAAGGTAGATCGTTAAGTTCTATAGGATGCTCGATGTCTATGACGTCACACCCAGAGACAGGATGTCTGGCAGTATCAAACACTTTTAAACTCGTCTCGCAACTACCTGTATGTGCTGTCACACCAACAAGAGAAGTATTCCCACACGCTCATTCAGTCAAATGTTCCATTCAAAGCCTACCACAACCACCACCACCACCACCACCACCGCCAACACCGCTACCACCACCCATTATACCAAAGCTAGCACAATCTCTATTATCACAATACTTAAAAGTAAAGGCTTAAAAGGTAACGTAGAAGATTTTCTCCCTGGTTTAGTTAAATGTATGTATATACTACATTATTTCACGTTTTCATTCCCTTTTCAATTCTTCCTTTCCATCTTCCCACAGAAATACCACTACATTTCACTACAATCACGAGAAAAGCAATTTTTCCAGAGTTACAGAGATTCTAAGCTTCTAGAATCGAACCCGCTAATACTTTTAATAAACGTATTTTAGTAATTTAGCTCCCCCGCATCAGCATCAAGCATTTAATCTTTACTCGAACCTGATAGGATTCATAGGCTTGAAGATATATGAAATCACCCCTTAGGGATTCGATCTAAGTACTTTAAAGTACTTTTTATAATGATGATGATATTTAGGGACTAGGTACTCTGTTTACGGGTTACTTGACGTGTCTATTTAAGTTAGATTACGGGTTATTAAATTTATAAGTAAATTTCATTAAATCGGTATTCGAACCCAGAACACCAGGAACAAAATAATTTATAATATTAGCTTGACATGTTAAACAAAGCTGCATGCAGTTACATCAGCGATCTAAGTGATATATTCTAGTGTACAGAGGAAAATTAAGGAACTCATTAAAAGATGGGGAATCGAACCAAGCACAACTGATTGACAATTATATACAGCATTAATTACCTATTATAAGAGCTATCAATCATGCTTTGGTTCATCCCTCTACCTCTCTTAGTTTCCGAGATAATGAAAATTTAAAATTAAGGATCGGACCCAGGACATCAGGTATCTAATTACACATCCACAAGATACTACCTATTTATATAAATGTAATAAAGTTTATTTGACGTCTTTATCTTAAGCAGTTTAGGAGTTATTAAATTTATAATTAAATTACATTTTATCGGTATTCGAACACCAGAACACCAGAAACAAAATTATTTATAAAATTAGTTTGCTATGTTAAAAAGAGTTGTATACAGTTACGCAATCAATCTAAGTGATATATTCTAGTGTACAGAGAAAAATTAAGGAAATCATTAAAAAATCGGGATTCCAACTAGGGACAACTGATTGAAAATTATATACAGTATTAATTACGCATTATAACAGCTATCAATAATGCTTTGGTTCACCCTCTACCTCTCTTAGTTTCCGACATAATGGCGATTTAAACATTAAGGATCGAACCCAGGACACCAGGTACCCAAATATAAATTCAAAAGAAACTACCTAATGATATAAATGTAATAACGTTTATTTGGCGTCTTTATCGTAATTAGTTCCTGAGTTATTAGAATATAAACTTTTAATCACTCCTACGATACTAGCTGAGTTACCTGTGAAATACGAAACTATGCTATACCCAACCCCTGGAATCTATCCTCCTGTGATACTAGCTTAATTACTCTAAACACCTATGACACTTGAATTATGCTAAATACCTACGATACTAGCTGAGTTACCTGTGAAATACGAAACTATGCTATACCCAACCCCTGGAATCTATCCTCCTGTGATACTAGATGAATTAGCCTAACTACCTACGATACTAACTGAATTACCTGTGAAATCATACACTGCTATGATGCAGTCCGCCTCTTGTAATACCAGCTGAATTAGCTTAAATGCCCTCCGATACTGGCTGAATTGCCTGTGAAAAATATGCATCTATGATACGTTCTGCCCCTGGAAACTAGCCTCTTGTGATACTAGCTGAGTGACTCTAAACACCTATGTTACTTGCATTATCCTAAATACCTACGATACTCTCTGAATTACCTGTAACATCATACGGAACTATGCTATATCCGCTTCCCAGGATCTGTCCTACCCTGTCATACTAACTGAATTACTTACCTACTAGTGTGAGTGGGTTAGCTTTTCCCTTTGCTGGTCACATTTTTCCCTTTGCTGGTCACGTTTTTCCCTTTGCTGATCACCTTTTTTCCCTTTGCTGGTCACCTTTTTTCCCTTTGCTGGTCACGTTTTCCCTTTGCTGGTCACCTTTTTCCCTTTGCTGGTCACATTTTTCCCTGAGCAGCCACCTTTTCCCTGAATGGGTTACGTGATGGGCATGTCTAGAACTTTGACATGAAACAGTTTGCCACTAAGTTCACGTCTAAAGTCGCTTTCAAAGTCTAGCCCCTCCCCTCCTATTCCCTATCTCTCCTGTATATAAATCCATATTCCTACTGCTTCACTCTCTGTCTAGCCTACCGACTCTCCTCGTTTCCCTATACCTCTCATATAAACCATCCTCTACTCCTCTACCTCTGTCTAGCCTAACACCGCTCCTCGTATCCCCTACCTCTCATAAAGCGCATTCCCTCCTGCCCTTCTCTTGCTGAGTATCACTCCTTGGTTTGGTATCTAACCTAACTTTAACACCTGTCTATCCTAGCATAGGATTTCTTTCCGTTTTCTCATCTCTCCTTATAAACACATACTCAATTCTCCTAAGCTAATAGCTCTCCGCGTTTTCCTATACCTCTCATATAAGCCATACTCTACTCCTCGACTTCTGTCTAGCCTAAAACCTCGCCTCGTTTTTCCTATATTTCTCATATAAACCATACTCTACTCCTAACCCTCTGTCTAGCCTAACACCTCTCCTCCTGTTCCCTACCTCTCTCATATAACCCATACTCTACTCAACCTCTGTCTAGCCTAGCACCTCTCCTCCTGCTCCTATACCTCTCATACATATAAACGCATACTCTACTCTCAACCTCTGTCTAGCCTAACACCACTCCCCGTATCCCATACCTCTCATAAAGCGCATTCCTCCTGCCCCCCCTCTAGCTATGTATCACTCCTTGGTTTCCTATCTAACCTAACTTTAACACCTGTCTATCCTAGCATAGTATCTCTCTCCGTTTTCTCGTCTCTCCTTATAAACACATACTCAATTCTCCTAACCTAACACCCCTCCTCCTGTTCCCAACCTCTCTCATATAAAGGACATACTCTACCCTTCAACTCTGTCTAGCCTAACAGTCCACCTCGTTTTCCTATACCATTCATATAAACCATACTCTACTTCTTGACCTCTATCTAGCCTAACACCCCTGCTCCTGTTCCCTACCTCTCTCATATACAAGACATGCTCTACCCTTCAACTCTGTCTAGCCTAACACCCCTCCTCGTTTTCCTATACCTTTCATATAAACCATACTCTACTTCTTGACCTCTGCCTAGCCTAACACCCCTGCTCCTGTTCCCTACCTCTCTCATATACAAGACATGCTCTGCCCTTCAACTCTGTCTAGCAAACACCCCTCCTCGTTTTCCTATACCTTTCATATAAACCATACTCTACTTCTTGACCTCTGCCTAGCCTAACACCCCTGCTCCTGTTCCCTACCTCTCTCATATACAAGACATGCTCTGCCCTTCAACTCTGTCTAGCCTAACACCCCTCCTCGTTTTCCTATACCTTTCATATAAACCCTACTCTACTTCTTGACCTCTGTCTAGCCTAACACCCCTGCTCCTGTTCCCTACCCCTCTCATATACAAGACATGCTCTACCCTTCAACTCTGTCTAGCCTAACACCCCTCCTCGTTTTCCTATACCTTTCATATAAACCATACTCTACTCCTCAGCTTCCGTCTAGTCTAGCACCTCTCCACGTATTCCCTATCTGTCTCATATAAACCGCATTCCCCCTCCTTCTACCACTGTCTAGCCTAGCATCAACCCTCGTATTCCCTATTTCGCCCATATAAACGCATTTTCCTCCTTGAACCGTCGCATCTACCCTCGTTTTCCCTATCCTTTCCCATATAAACGCAAAAAACTGCGCCAGCTCTCTCTATATTTACCTACTCATGTTGAAAATAATTTCACTGAAAATGACTGTGCGATTCAATAAAACAACAAAACATATGACATTTCACTTTTTTAACACATTTTTTGTTTCAAGAACCGCGTTATAAACGTGATCTCAGTTTCAGGAAATCAATATGTTATTTATATTTTACAAATTCGAGCACTCTAAAAAAATAGTTTATGCCACAGTGTTGAAAGTGGTTTCATTTTGCACGTGGGATTGTGAACATTCCTGCTCGCAAAATAAAACCCTATTTTTACCGCTTGTATCATAATCTGCTATTGTATTAACATGGTAACTATAAGCGACAAACAGTAAAGCTATTGCTCAAAGTTATATATTCATATGTGAATAATCTAGAACTGTGCACGTAAAACAGGACGCCATGTATACGCGAAAAGGTAAACAGATACACGCCTCTCCACCTTGCTATACATCCTCACCTGTAAGAACCAGTAGAATGCTTCACAAAGCTTCGGGGACGACATAAATGCACGCAAGTGTACGAGAGAGGATTGATAAGTCCATGACTTTGACGAGAGATAGCGTTCTAATCCAGGTTTCTTGTTTGCACCCAAGTCTTACGTCTATTCTGGGTATAATCGCAGAAATTCGTAATTTGTTTCTTAGAACATTGTTGAGAGCGTCTAAAATAAGCAGATGTGTGTTGCTTCGTAAAAAATGGAGAAAAGTGAATTTCATGTTCTGATAAAGCACTACTTTTTGCGTAGTAAGACGGTGAAGGATACGGAAGAAAATCTGAAGAAGCATTATGGGCACTCAGCTTCATCACATGCATGGTTCACAAGTGATTCACAAAATTTCGATTTGGCCGTTCGAGCACAAGAAATGCAGTGCGCACAAGACGACCGGTTGAGGTCATAACAGGCGAATGGTGAACAAAGTTCATGGTATTGTGTTGAAAGACCACCGAGTAAAAATCCCTGAGATAGCCAACACCGTTAACATCTCAAGTGAACGGGCGTATAACATTCTGCACGAAGTTTTGGATATGAGAAAGCTGTCAGCAAGATGGGTGCCGCGACTACTCACATTTGAGAACAAGCCGAATCGTGTGACCATTTTACAGGGATGTTTGAACATGTTCCAACGTAACCCAAATGACTTTTTGCGGCGTTATATCACGGTTGATGAAACTTGGATGCATTACTATCAACCTGAAACCAAACAACAATCAAAGCAGTGGATTTCCTTCGGCGAACCTGCTCCAAGAAAGCGAAAACCATTCCGTCGGCAGGAAAAATCATTACAGCTGTCTTTTGGGATTCACAAGGGGTGATAGACATCCACTACCTGGAAAAGGGTAAAACGATCAAAGGTTCATATTATGCCGCAATATTGGCTCAGTTTTACAAGGAATTGTTAAAGAAACGACTCCATTTGGTGAAGAAAAGGGTTCTCTTTCACCAGAATAAAGCACCCGCACACAAGTCAGCTATTGCCAGCGCAAAATTTGTGGAATTGGGCTACAAACTGCTACCTCACCCACCATATTCTCCAGATTTGCCTCCGAGCGACTTCTTCCTCTTTGCAAACCTGAAAAATTGGCTCCCTGGGAAGAAATTCACGTCCAGTGAATACATCGTGGTAGAAACAACCTCATATTTTGCAGACTTCGAAAAATCATATTTTTTGGAAGGGTTAAAAGAATTGGAAAAACGTTGGAACACGTGTATTGAATTGAAAGGAGACTTGTTGAGAAATAAAATTGCTTTTTTGGAAAAAATTGTTATTTTCTTTAAAACGTCACTGACTTATCAATCCGCTCTCGTACTATAACCTTTCCGGTGAGCTACATACCTATGTGTGTGTGTGTGTGTGTGTGTGTGTGTGTGTGTTTGCGAAATGGCTAAATAATTAGAAGAGCCTAGACAGACAACAAACTCCGCATTAAAATCTACTATACCAAGTTATGCAACAAATGGCCAAGGCTAGGCAAGTTCAGAAAGCCAGATCATCAGGATTGTAGATGAGGTTTTGATAGTTTTCCTTGAAAGCGAGCAGCTCTCCGCCCAAACTACTTTTGCTTAATAAACTCTCTAGATTACCTTGGCTACTACGCAAATTTTTAACTACAAAGCTTAATATTAATTCGTTTAATATGATTTTTATATTACTCTCTCTTGATTTTCATTTCCTTCCTGTTTAGCATAGTCAAGCGTTATTTATTCGAGCACACGAATTCCAGGACTAGACCAGCAGGTTCTTGTTGTTGTTATTGTTATTATTATTATTGCTGTTAAATGTATAACCTATCTCTAGTGATATTAATTATAGAAACGAGCATTAAAGCTCTGTGTAAAGGTAATAAGAGCACAGAAAATAACCTGATATGCTATATTCATATGACCTTCTCTAATCGTTTATTTTCATCTCTCTTCCAAAATAGTCTTATAACACCTTCTTATTTTCTCCACCATACCTTGTAGATAAAAAAGGAATTGTATTCGACCCAAAATTTCAATACTGAGATTCCACCGGAAATACATTTTGAAGTCCCTTAATTAAAAAAATTTAGAAAAAGGTCTGTATGTGAGTGTGTGATTGTGAACAGCATAACTCAAAAATGAAATCTCGAATAAATACCAAACTTGGTGTTTAGCTTCAGTACCTTCCAAAGATGCCTCACGAAGGCTTTAAAAAAATCCCCCAACCCAAACTACCCTTTAATGGAACTTTTCAAAATGTTTGATTTTATGAAAAATGGCTCTAACAATTTTGATTAAAATACCATATATTAAAGATATTTAGATGACAAATAAAATGTGTATCTTGAATTTTCTGGAAATAGCCTGTGAAGTGCTCTTCATTCGGAAGGAATTTTGTAGAATCTTGTATAACTGGTAAACGTTAAGCAATGGACGAAAACGTACAACACAAAAAATGTATATCTCTTTAAAACACACAATTTATTTAGTATAACTATTTTGTGGCATAAGCTATTTCCGAGGTATCTGTTATTTGTCATTCTTTAAGTCATGTCGATTTTCAGTTGTTTCTCACAATTGCATGGAAACAGTATGGAATTTTAAGACGTCCAGTTCTTAAATATTTGACTATCACTGTTCTCTTTGTATTCTAATGAAATGTGTAATGTAGCTATTTCCGCAAAAGTTTATCTCAATTAAAATGAGACAGATAGAAAAATAAATTTTCGTAAATATAATTTGCATAGCACTAATAAATGAAGAGGGTAGAAAAGTCATATGAATGTAACCCATGATAATTTTTCTATCTACTTTATGTTAATCGAAATAAACGCGTGCAGAAATGATTTAATTATAAATTTCATTCTAGGTGCAACAGTTTACATATTTCGCTATAGGTACATACAAGAGGCATAAATGATAGTTAAATCTTTACAAAGCGGTTGCTATAATACACTTAATACTTGTATGACTAAAAGAGTAACAAATGATTGGTGATTTAGCACTTCAAGCACTTCAAACAATGTCTCATACTGTATTGGGAAATTCATACTTAACGAAATGGTAATTAGGTAAATCTCAGAGATGGTTAATTAGTTAAATTATATATATATATATATATATATATCTATATATACTGTGTGTATTAATAAGTTCCTACGTTTTCGTGTAGTACGATTTTGTCTATTTCTTATAGTTTACAGGTTTAATAGTTACACAATATTACGTAGCACTTATTTAGAATAATGAGGACTTCATAGGCTCTTGGCACAATATTGTGGCGTTCCAGGACTGGGAACAAATCCCAGGATCAGAATGAGGCGGCATTCTGGGAGGTATTAAAACGAGGGTACTTGGTAAATCTAGATTAACAGAACGCTGACGCCTCACAGCATAGAATATTTAAGCTGAGCTAAGATCACGAGAGGCAGACCATCATGACACCTGACATAAAACATCTCCACGCCAATCGCGGTCACAACGAGTATTTTATATGTTGTAAATAAGGAGTAACTTCGCCGCCAGCCAAGTATCTAAGCCTTGAGATACGGACTAGTCCGTAGGGCTTTAGAATAGAATATACGGCACAAGACGTGGGCAGTTAGTTTACCTGGATTTCTTATTGTCACCGGAACCCACACTCTATCCCGAGGCGATTGCTCTATCCTGTGTTACAACCTCAGTGTAGTGCCCATTTCCTGGCTCGTTACAATTTTCAAGATATTCATTTTACTGGTCATGCAGATATCTTATACATATATAGTATTTCGAGCCTCTAGGGAGTGAAAAATCAAACTACTTAAAAGTTGTATAAATAGACGTATCATATCCTGATACGCCTACATATACCAAAAAAAAGGGAGTTTCCGACAAGTCATAGAATTAGAATTTCGATCTTCCAGGAGCGAAAAATCATGTTTTTATGACTTTGAAAATTTTTCTTTCACACTGGTGGTGCGAAATATCAATCATCAAAGGCAAAAATTAACCTAACAGTGGTTAACAATAAAGACTGAAAATTCAAAGCACTTCAAATTACAAGTCCCCTTTGAGATATACTTTTAATATATGAGATGGCCTTGAAGGTTTATCGGGATACTTGAATTGGATGGAGAAGATGCACGTGTGGGTATTTCGCCAAGGTAACTCAAGCGGTAAGAGCATCGACACGGAGAACCTAAGATTCGAGTTCGAGTATTGGACGTGGCATCAAGTCTAATTCAACGTTCCAAGATGGTAGATTTATTAAACTAAATAGTAACGACAAAATTTCTATGTAAAGGGTAGACGAGCGAGGGTTTTCTAAAATATTCTTCTACCTATTCTTGGAAAATGTATGAATTGAAATACACGGTTTGGAAATTTATCCGACTTTTCGTTTTGAGTTTTGCTTTGCACAGATATTTGCACAGTTCATTGAGATCATTTCTATGAACCTTGACCCAATGAACATGAAGTAGATAGAAAAATAAGCTTTCATAAGTATAATTTGTAGAACTAATACACAATTTAATAATAGGAAATAGAGAAAGTTATGTGAACGTACCCAATCAGATTCCCCCCCCCCCTTGCTTTTGACATTAAATGAGCTTATGTTTTGTCATTTTCTATCCTGGATATGCTTCCGTTCCTTTCCTTTTAAATTCCATTAAACTATACAGCCACAGAAGGCATTTGGCTTCGTTTCGATTCGTTTTGGTTCCCCCAAATAGAGCACCTAATTGGTCTTTCCAAATGTCTGTTTCTTTTAGGTTGGCGCTGCGGTTCCGGTTTAGTTCTACTGTCATTGATGTTACCTTGATTAATTTTCCATTAATTATAACAATGATAATAATATGTTCGTCAGATACTACGTCACCCTATAAAGTGGCTTTCCCTCAATAACCAGATTATCTAGTTATACTTGTAGGAAACAATTTTCTTATTGTAGTAAATATGCTATTATTATAATCATAACAAGCATTTCATTTCAGGTAATCTGAATATTACATTCTGAGTATCATCATTTCTTAGTATTATTTATTTACATCTAGCCGCTATTTTCCTTGAAATAAAATTAATCACCTTAGCTTCACACCAATTTTGTCTTTGTCGTTTCTCTTTTGCACATAAGGGCTATATTTATAAAGATCCTTCCATTTTATTTTAGCAACAACATCAATGAAATTATAGAATTTCTTTTATAATAAGTTGAAACTAAAAGCTTTGTTTTATTTTTTCACTTCCCAAAATAGAATAAGAATGACTTTTTATTTCTATTTTTACTTCTATAACACTTCAGGGAAAACATTTTATAAGGTCTCCAAAAACGAAACAAAAACTAAAAAAGCTTCAGAGAAAGATCCCTGTGTATTTCTGTGTTTGGGGGTTGTGGCTGGAACAGCATAACTCAGAAAACGAAACATCGCATGAATACCAATCCTGGTAGCTAAGTTCAGTATACTTCATGGCTCTAAAACGAGATTTGGGACAGCGGCTGAACTCTATGGCAATGGTACCGAGCTATCATTTAGTGGGCAAATATATGCCACGGTCTTTCAGGCAGAGATATTGCTATTTTAGCTAGTATATACTTGAAAGAGTGAAAGAAGACACTATAGAAATAGACATATTCTTATACTATCAGATAATCAAGCAGGTCTGAAGGCCCCCGATAACCACTTGTTAGCCTTAGAATGCTGCAGGTTCCTCATGGCACCAGCCACTCAGAATTCAGTTCAGCTGAGGTGGGTGCCGGGGTATGTGGGAATGCCGGGCAATGAAAGAACAGATGAAGCTACTAAGAAGGGAACTGAGCAATCCTTAACTGGACCGAACCACTACTGGAGCTGTTATCAGGACCAGTTAAGCTGCTATCAGGGAATGGTTGCTCAGAGAACAGAGGAATACTGGAACTCATCTGTAGGCTTCAGTTGCTCCAAAGCTCTCATGTGGAGATTGGATAAAAACAGGTCGCGAAAACTTAAAATTAAACTGGGAAAAGCTCTCATGGACAACAGGCTTTTTTAAAAGATGCTATCCCCTTGGAGAGCACCTGCACACAATGAGACAGCAAGTGAATCCTGCCTGTGAACAGACAGAGGAAAGAGATATCTATCTATTGTCTATCTCACCAATGATCCCTGATTTTTGGGAATCAATTTCCAAAATTGCTGGTTCTTACAGCCACCTCTTTCCAGAGTCTGATTCATTATGGACGTCAGACTTCTGGATCGATGATGATAAGACTGGGGATGCGCAGTAAATCTTCAGGACAGTGTTGCCCCCTCCCTATTATACTCATACTCATAGTTAACATCTTTCAAGGTTGCGATACGAAGATTTTCAAGAAGATCCCCCCTCCCCAACTGCCTTTTAAATGAAAAGTTCAATATTACATTTCATTTCCATGTAAATATCATAAACTGATGACTTTTTAATCAAAATTGTAATAGATTTTTGAGAAAATATAAAATATTCAACAAATTTCTTCCACATATCTTCCGGCTACATTCAGACTTTTGTAATGGCGTTCAACGAGCTTGGAAATGCTTGTCATACAATCCTGCCGCCTGTAACCTCAGCGAACCTATGACACTGAACTGCAAATCTTTGTCATAATCATAGCATTGCGATGAAAGTCATTTGTTGTGTTACTGAAGAGATGGTAATCGCTAGGCGCCAAATCAGGGCTGTATGGAGGGTGATCAAACATGTCCTTTTTTCGGTTCGACTACAGTACGCACTCAGTACACTTGCGAGCGCTGACGTATAGAAAAACACTCCAGAGAGCTCAACATGCTTCGATGTTAGTTTTGAATGGTCGTTCGTAACTTTACTAGTATCTCATGGTGATGTTTAGCAGTGATAGTGACTCTCCTTTCCAAAAATTTCACAAGTAAACCTCCTCTGTCTCAGAAGACACTTGCAGTAAGTTTTCTAGCGGAAAATGTTTCCGACTTTGGTGATTCAGTATGATCTCGTGACATTGATTTCTGTGTCTGCGTTCAAGTCTCATCTTCTGTCACAATTTGGTTCAGAAACGCGTTTCGTAGTGTTCAAGACAGCATAATGCTGCCTCTTTGCGATGAGCTTTGTGTCGTTCAGAAAGAAGTTTAAGTACAAATTGGGAACAAAAACCACTTTGTAAAGTAAGCACGGAAAATCTTGACAAACTGATCAGAAAAGTCCAAAATCGACGGTATTTGCTAACTTTTTGACAACCATTTGAATAGTTCTTGATTCACGGTCTGCACAGGCCGAAATTTTATGTCCACCCGATCACAACCTACCCGAGGAAAGGTTATACTGTACCACCCGACCCGGTCCGGCCCGATTTCTAGTTTGTTTTAAATAACATTATTTTGCAGTAATTTATTATTATAGTTATTAATACTATTATTATTATTATTCTGCGAGGCGCTGCTGCCTGCGGTGGGAAGTGATTCCGGTTCGATTTCCTGTACTGACAGCACGTTGTGGATGCTTTTTGCCGCAAAAAATCTTATCACGGGATTCTCAATTGCAGCACACATTTTGAATAATTGCAGCTCAGCAACTAATAACTGTGCGAATCTCACACTACCACTACTCGAAGCTTACTCAGTCAAGCTATACAATTGTGTAAACATAGCGTTGCTATAGTAATTATTGTGCCCACTATATGAAAACGGAAGTGACTTTATGAATAGCCCTGTAATAACTGTGTGTGTGTTACTTTATAACCATACATTTGCATTTAAAATGAGCGTGATTTCAATTATAAGATAATGCCTTTTCCACAAAAGCGTGTAAACTCAGATAAAAAATAAATATTAATTCCAGAGCCAGTAATAATCAGCTGCGTTCATATTACGTGTCTCTCCACTGCACGCTTATTAGAACTTAATGTTAAAAACGAACATTTGTTTGTAAACAAAGTAGTTTTGCTTATAGCACTTGAAGATGGATTACCGTGTTTAGGAGCTAGGAGTAGTCAGACGGAGGGCCTCCAGTCACTGGAGAACAGCACCGCACATAGGCCATAGTGGGTCCTTTATGCTTCCAGCATAACTCTGGGAGGAACAAATGAAGGAGAGACCCGAAGGGCAACCAGATCCGAACGACGATGTGCGCTAGCAAGGATGGGATCCCTTAGGATTCCAACATAATATCAATTCCGGCGTCGGCTAGACCTGCCTTAGCCGCCCGCAATCTGGCGGTCCTGGGAATAAGCGAGACATTCCAAGGAAGGAAGGGGCCTCCAGAGTCCCGCCAAGCACCAGTGAGAAACCTTTCCAAAGCACAAATTCCACCGTCCTGCCGCAACACACCCACCGCTGTCAGCTGGTTCTACAATCCTGAAACGGATGAGAAATTAACGAAAGGAAATATGGATAGGAAATTCGTGGTAGAAGGGGAACTACCCCCAGCAATCGCCTACCTGTCGTCCTCCGTGGTGTAGTAGTTACCATGCTAGCCTCTAGTTCCCGAGGTTGCCGTTTCAAACCCGGCAAGGATGATGCATTTTTTCGGGCGTAAAAATCCTTAGCATGGTATCCTTCGGAAGGGAAATAAAGCTAGTGGTCCCATGTCGTAGATTTACGGCGCGTAAAAGATCTCAATTTTCTTAATCACCTACCTATCCGGGGCTACCACGAAAAAACCCATGGTCGGTGTGACCAAACCGGTGAGAATCGAACCTGGGTCCTCCTAAATGCGAGCCTCATGTGTTACTTGAGATTCATCTCGCTCGATCTATTACCGTGTTTATTAGAAGGCGGATGAATACGAAAAAAGAAAAGAAAGTGCGAGTGTTGCAATCACACACTCCCTGTACCCATTATAATTTACATTTGGATATTGAAACACATGTTAGAACGTGAAGAAAATATGTGATACGATTCAAATTTGAAACTATAACAAAACTACATGGAATTTCCAAATGGAGAGCCACGCAAAAATATGTTAATTTTAGGGGAACGGCTCCATGTATGGAGTTAAAATTTCATATTTAAAAGTTAGAAGAAAATACTAAACACATTTCAAATTTGGATCAAATAGGTACAAATTTACGCACAGTCAGGACAATTTTTAAAAATATTAATAGTAATGTTTTCATTAATACTACAGCATTATGTTTGCTATAAAATGAATCCATATAGAATTTAATGCGTAAACTTAACAGTATTGTGTCCGTGGTATATTTTCATGGTATCAGATATGTACCTAGTGATACAAAACGTTGTACGTTTTATTTCATACTGATTTTAATACTAACTATAGGGTGTCCATGAAGTCTGGAATCATAGGAGAATGACTATTTTTCTCTTTGTTTGTTCACAGGTTCGTAATGTCACTGTCGAAAGAGCACCGAGTGGATACAATTCTTCTTTGTGGACACAAAGGAACGTACAAGCAGGGTTTAACAGGTGCTGACAAATTGTGGCGGCATGGCAGAGCAACATCAAATCTCTGCCTCAGGTGTTCTGCGGTGGAGACTTTGAGTCACAAGTTGGTGGATTGTGCCGTCGTACGCCCAATATGGGACTGGGTATATGGACGCATAGGAGTGATTTGTAGTGGCGTGCAAGTGTTTCCACTGGGGGTCTATCTGAACCTCGAATTCCAGCACGGTGACCAGAAACTGGCAGATGCCATTACTTGGATAATCTTTGCCACCTATTTTTGGGTACTGAAAGTTGGGGACGCAGTGAATCTACAGGCTTTCCAGATATTTATCCAGAAGGAACGCTGGGAGTTGGACAAAAGGACCACTTTGGCCTTGGATCTCCCGCATTTAAGGAAACTTTAAGTGTCCTCTGCAGGAGGGCATATGATAAGAGTAGGGAAAAGAAGAAGAGAGAAAAAATAAGAGAGCTATACTTCTTGTGTAATAGTTTTCATATTATCCTAAAACCTATCCATAAAAAGTAAAATTAGAAAAAAAGACATATTTGTTTCTTGGTGTTCTTAACGTTATTTACTAAATAAAAAAAGAAACAACTGAATTTGAAAAAAAAAACAATTTAATTAACATTAAACAGTGTACTGTAACACTTTTCTGTGGTTAACAATGATTGAAGATAACGGGAAAAAAATTAGAAATTCCGGGCTCGTAAACTTTTCAGTCTTAAGAAAACGTAATTTCCATTAACATTGAGTAATTAAATATTTTATTTACAGTATATAAAGGGTTCAATCATACAGCTTCTCCTCTATGGTAATAGGTTTCGGGAATTTCCTTTGATTCTATTATATTCCTCATAACATCGCAAGATTTCTTTGGATCTGTCATGTATAATCCAAAATGGGCTCTGTAAAAAAAAAACAAAATCAAAACAGGAGGCAGCTAGAGAAGTCAATAACGCAAGGTGCACTTGCGAAATTAATAAGTTGCAAAAGAAATTTCGTGAAACAGAATCGATACCGGCGTTCCAGCAGACCATTAGTAGATAAACATACCAGGACTGCGATACTTGCATTTCACGATAGTACAAAAACCTCAATCCGGCGCACGAGCTTACAAATCGGTGTTCCCCGGAGCACGGTGCATAAAATTTTTAAAGGTTCAAAATTTCATCCTTACAAATTGAAGATCATGCATCATCTAAACTGAGAACGACCCTGACCGAAGAGTTGAGATGTGTGGATGGTTCCTGTGCCAAATTACAGTATATCCATATTTTCTAGAAACAGTTATTTTCTCAGACGCGGCAAAGTTTTACGTATGTGGTGAGGTAAACAAAAATTTTTTAGATATACTGGTACATCGACAGTAAACGGCAAGGCTCTCCAAACGTGATGGTATAGTGTGGTTTATGAGGCAATAAGATTGTTGGTCCATTCTTCTCGATATCAACAGTCACTGGCGAAAATTATCTCAGGATGTTGAGCGATGAAATGGTACCAGAACTTCATGTTATAGGCTGTCAGAGTGGTTTGTGCAAGATGGGGCCCCACCTCGTTATGCAGGCTTCGTTCGGCACTGGTTGGATGAAATGCTTCCCGGACACTGGATTGGTTTAAGGGGTCCTGTGGAATGGGCCCTTATGGATTTTGCCATCTGGGGGGATTGTGAAAGCTGAGGTGTATGCAGAAAAACTTCGGGATTTGGAACTTCTCCGAAAGAATTGTTGCTGCAGGTGCTGCTCTTAACCCGTATGCTGAGGACAATTCAAACAAATTGTGCAAAACGTATGGAGAAGTGTGTTGTAAAAAGGTGGCAGACATGTGGAGCACATTCCTTAGTGTGAATATGTATGTATGTATGTATGTATGTATGTATGTATGTATGTATGTATGTATGTATGTATGTATGTATGTATGTATGTATGTATGTATGTATGTATGTATTATATGTATGTATGTATGTTATGTCCTATGATTCTGGAATTTATGGACTTCCTGTATATGACTGACAGCTTTATAAGATACTAGAATTTTACGAATGCAAGTAAGTGGTTAAAATTAAGGATAGGGGTAGTTTTTGAAAGTCCTAAGCAGCCTAAAATTTTCACTCGTACCTAAACTTAAATTCCTGAACTTTTATGCAGTTTTGTACATAAAGGGTTGAAAATATGAATAGGAGTAGATTTTTAAAGTAGAAAGGTAACCAATAAGTTTTGCAAGTCCAATAATTCAAGTGGATAACCGAGCGAGATAGCTCGGCAGTAACGTGTGAGGCTCGAATTCGGGAAGTCCTGAGTTTGATTCCCGTCGGCCGTCCACTCTGAGCTTGGCTTTTTCGTGGTTTTCTCTGAAAAGTAGGCGAATGCTGGGTGATGTAATTTCCTTTCAAACATTTCCCTTTCATTCCGTCTCCTTTTCATCTTCTAGGTTTCGTGGCGAATGGCGTTCCGAACAGATAGCGGGACGATTGCTCAAAGGATAGGACTACCCCCCGTGGACACTAGAGGGCTATTTAGTCGACAGGTCGTTCATCGCCTTCTCTAGGCAGCTCCAGCAGTGGGACAGGTCTTCGAGCATAGAACTGTTAGGGACTCCCGCGCGTCTCTGTGGCCTGTGTGCCTGCGAGTTGTAGCCTCGTGTGATTCCTTCACTTCATCCCTTCCTCCTGAGGGGTAATAGCCACAATATGTCTATGTAGGTCGCAGCGTGCGAGATGCCCCCCTCCATTCTATAACCTATACCAGTTCAAGTAGATAAGTTTGTGACCTAATTGGCCAAGCAGCATAATAGTTTAGCTAAGAAGTTGAAAATAAAGAGTAAAATACTTTATAAAATTGTTGAGGTACTACATGTTTGAGCTAACGGATGAATAGTTTTTGTAGGTTGCAAGGTAATCTACGATTTGTGTCAACTGATAATGTGTAATTCAATTCTATAATTTATTAAGCAGACGATTAAACAGTGCAGATTTCTACATAAGCAATTACAACATGGTAGTGGTAAGTTTTTAGAGTTGTTAAGATAGGATATAGTTTTCGTTGGCTCCTATCGCATAAATGTACAAATGTGTTTTTTTTCTAAATAGGACATATAATGTTGATTTGTGTGATAGGAATTGAAAATAATGGTACCGAAAGATTTATAAAGATATAGATTGGATTATCATTTTTGCCAGCTTCTAAAACCCAAGTGTAGTAAGTTTTTCCAAAATCATACCAAAAATACTCCTTGATAGGAACGTTCAAGAAATCAGAGGGTAATTTAGTGATATGAACACAATACTCAACTCTTCCCTTCAATAGCTCAATTTTGAAGAGATAAACAGTATCCTCTGATAGGTATCTGATGCAACGTGATTGAAATTGGGTGATATGAATATAAGCTACCCCCAAGAGTTTTAAGTTTTATAGCCTATGTCTGTCCGGAAGAATAGTGAGAGAATTACAAAATAGGTTGGATGGTTTCGAGATTATGCTATGCGTTCTCTCTCTCTCTCGCGCGCACACACACACACACACACACACACACACACAGACCTTTTTACTTTTTGCAACTCTTACCTAGCATGAGGGCGATGCTGAAAACATTTAGAATGCCATATTTCTAAAAAGAAATTAAATATGAGTATATTTGAAGCTATTTTCTAATGTTTTGCGAGTTGATTGCCCTCTAGTTTGTTTGATCTGCTCTAATAGTTTGTTAATTATCATCATTTAAAGATTTTGTGTTCACCAAAAAATGAATTTCACTAGAGAACATTTCTGGGCTATGATTTTTTACGATTTTAAATCGTCATTAACGCCTAAACAATGTGAAGATCGGCTTAGAAATGCATTTGGTGAAGAAGCCCCATTTAAGGCAACAATATATAATTGGCACAACGAATAGAAAAGAGATCGGTGTTTTCCTAGTGATGAATTTCGTGAAGGAGGCCCAAGAACTGCTGTTACTGATGAAAATATTGTTGCCGCTGTTCGAGCAATGCTTGAGAAAAATGAACGGACATCTTATTAATTTATTCGGGCGACATTGGCCACTGATATGAGTCAAATCCAAAACATTTTACATCAACAGTTAGACGTGAGAAAACTTTGTTGTCGATGGATTTCACATAAACTGACTCCGGATCAAAAACAACGCAATTCTCAGAAAATTTAAGGCGGCACTTCAACTTTGGTTTAGAATATCGTTACTGGTGGTGAATACTGGATTTATTGTTATGATCCTGACAAGAAAGTCAATCGTCTCAATGGATCTTTCGAACAGAACCTAAGCCTACAAAAGTCCGACGAATTCGCAGTGCTGGTTAGAAGATGGTTGCTACCTTTTTTTCTTTCTAAAACGGGCCATATTGCTACTATAGCATTGGAAGATAGACATACCGTTACTGACAATTGGTACACAAATGTCTGTTTACCGCAAAGTTTTTAAAAAGTTCATGAAAAGCTCCCAAAAGGAAGAATATAGTTATATCATGACAACGCATCGTCGCATATAGCAAAACTAACAACGGAGTATCTGGATGCCCTAAAGGTCAGCACCATGGACCCTCCATCATACAGTCCTGGCCTAGCACCTTGTGATTTCTTTTGTTTCCAAAAATTAACATAAAATGCGTGGAGTCACTTTTACATCATTCAGATGAAGCAGTGGAACACTATAAAAACTGGTTTCTGAAATGCCTCAGGAAGAGTGGCATCATTGTTATAAGGACTAATTTCATTGAATGCAAGAATCTATGATGTTGAAGGGGAATATTTTGAAAAACAATAAAATTATTTAATTTTTTTAAAACTAATCCTTGTTTGTAATTAATTGTTCTTTCACACAAGTCTTGTGTTGGACAGGGTTGGAAAGGTAGAATCAGATGACTGAAAAATTCAATGTCATAGCCGGGATTTGAACCACGAATCTCCCGTGCTCCTTCAATTCCATTAATTGACCTAATAGTGGTTGCAACTGTAAAGCCCGGGACTTAAAGTACTTACAGTGAATGAAAGTCGCCATTGGAGTATGACATCTCAATACAATTTGAGATCTCCTTGTGGTTTACCGGGAGAAATGCGAACCAGTTGGAGAATTTATAATGGCGTCGGTATGTTGCCATGGTAGCTCAGTGGTTACAGCAACCGGACGGAGACCGCGTGATCCGTGGTTCAAATCCCGGCTATGGCATTGAGTTTTTCAGCCATCTAATCCTTGTTTGATTTTCTCAAAGTGTTCAGTGTCCCCCTTATAGATATAGGATGTATTGCATTTCAACCAAAAATTCGATATCCAGGTTTCAGAAGAAATGCATGCTTTGAGGCCCCCAAATTCAAAAGTAGCATTTTTAGAAAAAAACTCAAAACAGAATGTCAGATAAATACCAAACTTGGTATTTGTGTTCAGTATCATCCATAGATGCGACACGAAAACTTTCCAGAAAATCCTCCAACACCAACTATTCCTTACATGAAAAAATATTCATATTTTTGAGCTTCTCAAAAATGGCCATATCAAGTTTTATTAAAACACCATACATTTAAGATATTTACACGTCAAATAAAATGTATACCTCAAATTTTTGGAAATAGCCTATAACGTCCTCTTCATCCTGAAGGAGTTCTGTGAAAACCATAAATAGGCAATGCACAATGTACTGCACAAAAAATGTAGATCTCTTTAAGACACACATTTTATTTAAAACAACATATATTTTGTTGCATAAGGCATTCACGAGATATCCGTTAGTATTGGTTTGAATTTTTCAATGCTTTAGTCATTTCTTTAAATTGCTGTCGCTATTCACTTGTCTCTCGCGATGCCATGGAAAGGGTATGTAATTTCAAGACCAATATATAACGACTAATTTGGAAGCATCTTCGCTGTTCCCTTTGTAAGTACCTATAATGAAATGTCCTGTGTAATAATAAACCGGTGCGTAGAGAAATACATCTGAATGTTGATTCAGATTTTGTTGTTTTATAGTATTAGTATAGATAGTACGTGTTCGTAATTCAGACATACATGTCATAGGAAAGAAGGAAATCAACACCACCTATATTATTCAGCAGGAGATCACATGCCTGAGTAAGATGTCTTTTGTTGATTTGGCCTCGAATTCCAGTTTCTGCACAAAAGGGTAATAACAACCAAACACAGTAAGAAAGAAAAATTAAACAAAATTTTACTTTCTGCGCGAGACGTACCGGAAAGTCAGGTTTTTTTCGATTAGAGAATGCAGCTAAGACCTTGAGATTGTGATCTGCAACAAGTTAAACTATGTGCATAACCGGAAGGACGTGAATGTGTTGTAAATTATTTGATGAAATAGGAAGGTTGTTTCTTAATTGTTTTTATTTTCGCGCTTGCTAGTCTCGGATAAATAGTCTCCTTCACATTACTTTTTCCTGTACTACTTACAGGATGTTTACTGCCTTGAACGTTTAAAATTCCAGTATATTTCCAGTATGAGCTTTGGCAAAATTCCAGTATTGCATCGAGTCATATTGAGTAAAAATGCGCAGTAGAATGCAGGATGTGTTGATCGGAGGAAGGCACCTCGCCACTACAAACAGCTTGATCGAATGTGGCTACACCCCCCGGGTGGCAGGGATGAGGTGAAGGAGCCATATGGGGTCTCAGGTCCGCAGGCAGACAGGTCCACAGAGACGCGCAGAAGTACCTAATACTTCCAGTTTGAACATCCACACCAGTAGAGGCAAAGAATCCCGAAAGAGGGCGATGAAGCGACCCTAACGGGCTGGACAACGCACGCTGACGTTCACGGAGAGAAATCGTTCAAATGCACAAGCAACTACGCCATCTGCCCGACATCGCCAGCAATCAGGACCTGAAGACACACCTGAAAGGGAAAGATGAAATGAGGGGATGGAGAAATCGTGGTAGAATACAGCACTCCAACATTCGCCTAGGTGACATGGGGAAAACCACGAAAAGCCGGATGGTCAGAATGGACTGTCACCGGGAATCGAATCTAGTACCTCCGGAATGCGGGCCACATTGCTGCCTGAGCCATCCCGCTCGATAAATGCAGCAGTGTTCAAATGTGTATTGTGACTAGTTAACATCTTCGCTGGTTTTATTTGTTTCCACAGCCATAATATAAACACAGGTGGCTTTTTAAATCTCGAATGACAATTTAATTAAACTTACTCGCTGTACTCTTTATGAAATTACTGTAAGATGGCCAAGAAGATTTTTTATATTGAATTCTCCCCATTACCTCTTAGAAGTAAGTTGATAAAATTCTTGTGCTATACATAATAATGGACCAAAATTCACTCATGTTCTCAGAAATGGGAATGAAATATCAGCAGATTTTGTATTTCTAACCTTAGCCTCGCCCACCCCTTCACATGCAACAATTTTCATAATTCTGGGAAAATTGCATAGCTTGTGAAAGTGCTTTGGGGTAAAATATTATCCAATTATTTGAGTTATTATTATATAACACAAACCATTGTGGAAAAACACATATCATACAATAAAAAAACTTATTCAAAAGATATCTATTTCATTAATAAGATCTTCCAAGAACCAATCATCTAAAATTTAATCGGAAATAAATCAATGTTATATGGATATTTCATCCAATTTTTCCGGTATGTAGTCACTAATTCCAGTACAACCTGTATGTCAAACATATTCAAGTATATTTCTAGTACATACAGTATTTCCAGTCTAATTAGACACCCTGTACTTACCTATAGTAAGTAGATTAAATTAAATTGAGTTTTATTTATGGACGCTCTTTAACTACTATGGTGCTTAGCGTCCCATTCTATTGCGCGTGAAAGACCGGTAATTTTGCTCAGAGGCCTCTTTATCAAGCTTGAGGTTCTTTTACGTGCCATAAATCTACGACACGGGACCACCGGCTTTACTTCCCTTCCGAAGAAAGCTATGCTAAGGATTTTTACGCTCGAAAAAAATCCATTGCCCTCCGCCGACCTTGGGAACTAGAGGCTAGCACAGTACCAGTAGTCCACGAAGGACGACTATATAGTAAGTCGAGGAAATGTTGCATTCCAACCAAAAATTCGATACCGAGATTCCAACGGAATTATATTTTGAGACTCCCTGCATCGAAAGAAAGGAAATTTTTACAAAACGATCCGTGTGTGTTGTGTGTGAGTATGTGTGTCTGTTACCGAGCGGGATGGCTCGGGCGGTAACGTCTGTGGCCGAAATTCGGGAGGTCGTAGACTCGATTCCCATGACCGACCTTCCTGACCCATGGGTTTTTTCGGGAGTTTACCCGGATTGCCAGGCGAATGCTGGGAAAGGGTCATTTACATCCTCCGAATTTCCTGTCCCACCATTTATCTCCATTCTCATATCACTTCACTTTTCATCTGTTTTCTTTCAGGGTTGCAAGTGTCGGCGGGAGGTCTCGGCGTGTACATAGCAGGGGCAAAGGATACTCTGTGGAAACCTGTGTCCCAAGGACTGCGAGCGTCTCCGGGTCGTGGGACCCCCAGGGTATGTGTAAGTCCATGAGGGGAGGGGTGGCGGTATGAGCCAGCACTCAGAGTTCAAATCTGTAAATGGTAGGGACCCTGCCCTCTGTCTGTCGTGCCTCCTGGTCCGGCCGCCCTCTGTCTCCTCTCACTTCATCAGGGGCTAGGCACAAAAGATCTGCGTAGAGCGAGGTGCTAAACCCCCTCCGCTTCTAGACCTATCCTTTCCTATCATATGAGTGTCTGTCGCGCGTGTGTGCCTTCTGTCTGTCTGTGAACAGGTTTACTCAAAATCGAAAAGTCGGATAAATATCAAACTTGGTTCTTAAGTTCAGAACTTCCAGGATGCGACACAAAATTTTCAAGAAAATTCCCTTACCCTAAGCCATCTTTTTATATGGAACATTGTTCGAAATGTTCGAACTTCTCAAAAATGGCTCTAACAATTTTGTTAGCAAAATGTTTTAAGATATTTACATGGCAAATAGAACCTATATTTTTAATTTTCTGGGAATAACTTCTGAAGTCCTCTTCATTCGGAAGGGATTTTGCATAGCGTTGTATAACTTGTAAACCTTGAGCGATAGACGAAAACGTACTACACAAAAAATGTAGATCTCTTTAAAGCACACAATTTATGTTAAATAATTATTTCTGTGGATTTAACCACTTACGAGACATTCCTTGTCATTGGTTTGAATTATCAAATACGTATTCTTTTCTCAAATGGGAAGTTGTTAATTTTTTTCTCGTGTTCATACAAATCGCATAGATTTTCAAAACCACCACATAGCAACACGCTCTTTAAAATTACATTCACATGACATTCTCTATCCTCTATCGCATACTAATGCCTATACACATAATTCTTAGAAAGTTTATTTTCCTATCTACTTCGTTTTAATCCAAATAAACTCTTCCAGAAATAGCTGCATTACACATTTCGTTTTAGATACAAAGGTAATAGCGATAGTCAAATGTTTTAGAACGAGACACTATACACTGGCTTTAAAATTCCATACTCATTCCATGGCATTGCGAAAAACAACTGAAAATCAATAGCATTTAAGAACGGTTAAGTATTGAACAATTCGAACCATTAATAACGGATATTTCGGAAATGGCTGATGCCACAAAAAAGGTTATTTGAAATAAATTGTGTCTTTTAAAGAGATCTACATTTTTAATACGTTTTCGTCTATCGCTTAAGGTTTACCAGTCATACAAGATTCCTTCTGAATGAAGAGGACTTCGCAGCCTATTTCCAGAAAGTTCAAGGTATACATTTTGTTTTTCACGCAAATATCTTATATTGTATTGTAATCAAAATGGTTGGGGTTATTTGTTAGAAAATAAACAGAGTAAAAGGTAGTATGGGGTGAGGGAATTTTCTTGAAAATCTTCGTAACGCATCTTTGGAAGGTACTGAATTGAAATACCAAATTTATCCGACTTTTCGTTTTTGATTTAGGCTGTTCACAGACAGACAGATTGAGACACACACGCGCACCATTTTCTAAACATGCTTTTTTTACTTAGGGCCCTCAAAACATGTATTTCCAGTGAAATCTCGGTATCGAAGTTTTGGGTAGAATACAATAATTATTTCCCCTACTTGCTATACGTAGTATAGAAAGTAAAAATTTCGATCGCTTTACCTTTTGTATGGCAGATCAAAAGGTATAAATGTGAATTGCTTATCTGGATTAATAAGAAGTAGCTTTGGTAAGAATAGTTTGCATCAGAGTTAACAGAGAAGACATATAACACCTCACAAAAGATTTATTATATTTTTACTTTCTCTACTACGTATAGTAAGTAGGGGAACTATTGTATTCAACCTAAAAATTCGATACCGAGATTTCACCGGAAATATATGTTTTGAGGCCCCCTGTATGCAAGTAAAGCATTTCTGGAAACATGCCCTATGTGTGTGTGTCTGTCTGTGAACAGTATAACTCAGAAACGGACAGTCGAATAAACACCAAACTTAGTAATTAGGTTCAGTATCTTCCAGAGATGCGACACGAAGGTTTTCAAGAAAATCTCCCCACTCCAGATTACCCTTTACATGGAACATTTTTCGAAAATTTTAATTTTCTCGAAAATGGCTCTAACGATTTTGATTAGAATATCATACATTTAAGATACTTTCATGACAAATAAAATGTATATCTTGAATTTTCTGGGAAGGTCTCCAAAAGTATTCTGCATTGTGAACGACTTTTGCATAACTGATAAACCATAAGAGAGAAACAAAATTTTACTACACAAAAAAAGTAGATCGCGTTAAAATACACAATTTATGTCATATACATTTTTTTATTGAGTGAACCATTTTCGAGATATTGCTTGTTATTCCCTTAAATGTTCCAATATTTATACTTTTTTCTCAAATTCGCTATTCACTTTTTTTTTGTCCTGGTAGTGCAAAAAAATGGAATGCGCCACTTAGCAATCAGCTCTTAAAAGATTTGACTATCGCTTAAAGCCTACCAATTCCCCTTGCACCTATAAGAAAATTAGCAATAAGATTAACATCTCGATTAACATGAAGCATATGGAGAATAAGCGTTTGTAAAAATAGTTTGTACAAGAGTAGAGAAAGTCATGTGAGTGTAACACATCAGATTTTTATCACTGTGTCGGTGTATGCCTTTTCTGTTTCCCAGTAGCCATCCACATATTTTTAATGGACAATGATTATAACAGCAGTATTACTGAGAAGGTTGCTTACCTCTCAGAATTCTATAGTTATACCCCTCTCTCTCGGTATTACCGATTTATTGAGGTACACTGGAGCTAGTGGTTCCTCTAATCCAGCCAGATTGCAGGTAACTATAGGGTCGTGAGTGCGAAACCTGTGGTTTCTTACGGATCAATATCGACTTGGTTTTTCCTTACGATGCATGCTCTCGGCTAGATGGTCAACAAACTTTATCATGCAATCATGCAGAGAAGGAGGTTTCTCCCTAGCTTTTGTTGTATTCACAGGTCCGTCACATATTTATTACGAGGCGTGTTTTTAAAGTAAGCACCGATAATTTGTTTTTAAAAAAGTAACAGTACATTATTTTCCAAATGTTTTATCAGTTATTACTCTACTTACCCACATAGTCACCGCAGTTATTGAGGCACTTGTAATGGGAAATCAGCTTTTGTGTGCCTTAAATAATGTTGTATAATGAAAGCCAAGTCTGTACTTCTTGTTTCACAACATCATCGTCGTTGAAATGTTTTCCATTAAAGAATTTCTTCAGATGAAGAAACATGAAAATCGCTTGGTGTCAAATCCGGATTGTAGGGAGGATGGTCGAATTTTCCCAACCAAATGATGCGATCAGATCTTGAGTTTGTTTGCCTGTGAGTGGCCGGGCATTATCACTCATGATTGTTTCCCCATAAATCTCAAAATTGGCTGGTGTAACATTTGCTTTCTAAAAACGAATCACTGAACTGACTTCCCAGTCGGCGGGTCCTTCGATTGTTTTGATCATTTATAAACGCTCTAACAACAGAAAACACAAAGTGACGATCGCTGACAGCTGCGTCTGGCTTTCTAATGAATGGAGGAAGTGTTCGCGGTTGCTCAAAGTCGCGACTGCAGCGTTGCATGACAAAATATTAAAACTACTTACCTTAAAAACAAACCTCATATTAAAAACACGCAATAAAATCCTCATGCGTTACGTTCGCCTGACTTTCCCTACCCATGCCTTAATTAACGTAGGTAAATTATAAAAACTTATTTTCCACCTATTTACTGTTGAGCATTGTAATTTGCTGGAAACAAGTAATACTTATTTTGTAGGCTCAGAAAAAAATTCAATTGTTTTCTGTATACATATACATGAGTTCAGGAGAAACACAACCACAATTTCTTAACACTACAAGGGCTGCTTAAAATATGGAAAAATTTGGACGAATAACGGCTAATATTTCGGTAAAGTCAACGCAACAAAACTGTTCACATAAAAATGCATTTTAATTATTGTATGAACATTAATGGTCTCCAAAATTATACGGTTTATATTTTAACGAAATGTGGTATCTTTGTAATTGCAAAAAATCTGATGTGTTACATTCACTTGACTTTCTCTACCCTCTATCGTTTATTAGTGGGTATACAAATTATTTTTACGAAAGATTATCTATCTACTTCAGTTCAATCGTGATAAAGCTTTGCAGAAATAGCTAGATTATACATTTAGTTAAGGCACAAAGGGAACAGCGATAGTACAATGTTTATGGGGAGACGGAAAGCCCTAGCCCGCCAATGTTAAATTTTCTAACTTCATAACCCTTTATCTCATTAACTATTTAAAATATCATAGTGAAAATGTTATAGGATATATATATATATATATATATATATGTGTGTGTGTGTGTGTTATAAGGTTACTGAATTAGAATCATACTATAATGTTTTTTTACTAAGGGGGACATAAGATTTTTCTTGATGGAATTATTTTTTTAAAAATTAACCATCTTTTAACACCAATTTGGTTCCATAAAAGTAGTTTTATCACCCCAAAATTTCATTGAGATATCTTGAATAGTTGCTGAGAAAACGGGTCATTTGTAATAGAAAATGTTAATTTGAAAAATGCTGTTTAAACTAAAAACTTAGAAATAAACTCATATACATATACGGAAACATATATACTCCTAGAATCCCCCTGGTATGAAATCTTGTCCTCCTTAGCATCCTTCTGTTGAAGCCTGGCTCTTCTTCTTGCAGATCTGGCCTGTTTGATCATATTTTGTACAGCCAGTTCTCCTTTTGTCACCCTCAGCTGATCGAGTTCTATTAGGATGGTTGCTGTGTTTCCACCCACTTTCATTACTAGATATTCTAGTACCTACACTAATCTGACCCACATTGCCTTTGCTGAAGGTTAACACAGCAGCATACACCCCCAATTCCAAAGTTTTTCCTCCAAATGTGTCTTTTGGCACACGAGACCATATAATGTTATTCAAAGGTTCATTAATATTCTGTGTCTTGCCATGAAGACACTTTACCAACACCTGTGAAGAGCTAGGTTTTCATAAACGGCTAAAATTTACCTCTTTACTGCAGAGAGTGTAGGAGTTATAAATTCTTCTCTGAAGTGGTGTAGAATACAATGTACAAAATTACAGATGTAGATTCACTTTAAAAATGTATCTAAAATAAAGCAATGTGCCTACAACAATAATTTATATATCAACTTAAAAGGGAAATTACAAATTACAAAACACGCAAAACAACTAATTTTTTGGCGATGTTAACAATTTAGTCTTCCCTAAGAACTAGATGATATATACTGCCCTTAAAATTCCATATTCTTTCTATGCAATCGCGAAAAACAAATGAATGTCAACAGGACTTTAAAGAATGAGAGTATTGAACAATTCGAACCATTAACAACAGATACCTCGGAAATGGCTTATATGCCAGAAAAAATTGTGAGTTTTAAAGAGATCTATATTTCTTGTGTGGTACGTTTTTCGTCTATCGCTTAGCGTTTACCAGTTATACAAAATTATATAAAATTTATTCTGAATGAACACGACGTCACATGATATTCCCGGAAAATTCAAGATAAATGTTTTATTTGTCATAAAAATACCTTCAATACATTGTATTTTAATCAATATCATTAGACCCATTTTTCAGAAAATAAAAAATTTCGAAAAATGTTTCATGTAAAGGGCAGTTGGGAGTGGGGGGATTTTCTTGAAAATCTTCGTGTCCCATCCTTGGAAGATACTGAACTTAAATGCTAAATTTTGGTATTTACCCAACCTTTTTTTAGTTATAGTGTTCAAAGACACACACAGACACATGGAAACATACAAGGTCTTTTTTCTAAAAACGCTTTTTTGGATTCAGGTGCCCGAAAAATTGTATTTCCGGTGAAATCTCGATATCGAATTTTTGGGTGAAATTTGATACCTTCTCTACCTACTATGTACCTGGTAGAATAAGTAAAAAGTGAGAAAACGCAGTAAATTAAATACTACAGAATCAAATATAGCAACCATATTAAAGCAATGCAAGAACAAAAATTTGGTAATGGTGCATATACTTACATATACAGGCTGGAGCATTTAAGTTGAGACTGCACAATATCTCCAAAAGTAAGAGTTTTAAAAAGAAATGTCTCTGATAAAAGTTGCTTTATATTATGGGGGAAAGTAAATTCCATTAGTCGTGTTATGTTTGGAGCATTATGATAGTCATTTTAGGGTCAACTTAATTTTCTTTAAATGGGAACCTACAATTAGGACCGAATTAAATTGACCCTAAAATAACCATCACACCGTCCTCCAAATGAAACACGACTAATGGCATTTACTTTCCCCCATAATATCAAGCAACTTTCATTAGACATTTCTTTCTACAACTCTTAGTTTTGGAGATGTACAGTCTCAACTTAAATGGTCCACCCTGTTTACAACAATTCTACAATTGGTGATAAATTATCACAAGATGCAGCAAACTTACTTAGATTCACGATGAAGATCAAATAATTAAATTATGTAATTCATTATACAAGGATTGGATTTTGAGCATTTGATATTTAAAGGAATCACCTTGGGAATAAAGAATATATTAGAAAATTTATTTGGTATGCTATTAGGTAACCCAACGAGATTGCCCCGGAGTAAAGTGAGAGGCATTCTGGATATCCCTGGTTCGATTCCCATGTACCTCCCACTCTGACCTTGGATTTTTCGTGGTTTTCCCTGGTCGGTAGGCTAATGCTAGGTGGTTTCTCAACTATCATAATTTCCTTTTCTTTCGTTTCTTTCTCAATTTTCAGGTGTGCTTCTAAGTTTCGTGGCGTATGGCGGTGCCGGATAGATGGAGCGGATGCTTGCTCAAAGGAAAGAGTACTCTCCATGGACATTAGAGGTCTGCTTGATCAACGGGTCATTCTTCGCCTTCTCTAGGTAGCTCCAGCAGTGAGACAGGTATTTGAGCTTGGAACTGTTAGGGACTTCCGCGCGTCTCTACGACCTGTAGTCTCCTGTAGTTCCTTCACTTCATCCCTTCCTCCTGGAGTGGTAGTCACAATAAACCTATTTAGGTCACAGTGCGTGAGGTGTCCCTCTCTGCTGTATAACATATACTTATAGTATTTTTACCTTTCCTTTTATCCCGATATAGAATTTTGGGTTTGGATGCAATACTTTCTCTATATAGAGACCTAAGTGAAAGACAAAGGACATCAGCAGTTAAAATACCCTAAGCTTCGAAAATACTATGGCTTTATTTCATCCCATAGTTTTGTCCTTCAATCTGTTATCGTATGTAGGATTATATTTAACAGTTGAGAATGGCCAATTGTGAAGTTATTCATTTGCATGGGCCAGATCACAGATAGAAAATAATCGTGCGCTCCGTGTAATGGTTGCAAGGTCCTCTTCATTAAAACAAGCCTGAAAGCTAAAAGTCTCTTGCATGACAAATATAACGGTTGTTAATAAGATACAGTTCCTATCTCAACCACGTCCTAAAGCTATATCGAAATAACAAATAGGTTCATTAAATGCCTTTAAACTACTACGGAAAATAACTAAGAGTAATGTTTCGCAAGTAATTATTTACAGCTGTAATGACAACTATCGTAGCGTGCTTCTAAGACAAAAACTAGCTACAGTTCAAAGAACGTATTTCCGTTTGGGTTTCAAGGTCCGGACGTTCGAGATAATAACGGGTCCGTGCGGTAGAAGTAGTCATTTCTCAGCAATTAATACAAGAATTCCTGGGTACCAAAAGTTATTTTGTAACATTCTTTTCTTCTGAAACACCAACACTTGTCACTGAGAAGTTGGGGATTGTTGAAGAGCTTTAGATGTGCCCTTAGGGCGATACCATCGTTTTAGCACAGCATCTATTAAATATAATAAAGGCAGTAGTAGAAAGTATTCTAACATATGGGAGGGAGAAGTTGGTATATAAATGAAAAAATGCGCAGAAAGATGAATGGGTTAAAAAGGAGCATGAGGATATCAAGAATTCAGCGTATCAGGAATGGTTATACAACACGTGTTTTTAAAGTACCGATAGTATTTTTTAAAAAAAATCTGATGTGGTACACTCACATGACTTTCTCTACCCTTGTACAAACTATTTTTACAAACGCTTATTCTCCATATGCTTCATGTTAATCGAGATATCGAGATGTCAATCTTATTGCTAATTTTCTTGTAGATGCAAGGGGAATATGGTAGGTTTTAAGCGATAGTCAAATATTTTAACCGCTGGTTACTATGTGGCGCATTCCATTCTCTTTGCATGTCCAGGGCATAAAAAAATTGAATAACGAATTTGAGAAAAAGTATAAGTATTGGAAAATTTAAGGGAATAACAAGCAATATCTCGAAAATGCTTCACTCAACAACAACAACAAATGTATATGACATAAATTGTGTATTTTAACGCAATCTACATTTTTGTGAAGTAAAATTTTGTCTATCTCTTATGGTTTACCAGCTATGCAAAAGTCGTTCACAATAAAGAATACTTATGGAGACATTCCCAGAAAATTCAAGATATACATTTTATTTGTCATGAAAATATCTTAAACATATGATATTTTAATCAAAATCGTTAGAGCCATTTCTGAGAAAATCAAAATTTTCGAAAAATGCTCCATGTAAAGAGTAATCTGGGGTGGGGGGATTTTCTTGAAAACCTTCGTGTCGCATCTCTGGAAGATACTGAACCTAAATACCAAGTTTGGTGTTTATCCGACTGTTCGTTTCTGAGTTATGCTGTTCACAGACACACACACGGACATGTTTCCAAAAATGCTTTTTTTTGGATTCAGGGGGTCTCAAAACATGTATTTCCGGTGAAATCTCGGTATCGAGTTTTTGGGTGGAATACAATACTTCCCCTACTTACTATATGTAGTAGAGAAAGTAAAAATAAGAGAATATTATTTTCCAAATACTTCAATGTCATTCATTACCTTACACATTACACTACTTCTCTTCATAGTCACCGCCGTTATTCAGGCATTTGTCGTAACGGGAAACCAGTTTTTGTACACCTTCAAGGAATGATGCAGCCTATGATGAAAGCCAGGTCTGCACTTCTCGTTTCACAGCATCATCGTCGTTGAAATGCTTTCCACCAAGGAATTTCTTCAGAATAAGAAACGGATGAAAATCGCTTGGTGCAAATCCGGACTGTCGGGAGGGTGGTGGAATTGTTCTCAAACAAATTATGCGATCAGACCTTAGTTTATTTGGCTGTGTATGGCCAGGTACTGTCACTCATTATTGTTTTCTCACAATTGGCGATGAATGTTTGCTGGCATTCTCGCATTCAAAAAATGAATCACTGATTTGATTTCATAGTCGGCGGATCTTTCGATTCTTTTAAACATTTAGAAACGCTCTTACAGCAGAAAAACACAAAGTGACGACCACTCTTAGTTGCGTTTAGCTTCCTAATGATTCGAGGAAGTGATCGCGCCTGCTCAAAATCGCGACTGCAGCGCTAAGGCGCCAAAATATAAATTGACACTAATTGTAGGCTCCCATTTAAAAAAATTAAATTGACCCTAAAAAAACCATCATAACGTTCTCCAAACAAAAACAACTGATAGCATTTACTTTCCCGCATAATATCAAGAAACTTTTATTCCAGACATTTCTTTCTACAACGCTTAGTTTTGGAGATATTGTACAGTCTCAAGTTAAATGGTCCCCCTGTATGCAGAATGTAAATGCAAGAAAATGCCTAAATAAAGACTCAAAGCGCAAGAAAATAACAAAATATAAACCCAAAATCGAAAAACAAATCTAAAATGGAAAATGACAAAATGACCAAAAACGACTTAGTACATTTTCGCAATTTGGAACTCATGATACGGATTTATGAACACATTAGCGATGCTTGTGATAAGGTGACATATCATCAGAATTCAGAATCTCGTTATAGCTATCGCTATAACTAACATTAGTTAGTAAGTGGTCAATGGCTGTTGAATTGGCACCACTGTTACCGGAAATCTAGGTGCTTATGGAAGGTTATTAGAAATTGTGTTTTTATTAATAATTCATTCAAAATAAAAAACACAATCATGCGAAAAATAGTGTGCACTACATGTACGTAAAGTGCATAACAAATTATCGGGAAAAGAAAAGACTCGACTTCGTCCGGTCTCTTCGAACTATTCCTTGATTCTGTAATAGTGCAGTTAGTAGAGCTCGACACAACTGGCACTAAAAATATAAAATAGGCAGCCAAAAAAAAAAGAAATAGAAATACAAGTTCAAAATAGGCTCTAATATAGACTCAGTAATGGTGATGAAGTAGGCACAGTTTTATATTCACATACCACTTAAAAACATATTTTGACATGACAGCGCAGTACAGAAATACCAAATGACCCTTGAAGCCGGCGATGGTCGTCACTTTTTGAAGCCGTACCCTTTGTTTAAGTATCTGCTGTTGATTCTGCTGCGGGCTGCTACAGTGGTCGCTATGAGATCTTTCTAAAGAAGTTTAGTGTGATCTAATACTTGAGCTATTGAAGCGAGTTGCCGACCGTTTGAAGATAAAAAATGAAACTGATTATGAATCGTAGCACTCGAAACTATAACAATTGACTTATTATATCTGCTACTCTGCAGTATAAATTTTACGGTTTGAAGTAACTTTCCGCAATAAAAGAAATTAGAAACGTAATTGCCGAGTCGCTAAAATGCTTACCAGCAAAACCCCTCGCGCTACCGCAAATAACTGACAGCCCAGCGCAGTCTTAGGCGCTGCGAACTGGCGAGTTCCCTAAAAGACTGTAAGGCTCTAAGGCTGTATACAAGAAGAAAAGAAAGGAAAAGACACTAATTTTAGCAATACACGCTCTTTTATTACTTCAGCTCCGGCTACCAAGGTTCCTTCTCGCGCGGAGCCAATCTTAAACTCCTACGTATGCGTATCTGACACTGTTACTATGGGGTACATCCCCGAATCTCAGAATTTCATTCCCTTTCTCTTTTACAGAATTTCTGTCTACGTGACTCTGCAAACGTACTGAACTTATAAGCTTATGCATTCCAGGAATTTTTATACTAACGCGTTCGCTCCTCAGCTATTACTAATGACTGTGCTAATTACGTTTTTCTCCGGACAAATTTTTTCAACTCCAGCTTATTACTTTATACAGTGATTTAATACATGGAAGTTATTTATTGCAATTATTTCTCTATTTTACTAGTATTTATTTAATTGTTTATATCTTCATGTCAGTAATTACGGTATTGCCGTATACCATATATCAAATTTACTAAATTCCACTTACTCTTAATTAAGGGTAAACCGTATGACTATGACCAGAGAACGGAGGAGACATCTCGCACCTTGAACGAACGCGGATATTTTGTGCTTTCACCCCAGGAGGAATGAATGAGGTGAAGGAACCGCAGGAGGCTATAGGCCGCAGGCATACCAGTCGGCAGAGACGCACAGGGTTCCAAGTTAGATAATCCGGTTACACCGGCGGGCTGCTCAGGGAAAGTTTCCCTTTGGCTGAACGGAGTAGAACTCCACCCACCTGAGGCGCCTCAGAAAAGGCTGCCATCTAGCAGGGTCAAAAAGAAGTTTCCAAAGAGTAAGCATCTGCGCCATCTGTCCGAAACCGACCGACACTGCATAGCTCCTAAGTCCCCGAAACATAAAAGGGAAAGCGAAATGAGGGAAGGGAAATTCGTGATAGAAGAGAGACCACCCCAGCGTTCGCCTAGCTAACCAGGAAAAACCACGAAAAACCCATGTCCGTGACCGGCCTCAGGAATCGATCCCAGGACCTCCCAAATTATTTCTTCAAATTTGTATTCTACAGTTACTATGTATTTCTTATGGCAAATCCCATCAATCCTGGTGCATCCAGAATGTTTCCTGTGTGCCTATGCCATTTCAGATAAATTAACAATTTATGCGGAGTAATTACAATAAATTCTTATTATAAACAAAAACATTTAAGGGAACACATGTCTATCACATTAACAAATTAATACATTTGAACAACAAACTAGGTACAATTTTCATCTAGTTTCCATTGTTGCTGTGAAAGAAACAGTTTACAAGCGAATATTTTTCTACATTTTCACTGGAGAAACATGTATTTAGCCCTGCAGTAATCGCACGCGGTAGTATTCTTTTTGTTCCCTTTAAACTCTTTGAACCTAGTTATCACGTGGTCCAAGTACCTTCCTATAATCAACAGTATTGCGTATTTCTTTGTTGCACTTGGACTTATGCAGCAGTTATTGAACGGTGAGCAATTGCGGACTGACGCTCCCATGCAAGCAACACATTGGAAATTATCTGCATTATCACGTTAGCAGAAATAGTAAAAGTGAGCTATTTTAGTCATACAATAGTTCATTCAGAAGGGTTTTCCTATTACTGAATCTTCGTTTTCTATTAGTCACGTCTTTTGGGTGGGGGCAGAATGGATACTTATGAAACAGATTCTGAAAGAATCAGTAATACTGTTGTTGAGATTTTGGCAGGGAGTGGCCATGAAAGATGAATGAAGACTATGATTGAAATGTATAATCCGAAGCACTGCAGTAACCAATGTGTGTACATATTTCATCGTGTTTACCACATTTATAGGTTATTTGATGTAAATTTGAAGCACACGTCACGTATTAAGAAACTTAACATTTCAATAGAATTGGACAGAATTTATTGCTTTAAAAAAAGCACTTACTTAGTAAATTAAAATTCAAACATAGCAAATTGTATATTCTGTGTTACTTTGTTGCTATTTAGTTAAAATTTCATGTTTTCCTCATGCGGACTCACAGCCAGCAGCGATACTAACAGCATAAAACATTGCGCGACTGTTGCAGGGCTAAGTTTTGAGGCAGTTTTCTGTACCGAAACAATGCTAAATTGATGCATTATTAATAAAGATGTATATAATATGTATTCTTGATGTAATCATAATGTTAATTATATTTGTGTGATTGTTTTTTACTATATAAGTTAGCGACATTTCTGCAAGAATATTTCCACTGAATACGATTTTACGAGCAAGAACCTGCTTTACACAAAAGTAAAGGCCCATTCACAATGAAATGTAAGCGCAAGACTTTGCATCCATGCTATTTAATGGAATACAGTCACTTAACGCGCTACGCAACGCAAGAGTTTGCAAACTCCAAACTTTATGCTTGCATTGCGTGCATAGAGGAAGAATTCTGCATTTCTTTCTCTTTGCTTTGCATTGCAAAGATGATCGCGAGACTTTACGCCGTCTAATATACATGCATGCTCTCTTTGATCGTGCCAAACAAATTGTTGTGGGTCACTGTCTTTCATTTCCCTCAAGAGGTTATGATAGTCTCCTTACTGAATCCTCCTTTCATTTAATGGATGAACCCAGCATCTGCGCCTAGATTTCTTAGCTCAAAATCGTAAGGCGCAAAGAGATAATATACATTGCATTAATATAACTTGTGCTGCTGTATCATCACATACATAACTTGCTGCATTTTCAATATGTTGGTCAAACATTCGTGATGTCACTAATGTTACGGGCGGCAGTTGGGCGTATGTATGTTATGTGACCTATTTATTTATAAAATATTGAGTGAACTTTCTTATTTGGTATGGTTGGTTATATTATTCTAGGGGAGTTCCGAACAGTCGCAGGCCGGGGATTCCACCATTGTATCAAATCATGTGACTGTTGAGAAGTCAGTAGGAGAAACTAAAAAACACCAGCCAATTAGAAAATTAGAAATAAAATACGGACCGATCGACTATCATCCTATAAATGCTGAGGTCACTTTTTGTTCATTCACTTGTGGGATAAATCTGCGACACTGAACATAAACCTTCCGCACCAAAACGATAAGTGAAAAGCTGTAATGTAAAGAATCTCGTGTGCGCGAAGGTGACTATTTCAAAGTAAAAGTACTAGTTATTACTCTATTTATTTTACGTCGCTTTAACTCCTCGGTCATATCGCGACCGATCTGTTAGGGGATACCTCTTAGAACGATACGTGATGGACAGTTAGACTTCTAGGTCTCATACCTGTAGCCACTCGCTTCGTCATGTGTCCACAGAGACTCTAGCCGGATCTTCTGCTTCATCCAGTCTACTGCCGCTCTCATATAGAAAGGCGGACAGTTAGCCTTCTAGGTTTCATCCCTATAACCACGTGCTTCGTGCCGTGCAGACAGCATTAGGGTGCCGTCCAGTCTAACTGCCGCATTCATACAGAAAGGCGGACAGTTAGTCTTCTAGGTCTCATCCCTGGAAATGCCATCTTGCTTCCTACGTGTCCACAGAGACCCAATCGCATGGGAGCCGGATCTTCTGCATCGTGTCGTGCAGATGGCGTTAGGGTGCCGTGCAGTCTAACCGCTTACATTGGCTGTGGATAGATGGCATAGCATTCGCTATTACCACTTATTTTTACTTTCTCTACTACGTATAGTAAGTAGGGGAAGTATTGTAATCCACCCAAAAATTCGATACTGAGATTTCACCGGAAATATATGTTTTGAGGCACCCTGAATCCAATTTGTTTTTGGGGAGGGGGAAATATGTACGTGTGTGTGTATGTCTGTCTGTGAACCGCATAACTCAGAAACGAACAGTCGGATAAACACCAAACTTGGTATTTAGGTTCAGTATCTTCCAGAGATGCGACACGATGGTTTTCAAGAAAATTCCCCACCCCAGATTACCCTTTACATGGAACATTTTTCGAAAATTTTAATTTTCTCAAAAATGGCTCCAATGATTTTGATTAAAATATCATATATATAATATACTTTCATGATAAATAAAATGTATATCTTGAATTTTCTGGGAATGTCTCCAAAAGTATTCTTCATTGTGAACGACTTTTGCATAACTGGTAAACCATAAGAGACAGACAAAATTTTACTACACAAAAAATGTAGATCGGTAAAATACACACTTTATGTCATATACATTTTTTTTGTTGAGTGAACCATTTTCGAGATATTGCTTGTTATTCCCTTAAATTTTCCAATACTTATACTTTTTCTCAAATGGAAATTCGTTATTCATTTTTTTGTCCTGGTAATGCAAAGAGAATGGAATACTCCACACAGCAACCAGCTCTTAAAATATTTGACTATCGCTTAAAGCCTACCAATTCCCCTTGTACCTACAAGAAAATTAGCAATAAGATTAACATCTCTATATCTCGATTAACATGAAGCATATTGAGAATAAGCGTTTGGAAAAATAGTTTGTACAAGAGTAGAGAAAGTCATGTGAGTGTAACACATCAGATTTTTCATTTTGCTTTTGTTTTAGATTTAAGGTGGAACTTTAGGTCGTGGTATTAAATATACAATCCGATATTCACCTTGGCGACTGAGGGAAACCACGAAAAAACCTCAGACAAATTGGAATGCGGACTCAGACGTTACCGCCTGAGCCATTCCGCTCGGTGAAAGTAGTAGTGTTAACCCACCTAACGTTAGAATTACAACCGTCAGAGAAGTGATTCTGCGTTCATAAGTGTGTGCGAGTAAGAAACAAAGAAGTGTCGAGTGCATAAGACCAGTAGTTCCAAGGAAGTGTTGTGTTTAAGTGAACAATCTTCAGCGAACAAAGTGTGTGCGCGAACTAACGATCCCAAGTTCAATAAAATGGAAATGCGTCAATTATCGGTATCAGAACTCTTGTATAGTACTATTGGCAGAGATTCTCATTTTCATGCTAACTTATCTAAAGTAAACAACACCAACTTAAGTTTAATTCGTGTGTTCAATTTTAGCAGGTCTTCTTATGAGGCACACCCTTGAGATAAGCACATCCAATCTCATGCTCAATAATATTTATCAACAGCCGACAACGAACTTCAAATGCAGCAGCTAGAATCCTAAGACAGGACTTCGTAACGAGCCGACTCCAATAGTAATTACAACAATATCAGTTCTATTCAGCCGGAACAGTAGCCATAAAGTGATTACTTTGAGTCAAATTTATGTCAATTAATCCTTCGCCATATTGCTATACACCGGGGTAAGGCCGAAAGGTTTGCAGCTAAAATATTAAATTTAGTTACCCCGGCATAAACATTGGGGAACGTAGACTCAGAGGCGGCGAAAGATACCAAGAACCTGCTGCACCGAGCTAAAGCGGGCGTGGGATCTTTAGAACATAAAAATACATAAATTCACATTTACCTCTGATTTATTATAATTAACAAGGTGCCCTACATTATACACAAAGGATTACAGACAATCACTGGGGGAGATGCCCCACGCGCACACACCCATGTCACACACGCAACCATACACTCTAAAAACCTACACTAGACTGACTCTACCACAGGACTTTACAGGACGCTACTGCTAGACCCACGCTATCAGACAAGCGCTCTTCCCGCAATTGCCTTCACCCCACCCCCCGATGAGGAATTGAAGGGAAGTATGCCTCGTCGGACAAGAATTCAAAGTTACAAACGAAATAATTAGTTCAACAACGGCAATAATGTGTCCGACGCGACAAGCTGCAAGGGCAATATGGAAATGCAGTAGGCTTTAAGCGATAGTAAAATCTTTTAAGAGCCGGTTGCTATGTGGAGCATTCCATTCTCTTTGCATGTCCAGGTCATAAAAAAACGAATAACAAATTCCCATTTGAGAAAAGGTATAAGTATTGGAAAATTCAAACAAATAACAAGCAATATCTCGAAAATGGTTCACTCCACAAAAAAAATGTATATGACATAAAGTGTGTGTTTTAACGAGTTCTACATTTTCTATGTAGAAATATTGAGGAATGAAGAGGACTTTTGGGAACATTCCCAGAAAATTCAAGATATACATTTTATTTGTCATGAAAATATATTAAATATCAGATATTTTAATCAAAATCGTTAGGGCCGTTTTTGAGAAGATCAAAATTTTCAAAAAATGTACCATGTAAAGGGTAGTCAAGGGTGGGGGGATTTTTCTGAAAATCATTGTGTCGCATCTTTGAAAGATACTGAACCTAAATACCAAGTTTGGCATTTATCCTATTCTTAGTTTTTCAGTTATGCTGTTCACAGACTAACAGACATGCATCCACACACACACACACACACACACACACACACGGGTCTTTTTCTAAAAATGCTTTTTTTGGATTCAGAGGACCTCAAAACATGTATTTCCAGGAAATCTCGTATCGAATTTTTGGGTGGAATGCAATACTTGTCCTGCTAATAGAGGAAGCAAAAAAAAAAGTTTAGTGAGTTGAACTTAACAAAACGACGTGACTAATAGAAAGTAAAACTGAATAATAGGAAAACACTTAATATAGCTCACGTTTATTATTTCCGCTAACGGCGACAATTCAGATAATTTCCAACGTCGTTGCTGGCATGGGATTGTGAGTCCAATTGCTACTACTGCAGGGTTAATAAATAATATTAACAAATAACCGCAATAAACAAAAAGTTATGAAATTATGATAGACAAAAACCTTAATAAAAATTCTTATTACAAAAAAACCACAATAAGTCCTTAAGCTACGGAAAGTCACACGCGTGATAACAAGCACTTAATAGCACTATAAAGCTAGTATAGTAAGCATGAAACGTGAGATTCTAAACACCGAAACTAAATAGACGAATGCCGAGCTGAGGTAGCTATTTATTGCTACGGATTCAGCTACTGGAACAAGGAAAATATGTCCTACGTGATTCCTCATGGACGGCATAAAACACGGAAGAAAATCACAAACAAGTATAAATGTGACCAAACTGGAAATGCGTTTTCGCCAGCTACACCTCAAACTGCTTAAATGAAGCGGAAATCCTTGGGAAGTGGTTCTTCTGTCTTGTTTTGACTACTAATGGAGAACAGTATGGCAAGCGTGCAATAAACTTGTTAGTGTGGGTAACCTTGTGATTTTCCTTGAGAACTGAATCACCCTGCATAAAATTGCTTGTGTGACCAGTTGGTTGACTTTTTAAACAAAGCAAAGCTTATGTCAGAAAGTAATTTGATTGTATAATCACACTTTGTATTTTTTTCGTTATAAAACATAAGAGAAATACTGTTATCTTCGTTTCAGCTGATGTGTGCTGGTTTTCCCACGCATCTCTGTAAAGTGTGTACTTGCTTTGTAACATACAATTTTTAATCATTGTTATACGATCCCTTTAATTAGATAGCACATTATAACAGATACAAGCTGAAAGCATAACGATTAGTTACTGAAGGCATTTCTACTTTCTCTAAGGTTCAGTATCTTTAAAAGATGCGACACGAAGATTTTCAACAAAATTCCCCACCCCAGACTACCCTTTACATGGAACATATTTCGAAAATTTTTATTTTCTCAAAAATGGCTCTAACGATTTTAATTAAAATATTGTATATTTAAGATATTTTAATGACAAATAAAATGCATATCTTGAATTTTCTGGGAATGTCTCCAAAAATCCTCTTCTTTCTGAATGGTTTTTGCATAACTGATAAACCGTAAGAGATGGACAAAATTTTTTCTACACTAAAAATGTAGATTTCGTTAAAACACAACAATTTATGTCATAGTTTCGTTTGTAGAGTGAACCATTTCCGAGAAATTCTTTGTTATTTGTTTGAACTTTCCAATACTTATACTCTTTCTGAAATGGGAATTCGTTATTCGTTTTTTTATGTCCTGGACATGCAAAAAGAATGGAATGCTCCACATAGTAACCAGCTCTTAAAATACTTGACTATCGCTTAAAGGGTACCATATTCCTCCTGCACCTGCTAGAAAATTAGCAATAAGATTAACATCTCCATTAACATGAAATAGATGGAGAATAACCATTTGTAAAAATAGTTTGTACAAAAGAAGAGAATGTGCAGTGAGTGTAACACATCAGATGTTTTATTGTAGAACATAATTATAGCATATAAGTTGGCTTAATGCCTTGCACGGGTGGATTTTAAACCTGAATTAGATTAATTATTTCATTTAACTTCCTTCGTGTTTAATTTTTATTAAAAGTGAAACTATTATTCACTGACCTAGAAGAATTCTATAGAGACACTCCCTTTTACTCTTATAATTATAATTTTGTTGTCTCGTGATATTCCTAATAATTGACAAAAATCACCTGATATTCACAGAACGGTTATGAAATATCGAAGAAGTATTTATTCATCCATCATAATATCAAGAATATTTTGAATTTTTAAATCCCGCCATTAGATCCTTTGCTAAAGCTTGTCCAATCAACTTGTAGGAGAGAAAAGAGCTCCCAATCTAAAGGCAGTAATTTCAGTACAAATGGGTAACAACTATTTCAATAGAGGGTAGCAATTTCATCTTCAAATTAAAGTTCTGGGGGTCAGAGCAGAGAGCTGAACTCAATCGGTTCTTTACTGATGATGGAAGAGCAGTCTCTTCCGAAAGCGCTTCAGAGCAAGAAAATCCAAGCGCATATGTGATGTGAGTAAAAACCAACCGACTCAACTTATTTTATAATGAATCTAACAACACAGTTTATAACACTTCTTTTAATTATAAACTATCGAAGATGTATTTCCTTATCCCTGCAGTAGTCACGCAATGTTTTACACCGTTAGTAGTCATTGCGGTCTGAGAGTCCGCATGGGGAAAAATATATATGCGTAACCAAATAACAAAGCAACCCAGAATATACAATTTTCTATGCTTGAGTTTACTAAATACATACGTTTTATAAAACAATAAAGCATGTCAAATTCTGCTACAATTGTGTTTCTTAACTTCCCCCAGAGACAGGCCTGTAAATGTGCGGTGAAACTTATCAGAATGGTCAACTAATTTATATAATGGAACTTTAAACCTGTGTATCCTCTCTTAGGTGCCTAGTTACTTTAAAAACAAAACGGTTCCACAAATTCCACATGACACACAAACACCTAACATCAATATATAGAAACAGGGAGATGAAGATATCCCATTCCCAGGCTCCAAGCTAAATATTTTTGAAATTACACATAGCGTGTAACCACGGAGAAAAATAATATTCTCAGTTTATAATTATAAAATATCGGTTAATTAATTTCTGATGCTATGATGGACACACTTTTCTCTCTTTATACTATAATTATTTAGCAGTCACTGGTAATGAACTCCATTACGACATGCAGAGGTAATTAACATTATTATTAAATTATGATCATTTATATGTACCCACGTATATATTGTTTGGAATTAAATATCCACAGCTTTTATACTATTTTACATGTATTTCTCTGGGGTAACAACCAGTTTATACTCCATGCATTCTCATCGAAAAGTCAAATCCGTCTTCGAAAAATGTGTTGTTTTTTTTAAGTCAACGTGTTCATATTCTAATATCCAGGCCTTGTAAATACTTATTAGTCATTTTAGACGTTTAGAAATTTAAATTATACACTGACTTATCGCCTATATCCTTAAGAAAGTACAGTGCTTTTCCATAGAGAAATCTTTGACACGGTGAAGTAGGCGGAAGATGCACTCTTGCACCTTTTGGGAGGACCAAGAGGTAATCACTGACTTGCGGAGGAGTAGTATCTCCAAAGGCTAAGGGAGATAATCCTAAAAGAAAATCCGGCCCTCTAGAGTGGGGGTTGTGCGACGGGCTGGTTATTCGACCACGGAAAAAAATTTATTACTCAGAAAACCAAAGGATATAGCCGGACGGATACATCTATTGAAGACAATGGCAATTGACTAATGGCAATTCTTACATAAAAATGGACAGTTGCTACGTGGAACATCATAGGCATTAAGCAAAAGTATGAGATTAAATAGAGTATAACATGTTTCTACACTCAGGGTTAGGAAAATGATGTATAATGGAACAAGTGAGTTAATTTAAATATCTGGGTGCGAAATATCAATGTATAGGTTGAATCAAGAGTAAAAGCTAATATTGCAAGATATAACCAGGCGAATGGATGTATTAAGAAATACCTAGAGGAAGGAAATGAAGCTGAGATTATATAACAGCAAAACCAAGATTAAACTACGGGAGTGAAACATGAACATGAGACAGTTAGCTACAAACAGAATTGAGGCATCAGAGATGGGATTTATGAGATCTCTGTTGGATCACCCTGAGAGACATAGTAAAAAGTGAAGATAACCGAAAACAATTTTAAAAAATCTGATGTTACATTCATATAACTTTCTCTACCCTCTATTGTTTATTAATATGTATACAAATTATTCTTATGAATAATTATTTTTCCATCTACTTCATTTTAATTCAGATAAACCTTTGCAAAAATAGCTAATTACACATTTCGTTAGGATACAAAGAAAACAGTGATGATCAAATGTTTAGGAATGGACACAATACATTGGCCTTAAACTTCCATTTTGTTCCATGCAATCGCAAGAAACAATTGAAAATCATGGGACTTGAAATGAATAACAAAGCATTGAACAAATCGAACCAGTAATAACAGATATCTCGGAAAAGGCTGATGCCACAAAAAAGTTATTTGAAATAAATTGTGTGTTTTAAAGAGATCTACATTTTTTGTGTAGTACGTTTTCATCCATCGCTAAACGTTTACCAGTTATACAAGATTATACAAAATTCCTTCCGAATAAAGCGGACCTCACAGGCTATTCCCATAAAATTCAAAATATACATATTATTTGTCATGTACGTATCTTTAATATAGTTATAGTAGATTAATCAAAATCGTTATATTAATTGATTAGAAAATAAAAAATTTCCAAAACTGTTCCATGTAAAGGGTATTTTGGGACGGGCTGATTTTCTTGAAAGCTTTTGTGTCATATCTTTGAAAGGTATTTATCCGAAATTTCGTTTTTTGAGTTATGCTGTTCACAGACACACACACACGGACCTTTTTCTAAGAATGCTTTTTCTGTATTCGTGGGTCCTCAAAATATGCATTTCCGGTGAAATCTCGGTATTGAATTTTTGGGTGGAATGCAATACCTTCTCTGCCTACTATATACGTGGTAGAGAAAGTAATAAAACGTACAATGATAGAAGATATAATGAAGAATCAAGAAAAGTGGCACAACCATGTCAAAAGGATGTTTTCTGATTGCCATAGTAAGCATTTTATTATAGACCTGTTGGATGACGAGATGAGAGACGGCCAAGAAAGACGGCCTTTGGCTAGGAAAGGGACTTAACCCAAGCCTTGAAGGAAGAAGAAGAAAAAGAAGGTAGAATGATTTCTGAAATTTCCATACATAAATTTATATATCTTCTCTCTGTATTACATTAGTATAGTAAAAATGGGGAAAAAGTCTTACAGAGGTGAAAAAGATACACATTCTAATAGAATGCTTTCTAATCTGTTGCAGAATTTCAAAATGTTTAAATCTTTCTTCTCGATTATGGAAGATAAGGGCTGTCGGCCGAATCACCTGCCACCATGCGCGCCTGGTGTCAGAATCAGTGACTGTAGAAACTCACTTGATTACAGAAAACACCACCAGGGAGTCCCGTAGTCTAATTATGAAGGATAGAAAGCTATAGAACATGCTCATTTAAGGGTGTATGTAAATCATCAAAAATTCTACTTTTGAAGTTACTAAAGACCTCAAATTTGGATACTTTTAAATACGTATTAAATAATTTATATAATCAATATTTATTTATATTGGAACATTTATATGGATTTCACCTGTCACAGGTATAATGTTGCCAAGAGGGTTACTATAAAATAATAATAATAATAATAATAATAATAATAATAATAATAATCCCGTGGCTCTTACAGCCCATAAGATGATGTGGCCAGCATCGCGCATCCCTCAACCATAATTTTAGCGGTGACCGTGATCGCTGCCTATCGTAGCTCCTCACTTTCCTCACGATGCTGATGGGCACCGGTCCTATAACCGGGACTTAAAATCTGCACCCCATGGGGGGGATCGAATCCGGGCTCACCCGTGGGCGGGAATCACAACTTCACGCCCTAGCCCACAGCTCTACGGCGCAGGACAATAGTGTTACTATGCAGAATCTGAAATCACTACTCTTTTTTTTAACAGTTCCTCAGCGAACAAGAAGTATAGTGAAAAGTATTTTTATCAGAAGGAATTTTTTACACTCATCCCGAATTAACGGACTGATTAGAAATTATCATATAACTGTTGCGCATGTTAACATAATAACAGAAATATAAATGAATGATTAAAATTTATGATCATAAGGATCTCCATTAGAAAAATAAAGGTAAGTTTTTTGATCAGTATGAGTTCCAAAATGAATCTTCAGGCGGTCTAAGTTGTTTTTTTTATATTACACGAATAAAATCAAGTAACATATCCTTTAAATGCGCTTATAATGTATTATAAATATGACAAATAGACTTACAGTAATGAATGTCCAGTACGGCATTTCAATTTCCGCTAACACTCGAATTATGGGATATTACAGTTGGCGACTCTAAGAAAAAGAAAATGCAGTTGCATATCAATGTGATAAAATGAAAATGATTAAAACTGGCAGGACAGACAGCCTTGATTGGTCTAAATTCAAAGCGTTTATATCCTGGATTGGTCACCTGATACATCGTGCATAATAATCCTTCACAAAAACATTTGGTAGATTGCCAACATAACTGGGAGTAAGCTTACTTCGTTCAACTTTCATGCAGGACTCTACTTTCAGACCATGATCCACAGTCATCAGCTCATCAGATATGCATTTCACCGAAGATTGGTATATGCAAATTGCGTTTTAGTATTCTGCGGCAAAATGGTCCCTTTTATTTTTATCTTCCTGAATGAAGGATACTCGGCATTGATCCATAGGGAATACTGCACTTACGCCCAAAAGGGCGTTCCCAGGAGGAAGGATGAGACGTGAGGAGACACCGGGCCGCCGGATCCAGGAGCACCCGTACAGCAATAACGGGTACCTAAACTTCCAGTAGTAGACACCCCGGCAGACCGGGAACCCCGCCTCACACAGAAGGGATCCAATGCCCCTCAAGCGGGTTTGGATACCCTGGCAGCCAGCCGAAAGCAGAGAAATGGAGAGAGGTACAGATAGCATCCTTTTCCCCTACCCGGTCGTCCTCCGTGGACTAGTGGTACCGTGCTAGCCTCTAGTTCCCAAGGTCGCGGGTTCAAACCCGGCGGAGGGCGATGGACTTTTTCGGGCTTCCTTCGGAAGGGAAGTAAAGCCGGTGGTCCCGTGTCGTAGATTTACGGCACGTAAAAGATCCTCAAGCCTGATAAAGAGGCCCCTGAGCAAAATTACCGGTCTTTCACGCCCAATACAGAATGGGACACTAAGAACCATAGTAGTTAAAGAGCGTCCATAAATAAAAACTCAATTTCTCAATTTTACCCTACCACGCTGCACCGAAACGCCATCGCTACACTTCCGACCTTGTAAAAGATCAGCAGAATGAAGGATGAATGAAATGATGAATGGAGGGACAACAAAGTCGGGGGCTAAAAGAAACCACTCATCATTGGCCCATCCACCCGGAAAAACCTCCAAAAGAAAACCATAGGTAAGATGGACGAGCGCTGGGGCTCGAATCCGCGACCTCCCGAATGCGGGCTACACTTGAGCCATCCCGCTTGGTAAGTGTTCCCTTTGACGACGGATGTTCGAAATGTGACATTCTGCCGTCTCTCAGTACTGGCTCTTCAATTTGATCACATGGTTACGCACCCTCCCATTCTAAATTAGATGCACCAGATGTTACTTCGTTTTGAATTTGTTTTCCTCAAATCGCGCACTCCTTCCTCTACTCTCGGTTCTGGACTAGAACAGAGCAGTATGCCATTTGGCTGGTCACGAATCCATGCAGAGTTCTCCTCTCTCTCTGTCTTTGTATTTTTCCATTTAAACCCCGCGGTCATTTACCGATCGGCAAAGGTGCCAAATCGTATACATTTGTCATTGGATTTCTAGTTACTTTCTCTACTACGTATAGTAAGTAGGGGAAGTGTTGTATTCCACCCAAAAATTCGATACCGAGATTTCACCGGAAATACATGTTTTGAGACACCCTGAATCCAAAAAATGCATTTTTGGAAACATGTAGGTGTGTGTGTGTGTGTGTGTGTGTGTGTCTGTGAACAGCATAACTCAGAAACGAACAGTAAGATAAACACCAAACTTGGTATTTAGGTTCAGTATCTTCGTGAGATGCGACACGAAGGTTTTCAAGTAAATCCCCCAACCCCAGACTACCCTTTACATGGAACATTTTTCGAAAATTTTAATTTTCTCAAAAAAGGCTCTAACGATATTGATTAAAATATCACATGTTTAAGACATTGTCATGAGAAATGAAATGTATATCTAGAATTTTCTGGGAATGTCTCCAAGAGTATTCTTCATTGTGAACGACTTTTGCATAACTGGTAAACTATAAGAGATAGACAAAAGTTTACTACACAAAAAATGTAGATCGCGTTAAAATACACAACTTCTGTCATATACATTCCTTTTGTTGAGTGAACCGTTTTCGAGATATTGCTGTTATTCCCTTAAATTTTCCAATACTTATACTTTTTCTCAAATTCGTTATTCATTTTTTTATGTCCTGGACATGCAAAGAGAATGGAATACGCCACATAACAGCCAGAGTTAAAATATTTGACTATCGCTTAAAACCTACCATATTCCCCTTGCATCTACAAGAAAATCTGATGTGTTACACTCACATGACTTTCTCTATTCTTGTACAAATTATTTTTACAAACGCTTATTCTCCATCTACTTCATGTTAATCGAGATAAACATTTGCAGACTCTATCTTATTGCTAATTTTCTTGTAGATGTAAGGGGAAAATATATTTACAAGGGCAATATAGAAATACAGTAGCCTTTAAGCACATACATATCTCTTAATAGCTGGTTGCTAGGTGCAGCACTATTCCCTTTTCCACAGATTAATACTCTTTGCATATCCAAGACAAAAAAAATGAATAACGAATTCCCATTTGAGAATATAAGTATTGAAACATTTAAGGGAATAACAAGCAATACCTCGAAAATGGTTCACTCAACAACAAAAATGTATATGACATAAATTATGTATTTTAACGCGATCTACATCTTTTGTGTAGTAAAATTTTGTCTATTTCTTATGGTTTACTAGTTAACCAAAAGTCGTTCACAATGAAGAATACTTTTGGAGACATTCCCAGAAAATTCAAGATATACATTTTATTTGTTCTTAAAATATCTTAAACATATAATAATTTAATCAAAATCGTTAGAGCCATTTTTGAGAAGTTTAAAATTTTCGAAAAATGTTCCATGTAAAGGGTACTCTGGGGTGGGAGGATTTTCTTGAAAACCTTCGTGCCGCATCCTTGGAAGATACTGAATCTAAATACCAAGTTTGGTGTTTATCCGAGTGTTCGTTTCTGAGTTATGCTGTTCACAGACAGACACACACGGACATGTTTCCAAAAAGGCTTTTTTGGATTCAGGGGATCTCAAAACACGTATTTCCGGTGAAATCTCGGTATCGAATTTTTGGGTGGAATACAATACTTCCCCTACTTACCGTACGTAGTAGAGAAAGTAAAAATTACCAATACGGTTGACATCTCGATATCTCGATTAACATGAAGCATATGGAGAATAAGCGTTTGTAAAAATAGTTTGTACAAGAGTAGAGAAAGTCATGTGAGTGTAACACATAAGATTTTTGGAAACATGTCCGTGTGTGTCTCTGTGTTTGCGTGTGTGTGTGTGTGTGTGTGTGTGTGTGTGTGTGTGTGTGTGTGTGTGTGTGTGAATAGCATAACTCAGAAACGAACAGTCGGATAAACATCAAACTTGGTATTTAGGTTCAGTATCTTCCAGAAATGCGACACGAAGGTTTTCAAGAAATGAGTAAGCGTAGGCTTTCACGTCCGGTGTTCGTAATTCTAAAAGAGTCTTCCGGGCTGATTTGCCGTGTTCTGCTGGAGTAATTGGATCCAGACGTTTCGTCCAGTACTGCGGTGTAGTGACGATCTAGGTTCTTTATAGAATCTGCGTGTTCGGCGAAGTGGCTGTTGACGTTGTTGAGGAGGCGTTTCTTGGTAACGTCGTGTGATTCGTCTATGATGTTGACGACTTCCGTTAACTGTGCATTGAGATGCTCTTCCAGGGCAGAGAGCCTGCTGGCAAGGTTTAGCACCTCAGCGTGAAGGTCCTGGATGGCGGCGATGATGTTGGTAGTCTTGGTTGATTGCTGCTTTAGTAACTCGTTGGCGTCTGCTATGTGTTGTTGTATCTGCGGTGAGTCGATGTGAGATGTTGGCGTGATGTTCTGCGTTGGCTCTGTGGTGTGCGGCGACGGTCTGCGTGGATACAGTGGACACGTGGCCTGACCAGTGAAATGCCCCTTGCCCACGCAGGAGGCGCAGAAGCGGCGTCGTTGAGTCAGGTCGTGTGCCCGACATTCTGCGGTTAGTGTCCCGCTACCACAGTAATGGCAGCGGGGCGGGGCGTCGCATGTTGTGTCAGTATGCCCGTACAGGCAGCAGCGACGGCATGGCGTTGGGCGAACACTACGGCTGGCCTCGAGCTGCAGGGTTTGCCCTAACACGGGCAGTCCTGCGCCGAGAGACGCCAAGTAATCGTCCTGTTCAAAGCAGATGAGTCTGACGAGTGGCGTAGGAACTCTGCTTCCTAATTCGCGTCGCCCTGGCCGCAAACGGACAAATGCGCTGCGCGGTGGTGAGGAGTAAGGTCTCCGGTAGTTGTCTATAAACTCCCCGGACGACAGCGGTGTGGGGTGCGTGCACGCGGTTCTGCGGTGAGTGGTTGGCTGCGCTGATAGCATAGAAGGCGCTGGGTGCTTCGGCTGGCGGCGGCGAGTAGGCAAGAAGCTGGTCTTCTTCTTCGTCGGCGATGACGATGGTTGCCTCGCAAGGAGGAGGCTTTGTGGCTGCGGTGGTTTTCTTCTTTCTTCCCATGTTGAGTCGATGAGAGCACGAAGCGAAGTCCCGTCCTGGATGCGATATTTATACTCGGGGGGGGTCTTCTCTGATTGACTCGGGGCTCGCTGAGGCAGTGCGGTAGGTGGGAGGGGCCTAGCTGCATACTCGGCGCTACTAGATTCTGATTGGTTCGCGTTGTTTGACTGACTGTTAATGTCATCGATGATGGGGTACCAAGTTTTGTTGAGCTTGAGGGCTTCTTCCTTCCCATCGAATTTGTTGGAATTCTTATAAATTTCTATTGCTTCGCGCTGTAGTTGAGCATGGTAGTGTGGGATGTTAGATAGAATCCTGGTGTCCTGAAACTTGATGACATGCTCCCCCGCCGCTTCTATAGCATGTTCAGCGACCGCTGACTTTTCAAATTGTGCAAGACGGCAGCATGTCTTGTGTTCGTTTAGTCTGGTGTTGATACTGCGTAGCGTCGTGCCAATATATACTACACCACACGACCAGGGGATCCGGTATACGCCAGCCGAGGAGAGGGGGTCCCTCGGGTACTTGGCTGAGCGTAGTAAGCTATTGAGCTTCCTAGTAGGCTTGAAAACCGTCTTGATATTATGGTGTCGCAGGAAGCGTTCAATCCTGTCGGTAACGTTCTGGACATAGGGAAGGAATACCGTGCCTTTGCTCTTAGGTGGGGTCGGCTTAGCAGAGATCGGCTGACATCTGGGTGGTCGGAAGGTTCTCTTTATTTCTTGTGCAGAGTAGCCATTGCCTTGTAAGGCTTGTTCCAAATGGTGCAGCTCAAATGGTAGTAGGTGAGGCTCACAAATGCGGGAAGCGCGGTGTAGAAGAGTTTAGATCATAGCCCGTTTATGTCTCGGATGGTGGTTGGAGGTTTTGTTGAGATAACGATCTGTGTGAGTGGGATTGCGATATACCCTGTGTCCAAGTTTGCCGTTGTCTTTTTTGCTGACCAGCATGTCCAGGAAGGCCAGCTGACCATCTTTTTCTTTTTCCATGTTGAACTGGATGCGCGGATTGAGGCTGTTGAGGTGTTGAAGAAAACACAGCAGAGGCTGCTGGCTGTGACTCCGTACGACGAAGGTGTCATCTACGTAGCGGAACCAAGCAGACGGATTGTAAGATGCGGTGTTCAGAGCTGTGACTTCAAAGGATTCCATAAAGAAGTTGGCTACTACTGGACTGAGTGGGCTGCCCATGCCCACGCCATCGATTTGCTGGTAGTAAGAATGATTTCACTCGAAACAGGTGGTGGTAAGAACGTGATGAAAAAGAGCTACAATGTCATCAGGAAGAATTTGCTTCAGTTGAGTGATGGCGTCGTTGACAGGGACCATGGTGAAGAGAGAGACAACATCAAAGCTGATGAGTATGTCTTGAGGCTGCAAAGTGAGATTTTGGAGTTTCTCAATAAAATGTGAAGAGTCCATTATGTAGGTATCATTGTTACCTACATGCGGTTGCAGCAGGTTGGCTAGATATTTCGCGACGCTGTATGTAGGAGATCCAATACCGCTGACAATAGGTCTGAGTGGTACATCCGGCTTGTGGATCTTGGGTAGGCCGTACAGTCTGGGAGGCAGGGCTTCGGATTTTGTGATGCGTCGTTTGTCTTCCTCTGGTAGACATGACTTCTTGATCAGAAGGTTGGTATTACGTACTATGCGTGCTGTCGGATCGTGTTGTATCTCGCGATATGTATCTGGTTTCAGAAGATCCTTAATTTTTAGCACATAGTCCTGCTGGTTGAGGATGACGGTAGCATTGCCTTTGTCTGCTGAAGAGATGACGATGTCTGTGTTGGCGTTCAGGTTCTTAATAGCTATTTTTACTGTTTTGAGAGGTTGCTGGGTGGAACCTTAGTACGTTGAGGAATCCTGGCAGTTTCACGGCGGATCTCTTCGGCTGCGGATGTGGGAAGTGTGCGGATACCGGATTCAATATTGGAGCTGATATCCTCGGCTGGTAGAGAAGATGTGGTAACTGCTTAATTGCCCCCTTTGACAAACAGTGAAGTCTCTGCGAGTGATAATTGGTGTCTTACAGATTTACTACCGTCCGACTGATGTCCAAGGTAGTAGGCAGTTTGGTAGTGGATGCAAGTCGTTCAAATTTCGTCTTGTGACGTGCAGTTGTGGTGTTCTGGTTGATGATTAAGAAGCTGTATGTGATCCTATCAGCGCGATCCCAATCATGTCTTTGGAGAGATTTGGCCAGCTTGAGGTGCAAGGCTAGTAGCTCATGGTTGTTGGCGGCGAGTTCTCCACGGGTTTGGTGAATGCGTTCTCGCAGCAGCGCACGCTGAGAGCGATTGTAGATGCGGTGTGTTGCAGCGGTTAAAAAGTGTCGTTTCAGTCTAAGGAATTTTGGAGTTATACTAGAGTCTCGGCAGCGCAGTAGGAAAGTTAAAGAGCAAAGAAGCGATGACTTCTGCCTACGCAGCCCTTCCAGGTGACGAGTCAGACGATATGTCTCCTCCCCGTAGAGGCGAGTCATGAGTAAGCGTAGGCTTTCACGGCCGGTGTTCGTAATTCTAAAAGAGTCTTCCGGGCTAATTTGCCGTGGTCTGCTGGAGTAATTGGATCCAGACGTTTCGTCCAATATTGCGGTGGACATCATCGGTGGCGTGGTCGATGTCTTCTTGGTGAAGGTACAGTTGTGTCTGAGGCGTCGACTTTTTTTGGGATAACAGAAATAAAGGTATAAGGGAGAACAATATGTATGTGGTGCTTGAAAGGAAAGAGGGAGAGGTATAGAAGGGATCTTATTCTGGGGTGACACAATTTATTGTGACATACTTGGTGACCGGTTCCGCCGAAGCGCCCCGGTGGATCGTGGGTGATGGCATATGTGTTGCGGAGTAAATCCGCCGTGGTGATCAGGTATCTGAGATGGCCGAAGCCCTGGCAGGGACTTGTGGAATGGGGTGACATTAACAGTTGATGAAGGCTCCGAGCCCGGGCCTGTTACCTCCGGGCATCGGTGTGTGTGTTGTCCATAATCGTTCCGCGTCGGTTGTTGCGTACCCGGGCTTTACCTCCGGGCACGCTGATGAGGTGATGCTGCGAGTGGAGGGGGATTGTCAATGTGATGGTGCAGGTTCCCCTCCATGCGTTTGTTGAGATCCTGAAGCCGATCAAAACCGTCAGCCGTCTGGTTGCGGCTTTCCTCCATGTAGTCGAGTGCGTCTAGGTGTTGCTGTTGAATCTTGAAGAGTGCCTCCTTGTGGTGCTGCGTGAGTTGTTTTGTGATCTCTGAGTAGTGACGATCTAGGTTCTTTACAGAATCTGCGTGTTCGGCAAAGTGGCTGTTGACGTTGTTGAGGAGGTGTTTCTTGGTAACATCGTGTGATTCGTCTATGATGTTGACGACTTCCGTGAACTGTGCGTTGAGATGCTCTTCCAGGGCAGAGAGCCTGCTGGCAAGGTTTAGCACCTCAGCGTGAAGGTCCTGGATGGCGGCGACGATGTTGGTAGTCTTGGTTGATTGCTGCTTTAGTAACTCGTTGGCGTCTGCTATGTGTTGTTGTATCTGCGGTGAGTCGTTGTGAGATGTTGGCGTGATGTTCTGCGTTGGCTCTGTGGTGTGCGGCGATGGTCTGCGTGGATAGAGTGGGCACGTGGCCTGATCAGTGAAATGCCCCTTGCCCCCGCAGGAGGCGCAGAAGCGGCGTCGTTGAGTCAGGTCGTGTGCCCGACATTCCGCGGTTAGTGTCCCGCTACCACAGTAATGGCAGCGGGGCGCAGCGTCGCATGTTGTTTCAGTATGCCCGTACAGGCAGCAGCGACGGCTTGGCGTTGGGCGAACACTACGGCTGGCCTCGAGCTGCAGGGTTTGCCCTAACACGGGCAGTCCTGCGCCGAGAGCCGCCAAGTAATCGTCCTGTTCCAAGCAGATGAGTCTGACGTGTGGCGTAGGAACTCTGCTTCCTAATTCGCGTCGCCCTGGCCGCAAACGGCAAAATGCGCTGCGCGGCGGTGAGGAGTAAGGTCTCCGGTAGTTGTCTATGAACTCTCGGGACGACAACGGAGTGGGGTGCGTGAACGCGGTTCTGCGGTGAGTGGTTGGCTGCGCTGATAGGAGAGAAGGCGCTGGGTGCTTCGGCTGGCGGCGGCGAGGAGGCGGGAAGCTGGTCTTCTTCTTCGTCGGCGATGGCGATGGTTGCCTCGCATGGAGCAGGCTTTGTGGCTGCGGCGGTTTTCTTCTTTCTTCCCATGTTGAGTCGATGAGAGCACGAAGCGAAGTCCCGTCCGGGATGCGATATTTATACTCGGGGGGTCTTCTCTGATTGACTCGGGGCTCGCTGAGGCAGTGCGGTAGGTGGGAGGGGCCTAGCTGCATACTCGGCGCTACTAGATTTTGATTGGTTCGCGTTGTTTGACTGTCTGTTAATGTCATCGATGATGGGGTACCAAGTTTTGTTGAGCTTGAGGGCTTCTTCCTTCCCATCGAATTTGTTGGAATGGTTATAAATTTCTATGGCTTCGCGCTGTAGTTGAGCATGGTAGTGTGGGATGTTAGATAGAATGCTGGTGTCCTGAAACTTGATGACATGCTCCCCCGCCGCTTCTATAGCATGTTCAGCGACCGCTGACTTTTCAAATTGTCCAAGACGGCAGCATCTCTTGTGTTCGTTTAGTCTGGTGTTGATACTGCGTAGCGTCGTGGCAATATATACTGCACCACACGAGCAGGGGATCCGGTATACGCCAGCCGAGGAGAGGGGGTCCCTCGGGTCCTTGGCTGAGCGTAGTAAGCTATTGAGCTTTCTAGTAGGCTTGAAAACCGTCTTGATATTATGGTGTCGCAGGAAGCGTTCAATCCTGTCGGTGACGTTCTGAACATAGGGAAGGAATACCGTGCCTTTGCTCTTAGGTGGGGTCGGCTTAGCAGAGATCGGCTTAAATCTGGGTGGTCGGAAGGCTCTCTTTATTTCTTGTGCAGAATAGCCATTGGCTTGTAAGGCTTGGTCCAAATGGTGCAGCTCAAAAGGTAGTAGGTCAGGCTCACAAATGCGGGAAGCGCGGTGTAGAAGAGTTTGGATCATAGCCCGTTTATGTCTCGGATGGTGGTTGGAGGTTTTGTTGAGATAACGGTCTGTGTGAGTGGGATTGCGATATACCCTGTGTCCAAGTTTGCCGTTGTCTTTTTTGCTGACCAGCATGTCCAGGAAGGCCAGCTGACCATCTTTTTCTTTTTCCATGTTGAACTGGATGCGCGGATTGAGGCTGTTGAGGTGTTGAAGAAAACACAGCAGAGGCTGCTGGCTGTGACTCCGTACGACGAAGGTGTCATCTACGTAGCGGAACCAAGCAGACGGATTGTAAGATGCGGTGTTCAGAGCTGTGACTTCAAAGGATTCCATAAAGAAGTTGGCTACTACTGGACTGAGTGGGCTGCCCATGCCCACGCCATCGATTTGTTGGTAGTAAGAATGATTTCACTGGAAGCAGGTGGTGGTAAGAACGTGATGAAAAAGAGCTACAATGTCGTCAGGAAGAATTTGCTTCAGTTGAGTGATGGCGTCGTTGACAGGGACCATGGTGAAGAGAGAGACAACATCAAAGCTGATGAGTATGTCTTGAGACTGCAAAGTGAGATTTTGGAGTTTCTCAATAAAATGTGAAGAGTCAATTATGTAGGTATCAGTGTTGTCTACATGCGGTTGCAGCAGGTTGGCTAGATATTTCGCGACGCTGTATGTAGGAGATCCAATACCGCTGACAATAGGTCTGAGTGGTACATCCGGCTTGTGGATCTTGGGTAGGCCGTACAGTCTGGGAGGCAGGGCTTCGGATTTTGTGATGCGTCGTTTGTCTTCCTCTGGTAGACATGACTTCTTGATCAGAAGGTTGGTATTACGTACTATGCGTGCTGTCGGATCGTGTTGTATCTCGCGATATGTATCTGGTTTCAGAAGATCCTTAATTTTTAGCACATAGTCCTGCTGGTTGAGGATAACGGTAGCATTGCCTTTGTCTGCTGAAGAGATGACGATGTCTGTGTTGGCGTTCAGGTTCTTAATAGCTGTTTTTCCTGTTTTGAGAGGTTGCCAAGTGGAACCTGAGTACGTTGAGGAATCCTGGCAGTTTCACGGCGGATCTCTTCGGCTGCGGATGTGGGAAGTGTGCGGATACCAGATTCAATATTGGAGATGATATCCTCGGCTGGTAGAGAAGATGTGGTAACTGCTTAATTGCCCCCTTTGACAAGCAGTGAAGTCTCTGCGGGTGATAATTGGTGTCTAACAGATTTACTACCGTCCGACTAATGTCCAAGGTAGTAGGCAGTTTGGTAGTGGATGCAAGTCGTTCAAATTTCGTCTTGTGACGTGCAGTGGTGGTGTTCTGGTTGATGATCAAGAAGCTGTATGTGATCCTATCAGCGCGATCCCAATCATGTCTTTGGAGAGAGTTGGCCAGCTTGAGGTGCAAGGCTAGTAGCTCATGGTTGTTGGCGGCGAGTTCTCCATGGGTTTGGTGAATGCGTTCTCGCAGCAGCGCACGCTGAGAGCGATTGTAGATGCGGTGTGTTGCAGCGGTTAAAAAGTGTCGTTTCAGTCTAAGGAATTTTGGAGTTATACCAGAGTCTCGGAAGCGCAGTAGGAAAGTTAAAGAGCAAAGATGCGATGATTTCTGCTTACGCAGCCCTTCCAGGTGACGAGTCAGACGATATGTCTCCTCCCCGTAGAGGCGAGTCATGAGTAAGCGTAGGCTTTCACGGCCGGTGTTCGTAATTCTAAAAGAGTCCTCTGGACTGATTTGCCGTGGTCTGCTGGAGTAATTGGATCCAGACGTTTCGTCCACTACTGCGGTGGACATCATCGGTGGCGTGGTCGAAGTCTTCTTGGTGAAGGTACAGTTGTGTCTGAGGCGTCGACTTTTTTGGGGAAAACAGAAATAAATGTATAAGGGAAAAGAATATGTATGTGGTGCTTGATAGGAAAGAGGGAGTGGTATAGAAGGGATCTTATTCTGGGGTGACACAATTTATTGTGACATACTTGGTGACCGGTTCCACCGAAGCGCCCAGGTGGATCGTGGGTGATGGCATATGTGTTGCGGAGTAAATCCGCCGTGGTGATCAGATACCTGAGATGGCCGAAGCCCTGACGGGGACCTGTGGAATGGGATGACATTAACAGTTGATGAAGGCTCCGAGCCCGGGCCTGTTACCTCCGGGCATCGGTGTGTGTGTTGTCCATAATCGTTCCGCGTCGGTTGTTGCGTACCCGGGCTTTACCTCCGGGCACGCTGATGAGGTGATGCTGCGAGTGGAGGGGTTTGTCAATGTGATGGTGCAGGTTCCCCTCCATGCCTTTGTTGAGATCCTGAAGCCGATCAAAACCGTCAGCCGTCTGGTTGCGGCTTTCCTCCATGTAGTCGAGTGCGCCTAGGTGTTGCTGTTGAATCTTGAAGAGTGCCTCCTTGTGGTGCTGCGTGAGTTGTTTTGTGATCTCTGAGTAGTGACGATCTAGGTTCTTTATAGAATCTGCGTGTTCGGCGTAGTGGCTGTTGACGTTGTTGAGGAGGCGTTTCTTGGTAACGTCGTGTGATTTGTCTATGATGTTGACGACTTCCGTTAACTGTGCATTGAGATGCTCTTCCAGGGCAGAGAGCCTGCTGGCAAGGTTTAGCACCTCAGCGTGAAGGTCCTGGATGGCGGCGATGATGTTGGTAGTCTTGGTTGATTGCTGCTTTAGTAACTCGTTGGCGTCTGCTATGTGTTGTTGTATCTGCGGTGAGTCGATGTGAGATGTTGGCGTGATGTTCTGCGTTGGCTCTGTGGTGTGCGGCGATGGTCTGCGTGGATACAGTGGACACGTGGCCTGACCAGTGAAATGCCCCTTGCCCACGCAGGAGGCGCAGAAGCGGCGTCGTTGAGTCAGGTCGTGTGCCCGACATTCTGCGGTTAGTGTCCCGCTACCACAGTAATGGCAGCGGGGCGCGGCGTCGCATGTTGTGTCAGTATGCCCGTACAGGCAGCAGCGACGGCATGGCGTTGGGCGAACACTACGGCTGGCCTCGAGCTGCAGGGTTTGCCCTAACACGGGCAGTCCTGCGCCGAGAGCCGCCAAGTAATCGTCCTGTTCCAAGCAGATGAGTCTGACGAGTGGCGTAGGAACTCTGCTTCCTAATTCGCGTCGCCTTGGCCGCAAACGGACAAATGCGCTGCGCGGTGGTGAGGAGTAAGGTCTCCGGTAGTTGTCTATAAACTCCCCGGACGACAGCGGTGTGGGGTGCGTGCACGCGGTTCTGCGGTGAGTGGTTGGCTGCGCTGATAGGATAGAAGGCGCTGGGTGCTTCGGCTGGCGGCGGCGAGTAGGCAAGAAGCTGGTCTTCTTCTTCGTCGGCGATGGCGATGGTTGCCTCGCAAGGAGGAGGCTTTGTGGCTCCGGTGGTTTTCTTCTTTCTTCCCATGTTGAGTCGATGAGAGCACGAAGCGAAGTCCCGTCCGGGATGCGATATTTATACTCGGGGGGGGGTCTTCTCTGATTGACTCGAGGCTCGCTGAGGCAGTGCGGTAGGTGGGAGGGGCCTAGCTGCATACTCGGCGCTACTAGATTCTGATTGGCTCGCGTTGTTTGACTGTCTGTTAATGTCATCGATGATGGGGTACCAAGGTTTGTTGAGCTTGAGGGCTTCTTCCTTCCCATCGAATTTGTTGGAATTCTTATAAATTTCTATTGCTTCGCGCTGTAGTTGAGCATGGTAGTGTGGGATGTTAGATAGAATGCTGGTGTCCTGAAACTTGATGACATGCTCCCCCGCCGCTTCTATAGCATGTTCAGCGACCGCTGACTTTTCAAATTCTGCAAGACGGCAGCATGTCTTGTGTTCGTTTAGTCTGGTGTTGATACTGCGTAGCGTCGTGCCAATATATACTACACCACACGACCAGGGGATCCGGTATACGCCAGCCGAGGAGAGGGGGTCCCTCGGGTACTTGGCTGAGCGTAGTAAGCTAGTGAGCTTTCTAGTAGGCTTGTAAACCGTCTTGATATTATGGTGTCGCAGGAAGCGTTCAATCCTGTCGGTAACGTTCTGGACATAGGGAAGGAATACCGTGCCTTTGCTCTTAGGTGGGGTCGGCTTAGCAGAGATCGGATGACATCTGGGTGGTCGGAAGGTTCTCTTTATTTCTTGTGCAGAGTAGCCATTGGCTTGTAAGGCTTGTTCCAAATGGTGCAGCTCAAATGGTAGTAGGTGAGGCTCACAAATGCGGGAAGCGCGGTGTAGAAGAGTTTAGATCATAGCCCGTTTATGTCTCGGATGGTGGTTGGAGGTTTTGTTGAGATAACGGTCTGTGTGAGTGGGATTGCGATATACCCTGTGTCCAAGTTTGCCGTTGTCTTTTTTGCTGACCAGCATGTCCAGGAAGGCCAGCTGACCATCTTTTTCTTTTTCCATGTTGAACTGGATGCGCGGATTGAGGCTGTTGAGGTGTTGAAGAAAATACAGCAGAGGCTGCTGGCTGTGACTCCGTACGACGAAGGTGTCATCTACGTAGCGGAACCAAGCAGACGGATTGTAAGATGCGGTGTTCAGAGCTGTGACTTCAAAGGATTCCATAAAGAAGTTGGCTACTACTGGACTGAGTGGGCTGCCCATGCCCACGCCATCGATTTGTTGGCAGTAAGAATGATTTCACTGGAAGCAGGTGGTGGTAAGAACGTGATGAAAAAGAGCTACAATGTCGTCAGGAAGAATTTGCTTCAGTTGAGTGATGGCGCCGTTGAAGGGACCATGGTGAAGAGAGAGACAACATCAAAGCTGATGAGTATGTCTTGAGGCTGCAAAGTGAGATTTTGGAGTTTCTCAATAAAATGTGAAGAGTCCATTATGTAGGTATCAGTGTTGTCTACATGCGGTTGCAGCAGGTTGGCTAGATATTTCGCGACGCTGTATGTAGGAGATCCAATACCGCTGACAATAGGTCTGAGTGGTACATCCGGCTTGTGGATCTTGGGTAGGCCGTACAGTCTGGGAGGCAGGGCTTCGGATTTTGTGATGCGTCGTTTGTCTTCCTCTGGTAGACATGACTTCTTGATCAGAAGGGTGGTATTACGTACTATGCGTGGTGTCGGATCGTGTTGTATCTCGCGATATGTATCTGGTTTCAGAAGATCCTTAATTTTTAGCACATAGTCCTGCTGGTTGAGGATGACGGTAGCATTGCCTTTGTCTGCTGAAGAGATGACGATGTCTGTGTTGGCGTTCAGGTTCTTAATAGCTGTTTTTCCTGTTTTGAGAGGTTGCTGGGTGGAACCTGTGTACGTTGAGGAATCCTGGCAGTTTCACGGCGGATCTCTTCGGCTGCGGATGTTGGAAGTGTGCGGATACCAGATTCAATATTGGAGATGATATCCTCGGCTGGTAGAGAAGATGTGGTAACTGCTTAATTGCCCCCTTTGACAAGCAGTGAAGTCTCTGCGGGTGATAATTGGTGTCTAACAGATTTACTACCGTCCGACTGATGTCCAAGGTAGTAGGCAGTTTGGTAGTGGATGCAAGTCGTTCAAATCTCGTCTTGTGACGTGCAGTGGTGGTGTTCTGGTTAATGATCAAGAAGCTGTATATGATCCTATCAGCGCGATCGCAATCATGTCTTTGGAGAGAGTTGGCCAGCTTGAGGTGCAAGGCTAGTAGCTCATGGTTGTTGGCGGCGAGTTCTCCACGGGTTTGGTGAATGCGTTCTCGCAGCAGCGCACGCGGTGTAGATGCGGTGTGTTGCAGCGGTTAAAAAGTGTCGTTTCAGTCTAAGGAATTTTGGAGTTATACTAGAGTCTCGGCAGCGCAGTAGGAAAGTTAAAGAGCAAAGAAGCGATGATTTCTGCTTACGCAGCCCTTCCAGGTGACGAGTCAGACGATATGTCTCCTCCCCGTAGAGGCGAGTCATGAGTAAGCGTAGGCTTTCACGGCCGGTGTTCGTAATTCTAAAAGAGTCTTCCGGGCTGATTTGCCGTGGTCTGCTGGAGTAATTGGATCCAGACGTTTCGTCCACTACTGCGGTGGACATCATCGGTGGCGTGGTCGAAGTCTTCTTGGTGAAGGTACAGTTGTGTCTGAGGCGTCGACTTTTTTTGGGAAAACAGAAATAAAGGTATAAGGGAAAACAATATGTATGTGGTGCTTGATAGGAAAGAGGGAGAGGTATAGAAGGGATCTTATTCTGGGGTGACACAATTTATTGTGACATACTTGGTGACCGGTTCCGCCGAAGCGCCCCGGTGGATCGTGGGTGATGGCATATGTGTTGCGGAGTAAATCCGCCGTGCTGATCAGGTATCTGAGATGGCCGAAGCCCTGACGGGGACCTGTGGAATGGGATGACATTAACAGCTGATGAAGGCTCCGGGCCCGGGCCTGTTACCTCCGGGCATCGGTGTGTGTGTTGTCCATAATCGTTCCGCGTCGGTTGTTGCGTACCCGGGCTTTACCTCCGGGCACGCTGATGAGGTGATGCTGCGGGTGGAGGGGGATTGTCAATGTGATGGTGCAGGTTCCCCTCCATGCGTTTGTTGAGATCCTGATGCCGATCAAAACCGTCAGCCGTCTGGTTGCGGCTTTCCTCCATGTAGTCGAGTGCGTCTAGGTGTTGCTGTTGAATCTTGAATAGTGCCTCTTTGTGGTGCTGCGTGAGTTGTTTTGTGATCTCTGAGTAGTGACGATCTAGGTTATTTATAGAATCTGCGTGTTCGGCGAAGTGGCTGTTGACGTTGTTGACGAGGTGTTTCTTGGTAACGTCGTGTGATTCTTCTATGATGTTGACGACTTCCGTGAACTGTGCGTTGAGATGCTCTTCCAGGGCAGAGAGCCTGCTGGCAAGGTTTAGCACCTCAGCGTGAAGGTCCTGGAGGGCGGCGATGATGTTGGTAGTCTTGGTTGATTGCTGCTTTAGTAACTCGTTGGCGTCTGCTATGTGTTGTTGTATCTGCGGTGAGTCGTTGTGAGATGTTGGCGTGATGTTCTGCGTTGGCTCCTTGGTGTGCGGCGATGGTCTGCGTGGATAGAGTGGGCACGTGGCCTGACCAGTAAAATGCCTCTTGCCCCCGCAGGAGGCGCAGAAGCGGCGTCGTTGAGTCAGGTCGTGTGCCCGACATTCTGCGGTTAGTGTCCCGTTACCACAGTAATGGCAGCGGGGCGCGGCGTCGCATGTTGTGTCAGTATGCCCGTACAGGCAGCAGCGACGGCATGGCGTTGGGCGAACACTACGGCTGGCCTCGAGCTGCAGGGTTTGCCCTAACACGGGCAGTCCTGCGCCGAGAGCCGCCAAGTAATCGTCCTGTTCCAAGCAGATGAGTCTGACGAGTGGCGTAGGAACTCTGCTTCCTAATTCGCGTCGCCCTGGCCGTAAACGGCCAAATGCGCTGCGCGGCGGTGAGGAGTAAGGTCTCCGGTAGTTGTCTATGAACTCCCCGGACGACAGCGGAGTGGGGTGCGTGCACGCGGTTCTGCGGTGTGTGGTTGGCTGCGCTGATAGGAGAGAAGGCGCTGGGTGCTTCGGCTGGCGGCGGCGAGGAGGCGGGAAGCTGGTCTTCTTCTTCGTCGGCGATAGTGATGGTTGCCTCGCAAGGAGCAGGCTTTGTGGCTGCGGCGGTTTTCTTCTTTCTTCCCATGTTGAGTCGATGAGAGCACGAAGCGAAGTCCCGTCCGGGATGCGATATTTATACTCGGGGGGGTCTTCTCTGATTGACTCGGGGCTCGCTGAGGCAGTGCGGTAGGTGGCAGGGGCCTAGCTGCGTACTCGGCGCTACTAGATTCTGATTGGTTCGCGTTGTTTGACTGTCTGTTAATGTCATCGATGATGGGGTACCAAATTTTGTTGAGCTTGAGGGCTTCTTCCTTCCCATCGAATTTGTTGGAATGCTTATAAATTTCTATGGCTTCGCGCTGTAGTTGAGCATGGTAGTGTGGGATGTTAGATAGAATGCTGGTGTCCTGAAACTTGATGACATGCTCCCCCGCCGCTTCTATAGCATGTTCAGCGACCGCTGACTTTTCAAATTGTCCAAGACGGCAGCATCTCTTGTGTTCGTTTAGTCTGGTGTTGATACTGCGTAGCGTCGTGGCAATATATACTGCACCACACGACCAGGGGATCCGGTATAGGCCAGCCGAGGAGAGGAGGTCCCTCGGGTCCTTGGCTGAGCGTAGTAAGCTATTGAGCTTTCTAGTAGGCTTGAAAACCGTCTTGATATTATGGTGTCGCAGGAAGCGTTCAATCCTGTCGGTGACGTTCTGAACATAGGGAAGGAATACCGTGCCTTTGCTCTTAGGTGGGGTCGGCTTAGCAGAGATCGGCTGACATCTGGGTGGTCGGAAGGCTCTCTTTATTTCTTGTGCAGAATAGCCATTGGCTTGTAAGGCTTGTCCAAATGGTGCAGCTCAAATGGTAGTAGGTGAGGCTCACAAATGCGGGAAGCGCGGTGTAGAAGAGTTTGGATCATAGCCCGTTTATGTCTCGGATGGTGGTTGGAGGTTTTGTTGAGATAACGGTTTGTGTGAGTGGGATTGCGCTATACCCTGTGTCCAAGTTTGCCGTTGTCTTTTTTGCTGACCAGCATGTCCAGGAAGGCCAGCTGACCATCTTTTTCTTTTTCCATGTTGAACTGGATGCGCGGATTGAGGCTGTTGAGGTGTTGAAGAAAACACAGCAGAGGCTGCTGGCTGTGACTCCGTACGACGAAGGTGTCATCTACGTAGCGGAACCAAGCAGACGGATTGTAAGATGCGGTGTTCAGAGCTGTGACTTCAAAGGATTCCATAAAGAAGTTGGCTACTACTGGACTGAGTGGGCTGCCCATGCCCACGCCATCGATTTGTTGGTAGTAAGAATGATTTCACTGGAAGCAGGTGGTGGTAAGAACGTGATGAAAAAGAGCTACAATGTCGTCAGGAAGAATTTGCTTCAGTTGAGTGATGGCGCCGTTGAAGGGACCATGGTGAAGAGAGAGACAACATCAAAGCTGATGAGTATGTCTTGAGGCTGCAAAGTGAGATTTTGGAGTTTCTCAATAAAATGTGAAGAGTCCATTATGTAGGTATCAGTGTTGTCTACATGCGGTTGCAGCAGGTTGGCTAGATATTTCGCGACGCTGTATGTAGGAGATCCAATACCGCTGACAATAGGTCTGAGTGGTACATCCGGCTTGTGGATCTTGGGTAGGCCGTACAGTCTGGGAGGCAGGGCTTCGGATTTTGTGATGCGTCGTTTGTCTTCCTCTGGTAGACATGACTTCTTGATCAGAAGGGTGGTATTACGTACTATGCGTGGTGTCGGATCGTGTTGTATCTCGCGATATGTATCTGGTTTCAGAAGATCCTTAATTTTTAGCACATAGTCCTGCTGGTTGAGGATGACGGTAGCATTTCCTTTGCCTTTTTCAAGAAAATCCCCCCACCCCTAACTACACTTTACATGGAACATTTTTCGAAATTTGAATTTTCTCAAAAATGGCTCTAACGATTTTGATTAAAATATCATATGTTTAAGATATTGTCATGAGAAATGAAATGTATATCTAGAATTTTCTGGGAATGTCTTTAAAAGTATTCTTCATTGTGAACGACCTTTGCATAACTGGTAAACTATAAGAGATAGACAAAATTTTATTACACGAAAAATGAAGATCGCGTTGAAATATACAATTTATGTCATATACATTTCTTGAGTGAACCGTTTTCGAGATATTGCTTGTTTTTCCCTTAAACTTTCCAATACTTATACTTTTTCTGAAATTCGTTATTCATTTTCTTTATGTCCTAGACATGCAAAAGAATGGAATGCGCCACATAGCAACCAGCGTTAAAATATTTGATTATCGCTTAAAACCTACCATATTCCCCTTGCATCTACAAGAAAATTACCAATAAGTATTGACATCTCGATATGTCGATTAACATGAAGCATATGGAGAATAAGCGTTTGTAAAAATAGTTTGTACAAGAGTAGAGAAAGTCATGTGAGTGTAACACATCAGATTTTTTTTGTCCTGGTAATGCAAACAGAATGGAATACTTCACATAGCAACCAGCCCTTAAATTATTTGACTATCGCTTAAAGCCTACCAATTCCCCTTGCATCTACAAGAAAATTAGCAATAAGATTAACATCTCGATATCTCGATTAACATGAGTGTAACACATCAGATTTTTTTTCTTTTGGTTTTATTAATTAGATCACAGACACACATTCACACTCTCATTCATACCTCAAGACTCTGGGAGGATAGGGAATTTTTCAGTCGTCTAATTCTACCTCTCCACCCTTGTCCTTCACACGGCTTGTTTGGAAAAACAATTAGTTACTATTGATGACCTAATAGTTGGTTAAACTCACATGGCGGTAATGGCACCTGCTTCACTGAACTCAGATTCGCCATCTCGTGTCACTGTGCTATAAGTTATACACCACGTTGTGTACAGTGTATACACTTGTTCTCCCGTTTTTCAAGTAAAATACAACGGCAAATGGAGGTAGAGAGATTGCTACTTAAATATTTAATATAACCACATTTTTGGGCTGTCAAGGTTATTGTTGACAAATTGGTAATACTCCACTCAACATCGCGACAAAGTCATAAGGTAATTTAGCCTGTATTATGTGGTTTAAAGCTACTGTTGATGTAAAAAAAGTCTATAACATATCTTATTGCATTGGCTTAAAGCTTCTGAAGTGTGTATAACGCTATTAATCAGGAATGTCTGTCATGGGAATATTGCAATAATTACCAGTCCATTCAGTCCGAGGAACAAATAAATATATTAAAGTCTGTAATATTTAACCCTGGTACCTAATTCCTTAAACCAGGGCTTATATACCAGATCTTTACAATTCATTCACTTTTCTAAATACATTTGCAACACAATATATTACAATATAATTAATAACAATAACTAGTATTAAATTAAGTAGTTAAAGTAAATAAGTAAATAAAAGTATATAAATAAAATAAATTCATTTAGCAGAATAAATAACAAAATATAAAATAAAATGTAAATAATAATAATAATAATACAGTAAAATAAAGTATAAAATGAATATAATATATAAAAATAAAATAAATTCCATTCAAACCAACATAAAGCCATAATCAACACAGCATTATCAAAATGTTAATTATTAAAACATTAAACATAAACACAATAAACAAATAAATAAACAGCATATAAAATTCATAAATACATTTAAAATAAACTTCAGGCTATTCCTAAAAAGTTCAAGATATACGTTTTATTTGTCCAATAAATATCTTTAATATGTGACTATTTTAATCAAAATCGTTAGAGGTAATATAAAATTTCGAAAACTCTTCCATGTAGAGGGTAGTCTGAGGTTAGGGAATTTTCTTGAAACCTTCTTGTCGCATCTTTGGGAGATACTGAACTTAAATACCAAGTTTGGCATTTATTCGACTTATCGTTTTTGAGTTACGCTGTTCACAGACACACATCGAGCTTTTTTCTAAAAATGCTTTCGTTGGATTCAGGGGGACTGAAAACATGCATTTCCGGTGGTCTCGGTATCGAATTTTTGGGTGGAATGCAATACCTTCTCTACCCTAGGCACGTGGTAGGGAAAGTACAAGAATTCTCAAAATATTCCACCAGAGGACGCGCTTCAACACCAGAAAATTGTCCAAAAAGCTGTTTTTGGATTCAGGAATTCAAAACGTGTATTGCAGTTAAATCTTCATATCCAATGTTTGGGTGGAATGCAATACTTCCTCTACTTACTAGGGAAAGTAAAAATTAACATAATATGCTTTACATAAGGCAGGTTTAAATTGTGTAATTTGCGGGTACAAAATAAATTAATAAATAAATAAAATCTGAATATACTATACCGGCAGTTACTACACCGTGACATACATTCAATTTATTCTCACAACACATTTACATTTTATATTACATCAAAATTTTTAAGGTAAAATAACTACAAACTATACAATGTCTACAAAATAATAAATAAATAAAATAAATAGAAGAAAGAGAATATAAATTATTAGATTAAAATAAAGGCGTATAACAAGTTAATTAATTACAATTCTAAATTCTATATTTATCTGCACTTGTTGGAAACCAACAAACTTAGCAACTGGTAGCCGCTTCTATCCACTCCTATTTAACTATATTCACTGGAAACCAGGGAAAATGTACTGGTGACTAGCACAAAACCTTCTACTAAGCTATTAATCAGTTTAATAAATTTATTTATGTTTCTATTTTATTTAAAATTTACCTTAATTAAAAATTATAAAGTTAAATTGTCTATTTATAAAATTTAATTGTTTCCATAATAATTATTTGATTTATAGTAGTTTAATATTTTGTTTAATTCGTTTATATTTTTATTTATGCATTTGTTTTATTTGTTCGTTTATTTATTTACCTTATAACATTTTATTTAATCTCCATATTAATTTATGGACACAGAAAGATGTGTGAGTGCTACACTTCACACTCCAATTTATTTTAAACTATCCCTTTTGTGACAGCTGTCACAAGGTTAAAAGCCGCCGCTGTGATCTATAGCTGTATATCTTTTACAAATTCCTTCGGGGCATTTGCCTATGCATATGCTTCGCATATGCTCTTTTGTTTAGGAAATCGCACATCGAGAGCGATCTCTGTATCCGTCGCCTGCAGTGTCATCTCAATTCCTTTTGTTCTTTCCTCATAAAAGATAAATAAATGATCCACATGCAAAGCAGTGTTTCAACACGTAAGTTCTGTTTCCTCTCTTGAAACTTCATCAAAGGATAGATCCTGGAAAGTTAATGCATGACGTAAGAGAGCGTTTCATCCCGTAGGGCAAAATCTTACTATGCCGACAAGGGAAAGTGCTTCCTCTAAATTACATAATAGCCGACACCGCTTCCTTTCACACGCCGACCTTGGCCTTTATAAAGTGTTTATTGTCACTGGGAAGGCGATGAACTCGACTAAAGTACATACTTGAAAATACGGTTACGATGCCATCAGGGTCACCTTTTAATTACATTATTATTCATTCATAATGCTAAGTCTACAAAGTTTTACATGTTTAATTTAGCAAGACGTTTATCTTCAGAATCTGTGGTTCAAAAGACAAGTGGGAACTGTAGCCGGTGCTGTAAGAAGGTGTAAGCTTATTTATCATCATTTTATTTTACTTATTTATTTCATTTTGAATATAACGCATACGCCCGATTACAATGTTCATTATAAAAATGCAGTCACTTAAAATAATTAATATCCAGGTAATACAGAAAAGCAAACAAAATTTATAGATGAAAATGAAAATGGAAGTTGTATAGAAAAATAAAAGAATAAGGAACAGAAACAACTAAGAAAGAAAGAAAAGGTGGCATGACTGTTAATCATGCAATTTTTACTTTATCTACTACGTACCTATAGCAAGTAGGAAAAGTATTCCATTCCACCGAAAAATTCGATACAAAGATTTCACTGGAAATACATTTTGAGATGCCGTGAATCAAAAACTAAATTAGAAAAAGATCCGTGTGTGTGTCCATATGCCTGTGAACATCATAACTCAAAAACGAAAAGTCGAATAAATACCACACTTGGTATTTAGGTTTAGTATCTTTCAAAGAGGTGACAGGAACATTTTCCAGAAAATCCTTCACCCCAGACTACCCTTTCGAAAATGTTTATTTTATCAAAAATCGCTCAAACGATTTTGATTAGAATATCATATATTTAAGATATTTTCATGAAGAATAAAATGTATATCTTGAATTTTCTGGGAATGTCCCCAAAGTCTCTTCATTCTGAATGTGTCTTTTTTTAAATGTCCTGGTCATGCAAAGAGAATAGAATGCTCCACATAGCATTAAAATATTTGACTATCGCTTAAAGCCTACCACATTCCCCTTGCACCTACAAGAAAATTAGCAATAAGATTAACATCTCGTTATTTCGATTAACATGAAGTAGATGGAGAATAAGCGTTTGTAAAAATAGTGTTACAAGGGTAGAGGAAGTCATATGAGTGTAACACATCAGATTTTTAAATCCAATATTTATTTTAGTCTACTAAGCAGTAATTGTTAAATATAACATCTTTGAACTGAATTTCAGACATGTTGAAAATATCTACATCAAAATAACGAACTTGGTTATATAAATGCATAAATCTATGTAATGGTGAATTTTTATGCATTTCTGTGTTTGCTCTGGGAGTGAAAAAATTTTAATCTACTTATTTTGCTTAGTTATAGTAATATACATATCATCAATAATGGAATGCAGAACCTTATTCAGAAATATAAATTCTATGATATCTATTATGAAATAACAAGCCCTAAATTTAAATACTTCTAAAAGAGATTTGTAATTTGTTTACGTTCTTTTATCGTACTTTTATACAATAATTCTTTTATATAATAAATATTTTAAACATTTTGATTGCACCTTTTCTAGAAATCGGCATGTTTTATGTTTTGACTTTAAATGATATAAGCATATTCAAGATTTTGCTTAATGAAGGAGTTGTAAAGTCGAATTAGTATTTTTTTTTCTAAATGCGTACGAATTTCGAATAATGAAGCCTAGCAATTTAAAGATTTTGTTACGATTAATTCAATGTGTCTGTTGAATCTGAGATAAAAATGCACTCTCAAATCTTTATATTCAACCACATCATCATCGTCAGGAGCAATGACAGAAATCTGTATCGAACAAGACAAGACATCATCATCAACAACAATAACATATCTTGGGTTAAGACTAGGACTTGGAGCCCAGGGCAACTCAGCACCCCGACCTAAGAAGATCTTTTGTGCCTAAGCCCCTGACGGGGCGCGCCCGGGAGGGAGGGCGGCCGGACCAGGAGACACGACAGGGTCCCTACCTTCTTCCAGATTGAAACTCTCAGGATGGCAGCTGGTAAAAACCGGCTCCCCTAAACCCCCTGCAGGCTTGCACATCCCTCTGGAGGACCTGGATCTCGGAGACCGCCCCATTTCGGTGGACGAAGTGTTACACAGAGCATCCTTTTCCCCTGCCATGCAACGCCGAGACTCCCGCCGACACTTGCAACCCTAAAACAGCCAAGCAGATAAAAGATGAAGTGAAATGAGAATGGAGGGACAGCAAATTCAGGGGATGCAGTTAACCTTCTCAACATTCGCCTAGTGACCAGGGGAAATCCTCGAAAAAAATCCATGAGTCAAGAAGGTCGGCCGCGGGAATCGAAACCACTGTCTCACGAAGGTGGGCACAGTCATTCCGCTCGGTTAAGTCCATATTAAGGCTGATGCATACTATCTTTGTTTAGCCTTCCAACTTTTCTTAAATCTTTAATAGTTTTTAGACAGTATTAAACGTAGAGTTTTTAACACGAGCCGCTCATACTGGAAACTGAAGATTATAACAGTGAAATAAAATGTTTATAATACTCCCTTGTTACTACCCTTGTTTCTTGCTGTGAAAATTATATTATATTAAGCGGAGGCTTGTATCAATTAATGTAATGGCGGATGATTTTAAAGACTCGGGAATTGATTCGGCAGAACCAGAACCAATGCTACTTCTTCCTGCAAAAATTCACAATCAACATCACAATTACATCAAAGGAATAATTCTATCGGGTGGCGCTACTGCAAGAATGGGGCCTGGGCCGACCAATTCAACTGGCAGCCTCACGCCCATCCTTGTCGTCCTCCGTGGTTTGGGGGTTTCCTGCTAGCCTCTAGTTCCCGAGGACACTGAACTCGCGACCTCGGGAACTAGAGACTAGCATGGTACTCTCGACCAGGCGGAGGACGATGGATTTTTTCGGGCGTAAAAATCCTTAGCATGGCTTCCTTCGGAACGGAAGTAAAGCCGGTGGTTACGGCACGTGAAAAAACCTCAGGTCTGTCTTTCACGCGCAATATAGAATGGGACGCCAAAAACTATAGTAGTTAAAGAGCGTCCATAATTAAAACTCAGTTTTTAATGATCATCTAACCGAGATGGACAGGTGATTCTGGGACCAGGCGGAATATTGAATTTCTTGGCAAGAATCGCAGCTCCTTAATTTCCTCACGGTGCTGAGTGGGCACCGATCCTTTAAGCAGGACTTGAAATCCGCATTCCCATAGGTGTGCTCGAACCCGGGCACACTTTGTTGCTGGGAACCAGAGCCCCACGCTCTAGTCCAGCCCCACGGCACAGGACTCAAAGGAGTAATATGTTTATTAATAAAATTATTCTTACAATTTATTTTTTGCCACAATCTCCTATATATTATAGAATGTTATCAGCAGTGCTGATATGAAGGTCAGACAACGAAGGCCAAACAACAACAGACTAGAGTTCACCATTATACATTCCCGAATGTATAGTGCCATTTCCTCACAAATTCCAGTTGGATAATGTATAAGTTAGTAAATAGTACATGTGTCTTAAAAATAGTGTATAGTATATGATAACAAAAGTTATCAGCAGATGAAGCTGCAAAAGAAGCAACTAAACATCCCGTCAGTGATTCATCAATCGCCTCTCCACACCAAGAGTCATCAGCTTCATTAAACACATGTACATGCAAAAATGGAAATTGAAATTGAAATAGTTATCATTCAACAGCAAACTTCATGAAGCTCGCTCAGGCTGCACATAACCTTTTCTGTATTACCGAATTCTCAAAAGAAGAGACCAAATTATCGTCACCCAACTTAGAATCGGGCACTCTGAACTAACGCAGTTATCTTCTCACTAAGGACCAACCTCCAAGCTGTACCAGCTGTAACATTCCTCTACCATATTCTTTACCCACAGTACAGTAGCTGTAGACAACAAGCCGGCATTTCCAATCTTCCCAATGCCGTTAACAGACCCAACATGCTCAAGAAGACGCTACAGTTTCTAATAGATACAAAACTGTCTGATTTACTATAAATGTTTACCTAATTCCATGTTTATGCAATTGTAAATTAATGTACATCATAATGAATTTTTATTAACAGTCGTGATAAGACCATGTGGTCAAAACGATCTTAGATAAAATTTTTTTTTTAAAAATAGCTAACAGAGCCGGCCCTTGTAGCCGTGGTCGCTCCGGAGCTCCGCCAAGCTGAGGGTCGCGGGTTCGAATCCCGCCAAGGGCATGGGTGTTTGTGTGTGTGCGTGTGTGTTGCGGAAATAAGCGGTATGAAAACAGTAATACACAGTAGCATAAACTGGGTACAACAAGGGAACTTAAAAAAAACAAAAAAAAAACAATGGTTTTGTTTTGCTCGTAGAATTTCTACACTCGATTTACAGCCTCGTTCCGCAAACATTCCTAGTCGCAAAATACAACTCAATTTTTGACACTTTTGCGAGGGTGATACTGAGAATTTTTAGAATGCCGTATAAAAAAAATGAAATTGTTTATATTTGACAGCTACTTTATAATGTTTTGCGAGTTGATTGCGTGTAGTTTGTTCGATTTGTTCTAATACTTTGTTAATTATCGTCATTTAAAGATTTTGTATTCGCCCAAAAATGAATTTGACTAAAACATTTCCGGGCTATGATTTTTGACGATTTTTAATCGTCATTAACACCTAAACAACGTGAAGATCGGCTTAGAAATGCATTTGGCGAAGAAGTTCCATCTAAGGCAACAATTTATAATTGGTACAGCGAATTCAAAACATCGATTTTTTCTTAGTGGTGAATTTCATGAAGGACGCCCAAGAACTGCTGTTACTGATGAAAATATTACCGCTGTTCGAGGAAAGCTTGAAGAAGATTGACGGATATCTTATGAATTTATTCTGGCGACATTGGGCACAGGTATGAGTTAAATCCCAAATATTTTACATAAAAAGTTAGACGTGAGTAAGCTTTATTGTCGATGATTCCACATAAACTGATTCCCGTTGAAAAACAACAACGCATTGATTGGTGCAGAAAACGACTGGAAAAATTCCAAGGCGGCACTTCAAATTTCTTTGGAATATCGTCACTGGTGATGAATCTTGGATTTACTGTTATAATTCTGAAAAGAAAAGTTAATCGACTCAATGGATCTTCCGAACAGAACCTAAGCCTACAAAAGTCCGACGAATTCGCAGTGCTGGTAAGAATATGGTTGCTAATTTTTTTCTAAAACGGGCGTATTGCTATTATAGCATTAGAAGATAGACGTACCGTTATTGCCGATTGGCACACAAATGTCTGTTTACCGCAAAGTTTTCAAAAAGTTCATGATGTGCGCTCAAAACGAAAAATAATGTTACATCATGACAACACATCGTCGCATACAGCAAAACTAGCAATTGAGTATCTGGGCGCCCTAAAGGTCAGCACCATCGACACTCCAAGATACATTCCTGACCTAGTATCCTGTGATTTCTTTTTGTTTCCAAAAAATTATAGATAAAATGCGTGGAGTCACCTTTTCGTCATCAGCGAAACATTATAAAAACCTGGTTTCTGAAGTGTCTCAGTAAGAGTGGCGTCATTGCTTTAAGAACTGGTTTCATAAAATGCAAAAATATATTTATGTTATAGGGGAATATTTTGAAAAACAATGAAATCATTTAATTTTTTTACAACTAATCCTTGTTTGATTTTCTAAAAAATGACATTGTTTGCTTCGTAGATAAATAACTAGAATGTAAAATTGGTCTTTAATCGATTTTCGCCCGACAAAGCTAGTGTAAATAGGAAGTTTTTAACCTTTGGTTAGTAAAACTGCATCAAGCTAATTCATTTTACAATAATCGTAAGGCTATTGAATCCACCTTTCCATTTTTTATACTCTGGTATGTTATTAGTCATTCATGTTTATTGCAGAGAGCGCCAAAAAACAAAAAGAACGATTTTATTTTGATAGTTCTCAGAATCTCTTGGTTAGTTGTGTTGTTAGATAACATAAAGCAAGCTTGGAATTTATGTAAAACTATTTCAATTGTTTTGAGTGAATGAAGGTTGTTCTATTCTATGCTGTAACAATCTTTGTTTCACAAGAAGCGCCAATACCGTCGAACTTTTAATTATGAGAGCATCGATTTCTGAAAAAAGTTAGTGAACGAAATAGTGAGTCAATTCAATGAACTCAACTTAAATAAAACGAATTCAGATAGGATAAGAACTGCTAGAACCGTAGTAAAGGTTGAATCCGGACGACAGCACGAATGTTGAGAATGAGGCCGAGGTCTCTGAGATGACTTTTGAAAACTGATTTAAATCTGTTCCCTTACAAAAATCAAATGAAACGAAGATGGAAAACAAGGCAACTTCCTTAACTTCATTCGCAAGAGGAAAATAATGAAGACTTTATTCAGAATATTTGGTGCCATGAATCGTCAAAATGGAGATTCTACATTTCGCACCCGCTAAAAGCATGGAAACAGCTTCCTAGTCCAAAATGCTCTGCTTGATGTGCTCTAAACGCAAAGGACATTATTGGTCCCTTCTGCTTTTTAAACGATAAAGGGAATACCTTGACCCTAAAAAAGAAGCGAGCCAATAAGTCATTAGACGTTTCAAAGAAAAACATAGGTTATTTCGGAGCGTTAGACATCAGTCGTTTCCACAGGGTGGTGAAACAGAAATACTGACATCTCTGTAATTGGACTATTGAAAGAACAACTCTAAGATAGGATTATTTCAAACAAAAGTGCATATCTTGGCCTCCTCACCAACCATCCTTAAGCCATGTTGGTCACGACATGAGTCAGATAAAATATTTTATTAAAGTTATTCATATTTTGTCGTATCTGCAATACTGTTATTTGAAGTTACTAAAGAAACGTCAATGCTGTGCTTTCTTTCTGCTAAACCAAATACTAATGTTACTTTATCCATTAAATACTCTTTATTTACAGTTTATAATGACACTAGTGTCCAATATCGGGCCTTGGCCTCCTTTCTTTTATTCTTCTCTATCCAAAGCCAACCTTCAAGCTACTGTATCAAGGATGTACTTCTCTAGAGTCAATTGTCATCAGTACCTCAGTCCGCAGCTCTTCCGACTGTCCTTGTCAAACATTCTACTTTCCATAAGCTTCATTGTTGGCGTGTATACATGTTAGGCCCATTTCAGTCTTTTTTATTTTCCCTGTTGTTCATAAATTGTACCTGATTCTCCAACTGCAGTTTATCTCGCACTGCTGCAAACATTTTTGAGTACGCTTCTTTCATTATTCCAAGCGTCATTTCAATTTTCTATGCTAGTTTCTACCTTTAGTTTCCATATGCAAGAATACTTCTTAGGATGGTTAAATATATCATTAGTTTTTTTGTATACAGTTGAATTTGGTGATTCCTATTAGTGCAATATAGGCTGAATACTTCCTGCTATGGTACCATTAACTCATCACTGTTTTGATATCACATTACCACGAGATTTAAACTGTTCTACTTCTAGGACTGTTAATCCTGGCTGGAGTTTGATGCAGTAATTTGTATCACAAATTATTTAAATGTCAAGAGTAATTGTAGTGTGAATATGCATTATTGTGTGACATTGATTTGAGATGTTTGATGATTGTAAGCATTGTCGAGAAGTGGGTTTATACGGCCTTACTGAAACTGACAATAATAGCGTGCAATAATGTAGCGAGGGGGTGAGCTGTTTATCATTATTAGAGACGAGCAAATGACGTAATATTGGCGCGTTTTTCTTAGAATTTGCTGGAACATTTTTCCCTAGAGCATATGTGTTCATAATTTTCATTGGATATAAAAATAGACGCTAATGTTGGCGCGTTTTATTAACCAATAGCAGCTCAGTTATAATCTTTAGGCATATCGGGGTGTAGGAGTATAAAAAGGGCTAGGTCAGAGTCAAATTCGTTCAGTCCATCGGAAACATTTGTACATTACACGTCGCTGAATACATCGCACAGTTTATCGATTTGCAGGTTACGCGTAGCAGAATTATGAAAAATCTCAAGTGTTGTAAAGTTAATTACACAAAAAGTTGAAGTACGCGAATGAAGAATGAGCAGTAAATAAGTTATTATAACAGTTTCAGTTTGGCGAGTGTCAAGATTAATATGTGAAAGTGCATAATATGTTACGACAATAAAAGTGTAAAACAAATTCTTCATCAGTGTTATCTTTGGATAAAAACTCCTTTCCGTTTACACACCTTGTGTAAGATAAGTGCTCGACCAAAAAGATCATAGCTAGCCGGAGGACAGTGAACCCAAAATTAAATAAAATAACAGGCGCTCAGTAAATGATAACACGAAGTGACCGCGACAAATTGTCTTTTATATGTGCGGCAAATAAACAGTAGCATTCTTTCAAACAACATTAAGAATACCGTCACAAGTTGGATGTAATTTTTTCCTGGTTTCTAGTCTGCACTATTCGTGTTTTGTAACGTTGATTTGTAGTTAAAATTTAGCAACTAAACATTCCAGATCCTCATATACTTCCTCTATTGCACTTACCGGCCGTCCCATACAACCCAATTCATCTATATGTGCTACAGTTTAGATGGCTATGTAAAATAATATATTGTTAAGGTCCACCTTGGTTTGCTGCACGAGCCAATGCAAACTAAGTTAAAAAGAACTAACGTTACAGAACTCGTTGTTACAGACCAAGACTCAATTTTAAAAGCATACTTGCAAATATCTTCCCATGGGTCATTGTATCTGCCACAGCATCTTAACCCCCCTCTCACACATTGTAGCCGAGAGAGTATGTATTTTTTTCATTGCAACCTGCACAGCGGTTCCGAACGAAACCCCTTGGAATGACTGAATAATGTACTGTCATCCGTACGTATTTTTTTAAACTTCCAGCATCTGCATTTGAAGATGCCATTTTGGCTTATTGCATTGGGTCGTTTTGAAGTGGTGTCCTAGCATTGTGTGCCATGCACTTTTAATGTATTCTTTGAATGGATAGAAATGTATTCTGAATCATTACAAGTGAATCCAAAATCCTGTTTATAATGCAATATTAGCTAAAAGTAGTAATATGTTTAGAAAATTTACAAAACACTTCTTACACTGGGTGCTTCTACCTGTCCCATCATCATTCAGGCATGTCGTACTGCCGATTACTTATCATGGGCTCACCCCATCCTAAATCAAAGATGAGATACAACACCCAGCGGATGTAACTATACCATATTTCCGGCCCTGAATTAAAGGCGCTCCTAACAGTAGAGAGCATTTCGACTCGTACAAAACGATTTGCAGTTTTTCAACTCATATATCTGTTAGCCAGCTGCCAGAGTAATCAGTCCGGGAGAATTGCCGATGGCAATTATAATCGAATTAAAATTTTTCTGCTGATTTTTAGGCAAAGAATATTACACCTTTAGCATACAATAATGATGTTAAAACATTTTCAATAATTATATCAGAATCACTTTATTTTAATATAGTTTTGAGGTTCGTATAATAGTATTCTAGAGCACAGACAAAAAATGCTCTATGCCTGAAAGGGTTAACCAATCAAATTATCTTTGGACGCACTCCCGTTTTGCTATAACTGTGTGCAGTGAATGTCTATTAATACAATCGTAAGCATTTATAGATTCTGAGCGCAAATGATATAAATTTTGACCAAGCTGAAAGTTAAGAGGGTCTTGAGTAAAATTTCTATTTTCAGGTGTGTTTTGCTAGAGTTTAATTTTTAACAACTGCCATTGTTGTTGGTATTAACACCCTCAAGCTTCACTGGCATGGTTTAATGACTTTTAAATTATTGATTTAAAAAAATAAAGGATATATTTTTCAAAATTAATCTACTACTATAAAACATGTTACAGGCATAAAAAATTGTATAGGATTTTTGGCATGCATATAATTTAATAACAGAGACACTTTTTAATATCGGTTGTACTAATGATTTGGGGAAAATTAATTCATTGGGCTTGAAAATACTTATTTGTTTAGTATCCAGATAGCAAGTTTTATTTTCTTGATTCTCAAAACATTATTTCACCAAAAATAGGACTCTGTATCTTTTTAACCATACCTTTTTCGAACATGCAGTAAAGGCTTCAGGTTTTCTCGATATATTACACTATAGCATTTGAATGTAAGTAAACGTTTTAAAAAAATCTGATGTGTTACACTCACATGACTTTCTCTACTCTGGTACAAAATATTTTTACAAACGCTTATTCTCCATCTACTTCATGTTAATTGAGATAAACATTTGCAGACTCTATCTTATAGCTAATTTTCTTGTAGATGTAAGGGGAATACATATTTACAAGGGAAATATAGAAATACAGTAGCCTTTAAGCATAGAAATTACTCTTAATAGCTGATTGTTATGTGCAGCACCATTCTCTTTGCCACAGATTAATACTCTTTGCATATCCAAGACAAAAAAATGAACAACGAATTCCCATTTGAGAAACTAAGTATTGAAAAATTTAAGGGAATAACAAGCAATATCTCGAAAATGGCTCACTCAACAAAAAATTTATTTGACATAAATTGTGTATTTTAACGCGATCTACATTTTTTGTATAGTAAAATTTTGTCTATCTCTTATGGTTTACCAGTTATGCAAAAGTCGTTCACAATGAAGAATACTTTTGGAGACATTCCCAGAAAATTCGAGATATATATTTCATTTGTCATGAAAATATCTTAAACATATGATATTTTAATCAAAATCGTTAGAGCCATTTTTGAGAAAATTAAAATTTTCGAAAAATCTTCCATGTAAAGTGTAATCTGGGGTAGGAGGATTTTCTTGAAAACCTTTGTGTCGCATCTCTGGAAGATACTGAACCTAAATACCAAGTTTGGTGTTTATCCAACTGTTCGTTTCTGAATTATGCTGTTCACAGACACACAGACAGACACACACACACACACGGACATGTTTCCAAAAATGCTTTTTTTGGACTCAGGAGGTCTCAAAACATGTATTTCCGGTGAAATATCGGTATTGAATTTTAGGGTGGGATACAATACATTCCCTACTTACTATACGTAGTAGAGAAAGTAAAAATATGTATAAAATGTTTTCTTCTTTTGCGTTCAAATAAAACAATTCTTACTGACCATACTGAAGATTGCTCTAATCCTTATATATTATTCAGAGGTTTCCTTGCTTGCATTCTGGATAGTAAAATTCAAAAGATATGTTGAACTTGCTTCCTTCTTTCAACTAAAGCTGGACTGATGAGTCGCAAGGCAAAAGCTAAGAAATAACAAGAAAAATCTGATGTGTTACATTCATATGACTTTCTCTATCGTCTATCTTTTATTAGCAAGTACACAAATTATTCTTATGAACGTTTATTTCTCTGTCTACTTCATTTTAACGGAGATAACCTGTGCGGAAATAGTTGTTTTACACATTTCGTTAGGACACAAAGAGAACAGCGATAGTCAAATGTTTTAGAACTGGACGCTATACGCTGACCTTAAAATTTCATACTCTTTCCATGCAATCACGAGAAACAACTGAAAATCGACAGGAGTTAAAAAGAATGACAAAAGTATTGAACAAATCGAACTATTAATAACGGGAATCTAGAAATGGCTTATGCCACAAAAAAGTTTTTTTTAAATAAATTGTGTTTTAAACATGTCTACATTTCTTGTGTAGTACGTTTTCATCTATCCTCAACACAGGATTACACAAAATTCCTTCCGAATGAAGAGGACTTCACAGGCTACTCCCAGAAAAGTAAATATGTACTTTTATTTGTCATGTAAATATCTTTAATGTGTGGTATTTTAATCAAAATTGTTAAGAGTCATATTTTAGAAAATAAAGCATTTCGAAAAATGTTCCATGTAAAAGGTAGTTTAGAGTGGGGGCATTTTCTTGAAAATACTTATGTCGCATTTTGGAAGGTACTGAACCTAAATACCAAGTTTGGTATTCATCTGAGTTTTGATTTTTGAGTTATGCTGTTCACAGACACACACACAGAGTCCTTTTTCTAAAACTGCTTTCTTGGGTTCAAGGTGCCTCAAAACATTTATTTGGGATGAAATCTCGGTATGCTTTTTTGGGTGGAATGCAATACCTTCTCTGCCTACTATGTACGTGGTACGTCCTATTTGATAACAGCTGATAATGCAAGGATAAAACAAGCCTAAGGCAATTATGCATTTATGTGTCTACGCATACAACTTGTTATGGAACTTTTGAAATGTTGTATCTTTTAGATGTCGTAGATATCTGGGTGGACTTTCAAGCTTTACTTTCATCAGAGATAGAGGAAACATCATGTTCCACCAAAAATCTCGATAGAGATTTCACTTGGGATCGCTTACATTAAAAAACAAAACATTTTAAACATCGCGCGCGCGCGCGCGCGCGTGTGTGTGTGTGTGTGTGTGTGTGTGTGTATACGTGTGAACAGAATACTAAACACGCTTAAGAATTCAAAGTGAATATTCTTTTTGAGGGAAACCCTCCCGCTTCAAACAATCTTGAAATTTCAGGAATAATCTCTAAATATAAGCTCATTTTTATACAACCAACCAGGAAACTATCAGAGATAAGGAAACACTTATTTTAAAAAAAAAAATGAAGCTACCAAAATATACAATTCATGTAAAATAACTTTCTTCGAATGTTTCCGAAATGTTTATCGTTGCATGTTTTAAGCCTCCTAGGTTGACTCATTACTAAGGACAACTGACTTGTGATATAAACAGTATCATTTCCGTATCATGCATCTAAGCAAGTTCGTATTGTATAATTTGAAACCTATCTATCACCCATTTGTCATAAATACTATGAAATGGATAGAAAAATCACTTTTTACTTTCTCTGCTATGTATAGTAAGTAATGTGTTTCACCCAAAAATTCGATGTCGAGACTTCACCGAAATATGTTTTGAGGCCCCCGGAACCTAAAAAGGCATTTTTAGAAAGTGGTCCGTGTGTGTGTAAGTGTCTGTGAACAGCGTAACTCAAAAATTAAAAGTGGATAAATGTCAAACTTGGCATTTAATGTTCAGTAGCTTCCAAAGATGCGACACGAAGATTTTCAAGAAAATCCCCCACCCCAAACACACTTTACATAGAACATTTTTCAAAATTATTATTTTATAAAAATTGTTCTTGCGATTTTGATTAATATCTCATATATTAAAGATATTTATTTGACAAATAAAATGTATGCCTTGAATTTTCTGGGAACAACTCGTGAAGTCCTCTTCATTCAGAAAGAATTTTGTATAATATTGTTTAATTGGTAAATGTTAATCTATAGACGAAAACGTGCTGCATCAAAAATGTAATATTTTTAAAACACACAATTTAGAACAAATATTTTTTGTGGCATCAGACATTTCCGAAATATCCTATACTAATTGTTCGAATTGGTCAATATTTAGCATTATGTTTAAGTCATGACGATTTTGAGTTCTTCCCACATTTATAGATAGCCTTTAACTGTTATAGTCATATCGGCGGGCTTTTACGTTTGGAACATATTGTCTTATCGGCAATGGTGTTAAGTCGCATGCACTTGTCGTTTAGATTACTTTGGGTTTTGTACATTAGATCACGCACACATTTACACTCTCATTCATACTTCTAGACTTTGGGGAGGCTAGAGAATAATTTTGGCTGGACAAAAATCCCCACTCCCGAGCCCGGAATCGAACCCGGGACTCCTCGCACAGCAGACAGGTGCTCTACTGACTGAGCCACGTGGCCAGCGATTTTCAGTTGTTTTTTGGGATTGTGTGGAAAGAGTATGGAACTTTAAGGCCATTGTATAGCGTTCAGTTCTAAACTATTTGACTATCGCTGTTCCCTTGTATCTGTAACGAAATGAAATTGAGTTATATTTATGGACGCTCTTTAACTACTATGGTCCTTAGCGTCCCATTCTAGGTATATTGGGCGTGAAAGATCAGAAATTTTGCTCGGAGGCCTCTTTATCAGGCTTGAGGTTCTTTTACGTGCCGTAAATCTACGACACGGGACCACCGGCTTTACTTCCCTTCCGAAGGAAGCCATGCTAACGATTTTTACGTCCGAAAAAATCCATCGCCCTCCGCCATGTTTGAACCCGCGATGGGAAATAGAGGCTAGCACGGTACCACTAGTCCACGGAGGACGACAAATGAAATGTTTGTATCTGTAACGAAATGTATAGCACAGCTATTTCCGAAAAGGTTTACATCGATTAAAATTACGTAGATAGGAGAACAAACGTTCGTAAGAATAATTAAATACCCACTAATAAGCGATAGAGGGTAGAGAAAGTCATGTGAATGTAACACCTCAGATCTTGTATATAGTAATTGTCTCATCATTTGTAATGCATGCCACATAGACTGAGTTGCTAGTGCATAGATACATACAGTAACTGTTTGCACGTCACATTTTTACTTTCTCTACCACGTACATAGTAGGTAGAGAAGATATTCCATTCCACCCAAAAATTCGATACCGAGATTTCACCGGAAATAAATGTTTTGATGCACCTTGAATATAATGTATTACATCAGGTTTTTACTTTAGTCTTTCATTTTTACTTTCTCTACTACGTATAGTAAGTAGGGGAAGTAATGTATTCCACCCAAAAATTCGATACCGAGATTTCACCGGAAATAAATGTTTTGATGCACCTTGAATATAATGTATTACATCAGATTTTTCCTTTAGTATTTCTTTTTTACTTTCTATACTACGTATAGTAAGTAGGGGAAGTATTGTATTCCACCCAAAAATTCGATACCGAGATTTCACCGGAAATACATGTTTTGAGACCCCTTAATAAAAAAAAACATTTTTGGAAACATGTCCGTGTGTGTGGCTGTGTGTGTATGTGTGTGTGTCTGTCTGTCTGTGTGTCTGCCTGTGAACAGCATAACTCAGAAACGAACAGTCGGTTAAACACCAAACTTGGTATTTAGATTCAGTATCTTCCAGAGATGCGACACGAAGGTTTACAAGAAAATCCCCCACTCCAGACTACCCTTTACATGGAACATTTTTCGAAAATTTTAATGTTCTCAAAAATGGCTCTAACGATTTTGATTAAAATATCATAGGTTTAAAATATTTTCATGACAAATGAAATGTATATCTCGAATTTTCTGGGAATGTCTCCAAAAGTATTCTTCATTGTGAACGACTTTTGCATAACTGGTAAACCATAAAAGATAGACAAAATTTTACTGCACAAAAAAATGTAGATCGCGTTAAAATACACAATTTATGTCGTATACATTTTTTTTGTAGAGTGAACCATTTTCGAGATATTGCTTGTTATTCCCTTAAATGTTCCAATACTTATACTTTTTCTCAAATTCGTTATTCATTTTTTTATGTCCTGGACATGCAAAGACATTGGAATGCGCCACAGAGCAGCCAGCGTTAAAATATTTGACTATCGCTTAAAAGCTACCATATTCCCCTTGCATCTACAAGAAAATTAGTAGTAAGATTGACATCTCGATATCTCGATTAACATGAAGCATATGGAGAATAAACGTTTGTAAAAATAGTTTGTACAAGAGTAGAGAAAGTCATGTGAGTGTAGCACATCAGATTTTTATAGGATTTCAGAAGTAAATGCGTTTTCTGAATTGCTTGTGTTAGGCACGAAGGGTGCAATTTCGTTAGATAAAAACCTTAAAGGTTATTTAGCTGTCTTCCAAGAATTCCCAGCATTGTTTGGTAGCTCATCTACAGTCACATCACGGCATTAGTCTCGCTGCATGTTCCATCCTCATTTCCTGAGCTTCCTTGAACCTCAGTAGCGTTTGTGTCACATCCCATAATTTGACTCTGTTGCATTTAGTTTCAAACAAGTTTTCGAAATGACGACAGAATACATGGTTCACGAAATTAGTTTCTCAATATTACGAAAACAACAAGTTGGCTGGTATTCGTAATGTTAACAGTTTATGGCTGCAGTAATAAAGCTGTTCTTTGTCGGATTTCGTGCAGAAAATATAAGCAAATTAGTTATATAAGGCTAGTTGGAATGGTCTTAACAAACCTTATTCTTTTGTAAATTAAAGTATAGGTACATCAATACTTGAACAATTACGGCCTGTTAGTTAAGGCAAGGAAGTAAGGAGCTTATTGCGTAATTTTACTACAATTCAGGTACGTGGGCACAACTTTTTACGAAGGAGGGACATCAGGATAAGTGCTCAGGTTTAAGCAATGAAATACACAAGACTTTTCACATAACCCCACAAGAAGCATTCAGATTAACGATAAGGCCACGAAACAGGAGTTAGAACCAGGCGCCTCTAGTAACTGGAGCACTGGGTGGCGTTGTAGCGCTTCTCGCATATACACTTGATATTTCACCTTGATGATGAACTCGAGATAGAAGTTCTCTGCCTTGTCTGTCAGTCGGTACAGCAGCGAATAAATACTATTCCTAGCTATCTACGACGGTAGCCCCAGATGTTACCGACCTGATGTACATATATATATATATATATATATATATATATATATATAGCGGTTGTTGTTTCAAACAAATGACTGTGGTAGAAAGTACCAACCTTATAAAGCTTAAGTTTGAAGTTTGACGATGCTAAGTTGTTTAGTAATCGTTTGGCAGCCATCAATAGTGCACTCTCTCAGCGAATTTGTAAACATGGATAAAACTGGCCATCGTTATGCGATACAACACTTTCATTAGAAAGGTCAGTCCAACTAATATTAAAACTGAGCTAGATTCTACTCTGAGGGAGTCTGATCCTTCGTTTACAACAGTAAAATATTGGGTGGCAGAGTTTAAGCGAGACCGTACGAGCTGCCAGGATGGACATCGCAGTGGTCGACCAAATGAGGTGACCACGCCAGAAATTGTGAAGAAAATCCACAAAATGGTATTGGATGACCGTCGCCTGAAAGTGCGCGAGCTAGCAGACATCTAAGGCATTTCAAAAAGTGCTGTACATCGCATAATAACTGAAAATTTAAACATGAGAAAGCTGTGCGCAAGATGGGTGCCGCGTTTACTCACAATGGAACAAAAAACAGCGTCGTGAGGATGTTTCATTCGAGTGTTTGGCGATGTTTCGCTGCAATAAAGCCGAGTTTTTGCGTCGATTCATAACCATGAATGAAACATGGGTGCATCACTTCACACCTGAGACGAAGGAACAGCCAAAACAGTGGATTGAAAGGGAGAATCGGTTCCAAAGAAGGCGAAGACAATTCCATCAGTAGGCAAGGTCATGGTGTCAGTTTTTTGGGATGCGCGTGGAATAATTTTAATTTATCTTCAAAAAGGAAAAGCAATCAATGGAAAGTATTATGCAAACTTATTGCAGCGTTTGAATGATGAAATCACGCAAAAACGGCCGCATTTAGCGAAAAAGAAAAGTTTGTTTCATCAAGGCAATGCACCAGTTCACACATCCATTATCGCCACGACCAAAATCAATGAGTTAAAATTCAAATTGCTTCCTCATACACCCTATTCACCATATTTAGCCCCCTCTGATTATTTTCTGTTTCCAAAGTTGAAGAAATGGCTTGGTAGTAACAGATTTGCTAAGAATAAAGAGGGGGAGTCTGCAGTTGATGGATATTTCGCAGAACTCAACGGTTCTCACTATAAACAAGAGTATCGAAGCAATTGGAAAACACAGAGAAAAGTGTATCGAGCTGAAAGGAGACTATGTGGAGAAATAAAGATTTTTTTCCCAACATTTTTGTGTTTTCTTTGTTAGGTCGGGTACTTCTGGGACAACCCTCGTATCTTTGCTGAGTTTCAGGATATTTTGGGTGAAGGCAAATTAATAAGATGAATTTCTTTAACGATTTGATTTATTTCAAAACAACAAAATGATTGAAGCGGCTAGTAACTGTTTCCTCTTAAATAATAATGGTATTATCTATATCCTATAGTTTTGGACCTACCTATGTCACACGCACAAGTTTCGGCAACCTGCCGTTGTATAGTTTAGATAAGAGAGAATGAATGGGAGTGAATGTTGAAATCCTTTTTATACCTTGCTGCTATGACGCTATTTTGCGCCGTTTCACCTTAACTCTGTTTTGATTGGTTGCCTAGTTAGCGTGCTATGAGAAAGCAATCATCTCTCTGACTCCTTTGGGAAAAACCATGTATCTCTGTCTCCCTTGCATTTCTTGTTTGTCATTTTAATTCCTGACTACTTGTCCAAATCCCCTAGAGGCCGTTATTTTTCCTAGAATTGTCCCTCTATCTCTCCTCGGACCTCTCTCTCTCTACTCTCGCGACTTTGCCAAATCCCGTGTTCATTAATTTGCATCGTTGGTGGACATTTTCCCTGCTCTCTCGCTTCCTAACTAATTACAATGTTTCTTAAATATGTTTACATTTTATGATACTGTTGTGTTAATGAATTAACGTCCATCCTTCATTCCACTGCTTTTAGAGTGTGAAATGGTCACGTGGACAGTTGTCACATCTTTTGCATCGTTGACTGAAGTTAATGTTAAGTCAGCTAGTAGAATTAACAAATTTTAATCTCCTGTTTTTCTTAATTAATACATGGTATTACTACATTATGCAATACAAAAGATATAAATATTAATTTTCGCTATCCTTATAACCAGAACCCAGAAGTTTAGGCATTATAAATCATTAAAATAGGCAGAAAAAAGGCATTACAAATAATAAAACTGGCAATAAAAGGCATTTAGAAAAACCCATTTATTTAATAGATTACACTATTGAATAACTCGATCGTCATATTTTAAAGAATTTCAAAGTTTTAATCAAAATGCTAGTCTTGTAATTGACACATAAATGAAATAGTTTTTTAAAAGGCCTGTGTATTGCAATGCCTTATTCATTGCACATGACAACAAAATTCTTTTTTAAGTTCTCTTGGGTCATGTTGAGTCTCCTGTCAGATAACACATTTTTCTTATGAGAAAATTACCTCTCAACATCGACAGAGGTTATTGGAGCAAATCTAAAACATAGCATCATTGTAGGACCCATTTCAACTGCAACAGAATTGTCACCTTGTAGAATTTTTGAAATGTTTCTAAGTTTATACAGATCACAATTTTTGATAACACTTTTTTACACTTTTCGCTAACTAATGAACCCCGTTTCCCTCGTACACTGTCCAGCTTTTGCACTGCATCATCCGCAATTTTCACTGACTTCGTTAAAGGTTGTCCTATTTCTTGAAGCTGGTAGATCACTTGTGGCAGGAACCCAAACTCGGCCGCAATGAAAGTAAAGTAATTTTTCACTTCCGAAGAGTTGAGAAGTTTCTTGGCTGTTACAATTGAAGATGCTTCATCCTCCAGAGCGTTCACCACCTCAGTTATACTCTGGATATTTGAAGCGTAGTAAAGTGCTGCTGAGATCTATGTCCCTCATCACGTAATGATAGGTTGGGGGGGGCAGAGGTACATCTGGTGCAATGGATTTAAATGTCAGGATTCTTGATGGGGCTTTCACAAAGATCTTCTTAATACTGGAAATCAATTTGTCAACATCCGGAAACAAGCATCGTATCTCTTCTGACACCCTGTGAAAGCCATGTGCTACGCAGGTCATGTGAAGCATGTTTGGAAATAGCACTTTTAACGCTATTCCAGCCTTTTTCATATATGGTGCAGCGTCACTGATGAAAAGTAAGACGTATTGAATCTCTTCAAGCCACAGCAACTTTAATAACTGGTGAATAACTGCGCGATAGTTGAATTGTTAACTTTCTCAAGACACTCTGTTGTAAGCAGGAATGGTTTCATTGATTAGTCTTCTGTAGGATCTAATGGTCCAATAACAACATTGGCAATGAAACGACCCATGGTATCAGTTGACTCGTCAATAGAAATCCAGCTCATCTTAGTTTTCATTTTATCTTTAATAATTTTCATTGTGTCATCATAACATTCGGTTAAGTAACATTTTCGCAAACTTGACTCGCTAGGTGCAGTTTGGTTAGTATACCTCTCCAAAATGTAGGATTCTGTAATTTCCACAAAGGGATTCCGGTGCTGAGGAAAGCTTTACATAATTCGAATGCAAACTGGCATTTTCGACTCGATGTTGCAATTACTGTTGGAAGCAAAGGAATCTTCTTCCCAGTAGCCTTGGAAAGTGTATTTTTGTGTTTGATTGTGTCGATATGCTGTGATATAAAATACTTCTTTTTGTAGTTCACTGACTGCTCGCATATTTTGCATTGAGTACTTTACCGTCGGTACAAAATACGTCGGATCCAAAAGTATTAACATAACTTTGTAATTTACTGCGTAAAGAAACACTGAATTTCGGCATCTTGCTGTTAACTACAACAACGTCGCAATGAAAACTGAAAGAAAAACAAAGTTAGACACGCACACATTATTGCCTTTTAAAATAAACACAAGAGGTAATTCAAACGCTTTCTATTATCTATACATTTATTTGCGCGGCAGCACTCATTGTTGCAAAGAAAATAATAAACTGAAGGACGCCTATGTTGTCTGCAACTTAAAGACTATATAATATACATTCGGCGAACTAACTTTCATTGTCGCGGATTAATGGTTATTGAAATAAAATATGCCTGAAGGAAATGTTTAATAATTAATAAATAATAGATAAATAATAAAATAAAGGCAACAAAAAGCATTTATTTCATACACTAGGCCTTTGTATTTAAAAAGGCAGAAAAAGGCAACATAAAACTATGGCATTTCAATCACAAAGGTATAATTCGTACAGATTCACTTTCAAATTGAAGATAGATTTGACACATTTAAAAAGGCATTCTGCCTAACTTCCGGTCTCTGCTTATAACTATACCTGTGAGTTGTACTTTTAATTTTCTAATCACCAACAATGAATGCTTATCTTATATTTGTTTTATTAATTACTGCATAAAACTTATTAAAAAATCTTAAGTATTCCAGCAATTTATGGTTTCATTTTTCTTCATTACTCTATCAGGTATCACAAACTCCTGCATTCCGGGCACAAGAAATCTAACGACACCGAGTTGTTAAATGGGTCGACCCTGTTGTAATATTGTAATCTTATAGTATTTACTTTGAATGCATGTACTGTTGTACAACGAGAAGAAGGCGAACGGGGCCTGAGGGGCGAGCGGGGTTCTGCAACTGTTTATCTGCTCACGTACTGATAGACCACGAGAAGAAGGCAAGCGAGAGGAATGTATAACATCAACACTTTCCTGCGTCCGTATCATATTTACGCTCGCCGTGTGGATAAGATAAGCATGTTAAGGAGGTTATAAACTACTACACAGTGTTGTCAAGTACTCACCCATGGCAAGAGCCAATGCGTTAACACCTATTACGGCGGTTGCTGTTCTACTAGTATCAGATCTGGCAGCATGGGTGGTTCATTTGCACACATAAACACATTTCGTAGTAAACGTAGTAAACAATCGACAGTACGTGAGCAGATAAACCGTTACAGAACTCCGTTCGCCCCTCAGGCCCCGCTCGCCTTCTTATCGTCCAACAGCACTCTCGATTGTTTACTACGTTTACTACGAAATGTGTTTATGTGTGCAAATGAACCACCCATGCTGCAAGATCTGATATTAGTAGAACAGCAACCGCCGTAATAGGTGTTAACGCATTGGTTCTTGCCATGGGTGAGTACTTACAACACTGTGTAGTAGTTTATAACCTAACATGCTTATCGTATCCACACGACGAGCGTAAATATGATACGGACGCAGGAAAGTGTTGATGTTACACATTCCTCTCGCTTGCCTTCTTCTCGTGGTCTATCAGTATTTATTACCACTCTAATGCATCATACCTCAAATAAAAATAAAATCGTACAAGAGAGATCTAATTTTCATCAGATTCATCTGTCGCGGAATTGTTTACGTCTATACTTAGGCTGCTTCCCATATAGAACACTGATTGAACGTTCCTATATTCATTTTCGGTTTTCTGTGCATGTTTTATATAGTTCCGCCATTGTTCTGCTGTTTCTTGTGACACACATCTTTTAATATATTTATGCCGGTTTTTTAGATTTCGAGATGCTCTCTTACGCTTTATTAGAGACCATATCATCTCTATTGGATTAAAAATACAGTGGTATAGTGGGTAAACATACCACTAAATGACCATATGACACAGCCATCTCATTAATTGCGTATCTTTCTTTTTTTCGTGTGCGGGTAAAAAATAATTGATTATTTGTAGGACAAGCATAATCGGAATTGAATTTGGAACTGGAATGTTGTGCTCTTCCATGAAATATAAATCATATTTTCTCCAAGATGTGGAAGGTCTAGGGTTTAGGATTCGGCTGTGATAAGGAGCATTATCCAAAACAAATGGCTCTTCTAACTGTTTTAAGACTTTGTTTTCGAACCAGTTTTCGAAATTTCTCCATTTATTTTTAAGCATAATTCAATTAAAATAGTTGCATCGTTAATATTTTTAACATGCTAGCTTTGACGTATACAAAGTATTCTTTGGTTTGGTGAAGTTACGTGCTTCCTGTACGGCCGCAGGAAGAAGGATGTTTGCGTTTACTCACCCATGATAATCCGCAGACGCATCCACGATGTTTTTATGAGTCACAAATAAAGCATCCTCCAGAAACCTTGATCTTCCGCCGCAGTGAATAATAACGATTTTCTCACCTTTGTTGCCCGGTGTTGTTATGATGCAATTGTCTGTATCGTCCGATAGTTTTTCATCCGGCAAGTGTTGCTATCATAGCACGTTTCATCGAGATAAACATCGTCGTATCCTTGCTCACGAAGATTCTTGATTTCCTCCAAATACTTCTATCGTAATATAATAACGTCATTGGACTCAGCTCTGCTTAATTCCTTTTCTAAAGTGCCGTATTCAAATCCCACTGAAACCAAAAGTCTACTCACTCTACTGCGCTACAGGGAAACTCATATTAGTACCCTCTGTCTTCTCACGGTTTATTTAGGTTAACATTTGTACTGTAGGTGATACGCCATTCATATAACACTCGTAAATTGTTCTATGCAACAAGTCACGTGTAAAATCATCAATGCGAGCAAATGGTACTTTATTTTTATTTACATGCTTTTTGGTTGGGATCTGATAGCTCTCTGGATTTGTGATATTTCAATTATTTTACCAGTAGTAATGTCTACACCAGTAGCATCAGCGGTAAATTTTTGTTGATAAAACACCACCTTTATCAACCAAAATTTAAAGTAGGATTTCACATTCCAAACTATTTTTACACTTGTTTCCTAAGCTTCGCACCTCTCCCTATCACAGGAACCCTTTTCTTGGTAGGAGTCTGAAGGACCAGCAAGATTAACATTCTTGTCTAAATTTTCTTCACGAGTTTCCTCGACACCTAACCACGGACGGAAAAAGAAAGACATATTTAAAGACACGCTTCCTCACTGTAACACTCCTAAATACACACTAGAGGTATGTGCAGAAATGTTAAGACTTGACAACAGCAGGTTTTTTTTCCGGAACGGATGTTGAGAGAACCCTCTGTATTATGGGCATACCATTAGCACCCGCACAGGAGTGAGGGTCAAGTTTACGGCTTCTTGGAATGTGGGCGTTAAGGCATGAGCACAAGTATAAAAGTTATTTTACTCTATTATATTATTAGTTGCATTCTAATCATGAATATCGATTACTGTTATTGACATTACTTGCCCTGTCAGGTGTATGTTCACCTACAACCCTTTGTTCTTCCAACGTAATCCCTGGGAGGAAGAGATGAAGAGGTGACCCGAAGAGCGACCAAATCCGGACGATGATATGCGCTAGCAAGGATGGGGTCCAAAATAATTCCAACATGGCACCAAACCTGACGCTGGCTAACCCTACCTTAGCCACCCGCACCTGGGGGTTCCCGGAATAGACGAAACACTCCCAGGAAGGAAGGCGTCATCAGCAGTCCCGCCAAGCGCCAAAGACGAGTCCTATTCTCTTTACGATTTTTCTTAATTGAAATTATTTTTGTAATTTTTATGTAGAAATTGCATTAATTTTACCAATAACTATTATTCCATTTAAATGAAATATATTAATATGAATAATCACAAGAACATTCCCTAAGCACAGATTCCATCGTCCTGCCGCAATACACCAACCGTGTATGGATGGTGTGAGGTGAAATGGATGAAAGGAAATTATGGGGACAGTAAATTCATGCTAGAAGGGGAATCAGCCCAGGATTCGCCTACTGACCCATGGTCAGAGTGGTCAGCCTGACGGAACTAACCGGGTTCTCCCGAATGCGAGCATCGCACGTTTTCTTGGAGCCATCTTTCTCTGTCACGAAACAGGAATTCCTCTTTCTATGCACCTTTCAGGGAACCTTTGACACAAGTTTTCACGAACAGTACGTGCAATGTGAGATGGGGCTCAATCATGCTGGAACCACATACTTTGACGAACATCAAATGGGATATGCTCTAACAACTCGGAGAGTAAGTCTCTCAACAACATAATGCTTGCTGGTGTGCTTAAGAGCGGAAGAAGTACAAGACACCTATCGAGACTACAGAGAATGGTAAGACATTTCGCTGCTTGTGACATTGTTCGAACAACAACGAGGTTGTTCCAAAGGGTACAACTGATCTTTGAGCGACGATGTCAGCCTATATCGAAGCTGGTGGAGACCATTTTGAATACATGTTGTGAATGTAGCACCTTGTAAAAGTATTACAACCACCTAAGCGAATTTCGACTCCTTGGTTTTCGGACCAGGGTTCCTGATCCCAAATTGATACATTTGCCCTTCTCCATCATCCCTGAAAGTTTGTATCATCGGCTTGGAAACACCCTGTATATAATGTCCACCGCTTTATAGAAGCTACTAAACAGCGCAAAAATATTTTCACAATATTTGGCCCATCTTCAAATATTTCGACAATGCTAAATAATTTGCAATCCAATATTTTGTAACAGGGCACCCGAAACGTGCCGCACAGCTTACAGTGATAGTCCAGCCGTCATATGAATGAAGTATACAACATCGCTCTCGCTCGGAGCAAGGATTAGCGTGTATGAAGTGTTTACATTTTAAAATCAGATATTAATAATATCGAATGAGTGGAAAAATGGCTACACAAAACGTTTGCTGCAAAGTAAAATAAATGCTGAAGTCAGGCTTTAACAAACCCAATAAGTGGCAAAATAAAATGGAACATGGATATAAATAGTTTGCAAATAATTCTGAAAATGCAGTTACCTTAAGCATATTTATTCTTATCTGCGCACATAGACCTTTATGAAAATTGAAAACATTTTTTGTACATCACAGTTCATCTGCCAGTAATATGCACGTATTCTCGGTCCTGATTTGCAAGTCTTTAACATATCCTATCCATAGTTAGAATGTCTATCATTGAAAAAACGTATATATATATATATATATATATATATATATATATCAGGCTTCAGGTTCGTTTATATCCCGTAAATCCAGGACACGGGACTACCGGCTTTACTTCCCTTCCGAAGAAAGCCATGTTAAGGATTTACACGCCCGAAAAAATCCATGGCCCTCCGCCGGGTTTGAACCCGCGATTTCGGAAGCTAAATTCTAGCATGTATCATTGCAATATGGTACACAAGGATGGTGGATGTAGGATTTGGAAGGGTATATCGGCGGGGAAAACCTCGCCAATGCTACCAACTTGATCGATTGTTGCTATACCTCCGGGAGGCAATGATGAGGTGAAAGAGCCGTAGGAGGTCACAGTACCGCAGGCAGACTGGCCCACAGAGACCCATAGAAGTCCCTAATATTTCCAGCTTGAACACTCGCGCGCCAGTAGAGGTGAAGAATCCCGAAAGAGGGCGACTAAGGGCCCTCACGGGCGGAACAACGCACCCTGGCGTTCACGGGGAGAAATCATTCCAATGCCCGAGCATCTGCGCCATCTGCCCGACACTGCCAGGAACGCAGTATCCGAACACACCGAAAATATGAAAGGGAGAAATAAGAGGAATGGAGGGAGAAAGGAATCGTGGTAAAATACACTACCCTGGCATTCGCCGAAGCGCCCAGGAGAAAACCACGAAAAATTCCGTGGTCAGAGTGGTCGGTTACCGGTAATCGAGCCCAGAACCTTCTGAATGCGGGACACAGACGTTGCTGCCTAAGCCATCCCGCTCGGTGAATATCGTACATGTTCGTAATATTAAATACTTCCTCACATTTATGGTTCGTCCACAGCGCAACTTGGTAACGAAATTCGACTACCCAAGTTATTCATTTCCAGATTTTACTATATCAGCAGAATGCATTTTGCTGTATTATGAATGTTTGGATGGTGTTTGTACTCCTCTCTTCTGGTGTAATGATTCACACTTCACCGTTTGTGCGTTGAACACGAAGAGATCGCATGAAGAACCTTCTGCCTGGTATATTTAAATTGATAAATTCCAACTGCATCTGAATTCCGAAAGATAACCGTAGTACCAATATGCGAAAGGCTTAACAGTTGTAATTTTTACGCCGCGCTCTTAGCTGCACCTCGATGCAAAGTCCAGCCACTTTTATCTACAGTGTAATGCAGGTCAGATTGAGTGGCGTATGGCAGATGCCTCTCTTCGACGTCTAATTCAGTGCGAAAATTTTGATTCTGAGGAAACTTCAAACGCAAAGTGAACGAAGACGCTGCTTCTACAAAATAGTCATAGAAGTAAACCAAATTCAAGTATTTGATACTACCATAGGTACAGGCGTGTTTTTATTCTAAAACGCGTCGCAGAATAACTCCAAGATAAATAATCTTAGATAAACCGACTTCCTAAAGCAAGGCTAATGCTCCAAAAGCTGTTACTATGATATTATGTTTAATCGTGTGAAATTATTATTAAGTTATGGACATCCATATCCCTTCCAACCTGCCAACCTATATACAAGATGAATCACCTAAAACTTGCATTGCAAATATTTCGGAAATAGAAAGCGCTATTGATGTGCAGTTTTCATAGCATTGATTGATAGTCAGGGGCTCGTACATTTAGCCTATAAGCAGATTTTAATAATACTGAGAAAGTGTATTTTTTAGCAAACATACGCCTATTTTTAAATGGTACAATGCCTAGTTGCATCAACAGAATAAAGGTAGGGTAAATTAGAATGCCAATGGTCTTTATTGCAGGATTCTAGTGCAAGAGGTTTACGAGAAATCGTATTTGGAAAAGTTTCCACCCCGACAATTGTTTGTCCCATTCAACCTGATTAGTTGCTAGGTACGATGTTGTTATGTTTGTTTGCATTGTATTTTCTGTTCATTGATTGCATTGCGACTTTCTGGTCAGTTAGTTTGTGACATTTCAAGCAAGACGTCGCGAGTGGAAGATGGGGTTTACTAATGCAGAAAAATCCGACATGCTCATGGTGTATGGAAAGTGTAGGAAGAATGTAGTTCGTTCCTATATGGTGTATGCGGAAACGCATCCCAATAGACGTCAACCATCTCGGCAATTATTTATCAACCTCTTCAACTAATACGTGAAAGTGGTACTGTAACACCTAGAAAACGTAACAGAAACAAACAAGTGACTGGAGAAGAGGCTGAAATTAATGTTTTGGCTGCTGTTGCAGTAGATCCGCAAATTAGTTCCCGCACAATCGCACGTGGAAGTGGCATAAGTCAAGCAAGTGTACTGCGCATTCTCCATCGACATAGGTTCCATCCCTATCACATCTCTCCCCATCAAGAGCTGCATGGAAACGATTTAAAGAATCGTATTAACTTTTGTACATGGGGATTAAGACATGATACTCCAGATTCATCATGTATCTTGTTTAGTGATGAGGCAACAGTTACTAATCATGGCCAGGTAAACCGCAGAACATGCACTATTGGTCTGTTGACAATCCCCGTTGGCTTCGTCAGGTGGAACATCAACGTCCATGGAGTTTAAACGTGTGGTTTGGGATAGTGAACCATCACTCATAGACCGTTTGTCCACAGAGAGAACAATGAACTCGCACAATTATCGCAACCTCCTGACAGACCATCTGCCACAGATGCTAGAAGACGTGCCTTTTCAGACTAGGAGGAACCTGTGGTACCAACATGATGGCTGTGCACGAAGTACTACAGCTTGTCTTAACGGATTGTTTCCAAATCGTTGGATTGGACGAAGAGGGCCCGTAACTTGGCCGGCCCGTTTATCAGATCTGACCCCTTTAGACATTTTTCTGTGGGCAAGGCTGTAAGACACTGTCTACAAGGATGTACCAACTACGCCAGACGATATGAAACGACGTATTACTGATGCCTGCTCTGAAATTTCCGCTGAAATACTAGAACGTGTGCAGCAGTCTTTCCATAGCAGACTGGAAGCGTGTATTGAAGCTGCCGGTGGTCATTTTGAACACAAGCTTTGAAGGGCTATGCTCTCTTTACTTTTAAGAATCCACAGAAGTATTGTAATTCCCTTTTGTTTTTCTTTAGTTTGTGCTACCACCGACAAGTGTCGGTGCGTAAAAGTTTCAAAATAAGATTTCTGGTAAACCACTTGCACTAGAATCTTGCAACAAACGCCACTAACATTCTAATTTATCCTACCTTTATTCTGTTGATGTAACTAGGCATTGTTCCATTTAAAAAACTGTATGTTTGCTCAAAAAATACACTTTCTCAGTATTATTAAAATCTGTTTAATGTCTAAATGTACGAGCCCCTGACTATCAATCAATGCTGTGAAAACTGCACATCAATAGCACTTTCCGTTTCCGAAATATTTGCGATGCAAGTTTTAGGTGATTCACCTGTATATGAACGTACGTTTAAATAAATATGTGTGCGTGTTTTGCACTTAAACTGCAATCTTTAAAACACGATGTAATCATTCAATTAACAACGTGGCCGCGTTGCCGGCGTTAGTGATGCTTCTTTATACCGTGGTCAATTGATGGTTGTATTCATTATTAATAATGCTATCCGCGTTATGCTCTTGGCCTCCCAAAGGGATGGCTCAGGGTGCCTAAGCCCCAGACAGGGTGCCCCCGGGAGGGAGGCTGAGGTGAGAGGAGACAAAGGGCGGCTGGACTAGGAGGCACGATAGGTCAGAGAGTAGAGTCCCTACCTTTTTCTAGATTGAAACTTCCCGAATGGCTGCTGGTACATCGGCTCCTCTCCCCCTCTGCAGGCTTAAACCTACCATTGGAGAGACCGGGATGATGTGTTACATAGAGCATCCTTTCCTCTGCTATGCATACTCCGAGACCACCCGCCGACACTTGCAACCCTGAAAGAGACCAAGCAGATGAAAGGTGAAGTGAAATGAGAGTGGAGATGAAACGCAGAGACAGGAAATTCGGGGGATGTAATGTTCCTTCCCAGCATTCGCATTCACGACCTCGGAAAATCCCCGAAAAAATCCATGGGTCAGGAAGGTCGGCAACGAGAATCGAACCCACCACCTCCTGAACGCGAGCCACAGACGTAACCGCCTGAGCCATCCCGTTCGGTATTTTTAAAGTAAGTACCGATAAATATGTTTAAAAAAATAACAGAACATTATTTTCCTGATACTTCATTATCATTCATTACTTTACACTACTTCTCCACATAATCACCACCATTATTGATGCACTTGTAAAGGCTAATCAGTTTTGTATGCCTTCGTCAAAGAATGATGCCGCCTGTGATGAAAGCCAAGTCTGCACTTCTTGCTTCACAACATCGTCGCTGAAATATTTTCCACTAAGGAATTGTTTCAGATGAAGAAACAGATAAAAATCCTTTGGTGCCAAATCCGGAATGTAGGGAGGGTGGTCGAATTGTTTTCAACCAAATAACGCGATCAGATCTTGAGTTTGTTTGGCTGTGTGTGGCCAGACATTGTCACTCATTATTTCTTCTCCATAAACCTCACACAGTTGACGATGAATGCTCGCTGGCCTATCACTTCTCGCATTCAAAAAACGAATCATTGAGACTTCACAGTCGGCGGGTCGTTTGATTGTTTTGAGCATTTCGAAATGCTCTAACAACAAGAAGACACAAAGTGACGATCTCAAACAGTTGTGTCTGGCTTCCTAATGAATCAAGGAAGTGATCGCGCATGCCCAAAATCGCAACAGCAGCGGCAAAATATTAAAGCGGTACTTACTGTGAAAATGCGCCTGGTATTTGTCTAGTTTCTATCCTGAAATGTGGTTGTGGCGATTGGTTATTAGACAACCGGTTATACACACTCAGCTCACACACAAGACTTTAGGTATGTATAAAAATCTTCTGATTAAAGAAAACTTCATGACCCCAATCGGGAATCTGAGGCACTATTTTTAACACTTAAAAGATTTCAGTTTAATTATATAATATATAAATTCAATAACAGCCCATCTTAAAGCAATATGTGTATGTAACAAGATATAAAAGTGTATATTACAGTCATTGTATATGTTTATATTATTGTATACATGTTCAATAATGTTATGTGAACGTATTACGTAATTTAATAATGTAGGAGCCGTGAGAGTAATAGGTTAAAAGCTGCTAACGATAAGGTAACAATGAGGTAACCTTGAGGCAATAATGAAAGTAATAATGCTACTAGTCATTCTTGGAGCAACAATAATGTAATTTTCGAGACAGTTTATAAAATAGCCAATCAACAACCAGAAAAAAACTTAAGTTAAATAAAAGTAAGTATTGGATTAAGAATATCCAATCAGAGACTTGAAATACGGAAATTTACAAATTTAGGCGGTAGAAATAAAGTCAGTTGCTTGTAGACAGTGCTCGTAACTGGACGCGTTGGTTGTAGACAGTGTTCCTAACCGGACGCGAGATGCGTCCTCGAGAAATTTAATATGTATTCAGTGTGAGACGAAAATAGTTTACGTGTTTAAAAAGTGCAAGTATTTAATAAAAGAATCTTATAGCTCTCTATATCAGTGAAGTGTTATTTAAATCGTGTCAAGCATTAATAAAAGGAGTGAAGTAAAATTATAATCTGTGTAAGCCTACATTCTTCAGCCGCACCACGCCTTGCAAAGAAATCCATGTCTCTAACAATAATACTGACGCAGCCGAGGCAAACATAAATATATAATATTTAAAGAAACAGTCAAAATTACAAAGTGAATATATTTTTAAACATTTTTGGGGGGAAGGCCGGAAACTTTTTACCATACGTGCGGTTGCAACTACTTCAAGTTCAACTACATTCTCAAATCGAAGCCGGGACTCCGCACATGAGGCAAAAATTAAAATTAAATTGAATTTTATTTATAGACGCTCTTTAACTCCTGTGGTCTTTAGCGTCGCATTCTATATTAGGCGTGGAAGAGCGGTAATTTTGCTCAGAGGCCTCTTTATCAGGCTTGAGGTTCTTTTACGTTCTACGACACGGGACCACCGGTTTTACTTCTCTTCCGAAGGAAGCCACGCTAAGCATTTTTACGCCCGAAAAAATCCGTCGCCCTCCGCCGGGTTTGAACCCGCAGCCTCGGGAGCTAGATGCTCCCAGGGTAAGCACTACACCACAGAGGACGACCACATGAGGCAGATACTCTAAAACTGAGCTACGGTTCCATTCAAACCCTTGATCAAGGGTAAAAAAATGAATCAAAAATTTAAACTTTGGCACCAATACTAGTATGTCCGAGTGAGGTGGTGCCGCGATAACGTGTACGACTCGTATTTGGGAGGTTCGGGTTTCGATCCCGGCGACCGCCCACTCCGATCCATAGCTTTTTTGTGGATTCTCTGGGTCAGCAGGCGAATGCTGGAATGGCTCATCATCATGGCTGCTCCTCATTTCCATAATCTTTCTTGTCATCTGTTTCAGGGTTGCAGACCTGGCCACGGTGTTTGGCGGGTTGCGGCTGGGCGGTGTCTGCGCTCTGTAAAGGATTCTTCCTGACGTTGTTTCAGGGCAGGCATTCCTTCGGGGGACCTCCGTGGGTTAGGGACTGGTGGATGGGCCCGGCGGTGAAGGGCGCGTTCAATCTGGAAAGAATAGGGACCCGCCCATGCTTGCGCCCATCGTTATTCGGATCTTCTCGCCCTTCAGGTCTCTCCCCTCAACCCTCCCTCCCAGTGGTCACGGTAGAAGCACAAAGGGCACAAGACTGCGTGCGGTGCTCTACCCCGTTTACGGGGGCCCCTCCGTATGTCAGTACGTTTACCTTAATACCTTCTTCTTCTTCTTTCTCTGTTTAACTTCTTCTTATATAGGACTTACACCCACACCAGGACTTACAGGCCGGTCGAGGAGCAGACACTCATGGATCAGACAGAATATCCAGGATGGGCGATCAGCCCGATGCCTGGTATGGGAGGAAGGAAGTAGTTGAAACGAAATGATGGTGAAATGGATGAAAGGAAAGGCGATGATGGAGCAGTTGGTGGAATGATTGGCGGGGGAAACCGGAGAACCCGGAGAAAACCCGACCAGACGCCGCTTTATCCATCACAAATCCCACATGCGGGTCCCTGGAACTGAACCCGGGCCGCCTCGGTGAGAGGCGAGCAGTCTAACCACTCGGCCACGGCGCCGCCGTTTACCTTTAATACCAGTATATAAAAATGTAGTGATGACGAAGTCTGCAGTCCGCAGACGACAAGAATGCACGTCAAAATTTTCTGCTCTTTTCATGCAATCACAAACTCTCACATTCAGGTTGCCAACCATGTATGTCAGAGCTCCACGACGAGACTGCATTTACACAGCAGTAAATAAACTGTGAACTCAAACAGGTAAACTAGTTTCAATTCTTGGTGCAGCAGAATTACGCTACTGCTGTCAACGCACAAACTGTCGAAGCAAGCAGATAACTCTACTGGCCCCTCACCCCAAAGTACCAAGACCTTCTCGTCTATAAACCGTATACATACCAATAATCGCACTAGATACGGTCGACTAGATGTAACAATGTATCGAGTTGAAGTACTGCATATCCGTGATCGAGGAGGCTTACGCTCATGGTAAAGCGTTTGTTGATGTTACAACACAATAGAGACTTGTTCACAATAGCCCGAAAACGGTAACCAAAACAGAAACGAGAGCGGGAAGCAATGCAGCAGACAAGATTCTGGTTTTCAATAGCTCGGTAACGAGAAGGGGAAAGTATATGATCATATCGATCGCAAAGTAGACATTCGATTTTGCGCATTGGGATTTCATTTGTTTTAACTGACCTTTTTTTTTTTTTTTTTGCCTATCTCCAATACAACAAAAATAATGCAAGCAAGCCAATGTCCAAACTTGATAGAGTATCTAAGTGCAGACCCATTACATTTCCGATTCCTCTAGTCGTACCAAGCTTTCATTCCTTTATTTAATGGTGTATATTAAAGCTGTTTGTTGTTTTTGTTAATTTCTACCGATTTGTGTTGCTGTTTGTAGTTTTTTATATTGTTTTGGAGGCAACAGCCAGCTTTGAGTTGTATATAAACAAACTACAGATGACCCTTTCACTAGAAGAACCAACACTCAATGGATCTGCGGGTGTATGGATCTGAGGTTAGGACGCACACATGCTAGAATTTCTTCCAATTTCATGTTTCCAGGTTGCGACTATAGAAATGAATTTTAGCATCATTTTATCCACCAAAACTTTACCTATAGACCGATTTAGAAATAAATCGGGCTGTCCAGTTGGGGTACTTTTCTTTTAAGATTCATTACAGTGCTAATTGCAAGAGTTGGGGTTGAAAGATTTGCAGCCAAATTAGGAACTACAGCGCAATGTCGCCGATGTGTGCAACACATGGTCACTTTAAATGCGTACACGAGAAATCATTTTCAGAAGGATACAAATAACACAGTGGATAAAAATAACAAGCAACAAATAACCTAGAGGGAATAACAGAAGCAGTAAAAATAAACCATAATAACTGCAAGCTAAAGCTAGGAAGTAACAATTTGCAGTAAATTGTCTAAGTATACAAGTAATCAACGAAAGGCCACAGGGAATGTGGCATTACTACTCGTAACCGGGCAACATAACCACGGTTTATAATGGGCTTTCTTTCCAACGCAGCGATGTCTGACCTCTGCTGTCGAAATTAGCACTTTATATCCGACTTTCACAAGAAATGTTAACATGTTGATTGAACCTAATGACTTAAAACGGGTTTTTACTTTCTCTACTACGTAAGGCTCCGCGTACTCGCGGTCGCTTGAGCGTTTGACTTCGGCACTCTGCGGCGCAAAGGGTCGCGGGTTCGAATCCCGCTATGAGCATGAGTATTTGTGCCCGTGAGTTCCCATACTGGGTATAAGGGACAGTACAAAACTCTTCTAATGGTCGAGGAGCGAGGTTCTCTGAATCCCCATGTCCCTCACACTTCACTACTGCTTAGCATAGGGTATACAACGGAGGACACCTACACAGATTTATTGTACCTACCTCCCCCAGGGAAAAGAGATGAACTAAAGGAACCACAGGAGGCTACAGGCCGCAGGCAGACAGGCCACAGAGACGTGCAGTCCCCAACAGTTTGAAGAAACGTCGCACTACTGGAGCACCCAGAGAGCGCAATCAACGACTCGTCCAACCAGGCAGCTCTCCAGTGTCCAAGGAGGATCTGTTTCCTTGGAGCAAGCATCCACGGCATCTGTCCGGCACTGCCACACACCACGAAATCTAGAAGCATAACTGAAACGTGAAAACGAAACGGAATGAAAGGGAAATCATGGTACATAGTTTAGAAACCACTCCAGATTCATCCACCAACTAGGAAAAACCATGAAAAACCCCAGCTTAGAGTGGGCAGTAAACGGAAATCGAACCCGGGATATGCCGAATGCGAGCCTCACACGTTACTGCGGAGCCAATTTCCTCGGTAGTAGTAAGTAGAGGAAGTGTTGCATTCCACCCAAAACTTCTATACCGAGATTTCATCAGAAATACACGTTTTGAGGCTCCCTGAACACTCCAAGAAAGATATATTTAGAAAAAGCTCTACTCGCGCGCGCGTGCGTATCTGTATGTCAGTCTGTGAAAAGCATAACTCAAAAATGAGAAATCGGTACGAAATTGGTATTTAAGTTCAGCATTTTCCAGGGATACCACACGAAGATTTCAATGAAAATCCTCTCACCCCAAATTACCCTTCGCATGGAATGCGTTATTTTGTTTCTCAAAAATGGTTGTGATGATATATTAAGATAATACCATATTGTGACGTTGTTCAGTTTTTGCACTGTCACTCCTCTCTCTCAGTTCTCACTAACACTGTTCTAAATTCATATCTGTTCGGCTTCATTGCGAATTCACTTCATCAATGACACTTCACCCAGGTGAACTAGTTCAATTCTCTGCCAGTTCACTTCCTTCGTGAAGCAGCTTCTTCACGCCTGACGGTTCACTTCAGTCGGGAGTCGAACACGTCTTCCATAACTCTTCCTTCCGCGGTAACACTCGCTGCACGTCACAGAAGCCTTCACCAACTCCATCGGAGAATCGCTCTTGATGTCACACCAAAAACCAGTCGCTAACTCGCTCGCACACTGTCTCCACTCTGTCGCACTCGAACGTTTTCAAATCGCGACTGCCTCGACTCACTGCTCGCGAGAGCGCTCGCTTATATAGGCAGCGGAATCTTTCAAAGGAGGTTCTCTAACATTCTATGCTATTTCTGGAGGAGGGGGGGATAAAGATTCCAGAGAGTTCTAGTTATCTACCGATAGCTCGACCTGTATTTACGCTGGTAGGTGAGGTTATCGTTCTACTTCGACCGCTCGGTGCCTACCTCCCGATAACCTTGGGCCATAACCGCTGTGTCACAATATGTTTAAGATATTTCCATGACAAATAAAATGCGTAATTGAATTTTCTGGGAATAGACTATAAAGTCCTCCTGGTTCTCGATCGCCGACCGACTTTCTGACACATGGGTTTTTTCGGGCGTTTTCTCGCGTCGCAGGCGAATGCTGGAGTGATTTCTTTCATCCCCCGAATTTCCTGTCCTTCCATTTCGTTCCATTAATCATTTCATTCATCCTTCGCCCCGTTTGGTCTATTTCAGTGGAAGTGCCGGCGATAATGTTTAAGTGCGGCGTGGCAGGGGAAAAGGATGCTCTTTCTCCGTCCCTCGGTCTTCGGCTGGTTACAGAGGTATAAGGACAGACTCCTGGGGGGGAGCTTTGTCCGCATGTCCGACTGCGAGTGTCTCAATCTGAAAACTATAGGTACCCCGTAATTGCTGCGCAGTCACTTCTGGTTCCGGTCGCCAGGTATCTCCCTTCGCCTCATCCCTCCTCACAGGGGCGACCCCTCGTGGGGTGTCGGTACAACACCCTCATTCGGATCGGTGCCGAATCTCCTCCGCTTCACAATCCAATTCAATCCTCTTCGTTCGGAATGACTTGTATAAGTGACAAACTGGAAGAGTAAGATAAAATCTTAGTACATAAAAATGCATATCTCGTTAAGTGACATTTATGTTAAATAAAATTTATTCTCCATCTTCTCTGTTGAAAAATACGCTGTTAAAAAGGCTTTGCAATACATATCCTCCTCCAATGACGAACTTTTCCTAGTTCTTCAGATTCCCTAAGTGTATTAGAAGTTTTCAGAACAGATATAGACCCTATACATTAGTACAGGATGTATACAGACCTGCAACACTGTGGCGAAGAAGTGAGGTTCTGTTGGTTACCATCCCATGTGGGTATAACCTGCAATGAAACGGCAGACGCAGCTGTGAAAGAAGCCATCAAACACCCAGTCAGTGATCATTCGATACCATTGACGCACACCGATCTGTTTCCTCATATTAAGCATCGTCTGAGGCAAAGCTGGAAACTACATTGGACAAATTTACCATCCACCCAACTTCACGAAAACAGAACTTACCCTGAAACAGTCTCAACCGTGACGCCTGCCATAAGAAGAGAACAAGTGGCACTAACAAGACTACGTATTGGCCACAGCTCATTGACACACTCCTATCTGCTATGCAGAGAACATCCACCCATCTGTTGAAACTGCAATACTCCTCTCACAATCAAACATGTCATCACCGAATGCTCCAAGTTTAAGAGAAAATGAAATCTTCATGGCAACTTCACAGATTTGGTTACAGCGCTCAGACATCCGAAAATACTTGAATTCTTTAAGGATGTACAACTGCACCATAGGCTCTAGGCTCTTAATTATCAATACTTTTATTATGGTTTACCTACAATGTTAATGTAAATAATTAACGCTATAAACTGTTAACGTTTATGAACTGCTGATTGCAGCTGACTTATATTTTGTCTAAGAAAGATTAATTGTTTACATTGACTATGAATGTGAACACTAACCATTGTACCTACTGTAGGCTATAATAATAATCTATGTGCTATGTTAATTGAAAAATGCTGGTTCGCGCTATGGCTTTACTGTTTAAGCAACCATAAACAAATAAATTATAAAATGACTATTTAAATGTCCTTTCTCTCCTCTCGTTTAGAATACAATATGTATTCTGTTTTATTAATACTATGCAAGCATAACTCATTCCCTTTCAAGAAATCCTGCTCACGCCTATGTGGTTCTCTCAGGGACGTCTAGGCTGTTCTTCCATCAAGGTAGTCTGGAGTTGTGGTTAACAGAAAACATTTAGCAAAGATGCGTATTTAAGCGTGCTCTGACTCCATTTTTACTCAAGGCAACTTTCAGTCGTTTATTTGACCTTGATTTAGCCTGAATTTTTCTATTCTCCATTTACTTCCTTCTGGACCAGAACTTCATCTGTCTATAGTTTCATGACGTTCCAGAATCCAGCAGTGGTGTTTACTCGTGGAAACATTCGTAATTGCTTTAGGCTCCAGCCACTAAAATCCATGGAGATGTGGCTAATGAGGGTTCGCTTGAGAGAAACAGAAACATGACTTTTTCTACCTTCTATATTTGTTAGTGGGTATAAAACTATTTTTACTAAAATTTGCTTTTTAATCTACTTCATTTTAGTTCAGGTAAACCTGTGCAGAAATAACTACTTTACACATTTTATTATAGATACAAAGGGAACAGCGATAATCAAATGTTTAACAACTCGACGCTATATGCTGGACTTAAAATTTCATATAGTTTCCATGCAATCCTGAGAAACAAATGATAATCGACAGAGCTGTAAAAGAATGACAAATTCTTGCACAAGTCGAAATATTAGTAACGAATATCTCAGAAATGCCTGATTTCAAATAACAAAAACGTCTGGGCTCTCCAGTTTCCCCCGCCATTTATTCCAACTATTCCATCATCACCTTTCCTTTCACCCATTTCACCGTCAATTCATATCATCTCCTACCTTGCTTTCATACCAGGCTTCGGACTGATCACCCATCCTGGTTCTTCTATCCGATCCAAAAGTATATCTGCTTCCCGACAGGCGTCTGATCCCAGCCATAGGCTTGTACGTCCTGGAGGGTGTCAGTTCTCCAAATGGGGAGGGTAAGCCGAGAAAGAAGATGTTCTCGTCTATTGCTTAACGTTTGCAAGTTGTGCATGATTATACAAAATTCCTTCCGAATGAAGAGGACTTCATAGGCTATTCCCAGAAAATGTAAATGTACATTTGTTTGTCATGCAAATATCTTTAATATATGGTATTTTAATCAAAATTGTTAGAGCCACTTTTTAGAAAATAAAAAATTCGAAACATGTCCCACATAAGAGGTAGTTTGGGGTGGGAGATTTTCTTGAAAATCTTTGTGTCGCATCTTTGGAAGGTACTGAACTTAAATACCAAGTTTAGTGTTTATCCGACTTTTCATTTTTGAGTTATGCTGCTCAAAGACACATAGGCACAGATCTTTTTCTAAAAATGCTGTTTTTGGATTTAGGAGTCTTCAAAACATACATTTCCGGTGAAATCTCGACATAGAACTTTTGGGTGGAATACAATACTTCCACTACTTGCTATACGTAGTAGAGAAAATAAAAATATAACAATTTGTCTCCCTCTTCCCATTACGATTTCATAGCAGTCCCATTTAGTGTTTGCATTAAATTAGGATGCCAGATGTTCTGCATTTGCCGTACATAGCTTACAATTTAACCCTCCTATTTTAAAGATTTGTTTAAAAAATATAATACTTTCTTTGCATTGCATTTGCATATACATTCGTAGCATCCTCCAATTACTCCTATTGTTATATTGGTATTAGACCAGAATGGGGTGTGCATGGGCGAGGACAGGTGTAATGAATTTAAGTGGTTTAACAGGGAAAAGAAGGGGGGAGGGATGTACTAAATGTAATGGATTACATGAAAATGGCATTGTATTCTGTAATGCGAGAATACAGATGACGGAAGAGAGAATTTAATATTGGAGAAATGGAAACATTTACCAATGGAGCTAAAAGTTAGGAGATTGTTAATACAAAATCAAATAAATATATGGAGGAAGCAGGAAAATATTTAGGAAAAATTAGGTTAAAGTGATTAAAAGAAACGTTGGAGAAGATAAGGAAAAAGGGTAACAAAGCAAAACTTCTGATGTGTTACACTCACATGAGTTTCTCTACTCTTGTACAAACTATTTTTACAAACGCTTATTCTCCGTATGCTTCATGTTAATCGAGATTTTAATCTTATTGCTAATTTTCTTGTAGATGCAAGGGGAATATGGTAGGCTTTAAGCGATAGTCAAATATTTTAAGAGCTGGTTGCTATGTGGAGTATTCCATTCTCTTTGCATGTCCAGGACATAAAAAACATCTGATACACTCACATGACTTTCTCTACTCTTGTACAAACTATTTTACAAACGCTTATTCTCCATCTACTTCGTGTTAATCGAGATAAACATTTTCAGACTCTATCTTATTGCTAAGTTTCTTGTAGACGTAAGGGGAATATATATTTACAAGGGCAATATGGAAATACAGTAGCCTTTAAGCACATACATATCTCTTAATAGCTGGTTGCTAGGTGCAGCACCATTCCCTTTGCCACAGATTAATACTCTTTGCATATCCAAGACAAAAAAATGAATAACGAATTCCCATTTGAGAAAATAAGTAGGTACTGAAAAATTTAAGGGAATAGCAAGCAATATCTCAAAAATGGTTCACACAACAAAAAAATGTATATGACATAAATTGTATATTTTAACGCGACCTACATTTTTTGTGTAGTAACATTTTGTCTATCTCTTATGGTTTACCAGTTATGCAAAAGTCGTTCACAATGAAGAATACTTTTGGAGACATTCCCAGAAAATTCAAGATATACATTTTATTTGTCATGAAAATATCGTAAACATATGATATTTTAATCAAAATCGTTAGAGGCATTTATGAGAAAATTAAAATTTTCGAAAAATCTTCCATGTAAAGGGTAATCTTGGGTGGGGGGATTTTCTTGAAAACCTTCGTGTGGCATCTCTGGAAGATACTGGCCTAAATACCAAGTTTGGTGTTTATCCGACTGTTCGTTTCTGAGTTATGCTGTTCACAGACAGACAGACACACAGACAGACACACAGACACACACACACGGACATGTTTCCAAAAATGCTTTTTTTGGATTCAGGGGGTCTCAAAACATATATTTCCTGTGAAATCTCGGTATCGAGTTTTTGGGTGGAATACAATACTTCCCCTACTTACTATACGTAGTAGAGAAAGTAATAAGCTTTATTAAGAATAGTTTGTATACCCACTAATAAACGAGAGAGAGAGTAGAGAAAGTCATGTGAGTGTATCACATCATATTTTATTATTATTCTTTTTTACTTTATCTACTACTTACCTGTACTAAGTATAGGAAGAGGGACAACGGAGAGGGACATCTCGCGCGCTGCGACCTGCACAGATCTATTGCGGCTGTCATCCCCAGGAGAAACAGATGAGGTGAAGGAACCACAGGAGGACACAGGTTGTAAGCAGACAGACCACAAAAACACGCAGAAGTCCCTAACATTTCCAAGCTCCCAGACCCGTTCCACTACTGGAGCCGCCGAGAGAAGACAAAGAACGACCCACCAATCATACTGCTCCGATGTACGCATGTAATACTGTATGCACTGAACATGCATCCGCGCCATCTGTCCATATGGGGGTATACGTTTTGTATACGTCACAAAACTTAGAAGCACACCTGAAAAATGAGAAGTCAACGGAATGAAAGGGAAATGATGGAAAGGAAATCGTGGCAGAGAAGAACCCCAGCATTCGCCTGCCGAACCCGGGGGAAACCACGAAAAGCCCATGGGTCAGAGTGGGCGGTCGCCGGGGATCGAACCCAGTTCCTCCCGAATGCGAATCGAATATGGTACCGCGGCACCATCTCACTCGTTAGGTAGAGGAAGTATTGCATTCCACCTAAAACTTCGATATCGAGATTTCACCAGAAATACACGTGTTGAGGCTCCCTGAATAAAAATATAAAAATGTCCATGTGTGTGTGCGTGTGTATGTGTGTGTGCGTGTGTATGTGTGTGTGTATGCGCGCGCTTGTGTCGGTCTGGCTGTAAACAGTGTAGCTAAAGGAATCTGATGTGGTACATTCCCATTATTTTCTCTACACTATATCTTTATTAGATGGTATACAAACTATTTTTACTAAAACTACATTTTAATCCAAATAAACCTTTGTAGATATAGCTGCATTATACACATTTCGTTATAGATATAAAGAGAACAGCGATGGTCAAATGTTTATGTACCTACTGGATGCTATACGCTGGCCTTAAAATTCTATATGTTTCGATGCAATCGCGAGAAACAACCGAATGTTGACAAGACCTCAGAAAATGAGCAAGTAATGAATAATTTCAACCCTTAGAAACGGATATCTCAGAAACGGTCATGTCACAAAAAAACTTATTTGAAATAAATCTATGTTCTAAAAGAGATCTAGAGTTTTTGTGTATTATGTTTTCGTCTATCGCTTAACGTTTACCAGATACACAAAATTGTACAAAATTCCTTCCGAATGAGGAGGACTTCACAGGATGTTCCCAGAAAATTCAAGATATACATTTTATTTGTCTGTAAATATCTTTAATATATGGTGTTTTAATCAAAATCGTTAGAGCCATCTTTTAGAAAATCAAAATGTTCGAAAAATGTTCCATGTAAAGAGTAGTTAAGGTCGGGGGAATCTTCTAAAAAATTTTTTTCCTATCGCATCCGTCGAAGATACTGAGCTTAAATACCAAGTTTGGTACTTTTCCGACCTTTCGTTTTTGAGTTATTCTGTTCAAACACACTGACAGACACTCGCGCGGCCTTTTTCTTATTCAAGGGGTCTCAAAACATGTATTTACGGTGAAATTCAATATAGAATTTTTGGGTGGAGTGCAATACCTTCTCTACCTATTATGTACAAGGTAGAGAAAGTATAAAACGAAAATTCGATTAAACACCAAATATGGTATTTAAATTCAGTATTTTCCAAGGGTGCGACAAGAAGATTTTCAATAAAATCCTCCAGCGCAAACTACCCTTTACACAGAAAAATATTCGTTGTTTTTATTTTTTCAATAGTAGCTCTAACGATTTTTATATTAATAACATATATTTAAGAGTGCATGAGAAATAAAGAATATATCATGAATTTTATGCTAATATCCTGTGAAGTCCTGTTCATTCTGAGCGACTTTTGTATAATTAGTAAACTCTAAGAGGCAGACAAAATCTTACTGCACAAAAAATGTAGATGTCGTCAAGGCACACAGTTTATGTTAAAGAAAACCTTTTGTGGCGTTAACCATTTCTGAAATATTCTTGTTATTGGTTTGAACTTTCACTTTTTTTTAAATAGAAAGTCGCTATTCGTTTTTTCTCTTGGCCATACAAAGAGTACAGAATTTTAAGGCATCACGTAGCTTATTTTCCACAGAAAGATTATTAAGGTATTTTACATTCTCCAAAAGCCCTTTTAACTATCACTCATGCTATTAGCGCATGTTCTTTGGCATTACTTTAGGTTAGAAATCTTATTGATGACATAAAAAAATCTAACTATCGCTTAAACTTACTGTATCCTTTTTATACCTTTAACGAAATGTGTAATGAACGTTTATCTAGATTAACGAGAAGTAGGTAGAAGAATAAGCGTTTGTAAGGTCATGTGAATGCAACACATCAAATTTTTTTATTTATTAATAGCATTAGTGTCAGTGTTTTTACAATATGGGAATGCTACTTAATTTCATTTCGGTTACTTTTCAATACTGTCACGTTGTTTCAATATGTTTACGAATCTCTCTGGGATTTCCAATGTTTACCATCTGTGACCCTACCATCAGGGGCCACTTCTGAAAATATTTGTCTTGATCTCTCTCCAGCGGATGTATGTACGTAATAAAACTTGCACAATGAACGTCACACAATCAATATTTTTCTTTCTATTGGCGTAGCATATTTTGAGGGAAAACGTTTGAAAACATCACTGATGTCCAACAAACCTTGAGGTGCTCTAAAATAGAAGCAAACAAAGTGGCTCTAAAATTTCGGTTTGTTTTTCTAGTTGTAAAATCTTACGAAGATATTTTAAGTAGAAAGTTGAATACTGTTACTATCTGCATATTTTGGATAGCTATACATTTTATTTTATTTATTCGTTTAAGGGATGTTTACTTAAAGCCTAAACCTATGCCTTGCTTTGAATGCAAAGTGCTTAGATTCACAAGCAAAGCTAAATGGTCAATAATTTATATATATATATATATATACAGTTCTTTTCTTCCACACTGCGGCCAGTGAGCTCACGCTCACGCGTCGGCCGCTACAGCTCGAACTCCCGCCAAAACGGTTATAATATCCCCGCAACCGCTCACATTGTCGCATTTACAGCACAATTGCAACGATAATAAGCACATACCTTATCATAAGAGATGTTCAAACTGCTGACCTTCTCTATCCACACATTTTTGGCATCTTCTCGGGAAATTTTCATTCACATTCGAGAGTTGTGTCCGAAAATGAGTGTATTTCTGGGCAGATGTTTTCTTTTAGTTCTTCCAATGTATATTTGTTGTCCGACATGGTGTAGTGGTTACCCTGCTAGCCTCTAGTTTCCGAGATCGTGGGTTCAAACCCGGCGGAGGGCGATGGATTTTTTCGAGCGTAAAAATTCTTAGCATGGCTTCCTTCGGAAGGGAAGTAAAGCTGGTGGTCCCGTGTCGTAAATTTAGGCACGTAAAAGAACCTCAAGCCTGATAAAGAGGCCTCTAAGCAAAATTACCGGTCTTTCATGCCCAATATACAAGGGGACGCTAAGGACCACAACAGTTAAAGAGCGTCCATAAATACAATTCAATTTCCAATATATAGGGCTTGTGGCACATACTTCATTTTTCACGTGCTCATCTGAATCAGCTAAATTTCTGCAATGGATTTTGCGAAATGTCAATGATAGAGTAATTGATCCACGCCTAATATTCTCCTCTGAGAAGCATGGTTCCATTTACATGGTTATGTTCGGTCGTAAAATAACAGTTACTGAAGTACAGGGAGGTTTTGAAGATAGATTAATTAGTCAAGGATTATGACCCTCAAGAACCCCTGAACTAACTGTATGCAATTTTCATCTATGGAGGAACTTTAAAAAGAAAGTATATGCAACAAACCCCCATACATTGGAAGAACTAAAGGTAAACATCAGGGGAGAAATTCACTCAATTTCAGATATTGTAGGTACTCTCGAGTATAAATCCTCTCTTTCCTCAGAAGATACCAGAAACGTGTGGATAGAGGACAACATTTTAAACCTTATGATAAGGTATGAGCTTATTATCATTGTAACTGTAACTGTAAATATGAGAATGTGAGGGGCGGGTGCGCAGATATTATAACTGTTCCAGCGGGAGCTCGAGGTGTTAATGGCCGGCGCTCGAGCTACCGTGCGTTGGCCACAATGTGGAAGAAAAGCATTATATATAGATCGGGTGAGTCTTCTCAACCTGCGGATTGAGAAGTTATGCAGTCTCGGCGCTTTAAAGACTATGTCGTAAAAACTGTCCACTGCATCGCGTTATAATTTCGGCCGAAATGACTGCTTAGCACCACTGTCCGTGCGGTGGCTTGCACTCGTAGCGCAACAGTGTGCGCGTTAACCTTCAGTAGTGAAGGTTGCAGATTCAAATACTGCCACTTGAAGTTGTTTTATGTTTAGTGAATTTAATGAGAACTGATAGTTTGGCATGGAAGTGTCGTTTTACTTAATTAGTTTAATTATGTGAATTTCATTAAAACACAAATTGTTACTTGTTAGAGTATGCAAATCAACTTTCTAGTGCATTCGTAAATAAACCATGATTTGCTAGAACGTTCTCGAAACATGAACAGACATTAAAAAAAACTCCTTTATTTGCAGGCGTGATTTGAACTTCCGACCTTCCAGCATGACTTCCCAGCATGTTAACCATTGCGCTACTGGAGCACGTTAACGAGCACCACCGTAGCCCTAATCAGCGGGCTGGTAAATGTGTGTCAATACCTGCATTTCGCATCGTCTGTAAAATTTAGGGTTGCCTAGTTACTAATCCGCAGGATGAGAAGACTCAAGCGGTACATATTGACAGTAATTTTTGTTGACGAGCGGGTTTTCAAAGGCATGAGAAATATTTCGATCTTTGCAAACGTACGAGTATACGATATTGTGTTGTAGCTACGTGTCGAGCTTATCAAGTGGATAGCGCCGACCGACTGGCCGGTTGAAGAGATACGGAGATATGAGAAGAGCTCTCCTCCGACGTAAATTCCAGAATTGCTCACGGTGCAAGGAGATAATTCTGGAAGCTTCTTTCTCCCCTCCCACGAAGCTTCCGGAAACTCTTGCAATGGTATATAAGCGAGTGTGCTCGCGAGTCAGTCAGTGACTGTGTTTCTGATGCGACATAGAGTGCTGGTAACTCATTGCATTCTACGAGTGTGGTAGTGATGACAGTTGTGACGTACAGTAGGTACTACTTCTGCAAGCGATTAGAGAGGTCTTGTGTTCGACGCCCCGGGGAATGAAGAGCAAGGAAGAAGAGGCTGCTTCGCGCGTGTTTCATTGCGCGCTATGTCGCGAGGAAAAGTGAACTGACGCGTTTGTGAAGTGACACTGAAAAATGAGCTAAATCACGTTAGTGAAGTGAAATGAAAATTGAACAAAGTTACAATATTTAAAAATGCGGACCACAAAAATCTTGGACAGACTTCGTCGTATAAATCCAGGCACACAGCCTTTTTTAAATGCATTCTTAAGCCAAAAACCATCAATTAAAATGTTAATTGAGCCTTTGTCAGTAAACTCCCTCACTTTTCACAAGTATTATTCTTAATCATAATCGGATAAACCAGGCTTTAACATTTCACTACAATGTCCACTTAAAGACTCAGACAAAATGGAAAAAGCTCTTAAATATCGCCGCAATTCCGTCTATTAAGAAAATACACAACAACTATGATGATCGTAATAATAATAATAATAATAATAATAATAATAATAATAATGCAAGATAAGAAAATATTAAAAAAGAGTGAAGTCTCGAACCATTGGTTCTCACATCATAGCACTCCATTATGTCTTTCTCAGCATTTCCAAGAGTGAATCGAAATTACTAAAATTGTTATAAATACTGGCCAAGCAAGATTGGTGTTATGAAGCAAGAATGTGAGCATTTTTCTTATTTTTTACTATGGAGGAGAAATTTTCTTCTTCTTCAATTTAAATTGATCCTAATTCTAGGTTCCCATTTTTAAAAAAATAAAATTACCCTAAAATGACCACCATAACGTCCTCCAAACAAAACACGACTAATGGCATTTACTTTCCCCCACAATATCAAGCAACTTTTAATAAAGACATTTCTTTCTACAACGCTTAGTTTTGGAGGTACTGTACAGTCTCAGCTTAAATGGCCCACCCTATATATCTTTCTTTTACAATACAAATTTCAAAGCATTTTTCTTAGTAAATATTCATTTTAGGACCCATGCTACCTTCCCCTTATTTTGATGTGAGGAACTTGTTTTCAAAGTTTGTCTCCGTCAACAGTATAGACTGGAAATTCAAGATAACACTTAGTTAATCTGCAAAGTTTAGAGAACAAGGCCAGAAGATTTTCGCTAATCACATATGCCGTTGCAGGAAGTTTCCATGCTATGCAGAGTCAGGTGGGAGGAATTTGGGTCACGCCCTAGGGAACTTAGTAGCTTATTAAAGCTTCGGCTTGTGACTCGATTCCCCGCCGAGATTATGGGGCTTTCTGTCTGATTCCCTCTTCCAGTGCTTGTCCATGGACGCTCCTGTGAATTTACGATTTCTTATAAGGTCAGTTTTGCAATAAAGTAGAAACTATTGAATTTTTTTCGATAGTTTATTTTTTACCCAAGCCTTCAAATCTTACACTACTTTTCTACAGTTGTCAATTTTTTCGAATATTTGTCTTATCGAAGCATACGGTTTTTAGAACCTTGTCGCAGACGCCTCCAGTCCAACTAGGAATCGTGTATGTGTTTCTGGAGCAAAATAATTCTGTATTCTAAATGAGCTGTGATAATATTTTCGGGAAATTTATAATACATTACGAAAGCTTCTTGAAGGACATGTAATGAATCGTCTGTTTTTGGCTAAAGTCACTTTAACTTGCAGATCCAAAATTGTTTTCTTGCAGCTACTCTGTGATAAAAGATCTGATTTCCCGAATCCCTGTCCTGAAACTATTGATACCAATAACGCAATTGCTTCTGCCACGGAATCTTAGACACACAAAAATGCATCTCAGAAACTGTGCAATTGCTTTATGGATTGGTGGCGAACTTCTATTACAAGGAGCTACTAAAATTGTTTCCACACCGGAAAGAAAGCTTAAGGCATACCTACATATACAATGGAATAAAAAATTAGTTCACCAAAATATATAGTAGTTCTTATTTTACTGCATAACGGACCATACCTTAAAATATCTCTCGTAGCTAATGCCTCTCTTTTTTGAAGTAGATTATTTGTTAGCCCCACGTTTGGGAGCCAATTTGAAGTATGATTACTTGTTGGTAGTTGGAAGATGCTTCATGTTTATCTGCACAACGTATGGGAGCCAATTTGTTGCGGCTACTTCGTGTTATCTATTGTTGGGCTCCTGTTATTGTATTAATAGTTTGAATGTTGGGTTCTTTGTCCTACGGCTAGCTATTATTACTACTTAGTCGAGCATATCTCTTGAACAGGGTGTGTAAACGGAAAGGATTTGTTACTGAAAGATAACACTTATAAAAGGATTTGTTTTTACACTTTTATTACCGTCACAATTAGTTAATTTCACATACTGACTCTTGATACACGACAGACTGAAACTGTTATATTTTATCACTATAATCACTTATTTACTGCACGTTATTAATTCGCGTATTTCACATTTAAAACTAACTTTACAACACGAGAGATTTTGTAGAATTGCGCGACGTATAACGCGTGGACGATTCTCTTAAACTGTGCGACGTATAACCTTTGTATGATTCTGTTGGACTGAGCGACGTTTACCTCGTGAATTATTCTGTCAAACTTAGCATTACCCGTCTCTGTCACGGAATTTATACTCCCTCACCCCAATATGCCTAAACATTATAAACGAGCTGCTATTGGTTAATAAAACGCGCCAACATTAGCGTCTATATTTATATCCAATCAAAATTACGAACACATATGCTCTAGGGAAGAAATTCCCTTCATTTCTACAGAAAAGCGCGCTACTCTGACCTCATTTGCTTGCCTCTTCTAATTAATAAACAACTCACCCCCTCGCTCATTGTTACCCGCTCTTATTGTCAGTTTCAGTGAGGCCGTGTAAACTTATTTCCTAACAATGCTTATAATTAACAAACATCTGAAATCAATGTCATACAATAATGCTTATTTACACTACAATCACTCTGGCATTTACATTGTTGTGATATAAAATACTGCAACATTTTATTGTTTTAACTTTTCAGCATGAAGTATTAACAAACAAAAATGCTAGAGGAGAGAAATGCCCGTAATGAAGCCGTAATCAAAATGTATTTGCATATGTTACATTTTGTACAAATAACCTATTTTAGCACTATAATAGGAGCTACATTGAAGCCAAAAGTGTTATTGTTGTATTCAAAGCATCATTATCAGTAGTATTAGTAGTGGTATATATGTATCTACGGCTGCTACATTTTCACTTAAAAGCTGGACAGATTACTTTGAAACGTTGTATGTAGTACATCTTAAGTCTCTGTTAATAGGCTATCTGAACTCTTAGATAATTACTTCCCCCAAAGGAGAGCTAATAAAGGGGCATGGAGCCATAAACTAAAATCTCGCTTTTTACTAAGGTTTGTGAAAACTATTTTATATCTAAAGCTACCGAGCCAGTTGGGTCCCAGGTAACGTGTGAGGTTCGCATTCCGGAGGTCTCGGGTTCGATTCCCGTCAATCGCCCACTCTTACCTTGGGTTTTTCGTGGTTTTTCTTAGTCGGTAGATGAAAACTGGTGTGGTTTCTTATCTACCACGATCTCATTTCCCCTTCATTCCGTTTCCTTCTCATGATTTAGGTGTGCATCTAGTTTCGTAGTGTGTGGCGGTACCGGACAGATGGCGTGGATGCTTGCTCCAAGGAGAACTTTGCCTGGCTGGACGAGTGGTTCACTGCTCTCGATAGTAGAACGGGCCTTCTAGCTAGGAACTGTTAGGAACTTTCGCAGTCTCTGTGGTCTGTCTGCCTGCGACATGTAGCCTCCTTGGTTTCTTCACTTTATCCCTTCCTTCTAGAGGATGGTAGCCGCAACATATCTCAAGTAGGTCGCAATCCGCATACCCTATACCAGCTTGGGTACGCGCCGGAGCAGCGGAGTACACGACTCGCGGGAGTCTGTCTCCAGCATGCAATACAGCTCGGCATTGGCATTACGGTTGAATGAAGTGGCAGGAAGCGCAAGCACTTGAGCAATGGCCTTTGCTCAGTGACGTAGTGGCTATCGTGTTCCCCCTCCAGCCGGTCTCCGAGCACTGTTACTGCGTACGCGCGAGTACTCCTGGCTCAGCCGTGCAGAGTTAAAACAGCCTCACCTATACGCTTTACCAAATGCTTATAAAACAAAGTATATTTTTTCTGAAATGTTTTATTATTTTCAAACACTTAATTTATAATTTCTGCTAAATTAGCTACTCCAAAAGAATAACTGCACAAAGTAGGTTTCAAGAGCTAGAGCAAAATATTGATTTTCTTGATGAAAAACGCTAGTTCTTTTCGCTTCAGTGTTCCCATAAGCAACATTTTCAAATTAACTTTATCAGTATTATAAGGGCAAAAATGAGAGTCGGGGGGTTATGTCAAATACCACTCAACCGATTTTGATAATTCTTTCATTACTGAAAAGCCTCAGTCGGACATATGCTAAACAATACGTATTTCCGTAAACATTTAAATTAGAGAGTGTGTTCAGGAAGGATTTTCAAATTCATGTTGCCCAATTTCAGTACCACTTCCTTGTATATGAATATTGCAGGATAGTTTTTGGTCCTTTATTGCCAGCATGGCAAATATTCAATAATTTCGGACTCAAAGAAATAAAAGGAGAAGGTTCGAAGTTTTGAAGTTGGGTTATTGGAGCGAATGGGGGAGATGCATATTATGTTCATATCAGCAAATTTCCCTTTTGGACACTGCTCGAAGAGTTTTTTCGTATGATTTTGACAAAACTATTACACTTGAGTTTTAGAATCTGGCAAAAAAAGAAAGTTACCTTAGAACGTCCAAACACTTCCGCTAGCCATCTTTTCAACCTTTGGGTATAAATCAGATTTCTTTAGCCTCTCTAGACAAAACTTTGTACACGTACACTATTAAACGCAACTAAATTACACGGTACCTTACAACTACCATATTTTTAACACCTTCTGCATTTGACCAATAACTGTACAACTATATTACAGAAGCAACAGTGCGAGAAGGCTCCACGGTAACGTGTGAGGCTTGCATTCGAGAGGTCCAGGTTTCTATTCCGATTGGGCTGGATGTTCTACCTTGGTATTTATTTCGCGATTTCATCTGGTTGGTGAATTTTCTTGTCCTCCCAATTCTTTATACTGTTTGAGGGGCGAAGAATCAGGTAATTGAGCGACAAGTGGAGCGAGGAACTGTCTACCCTGGCGTTCGGTGTATGACGGGCCCTTATAGAGATTTCTCCGTGGGGAGAGAAAGGCCTATGTCCGAACCTGTCGCCCCGGATCTGATTGCCCTTTGTGTCCTTCACTTCATCTCTTTCTCCTGGAGTTTCCAGAAGCAAAATAGACGACTGTGCGCTTAAGTGCCGAAATCCTCCTCTGCTTTCTATAACCATAACCATAGAAGCTGAAAAAAAAGATTACTTTACTATCCTAAACTTCTTTTTAATCTTATAGTACTTTCGATTTTTAAAAGCTATGCTTATTCTTATTTTCAAGGTTTATATACAAACCTGCGCTACGGCCAATCCGGGTACAAATTCGTCCACTGGACCCATGGGTTTTTCGTGGTTTACCTGGGTCGGCAGGCGAATGCTGGGGTGGTTCTTCTTATAGCGCAACTTTCCTGTCCCTCATTTCTTGTCCTTCATTGTCATCAGTTTTAGGGTTGTAGAACCAGCCTACGGTGCTCGGCGGATTGCGGCTGGGCTGTGTATTTTCACTTTGTAGGGGTTTCTTTCCTGGCGTCAGTCAGGACTAGCCAGTCGGAACCCGCCTCCGAAGTGGACACCACCAGGGGGAATCCCGGGGTTAGAGGCTAGTAGATGGGGTTGGGTGGCGGAGGATGCGTTCTATTTGGAAACGTTAGGGACCCCGTCCATGCTTTGGCCCGTCGTCATGCCGTTCCAGCCTCTCCCCTCATCGCTACCTCCCAGGGGTCACTTTAGAAGCAAAATGGGCCTTTGCGATTTACTTGCGGTGCTCTGTTCCGATTTCGAAGACCCCTCTGTAATAAGTGAATTTACCTTTATACAGGATGAGCCAAAAGACTCCGAACCGCCTGCGAGATGTTTTTCCTGTCCGTTTCCTCGGCGCTCGTTGCCGTCTGCCACTATCATAGAAAGGCCCGGACGAAAGCATACAACATTTTTAAAACTACTTTGTCGCGGTAACTTCGTGTTATCTTTTTGCTGAGCGCCTGTTATTGTTTTACAATTTTTAATTTTGGGTTCTTTGTTCTCCAGCTAGCTATTATTTCTCAGTCGAGCATATCTCTTAAACAGGGTATGTAAACGGAAAGGATTTTTTACTGAAAGGTAACACTGATAAAAGAATTTGTTTTTACACTTTTATTGCCGTCACACTTTATTCATTTCACATAATTACTCTTGATACACGCCCGACTGAAACTGTTATATTTTAGAATGTAACTATAATCACTTATTTGCCGCACATTATTAATTCGCGTATTTCACATCTTTCACTAACGACGTGAGAGATTCTGTAAAACTGCACGACGTATAACCTGTGAATGATTCTCTTAAACTGTGCGATGTGTAACCCGCGAATACTTCTGTTGAACTGTGCGACGTATAACCTTTGTATGATTCTGTTGGACTGCACGACGTAACCTCGGCTAACACAGGATTATGGTCTGAGTGTAGCGCGTTGATTGATGTGAGTGAGATATGAAAGGGAAAATGCTTGATGATCGCGAAGTCGATAACGGTAGCCCGTCCTCGACCTCGTGGATGATGTGTAGGTTGCCAGGGATCCTCTGCTCTGAGTTGAGGGTCCGCATCTATCATACGTATAATTTCATTGCCTCGTCTACACGACAGGGGGCCGCAATGCCAACGCATATGTTTGGCATTGAAGTCCCCAGCCATGATAACGTTAGGATGAAGGGCGGGGATGGAAAGGTAATCGTTAAGTACGAACATCCTTCGTGGAGGGTGGTAAACAGACACCACCATGACTTCCGTGCCACCGAGATCAATGCAGACGGCCGTGGCCTCCAGGGTTTGAAGTGGCGGGAGAGGGATTGGACGTTGGACAACACTGTTCCTCACGAGAACCGCAGTGCCACCTCCTCGGCGGCCCAGACGGTCAGTCCTGAGGCAGCTGAAGCCCGGTAGGCGGAAACGGGTGTTGGGTTTGAAATGTGTTTCCCCGACTAAAATGAGGTCCAAAGCATATGAGCCAGCAAAGTGCTGGAGCTCATTCCCTGATCGGCCATACCACACGCGTTCCAAAACGCGAACCGAAATGAGGTGCGTGACCTAGTTCGATTCGCCATTTCGAGCCGTCTGGATGACAGTGGTCAGAAGTGTGAGCCCCTCCATGGCAATAACCATCTTTGCGGCTTGGTCGGATGTTGAGAGGAACCTGACCAGCAGGTCGCAGACGCGCTGGCCGTGGTTCTGCAGCAGCTGCTGCAACCACCCCAGCACATCAGAAACCTGTGGCGCAGGAGGAGGGGTTGGGGCTCTTCTCGGGAGAGGAATGTGGGGCTTGGGCAAGGTCGCCGATCCACGGTCCCCTTGTCGGCCCTCGACCTACGCGAAGACGTGGGAGTACCACGCTCACACGAGGCCTCGGAGTCCGAGTCCGGTTCTCGAGCTGGTCGACGTCTCCTTGTCCTTCTAGGACGGGGTGGTTTTGGGGTGACTGGAGCAGGTGTTACTGTAGCTCTGGGGTTGGTTTGTGTGGGGGCCCTCGACACCGCAGGTCCACCCGAGGTGCTCTGTAGTGCTGCTGCATAAGAGCGTCGGGAAACAGGCTGATCTTGCCGTGGTGGAGCCGGAGCTGGCGGGTGCTGCTGTTGTGCTGGTTTGCCTCCCCTACCTTGGGGGGCTGCTGGTGCTGGTGGTCTCCTGGAGGCTATCGCAACCTTCCTCGTAGGGCACCCGCCGTAACATGCCACATGCTCCACCTTGCAGTTAGCACAGGTGGGAACCTCGGCGATAGTTCGGGGACAGACCTCTCTTGGGTGGGAGCCTCCGCAACTTAAGCAGCGCAGGTTGCGGAAGCAGAAGTGACTGGAGTGGAACGTTACCCGTCTCTGGCTTTAGCTTTTTATACTCCCTCATCCCGATATGCCTAAACATTATAACAGAGCTGCTATTGGTTAATAAAGCGCGCCAACATTAGCGTCTATTTTTATATCCAATCAAAATTACGAACGCAAATGCTCTAGGGAAGATATTCCCTCCATTTCTAAGAAAAGCGCGCTAATCTAACATCTTTTGCTTGCCTCTTCTAATTAATAAACAACTCACCCCCTCGCTCATTGTTGCCCGCTCCTATTGTCAGTTTCAGTGAGGCCGTGTAAACTTATTTCCTAACAATGCTTATAATTAACAAACATCTGAAATCAATGTCATACAATAATGCTTATTTACACTACAATCACTCTGGCATTTGCATTGTTGTGATATAAAATACTGCCACATTTTATTGTTTTAACTTTTCAGCATGAAGTATTAACAAACAAAAATGCTAGAGGAGAGAAATGCGCGTAATGAAGCCGTAATCAAAATGTATTTGCATATGTTACATTTTGTACAAATAACCTATTTTAGCACTATAATGGGAGCTACATTGAAGCCAAAAGTGTTATTGTTGTATTCAAAGCATCATTATCAGTAGTATTAGTAGTGGTATATATGTATCTACGGCTGCTACATTTTCACTTAAAAGCTGGACAGATTACTTTGAAACGTTGTATGTAGTACATCTTAAGTCTCTGTTAATAGGCTATCTGAACTCTTAGATAATTACTTCCCCCAAAGGAGAGCTAATAAAGGGGCATGGAGCCATAAACTAAAATCTCGCTTTTTACTAAGGTTTGTGAAAACTATTTTATATCTAAAGCTACCGAGCCAGTTGGGTCCCAGGTAACGTGTGAGGTTCGCATTCCGGAGGTCTCGGGTTCGATTCCCGTCAATCGCCCACTCTTACCTTGGGTTTTTCGTGGTTTTTCTTAGTCGGTAGATGAAAACTGGTGTGGTTTCTTATCTACCACGATCTCATTTCCCCTTCATTCCGTTTCCTTCTCATGATTTAGGTGTGCATCTAGTTTCGTAGTGTGTGGCGGTACCGGACAGATGGCGTGGATGCTTGCTCCAAGGAGAACTTTGCCTGGCTGGACGAGTGGTTCACTGCTCTCGATAGTAGAACGGGCCTTCTAGCTAGGAACTGTTAGGAACTTTCGCAGTCTCTGTGGTCTGTCTGCCTGCGACATGTAGCCTCCTTGGTTTCTTCACTTTATCCCTTCCTTCTAGAGGATGGTAGCCGCAACATATCTCAAGTAGGTCGCAATCCGCATACCCTATACCAGCTTGGGTACGCGCCGGAGCAGCGGAGTACACGACTCGCGGGAGTCTGTCTCCAGCATGCAATACAGCTCGGCATTGGCATTACGGTTGAATGAAGTGGCAGGAAGCGCAAGCACTTGTGCAATGGCCTTTGCTCAGTGACGTAGTGGCTATCGTGTTCCCCCTCCAGCCGGTCTCCGAGCACTGTTACTGCGTACGCGCGAGTACTCCTGGCTCAGCCGTGCAGAGTTAAAACAGCCTCACCTATACGCTTTACCAAATGCTTATAAAACAAAGTATATTTTTTCTGAAATGTTTTATTATTTTCAAACACTTAATTTATAATTTCTGCTAAATTAGCTACTCCAAAAGAATAACTGCATAAAGTAAGTTTCAAGAGCTAGAGCAAAATATTGATTTTCTTGATGAAAAACGCTAGTTCTTTTCGCTTCAGTGTTCCCATAAGCAACATTTTCAAATTAACTTTGTCAGTATTATAAGGGCAAAAATGAGAGTCGGGGGGTTATGTCAAATACCACTCAACCGATTTTGATAATTCTTTCATTACTGAAAAGCCTCAGTCGGACATATGCTAAACAATACGTATTTCCGTAAACATTTAAATTAGAGAGTGTGTTCAGGAAGGATTTTCATATTCATGTTGCCCAATTTCAGTACCATTTCCTTGTATATGAATATTGCAGGATAGTTTTTGGTCCTTTATTGCCAGCATGGCAAATATTCAATAATTTCGGACTCAAAGAAATAAAAGGAGAAGGTTCGAAGTTTTGAAGTTGGGTTATTGGAGCGAATGGGGGAGATGCATATTATGTTCATATCAGCAAATTTCCCTTTTGGACACTGCTCGAAGAGTTTTTTCGTATGATTTTGACAAAACTGTTACACTTGAGTTTTAGAATCTGGCAAAAAAAGAAAGTTACCCTAGAACGTCCAAACACTTCCGCTAGCCATCTTTTCAACCTTTGGGTATAAATCAGATTTCTTTAGCCTCTCTAGACAAAACTTTGTACACGTACACTATTAAACGCAACTAAATTACACGGTACCTTACAACTACCATATTTTTAACACCTTCTGCATTTGACCAATAACTGTACAACTATATTACAGAAGCAACAGTGCGAGAAGGCTCCACGGTAACGTGTGAGGCTTGCTTTCGAGAGGTCCAGGTTTCTATTCCGATTGGACTGGATGTTCTACCTTGGTATTTATTTCGCGATTTCATCTGGTTGGTGAATTTTCTTGTCCTCCCAATTCTTTATACTGTTTGAGGGGCGAAGAATCAGGTAATTGAGCGACAAGTGGAGTGAGGAACTGTCTACCCTGGCGTTCGGTGTATGACGGGCCCTTATAGAGATTTCTCCGTGGGGAGAGAAAGGCCTATGTCCGAACCTGTCGCCCCGGATCTGATTGCCCTTTGTGTCCTTCACTTCATTTCTTTCTCCTGGAGTTTCCAGAAGCAAAATAGACGACTGTGCGCTTAAGTGCCGAAATCCTCCTCTGCTTTCTATAACCATAACCATAGAAGCTGAAAAAAAAGATTACTTTACTATCCTAAACTTCTTTTTAATCTTATAGTACTTTCGATTTTTAAAAGCTATGCTTATTCTTATTTTCAAGCTTTGTATACAAAGCTGCGCTACGGCCAATCCGGGTACAAATTCGTCCACTGGACCCATGGGTTTTTCGTGGTTTACCTGGGTCGGCAGGCGAATGCTGGGGTGGTTCTTCTTATAGCGCAACTTTCCTGTCCCTCATTTCTTGTCCTTCATTGTCATCAGTTTTAGGGTTGTAGAACCAGCCTACGGTGCTCGGCGGATTGCGGCTGGGCTGTGTATTTTCACTTTGTAGGGGTTTCTTTCCTGGCGTCAGTCAGGACTAGCCAGTCGGAACCCGCCTCCGAAGTGGACACCACCAGGGGGAATCCCGGGGTTAGAGGCTAGTAGATGGGGTTGGGTGGCGGAGGATGCGTTCTATTTGGAAACGTTAGGGACCCCGTCCATGCTTTGGCCCGTCGTCATGCCGTTCCAGCCTCTCCCCTCATCGCTACCTCCCAGGGGTCACTTTAGAAGCAAAATGGGCCTTTGCGATTTACTTGCGGTGCTCTGTTCCGATTTCGAAGACCCCTCTGTAATAAGTGAATTTACCTTTATACAGGATGAGCCAAAAGACTCCGAACCGCCTGCGAGATGTTTTTCCTGTCCGTTTCCTCGGCGCCACCATGACTTCCGTGCCACCGAGATCAATGCAGACGGCCGTGGCCTCCAGGGTTTGAAGTGGCGGGAGAGGGATTGGACGTTGGACAACACTGTTCCTCACGAGAACCGCAGTGCCACCTCCTCGGCGGCCCAGACGGTCAGTCCTGAGGCAGCTGAAGCCCGGTAGGCGGAAACGGGTGTTGGGTTTGAAATGTGTTTCCCCGACTAAAATGAGGTCCAAGGCATATGAGCCAGCAAAGTGCTGGAGCTCATTCCCTGATCGGCCATACCACACGCGTTCCAAAACGCGAACCGAAATGAGGTGCGTGACCTAGTTCGATTCGCCATTTCGAGCCGTCTGGATGACAGTGGTCAGAAGTGTGAGCCCCTCCATGGCAATAACCATCTTTGCGGCTTGGTCGGATGTTGAGAGGAACCTGATCAGCAGGTCGCAGATGCGCTGGCTGTGGTTCTGCAGCAGCTGCTGCAACCACCCCAGCACATCAGAAACCTGTGGTGCAGGAGGAGGGGTTGGGGCTCTTCTCGGGAGAGGAATGTGGGGCTTGGGCAAGGTCGCCGATCCACGGTTCCCTTGTCGGCCCTCGACCTACGCGAAGACGTGGGAGTACCACGCTCACACGAGGCCTCGGAGTCCGAGTCCGGTTCTCGAGCTGGTCGACGTCTCCTTGTCCTTCTAGGACGGGGTGGTTTTGGGGTTACTGGAGCAGGTGTTACTGTAGCTCTGGGGTTGGTTTGTGTGGGGGCCCTCGACACCGCAGGTCCACCCGAGGTGCTCTGTAGTGCTGCTGCATAAGAGCGTCGGGAAGCAGGCTGATCTTGCCGTGGCGGAGCCGGAGCTGGCGGGTGCTGCTGTTGTGCTGGTTTGCCTCCCCTACCTTGGGGGGATGCTGGTGCTGGTGGTCTCCTGGAGGCTATCGCAGCCTTCCTCGTAGGGCACCCGCCGTAACATGCCACATGCTCCCCCTTGCAGTTAGCACAGGTGGGAACCTCGGCGATAGTTCGGGGACAGACCTCTCTTGGGTGGGAGCCTCCGCAACTTAAGCAGCGCAGGTTGCGGAAGCAGAAGTGACTGGAGTGGAACGTTACCCGTCTCTGGCTTTAGCTTTTTATACTCCCTCATCCCGATATGCCTAAACATTATAACAGAGCTGCTATTGGTTAATAAAGCGCGCCAACATTAGCGTCTATTTTTATATCCAATCAAAATTACGAACGCAAGTGCTCTAGGGAAGATATTCCCTCCATTTCTAAGAAAAGCGCGCTAATCTGACATCATTTGCTTGCCTCTTCTAATTAATAAACAACTCACCCCCTCGCTACATTGTTGCCCGCTCCTATTGTCAGTTTCAGTGAGGCCGTGTAAACTTATTTCCTAACAATGCTTATAATTAACAAACTCCTCAAATCATTGTCATACAATAATGTTAATTTACACTACAATCACTCTGGCATTCACACAATTGTGATATAAAATACTGCCACAACTTTTAAAGGCTATACTTACCAACTTTATGAAAGGAAATGCTGAAACTGGCCACTGTTTTCCATACATTTTTGGCACTTCTTTAGGAAACTATACATAATGGAATTTTTGGGAAGAATTTTCCAAACGATGACCGATGTCGTCTAATGTTTCTTCGGTAAGAACCGAACGCTGGCTTTTAGATTTCTTAGCCTGAACACTTCCCGTGGCCTGAAATTTACTGTAAAGTTCATGAATTGTTGTACGGCCTGGAACTTTCACACCTAGAAATCTTTCTGCAAATCGTACTTTCACTTGGCGAACTGACTGAGTTAACACATACGAATCATAAATAAATACATGTGCAGTAGAAAACATATACTGAGCCATATACATATACTTTGTGACTAAGTACAGGACAAAATAATAAATAACTCATAATAACTGAACTATATCACATCACCGTCAACTCAAAACTGCACTTCACACTGCACAGTAAAACCACAACAGCTGACTTTGTTTATAGCAGCAGTGCGTTATCATGTTTTTATCACATTTTCACATGCCCAGTGGTGAAACACTGCGCAGACGGTAATATTGTTCATAAAATACCCCTCCGGGGTAACTTAAAACATAAAGTGTACAAGACAAGCACACACACCCTAAGATTTAAAACAAAAAACAGGAAATTGCCAGCATTTCTCAACGTGAACTACGGCGAGTGATGGATAGCTTCCTAAAGAGGTGCAAAAAATGTATGGACAACGACGGTGGCCAATTTCAGCATCTCCTTTCGTAAAATTGGTAAGTAAAACCTTTAAAAGTAATTTTAAAAATGTTGCGCCTTTCTAAAATAGCGGCAGAAGGCAACGAGCGCCGAGGACGCGGACAGGAAAAACACGGCGCAGGCGGTTCGGAGTCTTTTGGCTCACTCTGTACTATAGGACTTGATGAAGATTATGGGTACCTTAAAAATGCTATCCCTATTGATATTTTCAACCGCTTACTATATATCTAAACCATTTAACCGATCTGTACAAAACGTGGGATGCTTATTATTTAGATCTTAGCGAAAAGTAGCCTATCTTTACGATAGGGCTACTTTATAAGGATAAGAATATCCTTATGATATCCTAAAATCCTCGCATTTTCAACCCCTTACTTACAGAATACACCCGTTTAACGTCGGATAAGACAGCAACATTAGAGTGAGAATCCTCTCTGAAGACCAACATAAAGAACCCTTTATTGCCCAGTGTTGGTATCCAGTAGGCGACGGTTTTTTAATTATGCACGCCTCTGCACTACAGAACAAAATGCACCACCTGTCGTTTATTTCCATTTGGTTCCTATGCTGTCTGCAGACAACCAGGTTTGGCATAGGTTCAATTAATGAGTCGGGAAGCGGAAGAAAGGTCGGACCTGTAGCCAGCTAGTTGAGGATATTGTCACATCCAAGCCAGAATTGTGGTGTCAGAGATCAGGAAGGTTCCATTTTGGCGCTACACTCTGTGATTATCTCCAAGGGGTCTCGTATCAAACAGTGAAAAACATGTAAAGTTTAGAAAATGCAGCTCTGCTGTGAAAAACATGTATCGCATGTTAAATATATTAGTGATGTTTTATTTAAATAATAAAAGTTGATTTCTCTCCATATGAAAATATAGGATTTGGCATTTCAATATGAGTATGAGCCCTGCGAGTAAAAATCTATACATGTAAAATACGAGCTGAAGCTTTCTTGACGGCATAATAACTAACTTTTCCCGGGTTTCTAGGCATGGTTGGTTTGAAAACGACGTTTCTTCTTCAGGGTAAACATAGCTCTAACGATTTTGATTAACGTACCATGCATTCAAGATATTTACATGACAAAAAAACTCTGATATGATACATTCACGTGACTTTCTTTACTCTCAATCTTTATTAATGGGTACAACAACTATTCTTACTAAAGCTTGTCTATCTACTACATTTTAATTCAAATAAACCTTTCCAGAAATAGCTACGCTACACATTTTGTTATAAATACAAAGAGAAAAGCAATAGTCAGATGTTTAAGAACTGGACGCCATACGCTGGTCTTAAAATTCCATACTGTTTCCATGCAATCGCGAGAAACAATTGAATGTTGCTTAATGAGAATGACCAAAAAATGAACATTCGAACCTTTAGTCGTCCTCCGTGGTTAGAGGTTACCATGCTAGCCTGTAGTTCCCGGCGGAAGGCGATGGATTTTTTCGGGCTTAAAAATCCTTAGCATGGCTTCCTTCGGAAGGGAAGTAAAGTCGGTGGTCCCGTGTCGTAGATTTACGGCACGGAAAGGAACCTCAAACCTGATAAAGAGGCCTCTGAGCAAAATTCCCGGTCTTTCACGCCCAATATAGAATGGGACGCTAAGAAATACAGCAGTTAAAGAGCGTCCATAAATAAAACTCAATTCCTTTTTTGAACCTTTAATAACGGAATCTCAGAAATGGCTTATGTCACACAAAAAACTTATTTGAAAAAAATTGTGTGTTTTTTAAAGAGATCTACATTTTTGTGTAGCATGTTTTCGCCTATCCTTAACGTTTACCAGTTATACAAGATTATACAGAATTCCTTTCGACTGAAGAGGTGTTCACGGGCTATTTCTGGAAAATTCAAGATATACATTTTGTTTGTCATGTACACATTTTTTCATAAACATGGTATTTTAATCAAAATCATTAGAGCCATATTTTAGAAAATAAAAAGAATTCGAGAAATGTTCCATGTAAAGGGTAGTTTGGTATGGGGGACTTTTCTTGAAAATCTTCGTTTCACATCTTTGGAAGATACTGAACCTAAATAACAAGTTTGATATTTATCAGATTTTTCGTTTTTGAGTTATGCTGTTCACACTCCCACATGAACATTTTTTAAAAAAGCTTTATTTGAATTCAGCGGGCCTCAAAATATGTATTTCCGGTGAAATCTCGATATCGACTTTTTGGGTGGAATGCAATACCTGCTCTACCTACTTGGTAAGTGTTAGAGGAAGTAAAAGTATAAATCTCTTTAAAACAAAACGTTTATTTCAAATAACTTTTACTTAGCATTAGTGATTTCCCAAGTATTCGTTATTATTCGTTTGAATTCATTATTACTCTTTTATTATATTTTTAAGGTTCTGTCGCCATTCAGTTGTTTTTCTCAATGCCATCAAGAGTGTGGAATTTTAATTCGACAGGTTTTAAAAACCTAACTATCGTTATTCCCTTTATAGGTATAACACAATATGTCAATAAAACTATTCATGCAGAGTTTATCTCAATTATCCTAAAGTAGATTCAAGAATAAGCTTTTGCAAGAATATTTTGTAGATGCTATATACGAATAAACGATAGCTGCTAGAGAAAGTTATGTGAATGTAGCACATGCAGGTTTTTTTTCATAATTAGACGCTGTAGCGTTTCATAGAGGCTAGAAAGCTTAAAACTTCTCTTAGACCTTAAAATGAATTGTTGCTGTATTAACCAATGTATCTGAACACAAATATACACAGAGCTGGATAATATGTGAACTGTAAATAGGGGACGACAATAAATAGCATTATATAATTCGTGGCCTTCACCGCGTTCTTCCAGTGATACTAATCACGAATTCAAGGATAAATTGCAGGTTGTTAAACAGGCTTTAGCATTCAAGATAAAAATACTTTCTTGATTTACTATTGCAGTATTTAAACTGCGAAGACTTGCACGTTTCTTGTAAATTTATAATTGTATCACGTGAATTCAATATGTAAATACGAGTATTAGCCAAATTAAGTGTCCTTATTAGCAATTTGTACATTGAAGTGTACAAGGTGAAGGTTTGATAAGGAAAGGTCTTATATTCTAGGTCAAACATTTAAGGAACGTGTTTTTAAATTAAAATTTGTTCTCAGTTTCTTTGCCGCCTACCTAGAATAGAGGAAGTGTTGTGTTCCACTCAAAAATTTAACCTCGAGATTTCGCCAGATGTATACTGGCGGGCATGAAATGTGGTCCATAAGGAAACGGAGCTATTTATATTGGTACGACAAAATCTAGCCCCACCCTTGCCAGCATGACCACCTCTTGTTTTTTAGGATAATTCTAGCAAGTAGATTGGCAGAGTACTTTACCCCCCAAAAAATAGGTATGACCGAACTGCCGATGGGTAACATGCTACACTACCATTTTCTCAATGCCGGTTTTCTTATTGCCGTTTAGTAGCAGCAAAAACTTAACCTTCGTCTCCAAGTCGTTGATGAAAGCTCTCATATATGTAAATGTCATAGCTGTCGTTCAGTTTAACCACACATGCAAATGATTCTTCACTCCTTCCTCTAGAAGTACAAATTATTTGTAATTGGTTTAGCCATTCCTTGTGTACCAATCGTAGCGAAACACTTTCATAGAGGGATATTCGAATCACCCTTTCATTCTACATAGATTATAAACATCGTTCATTGGTTAGTTTTTCCGCCCCTAAATTGTTTTTAAATCAGTCACATAGAGAACTGATACCGGTCGATCGGAGTCAAAAGCTGGTTACCTGAAGGTGGAAACCTTGAGAAGAGAAAAGCACTATGGCAATCAAGGAAAATGGGCCACTTTTTAAACACGACAGTGCAGACCAGCCACAATCAATCCGCTTGACGCAGTGCATGTACTTGAATACGGTACTGTGCTGACTCAATGCGTGCTGCGCAGTGGGAGCGGTCGGTTCGTCTTCCATAGCAGTGGGAGTCAGTACATCAGCGCCGTTTTGTAATGGAAGAGTACTCGTTAAAGCGAGTCGCCAACAAATTATTTCAGTCCTGAATGGAAAGCTGCGTACCTCTTCTGGAAGTGCAGAACGATGGTGCCATTTGTTGAATTTATCACAAAAATTGCAAGTGCTGAAAGGATTTAATCTTCAGCGTCATTTTAATGCTCTACATACTAATGATTATTCAGCTCTTGAAATTGAAGAACGCCCTGAAGAGATATAAAACTCAGAGAAAAGGCCACATCACAAGAAGAGGAACAGGAAGAAGGGGGTGACGGCATGATAGAAACCTCAGCATATATGAGTTACGATACAGCACTAGAAATTGCCAGGTCTTTTAACTGTTGTTTAGATGATCCATTTATTCAATAAAGTATTAATGCTCATCAGTTCGAGAGTGTAAGTCTGTCACTCCTACTATATCACGTAGAATTCAAGATCTGGCGGACAGTCTTTACGGACAACTTATTAAAAGAACAAGAATTCGTTCCATTCCTTACTGCCATTGATGAGAGCACTGACATATCAAATACGGCTCAATTATTGCTTTTTATTCGTGAAGTGAATGACAACTTGAAAGTTGTGGAAGAAATGCTAACTTTGGTGCCAATGAAAGGCACAATAACAGGGTCAGATATTGAGCCGTGCACTGAAAGCTGTGGAGAACGCAGGGATCCCAAGGGATGCACTTGCATCGAAAGCCACCGATGGTGCTCCGGCTATGGTTGGTTCGCACAACTGATTTGTGACTCTCCTAAAAATAAATTATAAAGAGAGATAACAGCGGTCCATTGCACAGTTCATCAGGAAAACATGTGTGCTAAAACAGTGAATACAAACAACTTAATGAGTCTGGTAGTGAAGGTTGTAAACAAACTGAGGTCCCACGGTCTAAAACACAGACAATTTAAAAGCTTTTAGAAGATTTGGAGCAGGAGTATGGTGATATACTCGTAGCATATCATATAGAAGTTAGGTGGCTCAGTAGAGGCAACGTTTTAAGTAGATTCTTCGAATTATTGGAGGAGGTACGTTTGTTCTTGGAAATGTGTGCAGAACCTATTGTAGAGCCCGCAAATGTTAAGTGGAAATGTAATCATAAGTGAACGTTTTAATGGTTTGAATGTATCGCTTCAAGGGAAAAACAAATTAATTACAGATATGTTCTGTAGCATCAAAGTTTTAAAAAATATGCTGTCATTATGGGAACATCAACTGTCAAATGGTGACCTTGTTATGTTCCCAGATTGGAAAGTGCAATCCGTAATACTGGTTTCCTAAAGGTGGGATGTTATGTTGAAAATCTGCACATCGCTTTCTCGTGCGTTTGGTGAAATATTTAAGTAGATTTAAGACAAAGCTTTAAGTAGATTATTCGAATTATTGGAGATAAATTTCTTGGAAATGTGTGGAGAACCCATTGCAGAGCCCGCAAATGCTAAGTGGAAATGTGATTTTGCATTTATGGTCGATATAAGTGAACACTTGAATAATTTGAATGTATCACTTCAAGGGAAAGACAAATTAATCACAGATATGTTCTGTAGCATCGAAGCTTTCAAAATATGCTGTCATTATGGGAAAATCAACTGTCAAATGGTGATCCTTGTCATTTTTCATGGTTGGAAAGTGTGATCCGTGATACTGAATCCGTAGAGGTGGGATGTTGAAAATCTGCACTTGCTTTCTCGTGCGTTTGATGAAAGGTTTCGCGATTTGGTGGGCTTAAAAATGGATTTTGATTTGTTTGCTAAAATATTTAGCATGAATATTGAAGATACTCCCAAACATGGTCAACTGGAGCTCATCACCTTGAAATGTGACAGTGAGTTATGAAGCGGTTAGTATCTTTACGTTATTTGTCCCGCGTTTTGGGCGTCAATTTGAAGTAGGTTGTATTGAAAAAGTTGTATTGTAGTTCAACTGTTGGGGAGCCGAACTTGAAGTAGTAGCAACCGCACGTATGGTAAAAAGTTTCCGGTAGCCTTCACCCCAAATGTACTTTCCGGTGGCCTTTGCCCCAAATGTTTAAACACTTTAACTTTGTAATTTGACTGTTTCTTTAAATAGTATATATTTATGTTTGCCTCGGCTGCGTCAGTATTATTTTTAGAGTCATGTTTCTCTTTACAGGGTTGTGGTGCGACTGAAGAATGTAGGTTTACACAGATTATAATTTTACTCACTCCTTTTGTTAATGCTTGACACGATTTAAATAACACTTCACTGATATAGAGAGAGCCGTGAGATTTTTTAAATTAATTACTTGCACTTTTTAACACGTAAACTATTTTCATCTCACACTGAATACGTATTATACTTCTCGAGGACGTGTCTCGCGTCCGGTTAGGAACACTGTCTGCAAGCAACGCGTCCAGTTATGAGCGCTGTCTATAAGCAACTGGCTTGATTTCTACTGCCTAAATTTGTAAGTTTCTGTATTTGAAGTCTCTGATTGGCTATTCCTAATCCAATAGAATACTTTTATTAAACTTAAGCTTTTTCTGGTTGTTGATTGGCTACTTTATAAACTGTCACAAAAATTACCTTATTGTTGCTCCAATAATGACTAGTAGCATTTAGACTTTCAAATTCATTATTGCCTCAAGGTTACCTCATTGTTTACCTCATTGTTAGCAACTTTTAACCTATTATTCTCACATCTCCTACATTATTAAATTAAATAATACATTCACATAACATTATTGAACATGTATACAATAATATAAACATTTATAATGACTGTAATATACACTTTTTATATATTGCTACATACACATATTGCTTTAAGGTGGGCTATTATTGAATTTATATATTATATAATTAGACTGAAATCATTTAAATGTTAAAAATACTGCCTCATTTAGCTGTCGGTTACAGAAACAAAGGAAGTTTGTTAGACTTCTACAGTCGATTTCCTAAATCAAGAATCCCTCGTTTACACAGACGTGCAGCATCATGATTGCAGTGTTTGGTTCAACCTACGTATAAGAAGACTTATTTTCAGCAATGAAACGTAATAAAGGCCCTCAGAGAGCCAACATCAGTGATCATAGCTTAAGGTGTGTATTAAGGGTTCAGAGTTTTGTTTCAATGTCTCCAAATGTGGCGAATATTTTGAAAACCAAAAGATGTCAGAAAACAAGAGTGTCTACCGAGAAGAACTGAACGTATCAAATTCTTACTTGAAACATGCATTCACTACACAGTTTATATTCGTTTAACTCTAAGTCTTCTTTGTAAGATTATCATTGTATAGCAAGTTTTAATTTATTGTTTTATATTTGTGCAATTTTTCGGGAATCAAAATTGTGCTAATGTCCACCAAAAAGGTATTGTTTTGTTCTTATAGTAAAAGATATTGCAGTATGCTATCAAATGGTAGTATAGAACTAAAGAGTATAATTGATTTGCTTTAGGTTGTTTTGTCTATAATTTAATACCAAGCGCAAGAGGAGTATTGAACCATGTGTAACACACTTTGTGACTGATTCCTTCTCTACTATCCTATCCTTAATATTTAACGGTAACGCAACTACAGATTTCCGGACGCCACTGCGTGAAGTAGTGACTGACTCATAGACTAATACCTCGCCTGCACAGGCCAATGATCTTCAGCACCGTGCGCACAGTACCGATACAGCGTGCTTGGGAGTTGGTTGTTCCTGGTGTATACATTCCGAGTTCACCAAATCCAGAAAAGCATTTTTTCTTTCTTTAACAGCTGTCTAGTATTGCATTGCTTCCAAAATTTTGATATGGCGATTTCACCGCAAATATTGAGGCAGTATTTTTAACACTTAAATGATTTCAGTCAAATTATATAATATAAAATATAATAACACCCCGCCTTAAAGCAATATGTGTATAAATAACATATAAAATGTATGTAACATTCATTGTATAAGTTTATATTATTATGTACATGTTTAATGATGTTATGTGAATGTATTAAGTAATTTAATAATGTAGAAGCTGTGAGAAAATAGGTCAAAAGTTGCTAACAATGAGGTAACCTTGAGGCAATAATGAAAGTAATAATGCTACTAGTAATTCTTGGAGCAACAATAATGTAATTTTTGAGGCAGTTTATAAATAGCCAATCAACAACCAGAAAAAAGCTTAAGTTAAATAAAATTATTCTATTGGAGTAGGATTAGCCGATCAGAAACTGAAATGGATCAAAATTTACAAATTCAGAAGTCAGTTGCTAGTAGACAGTGTTGCTAACCGGACGCGAGACGCGTCCTCGAGAAGTTTAATACGTATTCAGTGTGAGACGAAAATAGTTTACATGTTTAAAAAAGTGCAAGTAATTAATAAATAATCTCACAGCTCTCTATATAAGCGAAGTATTACTTAATAGTGTCAAGGATTAATAAAAGGAGTGAAATAAAAATTATAATCTGAGTAAGCCTATATTCTTTAGCCGCACCACTCCCTGCAAAGAGAAACATGTCTGTACAAATTAATACTGACGCAGCCGAGGCAAAACATAAATATATAATATTTAAAGAAACATTCAAAATACAAAGTTGATTCTTAAATTTGGGGCGAAGGCTACCGGAAACTTTGTACCATACGCGGTTGCAACTACTTCAAGTGTTCGGCTCCCCAACAGTCGAAATACAATCCACCTCCTAAAAAAATACACCTACTTCAATATACTTTTTGAGGCCTGAATAAAAAAAATCAGAAAATGTGTGCGCACGCGTGAGCATCTGTGTGCCTGTGAATAGTGTAACTCAAAATATCAGATAAATACCAAACTTCTTATTTAAGTTCAGTATCTTCCTAGGATGTGAAGGTTTCCAAGAAAATTCCTCCACAATATACTATCCTTTATATCGAAAAGTTTGGTAATTCTTTATTTTTTCCAATATGGTATGAGTTTGATTAAACACTATATATTTAAGAACCGAGCGGGATGGCTCAAGCGGCAATATCTGTGCCCGCAATCGGGAGGTCCGTGTTTGAACCCTCGGCCACCGCCCACTCTGACCCATGGTTTTTTTCGGGGGTTTTCCCGCATAGTCAGGCTGGAGTGGTTTCTTCCAACCCCGAATTTCTTGACCCTCCATTTCCTTCGATGCTTCATTTCATTCAACCTTTATCACGTTGGTCTCTTTCACGGTCGGAAGTGTCGGCGATGGTCTTTCGGTGTAGATTAGCGGGGGAAACGGATACTCTCTATAAACACTCTCCGTTCCTCGTCTTTCGGTTGGCTGCCGAGGTACCCGAACCCCCTCGAGGGCGTTGGACCCCCTTTGTGTGGTGCAGGGTCCCGGATCTGCCTGTCCTCTGCCGGGGTGAATACTTCTGGAAACTTAGGGACACTGTCATTGCTGTACTGTCGCTCCTGGATCTGGCCGCCGGTGCCCCATCCTTCATCCTGAGGACGCCCCCTCGTGGGGGTAGGTATAATATCCCCTCTGGATTGGTGCCGAGTCTCCTCCATTAAGGAATATAATATATATTTAGGATATTTACAGGAATAATAATTCGTATATCTGGAATTTTATGGGATAAGCCTGTGAAGTTCTCTTGATTCGGAAGGAATTTTGTATAATTTCGTAAAAATTGTAAGTCATAAGAGCTAGCCAAAAACTTACTATACAAAAATTGTACTTCATTTCAAATAATTTTTGTGGTATCAGCCATTCAGAGTTTTAGGAAATTCTACATTTGAGCTCTCGTGTGTGTGTGTGTGTGTGTGTGTGTGTGTGTGTGTGTACGCGCGCGTGTATGCGTGTAGTTTGTTGCAATCATAGGACTTTCTCCACATCATTTTTTATTTTTATTTCCATTATCCATAGCATTCAAGGAAAATCTTGTTTCTCTGTTTATATCCTGGCAGAAATGACTTCAAAGCACATATTTAGCAGTTACACAACAGCATACGGAAGGTCAACTGATTTGTATTTGCCTGCTATGATATTACATACTCTTTGTAAAAGTTCAGAAACAAAGATAAAAGAAAACTAACAGTGTTTGAAAGCGTATTACTTAATACTGGAAAATTTAGGGAACAACAGCAAATATCCCGGAAATGGTTACTGATACGCAAAAAGTGTTGGACAAAAAAGTTGTACATTTTTATACATTTTCCCTGAAGTAAAATCCTTGTTTTCTCCTATAGTTTCCAATTAATATAAAATTATATACAGAAAATTAAAGATATACATTTCATTTGACATGTAAACATCTCAAACATAGCTTCAAATAAAAAAAAATCGTTAAAGCCCTTTTGAGAAAATAAAAATTAATGAAACATTTTTCTTGTAAAGGGTAGGTTGGCGTATAAAGATATTCTTGTAACTCTCCGCCTGACGTTCAAGGTTTGGACCATTGGGACCATTTAATTTGAGACTGTACAATATCTCCAAAACTAAGCTTTGTAGAAAGAAATGTCTTTGCTAAAAGTTGCTTGATATTATGTGGGAAAGTAAAAGTCATTAGTCGTGTTTTGTTGGAGGACGTTATGATAGTCATTTTAGGGTCAATTTCATTTTTTTAATGAGAAACCTACTATTGGGATCAAATTAAATTCGTTCTAAAATTACCATCACAACGTCCTCCAAATAAAACACGGCTAATGGCATGTACTTCCCCCATAATATCAAGCAACTTTTACAATACATTTTTTTCTACGGCACTTAGTTTCATTGTGTAGTTTTAATTTAAATGGTCCATCCTGTATATCAGACTTTTCTACAGACAGAAACACACCCACAAACTGACAAACAGATACAGCAGACGCAGTACTGGCATCTCTCAAGAACGCATGGCGAAACTTATCCCGAAATTTAGCCACTTCAAACTAATGTTTGTATTGAACATTTCTCTTTATTTTTTCTTTTCCTGAAATAACTACAACAATTTTGCTTATAATATGTATGAGATACTGACGTAAAGAATAAACGCTTTATCTTAGGAGGCCATGGTCAACATTATGCAAATTTGTTTTGATAAGTGCTCCGCATAATTTAAGCTATTCAGCCGTTAATTAATATATTTAATTAAATTCACTGGTATTAATAGATTACGTGATGCTTGTACGCAGTCATATATATCAGATTAAGAAATGTCTACTGAATTGAAGAGGACAGAAGCCTCTTCCTTCCAGGCTGCTGAATACAGAGTCAAACAATGGACGGTAACATAAATATTCTAATTCTTGGTTAAAAACTGAAAAAATGCAATCGTAGTTACGCTTCTATTGCCCAGAGCCCTATCAGTAAATAAAATCAGTAAATCAGTAAATATTATTCTTATATATTCTTTGTTGTCGTTTCAACTTTGAAGTCATATCGTGACTACTTTAGAATACAGAACATGATTACAATGAAATTATAATATTTTAAACAGTACTAATACATACCACATTCAATTCTCTGGATAGGTGTGTTATACATTGTTATACAATTTCATAAAGTTTAAAGTTCTTGTTGTACTGAATTTAGGGCGTCTGGTAGGCTGTTGGGGATGTCACATCTTTCTCTGTGTTGTACATAGCGACGGCAGGCTGTAACGAGATGAACTGTGAGATTGGATCTGCAGAGGTCGCACACAGGAGGAAGGTCACGGTAGAGGAGATGTTTGTGCGTTATAGAGGTATATCCAATACGTAGTGAGTTAAGATGCTATTGTACAACTTAACACCAGGAAAAATTATTGATCCTGCAAACTTAAGGTTTGTTTCTAGAATATCCAACGAAGAGTCTGCGTGTTTCTATCTGAGAAGAAAATAGCTAATGAGTTTACACAGAAATATAACTCCATTGTTATCAGTAATATTCCTCTTGATTTAAGACCCCTTATAACAAAGAATATGAGAGTCACCTTATCAAATGTGTGCCCAATCATCATAGCACTGAAGAAAGTCTATATACCTTGAGAGTTATACCTACATCCCACATAACATAAATAAAAATAGGGATTACTGAACCGGGGTTTTCACACATCTTAAGTTTTCGGCGGCAGATGGATGTTTCACCTACTGAATTTGATAAATTAGCTGAAAGCTTGCAGATTAATTATGAAGACGCTTCCTTCTGGATATTTATATCCACTGACAACCTCTCTTGCTTTTTATGTAAATAGACTGGACACTTAGCTAAAAGTTGTCCTCCGGCTTTATTACGAAAATAAATCTGACCAAGTCAGCGCCTCAGAAGTTGCCTTCACTGCGACTAACTTTCCTCAGCTGGAAAACAATGTAAACAAAATGGAAATTCCTGTAACTAACGAACCAGCTAAATACAGTCCCTACAACTACCGACAATAAACAAGCTAGAATTAAAAGACCAGGATCTGCTTCCAGTAATTCCTCTAGCATTCCTACCCACAAGAAATTAGGGAACGTTTTTGAAACTGAAACTATCACCTCCGAACTCACTGTCGGAGAGAGCCACGGTGATCTGGAACCTGAAAGCAAACAGCCAAGCAAGTTTTCAAAGCATTATAGCTACAGCAAACATTTTGATGAAATGCTTGCACCTATAAAACAACAACACAACAACCCTCAGGATTGTTGCTTAAACTTTTTTTTGAACGTTTATAGTCGCTTTAACATATTAGTCATATCGCGACTTTACGACTTTTAGAATAAACATTAAACAATAAACAATGAGGTTATTTAACATAATGGCAGTTTTGAACCATTACAATGAACTAGTATAGTATAAAACTGTGACACTATAACTAATCAAATTGATTGAACATTATATACTTTATATAAATTGATGCTTTTAAAAAAATAACTATCTTAGGGTACATCGAGTAGTTGAGTGCTGTTTGTAAATCAGTGGTTATCTGGTAGTATTGTCTCCATTGATCGTATTGTGGACATTCCACGATTGTGTGTTTCATCGTTAACAGCATGTTACACTGGTGGCAGATGGGTGGTTGGTCCTTTGTAAGAAGATAACTGTGCGTGATCTTGCTATGGCCCATTCTCAGTCGGGATATTAAAACCTGATCTTGTTTGGAAAGATGTGTCGAAAAACTCTATGTTATATCACGGAGTTTGCTTCTCGTGGAGTCGAGCCATCCTTTCTTCCACTGTTGGTAGAGCTTCTTTTTAATGGTTGAGAGAACATCATGGGATGGTGTAGTTATAGTTGGGTCACTTAGTGGATGTTTAGTAGCTTCTTTTGCTGCCTGATCGGCCAATTCGTTGCCTTGTATTCCAATGTGGGATGGAATCCACACTAAATACACTTGTTTTCCTTGTTTATTGGCTCTATGCGGTAGTGATTGAATTTCTTGTGTAAGAATATGGGTTGATGACAGAATGCTTAAACTTCGTGCAACTAAGGAGTCCTTTTAGAAAGCACTTTTGTTGTACCCAACATAGTAGAAGTTGCACTTAAGTACACAGATAATTTGGAAGCACTTGTTGACACACTACATAGCTATATTCTCTGCACATTGATCGCGGTCTCAAAACTAGGAGCACACGCATTCATAGGAAACTAAATGCCTTCCTAGATAGACGTCTTCACATACAAAACACATGACTACATCTGAAACAAACAAACCTAACTCTAATGTCTTGAACATCCACTCCTCTTAAATGACATATAAGATCTCTCATTTTATGAACGTGGATAACAAAACATTACAGCATATCAATTCAATGCAATTTACAACCTTAATTGCTAACAAAATGGCTGGTGATTCTATAATACTACATTGGAACCTAAATAGTTTCCGTTCAGAATTAGAATATCTACAAATATAAATACATAACTTAATCCCATATTTGTTTGTTTACAAGTGAAGCGACTTTCTCGGTGACTGGGCAACTTAACCTAAGTTTCAACTAAGGATTAGCTATCAACCGATGGCAAGGAAAACAACAATTAATCAAGAATTAAGTTTCCTGACAATAAATGTTATTGCTACAACTTATTACTACTCGTAACGAACGGGATGGCTCCGGAGGTTACATCTGTGTCACGCATTCGAGAGGTCCCGCGATCGATCCCTGACGACCTCCCACTGTGGCCCATGGGTTTTTTGTGGTTTCCCCGGATCGCCAGGTAAATGCTGGGGTGATTCATCTTCTACCACGATTCTCCTTCCTTTCATTTCCTGTACCCATCATTTTCCTTGTCATCTGTTTCAGGGTTGTAGGACCAGGCGATGGTGTTCGGCGGGTTGCGGCTGGGCGTTGGCCTGCGCTCTGTAAAGATTTCTTCCCTGGCCTCGCTGCGGTACCGCTCAGTTAGGTCTCGGGAGGCGTCGAATACGTTCTATCTGGAAACGTTAGGGACCCCGTCCATGCTTGCCCCATCGACATCGGATCTGGCCGCCTTCGGGCCTCTCCCCTCATCCCTCCCTCCCAGGGGTCACGTTGGAAGCACTGGCCTGCGTGCTACGCTCTGCGCAGGGGCCCCTCCGTGATGTATACCTTTATCTTTTATTACAACTCGTTCATCCATTCCAAGTTTTGCTCATCACTAGTTAAGTAATTCCCCAACTGTTAACAATCACAGGAAAAAAAGCATAAACAAGGGTCACCCACAACCCAACTAATGACCCAACCGGAGATTACATAACCGGAACCTACTGTCAAACACTCGGAACAATCGTACAAGATGAACGCCAAGAGCGAATGATAAATTTGATAATGCATTCTTATTAGTTTCGAAAGTCCCAAAATTCCCGACTCGGGGACAGATCCCCTTAGCAGGTCTAAGAAACCAGAGCAGCTTGGGCAGCCCCCATTACATAACAGATCTTCAATTTGCGCTTCCCTGAACTTAATCAGAGTACACCTTAAATCTATATATTCTCCGAAACTAGGTTACGTCACTTTCGCATCCCTATATAATCCAATACACGTGAAGATGATCGTTGACCTGAAATTACCCTTTGAGATACCCCTAAAAGGCAGCAAATACAAGCGCCACACACCCCTAAAAGAAAGAGAAATAAAACACTATCGTTACATTCAGCGGCACCAAACAACTACAGCGATTAGCCTGATCTTCCTAATTTTTATTCTTCACTGATTATTCCAGAAATTTAGCTACTAAATCACGCTACACGGCTTCTCTACAACGAGAAATCCCAAACCCGATAAAAGACCCAAAATTACGGGTTCAACCGTCTTGACGTGACGACATCATAAACAGATAGTTAACCGATAACTAAGTTCAACATTGAAGGAGCTCTTTAAGCCTAAATGGAATCAACTCGCGAAGAATAAATTCAAAGAGAAATTATTCACCAACTTTCTCCCGACCTAAATGTCATATCTGTCAGGAATAACTAATAGGCAACAGCATGATTTATGTGCTCGAAACTTTGTTACAAATTGGCCGCCTTCACAATATCACGTTATAATCGAACAGGAATAATCTCAAAAGCAGCCCCCACCCAACAAATAATCGCTATATTAATCACTTTGTGGTTTACGTACTTTCAGTTCCCAGGAGATAACAGGTATCTTAAAAATCTGATGTGTTACACTCACATGACTTTCTCTACTCTTGTAAAAACTATTTTTACAAACACTCATTCGCCATCTACTTCATATTAATAGAGATATGAGATATTAAATCTTATTGCTAATTTTCTTGTAGATGCAAGGGGAATATGGTAGGCTTTAAGCGATAGTCAAATATTTTAAGAGCTGGTAGCTATGTGGAGCATTCTTTGCATGTCCAGGATAAAACAATATGAATAAAGAATTCCCATTTGAGAAAAAGTATAAGTATTAGAAAATTTAAACAAATAACAAGGAATCTCTCGGAAATGGTTCACTTCACAAAAAAAAATGCATATGACATAAATTGTGTGTTTTAAGATCTACATTTTTTGTGTAGTAAAATTGTGTCTACCTCTTACGGTTTACCAGTTATGCGAAAGTCCTTCAGAATGAAGAGGACTTTTGGGAACATTCCCAAAATTCAAGATATTATACATTTTATTTGTAATAAACATATCTTAAATATATGATATTTTAATCAAAATCGTTAGAACTATTTTTTGGAAAATGAAAATTTTCGAAAAATGTTCCATGTAAGGAGTAGTCTGGGGTAGGGAAATATTCTTGAAAATCTTCCTGTCGCATCTTTGAAAGATACTGAAACTTAATAACAAGTTTTATATTTATCCGACTTTTTGTTTTTTGAGTTATGCTGTTCACAGACACACATCCACACAGACACACCACACACACGGACCTTTTTCTAAAAATCTGATGTGTTATACACACGTCTTTCTCTACTCCTGTACAAACTAGTTTTACAAACGCTTATTCTCCATATTTTTTCATTCATTATCTGTTTACCCTCCTCTTATGTAGGACTTACACCCCCCAGGACTTACAAGCGGGTGCCTGGGGTCAGAGGCCCGTCGACGAGCAGACACTCATGGATCAGACAGAGCAGCCAGGATGGGTGATCAGCCCGATGCCTGGTATGGGATGAAGGAAGTAGATGAAACGAAATGTAGGGGAAATGGATGAAAGGAAAGGTGATGATGGAGCAGTTGGTGGAATGAATGGCGGGGGGAAACCGGAGAACCCGGAGAAAACCCGCCCAGACGCCGCTTCGTCCACCACAAATCCCACATGCAGGTCCCTGGGATTGAACCCGGGCCGCCTCGGTGGGAGGCGAGCGGTCTAACCACTTGGCCACGGCCCCGCCCTTATTCTCCATATGCTTCATGTTAATCGAGATGTTAATCTTATTGCTAATTTTCTTGTAGGTGCAAGGGGAATATGGTAGGCTTTAAGCGATAGTCAAATCTTTTAACAGCCGGTTGCTATGTGGAGTATTCCATTCTCTTTGCATGTCTAGGACATAAAAAATGAATAACGAATTCCCATTTGAGAAAAAGTATATGTATTGGAAAATTTAAGGGAATAAAAAGCAATATCTCGAAGATGGTTCACTCAATAAAAAAATGTATATGACATAAATTGTGTATTTTAACGCGATCTACATTTTTTGTGCAGTAAAAGTTTGTCTATCTCTTACGGTTTACCAGTTATGCAAAAGTCGTTCACAATGAAGAATACTTTTGGAGACATTCCCAGAAAATTCAAGATATACATTTTATTTTTCATGAAAGTATCTTAAATATATGATATTTTAATCAAATTCTTAGAGCCATTTCTGAGAAAATTAAAAGTTTAGAAAATGTTCCACGTAAAGGGTAATCTGGGGTGGGGGATATTCTTGAAAACATTCCTGCTGCATCTCTGGAAGATACTGAACCTAAATACCAAGTTTGGTGTTTATCCGACTGTTCGTTTCAGAGTTATGCTGTTCACAGACACACACACGGACATGTTTCCAAAAATGCTTTTTTTGGATTCATGGGGCCTCAAAACGTATATTTTCGGTGAAATCTCGGTATCGAATTTTTGGGTGGAATACAATACTTCCCCTACGTAGTAGAGAAAGTAAAAATAATAACCTTGCAGCCATCATTAACTTCAAAATACAATAAGAATTATTTTTACGAGCAGCATAAGTCTGAAACTACAACTAAAGCCCGCTCATAATAGTCTCTACTAATTTCACACATGCTATTGCCTTCACTGCATATTTGGCATGTATTTATCCAAACATATCACAAAATATAATAACATTTAGTTAGCGTAATTTCGGTATGGTTGCTTCGAACCCACGGTTTAATTCAATTTACCTATTTGTTTAAATCAAGGAGGAAGCTCAAACTGTAGTTAATGTCTAATAATATAATTGCTATCTTCACAGCTTACCAGAAACTATAACTTCATCATCAGAAGAAATACACTACTATAACAGTAGCCCTATAACACCAATTAGCATGCCTTAAACACCAGAGTTGAGGGTAAAAATAGAAAGTAATTCATTCCTTCCTAGCAACGTAGACCGCCTAGGCGTGCTCGGGTTACAGCCCCTTTTTGCTATGGTAACTTCCCGGTAAACAACAGGAGCCAAATCACTCTTATCCAACTGAACTCTCGTAAAACAAGCATCACATTGCCTACAATTACTGATCGAGTTAATGCGACGAAGTAGCAATTTGCGGTGCTGCTACCCAGTTAAAATGTATCACTTTCCCAAAAGTAAAACATTCAAAATAATTTACAAAATTTAAATAACAAACCAGGTAGTTAATAAATTACTCAAACACTGTGGCCGCAACCCATTATTTTCCCGTACCACACTTTCCATTGGCCCATTCAATCCTATCTGATCATGACAAAAAATTACACCAGCTCGTGACAAAGGATTTAACAATTTTAACTTCAATAATTAAATTTGGGTGGCTACTCCGAAAATTCACTCAAATAATATAACTGTTTTCTATACTTCCCGATTTAGAATACATAGTATACCTAAAATAGGGAGAGGAAAGAAGAAATACCGATCAACCAGTCATAATTCATGCAAATTTTGAAAAGAAAATTAGCTTATGGTACATGAGTTTGGAACTCACCACTACTCTGGAATCTTCCCCGTATGGGGTTGGCGCGCATAAGAGGCGTATGCACTTCCGTCGTGTGGAGTGGGACGTGTAAGTGGTGTGATTTTACCCACTTCCGTCTTAGTGAAGGAGGGGGCGGGTTCTAAAATAGGTACCATCCTAATGAAAAAGATTCCGAAGCGATAGGCTGAATTGTCAGCCCTCGTCGCATAGTGGCCGTTGTGCCCCTCAGACTATCAACGACCATTCCTTCCATTCCAACATGAAGTCTCGGAGATGCATGGCAGTCGCAAAAGCTTAGACCATTTTTCATTCAACTTCTTTTACCGGCTAAAACTGTTTGGCCCGCCGCCGAAAACCCATTTTTTCCTTATCTCCTCGCCTGGCCTCTTCCCGCGTAGCCAGCAGTAGAAAACCTTACGTCACCATTGACGTGACACCGCGGGCCAATCAGTAATCAACTCGGAAGACTACGGCCAATGGAAAACTGTTAAATTGAGCGAGTTAGGAAAACGCTGATCAAATTATTGTCCCACAAGAAACCAACTTCCGACATACATATGTAGTCCCAATCCACAATACACTGCCTACTTTAAAAGCAGATCCAACCCGTACCATGCAAGTGGAAATGTAGCCATCTGCGTTTAGTATAACGTTTTACATAAGCATATTCCACTAAATACCAGTCTGAAAGCAGTAACAGTTTCTGTTTTTCTTACCACTAACATTTGTTTCTGCAACATATATATTTCAAATAGCACTACATTTGACACCATTATCCTCACGGATCTCATAGCTCAACTTTTCGATATATTCGGAGACTTAACAGTCATAGCTTGCTGTGGGGTAGTAAGACTTTTGATTAGCGCGGTAAAATAATAGTACTTGTTGTGCAAACTCATTATTTGGTTATTCTTAATTCGTTAACTCCTACAAATTTTAATATTTCTCATAATAGCTACAGCAACATTGACCTCGCTTTATCATCTCCCAGCATTGCCCGATTATTTCACTGGTGATTTCTTGTCTCTAATGGGAGTGATTACTTCCCTATTACTCTCAACATCGCTTATCAATCTGTACTAAGTACATAACTTGGAACATGCAGAAATCCAGGGAAACGTTTTCGAACCTCCTTTCAAGAAGCCTTAGAACACCTTCCCAGGCCTGAAAATGTTTTAGAATTTGATATCGATTAGATTACTTCTCTATTTGCCACTGCCATACCTTAATCTGCTGAAATTAGTATTCCATTCAACAAGTATGTTTCTGGACGACATAAGGAAGCAATTAAAACAAAGAGCATACTGCAAGTTCAGACGGCGACAAACCACTTAGGCTACATTATAATTTATAAGACGCCGAGACTTAGCCCACCAAGAAATCAAAAGCAACAAGAAATAATCTTGGCTAAATTATCTTTCCTCTCTCACATATAAGACCAACAGTCGATATATGGGATAAAGTGCAAGCCATTTCTGAAACTAAGCGCTCACACAAAATCCACCACCTCATGACATCCATTGCAACAAAATATGTGTTACAAATATTTAATTATATATGACTAAACAAACGTTTTCCTAGCCAGTGGTGCTACTTTAAGCTATTCCACAATACCTAAACCTAACAAGGATCTTTCACTACCAGAAAACTAAAGTCCAATTTCGTTAATAAGTTTAATGTGCTGACTAATGGAGAAAGTTGTCACTAAATGACTTCGCTGGGTACTATAACGCAAGTAGTTTTTTTCTACGATGCCCAAAACGGGTTTCGTTCTTATCGCTCTAAGGTGAACAAGCTTTCAATTTGGATATAGAAAAGGCATATGATAGTCTATCGTAGTCATATCATTCGAACTTTGATGGAAAACGACATCAGTAGAAACATGATTGGCTTTGTTTACAATGCCCTACGACATAGGAAAATTCAAGTTAAGAGTAAATGGAACACTTTCAAGAGAGACAACCATGGATAACGGAATACCCCAAGGCTCCATACTGAGTGTAACTTTGTTTTAGCTGCTATCAACAGCATAATTTAATGTATTTCACTACCTGTGAAAGCCATTCTATTTGCAGACGATCTCGCCATTTTCTGTAACGAAAAGAACGTTAGAAGTACCCAAGATTCATTGCAAGCCTCGCACTGTGCTCTACAGCTGTTCAAAACTATCCGTATCAAAAAGGCAATGTGTAGTGTTCTCCAGACTTCGAACACGTACTCTGGATTTTCAGCTGTACCTAGGAAATCACTGCGTTCCTGTAGTCTCTACATTTAAAATACTAGGTGTGTACATCGACCAGCGACTTACTCGGTTACCACATATCTCCGAGCTGAGTGTCTAAGACGTCCTAATCTTCTCAGAACTATAGCCGCCAGAAATTAGGGAGCTGATTACAATGTATTAATTCCAATTTATAAAGCCATAATTCATACCAATCTTGACTACGGTTCAATAGCATACAATTCAGGCAGAAACACAGTCCTAAGATAATTGACACCATACAGACGTCTGGTCTAAGGATTGCTCTTGGTGCTTTCTATACAAGTCCTTGTGGTAGTCTACAGATTGAATCCAATGAACCTCCTCTCTATAACAGTCTAGTTCCCGAGTCGCGGGCTCAAACCCAGCGGTGGACGCTGGATTTTTTCGGGCATGAAAATCCCTAGCATGGCACCTTCGGAAGGGAAGTAAAGTCAGTTGTCCCGTGTCTTAGATTTACGGCCCATTACAGAACCTAAAGCCTGATATAAATGCCTCTGAAAATTTCCGAACTTTCACGCCCAATACAGAATGGAACGCTAAGCACCATAGTAGTTACGAACATCCACAAACAAAACACATTTAAAAGTTTCTCTGTATATCAGACGGAAATATCTTAGTCTATCTTATGCTTCCAAGATCGCCACAGTGCCCGAATCCATCGCATTCCTTTATAGTGTAGCGTTTGTGTGTGCATTGTCGCGTCGGACACATTATTGCTTTGTAGCATACATTGAACTAATTATTTCGTTTGTGAGTTTGCGGCATCTCTCTCTCTCTCTCTCTCTGCACATCCTGGCCAAGGGGTGGAGAGAGGAAAGGGGGTGAGGGCAAGTAGAGGAACTAGTTTCTTTGTTCGAGTGGCGTCAGTCTAATAGTAGCGTAGGTCAGACTTGTGTCTGTCTTCAGGGCGAGTGAATGTAGTGTGTGTGTTTCTCGTGTGAGTGTGGAACATCTCCATCCAATTTTTGTCCTGTAATCTTTTGTGTATGATGTAGTAGCACCAAGGCAAATTTATAATAAACCGCAGGTAATGTGTTAAATGTGAAACTAAGTGTATTTTGTTATGAATATCCCACGCCTACTTTAAATTTGTGCAGCTAAGTTCTTGGTCCTCTTGTTGACACTGCAGCTACGCTCCCCATTGTTCACACTCAGCTCCGAGATGGCGAGGAAGAAGGGTCGCTCTGTCGCCGCTCCTGCTAAGGCAGGAACCTCTTCATCTCCTCCGGTACCCGCCGGGGAGATTTCGCCGCAGCCGCCGCAGCCTAGGGCAACCTACGCTTCGACCGCCGCCTCGCCACGTGCCAGCGCAGCTTCGCCGGGACTGCCTCCGCAGTTGCCGCCAGCTTCACCGCAGCAAACGCTGCCGATCCTGGATACTGTCCAGCCAGCGCAGATACAGCCTGTGCCTCATGGGAGGTACAGCGCTGTAATCCGAGGGGTCCCGAGGGACCTGCCAGTCAGGTTCTCATCAGCGCAGCACGCCAACAGTGGTCTTCAGCCATGAAGGCCGCTCGGATCCACGGAGCACAGGGACCCACATCCCTAGTCAGGATCGAGTTAGCAGACCCTGGTGACCAGGAAGCGGCCTTGAGGGCGGGCCTGCCCTTATTAGGGCGGTGCTTACGCATCGAGGCTAGCCGAATGGAACGCCAGGTTCCCTGCCGACGCTGTTGTGCCTACGGGCACAACGAGAGCTCCTGCACGGCGAAACCAAGGTGCCACTACTGTGGCGCTTCCAGCACCACGTCTGCGTGCACGCAGCACGATCTTCGCCGCCGACGCCGGTACTGTGCGACCTGTGGAGGGTCAACACATTTCACCGGCCAAGCGCTCTGCCCCCTGCATCCTCGCAGGAAGGCAACGCAGAAGCCGCCAGCACCTTCATCGCAGCCAGCATCACCTCCACAGACGCCGATACCAACTCCATCACCAGCGCCGACACCATCATCTTCAGCAGCGATCATCGAGGAACTCCAGGGCCTACGCGACGCCGTTCAGGATCTCCACGCGGAGTTCCTGAACATGACGACGAAGCTTACAGCCCTGGAGGAACTCATCAGGGACCTTCAAGACACCTCAGCTGCTCAGCAAGTTTTTCTAGCTGGGCAGTTCGAGACCTTCACTTCCAGACTCAGCACCATCGAAAACTCCATCCAGAACTCATCTTCAGCAACGGACACCATAACACAGCATCTAGATTCCATCGACATCGCCATCAGATCCCTGGAAGAGCAACAGCACCAACTTCGGGCCTACGTCCAGCAGACAGCCATACCGGAGGCCCCAAGCAACCGCCGAAGGCCTCCGTCCAGCGCAGCATACTCACAAGAGTATATCAGCAGGATGCAACTTCACAAGAAGTAAGTTCTACGACAACCTACACCTTCCATATAATCACCTTTACAACTCTTACCTAAACCCACGCCATTTTTCACTAGTGTTGCAGTCAGGTTTCATGGCTGCAACCTAGTAACCACCTATCCCGCTCCAGCCCATAGGGCGGAGACATCCATCTTTCACTTACTAACGCGGGTGCTATGCGGGACCGCAAAAAGCCACGTCATTCCACTTTTACGTTCTTCCTTTTTCCACCGGTGGAGGAGTTTTTAGTGGGTATGCCGACTATTGGTGAGTCCCACACTCTCAGTCCTGACTCCCATCGGGGCTGGGGTCAGTGATTAAATCATTTTCTCCTCCACTTGATAAAAAAACCATTGTTTCTGTCGGGGTAACTAAATTTAATGTTTTAGCTGCAAAACCTTTTGATCTCACCCGGTGCATAACAATATGTTCGGAAAAATAATAAATCCTTCATCTCAAAGAACTCTCTACACACCACTCTATCTCCAAATTCCCAGTACCTTACTCAATTCACCTTAATTTTTCTTGAAATAATGACAAGATCCTGTATAATGGATACACTTCCATGGAGAATAACATTTCCAAATGTTGACATTATGATTAATCACAGCAAATCGTGCACCGATAAAACCCTCTATAAAATGTTTGTAGAGTTTAATGCTCTACATCCGGAAGTATTCATATTTACACTGATGGCTCTCGGACGGATCGCAATAATGGCTGTTTTGTAGTGTTTCCTGATCTGCTTTATAAATTACCTGAACATCTTACCATATTTTCATGTGCCATTCACTACACCCTACGGTATATTTGGAACAGCTGAGGCCACTCTTTCATTATTTTCACTGATTCAACGAGTTCCTTCCTTATACTTAAATGACCCTCTACTAATTGCCTAGTGCAACATTTGCAAAAATATACCACCAAGCTGTTACCAACGGGAAACAAGTTCTATTAACCTGCATCCCGTCCTATGTTGGTATAGCTGGCAATAAGACACCTCCAAGGACATCAACATCCAATAAATGCGTCATAAATTTAAAAAAGAAATCTTATGTGTTACATTCACATAACGTCCTCTACCTTCTATCGTTTATTAGTGGGTATACAACTTATTCTTACAAAAGTTTATTTTTCTACCTGCTTCATTTTAATCGAGATAAACTTTGCAAAAATAGTTACATTTCGTTATAGATGCACAGGAAACAAGATAGGCAAATGCTTAAGAACTGGGCGTTATATGCTGACCTTAAAATTCGATATTCTTTCAATGACATTGCGAGAAACAACTGAAAATCGGCAGGACTTAAAAGAATGACAGTCTTAACAATTCGAACCATTAATAATGGATATCTCAGAAATGGCTTATTCCACAAAAAAAGTTATTCGAAATAAACTGTGTGGTTTTAAAGAGAACTACATTTTTTGTATAATACGTTTTCGTCTATCCCTTAACGTTTACCAGCTATACAATATTATAATAAATTCCTTCCGATTGAAGAGGACTTCACAGGCTATTACCAGAAAATTAAGATATGCATTTTGATTGTCATGTAAATATCTTTAATATATGGCATTTTTATAAAATTCGTTACAGCCATATTTTAGAAAATAAAAGTTCGGAAAGTATTCCATGTAAAAAGTAGTTTGAGTTGGGGGGATTTCCTTGAAAATCTTTGTGTCGCATCTTTGAAAGATTTTGTCCTTAAATACATGTTTAGTATTTATCCAACTTTTCGTTTTTGAGTTATGCTGTTCACAAACGCACACATGGCATATTTTCTAAAAATCCTATTTTTGGTTTTAAGGGGCCTCAAAACATGCACTTCCGGTGAAATCTCGGTATCGAATTTTTAGATGGAATGTCATAACTTTTCTGCCTACTATGTACGTGGTGAAAGTAATACATTTTTATATGGTATATCTTTTTTAAACAAACATTATGAATATACGCATATTCACAGGAATGTACATTTCTTTCGATCTAGACCTATGTAGATCTAGATTTAGATCTTCACAATATGACCATTCAGCGCTGCTAATGTTTACCCCTCTTTGTTACCCAGTTTATCATTGTGTTTTTACTGTTTTGCATTACCGATTATTACCGCAATTACACACACACACACACACACACACACACACACACACACAAACATCCAAGCTCCCATGCCCATGGCGGGACTCGAACCGCGACCCTCAGCTTGGCGGAGCGCCGAAGCTACACACTCCAGCGACCACGGCTACGAGGACCGGCACCTTGGAAAATTACTAACGTCCTTCGCGCTCTCAAAGGAAGACCCTACAAAACCTAATTTAACGTTTCAGAGAACGATATTCCAAGGACATAAAACCTCTAACTCTTCCTAAGACACAAATTTCACCATACTACTCAAGAGGAACTGCAGATGAAGTGAAGATTGTAATTTACAAGAGGGATTAGGTGGCTCCGATTATCTCCTAGGAAATACCATCATGCTCTGCTGGGGGCTGAAGAATGATTATTTTCCTCAAACCACAGCGTTGCGTGCTCTATCTTAGCTCAATCGTGATACAGCGTAACATTTTACATAACACTAAACCCACAAACATGTACACAACTATATATAAAAATCTGATGTGTTACAGTCACATGGCTTTCTCTATCCTTATCGTTTATTATGGCTATACAAACTATTCTTACTAAAGCTTATTTTTCTGTCTACTGCATTTTAATCCAAATAAACCTTTGAATAAGTAGCTATATTACACATCTGGTTAAAAGGAACATGATAGTCAAATGTTTAAGAACTGGAAACTATAAGCTGGCCTTAAAATTCCATACGGTTTCCATAAAATCGAGAGAACAACTGAATGCTGACAGAACTTAAAAAGAATGAACAATTCGAACCTTCAATAATGGATATCTCATAAATGGCTTATGCCACAAAAAAGAACTTATTTGAAATAAATTATGTGTTTTAAAGAGATCTACATTTTTTCTGTAGTACGTTTTTGTCTGTCGCTTTACGTTTACGAGTTATACAAGATTATATAAAACTTATTCCAAATGAAGTGAACTTAACAGGCTATTCCCAGAAAATTCAATATTTACGTTTAATGTAAATGTGTTTAATACACGGTATTTTAATTAAAATCGTTAGAACCATTTTCTAGAAAATCAAAAGCTTCGAAAAATGTTCCGTGTAAAGGGTAATCTGGGTGCAGGGATTTTCTTGAAAACCTTCGTGTTGCATCTTTGGAAGGTGCTGAACATAAACATCAAGTTTAGTTTATATTTATCAGACTTTTCGTTTTTGAGTTATACTCTTCACAGACACACACATACACGGATCTTTTTCTAAAAATCTGATGTGTTACACTCACATGACTCTCTACTCTTGTAGAAACTATTTTCACAAACGCTTATTCTCCATTTACTTCATGTTAATCGATATAGAAATTTGCAGAAAGTATCTTATTGCTAATTCTCTTGTAGGTGCAAGGAATATGGTAGGCTTTAAGCGATAGTCACATCTTTTAAGAGCTGGTTGCTATGTGGAGCATTCCATTCTCTTTGTATGTCCAGAACATAAGAACAAAGAAAACGAATAACGAACTCACATTTGAGAAAAAGTATAAGTTTTGGATAATTCAAACAAATAACAAGAAATATCTCGGAAACTGTTCACTAGACAAAAAAATGTATATGACATAAGTTGTGTATTTTAACGAGACTTACATTTGCTGTGTAGTAAAATGTTGTCTCTTACGTTTTATCACTTATGCAAAATTCATTCAGAATGGACGATTTTGGGGATATTCCTAGAAAATTCAAGATATACATTTCATTTGTTACAAAAGTATCTTAAACATATGATATTTTGATCAAAATCGTTAGAATCATTTTAGAGAAAATAAAAATGTTCGAAAAATGTTCCGTGTAAAGAGTAGTTTGGGAGAATTTTTTTGAAAATATTCGCGTCGCATCTTTGAAAGATACTGAACGAAAATACCAAGTTTGGTATTTATCCCACTGTTCGTTTTTGAGTTATGCAGTTTACAGCCACACAGACACATACATTAACCTTTTCCTAAAAATGCTTTTTTTGGATTTAAGGCGTCTCAAAACACGTATTTTCGTTGAAAACTCGATATCCAATTTTTGAGTGGAATGCAGTACTTCCCCTACTAACTATATGTAGTAGAGTAAGTGAATATCCGTTGAAATCTCCGTATCGAATATTTGGGTGGAATGCAATACCTTCTCTACCTACTATGCACGCGATAGAGAAAGTAAAAATTGTTAAAATGTGCAAATAAATGTGTAATGGGAAATGATTATGTAGTATGAAACATAATAACAAATATGAAACACTTTACCTTCTCTACTACTTACCTATGGTAGGTAACTGAAAAATTGCATTCATCCAAAACTTTGATATGACATTTCACCGGAATACAGTTTGAAGATGCCCTGAACCCAAAAATGCATTTTTAGAAGAAAGTTATGTGTGTGTTGTGTGCGCCCGTGTCTGCGTGCGTGTGTATGAGCAGTAGCTATAACTAAAAAACGATGCTAATGATACACATTCACATGATCTTCTCTACCCTCTATCGTTTATTAGTGGGTATACAAACTATTCTTACTAAAGGTTATTTTTACATCTACTACATTTTAACTCAAATAAACCTTTGCAGAAATAGCTACATTACACATTTCGTGATAGTCAAATGTTTTAGATCTGGACGCTATATGCTGGTCTTAAAATTCCATACTGTTTCCATGCAATCGCGAGAAACAACTGAATGTTGCCAGGACTTAAAAAGAAATTAACAATTCAAAGCTTTAATAACGGATAAACGTTTTTGAAATAAATTGTGTGCGTTAAAGAGATCTATATTTTATGTGTAGTACGTTTTCGTCTGTCGCTTAACTTTACCAGTTATACAAGATTATACAAAATTCCTGCCCAATGAAGAGGACTTCATAGGCTATTTGCAGAAAATTCAAGAGATACATTTTATTTTCCTTGTAAATATCTTTGTAGTATATGATGTTTTAATCAAAATCGTAAGAGCCATTTTTAAAAAATAAGAAATTTCGAAAAATGTTCCATGTAAAGGGTTGTTTGGAGTGGGAGGGATTTTCTTAGAATTTTCGTGTCGCATTTTTGCAAGATATTGAACCTAAATACCAAGTTTGGTATTTATCCGACTTTTCGTTTTTGAGTTACGCTGTTTATAGACACACACACGCACGGAGGTTTTCCTAAAAATACTTATTTTCTGGATTCAGGGGAGCTAAAATGTGTATTTCCGGTGAAATCTCGGTATCGAATTTTTGGGTAGAAGCAATACATCTTCCTCCTACTATGTACGTGTTAGAAAAAGTAAAAAGGGAAGAAAGAAAAGGGAGAAAAAAAAAACGAAAAGTGGAATAAATAATAAACTTGGTATTTAAGTATAGAGTCTTCTAAATAAGTGACATGAACATTTTCAAGAAAGTCCCACAACACAAACTGAACTTCTCATAATAAATTTTCTTGACATAACAAATATAAAGACATATGCATACATATAACGGGTGAGCCATATTGACGGGACACATTTCAAGCCTGTATTTCTAGGAATGAATGAAGCACATTTATTAAACACTATGCGTATTAGGTAAACAAAGTATTGGATTTTAGCATCATGGTCGGCGTTTGAATATCACATCCCTTAGATGGACACCATCTTGATGAGTATAGAGAGTGCATCTTTATTGGTGTCATATATTTTGGGGACGTGTTCCTGACATCAAAACAGTAAAAAAAATTCATATGAACATGGGTCTGAAAATGATTTATTTAAGAGTTACAACAGAAAATCGAAAGTTGCAAAAATTGCTCAATGTGGCTTCCTCTTGCTTCGATACATGCAGTAAGCCTGCGTTCCATGCTCTGGCGTACTCTGTTGACAATTCCTGGTGTGTTTTGTATTTGGTCAAATCCAGTTTGGATACGTCCTCTCAAAATGTCAACATCAGGTACAGGAGTCCCATAAACCAAGGACTTCAAATGTCCGCAGACGAAGAAATCCATGATTCAAATCAGGCCATCGAGCAGGCCATGCAATGGGCCCCCCTCAGCCAATCCATCTTTGCGGAAATCGATCATTCAAAACTTACGAAATATCATACTGAAATGAGCTGGAGCACCATCATGTAAAAACCACATTCGTTGGATGATGTACAGAAGCACATTATCAGTTATGTGATGCAACTCATTTCTGAGAAACTGGAGATAGGTTTGTCCATTCAGACGTGGAGGGAAGAAGTAGAAACCAATAAGGTGATCATGAATGATTCCACACGAAACGTTGAGAGAGAGCTCTGTTAATGGTTGTCCCGTCGAACTTCATTAGGATTTTCAAATGCCCAATTATGAATGTTATGAGAATTGAAGATGCCGTCGCGAGTATAACCTCCTCATCCATGAATAAGATACAAGCTAGGAAATTGATGAACACAGCACACTGTTGTAACACGCGTTGACAGAAAGTCTTCTTGGCTCAAAGTCCGCCTCATTTAATCCTTGCACACGTTGAAGGTGATACGAGTACAGAAGATTTTCATGCAGAATTCTCCAGATAGTCATATGACTAACGCTTTCCCTTACAGCCATACGTCTTGTGCTTTGTGATGGGTCTGCATCCACAGCACGAAGAACTTGTTCTACAAGCTCAATGCCTCGTACCGCTCTTGGTCTCCCAACATCCCTAGTACTCCTCTCAAATGCGCCATTCGCTCTCAAGCGTTGGTGAATTCGTGCGAATGTTCTTGCACACGGCAACGGCCTGTCAAGGTGCCTTTCTGCATAAAGTCCACGTGCTCGTGCTGCATTACCATCTGTACGGCTATACGTGTAGATGTTCGCTCACGGAATACATCTTCTTTGACCTATAACAACGAAACGGTTGATTTTCATACCCATGTACATATGAACTTCTTTTACCGTTTTGATGTCAGGAACACGTCCCCCAAATATATGACACCAATAAAGATACACTCTGTATTTTTGAGCTCAGTTAATCATTCTTTCAATTGTAGTGCAGTAAATCTGTTGGAATGGTCCCTATTACCCTTCGTATGTTTTCTTTGAGTTCAACAGTCGTACTCGGTCTTGTGCTGCACACTCTTTTCTTTAGGTAACCCTACAAAAAACAAATGTTGAACTCAAAACATACGAATGGAGTTAAGAGAACATTCCAACCCATTGCACCGTTATGGAGAATCTAATTTGCAGAGCCCAAAACTTTTCTTTTCAATGTGATGCCCATCTAATAGATGTGATATTCAAATTATGAGCATAGTACTAAACTCCTGTATTTGTTTGCGTGTTTAATAAGTGTGCTTCATTCATGTCTAGAAATACATATCTGTAGTGTAGCCCACCAATATGCCCACTCTCTATACATTGTAGCCAAACCCGCCTGCTACGGTAGGCTAAGACTTATGAAGCCTTGAGCCCGGGAGATTCGAGAAAGCCAACTCTTATGGTAGGAATAGGAGTACATATCAAGGAGGGGCCCCGCGAAAGCGGGGCAGAGCACCGCATTTAGACCAGTGTGCTCTTTTGTACTTCTAACGTGACCCCTGGGAGGGAGGAATAGACCCAAAGGGCGACTACCGAGCGACGATGTGCACAAGCATGGACGAGGACCCTAACGATTCCAGATTGAATGCATCCGGCGCCGGTCACTCTACACAAGCTCCCTACCCCCCTGGGGATCCTTAGAGCCCAGGAATGCCGCTCCAGAAGATGGGTCCGTAGTAGTCTAACTGACGTCAGGGAGAAACCTTTCCAAACCGCATCTCCACCGCGCAGCCGCAAAACACCGAACGCCGTCACCTGGTCCTTCAACCTTGAAGGAGATGATAGGAAATAATAGTGACAGGAAATTATGGTCAATAAATTCAAGATAGAACAGGAACTCACCCAGCATTCACCTACCGACCCAGGGAAACTGCGAAAAAAGCCATGGTCAGAGTGACCAGCTCGACGCGAATCGAACCCGAGGTCCCCGAATGCGAGCCTCACACTTTACCGCGGAGCCATCTTGCTCGTAAACCTTTATGATACGGTTGGCTAAGCACTGGAAGAGGCGTTGAATGGCTATATTCGAGAAAGTTCGCCATCTGCATTCTGGTAAATTCTGGAACATTGCATTAATGTGTCTCCCTAACAATAGTGGACTATAAAAAGATGAGCAATTTGTAAGTCGGAGCTGCAAAGTGAGGCTTGTAGCGTATCTCGCATAATAAATAAATGTCATTACGTGTTAACGGAACTTTCAGTTGTCACCATATATATATATATATATATATATATATATATATATATATATAGGGTTGGGGCATAAGTCATGGCAACTATTTTATTTTGTGAGAATACTGGCGCATGTGGAAAATGTGAAATATACACATTACAGGACAAGGTATGAACTATGTTTCTGGACATTAAACATAATGCCAACATTGTGCTTCACATATTAATTAAGGTAGTTGACATAACAGTACTAGTTTTATATTTCACACTCATTACAGCACAGCACACATAACCATTCTAAAGGCTCTTAAAGTAATCTCCTGCAATGTTCAAAACATGTTGCCAATGATGTGAGAGGCACTGAATACCATCTGCGTCACCACTTTCCTCCCCATGAGGGAATTTGATCATCTGCTATTGCACAGCATTTGCAATGTCCTCACTTGTTGAAAACTACTTACCACGTAATGGTTCCTTTGTCTGTGTATGAGGTCGAAGTCACATGGAAATAGGTCAGGAGAGTATGGTGGATGCTCCAATTCTTCCTATATCCAATGCTGTAGTAGCCTTCTGACACTCTACTTTATGTGGTCTTGTGATATCGTGAAGAATGATTACTCCCTCCAGCATTATTCTCAGTAGCTTCCACCAATTCCCTGTGACATTCTCTGGCAGTTCTCCCATGGAGATCTATATTGATGTACAAGTGCTGCTCAACATGAGTTACATCCTTCTTGCACAGTGGCCACTGGACAACTGATTTCAAATTGCTCTCTGTACTTGTACAGGCCATCCCAGTGCCATCTGTCATTGTCAATACACACTAGGACTCTTTTTTCTTTCCTGTGACATACCATTTTGTACTCCAACAACAATTTATCACAAAAAAACAAAATAATTGCCATGACTTATGTCCCAACCCTCGTATATGTGTGTATGTATATATATATATATATATATATATATGTGTGTGTGTGTGTGTGTGTGTGTGTGTGTGTGTGTGTTTCTTTTGTGATACAGCTATGGTCAAAGGCTATCGGGAGGTAGGCGCTCGGTGATCAGAGTAAACAACGATAAGTAACACTCGCCAGCGTAAACACCGGGTGCACTATCGGCAGATAAATAGAACCTTCCGGAAGCACATTCTCCCTCTCCTCCAGAAAGTGGCCTAAATAGTTGTATAGAGTTTGATAACTTTGTGGAAAGACTCCACTGACTATAAGAGAGCGCTCTCGTGCAGTCAACCAGTGTGAGTTGGTGAGTTACTTGGGTGGTGATGGCTTTTTGGTGCGATATCACGTGCGATTCTCCGAGCGAGCAGGTGACGGTTGCTGTGACGTGCAGCGAGTGCTACTTCAGAGCGAGAGACTGGAAGTCTTGTCGACTCCCGGCGAGTGAACCGTCTGAAGAGGAAGCTATGTCACGAAGGAAGAGAAGCGACGGGGAATTGAACTATTTCACTTTAGTGAAGTGATAGTGTGAACGAAGTGTATTCCCAGTAAGGTTGAACTAGATAACTAGAACAATAACAGTGAAAACTGACAGAGTGACAATTGAATAACTGGACTAAGTCACAATATATACGAAAATGGCTTTAATGAGTTTATTTACCCTCCAGATATTAAAGTTATTTACATGGCTAATAAAATACATATCTTGAATTCTCTTTAATACCCTAATCATTATGCTGAATTAATTTTTCATCATTTATATACAAGTAAATCATTAAGATATAGATGAAAATACGTTACTTAGCGAAATATGAAGTTCGTTGAAATATACAATTTATGTGCAATAATCTTTATACGACAATAACCGTTTTCGAAATAATCGTTGTTAATTGTAACTAGCAATACAATATATTACTAATATTTACTCGAAATTTCTCCATAGTCAGGCAGGCGACATTTTATCTTAATCCCATAAGAGGTTACGAGTTTATTTGAAGAAACTGTAATCTCGATTTGGATTTATTAAGACTATTGCATAAATAAAATGTAACAGATTATATAAGTAATAATAATTACTTTCTTATTCGTGTAGTTTCAAATCAAATCAAAGCTTCAGATCATGGCATACAGGCATACTAAATGAATGAACAATCGAAAGTACTACAAAATACTGACCAATGCTATCAATAATGGAATGAGAGAATAGTTAACCTCAATAGTAATATAAACTAAATTCAGAACACAATAAAGGTAATATTTCTTTAAAGAACATTATTTATTTATAAACTCACACTACTTGAATGTGCACTGATTAAAACATAATTTTCAAAACTGAAGGAAAATGCTGGTTTTCGGTAATGGAAACATAAGTGGATTAGACTGAAGTGGATGTTGAGGTGGTAGGATTTCGCAACATTTCCGGAATATATGAATGCTGCGTTGATTGATCTGCAGAAAAGGCTCCAGTGAAGATGCATCGGCGTGACCTGTTATTTTTATTAATACTTGGCTCTCTATTCCAATCTGAATCATGTTTCATGCTGCTGCCGAGATGAAGACGTAGCCTTTTAATCACTGCAAACTGATATTATTAAGGTTTATTAATACGCTGACGTTTTATCCGATAAAATCTGATCCTTGCAAGTATATAATAAGAAAAACGACCGAGTTTGGTCGATTACCGAGGGATTGCTAAACTCTATGGGTCAGTACGAAACACGTGGCGTATAAATCGAATAGTCTGCTAAAATCACTTAAAAGGTTAAAAAGAGAACTGGTGTTGTAGGCGTGAAGTTATATTGTTGATGCTTACTAATCTTTTCTGCAGTTATTTTTCTCCAAGGATCTAATTATTTAATTGGCCAACACAAGATCTTTCAATAATCGGGAAGGAAATTTAGGTATTTTTGGAAAGTTAAAACTTAAAATTTACTTTATAAGCAAAGCAAATACATAAAGTCGGTTTTATGGCAATTGCTTCACTTATTTCAAAGTCCATCTTTAATTCACTTAATGCATTTTAATAATTTTTGTTGTTGTTGTTGTTATTATATAAATTAATTATACTTTTAATAGACCTTAGCCTGGTCTTAGGCAAATTTTTAATATAGAGTCAACTGAAAAATTCAACGTCACAGCCGGGTTTTGAACACGGTTCTCCCGCTATCCGTTAGAGCAACCGCACGGAGAGCGGGAGAACCGTGTTCAAATCCCGGCTGTGGCGTTGAATTTTTCAGTTGACTCTATATTAAAAACATTTTAATACTCTTAAAAATTGGTTACGCTACGATAACGAAGAAAAAGCTTTTCTTACCTGTTTGTTTTCCAAGGGACCAAACTTCATTTTTTCCAAATTGCATATGATCCACCATTGTAAGAATGAAGATTACGGACATTTATATTTCGGCGTTTTTTTCTCTTCATAATATGTGCAATATATCTGAAAACAGTACAGAATTCTTAGTACAGAACCAAACCTGTAGACTAGATGTTAACTTTAAAATAAAAGCTGCACATTGTTGTTATTTCAATGAAACGATGAACAGAAACATATTCATTGTTGTCAACCAGCTGGCCCCATAGCTCAGTCATTAAAGTACCTGTCTGTTGTGCTAGGGGTTCCAGGTTCGATTCCCGGAATGTTTCTCTAGCCAAGATTATTTCTTATCCTCCCCAGAGTCTGGAAGTAAGAATGAGAGTGTGAATGTGGGTATGATTTAATGAGTAAAAACCAAAGTGCAAGAAAACCCGACAAGAGTTACACAAGTTAACACCATTGCCCAACAGGCAATAAGTTCTAAAGGAAAGGCCGCCGATAAGACCAATGCAGTTAAAGGCACTTAAAGGAACTTACATTTCAGAAAGTAGGGATGGGAATCGAGACAAGTAGTTATGCTAACTTTGCACTTAAGAGCGAAGCACCGGAATATTATCGGATCACGTGCCTTTCCAGCCAATAGAGAACCGGTTTTAACTGCTGTCCGGACTTCACACCTCTCAGGTCCCATCCTCGACCAATAGCGAATCGAGTGTACCTACCGTTCCGACTTAACATGTTTCGATTCCCATCCCTACCAGAAAGTAATGGGTAATGTTACATCGTTGCCTCGAATCCACATTATAATCCTTGCACTTTGTCGCTGCATTATGAGTGATGTAAATTTAAAAGGTAAACAGTACTTTTAAAAAAACCTTTCAACAGTTCGAAGAAAAACCAGGACCTTTAAATACGCGTCGATGTCCCTTTTAAGAAATTTTGAATACAAAATGCATTCAATAGGATTGATTTATCATGATTCGTAAACATCTGCAGTTCTTTTCAATTTCTATCAACATTTACTAAATGGGTGTTGGGTTAAAATCCGAGGTGTATTATTATTATTATTATTATTATTATTATTATTATTATTATTAAACCAAATAATATTGGGTGCTGTGTATTAAGGCACCTCGAATCAAACATGAAGATATTTAACAAATTTCAGTTTAGCCGTTTAGAAAAACTGTAGGGATGTGGCCTACAAGCCGAGCTGACTGACAAAAAAAACAAATCTTCATTTTATTATTATTTGCCTCTACAAACATTGCATTAATTGCGAGGCTGAGAAAGTTTACTACTGAAATTAATGAAATCGAGTTTTGTTTATGGACGCTCTTTAATTGCTGTGGTGCTTAGCGTCCCATTCTATATTGGGCATGAAAGATCGGATATCTTGCTCGGAGGCTCTTTATTAGGATTGAGTTTCTTTTATGTGCCGTAATCTACGACATAAATCCAAAGCAAGCCATGCTAAGGATTTTTTACGCCCGAACAAAATCCATCGCCCTCCGCCGGTTTGAACCGTGACCTCGGGAACTAGAGGCTAGCATGATAACCACTGAGGACAACAGTTTATTGCTGAGGTTCCAAACTAAATTATACACAGATTTCTTGATGATGTCTTTAGTAGTTGAATTGATATTTTAGAAATTTTATTTAAGATAGAAGCCTCATTGCTAAGTAAGAGCTGTATTACAGTTTACTGTAATAATCCTATGTTTAGTGAAAATAATTAGCATCTTAGGATATAATTGACTTTTGTTTTTAAAAATCTGGTCACTTCTTGCTGAACAACGTTATTAAACGATATGTAAATGTTAATTGACTATATATCAAAATTAATGAGCAATAGCGTGCAGGAGGTTCTTATTTGGATAGATTTTAATTTGAAAAATAGTTTTAAGTTTTCTGTCATAGTGTTCCACTTAATTACATACTCCTCAAGCACACATGTGTGTTGTTTTACTAGTTTGTCTCTATGTCGCTAATAAAACTTTGCATTGTACTAAATACATATGTTTTAAATTTACATCACATAAAGTTCTGTTACGCAGTTAAGAGGATATTGATACTACATGGCTACAAAGCACAAAAACACTGTTTTTTTTATTCTTCAAAGTTTTCAATTCTCACTTTCCCTACTATGTATAGTAAGTAGGATAAATTGCCTTTCACCCAAAAATTCGATATCGACATTTCACCAGAATTACATGTTTTGAGGCCCCTGAATCCAAAAAAAAGGATTTTTAAAAAAAGATTCGTGTGTGTGTCCGTGAACAGCATAACTCAAAAACGAAAAGTCAGATAAATACCAAACATGGTATTTAGGCTTAGTACCTTTCAAAGAGGCGACACGAAGATTTTCAAGAAAATTTCTCCACCCCAGACTTCCCTTTACATGGAACATTTTTCGAAAATTTTAATTTTCTCATAAATGGCCCTAACGATTTTGATTAAAATATCATACGTTTAAGATACTTTTATGGCAACTGAAATGTATATATTGCATTTTTTGGGAATGTCTCCAAAAGTATTCTTCATTGTGAACGACTTTTGCATAACCGGTAAACCATAAGAGATAGACAAAATTTTACTACACAAAAAATGTAGATCTCGCTAAAACACGCAATTTATGTTTTATACATTTTTTTTTGTCGAGTGAACCATTTCCGAGATATTCCTTATTATTTGTTTGAATTTTCCAATACTTATACTTTTTCTCAATTTTTAATGTCCTGGACATGCAAAGAGCACGGAATGCTCCACATAGCAACCAGCTCTTAAAATATTTGACTATCGCTTAAAACCTACAATATTCCCCTTGGACCTACAAGAAAATTACCAATACGATAGTTTTTGCAAATTTATATATGGATTAAAATGAGGTAAATGAGGAATAAGCGTTTGTAAAAATAGTTTGTACAAGGGTAGAGAAAGGTATGTGAGTGAACACATCCGATTTTTTTAATAAGAAAAGCAAGCTGCATTTGTGTTTACTAAAATAATAGATATTTCATTGTGGCATATAAAGTCTTTTATGTCATGTCAGCCTTGTCCCTTAGTAATATTACTTTAACATTAAGATTAATTGAATACTTAAGTACTAAAAGAGAAGCGATTCAGATAAACGCGTTATATATTTGCTGTAAATAACAAAAGCATAATTTATTTGCTGTAAAGCTTGTACGACAAAACCCACTTTTCTAGGCTTACTAGATGTTCGGAAAATCCCAGACATGCCCTACATTTTTACCTTCTTTTCGGCGTCCGAAGGGAATTTCTGAAAGATCTGGAATGTCCTTATATTTTGAGCAATGTAATCATTCTTTAGTTTCAAATTGATCAGCAACTTGAGAAAGACTTAAAAAAAATGTTGAAAATATGGAATTACTTTGCTATTGCTGCACACAACGCTAACCCTGCCGGCCCTCGTAGCCGTGGCCGCTGGAGTGTGTAGCTGAGGGCCATGGGTTCGAGTCCCGCCATGAGCATGGGTGTTTGTATGTCAATGGGCCAGTTTCATCAACCGATGTTAAAAATACTCTAACATCTAGTTTGTTAACAAGGTGTTCAAAGTTTAACATAAGGTTAAAACTCTTGCGTTTCATCAAGCTTTTACAGCAAATTGTTAGCTAACATTTTGTTAACAGCAAAGAGAACTGCGAACGCTAGCTTTCGAGAAGGCGGTGGCCGAACTACACTGCTTCTGAACGTACTCCGATGCACTTTTGTTTACTTTCTCTGTGCCAGTAGCCGACAACTATTTACATTCATGGTTGTTTTTTAGATTAGAATCACGATGTAAACTGAAATAAACGTTTCACTGTTTGAAACGCGTTAATTAGCATCTGGTTAATAAGTATAGACGTATCGTCAAGTGCGAAAAAGCCGACGATCGTACATTAAAGTATAAGATTGCAGCCTGGGACAAAATCCACGAGTAATTTAATTGGAATGAACGCGTTTCTCTTAAGCCCAGTAAGCAACTATGGAAATTTTATGCTAACATAAAGTGCTGCACCAGAAACGTTAGATGCGAAGAGTGTTTAAGATTGTTTAAAACTGGTAGTGGACACTGCATTGATACTAATGTGGACGAAAACGTGTTATCGCCGATTAACAAAGCAGACCCGAAAAAAATAGTTTGCTTCTTGAAGCAATTGCTTTGAAACTTTTCGGATAATCCCACAAATGGTAGTTTTGGAAATATCAACATTATCACAAGTAAATGAAAAATCTTAGTAGCATAAAATCTAAGTACCTAATTAACACTCTTCTATTGGTAGTATTCTAACCTCTCGTATAAAACCATGCACATGACCCCTTGGACAGTCTATATTGCTTTAAAAATTCCTCCTTTTGCAGGGTTTCAAATTTATCATGACGTACGACTACTCCTCTATTAGGAATGACATTAAAAAATTCCAGTTGTAGCAAACTCGCATCAACAGCTTGGTTTGCGGCAGCCATTTTCCAGTTTCTAACATTTGTTAAACGCCTTAACACAGGGATATGGGGATGCTAACTTAACACCAACTTTAACACATTGTTAAAGTTAACATTGCTTGATGAAACGAATTTGTGTTAACTTCAGTGTTAAATCAGTTTAACATTGCGTTAAAATTTAGCATCTATTGGTGAAACCGGCCCCATGTGTTGTGTAATGCGGTAATAAACGGTAACGAAAAAACAGTAAAAACACAGTATCATAAACTGGGCAAAACAAGGGAACTTTAAAAAAAAACATGCTTGGAGAGTTTTTTCACTGATATCAGCACAGTAAACCCACTAAAGAAACATTGACTCAGTCAAAGACATTGTTCCATAAAGTATAGCTTTAAGCTTAAGTTTTGCAGAATGCCATGCTTATATATAAAAGCCAGTTTTTTTGTATAAAATATGTTCTTTACATAAGCATAACTATTACAGTTCTCTGACAGCTAATAAATGGAAACGAGAAACTTTAGAACAAGTAGATAGGTGCATTGATTTCTACTAATAATACAGTAGATAAAATAAATAACAGAGTAAATAAAGCAAACAATATCTATTACCAGATCTGTAGTACAATAATTGGAAATATGCAAATAAAGAAATATAAAAAAACATGTAAATTAAAATATATAAAACAGTACATTTACCCATTTTATCGTATGGAGCGGAAACGTGGGTGATGTTAGATAAACATAAAAGTAGAGTAACATCCTCATAAATGAAATACTTGAGAAAAATTGAGGGGGGGAAACAAAGAAAGGTACAGTTAGAAATTAGAATAACTACTAGAGAAAACCTAAATATGGACCCGCTAGTGAAAAAGATAGAGAACAGAAATATAGAATTGCATGGTCACCTAAACAGAATGAATGATCTGCGTAAAACAAAACAAGTATTTGAAGCATGATCGGAGGGAAGCAGGAGACGGGGAAGACTGAGAAAGGAGTGGGAACAATACACCGGAAAGATAACAAGAAACAAAGGGATAGAAGTGAATGCGTTGAAGAGGATGGCACAGGATAGAGAACAGTATAGAAAATGAATAAAAGTCCCGATGCCGAAAGGCAGTAGGGGAAGCTGAAGAAGAAGAAGAAGAAGAAGAAGAAGAAGAAGAAGAAGAAGGCAGCTGCTCTTTTCACTTTCTCTACTACGTATATAAGTAGGGGAAGTATTGTATTCCACCCAAAAATTCGATACCGAGATTTCTCCGTAAATATATGTTTTGAGACCCCCTGAATCCAAAAAAAGCATTTTTGGAAATATGTCCATGTGTGTCTGTCTAAGTGTCTGTGAACAGCATAACTCAGAAACGAACAGTCGGATAAACATCAAACTTGGTATTTAGGTTCAGTATCTTCCAGACATGCGACACGAAGGTTTTCAAGAAAATCCCCCACCCCAGATTACCCTTTACATGGAACATTTTTCGAAAACTTTAATTTTCTCAAAAATCGCTCAAACGATGTCAATTAAAATATCATATATTTAAGATACTTTCATGATAATTAAAATGTATATCTTGAATTTTCTGGGAATGTCTCCAAAAGTATTCTTCATTGTGAACGACTTTTGCATAACTGGTAAACCATAAGAGATAGACAAAATTTTATTACACAAATAAATGTAGATCGCGTTAAAATACACAATTTATGTCATATACATTTTTTGTTGACTGAACCATTTTCCAGATACTGCTTGTTTTTCCCTTAAATTTTCCACTTTTCCTTTTTCTCAAATGGAAATTAATTATTCTTTTTTTTTTGTCCTGGTAATGCAAAGAGAATGGAATACTCGACTAAGCAACCAGCTCTTAAAATATTTGACTATCGCTTAAAGTCTAGCAAATCCCCTTGCATCTACAAGAAAATTAGCAATAAGATTAACATGTCGATATCTCGATTAACATGAAGCATATGGAGAATAAGCGTTTGTAAAAATAGTTTGTACAAGAGTAGAGAAAGTCATGTGAATGTAACACATCAGATAATTCTTTTTGTCCTGGTAATCCAAAGAGAATGGAATGGAATACTCCACATAGCAACCAGCTCTTAAAATATGTGACTATAGCTTAAAGCCTACCAATTCCCCTTGCATCTAAAAGAAAATTAGCAATAAGATTAACATCTCGATATCTCGATTAACATGAAGCATATGGAGAATAAACGTTTGTAAAAGTAGTTTGTACAAGAGCACAGAAAGTCATGTAAGTATAACACATCAGATTCTTCTTTTTATTATATCAATACTTGAGAAAACATAACACATGTATACACGTATGAGTAGTAATTTAGGTCCGGAGTTTATTTTTTTTACATTTAACATGTTTCAATAGTAGCCTACATGCCGAGCGAGATGGCGCCGATGTAACGTGTACGACTCGCATTAGGGATGTCTGGGGTTCGAACCCCGGCGACCGCCAATCTGACACATGTGTTTTTCGTGATTTCCCCGGGTCGGCAGGCGAATGCTTTGATAATTCCTCATCTAACACGACTTTCTTGTCCCTTATTTCCTGTATCCATCATCTCCTTCATGTCATTTGCTTCAGAGTTGTAGGTCCGCGACGGCGTCCGGCGCGTTGCGGCTGGGCGGTGGATGTGCGCTTTGTAGAGGTTTCCTCCCCGGCATCGGTCGGGAATGCCCAGTCAGGAACCGCCAGGGTTAAGGGCTCGTGGATGGGGTCCGGCGGCGTCGGATGTGTTTTCTATCTGGAAATGTTGGGAACCCCGTACATCGCCCGTCGTTATCTGGATCTGGTCACCCTTTGAGGTCTTTTCCCTCATCCCTCCTTCCCAGGGGTCATGTTAGAAGCAAAAAGAGCCGTTGCGGTCCTCTGTCACGATTTCGGGGGTCCCTCCTAATATACACATTCATCTTTAGCTTAATGTCCTACATTTTTGTGTAATTTTCTGTTTCAGAACACTAGTATACTACATTTCATTAAAAGAATCTGCTAACCCTACACCATTCAATAAAAAACAGCTAAAATGCTAGTGACCTTGTCGACCTCTTGAATTGCTCACATAAGACTCTTATTGCTTCTCTAGGAAACAGTTAGCTCTCAAACGAACAAACAAATAAAAAATTGTTACACTTGAGCTATAAGAAAGGTGCTATAGTGTTTCGGTCGCTTGACCTTCAAGAGCGTTTCTGTGTCACTCTTCAGGCATGTTCTAAGCATCACCTCTTCACGAGTCATAATGGTGTGACATAACTCGCTTCTACACGGTTTCAAAGTACAGTAACATTTGACTAGGGATTTAGCAAGCTACGACTAATGTCAACAGAGTTCATTCACAGTGCATTTTAAGCACTTGACAGTGTTGCCATAGCAAAAAACTATTTTGTGTGCGACATACATAATAGATGCATATACTAATAAAAGTCGCCATAATAAATTGTCATACATTAAAAAAATTCTGATGTGTTACACTCACGTGACTTTCTCTACTCTTGTACAAACTATTTTTACAAACGCTTATTCTCTATATGCTTCATGTTAATTGAGATATCGAGATGTCAATCTTATTGCTAATTTTCTTGTAGATGCAAGGGGAATTGGTAGGTTATAAGCGATAGTCAAATCTTTTAAGCGCTGGTTGCTATGTGGCGAATTCCATTCTCTTTGCATGTCCAGGACATAAAAAAAATGAATAACGAATTTGAGAAAAAGTATAAGTATTGGAAAATTGAAGGGTATAACAAGCAATATCTCGAAAATGGTTCACCCAAAAAAAATATATATGACATAAATTGTGTATTTTAACGCGATCTACATTATTTGTGTAGTAAAATTTTGTCTATCTCTTATGGTTTACCAGCTATGCAAAAGTCGTTCACAATGAAGAATACTTTTGGAGACATTCCCAGAAAATTCAAGATATACATTTCATTTGTCATGAAAATATATTAAACATATAATATTTTAATCAAAATCGTTGGAGACATTTTTGAGAAAATTAAAATTCTTGAAAAATCTTCTATGTAAGGGTAACCTTGGATGGGGGGATTTTCTTGAAAACCCTCGTGTCGCATCTCTGGAAGATACTGAACCTAAATACCAAGTTTGGTGTTTATCCGACTCTTCGTTTCTGAGTTATGTTGTTCACAGACACACAGACACACACACGGGCGTGTTTCTAAAAATGCTTTTTTTGGATTCAGGGGGTCTCAAAACCTGTATTTCCGATGAAATCTCGGTATCGAACTCTTGGGTGGGATACAATACTTCCCCTACTTACTATACGTAGTAGATAAAGTAATAATGTTAGAAATCTTATGTATTATAATCATACGACTTTCTCTAACAACGATCATTTATTTTCATATCTATTCAATAAATATCTGTGTATACTAATACTATAAAGAAAGCGTATTTGTGCGTGTGCATGTGTGTATGTGTGTATGTGTGTGTGTGTGTGTGTGTGTGTGTGTGCGCGCGCGCGCGCATTTGGTAATCTCAAAAGCCACTCAATCATTTTGGTAATTCTTTCATCATTGAAAAACCTTGTTCTTTCTGACAGACATAGATTACTATAAAAATCCTCTACAGTTCAGCAACTTAGAAAAAACGCTTCGGAGGGGTCTCCTGGTCATGTATTCCCCCGCTCAACGTACCTTGGGCACGCATGCCTCTCCTACTGACTCCGAGTCGCTGTTTAAGCATCACGCGCCATAATTTCGCCTAGCGCGTGTTTTATTTTATTTTATTCTCACAAAATCGTTTATCACTAAATCGCACTACGTTGTAACTATCAACTGTGGACTAAAGGCACAAGGGAATTGCAACAAAAATGCTGCCTTGTAGATTGCTGTGACAGGCCACGCAAAGAGCAATTTGCAGCAGGTGTCAAAACAAATGTTTGCATAAAACTAGCGATAGCATTTCACATACATGCTGTATTATGGGATATCTTCCAAAAGTGAATTCACACTATTTAGGGTGTTTCATAGCCATCATTCCCCCATCTATTTCTTCAAGGAATAAAGTTCCTTGCTGATTGATTTTCATAATACAAATTATTTCAACTGAAGCTTTACAAAGAAAACTAGCAGCTTTAATTTTTTTACAGGGAGACCAATCACACATCATCATCTTCATTATCATCATCATCATCATCTCGAAACTATGCCTCTCACAAAACTGGAATACGGATTTTAGTTTTTTAGTTATCATGATGTAACCGAGATTCTATTAAATTTTTCTACACTATAAAATTGCTGTGTTAACAACAATGACGTGACACTTGTTTCCCGCGTATCAGCCCACTTCGTATTTAAGACACTTCATTGGGTAACTCAGTAGCTAAAGGCAAAAGACAGCAGAGCGCAGGCAATTTATCCCTCCTGAATATTCGCGAAGTCCGTAGACCGATCGATTTTACTAAGTTATACTATAATTTCAACTCCTAAATGAAAAAAGTAAAGGATTTACAAGGCCTTGGTGTTACAGTTCGAACATGTTGAAGTCATAATGTGAAAGAAGATATTAGGATGACTGACTTTTCAAGCTCCACAGAGAACGCTTGTAAACAACGAAAGGCAATTATATGTATTTCAAGCAATACAGCCATGATGTAACACCTAAGCCTTGGAGGAATGTTATGTAATAATGTTGTGCATTTGCTGACTTGGGAAAGGGGACGAGTATAGAATTTTCACATGCATCAGCAAGTTTCGCCCCTATTTCGTTGAATATTGATATCAATGATTATGTGTTCCCTAAATTGGAGCCTTTGTGATGTTAAATAACTATGGGACTAAATAGAAGAAGCAGACATTTAAAAGTTTACCTACTGTGCTATTCTAACAAGTAAGTATTCAACCACGTAAGATCGTAGGCATTCATGACCGGAGTCATTAAATAATAAAAAATCTGATTGTTAGATTCACATGACCTCTACCTATTCATTTCTCTACCACGTACATAGTAGGTAGAGAAGGTATTGCATTCCACCCAAAAATCCGATACCGAAATTTCACCGTAAATGCATGTTTTGAGGCCCCCTTTTTCAGAAAAAGGTTTGTGTGTGTGAACAGCATAACTCAAAAAGGAAACTTCGGATAAATACCGAACATGGTATTTAGGTGCAGTACCTTCCAAAGATGCGACATGAAGATTTTCAAGAAAACCTCTGCATCCAAACTACCCTCTACATGGAACATTTTTCGAAATTTTTTATTTTCTTAAAAAATGGCTCTAACGATATTTATTAAAATACTATATATTAAAGAATATTTACACGACCAACAAAAATGTATATTTTGAATTTTCTGGGAATAGCCTGTGAAATCGTCTTCATTCGGAAGGAGTTTTGTATAATGCCGTATAACTGGTAAACGTTAAGCCATAGACGAAAACGTAGCACACAAAAACTGTAAATATTTTAAAACGCATAATTTATTATAAATAACTTTTTTTTACATTAGCCAGTTACGAGATATCCGTTATTAATGGTTCGATTTGTTCAATACTGATTACTAGGACTGCGACATCGGAGTCGCTACAAGGAGGAAAGCGTATAGAATAGGAAGGTAAGGATGTAACGATAAGTGTTGACTTGACCCCTGGCCAATCTATACACGAAGAATTGCACATGTTTCGTGAATATTTACCTTATTTCTGCAATATTATTTATAACATATACAGCTGACTTATATAACTGGAATGTCATTATTAAATCATTAATGCAAAACGCTACGTCACATTGTGTATATGGATAAGATTTTATGTCAGTTTATTGCAATGAATTACAACCCGAAACTTTGTATTCTGTAGTTTATATAACGGAATATCGCAGAAATAAATGTCACGCACAGTGTTTTATTAAACGTTTGATGTGATGGAGGTAGCTCTTGCTGTAGCAGTTTATCCTTACATTTTGCAATACAACGCTTAAGTGTTTCTATGTTGACATGTCTTCGCACATTACTCGATCTACTGTGCGTAGAATTGTGCTATTACGGGGTTTGCAATAAAGCTATTCATTAATAATAGAGAAAACTTTTTCACCATACTCCAATATATACTTTTGCAATGTTGTGGACTTTCGTACCCTTTCTCGGTCATTTCATCTACGTGAACACTGCGGCAATACGCTTGACTCAACCCTCTAATTGTAAACAGTCGACTACAGGACGACTCTACACAAACGTAACGACTCCGATGTCGCAGCTCTATTGATAACATATGTAGTTACCACATTTCTTGTAATCCCCAATATCTGCTGTCGATTCTGCTGCCGACTGCTCCAATGGTAGAACTATGAGTACTTTCGCTCAGTGCATCTGTGGAGGTATTGTTAAACGACAACACCAGTTTAAATTGACAAAGAAATTTATTGTGCACTAACATTTGAGTTACTGAAGTGAGTTGCGGACTGTCTGACGATAAAGAATGAAACTGATTATGAATCATAGCACTCGAAATTCCAATAACTTAATTATTATATCAGCTAACTTCTGCAGTATCAAAGTTACGGTTGGAAATAACATTCCGCAATAAACGAAATTAGTAGCGTAACTTGCCGTGAGTCGCTAAAATACTTATCGGCGGGATCTCTCGCAATGGACGCTTAAAATATCAAACGAGCAGTGCGTACCGGTGACGGTACCAGAATAGTGAATGCATGCACAACTGTGTGCATGAACGACTGTAAGTACCAGTGATGGTACCAGAGAGGCTCTCTGATTTCTATTGTACGCATCTGGAACAACTTTAGCACCGCCTACATATTTTTCCCATTCTAAAGTTCTTTTCTACACGGGGCAATATTCAACTTAATTCACAGGCGTCTCTGATTGTTACTAACTCAGCCGTTCACTTCTCCCAGAACTTCTTTTGCTTCCCTAATTTGCAGAATTGGACTACTGCAAACGTACTGAGCTTATAACCTAACTGAATTCCCCAGAATCTTTAAGCTACTGCGTTCTCTCCTCGGCTGACACTAATGACTTTGGCTAACCTGAATTCCTAATTACCCGGACAAATCTTTCACTCAAGCTTGTTACATTAAACATTCATTTAGTATGCGGAAATTATTTATTGCAATTATTTCTCTAAAATAGATTTAAATAGTTTGTACAAGAGTAGAGAAAGTCATGTAAGTGTAACACATCATAATTTTTTTATCCTGGTAATGCAAAGAGCATGGAATATTCCACATAGCAACCAGCTCTTAAAATATTTGACTATCGCTTAAAGCTAACAATTCCCCTTGCATCTACAAGAAAATTAGCAATAAGATGAACATCTCGATATCTCGATTAACATGAAGCATATGGAGAATAAGCATTTGTAAAAATAGTTTGAACAAGAGTAGAGAAAGTCATATGGGTGTAACACATCAGATTTTTTGTTTCAGAATAGCCCAATATAGAAATATTTTGGTTATAATTCTATTATACGTATAGATAGTACAGCACTATCAATGAATTATAATTAATAAAGCTTTCTTTTGTTAATAATGAAGCATATCTTACTTCAAAATTTGTATTAATCGATATCTATATTATATCCACAGGGTGGTTGAAATATTTTATGTTAAAAATAGGTATTGACTTTCCAACCATCCTGTATATTAATATAGTATAAAGAAATGAGATACCAGGTATGTTGTTCGCAGATGATTTAGTGGCAGGATATATATCTAATGTAGGAATAGCTAAATCAATACATACAATAGATAGATTTTGCAATAAATGGAGTTTAAGAATAAATGTAAGTAAAACAAAAGTTATTGTATTTTAAAAAGATATTAAGTTGAAGAGAGACGAGAGATGGTACTGGCAAGGAAGGGAAGTTGAGGTAGTCAAAAAGTTGATTATTTAGGAGTAAGATTAAATATTAACGGTACTTGGAGCGAACAGAGGAAAATGGTACTAGCAAAAGGGAAACTGGCATTAATAGCTATAAAAGCGTGTATGCACCAAATGCCAGGGATGAAAATAAAATGTTTAGAGAAAGTTTATATGACAATCGTTGAGGCGAGAATGCTCTTCGGGGTGGAAATCTGGGCATTGGAGGAAGGATGGGCAAATATAGATAGGATACACAGAAACTTTTGCATACAAATTTTGGGATTGCCAAGAGCTCTCGCCTTATGGTGGCACAAGCAGAATTAGGAAGCATTGGAATTAGAAGAAAAATAGTGGAAAGAGTCCTGAAATATTGGACTAGAATAAGAAAGGTAGATGAGCGTAATGTTTTTCATCAATGTTTGGTAGTACAAGAAAGGCCTAACAAGAAGATACAGGAAGTTATGGTGAAGTCAGGTTTTGGAAATAAACTATGTGATCAAAAGTATCCGGACACCTGGATGAAAATTACGTACAAGTTCGTAGCGCCCTCCATCAGTAATGCTGGAAGTCAATATGGTGTTGTCCCACCCTTAGCCTTGATGACAGCGTTCACTCTCGCAGGCATACTTTCAATCAGGTGCCGGAAGATTTCTTGGGGAATGGCAGCCCATTCTTCACGGAGTGCGGAACTGAGCAGAGGTATCGATGTAGGTCGGTGAGGCCTGGCACGAAGTCGGCGTTCCAAAACATCCCAAAGGTGTTCTATAGGATTTAAGTCAGGACTCTGTGCAGGCCAGTCCTTTATAGGGATGTTATTGTCGTGTAACCACCCCGCCACAGCCCGTGCAGTATGAACTGGTGCTCGATCGTGTTGAAAGATGCAATCGCCATCCCCGAATTGCTCTTCAACAGTGGGGAGCAAGAAGGTGCTTAAAATATCAATGTAGGTCTGCGCTGTGATCGTGCCACGCAAAACAACAAGAAGTGCAAGCCCTCTCTAAGAAAAACACGACCACACCATAACACCACCACCTCCGAATTTCACTGTTGGCACTACACGCTGGCAGATGATGTTCACCGGGCATTCGCAATACCCACACCCTGCTGCCATCGGATCCCCACATTGTGTACCGTGATTCGTGTCTCCACACAACGTTTTGCCACTGTTCAATAGTGTAATGTTGACGCTCCTTACACCAAGCGAGGCGTCATTTGGCATTTTCCTGCTTGATGTATGGCTTATGAGCAGCCGCTCGACCATGGAATCCAAGGTTTCTCACCTCACGCCTAACTAGCATAGTACTTGGAGTAGATCCTGATGCAGTTTGGAATTCCTGTGTAATGGTCTGGATAGATGTCTGCCTATTACTCTTTACGACCTTCTTCAAACGTCGGCGGTCTCTGTCAGTCAACAGACGAGGTCGGCCTGTACGCTTTTGTGCTGTACATGCCCCTTCACGTTTCCACTTCACTATCACAATAGAAACAGTGGACCAAGGGATGTTTAGGAGTGTGGAAATCTCGCGTACAGACTTCTGGCACAAGTGACACCCAATCACCTGACCACGTTCGAAGTCCATGAGTTCCACGGAGCGTCCCATTCTGCTGTTTCACGATGTCTAATGACTACTGAAGTCGCGGATAATGAGTACCAGGCAGTGGGTGGTAGCACAATGCACCTAAGATGAAAAACGTATGTTTGTGGGATGTCCGGATACTTTTGATCACATAGTGTATGTGGATAGGGATTTGTTTAAAAATGGTTTCTGGAAGGATATTAGACTGAGACTGGAAGATATTGAAAAACAAGAAATATTCCCAAGTTTTAATTTGAAAAGTTCTTTGGGAACATGCAAGGGAATGAAAATGGATTGGAGCAGGGAAAGTTGTGTTGACATCTGTGATAGCATTGATGGCAGGCTTTACATGGGCTAGAACAGGGGTTATGAAACTGAAAGTTTTAAGAATAGGAAACGATAGAGAAATGCCCTTTGTGTAACAGGAAAGAGGATAATTGGCACATAATTTTGGATTGTGAGGAAACCAAGATACTTAGGCAGAGATTTGAAATAAAGGAGTGGTCAAATTTACCAAAGGAAATTCAGGGGGAATAGCTTATGAGTATAAAATCAAGGAAAAACATAATAGAAGTTGGAAATTTTTTAGGTAGAGTAAGAGCCAAATGGTTGAGGAAAATTAGTCAGCAAAAGGAAGAAGAAAGTTAGATAATGATAGGTATCAAAATTTAAACTGTAGGTTGGACCCAATGGCTCGGTAACCACAGGGTTTGAGTCTTTTGGGCCCCAGGGGTACAGCAATTCATTGTAGAGGAGAGAAGGTTAAATGTATAATTAAATTGTAAAGCTTGTTATGGTTAATGTTGATATTATTATTGTGTTTGTATCAAGAATTTGTGCATGTAGTATAACAATAAATTACCTACTATAGTATAAAGAGAGAAAATGGGTATGTGTGTGTATTTAGGATATGTAGGGTAATATTAAAAACCACTCATCCGAGTTTGATAATTCTTTCACCATTGAAAAGCCCATTCCTTCTGACGGACGAAGTCTAAAACCTAATTTCGTTTCATAAATTACTAAAAGATTCAAAAGGATTTGCGTACTTCGATACAAACTCGTTTAGAGTATTAAAAGAACATGCTTGCCAAGAGGCTTTGACTTTTAGTTCAGAATGCCATGGGGAATATGCATGTAAAATAAGACAAATGCCGCGGATATTTCATTCCAAGAAATGTATAGTAAATTGGCACGATTTAGCACTGAGATACAGAAAAACAAAAGAGAATCGAATCTGCTAATGCCAACATATTTTAATAAACCTCAAGCCAGAAATTTTTGCTTTATTTCCTTTGTATGTTGTAATCAAGTCCGTTGACAGGGCATGTTAAATAATTGTATAAAGAAAATTATGTTCATCTAACGGATATTTTATGTGATTAATAGCTGAGAAGATTACTTTTCTCGATGGTCGCAGACTATATGTCTTTTCCATAGAGGTTAACTTGGTGGCCTAGGGGTGGGCAATCTTGTATTCACCAGCTTCGTCTCTGCTTCGTTGTATAAGTTAAGGGTTTCTGTATTATTTGAAAACTATGTAGCTTTTATGTTATTAAATACCTATGTGACCAAAGAGAAGGTACAAAGGTTTAAAGTGATTATCTCTGTGATTATCAAAAAAAATTCTGATATGTTACACTCACATGACTTTCTCTACTCTTGTACAAACTATTTTTACAAACGCTTATTCTCCATATGCTTCATGTTAATCGATATGTTAATCTTATTGCTAATTTTCTTGTAGGTACAAGGGGAATATGGTAGGCCTTAAGCGATAGTCAAATATTTTAAGAGCTGGTTGCTATGTGGCGTATTTCATTCTCTTTGCATGTCCAGTACATAAAGAAAATGAATAACGAATTCCCATTTGAGAAAAAGTATAAGTATTGGAAAATTTAAGGGAATAACAAGCAATATCTCGAAAATGGTTCACTCAACAAAAAATGTATATGACGTAAATTGTGTATTTTAACGCGATCTACATTTTTTGTGTAGTAAAATTGTGTCTATCTTTTATGGTTTACCAATTATGTAAAAGTCGTTCACAATGAAGAATACTTTTGGAGACATTCCCAGAAAATTCGAGATATACATTTCATTTGTCATGAAAATAAATCATGAAAATTAAACATATGATGTTTTAATCAAAATCGTTAGAGCAATTTTTGAGAAAATCAAAATTTTCGAAAAATGTTCCATGTAAAGGGTAATCTGGAGTGGGGGGATTTTCTTGAAAACCTTCGTGTCGCATCTCTGGAAGATACTGAACCTAAATACCAAGTTTGGTGTTTATCCGACTGTTCGTTTTGAGTTATGCTGTTCACAGACACACAGACACACAGACACAGACACACACACACACACACACACACACACAAAGACATGGTGCCAAAAATGCTTTTCTTTGGATTCAGGGGGTCTCACAACATATATTTCCGGTGAAATCTCGGTATCGAATTTTTGGGGTGAGAAAGTAGAGAAAGTAAAAATTATTCGACCATTCCGACCGATAATGGATATAGGTTATGCAACATTTTCGAACTTGGAAGACTGTCGGGGAGAGATTGAGGAAGTCAGACGTTTCACTATTGTTTCACATCCTTTTGCATGAATATCAGAGGATTTCTATCCATTATTAAGAACAGCCGGAGCTGTACGAAATTACAATTATAAGGGGCGGATAAAATCTTATAGGACACATAAAAATCTTCTAGAGCGTTGATCAAAATTTCATAAAAATTAGGGAGAGGTAAATTAAATTAATTAAATCGGCATTCGAGTTTTAAAAGCTTCAATAAAAAACCTTTGCTTGCTCAAGACATAGAAAACTCTTCTTGTAGAGAACGTTGTTTAAATTTCCAAATGGAGGTCGTATTCACATTCTGTCCTGTGGCCGGTTTACTGCAGTTTTATTTTTAGTTGATCTGCATATTATGTGTCATATTATCATTGTCATAAACGACAAGAACGACGTCGTAATTTCCACTCTGGGATAAGTTAGGTTATGTTCCTTCTTATGATAACATCCTTTAGTAAGTGCTTGCATTTGGAGAAAATATACAGCGTTGTAACTTCTAGTCGTCAGCCTTACAATTTGGGCAATGGAATCTCTGGAGGTCAAACCAAATAATTTGTTAATTTTGCATAACACGTTTATGCTGCCTAAGAGCGCTAGCAACCTGCAAGCCATAATAACGTAAAATTACCTCGCAGCCTAACTCGCCTAATAGAGAAGCAGTCAATTAGAATGTTAACCACTATAAGAAAAGAATTACAATTTAAATAACTCTTCGCACAAATACTTGTGTTAACCAGAATTTTTAAGCTTGAAATAATGCAGCCATTTCTTTGTATACTTTTTAGTTGTGGATGTATGTTAAAAACTTTTCCGTCGTATGATATACGTACGTAATGAATGAATAGTGTTTAAGAACGTATTATACCGTGCGAGTTGGTGTCGCGGTAACGCGTCGGACTCGCATATTGGAGGTTCCTAGTTCGATCCCCGACGACCGCCCACACTGACGGTAATTTTGTGGTTTTCGCTTGTCGCCAGCCGAATGCTGGGGTGGTTTTTCTAATACCACTACTTTTTCCGGTCCCTCAATCCCCATTATTTCATTTTATATCACCTTTCGGGGTACGGTGCTTGACTGGGTAGTATGGTGGTGTGTGGTGCGCGGTGGATATGCGCTCTGTGATTATTTCTTCCTCCTCTAAATACGGAACCAGGGTAGTTCGGACCTGTTCGTCAGAACGAGCACTAGGGGGTGCCTGCAGGGGTATATCCATCTGTGAACTTTAGGGACCCCGCAACATCCGCATCTGCCGCTACTTCGTTCGGGCAACTACCCTTCGGAACTTTCAATTCATCCCTTCCTCCCGGAGGTTGCAAACGGCACAATGGGCTTCTGGCCATAGTGCTCAAATCCTCCCCTGGCCCTTGGGATAAAAAAAAGAAAGAAAACAAAGTATTGTACATTATCCAGCTGTGGCTTAATTAAAGCGTAATTTTATATATATATATTTATATATATATATATATATATATATATATATATATCAGTAAATGCTAATTACTTTCGATAATTACGCTTCCTCCGTCATTTGTTTCTGTTTGCAGAAGAGTAAAAGCTTTAAGCTTCGGTCATACGTTATGCATTAATTAGTTCGTTTCAAAAGTAAAAGTCGTTCTTCTAGAGATTCTGCATTTTCATTCTGCTAATGTAATATTTTACTTTTGAGCTCAGGCCTGTGATAGCTTTTCCTTGTTAATTCAGTAGCTGGTGTAATACCCTGTTTTCGTCATTTGGTTTTAAAGAAAAACATTGCAGAAATTTGTTTTTGTAGTGTGGATAGTGTGTATTTATAACAATAATGACATTATTCATTCGATTGTTTCGTCATGTAATTATTTCCTAGAAGTTCTGAACTTAATTGGATAGGTTTTCTCAAAACCTCTTGTGATAATACCAAACGATTTAATCTAGTATGCTCAAGGAGCAATATTCAAGCACATGAAACTAAGAATCGAAACCTTTGTATTTGTTATTTGTAAGATACTAGAGACTCCACGTAGAGCGCCTGCCTGCTTTGTGAGGGGTCCCAGATTCGATTCCGCCTGGGGGTGGGAGTATTTCTCTAGCCTAGATTATTCCCTATCCTTCCCAGAGTCTGGAAGTATGAACGAGTGTGTGAATGCGTGTGTGGTCTAATGATTAAAACCCAAAAAGTGCAACGACAAGAGAATACGAGTTAATACCATTGCTAATAGGCACTGAGTTCTAAAGGAGAGGTCGCCGATAAGCCCAATGCAGTTAAAGGCGAGGTATAAATAATGGAAGTTAAAAAAAAAGATTCTAGAGTAATTTTTAAATAATAAGTGTGAGAGTTGCTAATAATATGCCTCGCTATATTTTCCATTTAGAGAGACTACTGTTTTTTTTTTAAAAAAAGGTTAACTCTGATTGGCTGGTGAAGATCCCTTTTTATAATATTTATTATTGTTTTTAACTGTAGTGTTCCTTCTTTTAATATATATGTATATAACGTCTTTTATCTTTTCTTGGACTGTACATTAAAATACAGAAATAGCAATACCTAAATATTTTCCAGATAATAAATACAACACCCTGAATTGAGTATGCAGATTCTTCAGCAATATTAGAAAACAATAACATATAACTCAGTTTTTACTTTAGATATTATTATTTAAAAATCGTATATGTAACGCTTGCACTACTTGCTCTACTCATTTTAAATATTACACTATTCATGTAGAAAGTGATTCTTCTATATATATTATATTTTTTACAATAAAAGATTATCTAGAAATGTTTTAAAACTGGGCAAGGCGGTCTTGGTTACATGTAAGAAACGAAAACAACATTCGAATGCTTATATGAAATGCAGATTTTTAAGTAACGAGTTAATGCAAAAGAACAGAGCAGTCTTATTAGAAGCATACTCCTCTATCTGGTAACATGAAAACGTACAACAACGATTGCTTTAGAAACGGCTAATACTGCGAAAAGGATGGATTGAAGCAAACAGTATACTTTAATAAAATTTATATTTTTCCTAGACCAAGTTTATGACATTCGTTATGGTTTTTGAGTTGCACAAATTTCATTGAGAATGAAGTCTCAAAGGCTATTCATGTAAATGTGAAGGTGCACATTTCATTTATTACGTCAAAGTTAAAGAATGCAAGCATTTAACCAGTGCTACCAAGTACGAGACCCTCTCCAGGTAAGTCTGTGAAAACTGAGTTTCAATATTTTATTGTTTAATAAACGCGAATATATAATAAAAATAAATATCAATCAAAATGTAGTTATTGATGGACACTAAATAAACCGTAAACGTGTTTTTATTTTCTAATATAAACTATTGTGCGTTCTTTAACACAACAAAAAGATATTCAACAGATATATGAGACTTTATCCCACTAGAGAAATCTCCAAGAAATGCATGTAAGAAGATACATTATTCAAGCTTTAGGAGAACTTGTAGAGAAAAGCAATGTAAATAACGGGAAATCATAAAGCAATAATCAAGACATGAATAATAATAATAATAATAATAATAATAATAATAATAATATAACACTGTAAGATAACTTGTACCATAAAATGTATACAGATGTACGAAATACTGTAATTACCTAGGAAGCAAGCTTGCAGCAGGATTAAAAGTCCACTAATATACTGTAGGCTCTGACGAGAAAATCTTTGCGAGGTTTTCTGCTCTCTGGAAGAGGGTGGGGGCGGGTAGTACCAAGGGGCTGCTCACGATGCTGCCATCTACATTAAAAGCATCACGCAACATTAGTATTCCAGCGTGTTTCATTTGGAGTAGCATGTGTTTTCTAATGATTTATAAAGTTAATTACAATGCCCAATAAGAAAGGAAGAACACTATACAGTCAAGCCTGAGAAATAGTTGCTAACGTTGTTAAAATATGTGGCGAGGAAAGGAAACAAAACCAACTGGCCATTCAGCATTGCTAGCGTAAGAGCGTACGTTTTTCTAAGAGGCCTTAAGCCTTCTTGATATGTTGAAAGTAGAGCCGTAATCTTTCTCAGATACCTAGAATCATTGATGTCAACATATTCTTTACAGACACATTCTCGTGAGAGAAACACAGTACACACGCTAACGAGCACAGGATTAAGTAGAATTGCATCTAGCTGAGAGAGAGAAAGAGATGTGAGGAGAAACGAATACAGAGATAGGGAGGACAATTCCTGGAAAGTAAAGAGAGTTAGATAAGAAGTCGGCAACTAGAAAGAGAAACAGGAATTGTGAGTGAGACAGAGATAGTGGGTTTTACCAAAGGAGTCAGACAGAAGCTTTACTTCTAAAAGCGAACGATTTCTTTCTCATATCACGCCAAGTAAATAACGAATCAAAATAAGATTAGGTAAAAAGGCGCGAAAATTAGCGTCATAGCAGCAAGGTATAAAAAGAAGGTTCACTCCAGATTTCAACACTTTCATATTCTTTCATGTGAGCTATTTGGTGACGTGCTATAACGCGGGTGCGTGTGGGTGGGAGTGGTAGCGTGTGACATAGATAGTTAAGGCATAGATGGCGTATGGCATAGATAGCATTCAAAGAAGCGGTAAGATGTATAATGCAGCTTATAGATAGCTTCATTATTACTCAAAGGGGAACAGTTGCTACCGCTTCGATAATTTGTTGTGTTAGAATAAATCAAGTCTTAAACGAATTCAGCTTATTAATTGCTTTCAACCACAATTCCTGAGATATAAATAGCTAGGAATAGGAATTTATTCACAGCTCAAGACTGGCAGCCGAGGCAGAGAACTTTAAGCTGAAATTCACCATCAAGGTGAGGTTTCACGTGCATACGTGGAGGCGCTTCTACTCGCCCTCTATAGACTTAAGGCTTTAATTTATTAATATACTATTTAAAACGCTTGTATTGCTTCTCTTGCAGATTAATTGTAGGATGCCATGAATGGTTTCCATCTTAAAGATAATTTAACGACCTCGAGTGAGAGTTGAACGAGAATTTATTATTATTAATAGAGATAAAAGCAACAGTGATGTTTTCATTCCATAAAACTTGTATTAATGTTGACACTCTCATATTATTTAATGTAATGTTTTTGCATAATGTTTTTCATAAATATGACAAACGACTTTTCTTCGTTTTAGTTATTTTACCAGCTACGAACAATTGAAAATCAGGTGTAGTGTTTTCATAGAAAGCTGAGCATCTATTTTGACAATTTTACAGAGACAGACGACCGTGATTGGTGGAAATTTAAGCTATGCTTAAATTGGATTCCTATCGATTCAGCTCTCCACTTCTTAGGGGTTTCTTTTGATTCCTATTCGCCATAGTGATCTATCACTGCACTCTCCGTCTTCTAAGCCAAATTTAGCCACACTTTTTACACACTGTCACATCAACTTAAACGAGTCCTTCTTTTTCTTCTTCACGTGGGAGAATTATTATCCGTCTAGGCTATCTTTCCTCCTGCATACTGTGTACATATGCGTACCACTGCAGTAACCGTTCTTCAATTCTGTTTATCACTGTAGCTTCCGCTTCCGTCTCTGTTCTAATAGAACCATTCCTTATAATATGATGTAGTCGAGGTACTCTCATATTTCTACGTAACCCATTCACTTCCATACATTTTACCCTCTAATTTACTTTACTCGCTTTAACTATGTGGTCATATTGCGGCGGATTTGTTAGGAAATAACTCTTGGATCCACTCTTGGTGGATAGATAGCCTTCTAGGTCTCATCCCTGTACCATACCATCTTGCTTCATCACGTGTCCACAGAGGCGTTAGTATTAGGGAACTGTGCCTCTACTTCTGTGGTTAGAAGATGGAAACTTCGACGCGTGTCCTCAAGACCTTAGTGCTTGGCAACTGTATCTCTGCTTCTACTCGTGCCTGGCAGATGGCATTACAGTGCCGTCCAGTCTAACTGCTTTCATTGTCTGTGGATAGGTGGCAGAGCATTCGCTATTACCATCTATTTTCATTTCTACTGTTGTTTTAGACTTAGGTAGACCTTTGGATCGTGGTATTAAATATCCAATCCTGTATTTACCTTGGCGACTAAAACTACGAAAAAAGCCTAGATTTGAGCCCAGTACCCTCCGAATGCGGGCCACAGGCGTTATCGCCTGAGCCGTCCCTCTCAGTATTTCGGTACTCTTCAACTTTTTTTTCTATCTATAATTCAGAGTCCAACATTCTTGACTCATACATTACGACACCCTCCAGCATTGTTTTCAGAATACGTTTACTGGTTATTTCTGTCATATCCCTATTCCATAGAATTATATGAGATTAGTTACTACCAAAATATCTAATATATGAAAGGAGTAGTCTTATTACTTAATTTCCTAAGAAGTTTTCACATAAACCTAAACCTAAGTACAAAACTATCCTTGACAACTTTTATCATCAGTTCTATTAGTCCTCAACACATTTAAACTCAAATTATCTCTGCTTTTTTATAAGGGAAATGGAAGGTTTTTAAACATTTGTGTTTTAAATAAAGATTAATGTCAATATTATAATAACTATCATAATGTTTTATCTGAATGATCAAAAACTGCTAAGTTTATTCAAGATATATCCTCTCTTTCCTTGAAGGTACCTCGTAAGAAAATGTGTGATAAATATATCTACTTTACTGTTATTTTCGTCATTATGGCCTATAGCTCTAGGGGGTTACCTCCATATCGAGGAAAACAAGGTTCTTCCTCAAGCCATCACGTTTGTCAAAGCCAAAACAAAATCATGGGACTAATGGATACTTTAAAATGCTGGCCCTGAAAGTTGCACAAATAAAAAAATATGATGTAATACATGCACAAGACTTTCTGTTCCTATACTAGATATTATTTGTTTTCATAGGTATTCTACGAATTCACGCAACCTTTTTACGCGCTTCCTGTTAATCAACGGCTACAAAAGTTTCAGTATGTTATTAGAAGTATGCAGACGCATGGACATGTTGCGACACTTTGCTGTTAAAAGAGAAGCCGTAATCTCATGGGCTGATGAGAAGCAAAAGAACGGATATATATCATTTCAAAAGTGCATTGCTTAAAATACTGGACAATTTAAACGAACAACAAGAACTATCCCTTCAAGGGCAATGCTTAACACATTTGGTGTGACATAAGGTAGCATATTTTAACGAGTTCTGCAATTATTTCTGCTGTTAGTTATTGTCTTTATGGTATCCCAGTTATATAAGATTAAATGCGAATGAATATAACTTCGGGATATGTATAAAAAATTCAATATATATATATATATATATACATTTTATTTTTCATGAAAACATCTTAAACATACGGCATTTTAATCAAAACCTTTAGAGTCTTTTTGAGAAAGTGAAAAATAATGAAGCGCTTTCCATATATAGAGTTATTTATTTATTACTCCATTTATTTTACGTCGCTTTAACTACAATAAAAATGGTTGCTATATCTAATTTTGGTTAATTTAAGAGGTCACTGTGCTAGCGGCTTTTGTGTCTTCGGCGGTAAGGTGCAAGAGGGATGAAAAAAAAACTACATGTTCATATCGCGACGGATCTCTTGGTAGATAACTCTTAGATCGATGTGTGGCGGACAGTTAGCCTTCTAGGTCTCATCCCTGTAACTACCCGCTTACTGTAACCAAGTGCCCACAGAGCCTTTAGTGCATAGCAACTGGATCTTATGGTTCGTGCCGTGCAGATGGCATTAGAGTGCCGTCCAGTCTAACCGCTGCTTACATATAGAAAAGCGGACAGTTAGTCTTCTAGGTCTCATCCCTGTAACCATGCCATCTTGCTTCGTTACGTGTCCACTGAGATTCTAGGGCATAGCGGCCGGATCTTCTGCTTCGTGCCGTGCAGATGGCACTAGGGTGCCGTCCAGTCTATCTGCTTTCATTATCTGTGGATAGATGGCACAGCAATTGCTATTACCACCTATTTGTCATTTTTTACTATTGTTCTAGACTTAAGGTGGAACTTTAGGCGTGGTATTAAATATCTAATCAGGTATTTACCTTAGCGGCTGAGGGAAATCTCGAAAATACCTCAGTCAGATTGGTCGGCCCACGGAATTTGAACCCGGAACCTTCCGAATGCGGGCCACAGACGTTACCGCCTGAGCCATCCCGCTCGATAGTGTATAGAGTCGTCTGGGATGGGAAGTTAAAAATCTTCACTTGACACCTTTAACGCCCTCTGACTCAAGCATTTATTCGAACTTTCATTTTTTAGTTATGTTACTCATAACCATTTAGAAACATTTTTCTGAAAATGTTTCTTTCTTTATAGAAAATACCTTAGAAAGTTAATTTTTTTATGAAATCTTGATATCGAATTTTTGGGTGGTATATCATAATACTTCATACATACATATTCAGCGAATCGAGGACTAAGCAAAAATTTTATGTTTTAAAATCACACGACTTTCACTATTACATCTATTCTGTATATTTTCATAGATAAGCTGTTTTTCTATCCAATACCTGCCAGTCACAATAAAAGTTTGAAATGTTTTCAAAGCACATTTTATAATCTGCATAAGAGTATACATGAAAGCATGCGACCAGCACCTTTTTTACATTTGAATGCCTTAATTTTACACATTCTTTAAGTACAAGAGAAACAAAAGAAAGCCACTTGAAAGAGTCTTAATTAAAATACTAGCAAATTCAAACGAGCAACCACGAATATTTAAGAAATGGTTTATGCTGCAAAAAACTTAGTTGACACAAATTATGTTTTTTCCACGAGTATGTTTTTGTCCGTCTCTTATATATCCCAGGTTATATAACATTCAACGAAAATGAAGAAAACTCACCATCCATTTAGAGAAAATTAAAGCCATGCGTTTCATTTCAAAACTATTTAATGGAAATCATTACATTAATTTTGAGAAAATAAATGATAACACGAAGCTACTATGTACAGGCAACTTGGGGTCGGAAGACGTCCTTTAAAATCTAATTCAATAGGACATTTAGTATTTATCCGACATATCGTTGTTACTTTTTCTACCACGTATATAGGTAGAGAAGGGTGCAATGGTTCCGCTGTTTGACTGAGTTAGGGAACCCCGGCCAAACGAAAAGGGAAGCCCTAACGAGTGCCGTAGGGGAAAACAAAAGGAAACCAGAACTCTCAAAAATATACTACTATTGATAAGTTTGTTTTTGGGTACTTTAATGATAATAATAAACAAACATTAATAACCAGAACCGTAAAGCAACCATAAAAGAATAACTGTAAAACAAAAATGGCTTAAAGAGTAAAGCAACCAAAACCAATTGAGCAGAGCAGTAAAGGCAAGTTTTAAATACAGCAAAATTAAGTAAATCCAAAAATTCAACAAACCAAATCAATTTAGAAAGTTTATAAAACAAGGCCACTATAAACATCAGACCAAAAAATTTAATTATGTTTAGCTAGTCAAAGACTAGCTAAGAATGTTGAACAAGACCGAAACAGACTTTAATGAAATTCAGGAAACCGAGAGCTTCAAAGTCCAGCTAAGCTAGATGTAGATAGCTTTACAACCCAACCGTTTTCAGTTACAAAGTTCAGCATAAATGGGTTCAGCATAACTGGGTTTTAACTGCAATTACTGCTCTCATAATTTACACAACAGAATATCTGTAATTTTGAATTAACTATGCATTTTCAAAGTGCCCAAAATATGTGAAGCCCTACTCACAAATTTCTACTTAAATTGCTTCTTGCCCTCCATTTATCAAACTATGCAATTTCAGACGACAAATGCCAAAAGCTTTTCTCACAAATTTCACACTACTGATGCTTTTTACCTTCATGAATCAAAATATGCATTTTCAAATTGCACAACTGTGTAAAGCTCTTATCACAAATTTTAAACTAACTATACACTGAAAATCACGTACTGAAAATATAACTCAACTGGAAAAGAAACAAAACACACTAAACCTATGAACAACTCCAAGAGCCAGTCACTTTACGAACTCTTATTTTCAAACACACATAACGTTTTCCGCCCCAAAATTCACTCACCATTACCAGGACATAAAACTGATAATAAAGCCTACCTTTACATAAGGTCGATCCACCGAAAATCACAAAGACGTTCCTTAAAAATTCATTACAAAAACTTCCACAATCCGCATCAGTAGTTACCGGGCAGAGAGCTATCCCTGCAATGCGGACAGAAATCCACCACTCAGCGCGTACGGCCAAAGCACATGCCACGTCAGCAAACCACAGAGGAAAAAAAAAGAGAGCACCAAAGAGAGCGTTAAGCAAAGGGGACAAGCAACGTAAAGTGACTGGGTGGATGTATAATACAGATACAAAACATAAAAAGAACACATAACAGCACAATAGCCCCCCCCCCAATCTGCGAGCTTGCGAGAAGAAAAAAAATAACCATTTATAGGAACTCGAGGAAAGGGAACAATAAGTAGCCAAAAGGGGAAACAACTAGGAAAACAGAAGGAACATGCTACACTGTAAGTAGACGAAGAAGGTAACTCCACACATACAGTCCGCAAACTTCAGATGCTGGCACTGAACACATATGGAGGAGACCATAATGAGGCACACAAACCCCAACAGTATATATACCACGACGTAGCAACCGGGCAGCCATCCAAGGTGATGATAAAAGCTTAAGTATATAACTCCCAGGAACAGTCATAGGTGAAAAGTTGCATCATGATTTTGGCAGCAACATTCAGCGGACAAGCCGCTAACCAGGAGATTAGATTTTTCTTTACTAATAACGCCGACACTGCAGACGGTTAACGCTAAGGCAGAAACTGAAGCGGGCCAAAACATGTATAAAGTTGTCAGGATCCGGAAGAGGAGGCACAGGCTTCAGAATTTTAAACCACCAAATAGCGTCCGACGGTGAAATTCCCACGTAGGACCACCCGGCTGCACACACCACGAGAGCAGAAGAAACTTGCACAGCAGTCAGCACATCGCAACCCAGAAGGTCCAGAACGTGTCCCCACAGAGTAGCACGAGGAAGGAAAAAGGGATGGTAGCCGAGAAGGAAAAGAATCTGAAACATAATAAAACAAAGCAGCAGAGGGGGCTCACAAAGCAAAATATAAACTTACATATACAAAGTAAATCATCGTCAATCAATTATAATTTTATAGACATATAAATATTGAATTTCACAATAAACCATGTGCATTTTTAAATTAGACAAGTATAGCCTTACAATTATAGAACAAGAATTAAACATGGTATGCAATGAAACAGCTATGAGACATAATGCACTATATAACAACTATGTACAACAAAATAATAATTCACTTGCCCCGACCCCACACAAACTATAACTGGGGAGAGGCAGGTGAACAGGGCATACCGGCAAGGCATCACCGGTGTGGAAGCATGAAAATTTTCCCAATAAGAACAATGTAATTAAGCTGACACCGACTGAAATTAAGTGACCTTATAAATATATATATATAATTATAATTTAAAATATTACCCCCAAAAATTAAATAAAAAAACAAAGGATATTAAATTTGAGCCAAATTTATAGAAACACAAAAGGTCACTCAAAATAACAGGATCAACAGCAAAGGTAGATTCTGCGCAACAGCTAAATACCCCAGCAAGGGCGAATGGAAATGAGGCAAAACTTTCAGAATTAGATAACCATACATGTTACCATATTTATCTTGCACACTGACTTGAAAAGGAAATCATAAATTCCTCCAAAATATTCAGGAACTCGCAAGTGACTGACTCTTGAATAGCCCTAGCACACGGACATAACCATACATTTTACGGGCAAACAGTAAAAGTTGGCAAGTATGCAATAGTGATATTCTCATGTGTCAAAGATGTGAAGACAAATCACTGGAGTTCTATATGCTAACATCCGAAAAGATACCATTGCTGTAGGAGGAAAGGAAAGTATAATTGGGAGCTTTCATGAATATGGAAGGTATAAGAAAGGATGATTGGGAGAGGAATGGGACAGGATTTATCCCGGTTAAGGGAATGGGACAAATCAAGAGCTCGCATGGGGCAGGATCGCTAATTCCTGAAAGTGAGTCACCCATCATCAGGACAATGCCAAGTGACTCACTTGCTACCCCGAGTTATACAATTTAAGCTGCGACAGGTGAGCGCGGCGCCTGCAGGAGGAAGACAATTCTTGCAAAAGAACAGCCACCCCCTTATAAATTCTGAGAATCTTAAACGGGCCAAGATAGCGGGGAGCTAACTTGGCGGCAAACGCATCTGCTTTCGAGGACTGAGGATAGTTACGGCACATAACAACATCTCCCACTTTGAATGGGGAGGGACGACGGGACGCATCGTATCGCTGCTTTCTCATAGAGTGACCTCTACGCAGATTATTCAAGGCCGCCTTCCAATTAGTACGAATGGTATGCGGAGAATTGTCAGCCGGTAATAAATCATTTAACGCCCACAAATTAGCCAAAGGAGACGAAGGTTGGTAGGCAAATAACAATGAAAATGGCGTCGTCTTATGAACCTCATGTCTCGCAGAATTGAAAGCAAACTGAAGTTGCTTCAAATATTTATCCCAGCAATTGTGCTGCTGGTGATGATAAGCAATTAAAGCGGACTTAAGGTTACGGTTGACCCGTTCCGCTAATGAGGGGTTAGGGTAATAAGGGGTAGTAGTAAAATGCGTAACACCCCAATCAAAACAAAAGGAACGAAAGAGACGCGACTTAAATTGCGAACCGTTATCAGAGACCAGATATTGAGGAGCACCAAAAGATCCAAATATTGTTCCAAGTTCCCGAATAGCAAGGCGAGCAGTAGCAGCACTCAGAGGTGAAATCCATACGAACTTTGAGAAAGCATCAGTAACCACCAATGCAAAAATATTTCCCTGAATAGAACGAGGGAATGGTCCGATAAAATCCACAAATAGTTTCTCCATGGGCGCGGAGGGAACCTCCGAAGCCAAATATCCCCAATTTGTGGCCTGCGCGGGTTTGGACAATGCGCAAATGCGGCAAGACTTAACATGCTTTCTTACATCGAAATCCATGCCCCGCCACATAAATTGTTCACGAATTCGATTTCTGGTTTTGGCAATGCCTAAATGACCCCCGAAAGGAGAATCGTGAAAATAACTGAGAATCATGGGAATAGCTGCCTTCGGAACTATGACTTTATAACGCCGATCAAAACTAGCTCTTCCCATCAAAACACCCTCATGAATCTTATAATCCTGCAGTGAAACTCCCGATTTAATTTGCTCAATAATTGAAGCCAACCCAGAATCGGTAAGTTGAAGTTCAGGTATACTGACAAACATTTCAGGAAATGCCGAAAATGAGAAACTCTCAATCTGAGTATCCGCAGGAGCATCCAAAGTCTCGAAATAAACACACTCCTCAGTAGGTTCGGAAAATACCCGGGTAAGAGCATCCGCAATACAATTTTCTGAACCTCTGATAAAGGAAGGAGTAAACTTAAAGGCACCTATCCGGACACCCCAACGCGCAAGACGACCTGTCTTCCTTGGGACAGCTAACGCCCACGTTAAAGCCTGGTTATCGCACTCTAAAAAGAAATGCACATGTTCTAAGTACACCCTATACTTCTCCAATCCAAAAAGCACCGCTAAGGTTTCTAATTCATATGTAGAAAATTTACGTTCTTCAGGAGATAAAGTACGCGAACTATAATAAATGGGACGACGACCCTCAGGAAATTCCTGCAACAAAACAGCCGCTAGCGCGCTAGCACTAGCATCCGTCTGTAAAATAAAGGGCATAGCAAAATCTGGAAAAGCCAAGACAGGAGGGTTCGAAATAGCCTCTTTTAGATCAACAAATGCCGCTTCCTGCTCCTCGGCCCACGCAAAAGTAACCCCTTTCCTACGTAAGCAATTAAGAGGTTCCGCCCGAGTAGAAAAATTTGAAATAAATTTAGAGAAGAAGTTAACCATTCCCAAAAATCGAGCCACCTCACGCTTATTCTTGGGTGCCGGAAAATTTCTAATAGCCTTAGTGCGATCTGGGTCTATGGTAATACCAGAAGGGGAAACCATATGACCCAAAAATGATATTTGAGAGGTAGCAAAATGAACTTTAGACTGCTTAACTGATAACCCGGCGCTCTGTAGGCGACGAAAGACCTCACGTAAATGAACAAGATGTGAGTCAAAATCCTCGGAATATACTACAAGATCATCTAAGTAATGGTACAAATATTTAAATTTTATGTCCGAAAACAAATTATCCAGGAAACGAGTGAGGACTTGCGCGCCCGTAGCCAAACCAAATGGGACCCTATTGAATTCATAAAGGCGCCAGGGGTAGCGAAAGCTGTTAGATGCTTGGAATGTTCAGCCAAAGGAATCTGATGATAAGCATTGTTCAAATCCAGGGTCGTAAAAACGCGAGCCTTCGAAAAATGATGAGCAGCTGTATGCAAATCGGGCAAAGGGGTACTTTCAATAAGTATTCTTTTGTTCAAGAGACGATAATCTATGACCGGTCTAAAATCCTGATCTCCCTTCGGTACTAGAAATATGGGGCTGCTGTAATTTGAAGTAGATGGTCTAATAACCCCTTGGTCAAGCATCTTCTGTATTTTCTCTTTTAATATAGCCATCTTCGGTGGTGTGAGCTTATATGGAGATAACTTGACCGGAGTAGAATCAGTTAACTGAATTTCATATTGAGTCAAATGAGTGACCCCTAAAACATCTGTAAACAACGAATCAAATTCCCCAACTAAATGCCCTATTTGCTTTGCCTGTGCAGGGGACAAATGAGACAGAGAAGAAGTAGCGCAATTTTGGGTTACCAAATTAATATCTCCCAAGGTTAGAGGGGGCCCAGGTGGTTTAAAATCCCTCACAAAGTCCAACTTTATCCGGGGAGCAAAATGAAAAGCGATTTGCCTAGTGGAAAAATCAATAGCCATCCCAGTCCTTGACATAAAATCGGCACCTAGGACACATGCATAAGGAAGCTTGGGAACGACAAAAAAACTATGTTTCCACGTAAAACGTGGGAAACGTATAGTACATGATACTTTTTGAGTAACTTGAAAGGCCTGACCATTGACCATCAAACAAACCAACTGACACGTGGTTGCACGCGACATAATACATGGTAAATTTAACCTAAGCCAATCAAGCTGAATCAAAGAGACAGAACTTCCGGAATCTAATAACGCCAATAAAGGTAACTTCTCAAGAGAAACTTGAACTAAGGGTTTACCCGAAAACGGATAACCACAAATACGCCGAGACAAACAAATGGTCGACTTAACCTTCTGGCGTCATAAAGGTCGAAACTGTCGCCCCTGATTAGAAACACGAAGAAAACCCCGATTCACGGTCCTCCTATTGGGACAATTTCGTCGAACATGGCCTTCCTGACCACACTGAAAGCATTTAATAGTGGCCAGTCGACGCGAATCCGGAACAATGGCCGAAGAAGGAGCTGATACAGTGGTATTAGGAGTTGCTAATGAGCCCGGAGGCTCTGACAGACGCAGCCTATCAACAAGCATAACTTCATTGAGTTTAGGTACCAATGCTTCCAACTGCTGCAAATTTGACGGCCGAGGTCCTAAAACCAAAGCCGACCTGACAACTGGATTGAGTCCTGATAAAATGACATCACAAATTTCCGCTTCCGTATCAGGGAGCACCAACACTAAAGCAATTTCCTTAACCCGAACCATATATTCTGTAAACGGTTCCGTTAGACCCTGAGGACGAAAATATACGTCTTGCATTATCCTCGTGCATTCCCTACGTGGAATGAACATGTCTAATAGGGCCAAATGAAAGCGAGTCACAGGGTCGGCCAAACCAGCACACCGCATTAACAGGTCCGAAACTATCCCAGACACCTTGACAGAAAATAATTCTATCACTTGAGCCGTGGGTACCAAATAACGCTTAGCCATTAGCGTCAATCGAACAAGAAAATAGAGAAACTGTAAAGCTGATGGTACATCAACAATGTCGTTTAAGTGAACGCCCTCCACGAATTGCTGGAGGGGATGAGCGAGTCTAAGTGGCCGAAACGCAGACACCGCAATCGAAGGCTGAACCACATCTGACAATCCTTGATTATACAAGGGGGACGACCCAGTATCCTCCTGTGAAGTCCCAAAATCTTCCTCCACTTTACGGGCTAATTCCTTAAACTGATCCTTTAACTTTTGCAACGCTATACATGACTGCAAAGTAGGGAATCTCTGTAAGACATAATCTAAATAGAACAAGTAATGTCGAATTCTAACTTGCCACCGGAGCAACTGTGCCTTAGAGGGAGAATCCTCGCGCCCAAAATCCATTAAATTATCCTGAATCTCTGCTAAGGCCAACGAGCAAGTGGACTCACACTTAGTCACTACCACGCGATCAATAGAAACAGTAATTAATGGAGCATCCTTAATTTGTCGAAAAACATCCAACATAATAGCCACTTCAGTTGTCATAGAACATTGACCTCCACGTACAACCAACTCTACCCACAATTCACCTTTCCGTAATCTTTCCACATTAGTAACCGATACCGCCATCTTGTAACTACGGATATGGTACAAGTAAGAAAATGAGATCCGGAGAATACAGAGCAAACAACAAACCCAAAAATATTCCCTAACCAACACAGACAAATCAATTAACCACGCTCTGCTACCAGTAATTTGCAATGGTTCCGCTGTTTGACTGAGTTAGGGAACCCCGGCCAAACGAAAAGGGAAGCCCTAACGAGTGCCGTAGGGGAAAACAAAAGGAAACCAGAACTCTCAAAAATATACTACTATTGATAAGTTTGTTTTTGGGTACTTTAATGATAATAATAAACAAACATTAATAACCAGAACCGTAAAGCAACCATAAAAGAATAACTGTAAAACAAAAATGGCTTAAAGAGTAAAGCAACCAAAACCAATTGAGCAGAGCAGTAAAGGCAAGTTTTAAATACAGCAAAATTAAGTAAATCCAAAAATTCAACAAACCAAATCAATTTAGAAAGTTTATAAAACAAGGCCACTATAAACATCAGACCAAAAAATTTAATTATGTTTAGCTAGTCAAAGACTAGCTAAGAATGTTGAACAAGACCGAAACAGACTTTAATGAAATTCAGGAAACCGAGAGCTTCAAAGTCCAGCTAAGCTAGATGTAGATAGCTTTACAACCCAACCGTTTTCAGTTACAAAGTTCAGCATAAATGGGTTCAGCATAACTGGGTTTTAACTGCAATTACTGCTCTCATAATTTACACAACAGAATATCTGTAATTTTGAATTAACTATGCATTTTCAAAGTGCCCAAAATATGTGAAGCCCTACTCACAAATTTCTACTTAAATTGCTTCTTGCCCTCCATTTATCAAACTATGCAATTTCAGACGACAAATGCCAAAAGCTTTTCTCACAAATTTCACACTACTGATGCTTTTTACCTTCATGAATCAAAATATGCATTTTCAAATTGCACAACTGTGTAAAGCTCTTATCACAAATTTTAAACTAACTATACACTGAAAATCACGTACTGAAAATATAACTCAACTGGAAAAGAAACAAAACACACTAAACCTATGAACAACTCCAAGAGCCAGTCACTTTACGAACTCTTATTTTCAAACACACATAACGTTTTCCGCCCCAAAATTCACTCACCATTACCAGGACATAAAACTGATAATAAAGCCTACCTTTACATAAGGTCGATCCACCGAAAATCACAAAGACGTTCCTTAAAAATTCATTACAAAAACTTCCACAATCCGCATCAGTAGTTACCGGGCAGAGAGCTATCCCTGCAATGCGGACAGAAATCCACCACTCAGCGCGTACGGCCAAAGCACATGCCACGTCAGCAAACCACAGAGGAAAAAAAAGAGAGCACCAAAGAGAGCGTTAAGCAAAGGGGACAAGCAACGTAAAGTGACTGGCTGGATGTATAATACAGATACAAAACATAAAAAGAACACATAACAGCACAAGGGATTGCATTCCATCCAAAAATTCCATACCGAGATTTCACAGAAATACAGTTTTGAGGCACCCCGAATAAAAAAAGCGTTTTTGGATTAATGTCCGTGTCTGCGTGTGTGTATGTGTGCGTGTGTGTTGAGAGAGAGAGAGAGAGAGAAGAGAACAGCATAACTCCAAAACGAAATGTCGCATAAATACCAAATTTGGTATCCGGAAAGGTTTATCTCAATTAAAATGAAATCGATCGGAAAATATACTTCCGTAAGAATTATTTGTATACGCACTAATAAGTCAGGTGAATGTAAAACATTAGATTCTTAAGTAACTGTTTTCACATACAGACACACACGCTTTCGCTCCCTCTCTCTCTCTCTCTCTCTCTCTCTCTCTCTCTCACACACACACACACAAGCGAGTACGTGGAGCTTTTTCTAAAAATGTTTTCAGCAGGTTCATGAGTATCTCAAAATGTCTGTTTCCGGTAAAATCTTGATGTTTTTGTGGGGGAGGGAGACAGTAAAAGGAGAGAAAGAACTGTGTCAATAAATGAGGCTTTAGACTGCTTTGCGGTGAATATAAGAATTATAAGAAAATGACTACTCAAATATTACACAATACAGAGGAAATATTTTATTAGTCCCTCCAGTGGAGCGTATAATTTCGGTGCTCTTCCAAGATGAGGGTCGCGGGTCCGAATCCCGCCATGGGCATGGGTGTGTGTGTGTGTGTGTGTGTGTGTGTTGTATGTGTAATAACGGTAAAGGAAACATTAAAACACAGTACTCATAAACTCGGTAAACATGGGAACTTAAAAAAATTAGATGTACAATAGAATTTCGTAAATAAACAGACTGTGCAGAGAATAAGTTAATGCAAAGATATAGAAAATTTATCTCACAAATCATATTTTATGCATAACTGCTATTAAAATCTTGATAGCATAATTACAAAAACATTGGAGATTTTAAATAATAAAGGTAGAACATTGAATCTAATATAAGTAACTAAAAAATTGATGTGTTACACTCACATGACTTTCTCTACCCTCTATCGCTTATTAGTAGGTATACAAACTAGTCTTACGAAATCTTATTTTTATGTCTACTTCATTTTAATCCAAATAAACTTTTGCTGAAATAGCTGCATTACCTATGTAGTTATAGATAAAAAGAGAACAGCGATAGTCATATGTTTAAGAAGTGGACGCTATATGCTGGCCTTAAAATTCCATACTGTTTCAGTGGAATCGAGAGAATCAACTGAATGTTGACAGGACTTTACAAGAATGGGTAAGTATTGAACAATTCGTACCATTAATAACGGATATCTCAGAAATGGCTAATGTCACAAAAAAGTTGTCTGAAATATGTGTTTTAAAGAGACCTACATTTCTTGTGTAGTACGTTTTCACCAATCGTTTAATTGTTACCAGTTATACAAGATTATAATCTAAATCTATCAATTATAATCTAAATCAAGATTATAATCTATACAAGATTATACAAAATTCCTACCGAATGAAGAGGAATTCAACGGTTATTCCCAGAAAATTAAAAATATTCATTTTATTTGTCATGTAAATATCTTTAATATATGGTATTTTAATCAAAATTGTTAGAGCCATTTTTTAGAAAATTAAACATTTCGAAAAATGTTCCACGTAAAGGATAGTTTGGGCTACGGAGTTTTCTTGAAAATCTTCAAGTTACATCTTTGGAAGGTACTGAACTTAAATATCAAGTTTGGCGTTTATCTGACTTTTTATTTTTGAGTTATGCATTCACAGACACAAACACAGGGAACTTTTCTAAAAATGCTTTTTTTATACAGGGGGCCTCACAATATATATATTTCCGTTGAACTTTCAGTACAGCATTTCTGCGTGAATTGCAATACTTTCTCTACTATGTACGTGGTAGAGAAAGTAAAAATCTATACAAATAGAAATTAAAATTAAATTTGACTAGCATAATTAATGCTAAATCCATAACTGCAGACAAGGGGTGAAGCAGGTATAAGAATGTTGGACATGGTTTTTGGTTTTCACGTTGAAGGGATTTCACGAGAATTTACCATTTTATTTGCAGACGATCAAGTTATAATTGAAGAAAATAAAATAATAATGCGAATTGCAGTATTTAAATTTGAGGCAGTATTTTTAACACTTAAATGATTTCAGTCAAATTATATAATAAAAAATATAATAACAGCCCGCCTTAAAGCAATATGTGTGTGTAAAAATATATAAAAAGCGTATATTAAAGTCATTGTATATGTTTATATTATTGTATACATGTGTAATAATGTTATGTGAATGTATTACGTAATTTAATAATGTAGGAGCTGTGAGAATAATAGGTTAAAAGCTGCTAACAATGAGGTAACCTTGAGGCAATAATGAGTAAGAAAGTTTAATAATACTACTTGTGATTCTTGGAGTAACAATAATGTAATTTTTGTGACAGTTTATAAAATAGCCAATCAACAACCAGAAAAAGCTTTAGTTAAATGTAGGTATTCTATTGGAGTAGGAATAGCCAATCATAGACTTGAAATACAGAAATTTACAAATTTAGGCGGTAGAAATCAAGTCAGTTGTTTGTAGACAGCGCTCATAACTGGAAGTGTTGCTTGTAGACAGCGTTCCTAACCGGACACGAGATGCGTCCTCGAGAAATTTAATACGTATTTTGTGTGAAACAAAAAAATAGCTTACGTGTTAAAAAGTGCAAGTAAGTAATAAAAAAAAGTCTCACAGCTCTCTCTATATCAGTGAATTGTTATTTAAATCGTGTCAAGAATTAATAAAAGGAATGAAGTAAAATTATAATCTGTGTAAGCCTACATTCTTAGCCGCACTACGCCCTGCTAAGACATTCATGTCTCTAAAAAAAAAGTATAAATACTGACGCAGCCGAGGCAAACATAAATATATATACTATTTAAAGAAACAGTCAAATTACAAAGTTAATATTTTTAAACTTGGGTCGAAGGCTACCGGAAACTTTTTACTATATGTGCGGTTGCAAACTACTTCAAGTTCGGCTCCCCAACAGTTGAACTACAATACAACTCCTACTTCAAATTGGCTTTCCATACATGAAGCAACAACCTACTTCAAAATGGCTCCCAAAACGTGGGGCAAATAACAGTACAACGAAATTACATACTTCAAATTATAAAAACATATTAAACAAATTAATTCAACAATATTCCCTCACATAAAAGAAGTAAAATTGCGTTTACTATCATTTAGCTTTCTTAGCTAAGATGTATACTGAAGTACACAATAGGATACGAAGAACATTTAAGAAGTTTGAATCGGTTTTTGGGGAAAGTAGCAAGTAAAATGAAACAAACCGAACGAGATGCTCCACGGTAACATGTAGCTCGCTTTAGGGAGTTCCTGGATTCGATTCCCGTCGACTGCCCACCCTGACCTAGGATTTTTCGTGGGAAATGCTGAGGTAGTTTCCCATCCACCACGATTTCCATTCCATCATTTCCCTTTCATTCTACTTCCATCTTTGAGGTGTGCTTCTAAGTGTCGTGGCGTTTGGCGGTATCGGAGAGATGGTGCCGATGCTTGCTCAAAGGAAAGAGTATTCCCCGTGGATACTAGGGAAATGCTTGGTCATAGCTCTCTATAGGCAGTTCCAGCAGTGGGACGGTCTTCGAGCCTGGAAATGTTAGAGAATTCCGTGCGTCTCTGTGGCCAGTCTACTGCGGCTTGTAGCCTCCTGTGGTTCTCTCATTTCATCCCTTTCTTCTGGAAGGTGGTAGCCACAATAGATCTATGTAGGTCAGTGTGCGATGTGTCCCCCTCTGCTGTATAACCTATTCCTGTGCCCATAAAATGAAACAAAGGTTTCTTCCCCGAAAAAACATACATTTTCCCTCGCTAGTTTCCATGTGCATAAAGTGGGTAATCACGAGAAATGGTATGGTTCCGAACACATAACAAGTAGAGGCACAAGTTTGCATACTGTTAGACCATTTATAGATTAAGCAGTTTTATTAACGACTTTCAAAACACGATATTAAGTGTAAGTTGCTCAAACAGAAGGAGTGAATGGGTTAAGGTGATGGAGGGGGAGAGTAATAAAGAGAGAGGGGGATGGAAGGGAAAGAAAGGAAGAGGGAGAGGGGGATAGAGAGAAAATGGCAGATGGTTAGAGAAATACTGCAGAAGGGCAATGAGAAAGAAAGTAAGAAACGGAATATCATCCATATTTGAACCAATTATAAGAGCAGGGTTGTGATTCTACAACTATCTTATAAAAGACTTGTAAGGAGAGAATTAAAACGCAGACAGTAAATGTAATGATTTGGGACATTATAGCTGCACAAACATGACATCAAAAATTTATACTGTATACAGAATAACTCAAGTAATAATAAAAACGCAAAATAAACCTCATTCTCCTGTTGGGGAAATTATACTACTCCACTCATACAGCCATCTGATATAAACCAATCGTGTGCTTCAAAATGTAAAATATCAACCAATGGTGATGTATGGATAATTGAGGATAATACTGTCGCTGAACAAGTATGCCATGATCCTTTACGTTCAGATATAACGAACATGATGTGTGCAGTGGAAACAAATGCTAAATTCAAAAGACAAAATGGTGTCTATAAGTTTGGCCATGATATGAAACAAGAAGGGCAATGAACTGGAAAAGCAAATACCAACACAACAAATCACAAATATTTTAGCAAAATTCATAGCTAACACAAGAAAGGTAAATGTAAAAGTTTATAAGGATTAATGACAATGCGTAGTGCCATCTTTAATTTATCTTTAGTGAGTACGTTCACGTGCAAAAAAAATCTATGTTGCAGTGACAAGAATTTTGAAGTTAATTTATCATTTATTGTATATACTTAAATTTTATGTTTATTTCACGTGTTTTATTAATTCATTTTATTTATGAAATAATCTTGGCAAATGTAGCTCATGTTTTTCAAATTTTCTACATATTCTCTAAACTTGTGGCATTATATATGACCATTTCACTTATGCTCCAAATTGGAGATGAGTATATATTTGAAAGAATGTGTTTTTTTTCAACCAATCAAGATCCTGATTCACTCGAATTATCAAAATCTCTTTACCACCTCCTCCTTGTATGATAAACATAGCTCTTCCCTTTTTTCTCTCTACTACGCATAGTAAGAGAAGTATTGTACTCATTTCACCCAAAAATTCGATGTTGAGATTTCATATGCGTTTTGAGGCCCCCCGAGTCCAAAAAAGCTTTTAGAAAAAAGTCCATGTATGTGTGTGTGTGCGCGTGTCTGTGGATAGCATAACTCAAAAACAAAATGTTGGGTAAATACAAAGTTGGTATTTAAATTCAGTACCTCCCAAGGATGCGACACGAAGATTTTCAAGAAAATCCCCTCCCTCAAAACTGCCTTTATATGGAACATTTTTCGAAATTTTTATTTTCTAAAAAATGACTTACGATTTTGATTAAAATATCATACATTAAAGATATTTACATGACCAGTAAAACATACATCTTAAATTTTCTGAGAATAGCTTGATAAGTCCTCTTCATTCGAAAGGAATTTTGTATAATCTTATATAACTGGTAAGCGTTAAGCAATAGACGAAAACGTACTTCACAGAAAATGTAGATCCCTATAGAACACTGATTTTATTTTAAAAAAAATTGTGGAATAAGCCATTTTCGAGATATCGGTTATTAATGGTTCGCATTGTTCAATACTTTTTCATTCTTTTAAAGTACTGTCGGTGTTCAGTTGTTTTTCGCGATATTTTTAGTTCCATTTATACCCCGCCTTTAACTGGATTGGTATTATCTGCGGCCTTTCTTTTAGAACTTATTGCCTATTGGCAATGGTGTTAACTCGTGTAACTCTTGTCGTTGGATTTCTTACACTTTTGTTTTTTTAATCATTAGATCACACACACACATTCACACTCTCATTCATACTTCCAGACTCGGAACGATAAGGATTAATCTTGGCTAGAGAAAAATTCCCACCCCAGCCAGGAATCGAACCCGGGACTCCTTGGCAGTTGCTCTACCGATTGAGCTACGGGGGCCAGCCTTTTCGCGTTTGCATGGAAATTTTAAGGTCAGCATATAGCGTCCAGTTGTGAAGATTTGACCGTCGCTGTTCCCTTTGTATGTATAGCGAAATATATTATGTAGCTACTTCTGTAAATATTTGTCACGATTAAAATGAAATAGATATAAAATATCTTTCGTAAGAATATTTTTATACCCATTAATAAATTATAGAGGGTAGAAAAATCATGTGAATGTAGCCATCAGATTGTTTTACTATTCTGAATTGGCTGGAATATTAATTTGTCTGCAACTAAATGAAGAACACCATTCCGTCATTATATACAAACTAAGAAACAATACGACTATTACTTCATCTGCATTAAACATAAACAAGTTCCTTCCAATTTGATAATTGTATATCCAATAATGTGTTTTTTAAATAATGTATGTTGCAGCAAAGAAAAGCATAACCTATAATATTGTTTATTGCATTCTTAAAAAAATGTATGCCTGCTTCTAGTATCCCACGCCAGGTGTTATACAATAATAATATTAAATGATCAAGTTGCACTGATCAAACAAATGAAGCACGACTACAGGATTCTGATTTATTTTCCAACAACGCCGTTTACATTGCAGGCATATATAAATAATTTATGACTATTTTAATAACCAGAATTTTTCGTAAATAACTTAATTTTATTCTGAAAATGGTGCAAATAATTAAGGAAATTTAAGAAAGTTTAACAATGCCCCTGATAAAATCTGTATATGATTTAATTGTGCAATTTAATGGATTCTTTAACATCTCTTGGCTATTAGCATCCCATTCTACTTAGGACGTGAAAGGTCAGTAAACTTTTGCTTAGAGGCCTAGTAAATGTTACATTGGTTTATAAATCCTCTAAATAAATTCTTTCGTCACTCCCTGGCTCGCGACTTCGATGATTTGGAAATCACTCGTGGCATAATCCTCATTGTTGAGATATTGTGTATTGATAATGAATTTGGAAATAGACTCATGTGTTTATTGAAATTAATAAAATTGAGTACTTAAAAAGGAAAAAGAATAAATCGAAATATAGAAAATCAAAACCAAGAATAGTGTGTTTAAACTTGACAAAAGAAATTGTCTTCCACAAATAACAGGATTGTTTGCATCAAGAAAACAGTAGAAATTTAATAATAATTTAAATCAGAAAGTACCCTAACAAAAATAAAGTGACAAGTGAAAATATTTTTATGGAGTAATAGTCCATTTGAAACAACGGAAGCAAAGAGAAAGAAAATATAGAAATATGTGTTGATATGAAGAATAAAAGTTAGGTCTAAAAAATAAAGAAGTAGGGTTGTTTATGATACTGTTAAAAGGAATCAAAGATAAAGTGTAGTAATGGAAACAGGAAAAATAAATAGAAGAACATGTTGCTCGTATTACGCTCAAGACGTTAAAAAAGAAGTCACTCTTGGCATTACCTTTGGTAGCAGCTGCTGCTAACGTTGGTGATGATGATGATGATGATGATGATGATGACAGTGGTGATGATATGCAGTTAATCATATACGGATTTATCCACTCAAGAGACAGAAAACAGTTACGAATATTAATTCGGAAGATTACAGTATTTTGGATGTCAAAGTGACTATGAAGACGAGAATGGAGGTGATAAAGGTATAGGAGAGAAGGGAGGAGAAGAGAGGAGAGGATAGAAGAGTAGAGAATTGAAGAGAAGAGGAGAGGAGGGAAGGGAAGAGGAGAGAAGAGAAGGGGAGAGAAGAGGTTTTCTTTTTATTCCTTCCTCTTCTTGCTGCCATTTTAATTCGTTTATGCTTTCCACTCCTCCCTTCCCGCTTCATTTCTGCTCTTTCGTGTTACGGCGAAAAATCAGTTTCAGCAGTTCGTGTGTATAAATAATATTTTCACTTCTGAAAGAAATCATTCCCTTGTACCTCTAAATTACCCTTCCTCACATGCCTCTGATGGTCGCTTTAAAAAAACCCATTATATTTGAAATTGAAAAGAGCATTTTCCATTCTCTTTTTTACGTTGAACGGATGCAGGCTAGTCATTACATTTGCAGTGAAAGTAGAATAGAATACCTCGCTCATGCCATCACCCTGTTTCTTTCTTCTTTTTTTATTCTGACAGCTTGCTCTCTCCGATCCTTCATGGGCAAGCGGTGATGGAAGTAACACTGTTACAGCTCTTGGCTATCAATCGCTAACGCTATTGCCAAATGAAACAGATGGCGTTCCCGAACTTCCAGCGCCTTCATTTTACAAAACTAAAACCATAACAGCTAAAATATACCATTTAAGGTACATATTAGCCAAATTATCAAAAATCTATTGCTGAAAATTATATCGCTTATTACAATAATAGTAACTATTTCTATTAACATTGTATTATTAAAATGCAACGCTCTGATCAAAATGCTCCACACACTATTTTTGAGACTTTTTAACAAATGTTTATTTTTATAGGTAATGAATTTATAAACAGATTTACATTGTTATATATTTTTGTAATTATTAAATTTAAATAATCGTTTTATACAACCCAAAAATTGATAAGCTTTTTATTATTCAAGTACTGTTTTTCTCTGAAATTACATTTCTTCTTTTACTTAGTGATTATTACCAATCGAGGTGGCGCCGTGGCAAAGAGTGCGACTCGTATTCGTGAGGTTCCGGGTTTGATCTCCGGCGACCGCTATCTCTGACCCATAGGTTTTTTCGTGGTTTCCCCGAGTCTGTAGGCCAATGTTAGGGTGGTCTTCTATTATCACGACTTTCCTGCCTCTCATTTCCTTTGCCTATCACCTTCTTCTCTGTCATCTGTTTCAGGGTTGAAGGACCAGGAGACAAGTTCGGCGGGTTACGGCTGGGCGGTTGATATGCTCTTTGTAGAGGTTTCTTTCTTGGCGTCGTTGTGGGACCGCTCAGTTAGGACCTGCCTCCGAGTGGGCCCCGGCGTTTGGAGGTTGTGGGTGGGCCGAGCGGCGTCGGATGCGTTCGATCTGGAAACGTTAGGATCCCGTCCATGCTTGCGCCTGTCGTTATCCGGATCTGTTCGGGTCTTCTCTCCCCTCATCACTCCCTCCCAGGGATCACGGTAGAAGCAAAAGATCCGTTATGACTTACTTGTGGTGCTCTGACCCGGTTGCGGGGCCCTTCCGTTTGTCCGTACCCTTACCTTTTAGTGATTACTCCCTTTAACAATTTCTCAGAAAATAAAACACCTTAAAACAAGTAATTACACAGCTGCATCATGTAGGACATATGGCAAAATGCTTAAAAAGCGTTTCGAGAAAGCTAGGTTTGAAGTTTGGGGTAGCGGGCACAGCCCTGTGCCTATCCCTATCCCTGAAAAGGCCAGAAACTAAACGTTTTTCACTTATTTTTTTTGAATTTTTTTATTTTCTCAAACTAGCTCTAACGATTTTAATTTAAATACCAATTTTAATTCAAACATATTTAATATGTTTACATAACAAATGAAAAGTATATCTTGAATTTTCTGGATATAACTGTGAAATTCTCTTCATTCGGAAGGAATTCTGAGTAATTGTGTTAACTTGTAATCCTCGACAAAAATATTCTCAACAAAGCTGTAAAATTCAACGCACACAATTTATTTAAAAATAACTTTTTGGTGGCTTTAGCCATTTCCGAGATATCCGTCATTATTTGTTTGAAATGTTCAATATTTTGTCATTTTTATGTGCTCTATCTATCCATCCGGTATTCACTATCCTCCTTGTATCTGCAACGAATGTGTAACTATTTTTGCAAAGGTTTATCTCGATTAATCTAGGGTGGGACATAGGATGCGTTTATCGGCGGGAGACACGCACTGAGACTAGCTTGATCTATTGTGGCTACACCCTCGGGAAGCAGGGATGAGGTCAAGGAACAGTAGGAAGTCTCAGGTCCGGAGGCAGACAAGCCCACAGAGACGCGCAGAAGTCCCTAATATTTCCAGTTGAACACCCGCGCACCAGTAGAGGCGAAGAATCCCCAGAAATGGCGACGAAGTGACCCTAACGGGCGGAACAGCGCACCCTAACGTTCACGAGGAGAAATGTTTCCAAAGTGTAAGCATCCTCGCCATCTGCCCGACACCGTCAGCATCGCAGGGCCTGAAAAGGCCTGAAAACACACCTGAAACCTGAGAGGAAGAGATGAAATGAGAGGAAATTGGGGAAAAGAGAAATCCTGGTATAATACACCACCACGACATTCGCCTAAGCGACCAGGGAAAACCACGAAAAAAAACATGGTCAGAGTGCGGGTCACCGGGAATCAACCCGGTACCTCGAATGCGGACCACAAACGTTGCCGCCTGAGCCATCTCGCTCGGCTGGGGGAAGATAGATAAATAACTTTCGTAACCAATTATTCACGTTAGATAAATTATTAATGACAGGTCGAAAATTGATTGCAAATTTCAGTTATAGTTTTATTATCCGTGTATATTTAACATTTATAGAAGATTCTATTTTAATGTTTTTGTCTTACAGTTTTCAAACTTATATTTTTATGTCGTGCATTTATTGCTAAATTTTATCGGTGAACAATGTCAGCTGTTAATGCAAACCAATCTTTCTCTTTAATAGCTTAAATTAGACATAGCTACCCACACGAGAGGAGTAAGAAGAATCTGATGTGTTACATTCACATGATCTTCTCAGCTCTACAGTAGGATATATCAGTGAAGTGTTATTAAATCGTGTGAAGGATTAATTAAAGAGTGAAGCAAACAATTATAATTTACATAAGTCCTATTCTTTAGCCGCACCAACCCCTGCTAAGAGATACGTGTTTCTGCAAAACTACTGACGCAGCCGAGGCAAACACACACACACACACACTCACACACTTTTACACACAGAAACATATATATATATATAATATTTAAATAAACATTAAAATACAAAGTTGATTTTTATAAAAGTGGGGCGAAGGCCACCGGAAACAGTTACTTCATCAGGTTTGGCTCTCCAACAGCAGCAATACGTGCATCTACTTCAAATTGGAGCTAAACGTGGGGCTACAAAAACTACTTACGATTAATATGAATTAGAACAATAAGCTTCCGTAAAAATAGTATGTAGAAGTTAAACAGAAATAAACAATAATCGATAGAGAAAGCCATGTGAATGTAACACATAAGATTTTTTACTAAATATATGAAATGTAAATAATGTAAGACACATGGAATTGAGTATCCTGTTTGGGTTCCCTGAACCCAAAAGGACACACTTCTGCTCACACGCACAAATCTATATGAATGTAATAAAGCAACCCCGGAAAGTAGGAAAAGTATAATATATCATTCGGGCATGTTTTAAGAATGTAAGGCGAAGATTCTTTATGCTATTTCCCAACCCCAAACAACTGCTTATATGTGAAATATTAGTTATTTGTTTTCTCAAAGAGGACTCCAACAATTGTGATTAAAATATCATGTTTTGAGATAGTATCCTGATAAATTCAATGCATATCTTGAAACTTCTCTAAATGGCAATGGGAATCTCTTCATTCTTACTAGATTTTCTATATCAGGGAAGCCAGAGATGTAAATAGCTTACTACACGAAGAATGTAGATCTCATTAAAATATACAAATTATGCGAATTAAGTTTTTTGTAGCATGAGTTGCTTCCGAAATATTCACTGTTGTATATTTTAAGATCTTTCGAGGTGAATGTAACCTATCAGATTTTTTTTTCTTCGCGTCAAGTTTGACCAAGACGTTTTTCTGTGAGGAGTTTCCTTTCAGGTTTTCTGAACGTATTTTTACTTTGTCTACCTCGTTCATAGTAAGTAGAGAAGGTATTGCATTGCATACAAAAATTCGATATGGAGATAAACCTTTGCAAAAATAGTTATATTGCACATTTCGTTGCAAATACAAGGGGATAGAGGAAACCGAATGTATAGTCAGAGTACGTATAAACTGATAAAATATTGAAAAATTCAAACCAATAATAACGGATATCTCGGAAATGGCTGATGCCAAGAAAAAGTTATTTGAAATAAATTGTACAGTTTTTGTGAAGTACATGTTTGTCTATCTTTTCAGGCTTACCAGTTAAAACACAATTATACAAAATTCCCTCCGAAGGAAGAGTATTTCACAGGTTATTTCTAGAAAATTCAAGATACACAGAGACGTACAAAAATATTCGTCTTCACTTTAAAAATTCTAGTAGCCAAATTAATAGAGATAAAATTCTCTTTTTAATACACGGAAAGAACAAATGGTATTACATTTTACGTATTGTTGCGTTTTTCAAAACCTAATTTTATTATTTTATAATCCTTTGAAAACTGCACCGATTTTCCAACCTTTTCATCTGTAGCTTTACAAAATTATTTTATATGCTCTTAGTAGTGGAATTTTTTCTGATATTTTGATCGATGTAGGATCAAAAATGGCAGATAAATAAATTTGTGAAGTTGTAAAATTTGATACTAATCAGAAACTTCATGAAATACGTTGAAAATCCCTGACTTTGACATTTTATTCCTCCTATTTGCACGGGGAAATCAGGTATCGCACAAAAAACATCGTTCTATTTAATGCATGAAAAAGATTGTGTATATATCACGTACAAAAAAAATTAAAAATCAGTATATTTTTCAAAAAATTGTAAAACTAATAATATGAAAGATACTGAAAGCTGCCAAAACAAATAAAGTGTAATAGTATTTCTTCTTTCTGTCTATTAAAAATGTAAATTTTATGTCTATTAATTTGACTAATAGAATTTTTAAAACAGTATACAAATGCTTTTTTACGCCTCTGTAGTTTTATTTGTCATATAAATATCTTATATGCATTGTACTTTAATTAAAATTTTATCTTATTTCTGAGAAAATAAAACTTTTGAAAAATTATCCACGTAAAGGTAGTTTGGGGTGGGGGGATGCTCTTGAAAATCTTCGTGTCGTATCTTTGGAATATACTGAACTTAAATATCAAGTTTGGTATTCAACCCACATTTCTTTTTGGGTTATGTTATTCACAGACAGACAGACACACACACACACACACACACACACACACACACACACACACTCACACAAATCGTTTTCTAAAAATGCTTATGTTTTATGCAGGTGTCTCAAAACATGTGTTTCCCTTGAAATCTCTATCACTTTTTTGGGTGGAATACAAATGCTTCCTCTTACCTGGTAGCGGACAAGTAAAAATCTGATGTGATACATTCACATTACTTTCTCTACGTTCTATCGCTTATTAGGGGGTATACAAATTATTCTTTCCAAAGTTTATTTTCATTATAATCGAGATAAACCTTTCCATAAATAGCGGCATTACACATTTCGTTATAGATACAAAGGAAATAATATCAAAAGTTTAAGAACTGGACGCTATGCTCTCCATGCTCTGCATGTAATCGCGATGAACAACTGAATATCGAAAGGACTTGAAAAGAATGACAAAGTATTGAACAATTATAATTATTAATAACGGATATCTCAGAAATGGCTAATGCCACAAAAAGGTTATTCGAAATAAATTGTGTGTTTTAAAGGGATCTACATTTTTTGTGTAGTACGTTATGGTCTATCGCTTAACATTTACTAGTTATGCAAGATTATACAAAATATCTTTCAAATGAAGAGTACTTTAAAGGCAATTCCCAGAAAATTCAAGATAGATATACATTTTATTTTTCATGTAAATATCTTTCATATATGGTATTTTAATCAAAATCGTTAGAGCCATTTTTACAAAGTCAAAATTTTCGAACAATATTTCATGTAAAGGGTAGTTGGGGTGGGGGACCTACTTGAAAATCTTCGTGTCGCATTATTGGAAGATACTGAACTTAAATACCAAGTTTGATGCTTATTCGACTTTTCGTTTTTGAGTTATGCTGGCACACTCCTTATAAAGATACTTTTTTGGGATTCAGGGGGCCTCGAAACATGTATTTCCGGAGAAATCTGGATATTAAAATTTTGGGTAGAATGCAATACTTTCTCTGCCTACTATGTACGTGGCAGAGAATGTAAAAATTTCAGTTTTTTTCAAAGGAGCTCTAAACAAATCAAGTTGCCTCTTTTTTCACTCCCTAGCTTCACTTAAAACTTCAAGATAACCAGCTAATAAAATTATAATCGGGAAGAAGATGATAAATTTATTTTTAACTACGCTCCGCTACGGTTGTAAAACCTGCTACAGACTACGTTGAGAGGAGTATCGCGTCGCTTGCTCTACCACTGGAATTTTGCGGATTTCCCAATTGCGTGCCGTGGTCAGATAACCCCCTCCCCACTTGTAGCACAACTTTTGTCTTGGTTCAGATGAACAACTCACCATCTTGCGGGAATTCTTTCGCTCCAAGCATGGATCAATGCGTTAGGCAAAATCTTTTGGGTAAATACCAGGTGAATCAGCGCCTCCTTGCTACTTTTGACTTTATGCAATCTGCGAAGAGGCGAAACAGGTGTCTGAAGTATTAACTTTAGGTACACTTAAGCTTGTGTCATTTTTGGCGATGCCCGCTGATATCTTTATCGCGGCACACAGTAATGCTTAAATAGTAAACCACTTAATAGCAGAAGAGTGAAAGCAGCGAGAGCGCTGTTTCTTGTGGCTGCTATAAACACATGCGTTTTGCATTTTTCGTTGCTAAAAATGTCGCTCGTTGAACCTTCACGTGATGCTGTCAAGTATTTATCGAGCCTAAAAGAGCTAAAACCAGAACTTACGCTTTTGTTTCATTAATTCATTCATCTGTTTGATCTTGCAGTATAATATATAAAAGTTAAAAATCTGATGTGTTACATACACATGATTTTCTCTACCTCCTATCGTTTATTATAGGTGTACAAATTATTCTTACGAAATCTACATCAGTTTACTCGAGACAAATCTTTGAAGAAATAGCAACATTACAAATTTCGTTATAGATACAAAGGGAACGGCGATAGTCGGAGGTTTAAGTATAGGACGCTAAATGCTGGCCTTAAAATTCCATATCCTTTCTATATAATCGCGAAAAACAGCTTAATGTTGACAGGACTTTAAAAGAATGACAAAAGTATTGAACACTTCGAACAATTAATAACGATATCTCGGAAATGGCTTATGCTACGAAAAATATATTTTGTGTGTTTTAACGAGGTCTACATATTTGTCTAGTGCGTTTTGGTCTATTGCTTAACTTTACCAGTTGTACAAGATTATACAAAATTCCTTCTGAATGAAGAGTACCTCACAGGCTATTCCCAGAAAACTCAAGATATACGTCTTATTTGTCAAGTAAATATTTTTAATGTATGGTATTTTAATCAGTCATTATAGCTATTTTTAAGAAAACAAAAAAATTCGAAAAATCTTCCATGTAAAGGATAGTTGGTTTGGGGGATTTTATTGAAAATCTTTGTCACATCTTTGGAAGATACTGAATGTAAATACCAAGTGTGGTATTTATCCTTTTCATTTTTGAGTTATGCTGTTGACGGACACAGGACCTTTTTTTAAAAATGATTTTTGGGTGGATTCAGGAGACCTCATAACATATAATTCCGCTGAAATCTCGATATCGAACATTTGAGTGGAATGCAATACCTTCCCTACCTATTTTGTACGTTCGTAAAGAAAGTAAAACGGAAGTACAGAAAAAAGAAAAATTTTAAATTATTGGTCCATCACGGCATTGCTAACGTGTGTATAAACCCTTATCATCAGTCCCGCATAATAAACATGCACATTTATTAGGGGTTGTTTTTGTCATTTTATACCACTTTCTATTTTAGCGCATTTTTTTAAACTTTACTTAGTATTTTGTTATTTTATTGTCCTGTACGTCTTTATTTAACCATTTTCTTGCATTTTCATTGAGTATGCAAACTTTTTATGTTGTTGACATTTTACGCAATAATAACTCTTCAAATATCAGAAATTTCAGTGCTCAACTGAGAAATAAGAGTAAACTTAAATCCTTTATTCGCATTCTTGGAAAAAAGATCGCATTCCTATTTAATGGTCCCCAGGAGAGGGTTGCTTGCGGCTGGAGAAGTGTTTATTATCAGGGGAGCAAGTATTATAACAGTTTTCAGCTTTTATCCCAAACTAGGGATGAGGCAGTTCAGTTTTCCCTTTTTCACGTTAACAAGTGGGTACAGTCAGGTTGCTATGGTCCTTGTTGTTGTGTCTTGTCACGACCTCTTCATTAGCAATGAATTTTGTATAATCTGAGAGCTCAAAAGAGCTTAAGTTTTATAAGACCTGCTTTAAAAACAATTTTCTTTTCAGATTCTTCAAACAAGGACATGGAAGACATATATGTATTAATTAATTTTCTAAATCATCTCACCAAAGTTCTTTTACATACTAGTTCTACTTGCACAACACTTATACCTATGTATAAATTAATTCATAACTTTCTGTACACGAAGTTTAATAAATTGAATAAATCTCAGTTTCTAGTTCACTTTTTGTAATTATTATTTCTTTGGGGTGGGGTTTCCTATACTACGTACATAGCATTCCACCCAAAAAATCGACACCAAAATTTACCCGGAACTGTATGTATGAAGGTCACTTGTACAAAAAAACAAAAAAAAAGGATTTATTTCTAAAAAATTATGGTGTGTGTATGTGTGAACTGCGTAACTCAAAACGAAAAATCGGATAATTACAGAACCTTCCAAAGATGCGACAAGATTTTAAAGAAAATTCCCCCATCCCAAACTACCCTTTACATGGAAGATTTTTCGAAATTTTTTATTTTCTAAAAAATGACTCTAACGATGTTTAATAAAATACCATATATTAATGATATTTACACGACAAATAAAATGTATATATTGATTCTTCTGGGAATAGCGTGTGAAGTCCTCTTCTTTCTGAAGGAATTTTGTATGATCTGGTATAACTGTAAACGTTAAGCGATAGACAAAAAGTACCATGCAAAAAGTGAGATCTCTTTAAAACACAATTTATTTCACATAACTTTTTTGTGGCATTAGCCATTTCCGAGACATCGTTATTAATTATTCGTATTTTTCAATACCTAGTCATTCTTTTAAAGCCCTGTCGATTTTTAGATGTTTCTCGCGATTGCAAGGAAAGAGTATGTAATTTTAAGGCCAGTATATAGCGTCCAGTCGTAAAACATTTGACTATCGCTATTCCCTTTGTATCTATAACGAAATGTGTAATGCAGCTGTTTCCGGAAATATCTGGAAAGAAAATAAACTTTCGTCATAAGGTTTTTTCTCTAATTTGGAGTCAGTTTTCGAAAAATTTAGGTCATAAAAATCGGATCCTGCTGATTATAAGCATTATAACCACCGTTGCAAGTACATTTGCAAAAAATACTGTCGGACCACTGCACCTATCCAGATTACTGTTGACGCCACACTGTCAGAAGAAAGACAGGGGTGACATGCACTCAGTAACACGTGAACACGCTACGCATAACACGTAAACACACACGCACTCTCTCTCTCTCTTTCTCTTTCTTTGTTGTTCCACTTCGCGACACAGATTAATACTTGGCGTGCATTAATAATTGGCTCGTATGTACTATTTACAAGGACTTCACCAGGTTAGCAGCGAGCAAAGTTAAACATAAAGCTCTATTCTCGCAGCTATATTTGCCTTTGCACTTTTATCAGTGGTCGAACTTCTTTTCTCACGCTGGGGATTTAAACAGCGAATCCTTGCAATTCTGGCTTGCTGAGACTAAAACGCCAAACACAGCTTAACAGTATATACAGATACTGCAACCTCCATTGTACCCAATGTTTGCTGTTTACATTTAACAAGACTGGGCAATTTTATTTGATAAAGAAATTCTAGGGTATGAGAACCTTGATTGTGGCAAATGACCAAATAAGAATACAAAGGTCAGAGGATGAAACTGTAAGGAAAAAATCTGACGTGTTACACTCACATGACTTTCTTTACTCTTGTATAAACTATTTTTACAAACGCTTATTCTCCATCTACTTCATGTTGATCGAGATAAACATTTGCAGAAACCATCTTATTGCTAATTTTCTTGAAGGTGCAAGAGGAATATGGTAGGCTTTAAGCGTTAGTCAAATCTTTTAACAGCTGGTTGCTATGTGGATTATTCCATTCTCTTTGCATGTCCAGGACATAAAAAAACGAATAACGAATTCCCATTTGAGAAAAAGAATAAACATTGGCAATTACAAACAAATAACAAGGAAATGGTTCATTCCACAAAAAAAAAACCACACACACATTACAAATTGTGTATTTTAACGAGCTCTACATTTTTTGTGTAGAAAAGTTTCGTCTAATTATTAATAAACACCATGAAGAATTTAAACTACTACCTTTATTTCCATTTCAGTATTTTCAATTATAAAAAAAATGTTCAACTTAATAATCTTTCACCAATAACTGCAAAAACTATTAAACCTATCATTCCATCTCTTACGGTTTACCAGTTATGCTAAACCATTCTGAAAGAAGAGAATTTTTTAGGACATTCCCAGAAAATTCAAGATATATTTTATTTGTCATGAAAATATTTTAAATATTTGATATTTTAATCAAAATCGTTATTTTCGAAAAATGTTTCGTGTAAAGGGTAGTCTGGATGGGAGAGATTTTCTTGAAAATCTTCATGTCACATCTTTGAAAGATACTGAACCTGAATACCAAGTTTTGTATTTTTTCGACTTTTCGTTTTTGAGTTATGCTGTTCACAGACAGACATACAAGCGCGCGCGGAGCCTTTTATAAAAATGCTTTTTTTTTATTCGGAGAGTTTCAAAATGTGTATTTCCGGTGAAATATCGGTATTTCCCTACTATACGTAGTAGAAAAGTAAAAATAAACTAAACAAATCTCCATCCTTAAGCGGAATAGTAAATTGGGCAATAAACCTAAACAAAATGTTTCAAAATGCTTGCTGCTATTGCTTTGTTAGGTGGCTGCGAGTCCTACGTTATCAAAAAGATACAACGGTATAGTATAGGATACCGAAATAAAGTACCTTCGAAGTTCGAAGAAGGGATTGACATAGGCTCCAAAAGCAGCATATCCTTACAAGTCTCAAGGAAAAATACATTAGGGGAGACTTCGTAAATGCTGAAGAATATACTTGAAGGTCATTTGTGCAGAAAAAGCTAAATAAAAGAACCCACAGAAAACGTTGTGGTATGGCATAGGCGTTAAAGCAATGCTAAAAAATTGAAAATAATATGGGATTAACAAAAATATGACCCTAGAAGGTAATCCAACGTTGTGGACTGAATGGCAAAAGGTATCATCAAGGATTAGAGGTCTTTTTATTGATCGAAAACTTGTAAGAAGATATTTTACAGTTTACAGAAGCACTAAAGCCATAAACAAACAACGCACACTGCGTGTTTGGTTCAATTACCCGGTCTTTGCAATTATCGCGCCATTTCTTCCGTGAACATGATTCAACTTCCTTCTTAAAGCCTTCTCACGATGTCTTTCTCAGGTGAAATACTTCAGTTCTGTTGTGAACTTGCCCACTTGCAATTAAAACAATTGCCAAGGTTATACCAAAAGAAATGCGTGCAATAAACGCCGACCTTCCGTTCAAGGTTTTGACATAGTTCAGCATTCTTTAAACTTGCTTTTACTAAACTTACGTGAGAAACACAGCTTCCATTTTCAAAGCGCATTAGCTCTTCCCGACGTAAGATGCGTCATTTTGTTATGTGTTGTGGGCCGCAATATCGAGAGGAAACAAACTTGCATTTTATTATTTTAGCATTATAAAATAATTTATACAAATTTTATGCATGTTCAACCAAAAATACAGTATTTTCTACTTTACAGTTGATCTAGCAGCAAGAATTGATAAAAGTTTTGTTGTAAATCTCATATGTTTTACAGGGTACAAATAAAAACATCTGATGAGTTGCATCCGCATGATTTTCTCTATTCAGTCTTCCACAAACTATTCTTGTAAAAGCTCATTCTTCTATATATTTCTTGACAGACGAGATAAGCGTTCATTACACATATTTTCGTTTTAGGTGTGAGAAGGGTACTGCAGGCTAAAGCGATATTCACATTCTTTTTTTAAAGCGGGTCGCTATATGATGGCTTTAAATTTCCAACTTACCGTTCGTACAAAAATGTTAGTATTTGAAACTTCAAACTAATAAAAAAAATATCTCGGCAATGGTTAACGTCAAAAAAATTTATTGACAAATAATGCATGTTTTAACGAGATCTACATTTTTTGTATGGTAAGATTTTGTCTAGCTCTTACAGTTTGCCAACTATGCAAAAATAATTCCAGATAAATTTCAAAATATACATTTTAATTGTCTTGTTAATATCTTAAACAAAATTATTTTAATAAAATCGATAGAGCTATTTTTGACACAACACAAACATTTTTTCATGCGAAGGTAGTTTGGGGGTAGAGATACGTTCTCGTAGACTGGAATCTGATGATGTATATCTGTATTCTTGCGTGTGTTAGTATGTTGTAATTACTATTTTATAATTGTGCCACGGCTGCTGTATTTGTGTCGGAGAGCACTTGTGTCTTTTCAGGGTTGGATATGAGGAATGTTAAAATATTTTGCACACACGTATTCTGTTAATTATTTCACTTGTATTTTAGATAAACCGCATATGATATTCGCAATTCACTATCACCTTTGTTATGTTAAAGTATGTATATATAAATGGTAGACTTTAAATACGTAGTTTTAGCTTCTATTTAGAGACGAGCTTATACACTACCTTCCTGCTTCTGTTAGCGTTCCATTCAACCGTTTTCTTAACGTACGTATTTGAATTATAAGCATGTATCAATGTACTTGATTGGTACTACTATCCAATAACAGTTTATGTTGCATATATATGTTTACAGACTTCCATCGTTTTAATTATGAATCCAAGGTTCATTACATGCTTAGGTAGATAATTTTATATTACTGGTTATACTGGTTATATAGCTAACAATGGCCTTTCTCTCTTATATTATATTTATATGTTATAACGTTATATACTTGTTCTTTACCATGTGTACATTATGAATATATGTGTTTTTAACATCAGCTTAATTATTATACGTACAATATTAGCAAAAAATACATAACACGTAAAACTTAGTACAAAAATATTAAAGAAAGAAATTATTAATGTGTTGATATTGAGAAGCCGTGAATTAGATATCTTATTACATTAATGAGTTATCGTATTAGTTTTTCGTGGCTAGTACTGTGTTGCTTCAGTACCTTGTTTGATATTTAAGTTAAATACAAGTTTGGTATTTAGAGGAGCTTTTATTATCCAGGGTCCCTCAAAACGTGTATTTCCGGTGAAATTTCGATATCGAACTTGTGGGTGGAAACAACACGTCCTCTACTTCCTATATGTAAGTAATAGAAAAAGTAATGCATGTGACTAACTTCATCCAAACTGGTGTGGAAATCCAAAGGATGTTGGATATACTTTGTACCAGTTGTCAGGTTACCTTTCTTTGGGCTCCCGGACATGCTGGTATTAGAAGAAATGACACTTTTGCTAAGAGGGGCGCTGCTTTGATTTAATTGGTCCTGACTCCTAAAAGTGTCAAGTTGAGATAAACCAGCAACAGGGAGGGCTTATCTTGAGATCTGAAGAAAATAAACTACCGCCAGGCAGGGCCATGATTTTATTCCTGGACCTGGCAGTAGATTAAGTGAATTTCTCTTGAAGTTAACTTGATCTAAGCTCAAGGGAGTTGTTGGCTATCCTACAGAACACAACACTTTGCGTAGACATTTATACTACTCAAGATCCTTGATGCAGGAAATGTGCGAGGAAACTTGAAACCTCCCAGCATATACTATGCGAAGGATTTGCTATACATAGATATGTAGAATGTAGGATGTGTTCATCGAAGGGGGACACCTCGCGCACTGCGACCAGTTTGCTCTATTGTGGCTACACCCCGGGAAGACAGGCCTACAGAAAGCGCAGAAGTCCCTAATATTTCCAGTTTGAACACCGTGCACCAGTGAGCGAGGAATCCTCAAGAGAGCGACGTAGCGACCCTTACTGGCGGGACAGCTCAATCTGGCGTACACAGGGAGAAATCTTTCCAATGCGCATGCATCTGCGCCATCTGCCTGGCACCTCTAGCACCGCAGGCCCTGAAAACACACCTGAAACTGAAAGGGAAGGATGATATTAGAGGAAATGGGGAAAAAGCGAAATCGTGGTAGAATGCATTCACCTAGGCGACCAGGGGAAAATCACGAAAAATCCATCGGTTAGAGTTGGCGGGCACCGGGAGTGAACCCAGAACATCCCGAAAGCGGGCCACAGACATTGTCGCCTGAACTATCCCTTTTGACTGCATAGATATTTATCCCTAAACTCCTTTTTCTTGAAACCTGGGGATATAAAAAAGGCAGATATCAAGGACAGGGTCATTTTATCCGAACCATCAGACTTCATTAATGCCCAGGACAAGAGACACAAAGGGCTCCAAGAGCCTACGCGCAGGCTTCTATTGAGGCCACTCAAGTTTCATCACCATCATCAATGCATGTCTTTTCTACTAAACAGTTGATATAGCATAATGAATTTGCAAAAGTTTTATGTTTAATCTCATATTTTATGCAGTTTACGAATTAAGAAGCCTCCAAAGCTGTGCATATTGCCATAACATATGGGAATTTTAGAAAATGGAAACAAATATAACATGTTCAGTATAGAAACTACGCAAAAAGGTTTTCTGTACAACCTATAACGTCGCACAGTGCTTTATTTGCTGGAAAACTGTAGAGAGATTTTCAGTCTCGTTGCTGCTTGTAATCACGTCCCCAAATGCATACAGATGTAGCTATAAGCTATATTATTGTGAAACCATTAGGGTTTACTGTTATTCAAAAAATGTTAAATATCTGCATGCCTATTACATAGTTTTATTCCTTATTAGAAAATGCCATTCCGGCTACTAATTGTAGGTGCGTTACGCTACTGCAGAGCATCTACTGGCGTTGCATCTGTATGCAAGAAACAACTCACAAACCGGCTGTAAGAACGGAGTTGAGATGTTACACGTAGGAGTTTGTAGAAAATTTATCGACACATTTCAAATTTGGTTGAAATTCGTACAAAATTAAGGGCAGTTTTGTTGGAGAGCCTCCTACAAATCACGTATGACGTTGAAAGTTTAAACACAAATGTTTGAAAAAACATTCACATGACTTTCTCTGCCCTATATCGTTTGTTAGTGGGTACACATTATTACGCAAGTTTATTTTCCTATCTAATTCATTTTAATCCAGATAAACCTTTAAAAACTAGCTGCATTACACATTTCGTTATAGAGATGCAGTAAATAGTGATAGTCAGTCTTAGAACTGGTATATGCTGCCTTATAATTCCATACTTCAGCCATGGCATCGCGAGAAACAACTGATAATCGACAGGACTTTTAAAAGAATTCATAATTATTGGACAATTCGAACCATTAATAACGATATCTCGGAAATAGCTAATGTCAAAAAATTTTGTTTGAAATAACTTGTTTCTTTTAAAGAGATCTACATTTTTACTTTCTCTACTACGTACAGTAAGTAGGGGAAGTATTGCATTCCACCCAAAAATTCGATACCGAGATTTCACCGGAAATACGTGTTTTGAGACCTCCTGAATCCAAAAAAAGCATTTTTGGAAACATGTCCGTATATGTGTCTGTGTGTGTGTGTCTGTGTGTCTGTGTGTCTGTGTGTGTGTGTCTGTGAACAGCATAACTCAAAAACGAACAGTTGGATAAACACCAAACTTGGTATTTAGGTTCAGTATCTTCCAGAGATGCGACACGAAGGTTTTCAAGAAAATCCCCCCACCCCAGACTACCCTTTACATGGAAGATTTTTCGAAAATTTTAATTTTCTCAAAAATGGCTCTAACGATTTTGATGAAAATATCATATGTTTAAGATAATGTCATGAGAAATGAAATGTATATCTCGAATTTTCTGGGAATGTCTCCAAAAGTATTCTTCATTGTGAACGACTTTTGCATAACTGGTAAACCATAAGAGATAGACAAAATTTTACTACACAAAAAATGTAGATCGCGTTAAAATACACAACTTATGTCATATACATTTCTTTTGTTGAGTGAACCGTTTTCGAGATATTGCTTGTTATTTTCTTAAATTTTCCAATACTTATACTTTTTCTCAAATTCGTTATTCATTTTTTTATGTCCTGGACATGCAAAGAGAATGGAATGCGCCACATAGCAACCAGCGTTAAAATATTTGACTATCGCTTAAAAGCTACCATATTTCCCTTGCATCTACAAGAAAATTACCAATAAGATTGACATCTCGATATCTCGATTAACATGAAGCATATGGAGAATAGGCGTTTGTAAAATTAGATTGTACAAGAGTAGAGAAAGTCATGTGAGTGTAACACATCAGATTTTACTTTTTCTCAAATTCGTTATTGATTTTTTTTAAGTTCTGGACATGCAAAGAGAATGAAATGCGCCACATAGCAACCAGCGTTAAAATATTTGACTATCGCTTATAACCTACCATATTCCCCTTGCATCTACAAGAAAATTACCAATAAGATTGACATCTCGATATCTCGATTAACATGAAGCATATGGAGAATAGGCGTTTGTAAAAATAGATTGTACAAGAGTAGAGAAAGTCATGTGAGTGTAACACATCAGATTTTTTTATGTCCTGGACATGCAAAGAGAATGGAATTCGCCACATAGCAACCAGCGTTAAAATATTTGACTATCGCTTAAAAGCTACCATGTTTCCCTTGCATCTACAAGAAAATTACCAATAAGGTTGACATCTCGATATCTCGATTAACATGAAGCATATGGAGAATAGGCGTTTGTAAAAATAGATTATACAAGAGTAGAGAAAGTCATGTGAGTGTAACACATCAGATTTTTTGTCTAGTACGTTTTCGTCTTTAGATTAACGCTTCCAGTTATGCAAGATTATACAAATTTCCTTCCGAATGAAGAGGACTTCACAAGCTATTCCCAGTAAATTCAAGGCATACCTTTTATTTGTCATATAAATATCTTTAATATATGGTATTTTAATCAAAATCGTTAGAGCCATTTTTCAGAAAATCAAAGAATTCGAAAAGTATTCCAAGTAAAGGCTAGTTTGGGGTAGGGGGGTTTTTGTGAAAATCCTCTTATCACATCTTTGGAAGGTTCTGAACTTAAATACCAAGTTTGGTATTTATCCGACGTTTCATTTTTACCTTCCCTCAAGTAGGGGAAGTGTTGCATTTCACCCGAAAATTCGATACCGAGATTTCACCGGAAGTACGTGTTTTGAGGTCCTCTGAATCCAGAAAAGCATTTTAGAAAAAGATCCGGGTGTGTGTGTGTTTGAGCAGCATAACTCAAAAACGAAATGTTGGGTAAATACTAAACTTGTTATTTAGGTTCAGTACCTTCCAAAGATACGATAAGAATATTTTCAAGAAAATCCCCCATCCCAAATTATCCTTTACATGGAACATTTTCGAAATGTTTTACTTTATAAAAATTGCTCTAACGATTTTGATTAAAATATTATATATTAATGATATTTACATGACAAATAAAATTTATATTTTTAATTTTCTTGGAATTTTCTTTGAAGTCCTCTTCATTCGGAAGAAATTTTGTATAATCTGTATAACTAGTTAACGTTAGACGATACACGAAAACGTACTACAGAAGAAATGTAAATCTATTTAAAATTCATATTTTACTTCAAATAACGTCTCTGTGACGTAAGCTATTTCCGAGATATTCGTTATTAATGGTTCAAATTGTTCATTAGTTGGTCATTCTTTTAAAGTCCTTTCAAGATTCAGTTGTTTCTCGCGATTGCACGAAACAGTATAGAATTTTAAGGCCAATATATACATAGGTCCAGTTCTTACTTATTTGACTATCGCTGTTCCCTTAGTATCTACAACGAAATGTCTAATATAACTATTTCTACAAAGTTTTATTTGAATTAAAATGAAGTAGGTAGAAAAATAAACTTTAGTACTAATAATTTGTATAACGACAATAAGACAGAGGATAGAGAAAGTCATGTGAGTGTAACATATCAGATTTTTTAGGATTTTCCTAAAATGTCCCCTAAATAACAGAACGCAAGGGACAAAGAGTTGCAAACGCACCTGAAATATAACGCTTACATGTATATCTACGATCTTATTTTAAAGTATTAGATACTGACTAATCTGACTAAGAGTTTTTTTAAAAATCCTATATTCATGTTGCTTTAACTACATATACTGTTGTCAATACAATGCATATTAATTATGCTATTGTGAGCACAGACCATTTTTACTTTCTCTACTGCTTATACCCACAGTAAGTAGGGGAAGTATTATATTCCATCCAAATATTCTATATCATTTTAGTTTATAGACTAAAAAAAAGCATTCTTAGAAAAAAGTCAGCGCGCACGGGCGCGCTTGTGTTTGTCTGCCTGTAAACAGCATAACTCAAAAACGAAAAGACAGTTAAACATCAAACTTCGAATTTAATTTCAACGTCTTCAAAGGATGCGAAACCAAGATGTTTAATAAAATCCGCCTACCCAAAACTACACTTTACATGGAAAAGTTTTCGTTATTTTTGATTTTCTCAAAAATAGCCTTAACGGTTTTGATTAAAGTACTATATATTTAAGATATTTACACAACAAATAAAATGTGAATCTTGAATTTTCTGCGAATAGCTCGTGAAGCCGTCTTCATTCTCAATGACTTTTGTATAATTGGTAAACCATAAGAGATAGACAAAATCTTACTGCACCAAACATATGAATCTAATTATAGACGCAATTTATGTAAAATAATTTTTTTATGGCGCTAACCAATTCCGAGATTCTGTTTTTGTTATTGGCTTAAGTTTTCAAATACTTAACTTTTTTCAAGAAGAAGTCGCTATTCGCTTTTTCTCGTGGTCATGTAAGAAACATGGAATTACAAAGCCATTACATAACGAATCGCTTTTTAAAAATCTGACAGTCGCTTTAGACTGTTGTATCCTTATACCTGCAACGAAATATGTAAATATATAATGAAATTTTATTTCAACAAGAAGTAGATACAAGAATATGTTTTTTTAAAAAAAATGTTTGTAGAAGATTGAGTAATGAAATTCATATGAATGAACACTGATTTTTTTATAGCCGGCAATTTTTATTCAAGGGACATCAAAAGATTCACTTCCAGCGAAATACAGTATACACTGCACCGATTCCAGTGCGTAAATCTCTCAGGAAAAGTTACTCAAGCACAATTTAAAGGACTGGTTGATTTAAACAAGTTTGAGTTAAAACAAATTAACAATAGAAAAGAAATTCAGAATTCTTACTCACTATTATGTTTCCTCGTGTGTTTTTCAAGGGATGCACTTCAGCCAGCGTAGAAGGAATGCAGGTTTCAGCAAAACTGCTAGATATGCAATTGGGTTTTGTCATTCAGCAAATTACAAACTCTGCTCAGAATGTTAATGTGCGTCAGTACTATATACAAAAGAGTAGGTTAGTAATAACTCACATGATCCAAAAACAGAAGTTTCGTTAAGCAACCGAAAACCAGTTTTTATTAGTTCAAAGTTTTGACACAAACTAGGAAGTTTGTCGCCTGTTTTAACAAGGATCAAGTGATAAATGAAGTCAATCCCTCCGGAATCGTATTCTGTGCAGAAAACTGAATTATAATGTACTGATTGATACCTCAATGTTTAATCTTTTGAATCTTGTTATTTATGACTCTAAAACACTCTTAAGCCTGAAGCCAAAAGAAAAGCTGGCATACGAGGTAGCTAAGAAGAAAGCATTAAGAATAACAATCTAAAAATCTTTTAGCTTTCCAGAATAGAAGCCTATAACATTCTGTGAGTTATTTTTACTTTCCCTACCACGTAACTTGTAGGCAGAGAAGGTATTACATGCCAACCAAAAATTAGATATCGAGTTTTTACCGGAAATACCTGTTTTGAGACCCCTGAATAAAAAAAACTTTTAGAAAAAGGTCCGTGTAGGTATGTTTGTCTGTAAACAGCATAACTCAAAAACGAGAAAATCGGATCAACACCAAGTTTGATATTTAAGTTTAGTACCTTCCAAAGATGCGACACGAAGATTTTCAAGAAACTCCCTCCCACTCCAAGCTACCCTTTACATGGAACATTTTTCGAATTTTTTTTCCTAAAAAACGGCTCTAACAATTTTGATTAAAATACCTCATATTAAAGATATTTACATGACAAACAAAATGTATATCTTGACTTTTCTGAGAATAGCCTCTTCATCCAGAAGAAATTTTGTATAACTGGTAAACGTTTAAGCCAAAGACAAAAACGCACTACACAAGAAATGTAGATCCCTTTAAAACACACAATTTATTTAAAATAACTTTTTTTGTCGCCTCAGCCATTTCAGAGATAACCGTTAACGGTTAGAATTGTTCAATACTTAGCCATTCTTTCAAAGTCCTATCAACATTCAGTTGTTTCTCGCATTCCCACTGAAACAGTTTGGAATTTTAAGGTCAACGTATAGCGTCCAGTTCTTAAACACTTGATATCGCTGTACCCTTTGTATCTAAAACGAACGTCCTCCGTGGTGTAGTGGTTACCATGCTACCCTCTTAGTTCCCGAGGAAGGTTCAAACCCGGCAGAGGACGATGAATTTTTTCTGACGTAAAAATCCTTAGCATGGCTTCCTTTGGAAGGGAATTAAAGCCGGTGGTTCCGTGTCATAGATTTACGGCACGTAAAAGAACCTCAAGCCTGATAAAGATTTCTGAACAAAATTACCGGTCTTTCACGCCCAAGGACCATAGCAGTTAAAGAGCGTCCATAAATAAAACTCAATTTAATTTTATTTCTATAACGAACTGTGTAATGTAGTTATTCCTGCAGAAGTATATATAAATATAATCTTTAGTAAGATTAGTTTTTATACTCACTATAAACAACAGAGGGCAGAGCGTTTAGTTTTAATATCGGTATTTGCTGCTTCATAAGCAACGAGAACCTATTTATTATTTGATCACAAGAAAATCTGCGCTACCTGTGTATTCTCGCCTTGCTTTTTATAACACAGCTTTGTATTAGGCTAAATGTGTCGGGATTTGTGAATTGCTCTGTAATCATAATTCTTGCTTTAAAACGCTACATACGAGTACTTTACAATACTGCACTGATCAAACTTATTGGTGGTAAAAACATTTATCTTATCAAAAATCGTTTTCAGAGTGTAATATTACGAGATTTAGTTGTTCACGGCAGAAATCTTGCCTCTCTGGCAATCGCATTTCTACAGTAAATACGAGGCGTGTCCGTAAAGTAAGTACCGGTTTGGAAAAACAGGCATAACATATTTTTACTTTCTCTACTACGTATAGTAAGTAGGGGAAGTATTGTATTCCACCCAAAAATTCGATACCGAGATTTCACCGGAAATACATGTTTTGAGACTACCTGAGTCCAAAAAAAGCATTTTTGGAAACATGTCCGTGTGTGTGTCTGTGAACAGCATAACTCAGAAACGAACAGTCTGATAAACACCAAACTTGGTATTTAGTTTCACTATCTTCCAGAGATGCGACACGAAGGTTTTCAAGAAAATCCCCCCACCCCAGATTACCCTTTACATGGAACATTTTTCGAAAATTTTAATTTTCTCAAAAATGCCTCTAAGGATTTTGATTAAAATATCATACGTTTAAGATATTTTTATGACAAATAAAATGTATATCTCGAATTTTCTGGGAGTGTCTTTAAAAGTATTCTTCATTGTGAACGACTTTTGCATAACTGGTAAACCATAAGAGATAGAGAAAATTTTACTGCACAAAAAACGTAGATCGAGTTAAAATACACAATTTATGTCATATACATTTTTTTTGTTAAGTGAACCATTTTCGAGATATTGCTTGTTATTCCCTTAAATTTTTCAATACTTATTTTCTCAAAAGGGAATTCGTTATTCATTTTTTTGTCTTGGATATTTAAAGAGTATTAATCTGTTGCAGAGAGAATGGTGCTGCTCAAGCAACCAGCTATTAAGAGATATGTCTATGCTTAAAGGCTACTGTATTTCTATATTCCCCTTGCAAATACAAAACAAGGGGAACATAGTACGCCTTAAGCGATAGTCAAATATTTTTTCGAGCTGGTCACTATGTGTAAAATGTAATTCTCTTTGCATGTCAAGAGATCGTTTCTGCAAATGTTTATCTCGATTAATATGAAATAGTTGGAGAATAAGAGTTTGTAAAAATAGTTTGTACAAGAGCAGAGAAAGTCATTGAGTGCAACACATATTTTTTTTTCACAACATTTATTTGTACATCAAAGAGCATTCTTTAACCTATTTTTCGACTTAGTTGCCACCATTGTTCAGCTTTTGTCATAACGGAATCAACTTTTGCACGCCCTCTTCACAGGTAAATGCGGCCAGTGAAGACAGCCACTGCTGAACAATGTATTTTGCGTCGTCATCGCATCCTGATTTTTCGTGCTGACAACGTTGTTTTGAATTTTTGTCGCTTGGGGAATCCTGTGGGCCTCTGCTCCATCGACTGTTGTTTTGATTCTGCAATGGCATGATAAACCCAAGTTTCATCACCGGTCACTATCCTGCTTAAGAATTCATCTCCCTCATCACTGTATCGGGTAAGAAATGTCAAAGCATTGTCAAGTCGCTTCATTTTGTGAACATCCGTAAGCATCTTCGGAACTCAACGGGAGCACAGTTTGAGATAATTTAAGCGCTTTGCAATCTCATGCAAAATAGTTTTTGAAATTTGTGGAAACACATCACAAAGCATTCTTATTTGAACCGTCCGTTTACACGAATTGCCTAATGCACTTGTTCAACCAAACCATTGGCCGCCCACTCCATGCTTCGTCATGAACATTGAACCTCCATCTCCACTTTCTCACCATTCTGTCATTACATCTCTACAAGCTGACGATGAATTTCAGCTCGCTTAAGGGGACAAGGTACTCTGAAAGGGTCAAAAATCACATTTTTTGTTTTAGGCACCAATAAAATCTCCATTATTTCCAGTTTCAGAAAATATATCCTTTTTGTGGGTTAAGAGGATTTTAAGACATTTAAATATCACTTCATTGCTAGTCTTCATTCCTTTAAAGCTGCCATGCAACGTCCCTTTTTAGAACATTTTTGTATCTTTCAATAATGAACGACCATATCATGCCCAGCGAGCAGTTCAGCAATTAACAAAAGAGGCCAGCACCAAGAGAAGGTAATCAGAAAAGCTGAAGCAGTCCAGGAATGAAGGTGCAGATGATTATGACCCTGAAATGTAGTTAAGTGTGTTAGAATTTTTTAAATTCAGTTTTCTCAAAACTACATTTTTTGATAGTTATCTACATTTTTCTCAGAAAGTATGAGACGTAGAGAGCTGAAATTTTCAGTACATGTACAAAACACATGGCTAAACTTTCTGAACCACAATCACAATTTTATAATGTATATTAGTGATATTAAGAAAGCAACAACATTGCAAATTTTCCAAATTTTTACTTTGCAATTAACTTTTTTTTTTGAGTTTCTAGTGAACTGATATACATAACTAAATAATTGAGTTTCAGAAGATAGCTGATTATACTAAGAACAAGCATGCAAAATTTTGATTCTGTATTGCAAGTAGTATCAGAGAAAAGTTACATGAATTCGCATGTTTTAAGAGTAAATTTTATTATTTTTCTGCTGAATGAAATAATTTTTACGGACTCAACTACACAAGCTATCGATGCAAACAACCACTTGAAATAATTGTCATGATTTATAGAATAATACAAAAAATTCAGGAAAAATCATTAAGAACTTAAGAGCAATGGTAATTTAACACGCTTAAGGTGTAATTTCCATGTGTTCAGAATACTCTGTTCCCTTAATATTCCTTGCGTTTAAAAATCGTATTACGGAATGCACTTCACAGTCAGCGGGATCAGCAATTGTCTTCAACATTTCGAACGACCATAAACAGCTGTAAACACAACACGATCCGGCTGTCAGTGGACAGACAATGAACCAGAGAGTCTAATGCGTATGCGTGGAACTGCAACACTAGCGTTGCGGTGGCGGTAGAACGAACGGGTACTTGCTTTATGAAGAAGTATTATGCGGACTTATACGTTAGCAATACCTACCCTGTCTTTCTGGCATTTGCATTCTGACTTAGTATACAATAAAGAAATTGTTATGCAGGCATTTCTTAATTGTAATTAATTGAAGAGAAAAAAATATTTTTGTATATATTATTGAATGCTTCAAATTTTTCAATGCGATTTTGGAAAATAATTAATTTTAGCTCAACTATTTAACACGTTTAAACTAGTGCACAACAAGTTTTAAATCCGTAATTTCTGAAGCTCTTCTGAAAAGTCAAACGAATAACTTATGAACTGTGGTTCAAGCGGCAATTTGAATGGTGAAAAATGCTAAATAAAACGCAATGAGGAAAATGGGATATATAGTTCAACACGATGGTTTACCTAAATGACACAAGATCAATTAAATGGCCATTTATGGCTTTAAAATTGTTGATATTGCGTCGTCCTTTACCTTTGTTTATATTGGGTTGTCTCATAAGTTCGTTCGCTTTGCTCGCAAGTTCCATCTATAGTGCCTGAAAACCCTGAACCCTCTGTACACTAAAGTTATCCTAGTTGCCTAACCACCCCTACGACTTGGAGAACAACCAGACTCGCTATTGGATATGCCAGTGTGTATTTGTGGCTGGCGTTAGATAGAACGGCGTGAACTTGTGTTTACAAACTATGGAAAGCAAAAAGGAACATTTCCGACATCTTATGCCGTTTTACTATCGTAAGGGTAAAACCGCCTCACAATGCCGGCAGAAAATTTGTGCTGTCTACGGGGAAGATGCAGTAACGAAGCGAGCATGTCAAAAGTGGTTTAGTCGATTTCGAGCTGGGAATTTCTCCCTAAAAGACAAACCTCGGTCTGGACGATCAATGGTTACGGACGTGGAAAGAATTCATGAAACGATAGTCAACAATCCGCGAATTACAACTTGGGTGTTGGTATTGGAGCTCAAATTAGCTCGTGCTATTGTAGCCAGGAACTTGGCAATATATTGTCGACAATAATGGTGTATACTGCAGGAAATAAATAGTGTGTTTACAAAACCTAGCTGCCGTAGTTATTTATCTTTTGAACGACCTTGTCTTTAAAGTTTGTAAACGGAAAGTTCGGCAACTACGCTGTCGTAGCTATGCTGCGGGTGAAGTGTGTTTCCAGGTGTTCTTAGTGATTGAAACGTAGCGAAAAACGAACTAACTTATGAGACAACCCTATATTTACTTGGAGAATGCAGTCCGTGGTCACCTCGTGATGTGTTGCTCATCACCTCGGTTGCTCGTTGAAGATCTGTTGTCTGGGTTTGAATACCTGTTGTAATTATTTTTGTGGTAGAAACATTTTTTCGTTGATCTCTAGTGCGTGATACGTAAAGTCTCAGTTGGCTAACAAAATAACTGTAGACGACACAGCATATAAAATTCAACCCAGATTTATTTTTATGGTTCCGAGTTGTAACTGGAAACCAACCTTTCCAGTTGTGTGTTAAAGTGCATGGTTACACTTCGACTTCCACAAGCTCATTACTTAATCACTTGTCTAACAAGACTTCTGCATGTTTAGTTACTCTCTCCGCGAATTTCTTGTCACTTTTAGCTTTACTCGCGCTTCTATGTTCCTGACTGAGTTCCATTCTTAAAGTGGAACGAAACACAAAAATCATGTTTCTTCCTAAATGAAGGGTATGACCTGTAAAATGCGTATTAAGATTATTTGCTCGCCACACCGTTATCGCTGCGCAAGCGAAATACAACCTTATATGTCATCAGAGCCAGTCGTGCGCTGGAAGCAGTTGGAAAATCACAATCACTGTTGCACGTGCAGAAGTACGTTTTCAAAAATTGTTCTTTTTGGTATTAAAGTTCAAGAGTAGTGTACTTTGTGGTGCTGTTTTGGTGATTGAATTGCTTAAGTCAGTTTAGTATTATACATACAACGAAATATTGTAAAAAATAAAACGCCTCGTTGTTGTGCATATGGTTGTAATGAGAGAAGGGAAACACACAAGGGAACTCATTTTCACGCGTTTCCAAACAGAGACAATTCTCCCAAACGACATAGGATATGGGTAGAATTTTGCAAAAAAAAACATTTTTTGCCTGGTCCCGGTGCTCGTTTGTGTTCCTTCCATTTTAAGGATTATGCACAGACACAGTTATTAAAAAGCAGCTTATGCTGGATGAAGATTTCAGAGGGCCTTTATTAAAAACTGGAATTATTCCTAGTATTCATATTACTATAAGGAATGCGGCAGTATTTTTAACACTTAAATAATTTCAGTCTAATTATATAATATATAATTCAATAACAGCCCGCCTTAAAGCAATATGTGTATGTAACAATATATGAAAAGTGTATATTACAGTCATTGTAAATGCTTATATTATTGTATACATGTCCAATAATGAATTTGAAACTTTAACAATACTACTTGTAATTCTTGGAAGCAATAATGTAATTTTAGTGACAGTTTATAAACTAGCCAAACAACAACCAGAAGAAGCTTTAGTTAAATGAAGGTATTCTATTGGAGTAGGAATAGCCAATCAGAGACTTAAAATACAGAAATTTACAAATTTAGGCGGTAGAAATCAGTTAAGTTGCTTGTAGACAGTGCTCATAACCGGACGCGAGATATGTCCTCGAGAAATTTAATACGTATTCGTGTGAGACGAAAATAATTTACGTGTTAAAAAGTGCAAGTAATTAATTTAAAAAATCTCACAGCTCTCTCTATATCAGTGAAGTGTTATTTAAATCGTGTCAAGCATTAATAAAAGGAGTGAAGTAAAATTATAATCTGTGTAAGCCTACATTCTTCAGTCGCACCACAACCTTGCAAAGAGAAACATGTCTAACAATAATGCTGATGCAGCCGAGGCAAACATAAATATATATATATTATTTAAAGAAACAGCCAAAATTACAAAGTTAATATTTTTTTAAACATTTGGGACAAAGACCACCGGAAAGTATATTTGGGGCGAAGACTATTTTTACTATACGTGCGGTTGCAACTACTTCAAGTTCGACCCCCAACAGTTGAAATATAATACAACTCCTTCAAAAAAAAACCTACTTCAAATTGACTCCCAAAACGTGGGGCAAATAACAATACAACAATACACCTTCAGGAAAAATGAAGACAATTTCCACATATCAAGTTCTAATAAGACAATTGATCCTTCACCATCTTCATCCAAGAGCAAATGACAAAGAACAGAAATATATGAGTCTAGAAGTCGTAAAAGCATAGTTTCTGAGCTATGCAATAGTGCTACTTGCAATAAGACTGACAACGAAGGCGATGATGATAAAAGTAGTGAAAGAGAATTCAGAATGGAAGGTGATGAAAAAACCAAGAATTCAGAAGTACAACGTGAACTGGGTACTGAAATCGTAATGAAATATATACTGTTGGAACCTGAAAATATCTACGAAACAGGCAATGTTGAGGAAGATTAGGAAAAGCTGAATGAAAGATTCTACGAACCTGATACTTCAGATTCTGATACAAGTGATAACGAGGAAGAAGAAGATACTTTCACTATACATGGAAATGAAGTTATAGCAGAATATTTTATTGTTGCTTGGATATCTCTACTTTTATTTTCAAGCTTTATGTGAAATGAAGTCAAAACAATTTTTCATTACATTACAGGGACAATGCTATGAGTTGAAACAGCAGGTTATTACGGTGATATATTCACTTGGATCTCAAAAAATTTATCAGGAAAGAAACCGGAAAGAAATGCTTCAGTAGCAAATTGTTTATTATTATCATCTGGTTTAATGTTTCAGCAATTTAAGTCGTGCAAATTACTGGGTTTGGCATGGTTGGCAGGGAATGAGCAGTATGACTTTCCAGGATTTTCAGCCAAATATTTGGTCTACTCTGTCATGGATTTAATTCCCGCAAAATTATTGATTTTGAGCTTGTTTAAAGAGGTATGGTGAAAGGAGATTTGGACAAGGCTGCTTGTGGTATAATGACTTGGCTTGCAAAACAGGAAATGTGTAGAACTGAAGTTTTTTTTTCTCCGACAGGCCTAAAGTGTAAGATATCTGTTAAAAACTCAGTATCCGGAAGTTGAACATGAATTTGACGAATGGCATTTGTTTAAAAGTCTAATGAAAAAAAAATTAAAATGGTAGAAAAAGAAGACCCAGAGATGGTGGCATGAAAAGCCAGTATAAATAAACATTTATGGTGGGCTGCGCAAAACCGTAATGAGAACGGTACTATATTAATTGAAAAATTCACATCAATTCTTCATCATATAAAAATGACATAAATGGCTAGAAAACGGTGAATTGAAATCTTGTGAACATGATGAATTGTTGAAAGAAGACCAAGGAAATAAATTATGGATTAAATGTGAATCAAACACCTATCATTCTCTGAAGAAAAGTATTTTGGATAGCACCTTCTTAAAATATTTGGCTCATATTCAACATTATATACGTACTGGTAGTTTAGAAAGTTATCACAGGATTCGTCTCAGATATCCTCCGAAAAGAACATTTTTTATCATTTTAGATCCATGATAATCGCACAATTTCAATGTAAATGTAAAAATGACGTGTCAAAACTCAGTACTCCAAAGCATCTGGGTCTTGGATCATGAAAAACAAATATGTGAAATCCGCAAAGAATGAAAACTGCTGATATGCGTAAAATAACATCTGTGCACGCACATTGTGTGGAACCATTACCGGACGCAGCAATTGATCTGTCACTACCGAAGGATATAGCTCCCAAGCTTCGAAATCCATTAGAGTTACTACAATTGAAGCATTTCTCACGTTTTCAGTCAACATAAGAAGCTTGGTCACAGACACGTTATACAATTTTAAATAATAATAATAATAATAATAATAATAATAACAGTTGAATTTAAAACCTACTATTTTTAATTTGTGTATTTATTAGTGAAGTCTGAAGCCAAAATATATACTACGCTGGGTTCTGGAAAAGCATTTCTAATACTAAGCACTACACGTGATAGTATGAAAACTCTTTTTCTGTGTCCAATAGCAGTCCATGAACTAATCCACGTTGTAAATAATATTGTTTGTAGCAGGAATATAGCCAGATCTTATTAGCAGGATTATTTGTGGTGAGTAATTTCTTTTAAGCTCAACTTTTTAAGTTATGCACAACAATATTCAAAACATCACGATCTATAACTAATTTGTGAAAATTAGGATGCTCTGTGATACAGGCAAAATCACCCTTAATTAATTTTGTGTTTTTATAGTCCGAGCAAGCACTTCCTCAACATTATTGAGAGGTGTACATTCCTCACACTTATACCAATGGATGGAACCAGCACGGTTTTCGGTGTTCACAATGTCTCGGAATCGCTATCAGAATACTTTAAATCTTCAAAATCGCTTTTTTTTGACTCAACTGATAAGGTCGGATACTACGTTCACTCATTTTCAAAGCAGATGTTGGAGTACCTACGTAGTAGGTTTTAACTGGATTATGAGAAGTGATTGACTAGTTTTAGCTCTACTCTTTGTTATTTAGAGAATTTATGAACTTCTACTGAAATTAACATGTCAACTTGTTGGTCATTTAAAACTCCCAGGTTTGCTGCATACGTATTGTCTGGGTGCAATGTGGCTCTCATGACGTCTCGCGTCAACTCAACAACAGGCCGTCACCCGATAACCATTCACCTTGGCATGGTGAAACTGCGTGCGTTGTTATTTATTCCTGATGACCAGGGTTAGATTTTTAGGTGCGCACCTTTTTTCTTAGGGTAGGTTAAAGCTGCGCGGAAAGATATCACAGTGTGAAATTTTGTTTCTAGTTGCAAAAAGAGGCAGTTTTTCTCGCACAAAACAATTATACCTATCTAAAGAAGACTGACATGTGGTTAAAATTTCAGCCCAATTGAATGGATAGTTTAGAAAATAGCAATTTCAGTTGTGCATCCCCTTAAATAAACCAGCACCTCATTGTCCCTTTTTTCACCTTATTTGAGCAACTTTTCCCTTACTTTTTTCATCTAAAATTTGCATCTAAAACTCCTAACCCTGCTGATGATAAATAATGAATGAAATATTCATTTTTGTGTTTGTTCTCCTTTAAAGTAATTCCGACGCGAAAATTTTTGTTGCGAGAAGTACAGGTTCCTGCTGCTTTCGAAGTCAAAAACTGCCTGAAATTTTGACAAGCACTTCAAATATATACAGTTCTGAGACATGCGAATGTGAGGCTTACAAATTAATTCTATTGGTTCTCGAGCTGGCGCGAAAGTACTTTACTTTAAACACTAACAAATTTCTGTTATGTCTGTATAGGTGCAGACATCTTTCTTTACAGTGAAAATGAGAATGAACCCTACTATATGATAAAATGATAACACAAATGAGACAATAAATATACAAAGATAATTAAATCGCAGGAGAGGTGTAAATACTGCCTCTAAAACAAATGTCTAGCATGAAAGTACATTTTATAAGTATAATTAAAATGCAGAAAAAAGTAAAAAATCGAAAATGTTTCACATTTTGCAAAATTTCAGGATACATTGCCTTAAACTGATGCAAAATTGAAGTTGGTTTATTTTGAGAGCCTCCTAAAATTGTACGGTTTAATATTAATCCACAAAATACCTACCCAGAATGAAAAAACACCATACCTGCATGTATTCTTGTGTTCAACTCTGTCCATTCGTTCTCAGCATTAAAAGCAAAGACGAACCATACCACAAAAGTTAATTGTTATAGGCCAATAATTATAGAGTAATTAACTTAATTGAATTAAAAAGGTTACATGACTATAAATCCGCAATTTAGATACGCTAGTAGTTAATTCTAGGACATACGAGTACTTTTCTACAGCTGCAACGCCTTGATGCCATTAGCGCGCAGGACGCCAATAAGTTTATCAGTTAAATGAGACTGCTGAAATACCATTTCAACATTATTACACAAATGGAGATGACCTTTAAGAGAGAAAAGAGAGGAGAATGAAGCTCGAAAATAGAAAATCTTCTTTAAATAACACATCCTTCAGCTACCACAGACCTTTCCATTACATATTAAACGTATTGTTGATTATGAATGGCTGTGGTACGATGATGAATCACAACAATGTAATGTAGAATTAGGAAGTTAATCGTAAATAAAACTGAAGACGGAATCCAAAGAGTAGTTATACATTGCAGAAGCTATGTTAGAATTATAATTTTAAACTTTCGATAAATTAAACAAAAACATGACCCTCTAAGGTAAGTATATTGTTAGAACCAACATTTTAGTAGTAAATGACACTATATTCGAGAAAGTCGTGAGTTTTTAATTATTTAGGACTATATATCAGCTATAAACACGAAAATGAGTTTTGAAAAAATCTTATGTGTTGCGCTCACATGACTTTCTCTACTCTTATACAAACTATTTTTACAAACGCTTATTCTACACCTACTTCATATTAATCGAGATAAGCATTTGCAGATTCCATTTGCGAAAAAATATAAATATTGGAAAATTCAAACAAATAACAAGGAATATCTCGCAAATGGGTCCTCGACAAAAAGAATGTATATGACATAAATTGCGTATTTTAAGGAGGTCTACATTTGTTGTGGTAAAATTATGTCTATCTCTTACGTTTTACCAGTTACGCGAAAGTCATTCAGAATGAAGAGGGCTTTTGGGGATATTCCCAGAAAATTGAGATATACATTTCATTTGTCATGAAAATATCTCTAATTTAGGATATTTTAATCAAAATCGTTAGAGCCATTTTTGAGAAAATCAAAACTTTCGAAAAATGTTCCATGTTAACAGAAGTTTGGGGTTGGAAGATTTCTTGAAAATCTTCGTCTCATCCTTGAATGATACTAAATTCAAATACCAAGTTTGGTATTTATCTGATTTTTCATTTTTGAGTTATGCTGGTCACAGACGCACAGACAAATGGATATGTTTCCAAAAATACTTTATAGGGTTTCAGGGTACCTCAAAACATGTATTTCCGGTGAAATCTGGTATCGAATTTTTGGGTGAAATGCAGTACTTCCCCATCTGATGTGTTACACTTCATGACTTTCTCTACTCTTGTACAAACTATTTTTACAAACGCTTATTCTCCATCTACTTCATGTTAATCGAGATAAACATTTGCAGACTCTATCTTATTGCTAATTTTCTTGTAGATGTAAGGGAATATATATTTTCAAGCGCAATATAGAAATACAGTAGCCTTTAAGCACATACATATCTTTTAATAGCTGGTTGCTAGGTGCAGCACCATTCCCTTTGCCACAGATTAATACCCTTTGCATATCCAAGACAAAAAAATCTGATATGTTACACTGACATGACTTTCTCTACTCTTGTACGAACTATTTATACAAACGCTTATTCTCCATCTACTTCATGTTAATCGAAATAAACATTTGCAGAGTCTATCTTATTGCTAATTTTCTTGTAGATGTAAGGGGAATATATATTTACAAGGGCAATTTGGAAATACAGTAGCCTTTAAGCACATACATATCTCTTAATAGCTGGTTGCTAGGTGCAGCACCATTCCCTTTCCCATAGATTAATACTCTTTGCATATCCAAGACAAAAAAATGAATAACGAATTCCCATTTGAGAAAATAAGTATTGAAAAATTTAAGGAAATAACAAGTAATATCTCGAAAATGGTTCACTCAACAAAAAAATGTATATGACATAAATTGTGTATTTTAACGCGATCTACAGTTTTTGTGTAGTAAAATTTTCTCTATCTCTTATCGTTTACCAGTTATGCAAAAGTCGTTCACAATGAAGAATACTTCTGGAGACATTCCCAGAAAATTCAAGATATACATTTTATTTTTCATGAAAATATCTTAAACATATGATATTTTAATGAAAATCGTTAGAGCCATTTTTGAGAAAATTAAAATTTTCGAAAAATCTTCCATGTAAAGCGTAATCTGGGATGGGGGGATTTTCCTGAAAACCTTCGTGTCGCATCTCTGGAAGATACTGAACCTAAATACCAAGTTTGGTGTTTATCCGACTGTTCGTTTCTGAGTTATGCTGTTCACAGACAGACACACAGACACACACACGGACATGTTTCCAAAAATGCTTTTTTGGGATTCAGGGGATCTCAAAACATGTATTTCCGGTGAAATCTCGGTATCGATTTTTTTGTTGGAATACAACACTTCCCCTATTTACTATACGTAGTAGAGAAAGTAAAAATGAATAACGAATTTGAGAAAAGGTATAAGTATTGGAATATATATGGGAATAACAAGCAATATCTCGAACATGGTTCACTCGACAAAAAAAATGTATATGACATAAATTGTGTAATTTAACGCGATCTACATTTTTTGTGTAATAAAATTTTGTTTATCTCTTATGGTTTAACAGTTATGCAAAAGTCGTTCACAATGAAGAATACTTTTGGAGACATTCCCAGAAAATTCTATATACATTTCATTTGTCATGAAAATATCTTAAGCATATGATATTTTAATCAAAATCGTTTGAGCCATTTTTGAGAAAATTAAAATTTTCGAAAAATGTTCCATGTAAAGGGTAACCTGGGGTGGGGGGATTTTCTTGAAAACCTTCGTGTCGCATCTCTGGAGGATACTGAACCTAAATACCAAGTTTGGTGTTTATCCGACTGTTCGTTTCTGAGTTATGCTGTTCACAGGCAGACACACAGACACACACACGGACATGTTTCCAAAAATGCTTTTTTTGGATTCAGGGGGTCTCAAAACATATATTTCCGGAGAAATCTCGGTATCGAATTTTTGGGTGGAATACAATACTTCCCCTACTTACTATACGTAGTAGAGAAAGTAAGGAACAGAAACCGAGCGAGGTGGCGCCGCGGTAACGTATGCGACTCGCATTCGGCAGGTCCCGGGTTCGATCCCTAGCGACCATCCATTCTGACCTATGGGTTTTCACGGGACGGCTGGCGAATGCTGGGGCAGTTCATTTTCTACCACGGCTTTCCTGCCCTTCTTTTCCTGTACCCACCATCTTCCTTGTCAAATGTTTCAGGGTTGAAGGACCAGGCGACGGTGTTCGGCGGGTTGCGCCTGTATGATAGATGTGCGCTCTGTAGAGAATTCTTCCCTGGCGTTGTTGCGTAACTACCGTTAGGACTCGCCTCCGGGTGTTCCAGGGCGGGCGCCCTTTCGGAGGACCACTCGGGGGTAGACCCAGGCAGGCGGCAGATGAATTCGATATATAAAACATTAGTGACCCCATCCATACTTGACCCGTCGTCATCCGGATCTGGTCGCCCTTTGGTTCTCTCCCCTTATACCTCCCTCCTAAGGGTCACGGTAGAAGCAAAAAGAGTCGTTATGGCCTACTCGTGGTGCTTGTCCCGGTTTCGAGAGAACCCTCCTTTACCATTATAGTTGAGAGAAAGAAAATATAGGGTGCCGAAATGAGATTAATCTTTTAAATAAAGTTTCAGACCAAAACATTAGAAGATATAAAGATAATGTATCTGTAGCAAAAAATTACAAATTACATAAATTAATGGAGATAGCATGTCAACAGAATTTCATCAAACAGGATCCCTAGAAAAGTATTTCATTATGGAGCTTAAGAAAGAAGACATATGGGAAGACCAAGGAAACGATGGTCAGACACATTCTTGCCTAGTCTCTGAAGTGCAGAAGAACAAGAAGAAGAATTAGGAAGCTTTATTTAACGTTGTAGTTAACGTTTCCAATGGACCTTCTTATTAGAGAAGTGTGAAGCACAATGGATTTATTCGTGACAGTTCATGGTTTGGAACCTGTTCACGGTTACCAACCTCGAATGATCATGCAGCTACAGATGTCAGTTTACAGGCACTCTAAACCCTGTTTCTTATAACCTTGACGCGTTGGTTTGCATTCTTCCACGTTCCCTTCCCTTCCCCTTTCCCCTGATTGACTAGTATACTCCTTTGAATAGAAATGTATGACAAACAAGCCCTGTGTAATGCAAGGTCGGGTAATAAAAGCGATATAAACACTGTCATGATAATGCACGTGCTTTCGTCATCCTGAGAGGCAGGTTTAAATTGAGGGTTCCTCCTATCTCTATGTTGATAAAGTGCATTCCAGATGCATTAACACTATTACGTAACGTATTTGATTTATACGATTACCCTTCGAATATATTAAGATACATGATGTTAAATAAAGATCTAGTTTGTATCACGCAACAACCGATTCCACAGCAGCAGCCATTGAGAGGTGACTAGTGCAGCGACAAGAGGTACGGAGAAGTTATATGGAGCAGGGTTAGTAAACCTCTCAGCGAACTTGGGGTATATCAGGTGGCCCAAACAAGCCGTCCTTTGCAGCTTTTTTATCGCACACATAGGTGCAAAAGAAGTTGCCGCATCACTGCTGTTCAAAGGGGCAGAACAGGTACAAAGCGAAAGGTCGCTGAGCAGTGCTGCTGTCTGCAGGTGTTTACGCGGTAGTTTCGTACTGATAAGAATTGCACAAAAACTGTATCTGAGGCTCGAAGGCTGTGTTTTGAAGATTCTCAACGCGGCATCTGTCTTCTGCGCACTTTTTTGTCTTTCTTTTTTGACGTACAGAAATAATATTAAGAAATGATGGATCAATGCAGGTAGAATGTGGGTCTGAGAGGGCCTTACATCAATTCGTCCACCAAGGTGGACATGTTTTTGCACATGTATATTGTGAATAATACACTAATAGAAAATAATTTAATTCTAAAGCACCTTTAAGGGTACATAAATATAATAAAAATAGAATTTCGTTCAATCTTGTTAACTTTGCGGCACCAATTGGTGCCATCTCGTAGTTGTATACTGATTGTAGATTAACTCTCATGGAACTATATGCTCAGGTTTGCGTCAAGAGGCAATCCTAAACTCTTGTTAATGAGCGGATTGCTTATTAAAACTGGTAGCACTCCCTCCCCCCCCTACACACACACACAAACACACACACACACATAGGTACTCTCACATTCAAACACCAGACTCTAGGGCAGAGGTGGCGAAAACGTGCTTCGCGAGTTATTTTGACTCGCAGGCGCCGTTCCCTCTCTGCAACCGTCCCTTTGTTTATCACGTGCTGGTGAGGATGCAGTGCGTGTTGCATACTTGGTGACTCGCGGAAGGAAGTCGTTTTCGCCACCCTTGCTCTAGGGCATACCGTGAAATATTTTTGTTTAAAGGCAACTTTCTAGAGCCCAGGCAGGAATTGAACCCGGAACACCTCATATAGCAGGCAGTTTCTCTATCGAAGGATCTCTGGGACCAGCATTAGCAGTTAAAGGTGTTGTTTTCAAGCATTGGTCTTTCATTTAGCGGTCTCTCTCTGTCGGTATGGAGTCCCCTGTGCAGTTCTACTTAGGTAAATCTTTTGGCATCCGCTCTATCCGGTATAAACTAACTTCAACTAAGGACGGCTTGTGTGGTCAGCTGGTACAGATAAGTAAAAATGGTAATGTACATCGTAAGTGGTGGTGATAACAAATCTTAAGAGATTTTCATATGAGCTTTTCTACATGCTATTTTCACAAAAATTATTCATCTATACACTTTATGTTACTCAAGATAAACATTTGCAGAAATAATTACATTAACATTTGTTTTAGGTGCAGGGGGTACACAGGAGGCTGAAGCAATAGCCAAAGTTTTACAAAGCGAGTGATTATATGTTGACTTTGAAATTCCGCTCTTTGTATGATACCACGAGAAAAAAAATGACTGCGAGTTAGGCTTCTAAACAGTATAACGTGTTTAATTGGAATTTAAACCAATAATAAAATGGTTAATGCCACAAAAGAATCGCATAAAGTGTGTATTTTAACGATACACATTTTTATGTAGAAAGTTTTTGTCTATCTATTATGGTTTACCAGATATACAAAAGTATATGAAATACATTCAGAATGAAGAGGACTTTACGCGCTATTCGTATAAAATTCAATATATGCATTCTATTTGTCATGAGAATATCTTAAAAAGATGGCATTTTAGTCAAAATCTTTAGAGCTATTTTTAAAAAATAGCGGATATTTGAGGCGGAATTTCTCGAAAATCTCGATATTTCGTTTTTGAGTTATGTGTAACTTTTTATACATTTTGTTTTTGGAGGGGAATTTAGGGGACCTCAAAACTTACATATATTTTCTGTGAAAACTCTGCATCCTCTATTTACTATATAAAAGCAGTAGAGAAGATAAAAGTGAAACACAAGTGATAGTACACCAATGCGCATAGTTAAACGCTTTTCCTAAATCAACAAGAAAAATCAGGAAGGAAATGGTAAGAAATACTAAAATCCATTCTCTTTTCATGTAGCTGGACAGCAGTACCGACAAAATGAAAAATAATAAAAGAAAAATTAGTTTGTTGCACCGTGCTACAATAAACTTCGGATGAGATTTCTTGAAGATATTGAGAAACTGAGAAGCAGCATCAAAAACGTTGTGGGTTTGGCAACAGAAGTTGCTGTTTCTATGTTATATTTTCAAAGAAAAGTTCATGATCTAGGACTAATAAACGCATTTTATGAACCTTAATTCCATCTCATAAAATAAATATCAGCAGTGGTCTCAATACAGTCTGTGATCGATATCATATCTGAACTAAGAGTCTTTATGCAGAAATAGAATGAGGCTATAATACAGCGCCTTAATTTCGATTTCAATGCAAACCCAAACGTACGCATGTTCCGCAAAAACTTAATGAAAATAGTTAGATATCTGGACGGAGGTACACTACGTGATCAAAAAGTAACCGCACACCTGACTGAAAATGACGTACAAGTTCGTGGCGCCCTCCATCGGTAATGCTGGAAGTCAATATGGTGTTGGCCCACCCTTAGCCTTGATGACAGCGTTTACTCTCGCATGCATGCTTTCAATCAGGTGCTGGAAGGTTTCTTTGGGGAATGGTAGCCCATTCTTCACGGAATGCGGAACTGAGGAGAGGTATCGATGTAGGTCGGTGAGGCCTGGCACGAAGTCGGCGTTCCAAAACATCCCAAAGGTATTCTATAGGATTCAAGTCAGTACTCTGTGCAGACCAGTCCATTACAGGGATGTTATTGTCGTGTAACCACTCCGCCACAGCCCGTGCAATATAAACAGGTGCTCAATCGTGTTGAAAGATGCAATCGCAATCCCCGAATTGCTCTTCAACAGTGGGAAGCAACAAGGTGCTTAAAATATCAATGTAGGCCTGCGCTGTGATCGTGCCACGCAAAACAACAAGGGGTGCAAGCCCCCTCCAGGAAAAACACGACCACAGCACAACACCACCACCGAATTTCACTGTTGGCACTACCCACGCTGACAGATGACGTTCACCGGGCATTCGCTATACCCACACTCTGCTGCCACCGGATCGCCACATTGTGTACCGTGATTCGTCACTCCACACAACGTTTTGCCACTGTTCAATAGTGTAATGTTGACGCTCCTTACACCAAGCGAGGCGTCGTTTGGCATTTTCCTGCGTGATGTGTGGCAGCCGCTCGACCATGGAATCCAAGGTTTCTCACCTCACGCCTAACTGCTATAGTACTTGGAGTGGATTCTGATGCAGTTTGTAATTCCTGTGTGATGGTCTGGATAGATGTCTGCATATTACTCTTTACGACCTTCTTCAAATGTCGGCGGTCTCTGTCAGTCAACAGACGAGGTCGGTCTGTACGCTTTTGTGCTGTACATGTCCCTTCACGTTTGCACTTCACTATCACATCAGAAACAGTGGACCTAGGGATGTTTAGGAGTGTGGAAATTTTGCGTACAGACTTCTGACACAAGTGACACCCAGTCACCTGACCACGTTCGAAGTCCGTGAGTTCCACGGAGCGTCCCATTCTGCTGCTTCACGATGTCTAATGATTACTGAGGTCGCGGATAATGAGCACCAGGCAGTAGGTGACAACACAATGCATCTAAAATGAAAAACGTATGTTTGTGGGGTGTCCGGATACTTTTGATCACATAGTGTATGTCTCAATTCTAAGTGACAAAATAGACTCCCACTAAATATGGTCCTGCTCATAATGGACCAATAATAAATAAATGGGCAGCAATACGCAGCAATACACAGTCCTCTGACAGAGAAGACATAAAAATAAACGATCGTGGGTAAAAAAAATCACGTGAATGTAGTGAATCATATTTTTCTTGCCACATAATAAAGTTACATTCTAGTATACAAACATACAATGCTTTTGGAAATGTTGATACGTTTCTCTGCCAAATTTATTTTGAAACTGCTTCACAACTTCACTTCCAATCCTCTTCCTGCATTCGCAAGAATAGGGCAGAGCAGTGTAAATGGACGTCGTACAGTCTCACCCGCCAAGCATTTTATACTACATTCACAACACACTAGATCCTAAAATGTGAAGTCCTGTCATGATCTATTGAGAAAAGGTGACATTGTATGGCATATTGCGTTGGATTTCTGCTTGCTAATGGATTTCAATATCACTACGCGTATATCCCTTTCGTTTAGCGAAGAGTTATTTTGATTCATAGGCACCGTTCTCTCTCTGTCACTGTCCCTTTGTTTTTCACATGCTGTTGAGTGATGCAGTGCGTGTTGCATATTCGGTGACTCGCGGAAGGAAGGCTTTTCGCCAACCATGGTTTAGCGTATGACATTCGTGAGTTTGAATATAAGGCTGTCTGAGGAGTTAATAGGAGCTATTAAAAAGCGAAAGACGATTATTCATTGACTCCTTTCTACTATGCCCATCAATGCAACAGTGGACAACCAGAGCTAAAGAGCAAGTCGTAAACTTATCGAGCAGGATGGCTCAGGTGGTTTACGTCTGTGGACCGCCTTCGGGAGGTCCCGGGATCGATCCCCGGCGACCGCTCATTTAGACCACTGGTTTTTCGTGGTTTCCCCGGGTCGCCAAACGAATGCTGGGGTGGTTCATCTTCTACCACGACTCTCCTTCCTCTCATTTCATGTACCCATCATCTTCCTTGTCATCTGTTTCAGGGCTGTAGGACCAGGCGACGGTGTTCGGCGGGTTGTGGCTGGATGGTGGCTTGCGCTCTGTAAAAGGTTTCTTCCCTGGCGTCGCTGCTCAATAAGCTCTCTCCCCAGTGTAGGGCTCCGCTCCGGGGGATCCTGGAGGTTGGTGGCTTGTGAGCAGGGGCGTGCGGTGTAGGATGCGTTCTATCTGGAAGCGTTAGCGACCCCGTCCATGCTTGCGCCCGTCGGCATCCCGATCTGGTGTCCCTTCGGTCTCTCCCCTCATCCTTCCCTCCCAATGGTCACGTCGGAAGCAAAAAAGGCCTACTTATCGTACCCCGCCACGGTTTCGGAGCTCCCTCCGTGATACGTACCTTTACCTTTTTCAGTCGTAAACTTGATAGTCAATACCTACATTGCAATTCGGCCAAATAAATATAAACAAAGAAATATGGGACACGAATATTCTGTTTTTAAATGGCGGGAAACTGTTTGAACAAAGTTACAATATGATAGCATATTGGGGTCCTTGAACCTACAACCTCTGTACTCATTACCTAGCAAAAGTCTACGTTTAAGAATGCAATCAGAGCAGTGTTTGCTCAAGGTAAATCCAGCACTGTCAACATTACTGTACTTTAAGAACCCTGTATTCTTTCATTTGTTAAACAAATACAAATATTTACCTAAAATGTGTGACAATATTATCCAACTTTGTTGCGTAAAAAGTAAAAATAAACAGGAATAATAAACTAGAGTACAAATTTGCGGAGGGAATATTTGCTTTGTCTCTGCAAATGCATTATCAAGTGAATTTTCCAAGAAACACTCAAATAACACGCGGATTGCAATAGGATGTTTCATTAGCATGACTTCATTTTACATTTACACATTTCGTTTTACTAGTATAAGCATACACAGGCAAAGCGATAGTGAGATTTCTAAAAAGCAGATCGCTATGTGATGGCTTTGAAATTCCATGCTGCATATCACCAGAAAAAACGAATAGCGACTTACCGCTTGAAAGAAGTATAAATATTTGAAAATGCAAACCAATAACAAAGAATATATCAGAAATGGTTGACGATAATTTTTTTTTATTTGACATAATTGCATGCTTTAACGAGATCTACATTTTTTCCATAGTAAGATTTTGTCTATTTCTTACGGTTTACCACTTATATAAAATTCATTCAAAATGAAGAGGATTTTACAGTTTGTCCCAGAAAATTCAAAATAATATATGTTTTATTTGTCATGCAAATATCTTAAACATACGGTCTTTTACTTAAAATCGTTAAAGACATTTTGGGAAAAATAAAACAAGAATCTGGTGTGTTACACTCGCATGACTTTCTCTACTCTTGTACAAACGCTTATTCTCCATCTATTTCATGTTAATCGAGATGTTAATCTTATTGCTAATTTTCTTGTAGGTGCAAGGGGAATATGGTAGGCTTTAACCGACAGTCAACTCTTTTAAGCCCTAGTTGCTATGTGGAGCATTCCATTTTCTTTGCATTACCAGGAAATAAAAAAAATCTGATGTGTTACACTCACATGACTTTCTCTACTCTTGTACAAGCTATTTTTACAAACGCTTATTCTCCATATGCTTCATGTTTATCGAGATGTTAATCTTATTGCTAATTTTCTTGTAGGTGCAAGGGGAATTGGTAGTCTTTAAGCGATAGTCAAATATTTTAAGAGCTGATGTATTCTATTCTCTTTGTATTACCAGGACAAAAAAATTAATAACGAATTCCCATTTGAGAAAGAGTAATAAGTATTGGAAAATTTAAGGAAATAACAAAAAATATCTCGAAAATGGTTCACTCAACAACAAAAAATGTATATGACATAAATTGTGTATTTTAGCGCGATCTACATTTTTGTGTAGTAAAAGCTTGTCTATCTCTTATGGTTTACCAGTTATGCAAAAGTCGTTCACAATGAAGAATACTTTTGGAGACATTCCCAGAAAATTCGAGATATACAATTCATTTGCCATAAAAATGTCTTAAACTTATGGTATTTTATTCAAAATCGTTAGAGCCATTTTTGAAAAATTAAAATTTTCGAAAAATGTTCCCTGTAAAAGTAATCTGGGGTGGGGGGATTTTCTTGAAAACCTTCGTGTCGCATCTCTGGAAGATACTGAACCTAAATACCAAGTTTGGTGTTTATCCGACTGTTCGTTTCTGAGTTAAGCTGTTCACAGACACACAGACACACACACGGGCATGTTTCCAAAAATGCTTTATATGCATTCAGTGCAACTCAAAACTTGTATTTCCGGTGAAATCTCGGTATCGAATTTTTGGGTGGAATGCAATACTTCCCCTACTTACTATACGTAGTAGAGAAAGTAAAAAATCGAATGACGGATTCCCATTTGAGAAAAAGTATAAGTATTGGAAAATTCAAACAAATAACAAGGAATATCTCGGAAATGCTTCACTCGACAAAAAATGCATTGGACATAAATTGTGTGTTTTAAAGAGATCTACATTTTTGGGTAGAAAAATGTTGTCTATCTCTTACGGTTTACCAGCTATGGAAAAGTCATTCAGAAAGAAGGGTACTTTTGGGGACATTACCAGAAAATTCAAGATGTACATTTTATTTGTCATGAAAATTTATTAAATATATGATATTTTAATCACAATCGTTACAGCCATTGTTGAGAAAATCAAAATTTTCAAAAAATGTGGCATGTAAAGGGTAGTCTGGGCTGGGGGGATTTATTTTAGAATCTTCGTGTCGCAGTTTTGAGAGATATTGAACCTAAATACCAAGTTTGGTACTTATCCGACTTTTTGTTTTTGAGTTATGCTGTCCACAGACACATACAGACCTTTTTCTAAAAATGCTCTCTTTGGATTCAGTAGGCCTCAAAACATGTATTTCCGGTGAAATCTCAGTATCGAATGTTTGGGTGGAATGCAATACTTCCCCTACTTACTATAAATAGTAGAGAAAGTAATAATGATGAAATCTCGGTATCGAATTTTTGGGTGGAATGCAATACTTTCCCTACTTACTATATGTAGTAGAGAAAGTAATTATGAAAAATCTTCCATATAAAGGGTAGTTTGAGGTGGGAGGTCTCCTGTATGCCATTTTTATCTACAACGAGTATGTAATGAAACTGTTTCATGTTTATTTCGATTAAATGAAGTAGATGGAATAGCAAGCTTTTTAAAGAATACTTTGTAGAAGTGTTATAAAAATTAACGATAGTGGGTTGAGAAATCCATGCGAATGTAACACATCACATTTTTCCTCTAAGTTTTTAGTTACTATTTATGTATTTTCTAGGTGTAACCATTCAGGCTGCTAGCAAAAGAGCAGGAAATGCATAATCAATAAATTCCTAAATAGGTAAATTAAAGAAGTGTGTGATAAAAAGAATAGGTACTACGAAAAACGAACAAAACGATACTTAATAAACAGACAAAATACATATTAGGAATAATTAATAGAAGAACCACATGCTAAGAATAAAAATTGTAAAAGTAAAAAAATCATTATTTTATATACTCGGTTTCTGAAAAAAGAAACAGAACCATTTTAGTGCTGCTATTATTTGAATCAGTTATTAGCTTTTGTGCTTCCGAAGGTTTTACAAAATTCAACGTGAAACGATGTGATAGTTCCACCATCTCCTACCGTTAATCCAATCACAGCATCGAATTACAAGTGTTATTTTATCGTTATAGATTATAATAAAAGAGGTAAAACTAGGGTTTTATTTTGCGACTAGGAATGTTTGCAAATCGAAGGCCGGAGGCCGAGTTTCGCTATTCTACGCGCCAAATAAAACTACTTTTAACACGTGTGACATATACTATTTTTTAGACAGCGCTCGAATCTGTAAAATATATAATATTATATTAATTCCTGAAAATAACTATATGATGTTTAAAACGCGTTCTTGAAACAAGAGAAATGACGTTAAAAAAGCGAGATGTAGATGTTTCGATATTTTGTTGATTCACTAGCAGTCATTTTCAGTGAAATTATTTTCGCCATGTTTTGCCTTGCAACAGGCAATGAAACGGTTAAATTATATCCTATTGTTATACACCGGGGTGAGGCCAAATGGTTTGCAGCTAAAATATTAAACTTAGTTTATAAACCGGCATAAACATTGAGGGACGTAGCTACAGAGGCAAGCGAAGGATACCAAAAACTTGCTGCACAAAGCTAAAGCGGGCATGGAATATTTATAAATAATTACGTTTAAATTCACATTTTGCTCAGATTTATTATAAATTAAGGTGCTCTACATGGTACACGAAATGTTACATACAAAATACGGGGGAGATGCCCCACGCACACTTACATACACATGCTAACACATAGGACTCTCACACACTCCCTGGCTACAACTGACGCCAAACCAGACCAAGCCAAGCCACCACACAAAGGAGGCTATACCCTTGACTTGCCTTCACCCCCACCTAAAGATGGAATTGCCGCGCCGGACAAGAACTCAACACACAAACTCAACCATTAGCTCAACAATATTATACAAAGCAATAATGTGTCCGACGCACAATACACACACATATGCTACAATATTGCTTTCTGGATTTCTTTGGATTAGCACTTCTAGTGCTATTCTTTCTACTGCTTCTGTAATTTCACTTCCATTTCAGTTTCTTCTGAATTCAAAACTTCCGCCATTTAATCTTTTTGTAGGCTATATAAAAGAATAGCGTTTTACATCAAAGAAAGCTGTCAATATAACGTACAGGTTAACTTTACAACGAATTGCGATAAATTGAAGTATCACGGTTTGTGTTGTGGACAGTTAATGTGAATAACATGAGAAATTAATCATGTAAAAAGACATAATGAAAAGTAAAACCTAATCAAACCAAGTCGAGTTATTAAACATGTGCAAATATAAAGGGTACTTGCCATTGGACTTGAAACCAAAGTTGGTCACACTGAAGGTTATCGCACTATTGCGATAATCTGAAACTTTTAGGTCGTGTGTTCTGTGTTATAAGTTCTATTTTTAGGCCATGCTGTCTAAAAATTAACATATTTTCCGTTTTTTCTTCATAAATCTCTTCCCATTACTTTTCGTACGACTCAAATCTACTAATAGCGTTTGTGATATACCAGGGGCAATATTTATATTTTGAGCCTTGGCAACCCTGAATGTTGTAGGTGCCATCTGACGTTTCCAATGGAAAGTTTGACATTTTTTACCATAACCTACTTCAAACATTTTGTCAATAGAGCGTCATTTGTTTTGCTTATACTAGCTTGAAAATTGTGTATCAACAAAAACATGGAATTAACTCGTGAAAATGTTCGTGCAATGATTTATTACGAGTTTCAACGTGAATTATCAAGACAAGAATGCATCGATCAACTAACCTCCACATTTGGCCACGAGGCCCCATCCTTCGCCACTGTGAAACGCTGGTATAACGAATTTAATCGTCGCCGCCGTTCGCTCAATGATGAAGTTCGTGAAGGTCGTCCAAAATCAGTTGTGCCAGAAAACATTGATGCTGTGCAAAAACTAATAATGAAAGATCCTCATGCGAAATATTGTGAGATTGAGGCAAACATAGGCATTAGTTCCACCAGCATATATAAAATATTGCATGATTATTTAGCCGTGAAAATGGTTTGCTCTCGTTGGATCCCACATAATTTGACGCAGTCTCAAAAAGATGTCGTGTCGATTGGTGTACAAAAATGTTCAACAAATACGATGGCGGTGCCTCAAAAGACGTACATAAGATTGTAACAGGTGACGAATCATGGATCTATGCGCATGAGCCGGAACGTAAACAGCAGTCGACTGTATGGGTGTTTCAAGATGAAGCAAATCCAACAAAAGTTGTTCGCACTCGAAGCACTTCGAAGCAAATGGTCACCTGCTTTTTCAGCAAAACTGGTCATGTGGCAACAGTGCCTTTAGAGGAACGTAAAACGGTCAATGCCGAATGGTACACAACCATTTGTTTGCCGGAAGTCTTCGGTGAAGTAAGGAAAACCAACAAGAACCGTAGAATCGTTCTTCATCAAGACAATGCGAGCGCACACACATCTCGTCTAACAACAGAGTATTTGAAGGCTCAAAAAATCGAATTGATGGGTCATCCGCCATACAGTTCTGATTTGGCACCCAATGACTTCTTTTTGTTCCCGAACATAAAGAATACATTGCGAGGACAACGATTTTCGTTGACAGAAGAAGCCGTTGATGCCTTCAAAAACCATGTTTTGGAGGTGTCTCAAGAAGACTGGAATAAATGCTTTGACAAATGGTTCAAACGGATGCAAAAGTGTATTGATCATAAAGGAGAATATTTTGAAAAACAATAAAGCAGTTTTGTTTCAAAATTTACTTTGTTTTAATTATTAGGCTCAAAATATAAATAGTGCCCCTCGTAACCTTATAGGCAACTGTGTCTAACTTATGTTTACTGCAAACTTAAATATGATTATTAACAAATATCCTCCATTATGTCGAGACTTCTTAGAATCTCCTCTCTCCCTTTTCTTCAGTAACTTCTATTGGTGCATGCATCAACGTAATATTTTGAAAATCTGAAAATCAGCATGCCTGAGTTTCCCCTCATAAGTACTGATAATCTCGGTAGGATACAAAATCATATTCTATATCAAACATTAAATTAAATACCACAATTTTTTCGCATTAGTAGGTTCCTCTCGAGCTCTAAAGAAGCAGCTTCACAATCAAGTTTATTACTGCGTCTTAATAATTTCTTTCCGTGGAGGCAAACTCCTGTAAACATGATTTATGCTTGGATTTTTCCTTTTCGCTAAGGACAACCGGTTTTACTTGGGAGGATATAAGGCTCAAGATGTTTGGTTGATCAATTGTCGTACAGTTGCAAAGAAAAATGTAAATATTTCTTTTCTTTCTGTGCATATTTTTCGCTGTTGGTTTAGCTCTAGCTGTCATATATCGCAGCAGGGTTTTCCCCTTTAATCCCAGTACTTTCGTCTATCTTCCTAGACACATGGACACATACAATCGTAAGAAAGCTCCTTAAAAGTTCAAAACGATCTTGTTTTTTGTGATCAGTAGGACTGGGATTTTCATGATGGAACATATATTACTTTCTCTAATACGTATAGTAAGTAGCGGAAGTATTGTATTCCACCCAAAAATTCGATACGGAGATATCACCGGAAATATATGTTTTGAGACCCCCTGAATCCAAAAAAAGCATTTTTGGAAACATGTCCGTGTGTGTTTTTGTCTGTCTGTCTGTGTGTGTGTGTGTGTGTGTGTGTGTCTGTAAACAGCATAACTCAGAAACGAACAGTCGGATAAACACCAAACTTCGTATTTAGGTTCAGTATCTTCCAGAGATGCGACACAAAGATTTTCAAGAAAATCCCCCCACCCCAGTCTACCCTTTACATGAAAAATTGTTCGAAAAATTTAATTTTCTCAAAAATGGCTCTAACGATTTTGATTAAAATATCATATGTTTAAGATATTTTCATGACAAATGAAATGTATATCTCGAATTTTCTGGGAATGTCTCCAAAAGTATTCTTCATTGTGAACAACTTTTGCATAACTGGTAAACCATAAGAGATAGACAAAAGTTTACTACACAAAAAATGTAGATCGCGTTAAAATACACAATTTATGTCATACATTTTGTTTGTTGAGTGAACCATTTTCGAGATATTTCTTGTTATTCCCTTAAATTTTCCAATATTTATACTTTTTCTCAAATTCGTTATTCATTTTTATGTCCTGGTAATGCAAAGAGAATGGAATACTCCACATAGCAACCAGCTCTTAAAATATTTGACTATAGCTTAAAGCCTACAAATTCCCCTTGCATCCACAAGAAAATTAGCAATATGATTAACATCTCGATATCTCGATTAACATGAAGCATATGGAGAATAAGCGTTTGTAAAAATAGTTTGTAGAAGAGTAGAGAAAGTCATGTGAGTGTAACACATCAGATTTTTTTGGTAAGACTGATACGGTTCTTAAATATATACAAAGTCTTGTTATGAAAAACTAATCCAATTACAGTAATTTATGTCATATGACAATTTATTTCTAAAAGAACATATTTTAGTACGTAAATGGTCATATTCGTCATATTTTTACCCTTTCAAAGACTAAATAGCTTTTCTCAAGCAATTTCTTTCTTTGTTTTGCTAAATTTCACATTACACGTTGCATTTGTTTCCTGGAAAAATGGTAAAATTCCACCTTTCTCCAATATTTTGTTTGAATACACAATATGGACTCTACCCTTACGTATCAGTGAATCTTTGTAGCCAAATGTTACACTACAATCATGTAGCTATTTAAGCCTGTCCTTGTTAAAGTTGGAAGTGTGTGCAGTATAGTTCAGGAAAAAATGCCTAAAGTGAAGCAGAGTTTTCGAGAAAAATTATATCAGTTCGTGTCCCAATTTGGTGAGAAAATGTCTTCGACTAGATAGCTTTCTCTTAATAATTTAGAATTAAATTCAAATTGTATTGTCCATTTTAAATGTGCTTCTCTAGTGTCAACTGAAGGGAAATAAAGTTTCCTAAGTATAAGAATTGTTTCCTTGCAAATGCTTTTTATTAAAATTTTCCACAAGGTATTTATTGTACAGTGCTTTTCTCTCATACTGCGGCCACCACTTGGCGGCTCGTGCGCCGGTCGTCTCGGTTCTGTCTGCTGACAAAACACATGGTTTTGGCAGTAGACAGAGAACCGCTTCACGTTCTCATAGTTGCAATTACAACGATAATAAGCACACACCTTATCATAAGAGATGTTGAGAATGTCCTCCCCTATCCACCAATTTCTGGATCTTCTCAGGAAATTTGCATTACACGTGTATTTCACGCCGTCTGTTTTCTTTTATTTCTTCCAATGATGGGTTTTTTTTTACATACGCTTTAATTTTCAAGTTTTCCCCCATAGATAAAAATCGCACGCAGCTAAATCAGGAGCTCGTGAGGGCCATAACCATTTACTAATTACGCTATATTAAAAAAGTTTCCGAATTAAATTTAACGACTCGTCAGCGGTATGCGCAGTAGCACTGTCTTGTAGGAAAACTCCAGAGACATTGATCCTCGGTCAGCTGTTCAAAAAATTGTGTGAGTATGACATTTGTGTATCTCTCAGCATTTATTGCGTGTTCAAAATATGAATTTGAGGCAGTATTTTTAACACTTAAATGATTTCAGTCTAATTATATAATATATAATTCAATAACAGCCCGCCTTAAAGCAATATGTGTATGTAACAATATATAAAAATGTATATTACAGTCATTGTAAATGTTTATATTATTTTATACTGTTCAATAATGTTATGTGAATGTATTACGTAATTTAATATTGTAGGAGCTGTGAGAATAATAGCTTAAAAGTTGCTAACAATGAGGTAACAATGAGGTAACCTCGAGGCAATAATGAATTTGAAAGTTTAAATGCTACTAGTCCTTATTGGAGCAACAAGAATGTTAATTTTGAGACAGTTAAACAAATAGCCAATCAACAACCAGAAAAAGCTTTAGTTAAATAAAGGTATTCTATTGGAGTAGGATTAGCCAATCAGAGACTTGAAATATAGAAATTTATAAATTTAGGCGGTAGAAATGAAGTCAGTTGCTTGTAGACAACGCTCATAACTGGACGCGTTTTAGACAGTGTTCCTAGCCAGACGCGAGACACGTCCTTGAGAAATTTAATATGTATTCGCGTGAGACGATAATAGTTTTACGTGTTAAAAAGTGCAAGGAATTAATAAAAAAAATCTCACAGCTCTCTCTCTCTATATATATATCAGTGAAGTGTTATTTAAATCGTGTCAAACATTAATAAAAGGAGTGAAGTAAAATTATAATCAGTGTAAGCCTACATTCTTCAGTCGCACCACAACCCTGCAAAGAGAAACGTGTCTCTAACAATAATACTACGTAGTCGAGGCAAACATAAATATATAATATTTAAACAAACTGTCAAATTACAAAGTTAATATTTTTTAAACATTTTTGGGGCGGCAAAGGCCACCGAAAAGCGGGTACTATACGTGCGGTTGCAATGAACTTCAATTTCGGCTCCCAACAGTTGAAATATAATACATCTCCTTCAATACAACCTACTTCAAATTGTCGCCCAAAGCGTGGTGCAAATAAGGTAAAGATACTACCTACTTCAAAGTCCTATTATCCTGTATGCATTTACTGCACACCAATTTTACGTCATGCAAGGGAATCTCATGTATAACATCGGGTTTCTCTGTACTCCAATATCTGTTATTTTACGACAAAATCTAGCCGTATAAATGGAACCATGCTTCGTTAGAAAGGTACACTAAGCGTGGATCAATCACTCTATCATTTCGCAAAATCAAGTTACGAAATTTTACCCCACTCCGATGATCACATGAACAATAAGGCGTATGCAACAAATTCTATATATTGTAAGAACTAAAGGAAAACATCAGCCGAGAAATTCACGCAATTTCGATTATTGAAATCTCCAAGTGTGAATGAAAATTTCCTGAGGAAATGCCAGAAATAGGTGGATAGAGAAGAACAACATTGATAAGAGACGTTGGAAATTATTATCGTTGTTTTGTAATTTCAACTATGAGAGGTGAGGCGTTTGCGGGAATATTATAACTGTTTTGGCGGGAGTTTGAGCTGTGGCGACCGGCGCGCGAGCCGCAGTGCGGTGGCCACAGTGTAAAGGAAAGGCACTGTATATCAGGGCTCATAAACTGAAGCAAAAAGAAGCATATAAAAATAACGGCATTGTTAATGTACTAATAATTTTAATAAAGTGAAAAGCGAACTGCAATACAATTTCAAAGTTGGATTGCTTCTCATGTTCATTTTATTCTTAAATAAATAGTTTACTATGATAAACTCACTAACTAATTTGTTTTACAACTGAAATTTGTTAGCATCGTTAGGTCATATTTGTATACTAACGTGCATATTTTGTAAGTTTTAGGTCATAACACCATCTTTTATGTTGTGTATTATGCTGATTTTAGCTCATAAAATCCTAGCCCTAGTGATCAATAACTGATCATTCTTACTAGAATACAAGTTCACTACCATTAGATATCATTAAACAAAGAAGGAAAATTATTTTATAATTATATAATCTATGCTTTCTCAGGTGCATAAAAAAACCAGAATAAATAGAATCTATTGGTCGTTTACACAGCATACATATTTTGTCATGTTATTACCTCAGACCCATGATATTTGAATCCAAATGTTTTATTCACATTTGACAAAATCGAAAATAACATGTTTCCCAAATGTGCTGAGTGTAAGAAATGTCTTGAAAATATTTTCTTTTCTTCTTGGAAGGATGTCTGACGAACCTAAATTTAGTAGGTACTTAGCTTTCAAACTTTTGTTCAAGGACACACAGATACAAAACGGATCAAGGCATCCAATAAATTCTGCACCTCTATTTACATAGAGGAAATCATATTAAATTCAATTACTTTTCAACATATTTACTTTTCTTGAAGAACCAACACATGGGAAGTGCTACGTGACATGAATGCTTTTAAAGTAATGGATACTATGCGTTCTGTTTTAATTTGAAAGTAACGTAATACCCGTTTACCTTGGATGGGACTTTGTGGAATAAAAAGTGGCTTTCTAACGGATAGGTCAATGCACAAGTATGGTGCATTAGGAATTCTCGTTACACTGTAATCAGAACGAGAAACAGAAAGTGAGGACGATTAAAGGATAAAAGAACGAGAACCAAGCCTTAATCAAATACTTTTAACTTGTATTATTTTTTCCCAAACAAATTTGCAGAATTCAAACTAATTGCCATACTTGGTGTCTGTAGTAACTTCTGCGATTCTCATTCTCTTTAAAACATATCTATGGTATTGTATTTTAGCCAAACATTTTATATATTTCACCAAAAAAACATGTTTTTACGTCTAGTTAACCCAAAAGAGCATTTCACATGTGAGTGAGTGCGTGCGTGTGTGTGTACAAATCTTGTAATTTTCGATTTTGGAAGCATAACAGTATTATGGAATATTCTGAGTAAAAATGCATTTTATTTTTTTTTTGTGTTGAGTGTGTGTGTGTGTGTGTGTGTGTGTGTGTGTGCGTGCGCGCGCACGTGCACTTGCGTGTGTACAAGTATGGCCGAATCATTTTCATGAAACTTGATACATAAAATATGTCTTAGGTTCCACCTAGAAAAAGGGCTATATGTTATTAGATACTTTACTCAAAGTGGGCTACCAATGAAGTGTTTTACTGAAAATTTTGGAAAAGTTGCATAACTAAATATTGCAATCATAACGATTCTGAAGGATTTGTTAATTTCTAAATTTCGATAGGATGATTATTTAAGACGTTATTTCAATTTTTTAGTTTGTTCAGCATCGTTTTAGCTAGAGGCTGAAATGGTTTATCTTTACTATCTGGTAAAGCTTTAGCTGGTAGGAGGGTACACATTATGCTGAACTCGTGCCGCGCGTGACGCGTACAAAGGAAAACCGTCAAGGGTCTTTCACACCCTCACTTTCTGAGACCAAGTAAACACTACGTGCTTGCAGTAGTTAAACCTCTACCTGCGTGGAAAGGCTCCCTCACCTCCTAACTATAACGTCGCAGAACAGACAGTACTGGTTGAAAGTACCTCCACTCAACATTTGGATATGATTTTACTGTAAGTACATGTTTTGAGATCCGCATTATCCTTCCCAAAAATATTTTTATCTTTCTTAGCACCTAAATTTCTGAAAGATTAGTTAATTCTCAGATTTCGGAAACGCCGATTATTTAAGACGTTATTTCAGTTTTTTACTTCTCAGGCATCTACTTAAAGGATGTATTACATTCCATCCAAAGTTCGACATCAAGATTTAGCTACATAAAATGCTAGAGCGCGTGCACACGTACGTCTGCGAACAGTTAACTCAAAAAGAAGTTTTAGGTAAATATCAAACTTGGTATTTAAGTTAAAATTCTCCAAGAGTGCGACACGAAGATTTTCCAAAGTATCCCCCCACCCCAAACTTTGCCTTTACATAACAGAATTTTTGTTACTTTTGTTTTTCTCAAAATGTCTTTAGCGATTTTGATTAAAGTACAATATATTTAAGATATTACATGGCTAATAAAACGTATATATTGAATTTTCAGCGATTAGCCTGTGAACTTCATTTGGCATGAAATTTGTACACTTTTGTATAACTGTAAACCAAAGAGATAGACAAAGACTTAATAAAAGATTATATCTCTGATCTCTTTAAAACACACAACGTATTCCAAATAACTTTATTTGTGTGGTAACAGCCATTTCCGTTCAAAACCTCAAGCTGAAATTATTGATTCAAACATAAGATTCAAAATTTCAAATATCCAGCCCTTGGAAGTTGACAAAGAAAAGAAAAGCATATACGAGTCCATAGTATCATATTTTCTAAACAAATACAATCTTAATCACATTAAAGTAACTGTTCTTATTTTTCGAATCACGTGGTACCATTTCAATTGTTTACTTTCTGTACTACGTATAGTAAGTAGGGGAAGTATCTTATTCCACCCAAAAATTCGATACCGAGATTTCACTTGAAATACATGTTTTGAGACCTCCTGAATCCAAAAAAAAAACATTTTTGGAAACATATCCGTGTGTATATCTGTGTGTGTGTCTGTGAACAGCATAACACAGAAACGAACAGTCGGATGAACACCAAACTTGGTATTTAGGTTCTGTATCTTCCAGAGATGCGACACGAAGGTTTTCAAGAAAATCCCCCCACCCCAGATTACCCTTTACATAGAACATTTTTCGAAAATATTAATTTTCTGAAAAATGGCTCTAACGATTTTGATTAAAATATCATATGTTTAAGATATTTTCATGACAAACAAAACGTATATCTTGTATTTTCTGGGAATGTCCCCAAAGGTATTCTTCATTGTGAACGACTTTTGCATAACTGGTAAACCATAAGAGATAGAGAAAATTTTACTACACAAAAAATGTAGATCGCGTTAAAATACACAATTTATGTCATATACTTTTTTTTTTGAGTGAACCATTTTCGAGATATTGCTTGTTATTCCCTTAAATTTTTCAATACTTATTTTCTCAAATGGGAATTCGTTATTCATTTTTTGTCTTGGATAAGAGAATGGTGCTGCACCTAGCAACCAGCTATTAAGAGATACGTCTATGCTTAAAGGCTACTGTATTTCTATATTGCCCTTGCAAATACAAAACAAGGGGAACGTAGTAGGCCTTAAGTGATAGTCAAATATTTTTAGAACTGATCGCTATGTGTAAAATGTAATTCTCTTTGCATGTCAAAAGATCGTTTCTGCAAATGTTTATCTCGATTAATATGAAATAGAGGGAGAATAAGAATTTGTAAAAATAGTTTGAACAAGAGTAGAGAAAGTCATGTGAGTGTAACACATCAGATTATTTTTTTTAATGAAGAGACTCCTACAAAAGTGATAAGCGTTTACAGACTAACAGTGTAATCTGCATTATAAAACATTCAATTGCTATTCTTCGAAGCCATTTATATGTCATTAGACGCTCCTATTTATTTCATCGATTTTCCTAATTAAATTATATTCAATTTATAATTTATTTCAAGATAGACAACTATTGTATAAATTTTATATTGTTTGATGAACCTATTTTAATGTTATCTTTTCTGTTAATATTTTTGTATGTTATGATTATTCTGTGTCTTTATGGCAAACCCATTTCGGGCCATATTCTTAAATAAATAAATTGATATATGTTAGAATTTTTCAATACTTCGTCTATTTTTTTTTTTGGCATGTGCTGTCACCATTCAGTTGTTTCTCGCGATGCCATGGAAACAGTATTGAATTTGAAAGCCGGCATAAGCGATCCACTTCTTAAAGATTTCAAATTTAGCCCTCTGTAAGTACTCCTCCTGTAGCTGCAACGAAGTGTATAATGAAAGCATTTCTGAAAACGTTTATCTCTATTAAAAAGTAGATAAAAGAATACACTTTTGTATGAACAATTGTAGAGCAATGGGTAGAGAAATGCACGTGAATGTTATACATCATCGTTGTATTCAAAGGATAAATAATATAGCTCCGATTGCATTGCTAACATTAAGAAAAAGCGCCAGTGTGGGCATTATTAAACCTTTTGGTATGTTTTGTTGACACCCCAGAAAAAGCAGTTTTATTACATGACTCGATTTCGTTTCCTATTCTCACGCGTTTCCTCGTTCTCCAGTGATACACTTACCGCACTTCCGCCGCAATATACCTTTTTTAGCCGACCACACTATAATACGCTGATTACGTGTGACGTAACTGAACTACAATACCTTCCATTATTATGCTTCAGCGACTCACTATCATCTCACTCGGCCGCGCACGCAGCTCTCCCATAACATCTTCAAAGCAGCAGTCCACTGGGATCCATTTTTTATTTTGAAAGTTTATAGCCGTTTTAACATATTAATCATACCGCGACTTTACAACTTTTTATAAAAATAAATACTTAACAATAAAACAATGAGGTTATTTAACATACTGGCAGTTTTCAACTATTACAATGAACTAATATAGTATATTGTGACACTATAACTAATCAAACTGATTGAACATTATATACTTTTATATAAATTTATGCTTTTAAAACATGCAACATCTTAGGGTACATGGAATAGTTGAGTGCTGTTTGTAAATCATTGGGTACCTGGTATATTGTCTCCATTGATCGTATTGTGGACATTCCAGGATTATGAGTTTCGTCGTTAACAGTATATTACACTGGTGGCAGATGGGTGGTTGGTCCTTTGAAAGAAGATAACCGTGCGTGATCTTGCTATGGCCCATTCTCAGTCGGGATATTAAAACCTGATCTTGTTTGGAAATAGAATTACTGGGAAGGTGTGTCGATAAACTAGATATTATATCACGGAGTTTGCTTCTTGTGGAGTCAAGCCATCCTGTCTTCCATTGTTGGTAGAGCTTCTTTTTAATGGTTTAGATAACATCATGTGATGGTGTAGTTATAGTTGGATCACTTAGTGGATGTTTAGCGACTTCTTTTGCTGCCTGATTGGCCAATTCGTTGCCTTGTATTCCAATGTGGGATGGAATCCACACTAAAGACACCTGTTTTCCTTGCTTATTGGCTCTATGAAGTAGTGATTGAATTTCTTGTGTAAGAATATGGGTTGATGACAGATTGTTTATTGCAAGTAGTGCACTTTTAGAATGAAATAAATTTTGTTCGTTGTAATTTCAATAGTCTAATAAACTGAGTTAATTTTATTTCCTTTAATGTGTCTTGTTTTCATGTTGACTGCAAAAAATCAATAAATACGGCATGGACTCAATTGCACTGCCATCGCAAACACGCGAGTAGTGCAACAGATGGCAACGACCATTTAATTACACATAATTAACTTTTTTGTAAAAACTGAAAGCTTTGAAACTGTAGTGTGGTCGACCAAAACCAGTCGTATACAACTTGACTGTAATGGTACGAAAATTAAGAATCCGCTACCGCTCGTTTCATAAACATACTCGCGTCTTAATTACTATCATTATAGTCTTATTGCATAATATACTATTATCATCTCGACAAATTGTACACAGATGCAATAGGCAGGTAGTGGACGAAATTAAAGTAGATAAATTACAGTGATTTTGTAAGATGAACTGAAGCGGTAAACATTAATTTCCTCATATAATAGATCGCTATACAATGCCATTGTTTCAAATTTCTGTCGTCATAGTCATTTACTCCTATAATATACGAGTAAGGCGGATTTGTTTATCCGATTACTTTAGTAGTAGCCAAACAAATCCCCTAGGGGCAATGCTGTAATTTTATGGAGAGAAAAACAGCATAGGTTTATACAGTGTGTATATACAAAATGTGTTGGGGTCCTGTCTTGGAAGTTCAATATCCCAACAGAGAAATAGACTACGAGAGATTCTGTTTCGCGTAAGAGGTAGCCTTCCTAAATACCCAAAAATATTTTAGAAAAATCGGCTTTAAAATTTAAACCCCACGAATTGAAGAAGCTTCTCATACGGATACTTACCGACTCAATACAAACATTACATTTCCATTTATACTTGAAGAAAAATATAAATATTTAAGATGATTATTTCCAAACAAACTCTGTAAAAAAATATGCCTACATTTTAATAGAAATAACTAGGATATAATTATTTCCAAAGAATGTTAATAGCTAGAATCTTCAAAATCAATTGTAAACAATATTAAAAATGTGTCTATTGTCTCTGTATTCTGGATCCGCGTGTCAACCTCATTGGAGGAAGCCGATTTATTAATAGACGTTTCTCTCTAAATTCAATATTAAATAAAAAGTCCAGGTGCTGACATGACTACTGAGAGTTTAAAATTTCATCAGCATTTTAATAGTCAAATAATAGATCATAGTAAATCAAGAATGTTCTTTAACAACCATTAGGTAATAAAAATAAGTCTAAGCCCACAAACCTCTGGCTTCTTTCACATATTAATCTTTCTTTAAACACATTTATTGTCGTATACCTCACATATTTAATTATTATTTAACTTCAGAGGAGAGCAACTCGCTTATGAGAGGGATCGTTGAACAAACAAAGAACTTTAAACTCGAGGCATCGACAAGGGACGCAGCTAAAGTTAGATTATAAAAATAATTACACCAACATAATTTCTGGTTTAAGGGAGAGGCAAGGATTCTACTCTACCATAATTAAAAGTTGAAAAGAAAGGATAACTGGTAGATTTATTATAACAAGTTCTTACCCCATGTGTCTGCCGGGCGAGGACGCCATATCGTAGACAGTTATCCGTCCAACTCACGCGAAGTCTAGTCACAGAATGCTAAGAAAACCCACGCTACGGCTTAGCGTCAGTAACGCCATATCCCCCCCAAATGACACACTGCTTCCCCTGAATCGCCCCTACTCTCAGATAAACTGCCACCTCCGACCCGGTAACCAGAGGGCGTATTACCATTAATATAATCTGTGCACATGCCACATCTCCCCCTGGGCACCGAAGTCGACGTCCTCGTCGACAGAAAGAAAATAAATACAATAAACATGAAAAAAAACAAACCAAAATGACATAGACATGTGTGATGAACTAAAATATGACAACAATAGACATGTGTGTGGTAAGCACCCAGCCGACGATACAATGGTGCTGGGTGATGTGGAGAGACGAGAGACGTAAGTGCTGTTGACTAGTATTGTTAATGCACTTATCTTTAGCATCCCGCACACGCACACACCACGCTGCCTCAGTTCACAGGCACACTACACTGCACAAAATGGTGATGGTCTGCCGTAACTGTTTGTGGGTGGGTTTAGACAGTGCCCACAACGACGATTTGTCCTGGTGTAGAATTATCACCGCAGGTCTCTGGTGATGACAACAGGGTGGGCAGTCGCTGGCTTGGACTGCCCCCCGACATGGTGGCTCCTTATGCCACGGCAGTGTAGTGGCTGCCCGACAGCTTCCCTGTGGTGTTTCTTGACTTCTGGTGTGCCCCGGGAATGCTCTTGAATTTTCTCGCTCTCCGCCACAGCGAAATACCAAAACAAAACCACCACACAATAAACAGGATGCTCCCACAAACAATCACACATAAAAGAATGGTATGTCATGTACAATTAAAGATTTTAAAGTTTGAAAAGTGTACACTAAAAATTCTTTTGACATGGGGCAAAGAAAGAGAAAAAAAATTAGTACAAATTGGCATAAGAACTAAATTTTACAGAATTGCCATCCAAAGTGTAACGTACAATGCTTCACAATCCAAATAACAGTAAAACAGACTCAAAATACATGAACATGACAGAAATGAAACATAACCTTATTTTGGGATCCCAATATTACATCTTAATAACCAGCTGGTATCACTAACAAAAGAAAGTAAGTGCACTTACAAGACAATCACACATGACAATGAAATGAACTCATTCACACTGACCAGGGCCCAAATTACACACAACACTCACTTAACTATCTACTCAAACTAGGGTATGCATCACTACAAACTACATCCACAATACATCTCTAAACTACGCCACGTGACATGCTTTCAACTACTATTGTCCTACTCTTGTCACCAATACAACTGCTCGTCCACATCACTATGTTTCTCATCGCAGTATGACCATCATCTTTCATAATCATCATCAACATCATCAGCAGTAATAGTGCAATCTCGATCATTACTTCAAGCATCATCATCTTTCAATTTTCTCTTCAAAACAAAACATCTGCACTTACGTGTCTCATTTAGCATGCTGCAAATTCAAAACATCTAACAGAGGCATAACCTTCAAGAAATCACATTAACAATTCAGGAATGACACAAATAACATGACACTATACTGTTGCATCCACATCCTCCAAATGAAAATTAAGCTGGAAAACAGGTGGTATTAAAATTTGCTATCTAAGATGGTAATAAACTTGTTGCATAAACAGAAAAAAAAATTATTTTCATTACATTCACTTCCATCCATTTAATCTCTCGTGTGAATTCATCACACACGCTATACTGGGCACGTTACAGCAACACCAATAAGCAAAATCTCTGAAAACATACAACTGTCGGGGATACACTGTGGCACTTCCACCGAAGCTGACATCATCTCATCTCTCCTCATCTCATTAACACCGTCGGGGTTACTCTTTGGCACTTCCACCGAGGCAAATCTCACATATATCACATAACCTCAAATACACACATACATACACACACTATTCATGCAACAATTTTCTGCAAATAAAGATCACAGCATCATTATGAAACCCAAAATCAAATCGAGTCAAATCAAATCATATATCAAATCAAATCGAATGCAACAAAACAACATCACATCATTACTCAAAACAATATTGTCACATAACATTCCTGAAAATGAAAGCTCAATTAAGCACATAGTACACCTGAAACACATTCCTGTAGCATAACACAACAAACAAATGATTTGCAGTTCCCAAAACATAATTCAAAATTTAAGTTACACCCACCATAATAATACACTTGTAATTTAGCAGAGACATTCATATCACATATTCCTGAAAAACAAAGCTTAATTAAGCATCAGTCAGTGAAACAATAAAAATTTAGCATACCTGTGTGAGTCGTAAAACTGTTTCATTCATCCAAACTTTAGCACTCACAATGATTACATACTTACAGGTGATTTTTTTCTCTCTTACTCGTGTTACCACAAAATTCCCGTGCAATTTTCCAAAATCTGGTAACACACGTACAGCTGGTTCATCAACATCCACATCGTACTGGTCCATATTAGAAGCACATTAAACCTAATTAGGTGCAGATACTGGCAAGGTTGGTAGCTCCTGAAACTTTTACTTACATAAGTAACTGCGAAAGATTTTCCCCTAAAAATATGCATTGCGGAATTAAATAAACCAAACTTGGCAACGGTAAAGCAAAATTATCATCATTATGATTTTCTCAGAGCGGCCATTAGCAGTAGTAGCGAACATTTCAAAATTCTAAAGTAACTCATACGCCGACAACTCGCTGGGATTCTCCACGTGAGAGGGGTCAATGACCGGGCGGCAGACAGCTGATTGTTTTGCACCGGCCATGCCGGGCGGATTAGACATCACTGACAACTGCGTAACAACAGGCGTACTAACACTGGACATAGATTCTACTTCACTGTGCTCGCTAACTGGAGCAATTGCTATATCAGATTTCTGTGCAGTACGTCGCTTAGGCATGATTGCAGCACAAAAGATAACGCAACCAATAAACAAACAGTAGGACCAAACAATACAGATTACACCAAACTAAACACTTATAGCATCACATGAATGTAAGTAGCAAGATCAGAACATAGCCAAATAAAACAGTTGCAGAAAGAATACAATTAAGCGCCCGCGGCGAAATATCAGAAAATTATACTAACACACGGCTACACAAGCCACTTGGACACAATACCAAGATTTTTACTCAGAATGAACACATGGAAGAAAACCAAATGAGAGCTTCAGTGAGAAACCTCGAACTGGAAGTTAAAAAAAAACCACGTCACACCTACTGTGACCACCGGTAATATTCTCAAAAGGAGCAGAATACAGACTTGTAATTTATACTAGCACACAAAACTGCTCTTTTTTTTTCTTAAATCAAGTGTATATAAGCTGATATGCACACGCAAATAAACGCGCCAAAACACGTGCTGAGGAAGACTGGTTTCACAAGCTAAAATTATTGCTGAAATGCACGACCACGCGGGAATTACATAACACACGTGCGTACATAAAAGTTACACGAAAAATGTCCCAGAAAATTGCAGTAAATAGCTAGAAATCACAATCACTGGAATATAAAATTATACGTTTCCAAACCACTGCTAATAAGCACAGAAAACAAGATTTGCAAACAGATAGCCAACACGTGACGAGCACATTTTGAAACTACAACTATCTCGTTCGTTTCACAACTCAACTTTCACAAAAACATTGTTTTGAAAATAACCAGCACGAAGAACGGAACACAGTGATATAATTTAAAGGAAATGAAGCCAAAACAAGGGGAAAATGGAGTAGAAGTTTTAGCGTCACGCCGGCAGACAATGGAAAAAAAAATGCAAAAATGAGCTCAAAATTGAAATTTTGAAACCAGACTTTCAGAAATGATGGAAACAAAATTTAGAAGAAGAGAATCACAAATTAAAGTATAAAAATCCTTACCCTTTACCCAGAAAGAACTTTACATTTTTCACGACCACGTGGAGCACAAACCGTTAAATTTGGAGGAAAAAAAATTTTGCACTTAAAATCTCAAAACAAATCAAACCAATTGCTCGGCGCCTCCGCCAATTTGTCGTATACCTCACATATTTAATTATTATTTAACTTCAGAGGAGAGCAACTCGCTTATGAGAGGGATCGTTGAACAAACAAAGAACTTTAAACTCGAGGCATCGACAAGGGACGCAGCTAAAGTTAGATTATAAAAATAATTACACCAACATAATTTCTGGTTTAAGGGAGAGGCAAGGATTCTATTCTACCATAATTAAAAGTTGAAAAGAAAGGATAACTGGTAGATTTATTATAACAAGTTCTTACCCCATGTGTCTGCCGGGCGAGGACGCCATATCGTAGACAGTTATCCGTCCAACTCACGCGAAGTCTAGTCACAGAATGCTAAGAAAACCCACGCTACGGCTTAGCGTCAGTAACGACATATCCCCCCCCAAATGACACACTGCTTCCCCTGAATCGCCCCTACTCTCAGATAAACTGCCACCTCCGATCCGGTAACCAGAGGGCGTATTACCATTAATATAATCTGTGCACATGCCACATTATTTAGTTAACCATTCAGATTTATGTTCCGAAACTGTGCTACGTTATTAAAAGTGAATTTTTTCTCTAAACCACATAACATGCAGATTTATTTTTAAAGTTATATAAAGTTTTGGTCTGAAAGTACTGTTTCCTTTAAGTCACACGTCATCCTCCGTGGTGTAATGGTTACCATGCTAGCTCTAGTTCCCGAGGTCGCGGGTTCAAACCCGGCGGGGGGCGATGGAGTTCTTTTCGGGCGTAAAAATCCTTAGCATGGTTTCCTACGGAAGGGAAGTAAAGCCGGTGGTCCTGTGTCGTAGCTTTACGGCACGTTAAGGAACTTCAAGCCTGATAAAGAGGCCTCCAAGCAACATTTCTTGTCTTTCACGCTCAATATAGAATGGGGTGTTAAGGACCACAGCAGTTAAACAGCGTCCATAAATAAAAAACTCAATTTAATTTCTGGAAAGTCACAATTCAATGTCGGAGCATTGTCCTCCTTACCCCTCTTACTCATTGTCACTTAAACCTATCAGCTCACATGGATGTGTGTGTTTGGGGAGGCATGCACCATAACTAAAGAACGAAAATTCGAATGAATACCAAACCTTGTATTTAAGTTCAGCGGCCTCAAAAGATGCAACACGAAGCTTTTCAAAAAATCTGATGTTTTACTCTCACATGACTTTCTCTACTCTTGTACAAACTATTTATACAAACGCTTATTCTCCATCTACTTCATGTGTATCGAGATAAACATTTGCAGACTCTATCTTATTGCTAATTTTCTTGTAGATGTAAGGGGAATATATATTTACAAGGGCAATTTGGAAATACAGTAGCCTTTAAGCACATACATATCTCTTAATAGCTGGTTGCTAGGTGCAGCACCATTCCCTTTCCCACAGATTAATACTCTTTGCATATCCAAGACAAAAAAAGTGAATAACGAATTCCCATTTGAGAAAATAAGTATTGAAAAAATTAAGGGAATAACAAGTAATATCTCGAAAATGGTTCACTCAACAAAAAAATGTATATAACATAAATTGTGTATTTTAACGCGATCTACATTTTTGTGTAGTAAAATTTTGTCTATCTCTTATGGTTTACCAGTTATGCAAAAGTCGTTCACAATGAAGAATACTTTTGCAGACATTCCCAGGAAATTCAAGATATACATTTTATTTGTCATAAAAATATCTTAAACATATGATATTTTAATCAAAATCGTTAGAGCCATTTGTGAGAAAATTAAAATTTTCGAAAAATCTTCCATGTAAAGGGTAATCTGCGGTGGGGGGATTTTCTTGAAAACCTTCGTGTCGCATCCTTGGAAGATACTGAACCTAAATACCAAGTCTGGTATTTATCCGACTGTTCGTTTCTGAGTTATGCTGTTCACAGACAGACACACACACAGACACACACAGACACACATACGGACATGTTTCCAAAAATGCTTTTTTTGGATTCAGGGGTCTCAAAACATGTATTTCCGGTGAAATCTCGGTATCGAATTTTTGGGTGGAATACAATACTTCCCCTACTTACTATACGTAGTAGAGAAAGTAAAAATCCTTCTATTCTCCCGTTATTTTTTATTATTTCAAAAATGACTATTTTGATTAAAATACCATCTGTTTAAGATACATGCACATATATACGAGTATATACTTAATTTTCTGTGAATTTCCTATAAAGTCCTTTTCATTCTGAAATTCAAATTACACACGAATTATAAATAATAAATGTTGTAAATCTGAAAACCAAGAGAGAGAGAGAGAGAGAGAGAGAGATAAAAATTATTATTTATTAAAATAATCAATTTATGCCGAATAACTTTTTCTGTAGCATTAACTAATATTCGTAGATTGGTCGTTACAGCTTTAAGCTTCCTCATGTGAGCTGTCATGTAACATCTATAAAACAACTCAGAGGATTTTTACATACCTAAAGCTCGTTGTACACGATCAAATGTTTGTCAAATTCAATGCTTTACAAGACTTTCCAAGAGTTGTCACAACTTCACAACTTTTCTTGTCAAATTGCTTCCAGTACTTTTAAAAGTCTTTGGAAGTGTTGAAAGCAATAAGACATGTTCTAAACGATCAAATATTTGACAATGATTTGATGGCTTGGCTAATGAAATGCGACTATTTACAGTGCGTCACGAAATCTGCAATATTGACCGAAAGCGATAAGTAAACAAAAATGCCTATCTGGGTAAGGAATGTCATATGCGAGCTGATTAGGTTATACGAAAACTGGCCACGTCTGTACGTCGTGGTCTTCTCGTGGATTACCACAAGATGAACGCGATAATATAAAGAAATTGCCGGGCGTACAATATGAGGCAGTATTTTTAGCACTTAAATAATTTCAGTCTAATTATATAATATGTAAATTCAATAACAGCCCGCCTTGAAGCAATATGTGTATGTAATAATTTGTAAAAGGTATGTAACAGTCATTTCATATGCTTATATTATTGTATCCATGTGTAATAATGTTATGTGAATATATTACGTAATTTAATAATGTAGGAGCTGTGAGAAATAGGTAAAAGTTGCTAACAATGAGGTAACCTTGAGGCAATAATGAATTTGAAAGTTTAACAATGCTACTAGTCATTCTTGGAGCAACAATAATGTAAATTTTGTGACAGTTTAAAAAATAGCCAATCAACAATCAGAAAAAGCTTTAGTTAAATGAAGGTATTCTATTGGATTAGGAATAGCCAATCAGAGACTTGAAATACAGAAATTTACGAGTTTAAGCGCTAGAAATCTTGTCAGTTGCCTGCAAACAGTGTTCCTAACCGGACGCGAGACACATCCTTGAGAGATTTAATACGTATTCGTGTGAGACGAAAAAGTGTTAAAAAGTGCAAGTAATTCATAAAATAATCTCACAGCTCTCTATATCAGTGAAGTGTTATTTAAATCGTATCAAGTATTACTAAAAGGAGTGAAGTAAAATTATAATCTGTGTAAGCCTACATTCTTATCGCACCAAAACCCTGCTAAGAGAAACGTGTCTCTAACAAATACTGACGCAGCCGAGGCAAACATAAATATATAATATTTAAAGAAACAGTTAAATTACAAAGTTAATATATTCTTTTAAAACTTGGGGCAAAGGCCACCTGAAAGTACATTTGGGGCGAAGGCTATCGGAAACTGTTTACTATATGTGCGGTTGCAAACACAAGTTCGGCTCCCCAATAGTCGAAATACGATACAACTCCGTCCATACGTGGGGCTAATAAAATACTCCTTTCTCAAATAATGCATTAATACAATGTTGTATAGTGTAGTTAATCTATCAAGTCGTATTATTTCCATTGTATTCTTTAATCATAATCTAATTTCATGGCTATAATACGTGAAAGTACTGTGCAATATTACGCAGAGAGTAATATTTCATTGCAAATTGTTATATAGTGACGCTAATAGCAATTTGTTTTGCACGTGATAAATTATCAATGTGTTCTGAAGAGGTTAAGTTTGGCAAAAAAACAACGTTAAATATGCATTTATGACATTGTCAAGTCTTGTCCAATCTTGTCAAATATTGAAACACAATGGACAACTTTTTGTAAACTCTTGAATTGAAATAAAGTTTGATCATGTACAAGAGGCTTAAGGTAGGTAGAGGAAATAACTGTATTTCACCCAAACATTCAATATTGATATTTCACTTTAAATATATGTTTTGAAGGCCCCGAACTAAACAAAACATTTTAGAGAAAAGATCCGTTTGTGCGCGCGCGCGTCCGTATGTGTTTGTACAACTGTCTCAGTCTGTGAAAACATAAATCGAAAACGAAAAATCGGATAAATTCCAAAACTGTTATTTATGTTCAGCAACCTCCAAAAAAAAAATTAAAAATCCACTCCCCTCCAAACTACTCTTTAGATGGACAAAGTTTCGTTATTCTGATTATCCCAAAAACGGCTCTATTTTGATTAAACCACCACATGTTAATTAATATATTTGCATTACTTATAAAATTATATATATATATATATATATTGAATTTTCTGTGAACAGCCTATGAAGTGATTTTAACTCACAATGAATTTTTGTGTGATTCTTAAACCATAGAAATAAAAAATCTGATGTGTTACATTCACATTACCTTCTGTACCTCCTGTCGATTATTAGTGGACGTTCTTACAGTAAGTAGAGGAAGTGCGCGATCTCACCGGAAATACATGTTTTGAGGCTCTCTGAATAAAAAAAGCATTTTCGGAAAAATCTCCGTTTGTAGTATGTCTGACTGTCTTATTAACAGCATAAGTCTAAAACGAAACGACGGTTAGATATAAAACGTGGTATTTAAGTTCAGGACCTTTCAAGGATACGATACGTAGATTTTGAAGAAAATTCTACCATCCCAAACTATGGTTTACATAGAAAATTGTTCGTTATTCTTGATTTTCTCAAAAGTCGCTGTAACGATTTTGATTAAAATACCATACCTTTGAGCTATTTTCATTACAAGTAAAATGCATATCTTGAATTTTCTGGGAATGGCCTCTGAAGTCCTCTCTACTGAACCACTTTTGTATAATTGGTAAACAGTAAGAGATAACAAAATCTTACTACACTTAGGTATTATAGTTAAGTAGTAGATAAAGCAAAAACTAATTTTTTGAAGTATTTGTGTTAGTTTCTATTAGATACCTTAAACTGTACATAGAATATATAAAGAATGCAAATAACAAAGTGTGGGACCGACGAAGCTAACGGAATGCAACCTGTGAGATCGACAAATATGCAAGAGGCTAGGTGGGTAATCAAGCACTCCCAATTTCACTACAACGCCACCGGCATAGCAACTATATCGATTCCAGTGAAAGTCTGCACGCCGAACAGTCGCCTTGCATGCTTTGCACTTGCAGGACGATGTTTTTAATGTTTGAATTCAAACTTCAGGTAAGATGACTAAGCCCTGTCATATCTCTGATATATTTACCGGCTGAGAAAAGGAATCTGCGTACCAAATGGAATATGTGTGTCTGTAGGAACGCGTTATCTCGAGAATCGTTTTGCTGTTTTTGTGGTATTACACGATATTTCTCGACAGTTTTCCAATCGGTAAATCTTAAACATATGGTCAAGGGAAGAGCAGCAGTGAAAATAGACTCCAGGCAAATTAGTGTAAGACTAAATAGTGGTAATAATTACAGAAAATCGCAAAAGAGCTGCATTCTGATCGATATAATTAGAAAAGTAATAATCTCAATTATGCAACTTCTTTAGAAACAGCTAGATAGAGGTGTATGGGGTGTATAGGTGATACAACGGAGGGGGACACCTTGCGACTTGCCCAGATCTATTGCTACTATTACCCCCAGGAGGTAGAGATGAGGTGAAGAACTACAGGAGGCAGACAGGCCAGAGTGACGCGCAGAAGTCCCTAACATTTCCAAGCTTACAGACCCGTTTCACTGCCGCCGAGAGAGGGCGATGAACGATCCACCAATCAAGCAGACCTCTAGTGTCACTGAAAATGCGCTTTCCATAGAGTATGCACCCGCGCCATGTGTCCGGCACCGCCGTACGCCACGAAACCTAGAAGCACACCTGAAAAATGAGAAGGTAACGGAATGAAAGGGAAATGATGAAAGAAAATCATGGTAGATAAGAAACTATCCCCGACCCCGGGGAAACCACGAAAAACGCATGAGTCAGAGTGGTCGGTAGCCGGAGATCGAACCCGCGATCTCCCGAATTCGGATCGCACACGTTACCACGGCGGCACTTCGCTCGGTAAAAGAGGTGTATATTTGGTGTTTGTGGATCTGGAAGATGCATTTGGCAGAGTGCACTGGAATAAAGATATGTAGTTTCTGAGGAGAATTGTTGGGAAATGGAAAGAGAGAAGGTTCATAAGCAATCTGTATGAATCATCTAACAGGAATAAATATGCCAGAGGAAGTGCAATAGGAAGAGGTGAACGATAAGAGTCCTCCTATGCAACATCTCTTTGGAGAATATAATGAATTCTTTCCGTAATAAAGGAGGAACTTCCTTGATCAAATGGTCTCAACCGGAGATCCGGGTTCGATTTCCATCCGGGAAGTGACAATTTGTCTTTAATTAGAATTCCCTACCCTCCATAGAGTCTGGAAGTACGGATGTGAGAGTGAATTTGCGCATGAAAATAAAGTTATGGCGACGAAAACCTACAATAAACTTACCTAAAAGCTGAAAGAGTAAAACACCATCAAATGTTTCAATCAAATCCTCCTAAAGGGAGCTATAGAAGTGAACAAAAACATCTCTAAGGAAAAATAATAAAATGTATAAGATTTTCTGATGACATATACCACTGTTATCAGGAAACGTAATTGTAGTATTGAGAAGCATAGGATGAAAATAAATTAAAAAAAACACAACGGGCGATAGCTATCGAAAGGAAAGCAAAGAAAATAACATTTGTAAAATTTAAGATGAAGAGGCGAAACAATTGAACAGCTTCAGATATTTGGGATATGCAGCCGAGTGCACGGAAACGTGCCGATACTTCTGGTTTCCTATAGCACTTTTCTTTATGTAACTTTGGCAGAATCTCCTTATCATCTGTTTTCCATACTAACCCTGGGTAAGCAATGTCTTACTGGTTTGAATTAAAGTCCGACACACACGCATTAATTAAATGTTTGAAAAAAGCGCAGGCGAAAGGGGAGGAGTAGGGAAGCATTTCACCTGAGTGGCTGGAAAGCATGCATCGTAACGTCGATCCACACCAGCCCCTGGATAAGTTCGTCTCGAACTGGTTTGGCGCCAAAAGTCTGTCACTCAAACAATTGATGAACACAGATAAACGTGAATAATATAAAAAATAACTGATTGCGGCTCGCAATCGGAAGGTCTAAGGTTCGATCCGGCGACCGTCCACTCTGACCCATGGTTTTTGGTGGTTTCACCCGGGTCGGCAGGCGATTACTGGGGTGGTTTCTTCTCTATCACTATTTCCTTTCTATCATTTCTCTTTCACTCCGTTTCCTACTCATATTTCAGGTGAATTTCTAAGTTTTGTGGCGTATGGTGGTGCCGAACAGATGGGGCGGATGCATACTCAATGGAACAAGTACTCCCCGTAGACAACAGAGGGTAGCTTGATTGATGGGTCGTACATCGCCGTTTCTCGGGAGCTCCGGGTGTGACGGGTCTACGTGATTGAAAATATTAGGGACTTCCGCCCGTCTCTGCGGCCCGTCTGCCTACTCCTGTAACCTCCTGTGGTCCCTTCACCTCATCCCTTTCTCCTCCGCCGCAATAGTTATGTGCAGGTTGCAGCACGTGAGGTGACTTCCTTCGTTGAAACCCCTACACTTATATCAAAATAATTCATTTCCAACATTTGGAATCATAATGAGTGGCACGTAATAAAAATATAGAGTTGTTAATATAGGGTCTTTCAATAAGAGGGTCCTATCCTTGAACTTAAATAAAACACCTTCTATAAATGATAGAGGTTTATTTCCTTTTTTATTTTGGAACATAATTAATGTCATTACGTGTGGAAGAGAACATCAGTTAAGTGACCGCCGCGACTTCGTTGGGTTACGCGTATACGGTTTACCCAATTTTCAACGACAGAAGAACGTAAATTAGGTCCAACTTCACGAATAACACACGTGATGTTATTCATAGTATAATTTTCTGTTTGGCATAAGCTCGACATTTAACATAACCACACATGAAGTAATCCATCATTAAATCCCATGCCCTCGGGGGCCAGTTAACATCACCACCAGGGAAATGATGAAATCTCTGAACTTTCCTTCAAAAGATCGATTGTTTCGAGAGCAGTATGACATGTGCCACCATCCTGCTGGAACCAGATGTTTCTGAGATCCATACTATCCAATTGAGGCCGAAAATAGTCCCTTATAAGAGCCCGGTATCTTTCTCCATTGACACTTAGAGCTTCTCCATCTTCATCTTGGAATAAATATGGACCAATGATTCCACCATACCAAAATCCACACCACATAGTAACCTTTTGGGGATGCAGTGGTCGTTCTTGAATCTGCATGGATTGTGATTGCTCCAATAGCGGCAATTTTGTTTGTTAACACAACCATCCATCCAAAAGTGGGCTTGGTCACTGAAGATGATTTTTCGACAAAAATCCGGGTCAGCTTTCAATTGCGCCATAGACCAGTCAGCGAATAAACGGCGCAACCTATGGTCGTTGGGCTTTATTTCTTGAGTTAACACCATTTTTAAGCGTGAAACTTCAAGTCCAGGTGCAGAATTCGCCAAGTTGTGGTCGGCGAAAACCCCAAATCTTGCGCTCGACGAGCAATTGATTTGTTTCCGTTCTCCCGTACACTCTCACGAACGGTGTCTATGTTTTCGTTGGAGCGCTTACGTCGATTACGTACAGGGTTCTTTGATCGCTGACAGAACCACTTCTTTCAAATTTATCGATCAAACGCCGAATCGTTCTCTCGCAGAGACGATTACGCACACCGTAAACTTCACGCAATACACAGAAGGTTTGGCGTTGCTGAATGCTGTAACGTTCCATGGCTATTTGTCAATAACAACTGTAACCACACGAAAAAAATGACTGCTGTAACTCAATTACAACGGCAGCTATCACATGTTAAAGATAGGACACTCTTGTTGAAAGACCCTTTACAATAGTGGCCAGCGGAGCGGCCGAATGGCCGACAGAGCGCGGTAAGTTACACGCGAAGGAGGGCGTAAAATGTTTACTCAGCGGTTTACTGAAAACAACAATAATGATGATTTACCTGTGTTATAAGCCATGTTGAATATGCTTCTCAGCAGAATACATCGATGATATCTGCGTATGAAATTCCAGTTCACTTCCATTAGCTCCTGAGGCGTAATTGCAGCTATTTGTGTGTGATATTTGCTTTTAGATCCTGAATTGTATGGGGATTATTCTGATACACCTTCTTCTTTAAGTTTCTCCATAAATAAAACATACAAGGCGTCAAATTGTTTTGAAAGCACTATTGACGGTATAAGATATCGAAGTGATATTTTACAGCCTATCTTCGAACAATTGACAAACATTGAATGCCAGCAGTCATTCTACCAGCAGGACTCAGCTACTGCACACACGCTTACGAAACGCTTGATTTGGATGCCGAGATTTTTGACGACAGAATTATCTGTACTGGGTTGTGGTCCGCTGGTAGCCCTGATTTATCGCCTTGTGATTGTGATGGACTTGTGAAATATATACTGCCGTTTGTGAAAATTGCAACACCAAGAAAGAATTTCCTAAATAACTCTAACCTTGGTGGAAGCGTAGAAGAATGTGCAAGCAATAAGTGAATAGGTTTGCAGAGAGATGGGATACACATAGGCCGAGCAGAGCCCTCTCGTATCGGTCCGACAAGGTCAGTGTTGCGCCCAAGTAGTCAGTGCAGAACTGTCAAACAAGGTGGAAACAATAAGGTGGGTGCCAGTATGCCTCGTCGACTCAAAGGGAGCCATATCGGCATGTGAGTGAGTTCGAACGGGGCAGAATAATCGGTCTCCGGGAAGCGGGTTTGTCATACCGTGACATTTCGGCTCGTACTGGGCATGCTGCTACGACAGTGATGCGTGTGTGGAAGCAGTGGATAGATGAAGGTCCTATTGGACCTCGGAACATGACCACAGCACGGGATGACCGTCATCTTGTCCGCATGGCCATAGCGGACCGTGTAGCTTCATCCACAGCGTTTGCTCGACGCTGGAGCACTGTAACAGCTGTGAACTTGTCTGCATCAACGGTTACTCGCCGTCTGCTGCATGTTGGACTGTTTGCATGCATGCCATTACGTCGGCTTCCGTTGTCCAGAAACCACAAGCTCCTCCGACTGCAATGGACACGTGAACACCGTCACTGGTGTGCTGAGTGGCAAAATGTAGTCTTTTCGAACGAGTCCCGCTTCAACGTGTCCTACAGTGATGGCTACATACGTATCCGGCGGTACCGTGGTGAGCGCAACCTGGAGGGCCACATTGTTGAGCGGCATAGCGGACAAACACCAGGTGTGATGGTTTGGGTTGCCATTGGTTACAACAACCGATCTTGCCTCCTACGAATTGAGGGCACTTTGAACAGCAACCGGTACCTAACGGTGGTTGTAGAGCCTGAGGTACTCCCCTGCTTCAGGCATCTCCACAGGCCACATTTCAACAGGACAATGTCCGGCCGCATATTACGAGGAATGTACAAGCCTTCTTCGAAGAGCGACGGGTACCATTGCTTCCCTGGCCTGCACGTTCGCCTGACATGTCGTCCATCGAACATGTCTGGGATATGGTTGGTCAGCACCTGGTGCGTCACGGTCCTCCAGTAACCAGTGTCACGGATTTGTGGCCTCGAATACAAACTGCATGGAGGGAAATCCCTCAGGAACTTTTTCAGAATCTTTTTGATTCAATTACACGGCGTATAGCAGCTCTAATTGCAGCGCATGGAGGCCACACCAAATACTAAATATTAGGACTCAAAGTTCATGTATAGGTTTGAAAAGTTTATCATTTGTTGCTTGTCATGTACCTAACCTGGGTATTAAATTCATTGAATTCATGTCTTTACTTCTTGGTGTTGCAATTTTCACAAACGGCAATGTAGAATCGAGTGCTGTTGTCCGTATTGCCTATTTTGTGATTAACTTGAGGTGCAGGTTTTATGATGACGTAGACAAGAGATGTGTATAAACTGGTAATGGTTAGAGAAAGATATGTGGTTGCCATACAAAACTTTATTTTCTGCTTTCGTTGGGGAAGCAAAGACTTAAGCAAAGCAAGTAAAACAAAGCAATGCAATAGAGAGCGTAGCACATCAGTTTCTTAGGCAGTTGTAGGAAGAGTATTTGGTAGAGAGCTACACAAATTTACTAAAAACCTTGTCAGTCACGCAAATTACATAAGCAACTCTGATGCATTGTGTATTGTTATTGCATGCATTAAAGTTTTGATCGACAATCAACTAATCAATGAAGATACTCCCGGATATTAAATCACTCATGTGAAGTCAATTGTGAAATTACGAAACATATTTCATAAAGCTTTTCCCAACACAGGCTGCTCCTTCTGCGAATATACCAATATTAATGCAGTCCATGACTGGTGCATAAACTACCTATTGCAACATGCAGGGTGTAATTTGAATAAAACCGAGCATCCTTCTACAAAATAAACAAACTATTAGATTATGTTACAATAGTTTAGATCCGTAATTGATGAGGAATATTTACTTTTCTATCACATACCTAGCAGGTAGGTAGAAAAGGCATTGCATTCCACCTAAAAATTCGATATAGGATTTTACCGAAAATACATGTTTTGAGGCCCCTGAATCCAAAAGAGCCTTTTTAAAAAAGGTACGCGCGCGCCTTATCTGTGAACAGCATAACTCAAAAACGAAAACTCAGATAAATGCCGAACTTGACATTTCACTTTTCTTCCAAAGATGTAGCACGAAGATTTTTAAGAAGATCCTCCCACCCCAAACTACCTTTCACATGGAAAATGTTTCATAATGTTTGATTATCTTAAAATTATCTCTAACGATTTTGATTTAAACAACATATAGTGTTTAAGATGTTTACATGACAAATAAAATTTAAAGCTTGAATGTTCTGGGAAGAGGCTATAAAGTTTTCATTCAGAAGCAATTTTGTGTAATCTTATATGACCGGTGAACGTTAAAATATAAACAAAAGCTACTGCACCAAAATGTATATCTCTTTAAAGCACAATCTAAAATAATCTCTTTGTGGCATTAGCTATTTCCAAGATATAGTTATTATTGGTTTGAATTTTTCAATTGTTAAATTGCTGTCGTGGTTCGGTTGTGTATCGATGTTATGGAAAAAGATTCAGGGCGAGCAGTTACATTTGACTGTTTTATGTTGATCTCCATTGTAGCTATAATGAAATGTGTAATGCAACTATTTATGCAAATGTTTATGTCAGTTAACTTGAAGTACGAAGGGAGTCCCAGAAGTACCCAACCTGACGTATAGATAGCGATTTTGTTTCAAACAAATGACTATGGTAGAAAGTATAAAGCTTACGTTTAAAGTTTGACGAAGTTGCGTTGTTTAGTAATTGTTTGGCAGCCATTAATAGTGAACTCTCTCGCGAATTTGTAAACATGGATAAAACTGGTCATCTTATGTGATACAATACTTTCATTTGAAATGGCTTAGTCCAACTAATATTAAATCTGAGCTACATTCTACTCTGAGGGAGTCTGCCCCTTCATTTACAACAGTAAAATATTGGGTGGCAGAGTTTAAGCGAGGCCGTAACAGTTGCCAAGACGAACATAGCAGAGGTCGACCAAATGAGTTGACCACGCCAGAAATTGTGAAGAAAATCCACAAAATGGTATTGGATGACCGTCGACTGAAAGTGCGCGAGCTAGCAGACATCGTAGGCATTTCAAAAAGTTGCATACTGTACATTGCATACTGACTGAAAATTTGGACATGAGAAAGCTATGCACAAGATGGGTGCCGGGTTTACTCACAATGGAACAAAAACAGCATCGTGAGGATGTTTCACTCGAGTGTTTGGCGATGTTTCGCTACAATAAGGCCGAGTTTTTGCGTCAATTCATAACCATGGATGAAACATGGGTCCATCACTTCACACCTGAGGCGAAGGAATAGTCAAAACCGTGGTTTGAAAGGGGAGAATTGGCTCAAAAGAAGGCGAAGACAGTTCCATCTGCAGGCAAGGCCATGGCGCCAGTTTTTTGAAATGCACGTGGGATCATTTTCATTGATTATCTTCAGAAAGGAAAAGCAATAAATGGTGAGTATTATGCGAACTTATTGCTGTATTTGAATGATGAAATCAAGCAAAAAGGCTGCATTTAGCGAAAAAGAAAGTTTTGTTTCATCATGACAACGCACCAGTTCACACATCCATTATCGCCATGGCCAAAATCAATGAGCTAAAGCTCAGATTGCTTCCTCATGCACCATATTCGCCAGACTTAGCCCCCTCTGATTATTTTCTGTTTCCAAACTTCAAAAAATGGCTTGGTGGTAAAAGATTTGCCAACAACGAAGAGGTGGAATCTGCAGTTGATGGCTGTTTTGCAGAACTCGACGGTTCTCACTATAAGCAGAGTATCGAGGCGATTAAACATCGCTGAGAAAAGCGTTTTGAGCTGAAAGGACACTATGTAGAGAAAAAAAGATGCTTATTTTCCAAAATTTTTGTGTTTTCTTTGTTAGTTCGGGTACTTCTGGACAGCCTTCGGATATAGAAGCATAAGCTTTTGCAAGAATAGTTGGTAGAAGCTACGGTATAAAAATAAACGATAGTGAGTAGAGAAAGTCATGTGAATGTAACACATAATACTTTTAACCAATCTACTTGATTAGAAGGCGAGAGCAAGCTGTTTATTTAGAGTTATTTATAAAAGGAGGTCATTCTCACCCGCGAACAAAAAAGAAAAAGGAAATCCACAGAATTGACCACTTTTAGGGGAGGTCATCAGTGAGGGAGGAAAATAGCAAGGAGTAACCAGACGGAGGGGCCTCCAGGAACTGGAGCACAGCAACTGAAGGTAGGCCATAGTGGACCCTTTTTGCTTCCAGGTATCCTCCGTGGACTAATGGTATCGTGCTAGCCTCTAGTTTCCAAGGTCGCGAGTTCAAACCCGGCGGAGGGCGATGGATTTTTTCGGGTGTAAAAATCCTTAGCATGGCTTCCTTCGGAAGGGAAATAAAGCCGGTGGTCCCGTGTCGTAGATTTACGGCACGTAAAAGAACATCAAGCCTGATAAAGAGGGCTCTGAGCAAAATTACCGATCTTTCACGCCCAATATAGAATGGACGCTAAGGACATATTAGTTAAGGAGCGTCCATAAATAAAACTCAATTTAATTTAATTTGTGGAGGCCCGAAGGGCGACCAGATCCGGACGACGATATGCGCTAGCAAGGACGGGTTCCTAACAGTTCCAACATGGCACCAATCCTGCCACCGGCTAGCTCTGCCTAAGCCACTTGCAACCCAGGGTCCCGTGCAGGCGAGACAGTTTCCAGGAACGGGGACCCAGCAGAGCGCAAATTCCACCTTCTGCCGCAACACGCCAAGCCCCGTCTCCTGGCCTACAACCCTGAAACAGATAAAAAGAAATAATAGGGATAGAAAAAGATGGACAGGAATTTTGTTATAGAAAGGAAACCACTCCAGCATTTGCCAACCGATCCGAAGAAACCACAAGAAAAAACCCATAGCGGAATGTCGGGCCGAGGGAATCGAAACCCGGACCTCGCGAATGCGAGCCTCACACGTTACCGCTCGGTAAGTTTGTATGTACAATTAAAAGTGAGAAGATGAGGAGTGGATGGACACGCTTACAACACTCGTCGATGTTGTTATTCCTAAAACTTGAAATAAAGTTTTGGTGACTACAATAATACTACTTGTTACTTATTTCGCATACTGCGAACTGGTGTTGCTGTCGTTCTCTATGTACAGAGGTCATCATACCGCATGCAGTTCCACTAGCCACGATATGCATCTTAGCAAGTCGGGCAGTAGAAAAGCAACTCCTGCAAGAATCCAGTTCGAGCTCATCGGCTTATTACAGTGGTATTTCCCTTTAACGTCATGGGCAACTTGAAGCGGTTTCTTGTCGAAGGTCACTAATGATGTGAACACACTTAAAAGTATCTACCAGCTGTAAACAAACCCGCAGCCAGGAGGGAGAGGGCCTTGGAGGAGGCTTCCACTCCAAAAACTTTTAGAGCCCTTCAGAATTATAAAACATTTGAAACCATAATTTCTGTTTCCAGTGTATACATTTCAAATGGTTTAGCCCCCACTTCATGTTTAACGTTTTTTATTGCCATTATTTAATTCAAGCATTTGGTATAATTTGCAGTAGGCTATTGTATTACTATTGTCTGTGATCAGTTTTACTTTCTCTACCACGTACCTATTGGTAGAGAAGGTATTGCAGTCCACCGGAAATACGTGTTTTGAGGCCCCCTGAATCCTTACATGGAAGCTTTTTCGAATTTTTTTATTTTCTAAAAAATAGCTTTAACGATTTTAATTAAAATACCATATAGATTTACATGGCAAATAAAATGTATATTTTTAATTTTCTGCGAATAGCCTATGAATATGTCTTTATTCGGAAGGAATTTTGTATTAATCTTGTATAACTGGTAAAGTTTAAGTGAGAGACGAAAACGTACTACACAACACATATCTTTAAAACACACATCTTATTTGAAATAACTTTTTTGTGGCATAAGCCATTTCCGAGATATCCGTTATTAATGGTTCTATTTGTTCAATACTGTCATTCTTTTTAAGTACCATCTATTTCAATTTGTTTCTGGCGATTGCATGGAATTTTAAGTCCAGCGTATAACGTCCAATTCTTAAACATGACTATAATTGTTCTGTTTGTGTCCTAGCGAAACTAGGATGTTTAGATATTTGTGTAAAAGTTTATCGGGATTGAAATTAAGTAGATAGAAAAATAAACTTTCGTAAGAATAATTTGTGTATTCACTAATAAATTATAGAGGGTACAGAAAGTTATGTGATGTAACACATATTTTTAGAAAAAGGTCCATGTGTGTTTGTATGTCCGTGAACAGCATAGCTTAAAAACGAAAAGTCAGATAAACTCCAAACTTGGTATTTGGATTACGTACCTTCTAAAGATGTGACAGGAAGATTTTCAAGAAAATCCCTCTACCGCAAACTTTCCTTTACATGAAGATTTTTCGAAAGCTTTTATTTTCCAAAAAATGGCTCTTAATTATTTTGATTAAAATACTATATACTAATGATACTTATATGACACATAAAATATATATCTTGAATTTTCTGGGAATAGCTTTTGAAGTCCTCTTCATTCAGAGGGAATTTTGTATAATCTTGTATAATTGGTAAACGTTAAGCGATAGACGAAAACGTACTACACGAGAAATGTAGATATCTTTAAAGCACACAATTTATTTCAAATAAATTTGTTGTGGGATAAGCCATTTCCGAGATATCCGTTATTAATGGTGCGAATTGTTCATTGCTTAGTCATTCTTTAAAGTCCTTTCGACGTTCAATTGTTTTTGCGATTGCATGGAAACAGTATGGAATTTTAAGGCCAGCATATAGCGTCCAGTTCTTAAAGATTTACTATTGCTGTTCCCTTTGTATGCATAAAGAAATGTATAATGTAGCTATTTCTGTAAGGGTTTATTTAGATTAAAATGAAGTACATAGAAAAATAAGCTTTAGTAAGAATAGTTTGTATACCCACTTAGAAGTAATAGAAGCTAGAGAAAGTCATGTGAATGTAACACATCAGATGTTTTATTGGTGTCTCTCGGCCTAAATATGAAATAAGGTGCAGCATAAAGCAATTAAATCTTCAACTGTAGCAGCATGTCAATCTTGCGAACTTTGTAATGATATAGGGTCTTTCAACAAGAGTGTCCTATCTTTGAACTTAAATAAAACACGTTCTATAAATGATAGAGGTTTATTAATTTTTTTATTTTGGAATGTAATTAATGCCATTACGTGTGGAAGAGAACATCAGTTAAGTGACCTCCGCGACTTCGTTGGCTTGCGCCTATACGGTTGACCCAATTTTCAAAGACAGAAGAACGTAAATTAGGACCAACTTCACGAATAACACGCGTGATGTTATTCATAATATAATTTACTGTTTTTGGCTTGTTGACATAAACTCGAGATTTAACATAACCCCACAAGAAGTAATCCAACGGCGTTAAATCGCATGACCTCGGGGGCCAGTTAACATCACCACCACCGGAAATGATGAAACCTCTGAACAACCTTCAAAACATCGATTGTTTCGAGAGCAGTATGGCATGTGGCACCATCGTGCTGGAACCAGATGTTTCTGAGATCCATACCATCCAAGCGAGGCCAAAAATGGTCCCTTATTGGAGCCCAGTATCTTTCTCCATTGACAAGTAGAGCTTCTCCATCTTCATCTTAGAAAAAATATGGACCAATGATTCCACCATACCAAAATCCACACCATACAGTAACCTTTTGGGGATGAAGTGGTCGTTCTTGAATCTACATTGGATTGTGATTGCTCCAATAGCGGCAATTTTGTTTGTTAACACAACCATCCATCCAAAAGTGTGCTTCGTCGCTGAAGATGATTTTTCACAAAAATCCGGGTCAGCTTCCAATTGCTCCATAATCCAGTCAGCGAATACACGGCGTTCTTTGATCGCTGACAGAACCACTTCTTTCAAATTTATTGATCAAATGCCGAATCGCTCTCTAGAAGGGACGATTATGCACACCGTAAACTTCATGAAATACACGGAAGATTTGGCGAACAGATGATCCATTTTGATAACAAATTTTCACAATTTCTACACGTTGCTGAATGCTGTAACGTTCCATGGCTATTTGTCAATAACAACTGAAACCACATGAAAAACATGACTGCTGTAACTCAATAACAACAGCAACTATCACATGTTAAAGATTGGACACTTGTTGAAAGACCCTTTAGTATTGGATCTCAGGTATCGTCCATTAAATTGTTCAGGACGCTAAAAGATGTTAGTATATAAATACGCCGCAGTTAATATGCCACATTTGGAGTCGAAGATATGTAGACAAATGCACTATGTAAAATTTAGAGCCGCTGAGATCTGTTGTCACTCGCGAAGAAGAATATCAGAAGTTGCTGCAAAATCTCAAAAAGAATTACAGCTATTGAAAATCTTGTAAAAAAGAGACCATCCCATGAAGTCTTTACAGAACAAGTGCTTAAGTATGGGTCAGCTTTCCAAGGTGACAACCTTCTAAATCAGGCTGAAATGCTGATTCCCAGCAGCATATCAACAGTAGAAGCTACCTTCTCTCAACTCATATCAAGACGATTTTTCGAAAATATTCGATTTTCTCAAAAATGACTAACGATTTTGGTTACAATACTACATATTTAAAATATATGCATGACAAATGAAATGTATGTTGAATTTTCTGTGAATTGCCTGTGAAGTTCTCTTCATTCTGAATGAGTTTAGTATAACTGAGATAGACTAAATCTTACCATACAAACAATGTGGATATCCACAAGGCACACAAAAAATATTAAATAAACTTTCTTTTTTTGTGACGTTAACCATTTCTAAAATATTCTTTGTAATTATTTGAATTTGCAAATACTCATACTTTTCTCAAATAGTAAGTCATTGCTCGTTTTTCTCGACGAGGAGTCGAAGAGCAAGGGATTTCATAGCCATCACATAGCTATCCGCTTTTTAAAAATCTGACTATCGCTTTAGGCTACTACATTCTTCTTATACCTAATATGAATGAGTAAATGTGTAATGAAAATTAACAAGAAGTAGACTCAACACTACGCCTTTGTAAGAATAGTTTGCAGTAGAGTGAGTAGAGAAGGTCATGTGAATGACCTCTAAGGTTATAAGAATCATTTCCAGCACTCATAGCAGACACTCTTGCAAACATCTTTTTAGAAGACTGAAGTTATTAACCTTACCTTGCATGTATATATTTTCAATCTTAAAATTCTATGTATGCAATCGAACAACATTTATTATAAACATGGAAATTCATGAGATAAACACTAGACAAAAGGGTAACATCCATCATCCCAGTGCAAAGCTTTCTTGCTTCCAGAAAGGTGTATATTACGAGACCATAAAAATATTTAATACTCTCCCTAATGATCTTAAGAGAAAAGTTGACAATTTCAATGTCTTTAAAACTGCTGTTAAAGAGTACCTATGCTCAAAAGCATATTATTCTGTACAAGATTATCTGAATGACAAATTATCCTGATGATAATACTCATATAGCTCTGTAAGTAGCATTAGTAAATATTAATGACAATTGCCAGTCATATTTGATGCCTGCTCTAGAATTAATGAAACTATTTAAATGTATGTATATTAAGAACTGACAGTAAATGCTATGCATTACAAATCAAATAGAACAAAATGATCAGACGAACAAAGGTAAAATCCTAGTGAATGTTAAAATAGCTGTTCTTGCCTATACGTATGTTAACCTTATAACAGTAAGGAGGTATTCAACTCTGTACAAAATTACACTTGATTTGTTTCATTTTGTATATAATATGTCTTTATTTTATTTTAAATGTTCTGATTACTATGTAATATTTATTTATATATGTAACTTTATTGTACATTTCCTTGACACGCATATAGTATGGGTCTATTTTATTTCAAATGTTCCATATTCTATGTAATATTTATGTCTATATGTAATTTTTGTACATTTTCTTGACATGTTCTATGTTCACAAGCCTTTATGGCTGCTAGTGAACTCACAGAATACAATCTAATCTAATCTAATCTAATGCAACACATATTTTTACCACATATATTGTCAAGCTTTTAAAATATATCATGTAGTACCCTAAGTTTTCTTGAGCTCAGTTGACCTTTTGATAATAGAGGGTGCCTAGTGCCTTGAAGGTTTAAAATTACATATATTTCCAGTATAGGTTTTGACAAATTCCAAAATAGCATCGAGTCATGCTGCAATAAAAATGCAGCCGTATCCAAATGCGTATTGTAGCCAAGTTAACATTACTGGTTTTATTTGTTTCCACAGCCTTAATTGAAGCTGTGTTTATTATTAGTTGCTACACACGATTTCTCACAGGTGACTTTTTAAATCTCGAGTGACAATTTAATTAAATTTACTCTCTTGATGAAATAGTACAATGACTGATACTAGAACATTTTTATGGCGAATTATCCTCTTAGAACTGCAATTTCATAAAATTCTCGTGCTGTTCATAATAATTTATCATAAAAAATTCACTGATATTTACAAAAATGGGAATGAAATATTGGCAGATTTGATATTTCTAACCTTGGCCTCCCCCATCCCTTTCCCTACAACTATCTTCATAACTCTGGCAAGTACAGCTTGTAAAAAAAATTAGGGGTAAAGGGTTATCGAAACGTATGAGTCATTAATAAACTTCGGATCTTTAGGTCCTAAAAAATGTGATTTTAGGCACCTAAAAAGGTCTTAAAAGTAGGGAAATAGGTCTTTAATAGGCACAATAAATAAATACATTTTATGCATCACGCTATGCAAAACACAGTGATTAATGTTTTATTTCAAAACACACTTAAATACTGTAGGATAGATAAGATAATATAATAATTGAACAATCATTCTATAAAAATCTGTCAGTTATTTAAAATATAAAGGACAGAATTATGTCTTACATGAATTTTAAAAGTTAATGCAACATTATTATTTTTTAAATGCCAGATTCTTCAATTTCACTTCTTCAATTTTGTCCATAGTAAATAACAAGAAGCATTTCCAGATGATGTGGGGCAAGTTTGTGTCTTTTGTCGGTCAGAATTAGCTAAAATGCTGCAAAAGAACTCTCAACGTCTGCGGTAGTAACTGGAATATATTTGAAAAGAGAACCCATATGCGGATTAAATCCTGTAGGGCAAGGTTGAAAAAATGCCTTTCTCTCTCTCTCTCTCTCTCTCTCTCTCTCTCTCTCGAGTCATCAGACATGCAACACGCGCTACACCACTCAGCAGCACATGGAAAACAAATGAACAGACGGTTAGAAAAGGAGTTGCGCCTGCGAGTCACAGTGCCTCGCGAGTCGCGCTTTCGCCACCCCTGCTGTAGGGAGGGAGATCAGCCTCACGTCCGCTTAAAACATGTGATACTCCTTTCAGAACTGTATATTCAGGACTTTTGGCGAGCACCATTTGTAGTGTTTTTTTTTTTTTTTTGAAACAGTTTTCCCAACCTCACCATCAGCTTTGTTTAACTGACTTTCTGCTCTTGTAAATAATATGATTGATTCAGTGAGACTGAGCTTTGATGATTCTAATTGTTCTATAGTATCTGCTAAAAATGTAAAATTAGCGCGAATATATGACAGATCCTGTCTCAAACCTTTCCCTCGTAGGACATTCTGGGCAACCTTAGTCAACTGCGGTTCTTCTTCTATTTACAACCTCTTCAACACTGTCAATGTTCTCGCTGTAATATTTCACAGCCTGCAGCCACGTACCCCATCTTGTCAAAATAGGCGCTGGTGGCAAAGGCAGATTGGGACATCTTTCCTTGAAATCTGCAATTTGTCGCGGTATGGTTCGTGTTATCTTATTTGCTGAGCGCCTGTTATTGTTTTACTATTTTTAATTTTGAGTTCTTTGTCCTCCGGCTAGCTATTATTACTCAGTCGAGCAAATCTCTTAAACAGGGTGTGTAAACGGAAAGGAGTTGTTACTAAAAGATAACACTGATAAAATAATTTGTTTTTACACTTTTATTGCCGTCACACTTCATTAATTTCACATATTTATCTCTTGATACACGCCCGACTGAAACTGTTATATTTTCGAATGTAACTATAATCACTTATTTGCCGCACATAAGTGAGTATTTCACATTTTTGTAACTAGCTTTACGACGCGAGAGATTCTGTAGAACTGCGCGACGTGTAACCCGTGAATGATTCTATTAAACTGTGCGACGTGTAACGCGTGAATGATTCTCTTAAACTGTGCGACGTGTAACGCGTGAATGATTCTCTTAAAACTGTGCGACGTGTAACGCGTGAATGATTCTCTTAAACTGTGCGATACCTGTCTCTGGCTTCAGCATTTATCCTCCCTCACCCCGATATGCCTAAACATTATAACAGAGCTGCTATTGGTTAATAAAGCGCGCCAACATTAGTGTCTATTTTTATATCCAATCAAAATTACGAACACATATGCTCTAGGGAAGATATTCCCTTCATTTCTAAAGAAAGGCGCGCTACTCTGACGTCATTTGTTTGTCTCTTCTAATTGATAAACAACTCACCCCCTCGCTCATTGTTACCCGCTCCTATTGCCAGTTTCAGTGAGGTCGTGTAAACTTATTTCCTAACAATGTTTATAATTAACAAACATCTCAAATCATTGTCATACAATAATGTTAATTTACACTACAATCACTCTGGCATTCACAGTGTTGTGATATAAAATACTGCCTCCAGTTCTAGAATTTGACTTTTAAAAATACTTCCTTTGTGAAGGATATTAAATCATTGATTTTGGGAAACTGGTTTCGAACCTCCTCTACTACTCGAAGTGCATGAGCCAGACAAGTAACGTGTGCTAAATGCTGAAAAAATACCTTCAAAAGTTTCCAGCTGCTATCATAATATATGGTGGTGCATCAGTGTACAGCAACAACGCCCTTTCATCCTTTACAGTTACACCATTCGAATACAGTACTTTTAGTCCGGAGTTTATAAAGTAGGCAGCTGATTGAACATTAGTTTTCTCCAACACCTTCGAAAAAATCAAATGCGAATTTCCATAATTTTCTTCATCTAATTAAATTTGATATACTTCGCCCCAGCGCGTCTGTGGTTTCATCTACGTAAATCCAGATGTAGTAATCTCCTATTTCTAACCTTAATTCAGCTGTGATTCATACACCATTTCAAGATAATTTTTCTAAGTGTCGATTTGGAGGGTATTCTTACTTTTCTAAAAATGATTTCATTGTTGTATTTTCAACTACATTCCAAGGAATGTGTCTGCAGCGAATGCTTTGCACATATCAAAACAGAACTGGGATTTTAGTTTTGAGGGCATGGGTTGTGTACGTAAAGTTTGCTTCTGAGAACCTTTCTTTTTAGAATCTACTTGATGCATTGAAGTTTTCTCGTGTTGTACCAAGTGACTCCTGTTTTCGGCAGAAACCTTAAGTAAAGAATATATTTATAAGTATATTTTAATGTCGGTAAATCATATTTTGTTAAAATAATTAAAATTTTAAATCAATAACCAATATAATTTACATAAAATTAGTATAACTTAAAAAATTGTCTTTTACAAAATTAGTATTGGACTAAATAAAATACATCAAACAAATTTGAGATTATTTTCAGATAGAAGAAAAAGTCATACGGTACAATTAATCGTGGTAGTTAACATACATGGTCTCATGTGAATAATAAAAATGATAGAAAATACAGTAAAAAGCTTACCTCTTTATTGCAGACCTAACAGAAGATTATTTTCCCATCTGTTGTATAAGACTGGAAATCCGAAATCCATGTTCTTATTAATGCATTTTTGATAGATTTGTTCTTAGGCATTTTGCAACACTAACAGAAAAATTATCACAGCAACCAAAGACTGTAGTATAGTTATATTATGAACACGAACCGACACTGCCTTATTTTCAAATAACTGTTTCTGAGAACCAGACATGGGCCAATTGTTGTTATTGTATTCCATTGCCGAAGTTCCAATTTTGATTGCGGCGCCTTAAGATTTCACTAATTGTTGCTTTATTTATTGTTGCGCTAAGCCTTTTAAAAATGACACCACGTCGCATTTTATCAAACAGAAAACAAATAAATATCCAGTAATGAAAGGTTTGTTGTTGATTAAATAATTATTAACTACAACAGTGTAGTGAATAAATTCATTGAAAATTTTAAAAAAGGCACTTATAGGCACCAAAAGGCAGAAATAGGCATTTATGTTGAAAAAGGTACCTACAGGCACTATAAAAGTTTGTTAATACCTTTTTAGGTCAATTATATGTGTAATTATCTATGTTAGGCTCAATAGGCTGTAAAGGAAAACAATAGGTAAAAACCTAAATATCTGAAGTCCAGACATTATTGTAAAAGATAAAAAATTATGGAAAAAACACATACCACGCAAAACAATAACATACTCAAAAATACTTATTTGATTAATAATATCTGCCAAGAACCAATCATCTAAAATTTAATCTGAAGTAAGTCAATGTTATATGGATATTTAATTCAATTTTTCTAGTATGTAATCACTGATTCCAGTATATCTAGTATATAGAAAGTCAAGTATATTTATGTATCAGCAGACCCCTGATAACATTCTCTGCTCAAGTATTATATATAATATCCAACTCGTCAAGCAGCAATATTGAGAGCATTTTGGTTCACTGGCTTGGATCTTCTCCGTTTGTTCTCTCTGAAGCAAAACGATGTCATTATGCAGTTATTTACCGCAAAGAACAATGCCGTAGTTGCAAGACTGTGAAATATAGCTGTTTTTATATCATTACCAGAAAGAGAGCTACGTTATAGTCTTCCTGATTAATCTGGAGCATTGGCTAACATTTAAATTGTAGTAACATATTGTGCTTACGTAATATGTTTTTACGTAAATTATTAGAACTTGAAGATCTTATGTTGTATTGCTTTTGTTTTGTTTGGTAACATAATTTTAACTGCCCCACATATGGGAGCCAATTTGCGATAGTAACTTTTATTGTTATATTTATTTTACATTATTGTAGCCCCACGTTGTGGTAGCCAATTTGTAACGGTATTACTTACAAATGTTTGTGTATGTTTGTTTACATCACGTGTTGCCATCTAGTGACGTCATTCATTTGTTCGGTTTGTAGCTCCATCTAGTGTTAGCAATTTGTGGTAGTATTAGTGTTTGAAAGAATTTTAAGTTTTGTTTACTGTCCTCCGGCTAGCTATTTGGTCGAACATATCTCTTGATCAGGGTTGTGTAAACGGAAAGGAATCTTTTATCCAAAAATTACACTGATGAAGAAATTGGTTTTACACATTTATTGTCGAACACGTTAACTATCACATTTATACATTGATCTTAACACTCGCCAAAACTGAAACTATTATAATAACTTCTTACTGATCACTTTTAATCCACGTACTTCAACTTTTTGTATAATTAACCTTACAACACTTTAGATTATTCATAATTCTGCTGCGCGTAACTTGTGAATCGATACCCGACGTTTGCCGTACAAATACTTTCGACGAACTGACTGACTGAAGACGACGTGTTGTGTACACAGATTTTTGATGAACTGGGCGACTGAAGGCGACGTGTAATGTATTGAGATTTTCGATGAACTGGCCGCGATCTACCTCTGACTTGGCTTTTTATACACCCACATCCAGATACGCCTAAAGATTATAACTGAACTACTATTGGCTAATAAAACGCGCCAACATTAGCATCTATTTTAATATCCAATGAAAATTATGAATACATATGCTTTAGGGAGAAAATATTCCAGAAGTTTCTACCGAAAAACGCGCCAACATTACGTAACTTCCTCGTTTCCAATAATGATAAACAGCTCACCGCCCTCTCTGCATTATTGCGCGCTATTATTGACAGTTTCAGTAAGGTCGTATAAATTTACTTCCCAACAATATTTACAATCAATAAACATCTGAAATCAATGTCACATAAAAATGCATATTCATATTACAATCATTATTTACATTTAAGTAATTTGTGATACAAATTACTGCATCATATGCCCCACTAGAAACATAATTATAAACATTTACAACTTGTTTGGAAATTTTATAATTGGGTTTTTAGTCTCCTAAATCTTGGAACACACGCTATCACTTTCACTTAACACTTCACACGTATTTAACACACGACATGTTTTTCCTCTATCTTGCCACTACTTACTGGCTCTGGTTTAATGTGTTTAGACATTAATCTGACATTACAAGGTTTATAGCAAATACTATACCCTGAAGTATTTAATTACTGTTACAAAAAATGGTTTACTTTCTTATATTGTTAACAAAAATTTATCAATTCAAGAATTTTTTTGTAATTATTAAACATATTTACCAAAAATATTCACCCTCCACACAAATATATTTACATCTCTTAAATCTAGATAATATTTTACCTTTTCTGTTTGCTACATAGGTATTTGTTTTTTTTTAAAATTATTTTTACCCATTTTTGTTATTTTGTACTTTATTTTAACATACTCTTGGAATTGTATTTACGTACTTTTAATTTAATATCATATTAAGTTTCAATCTTTGCATTCTTAATTTTCAAATGTTGTTACAGTTACTAAAAATTTAATTTTTTTTTAAACATTTCTCTTTTTTTTTAAATTTATTTCTCTTTTCAAATGACATATAAATAGTTAACCCTCTTACGTTCCAATACATTTCTCTGCAAGTCATCTTTAACTATCCAGCATTTAGTTTACATCTCATTGCTATTTACCCTCCTGGATCAAATTGTGTGTGGCTAAACATTACTCGTAGCCGTATCCTGACCTTCAAATTTTTGTTCATGAATAACCTCTTGTATTCATATGAAATTTCATCCCATGATACCATTTGAAAACAATCTAAAGTTTCTTGAGCAACACATCTTTTAACAACTGTCATTTTCAATTCTTCTACTATCTCTTTACTTTGAAAGTACTCTAACAAATCTGTAATAAACTGTACTGGATTGGAGTTTTCATTTTGAACATCTTGGTACAATTTATTTCTTTGCATTACTGACTCCTTTTGTATTTCTGATATCTCCCCTCTGAAATTAACTTGCGCCTGATTTACATCTACATTCATAACCTCTTTCATCTCTCTTATCTCACTTGAAATGTTACTCATTCTACTTCCTAACTCTGTACATTCTACATCAACATGTTCACCTTTAGTATTACCCTCACTTTCTTTGTTATCTCTTTCCCTGCTCATATCTGACATTTCCTTTGAAACTTCTCCTATCTCACTTGCTATTACTTCCTCATTTTCATCTCTCATTTTTGGCATACTACTATCTAGCTTCGTAACTTTCTTTTCAATTTCTTCCCTGCTTTTATCTACTTTTTGCTCTAATATCTCATTTTTCCTACCAATATCTTCAATTGATTTCCTATGATCTTTTTTTATAGCTTCTCTCAATTCCTCAAAACACTGATCTATTTTTTGTTCTACACTCTTAATAATATCTTCTCTCAATTTCTCATTATTCTGAGTTAGTTTTTGTGTCTAAACTCCTATCAATATCTTCCCTCAATTCCCTATTATTCTTTTGCATATCTTCCCTGTTTTGATCTATTTTCTTACTAAGATCTTCCCTCATTTCCCTATTATTCTTTTCCATATTCTCATTAGTCTTTTTCATATTCTCATTCAAATTTTTCAGCATTTCCATAATCATACTAGTATCAAGATTAACATTTCCTGCTATTCTATTCTGACTTTCTGCACTAACATTTCCACCCTCAAATCCTAAAAAGTTTGAGCTATTTCTGTAACCTGTATTGAATTACAGCTAACTGTTACATTATCTCCCTCCATAATTATTTCTTCTGTATTATTAGTAGCCATTGTTTTCTTTATCCTACCACTCCTTAAGTACATTTGAAGGTTACAATTTTGTTTTCTAAACAAAAATTACGGTACTCTGACCTTTGTGATGCTGTCTGTTGCTGTTACATTGATGTCCAGCTTCCTGCCCCTCTCTCCTAGATTTGTATGTCGCTTCGATGAATCTGCGTCGTTTTGTTGTCCTGTAGTTTGAATTTCCCTGTTGCCTTGTAATCTCGGAATTACGATGTCCAATCATCCGCGTAGTCTGTCGTCCCTTTTGTTGTTTCTGGAATCTGCGTCTTGTAGTTCAGTTCACTTCTCCATTCGCCCCTTTGGTCATCTCACTTCTTCCTGGTTAATTCTGCCCCTTTCTGGTTATTCTGATCCTTTCCTGGTCATCGTGTTCCTTTCCTGGTTACTCTGCCCCACGTTGGGCGCCAATTTGTAGTAACATATTGTGCTTACGTAATATGTTTTTACGTAAATTATTAGAACTTGAAGATCTTATGTTGTATTGCTTTTGTTTTGTTTGGTAACATAATTTTAAGTGCCCCACGTATGGGAGCCAATTTGCGATAGTAACTTTTATTGTTATATTTATTTTACATTATTGTAGCCCCACGTTGTGGTAGCCAATTTGTAACGGTATTACTTACAAATGTTTGTGTATGTTTGTTTACATCACGTGTTGCCATCTAGTGACGTCATTCATTTGTTCGGTTTGTAGCTCCATCTAGTGTTAGCAATTTGTGGTAGTATTAGTGTTTGAAAGAATTTTAAGTTTTGTTTACTGTCCTCCGGCTAGCTATTTGGTCGAACATATCTCTTGATCAGGGTTGTGTAAACGGAAAGGAATCTTTTATCCAAAAATTACACAGATGAAGAAATTGGTTTTACACATTTATTGTCGAACACGTTAACTATCACATTTATACATTGATCTTAACACTCGCCAAAACTGAAACTGTTATAATAACTTCTTACTGATCACTTTTAATCCACGTACTTCAACTTTTTGTATAATTAACCTTACAACACTTTAGATTATTCATAATTCTGCTGCGCGTAACTTGTGAATCGATACCCGACGTTTGCCGTACAAATACTTTCGACGAACTGACTGACTGAAGACGACGTGTAGTGTACACAGATTTTTGATGAACTGGGCGACTGAAGGCGACGTGTAATGTATTGAGATTTTCGATGAACTGGCCGCGATCTACCTCTGACTTGGCTTTTTATACACCCACATCCAGATACGCCTAAAGATTATAACTGAACTACTATTGGCTAATAAAACGCGCCAACATTAGCGTCTATTTTAATATCCAATGAAAATTATGAATACATATGCTTTAGGGAGAAAATATTCCAGAAGTTTCTACCGAAAAACGCGCCAACATTACGTAACTTCCTCGTTTCCAATAATGATAAACAGCTCACCCCCCTCTCTGCATTATTGCGCGCTATTATTGACAGTTTCAGTAAGGTCGTATAAATTTACTTCCCAACAATATTTACAATCAATAAACATCTGAAATCAATGTCACATAAAAATGCATATTCATATTACAATCATTATTTACATTTAAGTAATTTGTGATACAAATTACTGCATCAAAATTTAGCACTTCGTCGTCTTAAAGAAAGAAAACGTATAAACCAGTGGCATGTGTTCCTCTTAAAGCAACCGTTTTGTAATTTATAGTTTATTTAACCCGCTCGAACTTGACCATTTTAAGTACACTTTAAGAAGAAAGTAATGAAATTCTTGATATTTACTCCCCTTTCCGAGACATGACGCAAGTTCAGATGTGAAATCCCTATAAACACAATACCGCTCATTTTGTTATAGAAATCTGTCCTATTATGAATGTCAGTGGAATTGACTGTACCTCGGCAGGGAGAACTCCCTTTTATTATCTTTAGATACCCACTACCATAAATAGGGGTGTAAGACAGGGATTTTTTCCATCCCTTTTTACTTTCTCAACCACTTACATAGTGGGTAGAGAAGGTATTGCATTCCACCCAAAAATTCTATACGAGATTTCACCGGAAATGCATGTTTTGAGGCCCCTAAATCCAAAAGATGCCGTTTAGAAAAAGATCCGTGTATGTGTAAACAGCATAACTCAAAAACGAAAAGTTGGATAAACACCAAACTTGGTATTTATTTTCAGTACTTTCTGAAAATGCGATATGAAGATTTTCAAAAAAATCCTCCCACCACAAACTACCCTTTACATGGAACATTTTTCGAAATGTTTCATTTCCTAAAAAATGGCTCTAACGATTTTAATTAAAATACCATATATTAAAGATGACATTACAAAAAAAATCTGCATATTGAATTTTCTGAGAAGAGTCTTTGATGTCTTCATTGGAAGAAATTTTGTATAATGTTGTATAACTAGTAAACGTTAAACGAAATACGAAAACGTACTTCACAAGAAGTACAGATCTCTTTAAAACACACAATTTATTCCAAATAGCTATTTATGCGGCATCAGCCATTTCTGAGATATCCGTTATTAATGGTTCGAATTGTTCATTATTGGTCATTCTTTCAACAATCAGTTGTTTCTCGCGATTGCATGGAAACGATATGTGATTTTAAGGCAGCGTATAGCGTTCAGTTCTTAAACATTTGACTATCGCTGTTCCCTTTGTATCTATAACGAAATGTGTAATGTAACTACTTCTGCGTAGGTTTATTTGGATTAAAATGAAGTAGATAAAAAACAAGCTTTAGTAAGAAGGATTTGTATACCCACTAATAAAGATAGAGATTTTTAATTTATATATTGAGAATGCCATTTATAATTATCAAATAATTTTAGATTCACATTTTAAAATCAGGAATCACATTTTAGACAAATTATTTTTTTGCAGATGAGCATAGTCGCGTTTTGCGTCATTAATGTATTGACTTCTTCGAATCTTCCTTGGGCAGTACAAGAAGACAGCTGTAGGTAACCTCAAGGACAATGTAGTTACGGTTGAACAAGCAGAAGCTATTTTAACTGCCGGAGTTTTGATATTTCTTACAGTCACGATAATCATATAATCCGGTATGTAAATGTGTTAAATTGCAATACATTTTCAGTCACACAAAACAATCTTTAAAGTAAAGCTGATACCGTAATTATTGGCAGGAAGATATAATCAATTAAATAAAGAAATAATAGCAAGAAAGAGGAATAATTGCGATAAACAGTTTGGTATATTAAATCACTGTATAATGTAATAATCTTTGAGTTGAAAAGATTTGGCCAAGGAAAAGGTTGTGTTAAACAAAGTCCTTAGCAACAGCCGAAGTGCGAACGCGTTAGTATAAAAGTTCTTGGAATTCAGTTAAGGAGTGAATTCAATAAGTTTGAACCGTCAAGTTGACCAGAATTATATAAAAGAGAAAGGGAATGAAATTCTGGTTACCCCATAGCAACAAGATAACAGACGCACATAAAAATTGTAATATTGGTTCGGGTAAGAAGGGGAATTGGTGGGGTAGTTCTAAAGTAGGCAGAGTTTAAGCTGATATAAGGGATTTTTAGTAATCTATGATTTTCTACTTCATTATTTTTGCATCCAAATATCATATATTCAGTGGTTCTTATGCCCCTACAACTACAAAGATCAACGTTTGCTTGATCACTTTTCTTTAGAAACACAGGTGATTTTGCTATATTGAATTTGATTCTTGCTATAGTAGAAACTTCAATTCTGCTTATTTTCAATTCCTTGAATCCAAAAAATTCAAGCTCTTTATGCAAAGGTAAGTAGATACTGCAATTGGAACGCAGATCCATTACCAACTCTGCTAACTCATCAGTTATATAAGTTTGTTCTATGTTATTATGTCCTGGAATCCATACTAATTTAATTTTAATCCTTTCTTGGTGTGATAAAAGATATTTTGTTTATATTTCAAGTAGTCGAATCTGATATGCTACGATTACACGACTTTCTCCGCCTTATCATTTATTTCCATTTATTATTTTAAGAATTATTTTCACCTGAAGGGTATTGTTCTTTCTACTTTGTGTTAATCCTGATATACATTCACCGTTTTTTTTAATTTTTTTTTGTAAGCACACGGAGCTTAAAATCAAGCTGTTTCTAAACAGGTGAAAATTAAGCTAACCTTCAAATTATGTGTAGCGCATGAGAAACAAAGCGTATTGCTTAAATTAGGTATAAAACTTATAAATGAACAACAGCACATAGGAGTAGCGTCAAAAACAAGCCTAACATTCCCTGGCTGTGCCATTTGTTTTAGGCAACTACCTGGAGAATTAAATTGAGTTTTATTTTGGATGCTCTTTAACTACTATGGCCCTTAACGTCCCATTCTACATTGGGCGTAAATGACCGGAAAGTTTGCTCAGAGGCCTCTATCAGGCTTGAAGTTCTTTTACGTACCGTAAATCTACAACAAGGGACCACCGGCTTTATTTCCTTTCCAAAGGAAGCCATGCTAAGAATTTTTACGCTTGAAAAAAGCCATCGCCCTCCGCCGGGTTTGAACCTGACACCTCAACTACCTGGAGTATAGCGTATGTTCTCAAGCGCTTACGACAGACTGCGCTTATTTAGGCATTTTCTCTGCCTTGCTTGCGTGGTAAATAGGGACTCAAGGGGTAGAAGTTACTTTGGCAATCCAAGCTCTGAGGAAACTTTACTAAAATAGTCAGGGCTGCTTCAAAAAGTGATCATGATGCTTTCAGAAGTGCTGTCACAGAAACTTATTACTTCCTCTACTAAGCACGTGCTAGCAGTAAGTAGAGAAAGTATTGTATTCCACCCCAAAGTTCAATGTAGAAAGTTCAATTTCATCGGAAATACATGTTGTGTAGTCCGTTGAACCCCCCAAAAAGTATTTTTAGAAAAAGCCCCATGTGTATGTGTGTGTGTGTGTGTGTGTGTTGTGTGGAGGGGATGGGTGTCTGTGAACGCCTAGCTCAAAAAGAAACGTCTGTAAATTTGGTATTTAACTTCAGCAGCTTCCAAGGATACGACACTAATATTTTCAAGAAAAACCCGTTCACCCCAAACTACCCCTTACATAAAAAATGTTAATATATATAAATTAATTTTGAAGATTTAGAAGCTAGTAACAGTGATGTGTCATAATTTAAAATAGAGCGATTTGAAGGTTTTTACACTACATCACTAAAATGTTCTTACTTGAACGCGTTTGGGGAGAACGGTTTCCTCCCATCGTCAGCATGTTTTCAACTGATTTTGCCGGTTATTGTCTGGGGAATGCGTGTGGCTAGTGGTGTTCTCTGGTGCTGGGCTGATGAACCTCCAAAGGCTGTTGGGTGGCGGCAGTTCGAAATTCATTAGGTGATTCCTGTGTTTGACAATATGTATTTTTTCCCAGATGTCCAATTCATTGCTGCTGTTGATCGTTTTTAAGAGTTTTATGTTCGGAGTGATATCATGGTTTGAAGACCAGAAATGATGTGCTACTGCTGATTTATCTGGCTGCTTTTGGTAAATGCATCTCATATGCTCTTTAAGTCTTATTTCAAGATTTCTTTTGGTTCTTCCTATGTATACCAGGTTACAGTCATTACAAACAATTTGATATATACCAGCTGATTTATCGTTGGGAATAGGATTTTTTGTTCTGTTGCATAGTAGTTTCTGTATATTGTGGTTATTCTGTGGAGACAGGGTGATGTTGTATTTCTTGAAAATCCTTTGAAATTTATGATGTGTCCAAGGTTGATAAGTGAATTTCCTATATGCTTGTGGTTTTTGTTGTCTGAATAAAGTCTTTCAAACTTTATCTTCTTATCTATTGTTTTTCTCTGGTATCCATTCATAGTAGCTATGTGGATAATGTGTTGGCATTCTTTCTGGTATTCCTCTTTCTCCAATGGTATGTGTACTAACCTGATTGTAATACTATTTAAAATTGCATATTTGTGGCTTGTAGGATTGTAGCTATTGCTTTTAATATAATTTTCTGTGTGAGTTGGTTTTCTGTAAATGCCGAACGTTAGTTTGTTGTGTGCATTATTTCTGATGATCCTGATGTCTAGGTAAGGTATAAAAGTGTATATTACAGTCATTTTAAGTTCGTATTATTGTATACTTGCTGAATAATGTCATGTGAATGTATTACGTAATTTAATAATGTAGGTGCTGTGAGAATAATAGGTTAAAAGTTGCTAACAATGAAGTAACCTTGAGACAATAATGAGTAAGAAAGTTTAATAATACTACTTGTGATTCTTGGAGTAACAATAATGTAATGTTTGTGACAGTTTATAAAATAGCCAATCAACAACCAGAAAAAAAGACTAAGTTAAATAAAGGTATTCTATTAGAGTAGGATTAGCCAATCAGAGACTTGAAATACATAAATTTACAAATTTAGGCGGTGGAAGTCAGGTCAATTGCTTGTAGAAGTGCTCATAACTGGACGCGTTGCTTGAAGACAGTGTTCCTGAAGCAAGATGTGTCCTCGAGAAATTTAATATGTATTTTGTGTGAGACAAAAATAGCTTACGCGTTAAAAAGTGCAAGTATTTAATAAAAGAATCTCACAGCTCTCTATATCAGTGAAGTGTTATTTAAATCGTGTCAAGCATTAATAAAAGGAGTGAAGTAAAATTATAATCTGTGTAAGCCTACATTCTTCAGTCGCACCACAACCCTGTAAAGAGAAACATGTCTCTAACAATAATACTGAAGCAGCCGAGGCAAACATAAATATATAATATTTAAAGAAACAGTCAAATTACAAAGTTAATATTTTTAAATTTGGGACGAAGGCTACCGGGTACCATACGTGTGGTTGCTACTACTTCAACTATAATACATCATCTTCAAACTCTTTCCACACGTGAAGCAAACATCTTCTTCAGTCTGTCTTTCATGGTTTTACCGTTAAAAAATACTCGATAAGGATGAGGACATCGCAGACTGTTTACAGAAAATTCATTCGCCATTCCAGTATCCGAATTTTAAGATATTTTAATACAAATTGTAAGAATAATTTATTAAAAAACATTGGGTTACATTCACATTGCTTTCTCGACTATCATAGTTTATTAGTGGATATGCAAAACCATTCTTACGAAAGCTTATTTTTCTATCTACTTCATTTTAATCGAGATAAACCTTTACAGAAATAGCTACATTACACATTTCGTTATAGATACAAAGGGAACAGAGGTAATCAAATTTTTCAGAACAGGACGCTATACGCTGCCTTAAAATTCCATACTCTTTCCATGCAATCACGAGAAACAATTGAATATCGAAAGGACCTGAAAAGAATGACAAAGTATTGAACTAGTCGAACCATTAATAATGGACATATCGGAAATAGCTGATGCCACAAAAAAGATGTTTTAAATAAATTTGAGTTTTAAAGAGATATAAATTATTTGTAAAGTACGTTTTGGTCTATCGCTTAAGGTTTACCAGTTATAAAACAGTATACAGCATTTATTTCGAATAAAGTGGACTTCACAGGCTATTCCCAGGAAATTCAAGATATACTTTTTATTTTTAATTTCTAATGTAAATATCTTTAATGTATGATACATTAATCAAAATCGTTAGGCATTTTTTAGGAAAATAACTTTCGAAAAATGTTCCATGTAAAGAGTAGTTTAAAGCGGGGGATTTTCTTGAAAAATCTTCGTGTCGCATTTTGGAAGATAGTGAACCTAAATACCAAGCTTGGGATTTATCCGACTTTTCGTTTTTGAGTTATGCTATTCACAGATACACACACACACACACACACACACACACACACGTGCGCGCGCGCGCGGTTCTTTTTCTAAACATGCGTTTTTTTTTATTCCTGGGCCTCAAAACACGTATTTTGAGGCAATATTTTATATCATAACATGCTGTGAATGCCAGAGTGATTGTAGTGTAAATTAATATTATTGTATGTACAGGATTTTAGATGTTTGTTAGCCATAAGTATTGTTAGGAAATAAGTTTATAGGCATAACTGAAACTGGCAATAGAAGTGGATAACAATAAACCGAGGGGGTGAGTTGTTTATCACTAAAAAGAGATAAACAAATGACGTCAGGGTAGCGTGCCTGTTTTTAGAAATGGAGGGGATATATTCCATAGAGCATATATGTTAGTAGTAGTGATTGGCTGACCAAAACAGACGCTAAAGTGGGCGCAATTTGGTAACCAATAGCAGCTATATTATAATGTTATGGCAATTCGAGGTGAAGGAATATATATTCTCGAGCCATAAGCAAGTGTCGCACAGTTCTGAAGAATCTCTCACGAGATGCACGTCGCAGAGTTAGTTACAAAAATGTAAAGTACGCGAAGTAATTGGTGCGCGGCAACTAAAACGACTATAGTTACATTCGGAAATATCACAGTTTCAGTCAGGCGTGTATAAAGATTAAATATGTCAATTATTAATTAAGTGTGACGGCAATAAAAGTATAGATTCAAAATTTTTTATCAGTGTTATCTTTTAGCAACAACTCCTTTCCGTTTACACACCCTGCTTAGAGACACGTGCTCGACTGAGTTATAATAGCTAGCCGGAGGACAAAGAACCCAAATTTAAAAAAATATTAAAACAATAAGCGCCCAACAAATAAGAAACACTAGCCATCGAGAACTGCGACAATTTTCGTTGAAATCTCTGTATAGAATTTTTGGGTGGAATGCAATACCTTCTCTACCTACTATATACGTGGTAAAGAAAGTAAAAATAGAAGCATTTCTGTATAAAAGGTTAGTTATATTAAGGAGATTTCCTGAAAATCCTTGTTCTGCATCCCTAAAAGTATAAATGTAGTGTTTTATTTACACCCTTTTCTAAAAATGCTGTTGATTTTCTTTATCCATTCATCCATTCTGTCTATTCATCTATCCATCCATCTTTATCAGGCATCCCATAAGTGTATTTCCTTTAAAATCTCTATGTGGCATTTTTGGACAGGAATCCAATACTTCGTTTACCTTAGGTGACTAAGCTGTATTGAAAGTAAACATCTTAGCAGAGTAAATACACAAAAGTATATATAATCCAACCTATAGATACAGAGTCTCGCCAATAAAGAATAGATGAGGTAAAACTGGACTTTGCTTGCTCGAGTATGGAGAACAGCTGGTGGGAATTTTACCGAAGTTATTCCATTGTGCCCCGGACAATAGCCTGTAATCGCCCCAATATACATACACAGTACAAATGAATGGTTGGCTTTATGCTACCGCGCGTTCTGAAGATCTAAGTCAAGGACAAGGGTGTGAATTTATAAACACTTACAACATAGTAAGCCTTGCTACAGTGTCATCGTCACGGAGTGTCTCACAAAGAAAATGCTTGAGACTTTAAACTCTGCCTCTGACCTAATTTTATCACTAAGAATGCCTGCATTACAACTTAATATCGATAAGTGCATAAGTGAGACAAAAGAAATACAGGATTATTCAAAAAGAAGGAACAGACTTTAACTATTTATTTCTAATGAATGACAATAGATGGCGACACATGCGATACATCACTGAATAAAGAAAAGTTCAAAGTTTTATTTTATGTGTTCAAAATAAGCACCATTTACTATGCGAGGACGAACAGTGCTTTTCCGTTTGCATACGCAACCATCTTCTACGAATTTATTGTATCAATTGTAATTTTTTTACGATGAGGTGGCTCGTTGTTGAACTTACAACGAAATGCACGCTGCAATGAAACAATGGATTCACTCTTTGCAACTGCAGCACGGAAAACGACTTTTCCTGTGGCGTTGCCATTTTCTTGTAAACAAACCCAGCGCCGGTGTAGGCACTGAATGGAACTAAGGTGGGGGCTTAAAACTTTTAACTTTCCTCTGTTCAATTATGTGTCGCATGTGTTGCTATCTATTGTCGTTCATTAAAAATAAATATTTAAAATCCGTTCCTTCTTTTTGAATAACCTTATATATAACTAGCTGTATTCCCAACGTTGCACGGGTAGCTTTTTAAACTCGAATGGCCAATTAATTAATTTAATTTATCACTCCTGTTCTTTTTTAAATTATTGTACAATGATCCACAAGCTTTTTGTGGCGAGCCCTACCCTTTACCCCTTATAATTTCAATGTTCACAGCGCCCCGTGTATTACAATAACGGATGAAAAAAACCCTGATATTCATACAAAAGGATGTGAAACATCGGAGGAACGTCTGACTTCAGTAACCTCCTCCCGATAGTCTTCCAGGTTCTGAAAATGCTGCATTAGCCTACACCCCTCAAGAAAGTATTCGTCTGCGCTTTAAAAATTTCTAACAGCCAAATTAATAGAGGGAATAATCTAAATTTTTTTGGACATAAAGATCAAATGGTATTATAGTTTACGTGTTCTGAAGGTGTTTCAGGTCGTTCATTTTATCAGTCTTATGAATTTTTTAAATACATGCCAAAATTGCAATTTTTTGTACGTGATGTTTTCAAAATTATCTTTCATGCACTTTCATGGACTTGTGACTTAAATAGGTGGAGAAATAAATTCGTGAAGTCGTGAAAAGTGACCCGAAAATGAGGAATTAAGACAAAAACATTGAAAATTCCCAAATTTGACATTTTATTCCTCCATTAAATAAAATCTTATTTTCACCGCAAAAACAAATAATACACTAAAAATTGCTGTACTCAATGCATGTAAGGTAATTTTGAAACCACCACGTACAAAAGAGTTGCAATTTTGGCATGTTTTTCAAAATTTTATAAAACTGATGAAATGAACGATCTGAAAAACCGCCAAAACACGTAAAAAAATTAGATTTTACCCTCCATTAATTTTTTGTTAGAATTTTTTAAAGTGCAGATGAATACTTTCTTGGGGAGGTATATGCTTTGGAGGCGAAAGAATCATCGGTCGGAATGGTCGAGTAATTTTTACTTTCTCTACTACGCAGAGTAAGTAGGGGAAGTATTGTAATCCACCCAAAAATTCGATACCGAGATTTCACCGGAAATACATGTTTTGGCACCCCCTGAATCCAAAAAAATCATTTTTGGAAACATGTCCGTGTGTGTGTCTGTGAACAGCATAACTCAGAAACGAAGTCGGATAAACATCAAACTTGGTATTTAGGTTCAGTATCTTCCAGAGATGCGACACGAAGGTTTTCAAGAAAATCCCCCACCTCAGATTACCCTTTACATGGAACATTTTTCGAAAATTTTAATTTTCTCAAAACTGGCTCTAACGATTTTGATTATTTAAGATATTTTCATGACAAATAAAATGTATATCTTGAATTTTCTGGGAAGTCTCCAAAAGTATTCTTCATTGTGAACGACTTTTGCATAGCTGGTAAACCATAAGAGATAGACAAACCTTTACTACACAAAAATGTAGATCGCGTTAAAATACACAATTTATGTCATATACATTTTTTTTTGAGTGAACCATTTTCGAGATATTGCTTGTTATTCCCTTAAATGTTTCAATACTTATTTTCTCAAATGGGAATTCGTTATTCATTTTTTTTTGTCTTGGATATGCAAAGAGTATTAATCTGTGGCAAAAAGAATGGTGCTGCACATATCAACCAGCTATTAAGAGTAATGTCTATGCTTAAAGGCTACTGTATTTCTATAATGCCCTTGTAAATATATTTTCCCCTTACACCTACAAGAAAATTAGCAATAAGATAGACTCTGCAAATGTTTATCTCGATTAACATGAAGTAGATGGAGAATAAGCGTTTGTAAAACTAGTTTGTACAAGAGTAGAGAAAGTCATGTGAGTGTAACACATCAGATTTTTTAGATATTCGCAGTAGGCGGTATCTCAAAACTTCGCACCTTCTCTTTGGTCACAAGTTATGTACTAACATAAAAGCTACATAGTTTTCACAGAATACAATGATCCTTAACATTTACACTGAAATAGAGGTGAAGCCACCAGGTTACACGCTTTGTAAAAGATGCATAGTTTGTGACCATCGAGAAAAATAATATTCTGGGTTGTTAATATTAAAATATCAGGTTCACTGATTTCCAAAGTCAGCTGGACACAACTTTCTCTCTTTATACAGTTATTATCCGATATTGCATTGGTACATTTTATAAGCACGGAATTGAAAATAAGTATTGGGATGATTTTTTAAAGTCATAAGTAGTCTGTAATTTGTACTTGTACACTCGCTTCCATTTATGCCATCATTGCAGCTTTGAGAGGCATTCTACTGGCCTTCATAGGTGGAGTACGTATCTATAGCAAGGAGGAAGGTGTGCGTATATGTTTACCTCTTCGCGCATAAAGTGGCGTCCTGTTTTACATGCACAAATTCTTAGCATAGCTTCCTTCGGAAAAAAAGGGAAGTGAAGCCAGTGGTCCGTAGATTTACGGCACGTAAAAGAACCTCAAGCCTGATAAAAGAGGTCTCTGTGCAAAATTTTCAGTCTTTAAGGCCAATATAGAATAGGTCGCTAAGATCCATAGGAGTTAAAGAGCGTCCATAAATAACGCTCAATTTAATTTAATTTACTCATCATTTGCAATAACCATATTTAAATATACTATTTAAGTTGAAACTGTACGTTATCTCCAAAACGAGACGCTGTAGAAAGAAATGTTTTGAATAAAAGTTGCTTGATAATATACGGGAAAGTAAATACCATTAGTCGTGTTTTATTTGGAGGATGTTGTGATGGCCATTTTAGGCTCAATTCATTTTTTTTAAAATGGGAATCTATCTTTTTTACGTTGTTTTCTCACTGCTCACAAAAAACTAAGCAATATTTGTATAAAACACTCTGCATTGTTCTTACATCAACAAATTGTTCTTATAATAACGAAAATTCTGAATGGCTGTGCGAAGCGCCAATGAATGGTTGGACCATCCATGGATGCTCATTTTGGGGCCAAGTTGCGTTTCGTAATTGAAAACCAACATTTTTTATTTTGTTTCCTTATTCTTAATCACAAAATAAATAGTTTTTATAAACCATTTTCTAATGAGAAACAACATACAAAATGTAGGTTCCCATTTTAAAAAATTAAATTGACCTAAAATGACCATCATTACGTGCTCCAAACAAAACACGACTAATGGCATTTACTTTTCCCATAATATCAAGCACTTTTTATTAAAGACATTTTTTTCTACAACGCCTAGTTTAGGAAATACTGTACGGTCTCAACTTAAACAGTCCACCCTCTATAGCAAAATAAAATCCTGTTTTGTACAATATCTCCAGGAAAAAAGAGCTAATGAAAATATACATACGTAAAACTGAAGTAAATTATACTTTTTACTCTCAAAGAGAATACATTTACTAGACATTGCTTTAATATAATCTGTCCAATCCATTCTTGTTCAATAGCTGATTTAACCGCCTAGGCACTGAATCACTTGGGTCTGGAAGAACTCTGGCTCTAAACGCAAACGTTCCCACATTTCATGACAAGTGTTCTCAGAGGGCCACGAGGGATTCGGTGCCTCTAAATTGGGTATTGGACAAGAATGGAAAATGAAACAGATTATTGAAATTTACTCTTTGCTAGTAAAAAGTGCAATTTACTTTAGTTTTACATTAAATTGCCATTAGAAATACTTTTTCATGGAGAAATTGTGGAAACAGTTTTTTATTTAGTTGTATATTTGGATTGGACAGATGTTCCAATAATGTCTAGTAAATGTGTCCTCTTTGAGAGTAAAAAGTATAATCATTTTAGATTTACGTCATGTTGCCATCAAAAACATTTTTCGTGGAGATAATTGTGCGAAACAGGGTTTTATTTAGTTATATATTTAAACGTGGTTATTATAAGTGATGAATAAATACATTCATATGTGAATAATCTAGAATTGTGCATGTAAAACAGACGACACTCCATGCGCGAAAAGGTAAACAGGTACATAAACTTCCTGCTTGCTACACACATTCCACCTGTGAAGGCCAGTAGAATGACTTCCGAAGCTGCGATGACGTCATAAATGGAAGCGAGTGTACCTAAAACGTAAGTGTCCAAAGTTTGTCCAGATTGGTCAAACAGTGACAATTTGCAATAAGGGGTTGAAAAATATGAGTATGGCTTTTTTAAATTGGATGGCATCCTACAGTTTTTGCCAAGTCTTTTGTCCAAGTGCACAAATTTGTGCCCTGTTTGACCAAGGAGTGTAGTTTTAAATATAAGGATTGAAAATAAAATAAGTGTAACTTTTAAAAAGTTCAGTACAATATAATTCAAAATAAGGATTAGGTGGTTTCTGAAATTTGTAACGTAACCTATGATTTTTGCCAACTCCTAATATACCTATAATTGCAGATTTCTACATAAGGGATTGAAATATGGTAGGGGTAGTTTTATTAGAGTAGCTTATAATTTTCGTTGGATCAAAAAGTATAAGCACACTAATTAATTCCATATTTGTATTTAATTAATCCATACAAAATTACTATTCACCCAAGGAATTAAAAATTCCTTTAAGTTTCATCTAGACAGCCCAAAGAATGTTGATTTGTATGTTAGGGTTTGAAAATAGGGATTGAATATTTATTATTTTTTCAGTTTCCAGATTCCAAATGTACACGATTTTGTCAAAATCATACCAAAAATATTACTTGATGAGACCTCAGTTTTCAAATTTTCGGATAATTATATAGCCTATGTCCATCTGGAAAAATATGGCTTTTAATGATGAAAGTACTACCAAAATCGGTTCAGTGGTTTTTGAGATAACCCTACACACATACACACACAGTATAGGACTCATATAGCAAACATTAAGTAGTTGTCACTATACCATGCACTTAATATTCCTTTGCGTAGTTGACCAGGTTGGAAATGTGTTCTAACAACCATCCATATGCGAAATATTATTTACTGGCTTTTCCTTCCTTGTTTAATCTATAATTTTCATTTTCAAACTATCCACCATTACTTTTAAATCAGTCTAAATCTATATATAACTTAATTGAAGAAGCCAAGGAATAAATGAAAATTAGTTACCTCAGGAAAAAAATAAAAGAAAAACAATGAAGCAAAAATTTTGAAGAATAAATTTTGAGAACGGAATATAAAAATGTGCCTAACATAATAACAATAACATTAAAATAACTTGTTGATCAGAATAAAATCTCAAACTATATTAGTTGGTCGGTTACGAGAGAGGGGGAGAGAGAGCGAGAGGGAGGGGGAGGGAGACTGAAAACGGGGTTGTCAGATGATGTTCTCATGTCGCCAAAACTTAAACAAAAAGAAGGGAGGTGCAACTTTGTAATACAATTTTCATGTTGAAAAATAGTTTGGACTACAGATAAACTTGTGGATGTGGAATTAAGCTACATTTAAAATTGATATCCAGGTTTACCATTTTAATGAGAATTGCTACAAAATTAATGCATAAATAATCATTGGATCGTTTAATCGATTAAGGCTTTCTGAGTTTTTACACCTTTATATATGCCCTCTCTTGTATGTCGGTGTTTTTCCTCCTCAGGAAGTGAATGCATGGTATTCCACAGGGTTCGATTTTGGGTCCGTTGTTATTCTTACTATATAGGATGAACCAAAACTTCACCGACAAACTTTCAGAGGTTGTTCAGGGATACCTTCTGAGTATTTTGCTATAAGTGACCCATAATCTCAGCGGCTCGTTACAGAGTAATAATGTAATAATTATGATTTATTCGGTTTGTTACTCCAATCACCCTTGTTTCTGTGAACATGCCTTCACAACAGTGAAGAACTCTGTATAATGTGTAATAACCAAAACGTATAACACACAACACGAGTAATGCAACATTCTGCAGACGAAACACCTACACTTTTATCAGTGTGTTCAATCAGATCTGACAGTGTATAGTGTAGTACGTAACAAATGCAGAACTGTTCCTTTATAGGTATTGTTCAAAATGTCGATCACCATGATCACGGCAGAGTGTACAGCGACACACTATCGACGGTCTTACACGCTCAAGCATTCCAGGAGTTTCGCGTACTGCTTCCGTAGCTGCGATAACCCTAGCAACCAGATCCATGCGAGTATCGACGGAGTCTCTAAGCTAGATTGTTCACATGCTTCCAAAAGAAGAAGTCCATTGGTGTCATGTCTGGTGACCGAGCTGGCCATGGAACAGGACCACTGCGACCAAACCACTGTCATCCAAACTGTACATCAACATGGTTCCTAACATCAAGTGCAAAATGTGCCGGCGCCCCGTCATGTTGAAACCACATAAGCATACGAATTCTCAGCGGTACATCTTCTAGGAACTGTGGGAGGACTATTGAAGGAATGTTCTGTACATTACTCCGTTCAGTGTATTAGGAAGTACGTAAGGTGCAATCACAAAATCGTTGAGAATACTAGCCCATACATCCACAGCAAACTGTTGTTGATAGGATCAACACACCAGTGCGTGTAGCTTTTCGTAATCCTATACATGGCTATTCCTGCTGTTGAACATGCCGTCTCTTGTAAACGTGGCCTCGCCTGTAAAAATCACCAAAGCAGGAAAATTGTGGTTTTCTGCATATTGCTATAGGAAGCAATTTGCAAACTCTACTCGAAATGACCGTTGGCTGCAATGACTGCACCTTCTGTGGATGATACGGGTGCAGTTGTTGTTCATGTATGACTCTAAAGCAGTTAATTGACTTGTGTTCAGAGTTCGTGCAACACGCCGACTACCAGCGGCAGGATTGTCACCAATCGCGTGTGACACATTCTCTTCCAGATCGGGTATTCTGGCATACCTCGCACGGTATCTTTCATTCTAACACTGAAGGATCCAGTTTCTTGCAGGCGCCTATGTACAGATTCAAAATTACTGTGATGCGCTGCCGTCGGTGCAGGAACAGCTCAGCATAGCGTCGTTGTGCCGTCCTCCATTGCATTCAATGAAACCATACACGAGGTGCATATCGGTCAGCTCATCAGTAAACCTATCCATATTGCTGTGCATCACTGTAAACGCACAACTAATACTGCCGGAAAAGCAAAACCCTAGACAAAACCGAGCAGTACTGAATGCAAACTTGAGCGTAACTATACTATATTCACTCTTAGGTTGATCCGCGGCAAAACAAACCCACGTGGCCAGTGCACCGTGGTGCAACACGGTAGCAATGCGCGCAGGAAAGTAGTCCCATGCTAATCTCTGAATTTTAGAATGAATTTATCCTTAAATAGTATAATATTCTATACTAATACCTAAGGTTTTATTTAACGCTGATTTATACCGTAAAATAGAGCTACAAATCCCATGATGCAATTCGTATGAGTCAGCTGACATCGGGTAGGCGCAGAATATTGTTTACAGCCAGAAACCAGCAGTTGTGTTTAGTATCGTGGAGGACGGTGAATTCGCTCTTGTGTTTTCGTCGAATTAGTAACACATTAGCCGGGCAAACCATTGACTAGTGGTGAAAGAACAATAGTGTTGAATCTTTATTATAAGTTATGTGAGAAATATCCAACACTTTCCGTGAAAAAATGGTGAAATTAACTTCCGAGTTCACCGGTGTTTCGAGTACAAATATAAATAGTGGTTGTGCAGAAAAATCTGAAACGAGAAAAGTGGTTACACCCGGAAAAAAAAGAAAGAAAGAACGTATATAAAATACGCGATTCAAGACTGTAAAGGTTTTGAGAAGAACAGTGCGCAATTTCTTTTTTTTTAAAATGAGCCGCCAACAGTTAATAAAGTGCCGCTTCCAGAGAGCGAATAAATTAAGCTATCGCATGCCTGTTACTTTATTTTTCGCTCATTTATTTTAGAATTAACTATTATTATATGTGCAATCTTATCATCTTTAACCCTTAACAGAATATGCTAGTCACCGTTTCAGTTGTCGCAATAAGGACTTGGTTCTTTTCTGCATTACGTGCCGCTTGTACTGGCCACATAGTCTGAAAGTATTTCTAGTGCGAATGGCGAAAGGATACATTATAACGGTGCACTGTTCACCTGGGGTTTGTTTTGACGCGTATCAACCTAAGAGTGAATACAGAGTAGTTGAAGAGGGCATTACTGTTTTGTTAACAGCAGATATCGTGAGCGAATGGAAGCAATTTGTTTACAAACAAGACACACAGAGCATATTGTCAACATTTGCACTGTTGTACAGTATTTTCAGTGCAATACGGGTACAAAGCTAATTGGGGCAAGAAACCAAACGAAATGCAATTACTCCGTAACAAGCCGCCCGAGACCGTGGGTCCTTTATACAAACATACTCAAAAGGTATCCCTGAAGACCTCTGTCGGTAGAGTTCTGGTTCACTCTGTATATATCGCATATTGGTGCTATTCCTCCTCAGGAAATGAAACTATGGTGTTCCAAGGATTCGATTTTGGGTCCGGCATTATTTTTACTATGTCTTATATCAACGATCTCCCCTCGGTAATAAACAAATATGTTTAACCAGTTTTGCAGATGATACAGATACTCTCATTAAAAGACACATAACAGTCGCCTAACATTTATCCAATAAAAGTTTCAGTACACTGTTTGACACTAATAAAATCCATACAAATGTTAAAAAATCTGATGTGTTACACTCACATGACTTTCTCTACTCTTGAAGAAACTATTTTTACAAACGCTTATTCTCCATATGCTTCATGTTAATGTAGATATCGAGATGTTAATCCTATTGCTAATTTTCTCGTAGGTGTAAGGGGAATTGCTAGGCTTTAAGCTATAGTCAAATGTATTAAGAGGTGGTTGCTATGTGGAGTATTCCATTCTCTTTGCATTACCAGAACAAAAAAAAGAATAACGAATTTGAGAAAAAGTATAAGCATTGGGAAATTTAAGGGAATAACAAGCAATATTTCGAAAATGGTTCACCCAACATAAAAAATGTATATGACATAAATTGTGTATTTTAACGTGATCTACATTTTTGTGTAGTAAAATTTTGTTTCTCTCTTATGGTTTACCAGTTAAGAAAAAGTCGTTCACAATGAAGAATACTTTTGGAGACATTCCCAGAAAATTCGATATATGCATTTCATTTGTTATGGAAATATCTTAAACATGTGATATTTTAATCAAACTCGTTAGAGCCATTTTTGAGAAAATTAAAATTTTCGAAAAATCTTCCATGTAAAGGGTAATCTGGGTTGGGAGGGATTTTCTTGAAAACCTTCGTGTCGCATCTCTGGAAGATACTGAACCTAAATACCAAGTTTGGTGTTTATCCGACTGTTCGTTTCTGAGCTATGCTGTTCACAGACACACAGACACACACCCTCTCTCTCTCACACACACACACACACACGGACATGTTTCCAAAAATGCTTTTTTTTGGATTCAGGGGGTTCAAAACATGTATTTCCGGTGAAATCTCGGTATCGAATTTTTGGGTGGAATACAATACTTCCCTTACTTGTATACGTAGTAGAGAAAGTAAAAATAAATACATTAACTTTCACGCAATTATAAAAATATTATAGAACTACGAATACATATGAAGGCAATGAAATCACTGATTATAGTTACTGGTCGTATTATCGATCATAATATGAATTAGAAAGACCACATTAATGAAACACCCTTTCTTATAAACCTGCCCCGCTAACATGTACGAGGGCTGTCCCAGAAGTACCCGATCTAACAAAGAAAACACAAAAATTTTGGGAAAAAACAACTTTATTTCTCTACATAGTCTCCTTTCAGCTCGATACACTTTTCCCAGCGAAGATCAATAGCTTCGATAACCTGTTTATAGTGAGAACCATCGCGTCATACAAAATAGCTATCAACTGCAAACTCCACTTGTTCATCGTTGGCAAATCTTTTACCATCAAGCCATTTCTTCAACTTTGGAAACAGAAAATAATCAGAGGGGGCTAAGACTCACGAATAGGATGCATGAGGAAGCAATTTGAACTTTAACTCATTGATTTTGGCCATACCGATAATGGATATGGGAACTGGTGCATTTTCTTGATGAAACAAAACTTTCTTTTTCACTAAATGCGGCCGTTTTTGCTTGATTTCATCATTCAAACGCTGCAACAAGTTTGCATAATACTCGCCATTGATTGCTTTTCCTTTGCTCCCTTTTGAAGATTGTCAATGAAAATTATCCCACGCGCGTCCCATAAAACTGACGCCATGTCCTTGCCTGCAGATGGAACTGTCTTCGCCTTCTTTGGAGCCGATTCTCTCCTTTCAATACACTGTTTTGACTGTACCTTCGTCTCAGGTGTGAAGTGATGGACCCATGTTTCATCCGTGGTTATGAATCGACGCAAAAACTCGGCTTTATTGCAGCGAATCATCGACAAACACTCGACTGAAACATCCTCACGACGCTGTTTTTGTTTAAACGCGGCACCCATATTGCGCACAGCTTTCTCATGTTTAAATTTTAAGTTAGTAAGCGATGTATAGCACTTTTTGAAATGCCTACGATGTCTGCTAGCTCGCGCACTTTCAGTCGACGGTCATCCAATACCATTTTGTGGATTTCCCTCACAATTTCTGGCGTGGTCATCTTATTTAGTCGACCACTGCGATGTTCGTCTTTGCAGCTCGTACGGCCTCAAAAATAACTAAAAATTAAATTAAATGTAATTCATATTGATGTATTATATAATCTAAATAAAAAAATACAATTTCATCCTCCAAAATTTAATATTCATGCAATTGCTATTAATAAAGCAACATCAATTAAATTCATTTATTAAAAAACTAGATATCATTGAAAACGATTAACATTTCATTTTTAAACTCTGCCACCCAATATTTTACTGTATTAAACGAAGGAGCAGACTCCCCCAAAGTAGAATCTAACTCAGCTTTAATATTAGTTGGACTAAGATCTTTCAAATGAAAGTATTGTATCACATAACGATGCTAAACAATTACTAAACAACGTAGCATCGTCAAACTTCAAACTTAAGCTTTATAAGGGTGGTACTTTCTACCATAGACATTTGCTTGAAACAACAACCGCTATATATACGTCAAGTCGGATACTTCTGGGACTGCCCTCATATTTTTCTGCGCTCCCTTTTCTTTCCCCTTTGCCCTGTTTGGCTAATGTTCACCTTTCAGTTGAGGCAGTATTTTTAACACTTAAATAATTTGTCTAATTATATAATATATAAATTCAATAACAGCCAGCCTTGAAGCAATATGTGTATGTAATAGTTTGTAAAATGAATGTAACAGTCATTGCATATGCTTATATTATTGTATCCATGTGTAATAATGTTATGTGAATATATTACGTAATTTAATAATGTAGGGGCTGTGAGAATAATAAGTTAAAAGCTGCTAACAAGGAGGTAACAATGAGGTAACCTTGAGTCAATAATGAGTAAGAAAGTTTAACAGTACTACTTGTGATTCTTGGACTAACAATGTATTTTTAGTGACAGTTTATAAAATAGCCAATCAACAACCAGAAAAAGCTTTAATTAAATGAATGTATTCTATTGGAGTAGGATTAGCCAATCAGAAACTGAAATACAGAAATTTACAAGTTTAGACGGTTGAAATCAATTCAGTTGCCTGCGGACAGTTTTTGTAACTGAATGCGTGATGCGTTCTCGAGAAATATAATACCTATTCGTGTGAGACGAAAAATAGTTTACGTGTTAAAAAGTGCAAGTAATTCATAAAAGAATCTCACAGTTCTCTATATCAATGAAGTGTTATTTTAATCATATCAAGTATTAATAAAAGGAGTGAAATTATAATCTGTGTAAGCCTACATTCTTGTCACACCACAACCCTGCTAAAAGAAACGTGTCTCTAAAATAAATACTGACGCAGCCGAGGCAAACACAAATATATAATATTTAAAGAAACAGTCCAATTACAAAGTTAATATTTTTAAACTTGGGGCAAAGGCCACCTGAAAGTACATTTGGAGCGAAGGCTACCGGAAACCGGGTACCATACGTGCGGTTACAAACAACTACAAGTTCGGCTTCCCAACAGTTGAACTGTAATACAACTCCTTCTAAAATAGCTTTCTCAAATTGGCGCCAAAGCGTGGGGTAAATAACAACGTAACAAACCAACTACTTCAAATTGGCTTCCATACGTGGAGCTAATAAATATCTTTACACAATAGCGGTGTATGAGAAACAAGCCCTGTAGAATCCAAGATCAGGCGATAAAAGCGATAAAAGCACTCTAACACTGAGAAGCAGTTTTATACCGAAGGATCTTCCTGATTATTTTAATAAGAATTTATAACCATTCCAGATGCATTAATTCTATTACGTAATATATTTAATTCACACGGTTATGAAAAATGTAAACTTGACAATTCTCTTCAAATATATTAAGATAAATGATCAGGTTAAATAAGAAACTAGTTTTTATAGGCAACAATCTATTCCACGACAGCAGCGCACGTGACAGTTAAGAGATACGGGGCAAAGTTATATGACACAAGGTTTACATCGAAACTTAGCTCTGCCTGTTTTGCAGGCAGATTATTAATCTCTTTTAGAAATTGGGGTATTTTAAACAGCATATTATGCTCAATTTCATTCATTAAAGACTTATGGATAATGTTCTGAGAAAATTCAGTAGATGCTAAACAATTCTTATACAAAAAAAGTAATAAGAACAATGTCAAGGGCAAAACGATCAGCTCTTTGCATGTTACTATTACAAACATTAGGAATTTTGCCATTAGCTTGCGAATATATACTAACTGTAGTATTTCACTTCCATCACCTATAAAGGAACTGCATACTAATAAAAATACACTATGTTAGCATTGACTATCTTATTACTCACTCCTATCATACAATTAAAAATATTGCTATTCATTTTTCTAGTTCATTTTTGTAGATAAACTAAATGCAAATAATTAAAGCTACCATTTTCTTAATATTCTAGGACATTTATAATTTGTTACCATTGATATGTAATTTGTAATCTTAAGTTGTAATATGAAGCCGGAAAGGTTGCCGCGATGATGGTGCAATAATTTGGTACGGGAATGTAGTTACCACCTCTTCTCGTTGTCTCCAATATCTGAGGTGGATTCTGCTGCCGGCTGCTCCAGTGGTAAAGCTATGAGTATTTCCCCTCAGGGTATGCTTGGATGTATTGTAAAGGACAATACCAGTTTAAATTGACAGATAAATTTATTGCAAACTACTATTTGAGTTATTGAAGTGGGTTGCCAATCGTTTGAGATGAAGAAATAGACTGATTATGAATCGTAGCACTCGCAATTGTATTAACTGAAGCATTATATCTACTAACTTCTGCAATATCAAAGTAATGGTTGGAAATGCATATTTCTGCAATAAATGAAACTAGAAGCGTAACCTGCCGCGAGTCGCTAAAATCTTTACTGGCAAGATCCCTTGCGATAACCGCTACTCACACAAGCGCGTACCTGGGCACCTAAAATATCACGAGCAAGCACCTCTAGCGGTATCAGAGAGAGTAATTAATGTGTGCACAACTGTGTGTACGAACGTCGATCCCTACCAGTTACGGTACCAGAGAAGAGTAACTCTCTGATTTCATTACACGCCTTCTTATTACTTAAACCACGCCTACATCAAAATTACTCCCACTAATATTCTACCTTATACGTTGCCAAATCTCAAAACTCTCAGTAAGCGTATATCTGATAATTACCAGGCGATGGCTCGCTTTTCTAAGAATTGCCTCCGACTCTCTAATTTCCAGAACTGGCCTATGTGCATGTTTAAGCGTACTGAATTTACCTCTAAACTGCGTTCCCAGAACTTATATGCCTAACTTGTTCGCTCCTTCGGCTGTTTCTAATGACTTTCTTTCATGGCTTACTAATGACTTTCGTTAACCTGATTCCTAAATACCTTCATCTTTCCGGACAAACATTTCAACTCAAACTTGTTGCATTATACACTGATTTAATATACGGAAATTATTTATCGCAATTATTTCTGTATCTTACTGTTATTTCTTTATTTAATTATTTATATTTTCCCGTCCATAATAATTAACGCAAATTATTAAGATGGCTATCTCTGACATACTCCACATAACCAAATATGAAGTGTGTTGTTGGTTCATCAAATGTGAATTATGTGTGTTATTACTTTCTCTACTACGTATAGTAAATAGGGGAAGTATGGTATTCCACCCAAAAATTCGATATCGAGATTTCACCGAAAATACATGTTTTGAGACCCCCGAATCCAAAAAAGCATACTTTTTAAACATGTCCGTGTGTGTGTCTGTGTGTGTATGTGTGTGTGTGTGTGTGTGTGTGTGTGTGTGTCTGTGAACAGCATAACTGTATGTGTGTGTGTCTGTGAACAGCATAACTCAGAAACGAACAGTGGGATAAACACCAAACTTGGTATTTAGGTTCAGTATCTTCCAGAGATGCGACACGAAGGTTTTCAAGAAAATCCCCCCACCCCAGATTACCCTTTACATGGAGCATTTTTCGAAAATTTTTATTTTCTCCTAAATGGCTCTAACGATTTTGATTAAAATACCATATGTTTAAGATATTTTCATGACAAATGAAATGTATATCTCGAATTTTCTGTGAATGTCTCCAAAAGTATTCTTCATTGTGAACGACTTTTGCATAATTGGTAAACCATAAGAGATATACAAAATTTTACCACACAAAAAATGTAGATCGCGTTAAAATACACAATTTATGTCATACACATTTTTTTTTGTTGGATGAACATTTTCGAGATATTGCTTGTTATTCCCTTAAATTTTCCAATACTAATACTTTTTCTCAATTTCGTTATTCATTTTTTTGTCCCCTTGCATCTACAAGAAAATTAGCAATAAGATTAACATCTCGAAATCTCGATTAACATGAAGCATATGGAGAATAAGCTTTTGTAAAAATAGTCTGTACAAGAGTAGAGAAAGTCATGTGAGTGTAACACATAAGATTTTTTCTGATGTAATCTACGTCCTCCAATAGACTAACTTTTTAGACTTAGCTTAGCTCATTACAGGGTCCACATATATTATAAAGTATATGTACCAAGCGTGATGGCTCAGGCGGTAATGTCTGTGGCCGAATTTGGGAATTCTCGGGCGATTTTCGTGGTTCCCCTCAGTCGCCAAGGTAAATACGGGATTAAATATTTAATGCCACGACCCAAAGTCCCGCCTTAAGTGTAAAACAATAATAAAAATGAAAAATAGATGGTAATAGCGAATGCTCTGCCCACTATTCCACATAATGAAAGCATGTAGACTGGATGGAACCCTAATCCCATTTGTCCGGCACGTGCAGAAGCAGAGATATAGTTACCTAACACTAAGGTCTCTGTGGACATGTGACTGTCCTCATAATGGCACAGAACAAGAATGCCCGATTCTGTTTCCCTCCACTACAGCGACAGCTCCGAGCCATTGGCAGGTGGAGCGAAAAGTGGAGGATGGCCATCAGCCCGGGGAAGAGCTCTGCGCTTCTCCTGGCCAAGGTCCGTCGGTGGCGGCCCGAGCGTCCTCTGAGGTTGCGACGGAGGAGAATCCCCTGGGTTACCTCAGCCAAATACCTCGGAGTCACGCTCGTCCGCGGCCTCACTTTCGCGCCACATGTCAGGGCAAAGGTCGGCCTCGGCCACTCCGCGCTCAGGCAGCTGTACCCTGTATTCCGCTCCACAATGCCCATACGCCTCAAACTACGCCTATATCAGGCGATTATCCCGCCCCTAATTCTGTACGGCTGCGAGGTCTGGGGATCGGCGGCAGCGACCACCATCCGCAGACTGCAAACCGTTCAGAACAGGGCGTTTCGGATGATCTATGATACCGGGCGTAGATTCCCATCACATATCCTACATACCCATTCCGGTCTCCTATACATCGTGGACGTGGTGCGGGAGAGAACCCGCACCATGTACACGAAACTCACCTACCATACCAACCAGCTGGTTAACTCTTTGGGCCGCTATGACCACAAGGCGCCGCGGCGGAGGAAGAGCTACCGGTTGCCGAAAGACGGCTTGGGCCCCCGAGGCTGAGGTCTGCCAATCCCTCATTTCACAAACTTCCCCAAGTTAAGCAGCATTGGGCCCGGTCGCTAGCTGGATGAGTGACCATTTAGCAGCGATCCGCCCTGCCGCCAACTTGAGAACCCCCATCCCATTACCTACATTTCCATCATGCTTTGCTGCCATGCCGGCCTGCTTAACTTGACGACCACAGAAGCGGTCGCCCAAGTTAAGCAGCATTGGGCTTGGTCACCACGTGGTCGCTAGTCCGCCCATGAGGGTACACCGAGACCCAGCCAATGGTAGCGCAGTAAGCTAAACCCCACCCAAGACAGACATAAATCAAAAGCTTGTGTACATTCTTTTTATCCTTCTATATCGCACAGGTAAAGTCGCATACGCGGCTAGGTACTGTGGCGATTATATTCCGCCCAGGTGAACCTGGGCGACCTGTTCTCGATTGCTGGATTGCTGGATTGCTGGACATGTGACGAAGCCAGATGATATGGAGACCTAGGAGGTTAACTGTCCGCCACACACCGGGCCACGAGGTTAAAGCGACGTAAAATAAACAAAGAAAAAATATATTTAGCGCGTAATAAAATCGTTGCTTAACTCCCTCCGTTATTGAGACAATGACATTTAATAGTGAAGTAAATTCCATTGTTAATAACACTTTATTTCGCATATTTCGAATTGTACCATTTGGAGTCATACGTATACTCACAGATGTCGCAATAGAGTACGGAAATATTGACTCACGGCGATAGATAGCAATCATATCAGTGAAACAAGCTTACACTTCACTCGTTCAAAACTGTGATTTTGTTTGGGTTGCAAGGTTTGCTGCCTGAGGCAGCATACTTCTCAGAAGTTGTAACGATTTGGAGCCAACGTTATATTTAGCACCATTTTTTAATGTTGAAGCTTGGGCAATCGGGTTGTATCCGGCGCATTGAAGGAACGTAAGCATAGAAGCCGGTGACTTCTTCTGACCGGCTCAACACTCGAACACAGAGCAACTGCTAAACGCTTCAATATTTAAAAACGCCCCTAAATATCATTGGGCCAAAACTGTTTCAATTTATGAAAAGAACGGAATCCCAGCTGTGTACTTGATAAAGTTAATACAAAGTGGAGAGCGCATGCATCGTCTCTACCTTATTAGTGGGATATCAACTAAATGTCCCTTCTCTGCTATTACTGCTGGTTTCTCTTGGCCATTTGTACCTTGAGGCAGTATTTGATATCTCAACACTGTGAATGCCAGAGTGATTGTAGTGTAAATTAACATTATTGTATGACAATGATTTTAGATGTTTGTTAGCCATAAGCATTGTTAGGAAATAAGTTTACACGGCCTCACTGAAACTGACAATAGGTGTGGGTAAAATGAAGCGATGGGGTGGGTTGTTTATCACTTAGAAGAGACAAACAAATGACGTCAGGGTAGCGTGCCTTTCTTTAAAAATGGAGGGAATATCTTCCCTAGAGCATATGTGTTTGTAATTATGATTGACTGACAAAATAGACGCTAATGTTGGCGCGATTTGGTAACCAATAGCAGCTCTGTTATAATGTTTAGGCATTTCGGGGTGAGGGAGTATAAATTCTTGAGCCAAAAGCAAGTATCGCGCAGTTCTACAGAATCATTCACGAGGTAAACGTCGCGCAGTTCAAAAGAATCATTCGCGAGGTACACATTACGCAGTTCTACAGAATCATTCGCGAGGTACACATTACGCAGTTCTACAGAATCTCTTGCGAGGTACACATTACGCAGTTCTACAGAATCTCTCGCGTCGTAAAGTTAGTTACAAAATGTGAAGTAGGTACGCGACAACTATTACGACAGTAATTACATTCGGAAATATACAATTTCAGTCAGGCGTGTATCAAGATTAAAGATGTGAAATTAATTAAGTGTGACGGCAATAAAAGTGTAAAAACAAATTCTTTTATCAGTGTTATCTTTTAGTAACAACTCCTTTCCGTATACACGCCCTGCTTAGAGATATTTGCTCGACTGAGTAATAATAGCTAGCCGGAGGACAAAGAACCCAAAATTCAAAATAGTAAGACAATAACAGGCGCCAAGTAAAAAAGATAACACGGACAGATTACTGCGACAACCTTCAAGGATAAGCAAAATATATTTATTACAGAATCTTAGGATAGAGCTTAAATGGAGGGGATGTTTATCATGTATACTAGAGAACCTTTGATATAATTTTAAATAGAAGATAACAAACTTATGTATTAATGTCGTCAGAAAATGCCCAGCCTCTGAACTGATTATTTATTTTCTTTTTTGACAGAAACAGAGAATAGGTGCTAGAATGGGGATAAGTAGCCACATTGGCAACCCTGCCTCAGTCAGGTAACCTTTTAATGCAAGCAGAATCCTAGTTTTAGCCTCTGTCATGAACAAAGACGGTAAATGTCAATTTCCGCGGGGACAATTGCTGCAAGCACGTGGTAGTTTGGATCGAACCGGGCCACATATTACTTAATTGTTAAACGCTATTGCACTACCTAACTCGAAGTTATCAAATTTCACTGTTAAACAGTAAGTTCTTCCGAACAGATTGTGCAACAGATTACCGCTAGATTCGGTGGGAAACATATAGAGACATTGCAGAGTTTTTGCTACTGCGCAACCGCCTTCATTCGTGACGGAAACTCTAGTCAAGGCAGAAAATACAAAGATTTATTACGGAGTGGACAGCGTATATAGCTAGTGCCTCTACCTTTGAAACTGACGGCACATAAACTACAATGTACTTTCTCTGTTATTATGACCAATTTTCTTGGGGGGTTGCGTCATCAAAGATAATACACAAAATATAATGATTACAGTAGCTTAGGTCAAAAAATATAGTTTAAACTATACCCGCTGTCAAAGAAGAAAGGGATTGATTGACATTTCGCGGAGAGAGAGACACGTTGCCGCTTATCGCGACCACGTGGAAAGCGCGTAAGAATTGTGTACGAAGGCGACTGGGGTGCATCTGCATTTTAGAGCGGGTATTATTTATATTCGTATATGAAGACAATTATAAAATAATGAATCTGCATGCATAGGATAGAACATGCACGAATATGTCAGTGTAAGGATCTGTGTTAACAAGAGAGACATACCTGTGAAATATTGATATTTACTCTAATGGGAAAATGCCGCTGCTTCTCTCATAGAGCATATTATTTCCCGTGCTTGTCCTTTAATTGGGATACCTTTACCAAATACATTTTATTCCATTACCGAATACGCTGTTTTTTGTTTGGCTCGCTGTCTTCGTCAATATTTTTTGGATATTGTTAAATATCCATTAAAAGTGTTAACACAATTGCAAATGCTCACAACACACGCACAGATACACGAGTTCAAACACAGTAAACACAAAGCAAATAACCGTACTAACAGGATGATGAAAAATAACGTATCGCGACATAGACAATCTCTAAACGATGTAAATACACTGGTGTGCAAAACCTAAGGACAAGATGGGTAAAGTAACATAACAAATGAACTACTTGGTGGAAGTAGATGAAGGTGCGGGAGCATGTTGCCAGAGGTCTCTCACACGTACACAAAGCTGGACGTCACATGGCGTGTGTAGCGAGCCTATAGTGCCAAATGGGTCTGGTTCCGCAACACGGGGCAGTTGACGAAACAGGACAAGACAGTGTGTGGCAATTAGCGAGCTGTTACGGTGCACTGCAGTGGTGTTCTTCATTGCAACATGGCCCGTAGACACCATTTGGGTGACTTCACACGGGGAAGAATCATCGAGAAACTGGAAGAAGGGCGAAGTGTGATGAGTGTTGCTCAGGAGTTTGGAATTGCTCACAGCATTGTTTCACGTGCATAGGGAACCTTCCAAACCACAGGCGCTGCTGTTCCAAGTAGAGGTGGTGGTCAACCACGCTCAACAGATGATCCTACAATGTGCAACAAGTAAGAAGGGATCCACGCCAAACAGCGGGTGCAATTGAAACCACATTTAACAGGACAGCTAGGGACGCAATCTCACGATACACAGTGGCGTGGCGACTACACAGAGGCAGTCTCTTTGCCCGACGGCCAGTATGTTGTGTTCCATTGACATCTGCACATCGGCGGCACCGTTTGCGATGGTCCCAAGAGCATAAAAGTTGGACTAACGAGGAATGGGGTCGCGTGCTCTTATCGGATGAGAGCAGATTCAGTCTAAGTAGTGATTCTCGACGTACCCTCATCTGGCGAGAGATGGGAACACGCAATGAACCCAGGAACATCCTTGAATCTGATCGTTTTGGTGGTCTGGGTGTTATGATTTGGGGAGGCATAATGTTGCATGGGCGCACCGACCTCCAAATTTTTGAACACGGTACCTTCACTGGTCAACGTTATTGTATACTGTACTCCTTGCTCAAGTGCGTCTTTTCAGGAGTGCAGTCGGCTCTGATTTCATTTTTATGGAAGACAATGCGCGACCGCAGGTGGAGGATCTCTTGGAACGAGAAGATATTCGGCGAATGGACTGGCCTGCCCCTTCCCCCGATTTAAATCCTATCGAGCACGTGTAGGATGCTTTGGGGAGACACATTGCAGCACATCCACATACACCAACGACCATCCAACAGTTGGCAACAGCGCTGGTGGAGGAATGGAACGCCCTACCACAAGAACTGCTTACTAACCTTGTGGCCAGCATGGGAGCACGATGAAGAGCATGCATTGCTGTCCGTGGAGATCATACACCCTTTTAAGCAACATGTATCTGTTTCTGTAAATCTAGAGAGCCATCATATGTCGTATTGACTTTAGCGTAGCTTATGGTCTATGAATAAAAGTGGCATTTCTGTTTGTCTCATTGCATATTTCGTTTAATTGCCTACTGTAGCATACCGTAGCAGTTCCCTCTATGTATGATTCAAGTTTCATCGAGTTATGTTACTTGGCAGTGTCACAGCATGCGAAGATTACTTTCGTCCTTAGATTTTGCACACCAGTGTACATAAACTGTGGCTAAAGGAAGCATTGTTTATAACTACAGCGACAGCAGAAGATAAGACGTGCAGTTCATGTTACTGCAACGGTAGCTCGCCAGGTACGTCATGCTGATCACGTGTTACAATATCGGCAATAAGGTTTTTGCATCTATCGTTGCTATGGAAACGTCTTAATTCTAATTGGTCCTTCTAATCGTTTTTCTGAAGACCGCTATGGCGTATCCATCCCCTCCCATTCATTTAAAGCTTTCCGCCACGTGGTTAGTAACTGTCAATCGCCTTCTTGATTGGCACCGACTATAACGATATGTTTATCATGCTTACACGAAAGTTATATCAGCGAGTGAGATGGCTCAGGCGGTAACGTCTGTGACCCTCATTCGGGAGGTACAAAACCAAATCTCATGGCTCGACCAAGCTCAGTCGCCAAGGTATATAAATGCCGGATTGTATATTTAATATCACGACACAAAATTCCACCTTAAGTGTAAAACAATAGTAAACATGAAAATAGATGGTAATAACGAATGCTGTGCCAGCTACCCAGAGATAATGAAAGGAGATAGACTGGACAGCATCCTAATGCCATCTGCCCAGCACGTGTAAAAGGTACAGTTGCCTGACACTATGGTCTCTATGGACACGTGTCGAAACTGTCATCTGCCCGTATAGTAGTAGAGGTACAGTTGTCTAAACCTAAGGCCTTTATGGACGCGTAATGATGCAAGATGATATGGTACAGGGATAAGAACTAGAAGGCTCTGTCCGACACATACCGAGCCACGAGGTAACTCTAACACGTGATTCCCAAACTGTGGGTCGCGACCCTCAAGGGGGCCGCGGTATTCTATCTGAGGGGGGTCGCAGTGGATATTTGGAATTATTAATAAATCATTTTTATTGTTAAGTATTATTATAACAATGGGGAAAATGGAATTTAGTCACCTATTACATATTACATTTAAACAGAATCATGTTTTGTATTTAAGAAGCATATTAATATTACTATTTCACAGTAAATGTACAAATTTATGTAAACATTAATTATTACACTGCACATCAGGATGATTAGTGATAAATATGAGCCTGGTTGCTATTAATTAATCGTTCAATGTCTGGCTGTAAATTAGTTGCACACATTATTAAGCCACTTTCTAACAGCAGTCTATTCCTAGATTTAGTCTTGATGTTCATCATTGACGAAAATCCAATTTCGCAGAGATATGCGGTGCAGAATGGAATAAGCGGGTTTAGTGCGGCAGACAGCAGAGTATTCTGTTCTTGCTAGCCAGAACTAACACACATCTTCCTTCTGGAGAGTCAGTTTTAAACTGTGGTCTGAAGAAAGCTCAATTAATTTATCCTTTAACTTCGCACTTAAGTTGTTGAACTGTGCGCGAAAACTTGCAAATTAATGATTAAGCAGCGAAGTGAATGGAGGGGTCGCCAATAATTTCACTATCGAAAAGGGGTCGCGTGTGCAAGAAGTTTGGGAACCGCTGGGTCTAACAGATCCATCGCGATATGTCCACGAAGTCAAAGCAAATTAAATAAATAGAGAGATAGAGGGGAAAGAAGAAACTTATAATATAAAATTATAGAGAAGGTAACTTAGCATGCTACAAGAATCGCCAGGAAAATAGACGCGTCGTCGAGTGATTTTCTGAACGCATCAGAATAGCCACATCTGACAACCCTGACTGAAAGCATTCTGGAAAATGTTTCAATCACTGCCAGCCCAGAGGACATCTACAGGTAACATCAGTAATTACAGTGTCCCAGTAATAATTCATGTGTGCAAACATACATGGTACAGAACAATAGGGCCTTCCGATGTACTCCCATGTGTCGCAATGATTGGTATTGTAGTTCCTGTCCCTGAATGTGCGTGGTACATTGCGCTCCGTTACGCTCCAGAGAACTAGTTATAAAACTCTCCTTCAAACAACATCCAGAATATAGCACCGTTTTGATCACTGTAAAAAGCGTAAAATCAGGTAAACCCTGAACTTGCATCCTTATTACTTATAGCGAATTAGCAAAAAGTTCCGTTCATGAATACGTAATAGAGGTTCATGAATAACCAGGAGAGTTGAAAGAGTTCACCTTAGTACAATTCACATTAGTAAGTTAATGTAAGTTTGCTGTTTAGCGGTTATTCACATCAAAATTGCTCACTTTCAGTAAACAACACTTTTTTTTAGGAAAGGTAGAATCAGACGATTGAAAAATTCCACACCATAGCCGGGATTTGAACTACGGATCTCCCAGTCTCCGTTTGCTCTAACCACTGAGCTGCCATGGCAACATGCTCGTACACATTAAATGCCCCAACTGACTCGCATTTTTTCCCGATAAACCACAAGGAGATATCAAACTGTATTGAGATGACATACCTCAATGGCGACTTAGAATGCTGTAAGTACTTTAAGTTTCGGACGTCATAGTTTCGACCACGATCAGGTCAATTAATCATCAACACTTTTTTACTTTCTCCAACACGTACCTAGTAGGCAGAGAAGGTATTGTATTCCAGCCAGAAATTCGATATCGAAATGTCTCCGGAAATGTGCTTTGAGGTCCCCCGAATAAAAAAAGGATTTTTAGAAAAACGCCCGTGTTTGATATATGTGTGTCTGTGTGTCCGTGAGCAGCGTAACTCACAAAAAAGTCGGATAAATACCAAACTTGGTATTTAGGTCTAGTACCTTCCAAAGATGCAATATGGAGATTTTCTTTTTTGCGGCATAAGCCATTTCTGAGATATCCGCGAGTAATCGTTAGAACTGTTTATTATGGTTATTCTCTTGAAGTCCTGTCAACATTCAGTTGTTTCTCGCGATTGCATGGAAACAGTATGGAATTTTAAGGCCAACATATAGCTTTCAGCTCTTAAACATTGGACTATCGCTGTTCCCTTTGTATCTATAATGAAATGTGTAATGTAGCTATTCCTGCAAAGTTTTTTTTATTTATTAAAATGAAGTAGATAGAAACATAAGCTTTAGAGAGATTAGTTTGTATATCCACTAATAAACGGTAGATGTTAGAGAAAGTTATGTGAAAGTATCACATAAGATTTTTACCATATACTAGAACATATAACACATATAAGTGCACTAGAGGTGTGCACGGGCCGAAATTCTTACGCCCAGCCCGGCCCGGTCCGAACCGGAGAATAAGTTATACTGTACCACCCGGATCGGGCCCAATTGTCTAATTTTGTTTTAAATAAAATTATTTTGCAGTTATTGACTATTATTATTGTTATTATTATTCCACGAAACGCTTCTGCCTGCGGTGCAAAGGGACTCGAGTTAGGTTTCCGGTATAGGTTTAGGGATTTTTTTTCCACTGCTTGGAGGCGTTGTAAGGGATGCACTTAGGTCCTTGGGCCAACTTTTACAGAAATAGTAGCGACTGAGACATTCATGTAGTAAGCAATCTTATTGACTACATACCGCCCATATTATCGCACTCTGCCAAGGATGTCCTGGGTGTGGGCGGAAGGAGGGTGTCGGTGTTTGCAGCTGCCGTGCTGTTGTAACGTTATACGTAATTGGCCGAAGCGAGCATTTATTTACTATTATTTTTAGTGATACTATGTACTGCTATGAATGTGTGCATTCTGTGTTAATTGTCCCATTCCGGGTAACTCAACATCGCAGTCCAAAAAATGTGATAAATAAATCTTTTTGGTCTTTATCTTCCCTTTACATGGAAACAGTTTTCGTTATTTTTGTTTTGATGAAAATGTCGCTATCGATCTTGATTAAATATCATATGTTTAAAATATTTACATGAGAAATAAAATGCAAAGGCTGACTGTGAAAAATACTTTTGTTTTCCTCTTTATTTTCAAGCTCCAGCCCGGAAAACATTTTTTAAATTAAACACGAGCCCCTCTAGAGTGAACACAAAATTCTAACGGACTATGTCAAACCGTTGTTAGGATATTAATTGCTTTCTCTACCATGTACATAGAGGTAGCAAAGGTATTGAATGCCACCTACAAATTGGATACCGAGATATCACCGAAAATGCATTTTTGGAGGCCCCTTGAATCCAAACAAACATTCTTACAGGCCCGTGTGTGTGTCTATGAACAGCATAACTCAGAAACGAAAAAAGGAAAAATACCAAATTAGATACCGAGATATTACCGAAAATGCATGTTCTGAAGCCTTCTGAATCCAAAAAAAAAGTGTTAAAGGAGTGTTTCCAAAAATTCTGTACTTCAATTCAGGACACCTCAAAACATGTATTTCCGGTGGAATCTCGGTATCGAATTTTTTTGGGTGGAATGCAATACTTCCCCAACTTACTATAGCAGCCGCGAAAGCAAGAAAGGAATTGAATGAAACAGAGTTTAAGTTCTAAGCGTGTTTTGCCTGAATGGTACAGGACAGGCTAAACAATCATTTGTCGCTTTAAAATTGTTGGTATTAGAAAATTAATTCTGCAGCATGAAAGTGCAAGTTATAACTATAATATAAATGCCAAAAAATCGAAACCTTTTACATTTTCGCTAAATTTCATAGATACATTGCCTTAAGGATATAAATAAGTATACGAGTAAATATTAGCTGATCTGCATTCTTTGTTACCTTCACTTTCTTCGTTAAGTGCCTAATTTCGCCATCATTTTGCATTTTTATTTTGTGTAAATTGTAATTTTTGCTAGTGTTAAAAACTGGCAATTGCACTTGAACGTATTGTGACCGCGCGCGCAAACTTATCTGCGGACCGGCGGTGGGAGCACACGGCCGCGGGTGGGGCTAATGACCGGTCCCTTTTAAACAATAACGTGCGGAGCAATAGCCCAATATGTGCCGCTTTCCCGCGCCAGAGGATTCCTTTGGGCCATTTCGAGTAGGTTCCTCTTCTAGAAAGTTCCGCTTTGTATGCGGAGCCTTTATAAGGGGCTGCTCTGCCCAGTGAGTTCAGTTAGTTAAAAAGTTATGAAATTAAGTGCAGTCAAGAATTCGAAGAGTTTGGGCAGTTAAAAGTAGACAATGTCAAGCGCAGCTCAGTTGTGAGTTGTGACTCAGCAGTTCAGTTGTAATCCGATTCGTCAGATCAGTTGTGTTCTGTTCTGAGTGTGTGCCAAATGTGTCTCTAGTGTAAAGTTTGTGCTACCCAAGTGACAATAGTGTGTTTAGCAGCAACTGGCGTGCTCATTTATTACAGTATGTTGCTGCATAACCTAGCATTCGATACAGACAGTTTTGTATCACTCGCAGTGGAGGAGGACCTGAGCAATAAAGTACGGCGTGTCGTTGTCTTCTTTTATTGTAGGTTCAAATAAAAGCAAGTTTGGTTGGTACTTAGTTTCTTTCATTAAATTTTTAGGTAAAGCGTTTTTATTGCAACTTTCTAAATTGCTAAACATAAGCATTTTATTTTATTTGTTGTCGTTGCTTACGTAAACATTAGACTTGCTGTTGTTTATATGCGATAGATAAAACTACTATCCCTATGTGATTTCTACTTTACATATATTCAAATATATAGACCAACGCATTTGTTTTCTTTCATTCCTTCATTCAAATCTAAAGCAGTGTTTCGATTTAATTGGTATCATTAAATATTAATGGTTTCGCTGTAAAGGACGAAATAGTATTTAATGAAATACTACCAGTAAAATTTAATATAACTCCATAATGTTTCACAGCTTGTTCCACCAAATACCAAAAAATTATGAATATTTAAATGCTTTTAATGACACAACATAGTGTGGAATTGAATCATAATTCTGTTTTCTTTCCTCTCTTAAAAACCGTAATTCCTTCTTTTAACAATCTATATTTACATTTTACTTTCTCTACTACGTATAGTAAGTAGGGGAAGTATTGCATTCCACCCAAAAATTCGATACCGAGATTTCACCGGAAATACATGTTTTGAGACCTCCTGAATCCAAAAAAAGCATTTTTGGAAACATGTCCGTGTGTGTGTCTGTGTGTGTGTGTGTCTGTGTGTGTGTGTGTGTGTGTGTGTCTGTGTGTGTGTCTGTGTGTGTGTCTGTGAACAGCATAACTCAAAAACTAACAGTCGGATAAACACCAAACTTGGTATTTACGTTCAGTATCTTCCAGAGATGCGACACGAAGGTTTTCAAGAAAATCCCCCCACCCCAGACTACCCTTTACATGGAACATTTTTCGAAAATTTTAATTTTCTCAAAAATGGCTCTAACGATTTTGATGAAAATATCATATGTTTAAGATAATGTCATGAGAAATGAAATGTATATCTCGAAATTTCTGGGAATGTCTCCAAAAGTATTCTTCATTATGAACGACTTTGGCATAACTGGTAAACCATAAGAGATAGACAAAATTTTACTACACAAAAAATGTAGATCGCGTTAAAATACACAACTTATATCATATACATTTTTTGTTGTTGAGAGAACCGTTTTCGAGATATTGCTTGCTATTTCCTTAAATTTTCCAATACTTATACTTTTTCTCAAATTCGTTATTCATTTTTTTATGTCCTGGACATGCAAAGAGAATGGAATGCGCCACATAGCAACCAGCGATAAAATATTTGACTATCGCTTAAAAGCTACCATATTCCCCTTGCATCTACAAGAAAATTACAAATAAGATTGAGATCTCGATATCTCGATTAATATGAAGCATATGAAGAATAGGCGTTTGTAAAAATAGATTGTACAAGAGTAGAGAAAGTCATGTGAGTGTAACACATCAGATTTTTTTACTTTCTCTACTACGTATAGTAAGTAGAAGTATTGTATTCCACCCAAAAATTCGATACCGAGATTTCACCGGAAGTACATGTTTTGAGAACCCCTGAATCCAAAAAAAAGCATTTTTGGAAACATGTCCGTTGGTATGTCTGTGTGTCTGTGTGTGTGTCTGTCTGTGTGTGTGTGTGTGTGTGTCTGTCTGTGAACAGCATAACTCAGAAATGAACAGACGGATAAACACCAAACTTGGTAATTAGGTTCAGTATCGTCCAAGGATGCGACACGAAGGTTTTCAAGAAAATCCCCCCACCCCAGAGTACCCTTTACATGGATGATTTTTCGAAAATTTTAATTTTCTCAAAAATGGCTCTAACGATTTTGATTAAAATATCATATGTTTAAGATATTTTTATGACAAATAAAATGTATATCTTGAATTTCCTGGGAATGTCTCCAAAAGCATTCTTTATTGTGAACGACTTTTGCATAACTGGTAAACCATAAGAGATAGACAAAATTTTACTACACAAAAAATGTAGATCGCGTTAAAATACACAATTTATGTCATATACATTTTTTGTTGTTGAGTGAACCATTTTCGAGATATTACTTGTTATTCCCTTAAATTTTTCAATACTTATTTTCTCAAATGGGAATTCGTTATTCATTTTTTTGTCTTGGATATGCAAAGAGTATTAATCTTAGGCAAAGGGAATGGTGCTCTATATAGCAACCAGCTATTAAGAGATATGTCCATTCTTAAAGGCTACTGTAATTCTATATTGCCCTTGCAATTACAAAACAAGGGGAACATAGTACGCCTTAGGCGATAGTCAAATACTTTTAGAACTGGTCGCTATGTGTAAAATGTAATTCTCTTTGCATGTCAAGAACATAAAAAAAGAACAACGAAAGTTTAATTATTTTGTCTTGGATATGCAAACAGTATTTATCTGTGGCAAAGAGAATGGTGCTGCACATAACAACCAGCTTTTAAGAGATATGTATATGCTTAAAGGCTACTGTATTTCTATATTGCCGTTGCAAATACAAAACAAGGGGAACATAGTAGGCCTTAAGCCGTAGTTAAATATTTTTAGAACTGGTGGCTATGTGAAAAATGTAATTCTCTTTGCATGTCAAAATATCGTTTCTGCAAATGTTTATCTCGATTAATATGCAATAGATGGAGAATAAGAGTTTGTAAAATAGTTTGTACAAGAGTAGAGAAAGTCATGTGAGTGTAACACATCAGATTTTTCAAATAAAAACGCTATAGAAAACGCTTTATAAGTTAGATAACAAAGGTTTTAAAAAAATTTTATTTGTCATACCTACTCACATGACCTTCTCTACTCTCTATTGCTTATTAATGGATATACAAATTATTCTTATGAATCTTTCTATCTACTTCATTTTAGTCGAGATAAACATTTCTGTATTACAATTTCATTATAGGTACAAAGGGAATAGCAACAGTCAAATGCTTTAGAACTGGATGCTATGTGCCGGACTTAAAATTCCATACCCTTTCCATGACATTCAGAGAAACAACTGAAAACCGACAGGACTCTAAAAGAATGGTGTGTTTCCAAAAATGCTTTTTACTTTCTCTACTACGTATAGTAAGTAGGGGAACTATTGTATTCCACCCAAAAATTCGATACCGAGATTTTACCGGAAATACATGTTTTCAGACCCCCTGAATCCAAAAACAGCATTTTTGGAAACATGTCCGTGTGTGTGTCTGTCTGTGAACAGCATAACTCAGAAACGAACAGTCGGATAAACACCAAACTTGGTATTTAGGTTCAGTATCTTCCAGAGATGCGACACGAAGGTTTTCAAGAAAATCCCCCCACCCCAGATTACCCTTTACATGGAACATTTTTCGAAAATTTTAATTTTCTCAAAAACGGCTCTAACGATTTTGATTAAAATATCATATGTTTAAGATATTTCTATGACAAATGGAATGTATATCTCGAAGTTTCTGGGAATGTGTCCAAAAGTATTCTTCATTGTGAATGACTTTTGCATAACTGGTAAACCATGAGATAGACAACATTTTACTACACAAAAAATGTAGATCGCTTTAAAATACACAATTTATGTCATATACATTTTTTTTGTTGAGTGAACCATTTTCGAGATATTGCTTGTTTTTCCCTTAAATTTTTCAATACTTTATTTTCTCAAATGGGAATTCGTTATTCATTTTTACTTTCTCTACTACGTATAGTAAGTAGGGGAAGTATTGTATTCCACCCAAAATTTCGATACCGAGATTTCACCGGAAATACATGTTTTGAGACCCCCTGAATCCAAAAAAAAGCATTTTTGGAAACATGTCTGTGTGTGTGTCTGTGAACAGCATAACTCAGAAACGAACTGTCGGATAAACACCAAACTTGGTATTTAGGTTCAGTATCTTCCAAGGATGCGACACGAAGGTTTTCAAGAAAATCCCCCCACCCCAGAGTACCCTTTACATGGAAGATTTTTCGAGAATTTTAATTTTCTCAAAAATGGCTCTAACGTTTTTGATTAAAATATCATATGTTTAAGATATTTTTATGACAAATAAAATGTATATCTCGAATTTTCTGGGAATGTCTCCAAAAGTATTCTTTGTTGTGAACGACTTTTGCATAACTGGTAAACCATAAGAGATAGACAAAATTTTACTACACAACAAATGTAGATCGCATTAAAATATACAATTTATGTCATATACATTTTTTTTGTTGAGTGAACCATTTTCAATACTTATTTTCTCAAATGGGAATTCGTTATTCATTTTTTTGTCTTGGATATGCAAAGAGTATTAATCTTAGGCAAAGAGAATGGTGCTCTATATAGCAACCAGCTATTAAGAGATTTATTCCCTTAAATTTTTCAATACTTATTTTCTAAATGGCAATTCGTTATTCATTTTTTTGTCTTAGATATGCAAAGAGTATTAATTTGTTGCAAAGGGAATGGTGCTGCACATAGCAACCAGCTATGAAGAGATATGTATGTGCTTATATTGCCCTTGCAAATACAAAACAAGGGGAACATATTAGGCCTTAAGCGATGGTGAAATATTTTTAGAACCGGTCGCTATGTGTAAATTGTATATCTCTTTGCATGTCAAAAGGTCGTTTCTGCAAATGTTTATCTCGATTAATATGAAATAGATGGAGAATAAGCGTGTGTAAAAATAGTTTGTACAAGAGTAGAGAAAGTCATGTGAGTGTAACACATCAGATTTTTTTGTCTTGTATATGCAAAGAGTATTAATCTGTGGCAAAGGGAATGGTGCTGCACCTAACAACCAGCTATTAAGAGATATGCATGTACTTAAAGGCTACTGTATTTCTATATTGCCCTTGTAAATATATATCCCCCTTACATCTACAAGAAAATTAGCAATAAGATAGAGTCTGCAAACGTGTATCTCGATTAACGTGAAGTAGATGGAGAATAAGCGTTTGTAAAAATAGTTTGTACAAGAGTAGAGAAAGTCATATGAGTGTAACACCTCAGATTTTTTTGGATTCAGGTGGTCTCAAAACATATATTTCCGGTGAAATCTTGGTATCGAATTTTTGGGTGGAATACAATACTTCCCCTACTTACTATACGTAGTAGAGAAAGTAAAAAAAAAGTATATTTCTTTGCTTCTTATACATGCAAAAATTGTATTGCTATTATGTTTGAGTATCTTCTGATTTTATTCCCTTCTTCTTACGATATTCTTCATTTTCATTGCATCTTAAACCACTATAGTTACTTTCTGCACACATTTTCACAAAATTGCAATTAGCTATAGTCAAATCTGACTAATCAAAGGAAGCCAGAAGCAGAAGAATGAAGAAAATACTTCGATTCAAGCAATTTACGACACTAATTCCTTGACATAAATGCCGTTCCGTGTAGGAAAATGTAATAAACCTTAAAGTGAAAGCTGTCACAAAAAATGCGGGACAGGAGATCACCCTCCGTAATGCACTTCGCGGTAGACCTCAGGAATAAATAGCTGAAACAATTCCAAACAATCATAACATGAAAGCATACGTTTTTACATTTTCTGCAACATATTTACGACTTCCTCACGACGTGGCGCCGCGGTAACGTGTGCGACTCGCATTTGGGAGGTCCCGGGTTCAATCTTCGACGACGGCCCTTTCTCACCCATGGGTTTTTCGTGTTTTTCCGGATCGGCAGGTGAATGCTGGGGTGGTTTCTTCTCTACCACGATTTCTTTCCATCATTTTCCTTTCATTCCGTTCCCTTCTCAACTTTCAGGTGTGCTTTTACATTTCGTAGAATATGGCGGTTGAATTGCGTTTTTTATTTATGGACGCTCTTTAATTGCTGTGATCCTTAGCGTCCCATTCTATATTGGGCGTGAAAGACCGATAATTTTGCTCAGAGGTCTCTTTTTCAGGCTTGAGGCTCTTTTACGTGCCGTAAATCTACGACGCTGGACAGATGGTGCGGATGCATGCTCAATGGAAAGAGCATTCCCCGTGGACACTAGAGGGCTGCTTGATTGGTGGGCCGTTCTTCGGCCTACCTCGGCGACTCCAACAGTGGGAGGATCTGCGAAGCCTGGAAATGTTAGGGACATCCGCGCGTCTCAGCTAGACTCCTGTAGTCCCTTCACCTCATTACTTCCTTCTGGAGGGTGGTAGCTGCAATAGATCTATGTAGGTCGCAGCGCGCGAAGTGCCCCCTCCGTTGATTCACCTCTACCTATACCCACGATGTTGAAATTAAGTTTTAATTATGGACGCTCTTTAACTGCTGTGCTCCTTAGCGTCCCATTCTATACTGGGCGTAAAATACTGGTAATTTTGCTCAGAGGCCTCTTTACCAGGCTTGAGGTTCTTTTACGTGCCGTAAATCTACGAGACGGGACCACCGGCTTTACTTCCCTTCCCATGCTAAGGATTTTTACGCCCGAAAAAATCCATCGCCCTCCGCCGGGTTTGAATCCGCGACCTTGGGAGACAGAGGTCCACGATGTTGATCAATGTGTCTGTAATGATTGCATGACATTGTTCTCAAACCATTGTTCTCCTTGCCAACTTTTACCGTTTACCCGTACATTTTAAGCTGGCAAACAATGTAGAGAAAACAATGGAGAACATTGGTTTGAGAAAAGTGTCATGAAATCATTACAGACACATTCATCAACTTTGTAGGAGAACAGGATACCGAAGCACTTATCCCCCGGAAAAAAAAGTGTTTCCTTGCGGGAAATTCTGTAGGGAATTAAAAATTTGTTTTGTATTTGCATTTTTGTTTGATAAATTACAAAAAATTAAAATCTAGTTTATATTCGAACTTTCTTAACACACGTACTTTCAGTCTGTTCTGTATAGAAAGGTTAAAATTGATTATATACATTGCAGGATTGGCTAGACGGCTGAGGAACCGGTTTACGTCGATTCTGCCTATAAAATGAGTAAAGGCGAATTTATTTTTCCATATAATCTCTTGGGTGTTTTCAGGCTGCCGATCTCTGGAAAAATGATTACCATCAATTCCCGGAAGCACAAATTTATGGGATGTGATATACCTTTAATATTTTATTCTCTCCTGCTTTAATTTTCTATGCCATACTACTCACTTTCTTAAAGAACCAAGGAAAGAGCGAGAGAGAGAGAGAGAGAGAGAGAGAGAGAGAGAATGAATACTCTACGATATATTTCATCTTCATTTCTTTCTTTGTTTACCCTCCACGTTGTTAGGGCTTACACCTCCAGGACTTACAAGTGGATGTCTGGGGTCAAACACCTGTCGGGGAGCAGACTATGGATCAGAGAGAACAGCCAAGATGGGTGATCAGCCCGAAGCCTGGTATGAGAGCGAGGAAGGATATGATATTAAAAGGCGGTGAGATGAAAGGTGATATTGGAGCAACTGATGGAAGGAATGGCGGGGAAACCGGAGAACGCGGAGAAAACCCATCCAGACGCCGCATTGTCCACCACAAATCCCACATGTGGTTCACTGAGATTGAACCCCGGCCGACTTGATCTAACGCTCTAACCACTCGGCTACGGCGCCGCCCTTGTTTTACGATATACCAAAAAACAAATTATTATTCGTACAAAAGCTTACTGTTTTCCCTGCCGCTTATATAAAGATAAAAAAGGTATTCATTCTATCCAAGAGTTCGCTGAAAATGCACGTTTTGAAGTCAACTGAATACAAAAGGATTCCTTATAAAGATTTAGGTGTCTCTGTCGATGTATCTGAGTGTCAGTCCGTATTTGAACAATACAATTAAAAAATGAAAACTTTAATAAATACTAATTTCAGGATGCAAAAGATTAAGATTTTCAAGGAATATCTCTATCCCTGACAACCCTTTACATGAAAAACACGTTTATTTTATTTGCCCAAAAATGGCACAATCGCGCGCGCGCACACACACACACACACACACACACACACACACACACACAAAACACGCACACGTTCAAAACTTTTAAAAATGGTATTTTTACTTTCTCTACTACGTATAGTAAGTAGGGGAAGTATTGCATTCCACCCAAAAATTCGATACCGAGATTTCACCGGAAATACATGTTTTGAGACCTCCTGAATCCAAAAAAAGCATTTTTGGAAACATGTCCGTGTGTGTGTCTGTGTGTGTGTGTGTCTGTGTGTGTGTCTGTGAACAGCATAACTCAAAAACGAACAGTCGGATAAACACCAAACTTGGTATTTAGGTTCAGTATCTTCCAGAGATGCGACACGAAGGTTTTCAAGAAAATCCCCCCACCCCGGACTACCCTTTACATGGAACATTTTTCGAAAATTTTAATTTTCTCAAAAATGGCTCTAACGATTTTGATTAAAATATCATATGTTTAAGATAATGTCATGAGAAATGAAATGTATATCTCGAATTTTCTGGGAATGTCTCCAAAAGTATTCTTCATTGTGAACGACTTTTGCATAACTGGTAAACCATAAGAGATAGACAAAATGTTACTACACAAAAAATGTAGATCTCGTTAAAATACACAACTTATGTCATATACATTTCTTTTGTTGAGTGAACCGTTTTCGAGATATTGCTTGTTATTCCCTTAAATTTTCCAATACTTATAATTTTCTCAAATTCGTTATTCATTTTTTTATGTCCTGGACTTGCAAAGAGAATGGAATGCGCCGCATAGCAACCAGCGTTAAAATATTTGACCATCGCTTAAAAGCTACCATATTCCCCTTGCATCTACAAGAAAATTAGCAATAAGATTGACATCTCGATATCTCGATTAACATAAAGCATATGGAGAATAGGCGTTTGTAAAAATAGATTGTACAAGAGTAGAGAAAGTCATGTGAGTGTAACACATCAGATTTTTTGCTTTAGAATATCAGTTAAGACACACAAGCGTCATTTATTCATCCAAAATAAAGAGAACAAATGAAATGTTTGGTTACTTTTATTTTATGTATAGCTATAAATTATCTCCGGTTAGGTTTTCAAAATAGTTTCCTAAAATTTGTTCCACGAGGAGAACTTAAAAAACAAGTAATAAAAACATAACCTAGAAATACGCTACATCCAAAGTTAGAAAAATGACTTTACTCTTTAAAACTGCACTTCTCTGTACGCTTTTTGTTTGTTTATTTATTTGTTTCTTGCAAGTTTAGGTTATATCAGACGGCGAATGAATTAAATGGGTAAAATAATACTCAAATGAATTCATAGATCTTATCTTCCTTAATTAGAGGGCTCGGCATCGATCCAGAGAGGATATTGTACCTACGTCCCACGTCTGGGCGTGCGTCCCCGGAGTGAGGGATGAGGTGAGAGGATACACCGGGCGGCCGGAACCAGGAGTGACGGTACAGCAATGTCGGGATCCCTAAGTTTCCAGATTGAGACACCCTAGCTGTCGGACAGGCAGGCTGGGGACTCCACCACCCACAGAGGGTCCAATGCCCCTCAAAGGGGTTTGGAAACCCCGGCAACCAGCCGAAGGCCAGGGACGGAGAAAGTTCCAGAAAGCATGCTTTTTCCCTGCCACGCTGCACCGAACACCATCGCCGAAATCTCCAACCCTGAAATAGACCTAACAGGGTGAAGGATGAATGAAACGATGAATGGAGCGAAATGGAGGGACAGGAAGTTCGGGGGTTGAAAGAAACCACTCCAGCATTCGCCTGACGACCCAGGAAAACCTCCGAAAAACATAGGTCAAAGTAGGCGGTCACCGGGAATCAAACCCCGAACCTCCCAAATGTAGGACACGGACGTTGCCGCCTGAGCTATCTTAGAGTTACCCGACACTCTTCTTCGGAGGATAAGCAAAATCCATGGAAAAATCTTATCCAGATGACTCACCATAGGGAGATTTGAACTCGAGACCTCTTGTATATGAAGCAGAAACGCTGCTTCCGCGCAGCAAAGGGGGCCTCTGGGTGTTGCTTCTTCTCTAATTTTTCAGTATCTTGCGTTATATACCTACCCGCACTCCCAGAAACACTAACATTTAATAATGAGTAAAAATATTTTTCTTTCTGTACTTTGGACTAGTTTCACTGGTTAGTCCATCTTTTGTTATTTTCCCTTTCGCTGTCACTTAAATAGGGAAGTACTGCAATCGACCCATAATTCTTTGTATTCTTCAACGGATTACCCTCCTCTTTGTAGCATTTACACCCCCAAGGACTTACAAGCCAATGCCTTGGGTCAGTATTGTGTTGAGGAGCAAGCAAACTCTAGATCATAGCATATCCAGGATGGGTGATCAGCCCAATGCATGGCGGTAAATAAGAAGTAAATGAAATGTACTGATGAAAGGGACGATAAAAAAATTCGCGGATTAAATTATCCAGCATTCGCCTAGCAACCGAGGAAAACGGAAAAAAAAAACTTTGGTCGACCTTGGGGTTTTGAACCACGGACCTCCCGAATGCGAGTCGCTTACATTACTGCGCCGCCACATAGCTCCGAGACCCAACAATTCGATATAAATATTTCATAGGAAAAGGGAGAGAGGGAGGGAGTAGAAGAGGAGGGAACATAAATGCTTTGTGATGCGTTGGTATGTCTGTGAAAAGCAAAATTAAAAAACGAAATTTTGGATATCAAACTTGTATTTATGCTGTGCAAAGTTTTAAGGATGCATGAATATATATTATGTTCAGGAAATTCCAATGCGTTCCAAAAATGGCCTTCTGCGCAAAATCTGCTGTTATACTTTGTTTTCTTAAAACGCCTTTTTAGGTTTATGATTAAAATATCTTAGCCTGAGATAGTGTTTACCTTGAACTTTTCTTAAATACCCAAATGTTTTACATTCTCACAGAATTTTGCACGACAGAAACCACAAAAGACATAAACAATTACTGCAGGAACAATGTAGAGCTAGTCAAAATATATTTATGTTAGATCAGATGTTTGTAGCTTACCATTTCAGAAATATTCGTTGTCGTTCGTTTAAATACTTTTCACAACCTTTGAAATGTAATGTGACTGTTGTTTTGCTTCTCATGAGAACATGGCTCAAGAATTACTCGTGGCTAGTACATTTTGGCCTAACTTTGAACAGATGATTAACTTCTCAGTCACCAAGTGGGTATTATCTTGGTATTAGAAGTTTATTTAAATATATTGCAACGTAACTATCTGAGCCGGGTTAAGGGAGTGTCCTTCAGCGCCGGCCAACTGACTTGTTGGAGAGATCAGAAGAGGAAGAAGCGCTCTCCTCCGATGTAAAATCCTAGAAGCGATGAGACGCAACGAGATAATTCTGGATGCTTCCTCTGCCTGCCTCAAACTCTCTTGAAGCTCCTGCTACTAGAATATATTCGCGAGCGAGCGCTGATGCGACGTAAAGTGCTCAGTGAGTTCGAGTGAGTTGGTTATTGTGACGTACAATGAGTGCCACATTTACTGCTTGTCATGAAATCCTGTGTTCGACACTCCAGCGAGTGAAGCGAAAGAAAGAAGAGGCTGCTTGGGCGTGTTTTATTACACCGCTACGCTCAAGGAAAAGTGAAGTGAGAGTGAAAACTGAACTGAGTTACACCAAAAAAAGTGAAGTGACGGTGAAAATTGATGTCACATTATTGAAGTGGAAACTGAATATGACACAATATATTAAGCCTTTATTTCAATATATTTAAGTATTGTGGAACGATTACTTTTAATATTTGTAGTTTTTAAAAATTAGTTTTTCGTTATTATGAAATGTATTTAATTGCTGTGATTGAAAGATAAGATAAACAGTTTAACAATTTAAACAATTTCTTACGGAATTTAACATTATTTGCCAAAATATGAAAATATAAAGGAAAAAACTATGAACTGATGCAGTTTTAATGCCAAAATTGTATGTACCCATGTAATTTGGATCAAATGAATATAACGATTCTGAAAAAACTCAAGATGAATTACAATAAATCATAATTATTTTATTAACTTTCAGCATGTTGAAACTCTTACAATGAAAGAACAAATATATTACTGTTTACTTTGGCTGGAGTTAACACTAGTTACAATAGTAAAATGAATGTCAACATGATTAACGACAGTAAAATCTTGCATTTTAGTCTAGATACAATATTGTCGTGATGTCGTGACCTCTTAACAACTAGCTCAATGGGGGGTAGAGCGACTGGTACCGAAGATCTTAAAGTTAGATTTCACATTATGCGAGGTCAGACGGGGGACACAGCTGAGAGAAATTATGAAAATATACCAGAATATTCTTAGCAATAGTATTATTTCATGGTGTGGATGAGGGAAGGGACTATCTACTATAGTAATTTACACACAATGAAAATGGATGGCAAATGACTTTAATGATGAAAAAGGATTACATTACCTCTTTGCTTCCTTGCCTGTCGGTGGGGACGCCATACTGCTCGTATGGACAGCGCGCACACACTACGACTTGCCCCTAGCAGTAACTCGGCTCGACTGACTAAAACCCACGCTAACTCGGCGTGGTAACGCTATGTTAGAACTGGTTTATCCCCTCCACTCTTGCGCAATATCCTATCTGGGCCGCCAGGTCACATACGCAATAATGCTTACAAACGTCACAATATATAATACTATAAGAAGCTCTTCAACATTTTTTGAAACGGTTAGGTCTCCTATCAATTTTGTTTTACACAATGAAAACACTACATGATGAAATGAACACCGTGTTATATTAATTGAGTAATGTTTGCTGGTATTTCACTGCTCTTGCCTTCAAGTACCTACCAATTTCGTAGAGAGTAGATCACCATGAAAGATTTTTCCAACCGCAACTTAAATTTGGTAGAGATGGCTATTCCAAATGCCCCTAGAACTTCAGTCAATTCTTTCGTCAGACCTTCTACATATTGCACCGCAGTATGCAGTTTTTCTGAAAAACTGTCTCGAAGCATTATCTGGAATGTCCGTTCATAAGTCTTAATGGAGGAAGAAAGGATTGTGTAATATATGATTTTAAAAACCAGTTTTAAATCGAAAATTATAAATTTGGGAAGTGAAGCAATGAGTTTTTTTTTTATTTATGGACGCTCTTTAACTACTATGGTACTTAGCGTCCCATTCTATATTGGGCGAGAAACACCGGTAAGTTTGCTCAGAAGCCTCTTTATCAGGTTTGAGGTTCTTTTACGTGCCGTAAATCTACGACACGGTACCACCGGCTTTACTTCCCTTCCGAAGGAAGCCGTGCTAAGGATTTTTACGCCCGAAAAAATCCAGCGCCCTCCGCCGGGTTTGAACCCGCGACCTTAGTGAAGCAATGTTATGAAATAATCCGATTTGGTAGCATTGGCTATGGTTGCCGATGTTTATATATTATATTTTGTTTGTCTCTGCTTATATAAAGCTGTTTTAAAGCTATTTACGTTTCTTTTTTCTGCCTCCTGTTAATCATAAATGTCGAGCAGAAATGATTTCAATATCCATTTCAGCACCGTGGGGGTTGAGACAGGAGTCAAGTGTTTAAAAAGCAAACGGATACTATACTAGCCTTCATATCACATACAGTTTGTATGAATTCATGAGAAACAAAACCACGATCACATAATATTTCAAAGGATTGGTTAAAATATTGGAAAATTCAAAAGGAAGAGCATCTAATATTTCGTAAATTACAAACACTTTATTTGATGTGAGTTGTAAAGTATTTTAACGATATTTATACAGCGGTTTGTTTTTATACCTTTACAGCAATGCAAACTTTTATGAGAATGAAGGGTTTACAGAAAATTCAAAGTAAGCACTTAGAGTCTAGACTTTATGCTATCGTAATACCACACGAAACATTTCTTTATTTGTTTTGTTTATTTATTTAGTTTTTTTGGAAGAGGGAGTATTACATAGAAAATAAAACTAATTTCCATAAGATTAATTTTTAAGAAGTTATACCAAGTTTACCGACCGGAATGGCTCAGGCGGTTGCGTCTGTGCACATTCGAGAGGTCGTGGCTGACCTTCCTGACCCATAGGTTTTTTTCGGGGGTTTCCCCGGGTCGCCAGGCAAATGCTGAGAAGGATCATTACATCCCCCGAATTTCCTGCCCTTCCATTTCATCCCATTAATCGTTTCATTCATCCTTCACCCCGCTTGATCTGTTTCAGGGTTGGAAGTGTCGGCGATGGAGTTTCGGTGCAGCGTGGCAGGGAAAAAGGATGCTTTTTGTGAACCTTGTCCGTTCCTTGGCCTTCGGCTGGTTGCGGGGTATAAGGACCGCCCCCGGCGGGGGTGTTGGACCCATGTGAGGCGGGGTCCCCGTTCTGACTGTCCGTCTGCCGGGACGTTTATAGCTGGAAACTTTAGGGATCCTGTCATTGCTGTGCCGTTGCTCCTGGTTCCGGCCGCCCGGTGTCTCCCTTCACCTCATTTCTTCCTCCCGGAATCCCTGGATCAGGGCCGCCTCCCTTCCGCTTCTCATTCCATTCCATACTAAGTTTTCATTACTGTTATTAGAGACGTGCACCAGTTTTTACGAGAAACAGCAAATTTTCGATTACAGTAGAGGCATAAAGAAAAGGCACAAGTTTTTATAATATCAAAACTTTAACTTTCGTTTTAAATTATCATATGATATGTAAGTTTTAAGGAGAAAGAGAGAGAGAGAGAAAGGAGGTGAGAGCGACAGAAGAAAAGGTAATGGGAGAGCGAAAAAGGAGAGAGAAGGCATAAACAGCGAGGAGAAAGACAAGGATAAGTAGAGAGTGAGAGAGATGGATATAGGGGGAGGAGAATGAGAAAGAAAGAGCAAAGAAGAAAAGACCGTGAACAATAAAGAGTGGTAGAGAAACAGAGAAGATTCTCGGCATTTACCTATACTATAACGCAAGTAGAGTTGCGAAATTTGCTAGTAACAAATAAAAGCTTTATCTACACTGGAAGTTTTCAGGAACATGAAACATTATAGTTATATGTCTTTAAAATTTATTTTAATGGTAATTAATTGTTCTTTCACAAAAGCTGTGTCTAGGGCAATGTTGGAAAGGTAGAATCAAACTGAAAAATGCAATGCCATAGCCCCGATTTGATCCAACGATCTTCCGGTTTCCTTCAGCTGCTCTAATCAATTGAGTTAGCATGGCAAAACGCCGGCACGGCATTAAATTTCCCGAATGTCTCCATTTTTACTTTCTCTACTACGTATCGTAAGTAGGGGTAAAATTGCATTCCACCCAAAATGCCGAAACCGGAAATACATGTTTTGAAGGCCGCTGGATCCAAATAAAGCGTTTTGGAAACATGTCCGTGTGTGTGTCTGTAAACAGCATAACTCAATAATGAAAAGTCGGATAAATACCAAACTTGGTATTTGAGTTTAGTATCTCCACGGATGCGACACGAAGATTTTATAAAAACAATCCCCCACCCCAGACTACCCTATACGTGGAACATTTTTCGAAAGCTTTGATTTTCTCAAAAAAAGGCTCTAACGATTTTGATTAAAGTATCATATGTTTAAGATATTTTCATGGCAAATGAAATGTACATCTTGAATTTTTTGGGAATGTCCCCAAAAGTCCTCTTCATTCTGAATGACTTTCGCATAACTGGTAAACCGCAAGAGATAGACAAAATTTTACTACACAAAAAATGTAGATCTCGTTAAAACACAATTTATGTCATATGCACTTTTTTGTGAGTGAACCATTTCCGAGATATTCCTTGTTATTTGTTTGAATTTTCCAATACTTATACTTTTTCTCAAATGGGAATTCATTATTCGTTTTTTTTATGCCCTGGACATGCAAAGAGAATGAAATGCCCCACATAGCAACCAGCTCTTAAAATATTTGACTATTGCTTAAAGCCTACCATATTCCCCTTGCACCGACAAGAAAATTAGCAATAAGATAGTTTCTGCAAATGCTTATCTCGATTAACATGAAGTAAATGGAGCATAAACGTTTGTAAAAATAGTTTGTACAAGAATAGAGAGGGTCATGTGAGTGCAACACATATTTTTTCCGGTAAACCACAAGGATATCTCAAATTGCATTGAGATCCCCAATGACAACTTACAATATTGTAGGTACTTTAAGTCCCGGACTTCATAGTTTAACCAGCTATTAGATCTATCAATTAGGTAATTAATTGTTCATTAACACAAGGCGTGTGTAGGACAAGGATGGAAAGGTATAATCAACTATCCAATGCCATAGCTGGAGTTTGAAGTGTGGATCTTCCGGTTTACGTCCGGTTACTCTAACCAAATGAGCTACCATGGCAACATGCCGGCACGAATTAAATTCCTCAAATGGCTCGCATTTTTTCTGTCAACCACAAGGAGATCTCAAATTCAGTTTGAGATTACATATCCTATGAACATACCCTATGACTATTATTAACAGTTAAAAGCCGATTGTGATATTGCCCAGATTTTACTCCAACCATTTGACCACAGCAGTGAAAATAACCGCCGCAGAAGCGATTGAAACATGTTATAAAGTACAAACCATTAGACTAAACCACATTTTGGACTGCACTTATTTCTAAACAATTAGTTTTGATTATGGACCATGTAATAAATTTCTAAGAAATTATAACTAAAAACTAATTTGAAATATTATTCCAGCATTGCACTGCAGAGACGTTTTTCTGTAAATCTTAAAAGAAAAAAAGCGAAGTGCTTTCTCCGTTATATCATCGGAGTGTAATGAGTGCTTTTTAACCAGGCTTCTAGTTTAGAGGCACGACAGGCAAAGGTTAGGATCCCTACCATTTACAGATTTGAACTCCCAGGGTGCTGACTGGTGGGGGGCGGGGGGGGGTCCGGTACCCGGAGACCGCCCGCAGTCCGGAGGACGAAGGTTTCCTTAGAGTATCATAAGCCGAGACCTCCCGCCGACACTAGCTACCCTGAAAGAAACCAAGCAGATGAAGGGTAAAGTGAAATAAGAATGGAGATGAAATGGGACAGGAAATTCGGGGCATGTGATGATCCTCCCCAGCATTCGCCTGGAGACCCGGAGAAATCCTGGCTACGAATCGAACCCACGACCTCCTGAATGCGGGCCTGAGCCATCCCGCTCGTAGGCTTCTAGTTTAACAATCTATAAGAGTTAGTTTCTAAGTTGAAATTTCTTTTTAAATAAGTTTGTGTATCCGAAGGTAAGCCAAAAACTCAAGCTTTGAATCTTGTGTATAAAATGTAATTTAATTACTATGTATAATATTCATATATTATAGTCACACGTAACTATAAACTTTTATAATGTGCATGTTTATAATTTTTGACGTCTCAATGAAAGTAGCCTGGAATAGGTATTTCATCAACTTCATAACTCGTGTGGTATTATGCATTTTCGTCTATGAGCAAAGAATTGAAATAAAACACCATTTTACATGGTACAAAAATGCGGATCAGAGTGAAGTTAAGAATAAACATTGACCATCCAAGCTGTCTTCAGCTATTTGAAAAAGTTTTTATTGCTTGGGGTTTCCATACATCTCTTACTCTTATGACGTCAACTGTCAAGAACAGGTTCTAGAAGCTTCACCTCTAAACTTGGTGAGAAAGGCCAAGGACTTTTATGATCTAAGAAAGAAATCCCCCAAAGCACATGATATATGGTGCCATCAAGCGTTAGAAAATAGTAGGGGTCTTATGGCAACAGCGTTGCAACATGTCAAGGGATACGCAGAAACAGCGTTTATTTGTTTTTCTACATGTGGAGAGACAGTTTGTGTAACATTAGCAGCATAATGCCCCTTCTTTCCTACTCATTATTTTCTCCTACTTTGATTTTATTTTAAATATTTCATTTTGTACTACACAATACATGGGTAAGTAGAACACTATGGAGAGATCTGTACAGGATGTGTTACTTGGCAGTATTGGTATGGCTGTTCCATCTGATGTGCTGGGTACAATATATCGTAAGAACGAAGTATCAATTTGGTTTACATAATGTGATTGTTTATAAGTTTTAAGTTAATAAGAATATTTCTATCAGATAAAACCTCAAATTAAATTCAAAGTTGCATGAAAAGAGGTGCATACAATAAAATGTATGACCCAGGCCATAGCCGTCTAAAGCCAGTATGAGTACACAGCATTTGACATTCTCGAGCCGCTTAAGCTAGTATACACTCATTACCAGGCATAGGAATTCTTAAGTGGCTAGCTTCAAGTTATCTACACTCAAGTTTTTGCACTACAAAGAATGCAAAACAAGAGAGGCAAAGGGTCTGTGGCAGGCAGGTAAAAACTAGCCCGAGTGCTGTCTGCAAACGCCAAAGGACTGTGCGAAGGATGGGGGGTGGTTTGTTATCTCCGACGTCCTTGCCTACAGTCCAGTGACAGTTCAACCTTATTTCCTTCAGCCCTGGTTTTAGTGCTTAGGAATTCATATGCCTGCCCATTACCAATAATCAAATGAACTGGATTCGCTAGAGCAAATGATGAAATCAAATATTTAGGTATCACATTTAATCAAGCGTTGACATTTAATGCCACAAAAATCCCAAGAAAACTTAGAATTTATCATAGCGACACATCTTCTAGAGCCTCGCCAAAGCTTACAGTTATAAACGACCGCGTTAACATACTTTCCAAACAGCTCACGTAATAAAATTCCTTAACAGTTTCTAAATGCAGTAGATGATATGATTAGAAGCTCAATCAAAGTAATTCTACAACTTCCTAACACACTCCCAACAGTGTGTTTTACACCAGTCACAAATATCGTGCGTTCTTAGATCGGCCGGACCGTTCCGCGGCGGCATTGGACTGGGTGAGAAGTGGCGCGCCTACCGCCAGAGAGTAGCGCTGTAGCTACCACATTTTTAACGTTCTTCACTGTTGAAGTGTGGTTTTTATCATCACGTTTCTACTCAGAACAATAGATACTGGCTACCAAAAATCCCCATATTATTCATGAAGTTCCTCACCACGCTGCAAAAGTTGGAGTTTGGTGCAGAGTGAGTGCGCATAGAATTATCGGTCCCATATTTTTCGGCACAACAGTTGATTCACGTGTTTATGTAAATGCAATTTTAAATACATTTTTCCGCAATTAACAAGAAATGAAAGATTGTGTGGCTGGTTTCAGCAGGATTCAGCTACAGCGCACACTGCTGAGATTTCTATGCATGAATTGCGAAGTGAGTATGATGACAGAATAACTAGTCGAGCACTGTGGCCACCTCGTTCCCCTGACCTATCTCCGTGCGATTTTTATTTATGGGGGAACGTTAAAGAACAAAGTACGCGTCAAATCCGCACACGTTACAAAAATCGAAGGCCAACATCACGAGAGAAATGCAGGCAATTAGTCAACATGAACTTTTGCGAGTAAACCAGAACTGTTTTCGAAGATATAAGGAATGTGTTCGCGTTGAAGGTCATCAACTTCAACATCTGTTGTGATGCAGGTAAGCCTAAATGTAAGTTAGTACAGAAGTTAGTTCCGTACCCGACTCCGACTGGCTGATGGCAGGCTAACCTTTAGCCTGAGTGAATTTGCTGCGTACGCACCCTCAACAGGATTTAACCACAGGATGACTATTGTGCAGGAAATGATGGTTAAGGATGTCGGTTTTGTTTTAGCTAGAATAGAAAGAACGGAGGTAGCATGTAGCTCCTGATAGCTGCCTGTTAGGATGTAGCGGCCTTTCTGCACTCTGGTGTATGTGTAGTTATCAATTTTTCTTTGGGTGGGAATGAATTTTGGGACCAATCATCTCTTGGATTGGATAACTATGGAGCTCAGCTTTAGCTGCTGTTAGGTGTTACTTCTTCGTTATCCGGTGTGGTCGCATGCCATGCGCGGAACCCGATGACGCCGAAGACGGCAAGTTCTAGGGTTGTAATCTCCAAGAGATCTGACCAGGATACTCTATGGTTTGGTAAACTAGCGTAGAATTTAGTAGCCCGGCGCTTAATTTCATCCTCCACATATGGAAGAGATGAAGCCTCATGTAGTAGGAAAGGCGCAGCCGACAGAATAGATGGACCGGAGTCCCTATTCTGCGCCCGTTGTAGCCATACCAGCCAGCTATTTCGGCCATGCCCCAGACCTCGCACGCGTATAGCATGAGGGGGGACTATCAGGGCTCGGAAAAGGTGTAACTTTAAGCAAACAGGCATCCCGGATCTCAGCATTGGGTACAAGGAAACAATTGCCCCCTGCGCCCGGGTCGAGACGTCATGGATGTGCTCGCCAAAGGTTAGACTCTTATCCAACTTCACTCCCAGGTAGGTTAAAGAATTCCTCCATTCCATCCTTCGTACCCATGACCTGCCGGTCGTTTACGTGTAACTCTGGCGGAAGGCGTGCCAATCCTCACCCAGTCCAAGGTCGCCACGGAACGGTCCCACCGATCTACGAACGCACTGTACAAAGCGTCGTATTCTTCAGGCTTCTCGGGAGGTCTTCTTACAACAAATCAATATAAATAACAAGCTTAAAAAGTTAGTCAGCCCCACGTTGATGTTGTAAGAGACTGTCATTGCATTCACAGTCGCTGTTTAGCAGAACTAAACATCAATCCATTCTGAAGAAAACAAAACTGTTCCACAGCTGAGAAAACTTCTTCGGAACAAGAATACGTTACATGGCGTGCCTACCCTCACAAAGATAAAGGAGTAGAACTTTTTCGTGAAGTAATATCCGCAAACTCCTGGGTGACGACTAAGGAAGGTCTGTCAGACTCTGAATGGAGAGATACGTTGTAGATGAATGCTATGGTTGCTCTAGTAAGATGCCTCCCCGGACGCTCCACCGACACAAAACCGTTGCTGCAATGAGTATGAAACCCTTCCGTATGTGCTGGGTAGTTGTGCTAGGGGAGAGCCACTGAGAATCAATGCACCGTATGCACGTTGCTAGCAAATGCTCTCCGAATTAAAGGTCTGGAGATTCATAAAGAGGTTTACAACGGTAGCAATCGTCGGATTGGCTCATCGCAATTAGCTGTTCAAAAGCTCAGGCTGTAATTATTGATCCAACCATAAGATTGGAAATATCAAATATCCAGCCTTTGGAAGGTAACGAAGAAAAGAAAAGCATATATGAGCTCACAGTACAATATTTTCTAAACAATACATTAAAGCGACTGGTCCCTTTTTTTCGGATCACGTGGTACCACTTCAATTTTTTTCTATTAAATGAAGAGACCCCTACAAAATTGATAAGTTATTGCAGACTAACATTATAATCTGCATTATAAAACATTCTGTTCCATTCTTCGAAACCATTTATAGTGATATAAGTTCCTAACTCTGCTCCTATTTATTGCATCTATTTTTGTTTAAATTATATTAAATATATAAATTATTTCAAAATGGACAACTGTTGTACAACTTTTAAAATTCTGCTTGATGGAACCATTTTAATTTATATTTTCAGTTAAGAATTTTTGTATGTTGTTATTCTGTCTTTATGGCAAATCCATTTTGGGTCAGATTCTTAAATAATTAAATAATTTACAACATGATAAAACTCTCCTACTTCTAATGAAATTCTCTTATATACATGTTAGAGTTAACCAAACCTTTTGCTTTTGTCCAGCTTTCTCTCTGCGACCCTGAGGATTTTCGCGGCCGAGAGCAAATTTGCCGGTAGGTACCAAGCTGCGAACGTGTTTTAAGCAAATAAATGCTGTAAGCAATGTATACTTTGTTAATGTACATGTTATTATAGCAAAAACAATGGCTATAAGCATAACTATAATATATAACACGGTAAATCGCTCACGTAGAAAGAAAACGCTTTCATGTGAAGCAACAAAGCAACACATGGAAGAACCGAGGCCACGTGCTTAACGTATAAGAGAATTGGCAATATAGTGCAGGAAGCAGAAGATACCAGTATATAAGGGGAGAGGTCTGGTGATTGCTGCAAGCAGACAATTTACACCCTTGATGCGTGTAACAGAGCTCAAATCTCGTGGCTGAACACCATTGTTATTAAAAATGTTGCTAGAAAATGAACACTAGGCACGGAATTTTAGCATGTCATAGGTTAAAATGTCTTCATTTACTGCAGAATTTAAAAGTGCTATTTGCATCAGGTTGGTTATATTGATATCTACCCTTACTCTCTTTACCTTCACAAAACGTCAGGACAGGAGACAGACCGACGAAAGTGTAATTTGTCAAATGTCCCATATTTTACAAGTTCAGTTCAGTCATGGCCATTGTATATCATCCACCATAAGCTATTTATCAGTTTAACTCAATGTTATTGTTAATTTGTTCCACAGAACTCATTAAAAATTGAATGGCGAATTGTTAAAAGATCCTAAGTCATATTCTGGCATTTTTGATACGAAAGCAAAATTATAATTTCTCGAAATACAGCTCCGACTGATGACTCTTCAAGAAAATAATGTTGTCAACGCCGAATTTATAGATTGTGACTTACCCTTTTGACAATTCGCTATTCAGTTATTGTACAGGCTGATACCACAACCTTTACCATTTTAATCACTGATAACTACTGTCAACAACAATACCCAAAAGCAAACATTTCTGAAATGAAAAATAAACACAGGAGAATCTTCTTTCTCTTTATTTATAGACGCTTTGGCTACAAGGTCATATCGCGACTTATATCCATACGAGTACAACAACAACAACAACAACAATAATAATACATTGTATACTTTAGATTGATTAAATAATACAATAATTGTATACAATGTTATAAACATATTTTACAATATTTAGTCATGAACACAGCTAGAACAGTATATATAACCTATTACACATTTATATTTGATGTGTTATATTTAAATCTTGTTATACAGTTTGATGTCTTTCAAGAAAAAAATAATGTTTTTGAAATGAGTAGGGTTGTTTAAAGCTAAAAATATATCTTCAGGGATGTTATGTTTTCTTCTCTCCATGGTATAAACTTCTGCATTTAGTGATGAGGTTTCCGACGGTGATACGGCAATTGCAGGTCTCGCAGTGAGGAGCATTTTCTTTGGCGAGTAAGAAGGAATGGGTTAGGCGTGAATGGCCTATTCGTAAACGTGATATAATCAGTTGATCTTTTCTTTTTAAAGTCTGCAATGTGCAGGGTTTTGTGGAGCCTTGTCTCACTATGTGGAGTTTTCTTGATGTTTTAATGGCCCAGTCTTGCTTCCATTTGACAGTTGGTCTGCTAAAAAAATAGCTTTGAGCATCTCTGTAGGGCACTGGCAATTCTTTCACTGGAGGTAGCAAAGTTGCTTTTTTGGCTTCCATATCTGCTTCTCCATTTCCTGATATTCCACGGCGGGACGGAATCCAGAAGAAATAACTTCTTGATTATTTGTAGTAGTTTGGTTGTAAAGACTTTGGATATTTTGGATTAATGTTACGTCAGTAGAGCGGTCTCGGATACTCTGAAGAGTGCTTAGTGAATCAGTTAGAATTGCACTGTGTTTATGCTGTGCTGTGGTTATGTAAATCAAAGCTTGTTTGACAGCATAGAGCTCAGAAGAGAAAACAAAGCACAAGTCTGGAAGCTTGTACTTAAGTTTAGCAACCGGAGTAATTATAGCACAGCCATTACCCTGATCAGATTTGGAACCATCTGTATATATAAATATTATGTGTTTAGCAATGTGTTACGGATTTCCTGGTAAATTTATTTATGCATGAAAGAATCTGTATGTGATTTCTGGTGAGTTTTCATATCCGTATTAATTCTAGGAATAGTTAACCTCCAGAGTGGAAAATCATGATGATCTCTAGTCATTATTGGAGGTATTTTAATATTAACTTCATATATGATCTTTTCAAATCTAAGATGAAAAGATAATGACTCATTTGTATTCTTTGACGTAGTTGTTTTGCTCTTCCTAAAGAAGGTGTATCGACGGGCTTCCGAGTTGGGCCTTGCAGCAGTCTTTATAGCGTATTTTAGACATTGTGCTATTCTACGTACTTCTAATGGCGGCTCTTGAGCTTCCATTTGTAAACTAGAAATAAGACCGGTTAGGTATGCTTCTAACAAAATTCTTAGAGCTGATGTTCGAATGGGGTTGAGCTTCGTCTTGTCACATTGACTGGACTTACTGTAAGAAGAATCTGGAAACATTGACAGTAACTTCAAGTCTGGTTCTTTCAATCCCTGCACTCCATGTACGAGGGCAATCCAGAAAGTCCCAGACGTTTTGAAATAAACAATTAACAAAATGCAAATATCAACGTTTATTATGTAAATTTGAAAGGTACACTCTTAAGCTATTTTTCTACATAATCGCCATTCAAATTGAGACATTTATTATACCGTGGCACAAGTTTTTCAATACCCTCTCTGTATAAATCTGCCACTTGCGACTTCAACTACTGGTTTACACCGGCATGCAGTTCAGCGTCAGTATCAAAGCGTTGTGTACCGAGCCATTTCTTCATCGCTGGGAAGAGGTGGTAGTCGCTCGGCGCCAAATCCGGGCCGTATGGTGGATGGTCAAACACCTGCTATCCAAAACCACCAAAGAGTGTTCGGGTATGATTGGCCGTGTGTTGGCGTGCATTGTTGTGAAGAAACAACACCTTGGTGCTAAGTTTTCCCCGACGCTTATTTTGTATGGCACGCCTTAACTTTCTTAGTGTTTCACAATACCTCTCTGAGGTTATTGTTGTTCCACGTTCTAGAAACTCAACGAGAAGCACTCCCTTATAGTCCCAAAACACAGTAGCCATGACCTTTCTTGCTGACAGCGTTTGCAAACACTTTCCTGGTTTCTTGGGAGAATGTGTATGTCCCCATTCCATCGACTGCTGTTTTGTTTCACAATTTACATGCTTTACCCAAATCTCATCTCCGGTTACGATACGATCGAGTAAAGCGTTACCATATTTGTTGAAATCTTGGAGGCAGGTCAGTGCTGCAGCCAGTCTCTATTTTTTATGGACTTCCGTTAAGATTTTCGGAATCCACCTAGCACAAAATTTGTGGTAACCAAGCTTCTCCACCACAATTTGATGCACCAAACTCCGTGAAATTTGGGGAAAATGTTCCGAAAATTCTGTAATCGTGAAACGACGACTTTCACGAATTTTGTCATTGATTTGCATTGACAGTTCATCAGTCATAAGGCTAGGCCTACCACTGCGATCCTCGTCGTGAACATGGTACGGCCATTTTTAAAATCAATGCACCATTGCCTAACTCGGCTTTCACTCACTATTCCCTGCCCGTAAACATCACAAAGTTGGCGATAAATTTCGATTGGTTTGTTCTTTTTAGCCAACAAACACCTAATCACAGATAGCACTTCACAAGTGGCGGGATTTTCTATTGCAGCGCACATTTTAACAACTCACAGAGAGCACAGTAAGGAAGGCACAGTCCTCACGCTACCACAACTGGATGCGTACTGAATGTAGGAACGTTCTGACACCAAGATGGCGGCTCTAGCTCTACTCATCGCCATGATAGGCCAAAACTTTGGGACTTTCTGGACTGCCCTCTTACTTTATATGGTAGTATGTGCAATTTCTTTTCTGTTATTCCTATCTAATGGTTTAATTGGCGCAACAATTTTAGTACATTTTCTCGGACATTGTTCACACAAGTTTGAACAATTGCAGACTTCATATATATTCCACTCTCACTAAGAAGCGAACCAGTTATTTTCAGTTTTCTCGCCATCACACACTGTGCAATTCTGCCGGTCTAACTGGACAAAAATAAAAGGACGTCGACCGTCGAAATTATTTTAATATATTATGCAACAAGACTACAACGGTAGTAATTAAGATGCGAGTATGTTTATGAAACGAGCGGTGGCAAGTATTATAATTATCATACTAGTGTCCTAATTACTATTATAGTGAAGCTGCATACGACTGTTTTTGGTCGATCACACTATAATTTAAAAAGAATTGTGTTTTTACAGGCGTCGCCGTAAAAACACGTGTCGAGTTTTATTTATGGACACTCTTTAACTACTATGGTCCTTAGCGTCCGGTTCTATATTGGGCATGAAAGACCGGAAATGTTGTTCAGAAGCATCTTCTTGAGCTTCTTTTATGTGCCGTAAATCTACGACACGGAGTGGCCAAGTGGTTAGACCGTTCACCTTCCATCAAGGCGGCAGGTGTTTGATTACAGGGGTCCGCATGTGGAATTTGTGGTGGAAAAAGCGGCATCTGGGCGGATTTTCTCCGGTTTCCCCCGCTATTCTTTCTATCAACTGCTCTACCATATTTTCATCTCATATCATCTTCTTCCTCACTCTCATACCTAGCTACGGGCCGATCCTGCGTTCCGGGTTCTCCATTCTCTGATTCCATGATCGTCTGCTCCTCGACAGGCCTCCGAGGGGTGTAAGGCCTACATACGAAGAGGGTAAGCCGACTAAGTAAGTAAACATTTTTATAAAAATATCTTACTTTGTTAACTGTGTGTAATTAAATGCTGATGGATTTGGACCTTATAGTAGGACCTTGAGGGTGTTTGCAAGTAGTGCAACAGATTGCAGCACTGTTGAGTCCACGCAGTATTTATTGATTTATGCAGGTGACGTGAAAGCAACGTATATTGAAGCAAAGGAAATGACCTCAATTTAATAGAATATTAAAATTACAATGAACACAATTTATTTTAAATACACATATTTTATTGCTTATCTGAGGAGTGGATCCCAGTGGACTGTTGCTTTGAAGATGTTAAAAGGTTATGGACGATTAGAGATCCGCGTGCGCCGCCGAGTAAGATCACAATAGGTCGCTGAAGTATTATGGATGTCATATCAGTTCACTTACGTCACATGTAATCAGCGTATTATAATGTGTCGACCAAACATTTTTATTTTGTTATCACTAGTGAGAGGATTTTAATGCAAATTCATAATTTTGTCTTTTTTTCCCTCTATTTTTATTTTACGTCGCTTTAACTCCCTGGTCATATCGCGACGGATCTGTTGGTGGATAACTCTTAGAACGATATGCGATGGACATTTAGCCTTCTAGGTCTCATCCCTGTAACCACCCGCTCCGTCACGTGTCACAGAGACCCTAGCGCATAGCTACCGAATCTTCTGCTTCGTGCCGTACACACGACATTAGGGTGCCGTCCAGTCCAACCGCTGCTCCCGTATAAAGGCGGACAGTTAGCCTTCTACGTCTCATCCCTGTAACCACCTGCTTCGTGCCGTGCAGATGGCATTAGGATGCCGTCCAGTCTAACCGCCGCCCTCACACAGAAAGGCCGACAGTTAGCCTTCTAAGTCTCATCCCTGGAATTGCCATCTTGCTTCGTCACGTGCCCACAGACACCCAGCGCATGGCAGCCGGATCTTCTGCTTCGTGCTGTGCAGATGGCGTTAAGGTGCCGTCCAATCTAACTGCTTGCATTGTCTGTAGATGGCATAGCATTCGCTATTGTCACTTATTTTCCATTTTACTATGTTTTAGGCTTAAGGTTGAACTTTGGATCGTGGTATTAAATATCCAATCCGGTATTTACCTTGGCGACTGAAGAGAACCATGAAAAAACCACAGACAGATTGGTCGGCCCACGGGATTTGAAACCGAGACCTCCCGAATGCGGGCCATAGACTTTATTCTCTGCAGTCAGAAAGTATGCTCTTTTAGCATGTGTATTAATCAATAAATGTTCAACTTTAAACAAGATTTTATGTTGCATATAATGCACATTTTGCTATTTCGTTAATAAGCATAATATTTCAGCAGTTTGCAAATTATTCTGCATATCCGCTTGTTTTACATTTATATTTTATAAATATATTTTTATTTTATTCATTTTATCTTTTTATTTGATTTACAAGTACGACATTTCTAAATAATATATGCTATTGAGTCAGTCTTGAAAGTTGACAACACTGATGGTAGCTCACACTAACTCAATAAACAGCTCACATCACAACAAGGAATTCCCACCTTATCTGGTCATAACCGTTTCCTCGCGGTATGAAGGTGGTTGTTAAAGGAGTTCTCAGAATTGAGCTCAAGTGTGGTGCTTATACGTAACATTGTGTTTTAATGGTTTTTTTATCTCTTAACCTATTAATTTACAGAAAGGAAAGCAGTTCAAAATATTCAGCCGTTAATAATATTAGAAATTGAATTTGGAGTGTTCCTGCAGGTTTGCAATCATTCTGCAGTTGAATCTTAGGTCATTCAATTCATGGTGTGATGCTTGTATATGGTGAAGGCCTTGTTTTGGTGTAATCATGCCAAAAGTAAAAGTGAGTTAGGTTACAGGGGTATATACTAACTCTTCAATATTAAAAAATTTTGATGAGTTAAATAATTCATATGGTTTCCACAAAAGTTCTCTTCACGAGATATTACAAAAAGTTCCCTTAATTTTTTATTTTATGTCAATATGATGTCTTAAGACTTTTTATATGGGCATAGTTGTGTACATATTAGCTGAAATACCCGGCGTTGCCGTGGTTGGACAGTTTATCCGTACAACATTTAGCCTTAGATTGCACTTCCTTGCGTTTCTTTGGGGGCTTTTAAAAACTGTTACATAAGACACTTAAACAAAGAGTTGATTAAAACTATCAGGACTCTATAAAGAACAAAGAAATTTAACATACTGAGAAATTAGTATGCAAAAGCACTGCTGAACAACCATAAATATCGCAGCTTTTGATGATGATTTCTCGTGAATGAAGCTAAGTGACTTCCACGTTGTCACATTTGTTTTCCTCATCGTTATTTATACAGAAAATCTCGGTTGGGAAGAAATAATAGCGGTTTAAGCAACATCAACATAACCTTGTTCATTCTCAGTAACCAACAAACACAAAACTGCTAAGAAAACACGCGAAAGACAAAATAAAATGAAGGCGATAACTGATAAACAAAGAAAAGAAGAATTGCAATAAGTAGTACCTCGACTGGTTCGATGCTTGTGTTGTTATCCGCGACCACTGTCATTTTTATGCCACTCAGTCTTTGTTTTTCCTGCTTATAAAAGCATCACAAACTTCCCATAGAGAAAGAAACCCGCTGCTAACAAAAAATGAGAAACTACAAATTATAATAAGTGAATATCCGAACATCGGAGTATGATCACAGAATGTATGAATTTATTTATTTCTTCGTCTTATTTATTACTCTTACGTTAGCAATGTTTGAGTAACATAGACTTTTGTAGTCAATGCGATTATGTTGAATGCTTTTGTGTTATTTTATATCTATGTACAATAAATAATCATGTGAAAATAAAGAAGAAGTGGTATTATGTATGATTTGATGATGTTGCTGTTATCATTGGTGGGATAGCTATTGTAATTATTTATTTGACAGTTTATTGCTCCATGATCAATTCCATAGAGGAGATCAACGAATATGTGAACTCGCTGTTCATTTGTTATTTTGTGAGATCGTGAAAGCCTAATTAATTGTTATTTTTAAGCTGGCAATGTTCGAGCTATTACGATTATCGTTGAGAAACATATAGATGGTTGCGAGTTTTTGTAAAAACAAAAACTGTTTTATTTATGGACGCTCCTTAACTACTATGGTCCTTAGCGTCCCATTCAATATTGGGCGTGAAAGGCCGGTAATTTTGCTCAGAGGCGTTTTATCAGGCTTGAAGTTCTTTTACGTGTCATAAATCTACGAAACGGGACCACCGGCTTTACTTCCGTTCATCCCAAAATGAAGGATATAGGCCAGATTTTCTGAATTGTTTACCTATTTAATTTTACATAAAGGTCAATTAATTTATTCATAAAAGAGAAATTATTTTTATTTTGAAAAGCATACGGTTAATTTAGTTAGGTTATGTCTTAAGTACAAAATAACGCCTCTTTTAACCCTGTTGAACTTGTAACGACAAATGGGTGCCATATTTTTAGACAAATATAAAGCTAAGTCAAACAACTAACATCCCATTATTTGATATCGTTGTTCTCCAACTTTGTAAAACCAAGTATTACGTATGCACAATTGTTTATGCGTGGTGAAGTCTAATTATGTATAATGCCTGAATATGTGAGATTTAAAAAATTCCTGAATTCACGGTTGGAAATTGCAGCTAGAGGCCCCATTTGGACCTTTCGGATCGGGGCCTCCGAGAACCTAACTATGCCAGTGGTTGCTACATTGTTTGTGCTGAGGAAAAGCGACTTTTGGGTTCATAACCACCTCCGAAATTATGAATGCACTGCACGATGAGGCACGTGGAGGGAGTAAATGAGAAAATTCGACAAGTAATGGCCGCCCACATAAACGCATAGCTCTGACCCGACAGCAGCTGTGTTTGACATCTTGATAATGAATTGTCTGATCTTGGGAAAAGCGCAGCTCTCTTTCCATTTCAGTCAGTGTGCTTTATTCTAAATCCAAACCACTAATTAACGTTTTATATTATATCTATATTCTGTGCACTTTAATTTCACTCCCTTCATTCATCCAAGATATCCTGGACACTTCACTTATGAAGGGTCTAACCTGAATAACAAAAATCTAACTCTAAAAGCACACACAAAATTTCAGTTTTCTATATTGAATACTTTTTGAGATGTTTATCTAAACAAGAAAGAATACTACATTTCAGAAAATTCAGGTTAAAACACTAAACAACCACAACATACCTTAAAATATTCTTAAAAGATCATGTGTATAAGCAATACTAAACTATTAATCAAACTTTGTCCCTGCAGTTTAAAGAGTGAGCAAATTAATTTTGATACTTCCATAAAGGTTCTCACAGACTATGCATTATACACTGCCGTTTGTGAAAATTGCAATACCAAGAAAGAATTTTCCGAAAAACGTTAAACTTAGTGGAAATGTAGAAGAGAGTGCAAGCAATGCGTGATTAGGTTTGCAAAGAAATGGGGTACATCTAGGCCGAGCAGAGCCCTCTCGTGTCGGTTCAACAAGGTCAGTGTTGCGCCCAGTGTGGTCAGTGCAGAGCTGTCAAACAAGGTGGAAACAATAAAGTGAGTGCCAGTATGCCTCATCGACATCAAAGGGAGCTATATCGGCATGTGAACGAATTCGAAAGGGGCAGAATGATCGGTCTCCAGGAAGCGGCTTTGTCATACCATGACATTTCGGCTCGTACAGGGCATGCTGCTACGACAGTGATGCGTGTGTGGAAGCAGTGGATAGATGGAGGTCGTGCGCAGCGAAGAGCGGGTACTGGACCATGAAACATGACCACAGCACGGGATGACCGTCATCTTGTCCGCGTGGCCATAACGGACCGTACAGCTTCATCCACAGTGTTGGCTCGACGCTGGAGCACTGCAAGAGGTGTGAACTTGTCTGCAACAACGGTTAGTCGCCGTCTGCTGCAGGTTGGGCTGGTTGCATACATGCCATTACGTCGGTTTCCATTGTCTAGAAACCACAAGCTCCTCCGACTGCAATGGGCACGTGAACACCGTCATTGGGGTGCTGAGTGGAAAAATGTAGTCGTTTCGGACGAGTCCCGCTTCAACGTGTCCGGCGGTGAGCGCAACCTGGAAGGCTGCATTGTTGAGCAGCATAGCGGACAAACACCAGGTGTGATGGTTTGGGGTTACAACCGATCTCGCCTCCTACGAATTGAGGGCACTTTGAACAGCAACCGGTACCTAATGGTGGTTGTAGAGCCTGATGTACTCCCACTGCGTCAGGCATCTCCACAGGCCACATTTCAGCAGGACAATTCCCGGTAACATATTGCGAGGAATGTACAAGCCTTCTTCGAAGAGCAACCGGTACCACTGCTTCCCTGGCCTGCACGTTCGCCTGACATGTCGCCCATCGAACGTGTCTGGGATACGGTTGGTCGGCACCTGGTGCGTCACGGTCCTACAGTAACCAGTGTCACGGATTTGTGGGTTCGAATACAAACTGCGTTGAGGGAAATCCCTCAGGAACTTATCCAGAAACTTTTTTATTAAATGCCACGATGTATAGCAGCTCTAATTGCAGCGCATGGATGCCACACCAAATGATGAATATTAGGGCTCAAAGGTCATGTATAGATTTGAAATGTTTATCATTTGTTACTTGTCATGTGCCTAACCTGTGGTATTAAATTCATTGAATTCACGCGTTTCCTTCTTGGTGTTGCAATTTTCACAAACGGCAGTGTATGTATAAGCAAGTCACTGCATCTATTTAATGCCACGTTTAAAAATTGTTACAAAGATAAACGTTTGACTTCAAGAGATTTAGAGGCGTAATGCTGAAATTCTCAAATTCACATGTACATAATATTGCAAAAAAGAAAAATACCCATGCGGAATATATACTTACTGTGCTACCGTGCAGTCACTTCTTTTTCACGAGACATGCTCTAATACAACGTGGCAACGCAGCTTTCCCACTCCTCCACTTAAAGTGAAATGTCAGGAGTCTCAGGTTATTTAAATGGCACTGTATGTTGCGTCCACTATTTCAAAGACAGTTCATTTTGGTTACAAACATTTGTAGATTCGTGTGCAAGGAAAAATATTTATAATAGAGAATTGTCTCGTCTTGATTGTCTAGAACCTCACCAATACAACTTAATAATTCTGAAGCAATATATTTAGAAACATTTGTGGAATTTTCACTCTGAAATTTAATCCAACTTTACAGGTTACTGTTGCTTTTTAGCACTCTTACGAATTAGAGGTTCATATTTCGTTCTCTGGGTAATCTCTTGCCTAATATCGTCCCCCGTAGTGTAGTGGTTATCATGCTAACCTCTAGTTCCCACGGCCGCGGATTCAAACCCGGCGGAAGGCAATGGAATTTTTTCGGGCTTAAAAACCCTTAACATGGCTTCCTTCGGAAGAAAAGTAAAGCCGGCGCCTAAAAGAACCACAGGCCTCTGAGCAAAATTACCGGTCTTTCACGCGCAATATAGAATGGGACGCTAAGGACCACAGTAGTTAAAGAGCGTCCATAAATAAAACCCAATTTCTTGCCTAATAAGAAAATACACACTTTGAATTAAAGAAGAAACAGCTTGGCGATTCAACGCTTTTTCAGTTTCAGTCTATGTGCGCAAGTACTGGAGAGTTTAATCCCTATAACTTACCATTTTCGAGAGCAATGATCTTTCCGTGTTATTGTGAACAATAAAGGAGAGATTTGGAAGTAAACAAGGACGAACATCTACGGAAACATATACCACAGTTACAAACGTAAATCAATGTATTTTATTATGTTTATGGTAGTTCACTCCCCTAGAAGGGAGAGTAAAAATCAAGAGTCATTAGGTCCCATTCACAATCAAAATTAAGCGTAAGCATAAACGTACTTAATTACTAAATGATATGTATTGTAATGGAACCATTCACAATGAATCACGTAAGCATAAAAATAAACACTGAATTATTAAACGTAAACTTAGAAGCTTGAAAGGTCCAAACATAAGAAACTAGTCAATCAGAGAAAGATTCTCATCACATCATCATTCTGCCATCTCCCATGAGATTTTCCATTGACTCGCTGATAAACTACATCTCTAAAATCATAGCTAGGAATCACTGGGGTACCTATAAAAGTTGCAGCAAAACAAATTGTGATTGTGCGATGCATTTTTATGAGTTTAATGTCCTTAGTAGTATAAGTCCCGGATGAGCCAATTGGATTTACGATAATCCTGCCGCTAGGGACGCTAGTGTCGCTGCGAGCGACGGCGGCAAGTTTGAAAAGCGCCATGAGCGGATGGATTATCGTTATTGCAATTGGTTCATCCGGGACGAGATAAAAGAATTGAGGATTAGGGAAAGATGAACGAAAAACAGGAAGTGACGTGGAGTGTTTTGATTGGTAAAAATAAGACGAAATGTGATTGGTTCGTTAATTCGGGTGGAAGATGAAGGAAGGAAGATAAAAGAGTATGGAGGGCACGTGATGGAGAGGAGCGGGGTGGCGAGGTGTTGTCTGTGCGGAGGTCGGGACTGAAAGAGGGAAACGATGGCGAACGAGGGATAAAAAGTATAACAGAAAGTGACGTGTGAAGTTGTGATTGGTGGGAATAAGAAGTGATGTTATTGGTGGAAAGGAACAAATGAAAGTTGTTGATTGGTAAGAATAAGAGAGATTATGATTGGTGGAAAGAAAAAGGTGTGAGAGTGGGGTATGTTGGAGGTGATGGGAAAGGTAAGTTTTCCTAGCAACAAGATTTGCAAAAGCCTCTCCAGAACTCATCAGCAATTTTTGAACCTTGGATGGTAGTTTTCTTGAGTGGATAGAGAGATGGGGCGATATGAGATGCGGTGGTGAAAATGGGAACTAAACAAGATGGCTGAGACAAGAGGTCTAAGGACGAGGAAATTTCGAGGTTAGTGGTCAACATGGCGGACGCAAGAGGTGGGGCAAGGAGACGCGGTGGTGAGAATGGGAACTAAAAGAAGATGGCGGTAGCAAGAGCTTAGAAGAGCAGATTTTGAGGTTAAAATAGTGGGAACTAAAAATGGCGGAGGGTCGGCGACAAGGAGATGCGGTGGCCAACGTGAGAACTAAACAAGATGGCGGACGCAAGAGGAGGGTAAGGAGATTTGAGGTTAAGATTTTTAGGTTAAAACAGGACGTAAGCATGGGAACGAAATCCAAGATGGCGAAGGCAATGGTGTGGACGATGAGATGTGAGGCGCGGTGGCGAAAATGGGAACTAAACAAGATGACGAAGACAAAAAGTCTAATAACGAGGAGATTTCGAGGTTAGTGGTCAACATGGCGGTTGCAAGAGGTGGTGGGCAAGGAGATTTGAGGTTAAGATTTTTAGGTTAAAACAGGACGTAAGAAGGGGAGCTAAATCCAAGATGGCGGAGGCAAGGGTGGGACGAGGAGATGTGAGGCGCGGTGGTAAAAATGGGAACTAAACAAGATGGCGGAGGCATGAAGTTCAGGTTAAAAATATGAGGTAAACGTGGAGAACTTAAACCAAGATGGCGGCGGCGTGGTGGTGAAAATGGGAACTAAACAAGATGGCGGAGGCAAGAAGTCGAGGGACGAAGAGGTTTGAGGTTAGGGTCAACATGCGAAAGATGTCGAACGCAACAGATGGTGACGAGGAGATAGAATTGAGGATTAGGGAAAGATGAAGGAAAAACAGGAAGTGACGTGGAGGGTTTTGATTGGTAAAAATAAGACGAAATGTGATTGGTTCGTTAATTCGGGTGGAAGATGAAGGAAGATAAAAGAGTATGGAGGACACGTGATGGAGAGGAGCGGAGCGGCGAGGTGTTGTCTGTGCGGAGGTCGGAACTGAAAGAGGGAAAAGATGGCGAACGAGGGATAAAAAGTATAACAGAAAGTGACGTGTGAAGTTATGATTGGTGGGGATAAGAAGTGATGTTATTGGTGGAAAGGAAGAAATGAAAGTTGTTGATTGGTAAGAATAAGAGAGATTATGATTGGTGGAAAGAAAAAGGTGTGGGAGTGGGGTATGTTGGAGGTGATGGGAAAGGTAAGTTTTCCTACCAACAAGGTTTGCAAAAGCTCTCCAGAACTCATCAGCAATTTTTGAACGTTGGATGATAGTTTTCTTGAGTGGATAGAGAGATGGGGCGATGAGACGCGGTGGCGAAAATGGGAACTAAACAAGATGGCGGTGACAAGAGGTCTAAGGACGAGGAAATTTCGAGGTTAGTGGTCAACATGGCGGTCGCAAGAGGTGGGGGCAAGGAGACGCGGTGGTAAGAAAGGGAACTAAAAGAAGATGACGGAAGCAAGAGCTTAGAAGAGCAGATTTTGGGGTTAAAATAGTGGGAACTAAAAATGGCGGAGGGTCGATGACAAGGAGATGCGGTGGCCAACGTGAGAACTAAACAAGATGGCGGACGCAAGAGGAGGGTAAGGAGATTTGAGGTTACAGTACCAAAACACCGAAGGATATATTCCTACGCCAAGCAGGCCCGAAAAATAATTATGCGTGTGGTACTTACCTCTTACTGGTGTTGATGCGTCACCAAAAGCGCAGCAGCTTCACGCGACGCGAAAAAATAAAAGCAAACTGTTTTTGAAAATGCTTAACCAGCTTTACGATCAACCAACATCACTACGCACTGATATACCTAGGTTTTTTAAAGCGGTACAGACGCCCTTTGCACAGACGTAATTTAACTATACCAAAAACCTGGTACTGGACCATCGTAATGGTCGCTAGCGTACGTAGGAGCAGGGTTCTCATAACCGGTCGAAAGCGGTCAAAAAAGTGTACGACGTAGGTGTTCACAACAGTAGCTACTGTCGAGTGAACCGTCGAGGTGTGAATGAACGAGATCTGTTCTTGCCGGCAATCTGGTTCGGAGATGTGAGGAGCGGTGGCAAAAATGGGAACTAAACAAGATGGCGGAGACAAGAAGTCAAGAACGAGGGGATTTGAGGTTAGTGGTCAATATGGCAGACGCAAGAGTGGTAATCAGCAGTCGATGTGCGTCACGATATGCCCGCTGCGATTAAAGAGCTGCAAACTGCGCGATAACTTGAAAAATATTGCCCGGCGTGACGCATTGCGCGGCGCGCGCGTTTGCCGTAAACCGCTACAGTTGCCATACTTATATTATCCGCCTTTTTTTCGTTTTTTTTAAAAAAAATAACTAGTTTTTCGGGGTTTTCTCTGGTTGGTAGACGAATGCAAGCTCTTTCTGCTTTTTCATAGGTTTTCCCTGGTTGGTAGGCGTTGCTGTAGTGGTTGACGAAGCCCTTTCTAATTTTCGAGGTTTTTCAGGTTTTTCGTGGTTGTCCCTGCCCGGTAGGCAAATGATGAAGTTTTGCCTTGTCGGCGCACGGATACTAGGCACATACTCGCACACACACGCATTTAATAGTAGCGATACCGCTTGATAAGGCGCAAATTGCACGTTGTTTGTTAGGGCAATGCATGTTGAAAGTTGGCACACTGGGAAGTTGGTTCGCACAAAATCCACACAATGACAAAATTGAAAATGTATATATATTTTAACACAAAAGTGTGCAGTGCAAAAGAAAATAAAAATTAAATAGGCACACACACTATAATAGTAGCGTATAAAAAATTTAACAAACAAAATCCACACAATGACAAAATTGAAAATGTATATATATTTTAACACAAAAGTGTGCAGTGCAAAAGAAAATAAAAATTAAATAGGCACACACACATTTAATAGTAGCGATACCGTTTGATAAGGCACAAATTGCACGTTGTTTGTTAGGGCAATGCATGCTGAAAGTTGGCACACTGGGAAGTTAGTTCGCGCAAAATCCACACAATGACAAAATTGAGAATGTATATATATATTTTAACACAAAAGTGTGCAGTGCAAAAGAAAATAAAAATTAAATAGGCACACACACACTATAATAGTAGCGTATAAAAAAATTTAACAAACAAAATCCACACAATGACAAAATTGAAAATGTATATATATATATTTTAACACAAAAGTGTGCAGTGCAAAAGAAAATAGAAATTAAATAGGCACACACACATTTAATAGTAGCGATACCGCTTGATAAGGCACAAATTGCACGTTGTTTGTTTAGGGCAGTGCATGTTGAAAGTTGGCACACTGGGAAGTTGGTTCGCGCGGCGACCGACCGACTACTTCCGTTCACACGGTCATTTTTCATGCTATCGTGCAGTTTGCACGACGGGTACAGCACGTGCTTTCCCCGTATGATCGCCAAACACCGTCACAGCTGTCATAGCTTGACGGCTTATTTCATGTTCATATTCCTTTTCAACGCATTTCGTTTAGAGGTATTGTTTATTTGTTTTTCATGGCAATACGTTTTTTGCATAAGTTTTTTGCATTAATTTTATACAATGGATTGCGAAAATGGAAGTTTCTATTTGTATTTATGACAACTATGAAAATACAAGGAGAAGGACAGGCTTTTTGCACCTACCATGCTGTTGCTGATGGTGCGCTCGGCGGCCATATTCGACAGGGTGCGGTTGGCGGCCATATTCGACAGTTTATTGCAATGCGTGCAACAAGGGCACACAGCCACTTGTTGCTGGCGTCGAAAGTTTGTGCGTGATTTTTCTCAGATTTTATGCACCGCACATCACAAAATCACTACACACGCCACTGATAGTTTTAAATATTTGACACTGATGTTGAAGTTGTGGCGGGGCACTGTTTTTAACTCCACACGCACTTAATAAATCACATAGCCGTGCGGAAATACTTAACCTTCCGCGAAAAGCCCTAGTGGGAGTGCAAGCTCAACCACTATTAGCAACATGTAGCAAGCGTTATAGTTCTGCTGACGTTAGTATCGGAGAAAACAGTAAAAAGAACGATTCTCATGTGCAGCGGAAGCAGCAGTACGTGAATGGCCGTGTGCTGATGAAGCAGTCGATGTGTGTTACAATATGGCAGCCGTGGTTAAAGAACTTCAAACTGCGCGATAACTTGAAAATACCGTGAGAACGGCTGCTGATAAAGCAGCCGCGTTTAAAGAGTTGCAAACTGCACGATAACTTTAAAAAAATGGCCGTGCGAACGCATGCTCATCAGCGAGAAAATCTTTTAAATGCGGTTTTATGGTCGATGGTGGGGAAAAGTGCAGCGGTGGATGGATGGATGGATGGTGTGACCGGAAGTGCACCGGAAATGACTGCGATTACAACTTGGCAAGTTGTGCTGATGAAGCAGTCGATGAGTGTTACAATATGGCAGCCGCGGTTAAAGAACTGCAAACTGCGCGATAACTTGAAAAGACCGTGAGAACGGCTGCTGATAAAGCAGCCGCGTTTAAAGAGTTGCAAACTGCACGATAACTTAAAAAAAAAAAAAATGGCCGTGCGAACGGATGCTCGTCAGCGAGAAAATCTTTTAAATGCGGTTTTATGGTTGATGGTGGGGAAAAGTGCAGCGGTGGATGGATGGATGGTGTGACCGGAAGTGCACCGGAAATGACTGCGATTACAACTTGGCAAGTTGTGGCGAAATAAGGCGTCAGGATTTTTAATGAGGCATTTAACTGGACGCGCATGCTGAAACTGCGGTTGCGATAAGCGAACTTATAAAAACCCAGTGCCAAGAGCAGCCGGCCGTAGTGAGAAACGGGAGCGATAGTGGATTTTGCTATAAAATCGTGCTATTTGACGTGATATAAGTTTTAGAGCAATACGCGCACATGTGCGGGTGTCTTCATCGATCGGTATTGACCATCGCCCTAGTGATAGCAGAACATACGCCGCAGTTGTTCCCAGAGTGTTAAAGCCGAGAAAAATAGTTTAAAATAAAAAACAAAATAGCAGCAGCACTTTGCAGGTAAAGAGCGATCGGTGCATTCGGACGATAAGATGGAGCCGCAACCCGGGGGAAGTCGCGATGACACCTTGCAGCCTACGTTCGAAATTATAGGGCACAAGCAGAGAATGCTGGCAAGGCTTTTTTCGGGCTTTACAGAGTCGCAAATTACCGTAAACCCGGTCCCCAGAGATGTTAACCCGGAGCAATGGGTATCGCATTTGTTTAACGATATTCTAAACTTTGCGAAAGAGAACCTGTTAGAAAACGAACCCGGATATTTAGGCATATCCATAACAGACGAAAAGGAGGCGTCTAAAGCCTTCAATATAAGCGTAAGGCGCGTAGAGCAATTGAATGCGGATGTCATTGTTCGAAGCATCGAAAAAGCAATGCAAAGTAACCAACAATTCTTGCTAAGCGGTCCTCTTCATGTGACGTTTGTGTGGACCAAGGAGGTCTCGGGTTCGTGCGAGATCCGCGACGTCAACTATAAAACGATGACGCGCTCCGACTATCTGCAAAAATCGAAGGCCGTAGCCTTGTGTGCGAGCATCGGTCAAGGCCACGACAGCTGTACGATAGATGACGTCAGACGCTTTGACGCTGCGTTAAAGGGCTACGCTGTGATGGTGTTTGGCGATCATACGGGGAAGCACGTGCTGTACGCGTCGGATAAGAAATGCGATAAATACATCGACGTCATGCTCCACGCCGGGCACTTTAATGCTATCGTGAACCTTCACAAGTGCTTTAAATGCAAATGATATTGCCGGCCAGTGTCATTATCCCTCGGCACACAAAAAAGAATTTCATAGGTGCGACGCCAGGTGTGCTAAATGTCATCAGCAGTGCTAAATGTCATCAGCAGTGCGATGCGCGATTTGACGCCTACATACGCTGCGCCGAGTGCAACAGAGATTTTAAGGGACCGACATGCTTTGCAAACCACGCAAAGAAAGGCATTTTTTTCCCAAAGGCGCTGTCGGTGTGCGATGTAGAAAAGGTGTGCACGTCTTGCAATAAGCTCGTGAATGCGAGGCACAGAAAAACCGCGCACGAGTGCGGGGAAAAGTACTGCTATCATTGCAAGACACACGTGAATTCTAACCACATGTGCTATATGCAGCCGTATGCCGCAAAGAACAAAAGAAACCGGTACGTGTTTATGTTTATCTACTTTGAATGCACGCAAAACATTCCATATACCGACAAAAAGGACACATACGAGCATGTACCTAACTTGTGCATGTTGTACCAAGCCTGCCCACTCTGCATCGACGAACGCCACAAGACGGCATACTGTACCCAATGCGGTTGCAAAGAATGGATGTTTATGGACGAGCCCGTGAAGCAGCTTTTCGAGCACATCGCGCAGGCGAGGTTCGAAGCCTGGGACGTCTACGTCGTGGCGCATAACCTCAGAGCTTACGACGGGCAGTTTTTATTAAAGTACATGGTGGTGCACTTAGACCGGGCGCCGGAGCTCATCATGAACGGGAGCAAGATCTACAGGATGAGGTACGGTGACGTCACATTTCTAGACTCGCTCAACTTCATACCCATGCCACTCTCCCGCTTTTCCAAGACCTTCGGATTGAAGGAATGCAAAGGTTATTTCCCGTACCTGTTTAACACGAAGGAAAACGAGCAGTACGTGGGTTCGATTCCCGACAAAAGGCATTACTGTCCGGAGCGCATGTCGGCGGAGGGTCGGAAAGCCTTCGAGCAGTGGCACGAAGAAAAGGCGTCCTCCGGGTACGTCTTCGACATGAGGGCGGAAATGGTGGCGTATTGCAAGATGGACGTATTTCTTCTCAGTCAGGGAGTTTCCAAATTCAGAAGGGAATTCTTGGACGAGAACGGAATAGACCCGTTCAGAGAATGCGTCACCATCGCGCAGGCGTGCATGTGCGTGTATAGAAAGCGCTTCATGCCGCCTAAAAAATTGCCCTCTTGCCAGCGGACGGGTATCGACTAGCGGAACGGCAGTCTCGCGCCGCATGCATATGGCTAACTTGGCTAGAGATGCAAAACCGCATCGTCATCCAGCACGCCATGCGAGGACGCGAAGTTAAAATCGCGGGGCACAAGGTGGACGGGTACAGAGAGGCTGAAAAAACCGCGTACTTTTTCCACGGCTGCTTTTACCACGGCTGCAGGCGGTGCTTTCACAATCGCCATGCGGTGATATACAACTCGGGACACGAAACCATGACCTCCAGGTTAGACAGCACCGAGAAGGTCACGGCCAGGATCAAGGCCGCCGGCTACGCCGTGGTGGAAATGTGGGAGTGCGAGTTCAACGCCGCGATGGAGGCCAACCAGGACCTCGCGTGCCACGCAAGGGACTTTGCGGTACCGGAACCCCTGAACCCCAGAGACGCCTTCTACGGAGGTCGCACCAACTGCACCAAGACGTACTGCGAGGCGAAGGGGGATAGCAAGATCTAGTACTACGACGTATGCAGCCTGTACCCGTACGTGAACAAGACGAAGCCCTACCCCGCGGGCCATCCCAAGATCCACGTGGATCGATTCCCGCGCTTGGAAGTCGTGGGGGGGCGGTTTGGTGAAGTGCGAGGTTCTACCGCCGCAACACCTATACCACCCGGTGCTACCGGCGCGCATCGGCGGCAAGCTCATGTTCCCGCTATGCCGCGCTTGTGCGGAGGCGGAGAACCAAGACGAGTGCCACCACGGTGAGCGCGAGAGGGCGTTGTCAGCTACCTGGGTGATCGACGAGATGAAGGTCGCCCTGGAGGAGGGGTATCGCCTCCTCCGGGTCCACTAGATCTGGGGGTACGACGTGATGCGGCACGAACCGACCACCGGAGCCAAGGGTCTCTTCGAGGACTACGTGAATCAGTTCTTGAAGATCAAGACCGAAGCCTCCGGCTGGCCCTCGGATTGCGACGACCCTGCCGCAAAGCAGCAGTACGTGGAGCAATTCTTCGAACACGAAGGCGTTGCCCTGGATCCCCAGGCCATCGCCACTTACCCCGGCAGGCGGGAGCTGGCCAAGCTGATGCTCAACTGCTTCTGGGGCAAACTGGGGCAGAGGGAAAACCTCCCCACGTGCGAGCTGGTGGACCGGTACGACCGCCTCCTGGAGCTGCTCAACGACCCTGGCGTGGAAGTGCAGACCTACGTGCCCGTCACCGACCGGATCATGTACGCGGTGTGGAGGTACTGCGAGCAGCACCGCAAGGTCAACCCCACCGCCAACGCCGTCCTGGCGGCCTACACCACGGCTCACGCGCGCCTGGTGCTCTACTCCTACCTCAAGAGGCTCGGAGAACGGGTCTGCTACTTCGACACCGATTCCGTCGTCGTCGCCGCCGCTCCGGGTGACTGGACGCCGTCCGTTGGACGCCTCCTGGGGGACATGACGAACGAGCTGGAGAAGTACGGGCGGGGCTCTTACATCGCCCGGTTCGCCTCCGCGGGGCCCAAGAGCTACTGCATGGAGATCGTTTGCCCCGAGACGGGCAAGACCTTCTCGGTGTGCAAGGTGAAGGGGATCACGCTAAATTCGGGCAACCTGAGCTGGTGAACGCCGAGGTGATTCGCGACGTGGTGCTGAGGGACAACGACCGTGCGGTGAAGCTGGCGGGCACGCAGATTTCGCGGAAACCGTCTTGGACGGTCGTCACCGAACCCAGCTCGAAGACGTCAAGGATGGTGGTAAACAAGCGCGTTCTCGCCGGCGATCACGATTCCTATCCCTACGGGTTCAAGAGGAACGCATAAATGAGACGTCTAGAGCCGCACCAAAGTCATTTCTAACCGGGCGCCCCTGAGGAGACGATGCCCGGTCCCCGAGACCTGGGGCGATTCGAGTTTCCCAGCACGATGCTCGTGGCGGGGCCGTCGCGCTGCGGGAAGTCGACCTTCGTGAAAAACCTGTTACGCCACGCGCACCGGATGTTCGACGTGCGTCCCAGGAGGGTGCTGTGGTGCCACCCTCCGGAGTATTCGCCGAGACTCGAACCCTCGGCTCTGCGTTGCGAGACCCACGCGGGCATACCCGAACTTGCTTCGGTGGGCGAGAACGACCTCGTCGTCCTCGACGATCTGATGCTGGAGGGGGGCTGGAAGGACGTGTCCAATTTTTTCACCAGAGACTCCCATCACAAGCGCTTCGGCATCGTCTACATCCTGCAGAACGTGTTTCCGCAGGGTCAGAAATATCGCAACATATCTCTGAATGCAAACTACGTCGTGGTCTTCAAGAACAACCGGGACAAGATGCAGATCGAGAGACTGTGCCAGCAGATCGAACCCAGGAACTCTAGGTTTCTCTTGGAGGCCTTCGAGAAGCCCACCGAACGCCCTCACGGGTATCTCGTGTTGGACTGCACTCAGTACACGCCCGCCCGATACAGGTATTGAACCGGCGTGCTGCCAGGGGAAAACTTCTCTTATTTCGTACCCAACTGAGACCGCCGAGAGGACTCGGGTTCGTTTCGTTCTATATTATCACGGCAGGGTCTTACCCAACTGAGGCCATTAATTTTAAATAAAAAGTACCGCTTTGGGAGCGAACGTCATTATCGCGCAACCATGGCTAGAGGTAGGTTAAGGCTTGCGACGCTGACCAGTCCTCGCATAGCGAGACAGCACGGTAATTTGACGGCTCTGGCCAAGGCGAAGGCCCCTCTGCGCAAAAAGTTGTTAAAAAATGCCGATGGCGATCTGATCAAGGCCATTAGCGAATGTATGCTCAACGTGTGCAGAGGTCACGTGCAACTTCCCGCAAAGTGCTTGGGTCGCCTAAAGAAGCACAAGGCTTCTTGGAGGAAGTTGACGGATAAACGGGTTCCTCTGAAGAAGAGCATCTTGGTTCAAAAAGGAGGTTTTTTGCCGGCATTTCTCCTACCCGTCTTGGCTTCACTAGGCGGCGCGCTAGTGTCGAAATTAACAGGATCAAGTACGGCAAGCAGATCCTCGTTGCACCGCAACCAAAGACCGTCGATAAGCTTCACGCTATAGACCGCACCATATCCAGATTGGCTAAAGAAATTCAGAACCTGCAGAGCGCAAAGCTCTCTGCCCACGAAAAGTGGCGGCTCGTAAAACAATAAATTGGACAACTACCTCGATCTCGTGGCACAAGTCAGAAAGCCCTTCCTCGGCGACGACGACGACGATTACGAAGACGTGCACAAACGCGTGCCGGTGAAGCAGGAGGTCGAACCCCGAACCATAAAGGTCAACCTCCTCTCGCCTCGCAAAAAGAAGAGGGCAAACCCTGCCACTCCGAAAAAGAAATCGAAATCGCCTTCCGCGTCGTACCATTTTCGCAAACGCGTCTGGCAACCCCTGTACAAGTAAAGCATGAAGGAATGGAAGGCGCTAAGGCGATACTATGCCAAACCGGAACACTATGCCGGTATGGGTACGGTCAAGCCCCTTCGAAAGGCCACGGGTGCGTCTAAGGCGAACATCGAGTCCTTCCTTCAAACCCAGGATAGTTACACTCTGCACAAACCGGTCAGAAAGCGGTTCCCCACCAGATATTATCACGTGACGAATATGGACGATCTTTGGGAGGCCGATCTAAACGTCATGAACAGCGTGAGGGAACATAACAAACCTTACGTGTACATTCTGACCGTTATCGACGTATTTTCCAAATATGCTTGGGCCGTACCCCTGAAATCGAAGCTGGGTACCGAGGTTGCGCAAGCGTTTCGCTCCATATTCTCCCAACGCGTCCCCAGGGTCCTCCAAACGGACAAGGGAACCGAGTTTACCAACAAGACTTTTCGAGACTTTCTGAAGAAACACGACGTGAAACATTACACAATCAAAAATAACGTTAAAGCCAGGGTCGTGGAGCGCTTCAACCGCACCTTAAAAACCAAGATGTGGAGGTATTTCACGCACAAAAACAGTTACAGATACCTGGAGGTTCTTCCGGCCTTACTCGAGTCGTACAATAGCTCGCATCACAGGTCCATAAAAATGGCGCCGAAGGACGTGAACGAATCTAACATTTTACGAGTGTGCCGCAATCTCTACGGAAATAGGACCCTCCCTCGCGCAGGGAAACCCAGATTTTCCGTGGGCGATCACGTGCGCATCTCTAAAGAAAAAATGAAATTCGACAAGAGGTACGAGCAGAATTGGACGGACGAAATATTTCGGATAGCCGAGGTGGTGTGCGGTCGGCCAGTGGTATATAAGTTGAAGGATCTGGCCGGATAAGCCATAGACGGCATATTTTACACCGAGGAGCTACAAAAGGTCGCGCTACCTCGGACGTTTAAGATCGAACGCGTTTTACAGACCAAGGGCCGAGGGCGCAACAAGCAGGTCTTGGTAAAGTGGAAGGGGTATCCGGCAAAGTTTAATTCGTGGGTTCTGGCTACGACCATCGATTCGACATGATTAAGACCAAGCCCTTCTCCATCACTCTCGTGAGCAACGCTTCCATGGAACACTTTACCAACAACACCACGGCCAGATTTTCTAACATCTTGCCCGAGAGAATCGTTCTGCAGGGAGAATGGGAGGTCGCCCTGCAAAAGGTCAGGTATCCGGTGAAATTTTATAACCTTTCGCGAGACGACGCCCGTCTGGTGGGCACCAAGTACACCATGACGCTCCTCCCCACGCATTCCAAATTCAGCCTGGAAATGCCGCAAGGCATCGTGCACAATCCCACAGACTTGGTGAACCTCGTCAACGCCGTTCTACTCGAAGACTTGCACGTGGAAAACTTCTTCCTCTTCGACGAGCGCAAGAAGACGGTGGGCGTGAATGCCGCCGTTACCCATCCCGAACCACTACCCGAAATTCCGTTCGACGGGTTTGTGGAAAATGTCGCGCGCACGGCCGTACCGTACGCGGTTGGCGAATACGAAGCTCTGAACGATGCGCCCAACCAGAGACCCAAGCCGAAACCGAAGCCCCCGGCTTCGGGGCAGCAGAAACCCGCGGCGGCTCGTCCCGTCAGACCCAAACCAGACGTTTCAAAATCGGAGGACCCTCCGGGACCTCTACACCGCATCCACAGTTTGCTCTTAACGCCCGCTATGGCAAAAATGTTGGGTTTCCAGCCCTACTTCAACGTCATTCTCGAAAAAGCTGCTAAACACCCCGTAGATCCTTATATGGGGTTTCCTTACGAAATGTTCATCTATTGTAATCTAGTGACCCCGCAAGTCGTGGGCGACACCTTCGCCCAAGTCATAGAGAGCGCGGCCGTGGAATACGAAAGAAGCAACAACACTTACATGAGCGACGAAAAGACGTTTTTTCCCCAAAATTGGGTACCCTTGATTCAGCAAGACTTCAAAACGGTCAACATAGATTTAAGGAACGGTTACGGCGATCTCTTGCCATTCGCCGACGGATTTTCCTCTACTATAGTTCTCGCTTTTCGTCCGAAACAGGCGTAATGGACGTGCACGCCGTGACGCGGTACTACCTCAATCAGACCGGCGGCGCGTTCGACGATCGCGATTTCATTCTCTACAGGGGCAAGCGCTACAAAGAGGCAGCGGTCTCTTTTCAGCCCTCGGAGGACTCTTCAGAAGGTTGCTACCGTTTTTAAAGAGCGGAGCAAAAGCTGTCGGAAAGGAGGCCTTAAAGGCGGGCGCTCACGTTCTTTCCGATGTGACTGTCGCGGGAGCAGCGCCAAAGGAAGCGCTCCAACGGAGGCTCAAGCAGTCCGGATACAATTTAAAGCGAAAAGCCGACGAAAAGCTCGATGCCATGCTCGGTTCCGGCGCCAGGCGCCTCAAGAGAATAAAACCGAGCAAATCCAAAAAGAGCAAGCAGTCGAAGCTGAAACGCCGTAGGCGTAAGGTGCAAGACGTATTTTCGTAATGGCAGACGCGGCCGTCCACATGAGTTCCGAACTGGACCTCTTTACAGAGGTGCCGGTTCAGATGAGCATCGAAGAGTCACGGTTCCTATACCTAAACCCTCAAAACACTTTAATGAAAAATGCCCCCATCACCTTTCATTATTCCGGAAATGCGGACGATTACCTAGACTTGACCTACGTCGTACTCGAACTCATGGTGCGCATTGTAGATGACAAAGGAGAGGCCTTAAACACTGACACTAACGCCACTCTGGTCAACAACGCCTTAAATTCCCTGTTTCAACAGGTGGAGGTAACCCTCAATAACGTCGTCTCCATGCCGCAAGCCGGTTACCCCTATAGAACCTACCTCGAGACGCTTCTCAATTACTCCGAAGATGCCATGAACACCAAACTAGAATCCACCCTCTGGAGAAAGGACACGGCAGGCATCATGGACACTCTTATCGCCAATGCGGGTTTTCAGTGGCGTCAGAGGTTTACCAAAGGGAGCAACGTCGTACAGCTCATCGGTCCTCTGTTCAACGCTCTTTTTAGACAGGATAAGCTGCTTTTGAACAACGTTAGCATGACCGTCAAGCTCACTCCCGCCTCTCCCCAGTTTTATCTGTTTTCCGACGTAGATACCTTTAAGGGGTACGCCGACATCGTGTCTGCCACGCTGCGCTTAAATTCGGTGTGGCCCTCGCCGACCTTAAAGCTCGCGCACCAGGCCGTGCTCGCAAAGGGCAACGCAAAGTACCATCTCAAGGACGTCAGCTTTCACGCTCTCAGCATCCCCAAGGAGTCCAGGGCAATGACGTTTAGCGACGTGTGCTTAGGGCAAGTTCCCAGGAGAGTGGTAGTAGCCATGGTCACCGACAAGGCCTCTTCCGGCCATTTTAACTCAAATCCGTACAACTTGAAACATTTTAAAATGAACTTCTTTCAGCTCTACGTGAACGGGCAACCCGTTCCCTCCCAACCTCTGCAACCCGACTTTACAAAGGGACACTATTTGCAATGCTTTCAAACCCTGCAGGACGGCCTAGGCATTCATTTCAAGGACGAGGGACACTCCATCTCCAGAGAAACCTACCCGCAAGGGTATACGATAATGGTTTTCGATCTCACTGCAGACATGAGCGCTAACGAGTCTCACATCTCGGGTCAGCGCCACGGAACCGTCTCTATAAGCATCGGTTTTGCCGATAAATTGACACAACCGGTCATACTTCTGCTGCTAGCGGAAATACATCGCACGGTCGAAATCGACGCCAACCGATCCATTTTGGTATCATGAACACCTTTCAAATTCAACGGTTTCTATCGACATGCCCCTCTACGCGCTCTCACTTTTTAGGCGTCTACCCCTGCGATAAACTACCCGTACTTCACGGCATTCGAACGCCTCCCTTGGCGCTAGTGGCTAACACCGACCCCAGCACCAAATCCGGGCAACACTGGGTTTGCATCTTTGTGGACAAAAACTCGCATGGAGAATATTTTGACAGTTACGGCATAGGACCGCTTTCGCCCCATTTTCTCCGGTTCTTAAATTCGGTCTGCGGGACGCGTTGGTCCACCAACGCCAGAAGGCTGCAAGGTTTCGACAGCACCACTTGCGGTCATTACGTCATCGCCTACCTCACCCACCGCTGCTCCGGCTTACCTAAGCATAAATTCTTCTCAAAATTTCACGTCAGCAATCACGCGCATAATGATGTCGTCATTCGCAAAACGTACAAAGACGCATGCCGCGCAAAGTGCTCTGACGCTCAGCAAACTTGTCAACCCTTGAAGGTGAGTACGTGTGTGTGTGTGTGTGTGTGTGTGTGTGTGTGTCACTATTCATCACATCTAACCTAATCCATCCTCTTGCACTGCTTTCAGAAGACGCTCCTGCTCATATAAAAAGCAACGTCACGGTGCCGCTCGCCTCATTCAGAGTGTACCATGCAGCACGCGGATACAGTCGTGCCTACCTACGCCGACCAGGTAGGTCCGCACCTATGTATTAGCTTGCTTTTTTCTATCCCGTTTATCTCTCTATCCCTCACATTATTATTGTTTTGTGTGTTCCAGTATAACCGGATGTCAAACCCCGACCACCTCGAAACCCGGGGAAAAAAGGAAACCACCCATCTTTGACCTCCAACAGCACCCCGACATCCCTGCTCCGCCAGCACAGTTCCAACACAGTGCAGTTGTGGGTCCTCTGGCGATATCTACTTCCTCAACCCGCAACAAACTAAATTCGTCAGTGTGGGATTCTCCCCCAGCCGCCGCACCATCTCGTCGTCACCATTGCCAAATGTGGACAGCACAACGCAGTCGTCATGAGTTCCTCGCAGTGACACAAACTCGTCGAAGCCATCCCCATCATTCACAAACGCTTGAATGACCCACAGGGACGTCTACAGGAATTTCAATTCAGCGACAGCGTCACCATCGTGTTTAAGTTTGTGTTCGGAAAGCTAAAGCTCGTTTTCAAAGACCCGCAAGGCGCATCCGTTACGCTCAACCAACAAGAATGGCACGTGTTGCATGCCCTGCAGCGCATCATTACCGACATCATGTATCACAAAAAGAAGGAAGAGACGGACGTGCAAAATCAAATCATGGCATACCACAAGTACATGCTTCACAACCATGCCTCCAACGTTCCCTTACATAACATGAATTTCACGCAGTTCACCAAGTACATACGGTGCGCCAATTTTAGAACATTCCTCGAGGTTCATCATTTCCTCAACACCCATTTCGCACTGCGCATCTCACAAAATAGTCCTTAGTGCGCATGTATTTCTACCAGCGTTCCAACCGCAGCTCACCCAATCATATCGCACCCTTCGCTCCCGCATCATGGGTTACAGAAATTACCTGTCGGTGTACTACCATGACAGTAAGGTGTTTAAAAACTACGAGGTGGACGGTCACCCCCATAAAAATACACCTTATGCACTTCGCTTCGTCGACAGCACCTACGACGGAAAATCCGCCTCCGCCAGAGTTCACAGCTGCGAAACCAAAATTCATTTTGTGCTATCTAACATGTACTTCGATATCCATTTGAAAGCAGATAAAGAAGACGCACAACATCAGTGGTTCCAATTTGTGCCCGCAAGAGGTTTATACATCGTTTTCTACGAACAGCAATACATTTCCAGACAAAATGCAGCAAATGTTAAACGAAAACCCCATGTGCTACGGCACGTGCTTAGCGGCGCATTTGGGTCGCGAATCACCCTATATCATACCCGATCACATTCACGGCGTTTGCATGTTCAGCACCGTTCAAAACAGAGTTCTCCTCCAAGCGGAAAACCGTTAAATCAACGGACGCAGTGTTTTTCCTGCGGATGTTGTGCAATAATCGCTAAGCGCTTCCGGCGGATGTAGTGAACCTCCAACGAACGTTTCCCCCACCAGTGCTTACCCCTGATGTGGTTATTCTCCAACGAACTTTTCCCCCACCAGTGCTTCCCCCTGATGTGGTAAATCTCCAACGAAACCGTTCAAAACAGAGTTCTCCTCCAAGAGGAAAACCGTTAAATCAACGGACACAGTGTTTTTCCTACGGATGTTGTGCAATAATCGCTAAGCGCTTCCGGCGGATGTAGTGAACCTCCAACGAACGTTTCCCCCACCAGTGCTTCCCCCTGATGTGGTAATTCTCCAACGAACTTTTCCCCCACCAGTGCTTCCCCCTGATGTGGTAAATCTCCAACGAACTTTTCCCCCACCAGTGATTTCCTGCTTCCGGCAGTTGGGTTATATTTATGCACGCGCATTCTTTTCCCCTTCATTCGGTGCTAGCCAGCCGTGGGGGAAGGCCAGACCGACGTGTAAAGAGTTCCACTGCTCGTTTTGCTTTCACCAAACGTGCAGCTGCGAACTTAGGCACCGTCTCACCCGCCTGTGCACGCAGTGTCAACTCGGTTTCTACGAAGACCTCGATCAACCCAACAAGCAAATTCAACAATTCCTTCGAAGGTACTCCACTAGAAACACCACATGAACTGCTTCATCGTGCTCTTTCGGTATCTCGATAACGGACGAAGAATCCACCTGCTACTGCCCAGGGAACGCCAAGTGCTGCTGCAAAACGGCATATACATCTTCGAACGTTATCCCCCAAGCGACGTCGACCTTGTGTGGAACCAACTTCCCAAAGACGCACAGGTAGTTTGCGCACCTTATCGCAGGTGTAAACAACACTACAACTTTCCTCATCAAACCACTCATATAGACGGTCCTCCCCCGTTTATCAAAAACTGCCATCTGTGCCGTCATAATGTCACAGGACGCCCTTAAAGAGCTAGAAGAACTTTCCCGCAGCGCCGACACTCTCAGCGTATCTACGCTTCAACAGCACGTACCATATCGTGTCGTCGGCGTCAAAACAATCGACACCGTTCACGGTACAAAGCTCGTCGCCAAACTCGACGACACAGAAGTTTTCCTACCAACAAGATTTGCAAAAGCCTCTCCAGAACTCATCAACATCATTCTGCATCATATACGCAGGCGAGGAAAAACTACGCAGCGGTTTCAAACGTCACATCGTCACGTTCTCCCCATATAACCCTAAATAATGTCCGACGAAACCTATCCCGTCCCCGTGGGGAACAATCTTACCCTACAACTCATTCTCAACGCAGCTTCACCTATCAGTATCCTCTGCATCTCCAACTCCTATTTCCGCAGCAGCAGAGTTGTCACCATCACACTCGACGTCCAAGGGGCTCACGCCGTCCACGTCAAATGCGTACCTACCAAAGTGCACCAGCATCAACAAGACGCACTATGCATCATATACCTCGGCAACAGCAGCATTCCTGCTCTAACCAACAAAGTCACATCCACAGGATGCTTCTCAACCAGCCATTACAACGAATTTACCATCCCCATCTATATACCAACCTTCACCGAGTTCGTCAACGAAAGTTTCTCTCACCTGCTCGTCACCTGCATCACCAAACCTATCCACCAATTTACCGTCGATAGTAGCAGCAGCGATGACGAGGACTCAAGTGCACCACGTACTTTAAAATCATTGTTGTGCGCGAAATCTGTGTGTCCTAGTGCCTCAACAAACTATGAATTTTAATGTGCTTTTTTTTCTCCTAATATTTTTTATATTGTTCATTTATTGTATTCATATGTTAATCTCCTGTAATCAAATAATCCATTATGTTATTCTCAAACTATGTATTTATATGTTAAGCAAATAATACATCATGTTAATCTAAACTATGTATTCATATCTTTATCCAATGTACTGTATTCAAATTATAAATAAAGAAAACAGTCCCGGATGAGCCAATTGCAATAACGATAATCCTTCCGCTCATGGCGCTTTTCAAACTTGCCGCCGGCGCTCGCAGCGACACTAGCGCCCCAAGCGGCAGGATTATCGTTAATCCAATTGGCTCATCCGGGACTTATACTACTGTCCTTTAACCGGATAATTAGCTCTTTGTCATTTTGATGTGTGTACATAACCTCTTTTGTCGGTGGTGGCTTCGCAGGTCACCATATTAGCTCAGCTGTTTAACGCTATGTTGCTATTGGCGGCTGCTACGTTTACATTGTCGATGTGAATTATAACACATCATATTAAGTTTATATCTAAGTTTTACGCCGTTGTATTAATGCTTAATTATCATTGTGAATGACCCCATAACTATCGAGCGACTTACACTACTTCTCTCATGATCCGCGACGCGCAGCACAAGAAACATCAACGGTCGTTTACTATAACTATCATTATAATACCCTAACATCACAATGCCAAGTCTGGTATTTACAACTTTTTATTAAAATACTCTTTCTCTAGTCCCCTCTCTCAATTGTTTCCTAGACGCTCCCTTTTATGGAATCAAGAATCGTCAAAAACTACATTTCTGGTGAAATGGCGATAACGCTTGTTTTTATGGAATGCAATTATTCTTCCTCTTAATAAAAGGGGTAAAGTAAAAAATTCGGAGAATCCAATTTGCTGATACAATTCAAACTGCGGAGAAAAACAAAAGCCTAATACTGTTTTTCATCGTAAATTGAGTTTTATTTATGGACGCCCTTTAACTGCTGTGGTCCTTAGCGTCCCATTCTACATTGGGCGTGAAAGACCGGTAATTTTGCTCAGAAGCCTCTTTATCAGGCTTGAGGTTCTATTACGTGCCGTAAATCTACGACACGGGATCTCCGGCTTTACTTCCCTTCCGAAGGAAGCTATGCTAAGGATTTTTACGCCCGAAAAAATCCATCGCCCTCCGCCGGGTTTGAACCCGCGACCTCAAGAACTAGAGGCTACCATGGTAAACTGTTTTTCATCAATATGTTAAAACAGGGGCATAAGGAAATCGGACAGAGCAACAGTAGGTCCTCACATTACCCACACAAAAAAGGGCAAAGGAGTGTAAAGGACATTGTCCTCCGCCCCACAAAATATAAACACTATTTTAAAATAATAGCCTTCTGCTACAAACCCGTTCGAGTTTCTCAGTGTTGTGGAACACTAGCTCGTATTATTTTGAATACATACACATAAATCTACATCATATTTAATCACGACAGTTGCTCATTGGAGTTATTAAAATTACATCGTTTTACGAAGAAATTTAACCATGCGATGGTCTGCCATTCTATCTCATATAGCTTATTTTTAAAGAAGTAACTTGCGACAGTTACTGAAGGGGGACGTTTCCGTGTACGAGGGTTAATCAGAAAGTAACGCCTCCTTTTTTTCTCTTTTAATTTTGAACAAAATTAAATGAAAATACTTAGCATGATATCCACAACACTCAGGCTTAATTTGTAACTTTTCAATGTAATACCGTTTTTTCCACTGTTTTGGTCCATCTGGAAAGAAGGGCATGTATTCCAGTGCGGTAAAAAGTCAGTCTTTCTTCCTTAGCCATTGGCGCACAGAGATTTTCAAGGTCTCCTCGTCTTCAAAGCGAATCCCACTATGAGCTTCCTCTATTGGTCCGAACAGATGGAAATCTGATGGAGCTAGGTTCAATGGGGCAAGTCTTCCCATCCAATTTGCGCAATCTGTTGAGTGATGCAAAGACTGGTGTGTGGTCGGAGAAAAGAAGAATATCTGCCACAACTATTGATGGACAAACTCGTCGAAAGCGTGCTTTGCTGATGTACTGGACAGAATTTACTGCGCACTCCTGAAGCAAAACTTCAACCAGGATGACAACCTGCTCATCCCAAAACACTGTCGCCATAACTTTCCCTGCCGAACGTACAGTTTTGAGTTTGTTCTTCCTCGGCGACGGCGTGTGATGACATTTCATTGACTGCCTCTTCAATTCTGGTTCAACAAAATGAAACCAAGTCTCGACTCCAGCCACAATTTTCCCAAGAAGGCCTCTCCCTCCTCATTGAAACGCTGCAAGATATTGTAGGCTATTGTTTTTCTTGTATTTTTATTGTGGTCGGTTAATATGCTTGGTATCATCGTGCACCAATCTTTGAGTACACCAGTTTTCCAATCATTTCCATCACACTGCCTTTACCAATGGCAAGCTTGAGAGACAATTCATCTGCTGTTACCCGGCGGTCTTCAGAATGATCTCGTCGACTCGCTGAATGTAACTTGGGGTCACTGCAGTTGCTGGCCTGCCACTCCTCGTTTTATCAAACAATAATGTTTACCCTTCAGCTTCTCGCCACCGACGAACCCATCGTCTAACAGTGCTGATGTTTACTGTTGCATCCCATAAACATGTTTCAGCCTTTCACCTTCTGCATTCAATAATTCTATCACAGAACGCTGCCCGATACGCACATCGATGTCCACCATTTTATGAGACTGCAGTGCTGCCACCTGTTAAATGGGCAGCTCTTATCACTGTGGATTGCAGAAGGTTTGAGAAATCGCGCCAAATAAGAATCGTTTACATAACTAATGTATTTAAGAATAAAAAATATAGAAGGCGTTACATTCTGACTAACCCTTGTAGCTTCCATTACAAACTCACCTCATTCATTGCTCTAGTCACTAAGGTTCTATCGCCCTCCTTTCCCTTCGCCTACAAGCTGAATTTTGAGGGCTAGCATGCTGCCACATTATACTATATCGTAGCATGTGCTTTCATACTATGTACCTACTTGCTAGCTTTCTAATACAATCTGACAACGCTGTTCTTCTACTTCTTTGCTACTTGTGAACTGTCACAAGTCTGTCTTTGTTTAAATGCTGCTCTAAATGGCGGCTCAGCAGTTGCTCGGTGCCTTTTTTTCTTCTTCTTTTAGGGCAGTATACAGTAGGAGGCGCACAACAGTATTCCCATCGCCCCGGCTCTTATCCCCCGCTGGGACCATTACAAAGTAAACATGAGAGGAACATCCTCAATCCTTAGCTATATTCCTAATTGTTCCGGGTAATCAGATTTATATAACTTAATTATTTTAAGCCAAGGAATGTGTATATAAGAACTCGTGTATTGCTCACCTGGGAAATGTAAAATCATTCATATCTAAATCAACTTAGAAATTAAGTAGGGGAAGAGGCAGTATCCATAAGTTAGATCCCAGTTGCAAATGCAAGGCTCAAAATAGAAGCAGAAAACTCCCCTCCCCCCACGGCAACGCAGTGTACGTTATTACCTAGACGGAGCTCAACTGTACCGTCGCTCAATTCACTCCTCCCTCTTGGTCTTAAGGAATTCTTACGTTCTATCCGGCTATCCAGTCAATATCCGTATTGCTTCCCCAGTACACTTCATTTGCCACATAACATGTTTGTAAGAATCAAAGACATATTGTGACTAACGAGTCCCATCAGAAACACCAGAAATAATATATGGGAACCCGGGGCAGAATGGAACTCTCAGAATAATAAAAGTTGGATGCGGTATTCATATGACTTTCGCCACCCTCTATCCTTATTAGTGGGTATACAAATTATTCTTATAGAAGTTTATTTTCCTATCTACTTCATTTAATCGAGATAAACCTTTCCGGAAACAGTTGCATTACACACTTCGTTACAGATACAAAGAAAATAACGATAGTCCAATATTTTAGAAATGATGCTGTATGCTGGCCTAGTTCCATACTCTTTCCATGACATCGCATAAACTGAAAATCGACAGGACTTCCGTCTATCGCTTAGCGTTGACGTTATAAAAGATTATACAAACGTCTTTCCAATGGAGAGGACTTCAAAGGCTATTCCAGAAAATTCAACAGACATTTTATTTGTAATGTAAATATCTTTAATAAAGGTTATATTAATCAAAATAAAGCCAGTTGCAGAAAATAAAAAATTTCGAAAAACGTACCATGTAAAGCAAAGTTTGGGGTGGGGAGATTTTACTGAAAATATTCGCGTCCATCTTTGGAAGGTGACGAACCTAAATACCAAGTGTAGTGTTTATCAGATTTCTCGTTCTTGAGTTATGTTGTTCATAGACCACGCACGCACACAAATGGACCTTTTTAAGAAATGCTTTTTTTATTCATGGGGCCTCAAAACATGTATAGGGTTGTCTCATAAGTTCGTTCGCTTTTCGTTACGTTTCAATCACTAAGAACGCCTGGGAACACACTTCACCCGCAGCATAGCTACGACAGCGTAGTTGCCGAACTTTCCGTTTACAAACTTTAAACGCAAGGTAGTTCAAAAGATAAATAACTACGACAATTATGTTTTGCAAATAAATTATTTATTTCCTGCAGTATACACCATTATTGTCGACAATATATTGCCAAGTTCCTGGCTACAGTAGCACGTGCTAAATTGAGCTCCAATGCCAACACCTGAGTTGTAATTCGTGGATTGTTGACTATCGTTTCATGAATTCTATCCATGTCCGTAACCATTGGCCATCCAGACCGAGGTTTGTCTTTTAGGGAGAAATTCCCAGCTCGAAATCGAATAAACTCGCTTCGTTACTGCCTATTCCCCGTAGACAGCACACATTTTCTGCCGGCATTGTGAGGCGGTTTTACCTTTACGATAGTAAAACAGCATAAGATGTCGGAAGTGTTCCTTTTTTGCTTTCCATAGTTTGTAAACACAAGTTCACGCGGTTCTATCCAACGTCAGCCACAAATACACACTGACATATCCAATAGTCTGGTGCTTGTTCTCCAAGTCGTAGGGGTGGTTAGGCAACTAGGATAACTTGAGTGTTCAGGGTTCAGGCGCTATAGATGGAACTTGCGAGCAAAACGAACTTATGAGACAACCCAATATTTAGTGAAATCTCGGAATCGAATTTTTGGGTGGAACGCAGTACCTTCTCTACCTACGATGCACGTGGTAGAGAAAATCGCTTGGAGGGGGGGTTTCAAAATGCCTCAAAACATACGTTTCCGCTGAAATCTCGACATCGAATTTTCGGGTGGAATACAATACTTCCCCTACTTACTGTGTGTGGTAGAAGAAATAAAAAATTACTGTAAAAGACGAAATATTAGAAAGACACAAATATAAATTCAGTTGTGCATTCTTTTGGCATGTATTGATATAACATGTGACTTGCACAAAGTGAATCATATACCATGTAAGAAAAATATTGCAAAACGAAAACATGCAGAGTGGTCCATTCTGTCTGTAATCGGGCGAAATAGACCACTCTCTGCCTTAATAAAAACGTCAATGTGACCATTCTTAAAGTAACCAATCATAGTACTTCTGTTAATTGAAATAGTCTTCGAGTTCAAAAATCAATTTGCTGTGGGCGGACTGAACCTTTCTCCGCCTTAATAAAAACGTCAGTGTGATCATCCTTAACGTTACCAGTTATAATACCTGTATTAATTGAAATTGTCAAAAACCTATTCACTGTTTCAAAACTCAGAAATTATAATTGTTTCATGTCAATTCCTACACATGAGCTGTGCGCCCACTTATGCCCATCCCTCAACACTTCCAATAAAACTGCAGTACAGACACACGGTCACTTGTTTCTTCCTCACGTGATGGGTCTATTGGTTTTCTTCTTGGTTGTGCTAGGTTTCTCTTTCTAGTTAGCAATTGCAGTCTCCAGATCTTTCTTGTATGGAGAGGATGTTAATATTACGCCCTCCCTCGTTTCCGTTTTCTTGTAACCCTACTTTTGGAATTGGAAGAGCATTTTCTGAGAAGCAAAAAGAAATGAAGTTGAAGATGGAGCGACTCGTTCCAAAGTCACATTCGGTTCCCTTTCTTCTGAAGCAACAGAGCCTTAGTCACTTAGTGCTATAGGAGTATGGACTGGTGTTCTCTGTTCTGGAATTTTAGACCTAACCTGAATGTCAGCAGGGCCAGAAGGCAAACAAATCCACACCAGAGAAGACATCTATGTTCAGGAAAAATGCCAGCTGTCTTGAAACGCCGCACTGCAATTATTTACAAATGCACTACCGAAAAGAGAGGCTACTTGAGTTAAGGCGATGACCTTTCCTGGATTAGTTCTGAGCCAAGTTCTTACCTCACGCTTACAGAAAGAGCTCAAGAAGTTTCATTAGCCTCGCATCGAGTGACTGCAATGAAAGAGGGGGAGGGGCAAGCAAGCAGCATAACACCACTGTCCCAGTCTTGTCAATTACGCCTACAAAGGTTCCATTGTTTTCATACTTAATCCAGTCCCACTCTATTATCCAGCAAGTTAAAGCTAAATGAGGTTATGACAAGAAATGCCGGGAAAAACTTAGATAGTAAATATATCAAACAGAAGTTGAAACGTTGTATTTGGTGATAGCTTTATCAAAGACGTTCAAATAAAGTATTAAGTTACCTTGGGAGTTATGAAGTCAGACTTTTACAGCAAAATGCAGAAATCTACAACATACAAGCTTCCCGCCGTAAAGAATGGTACACTACTGCATCGCTACCAATTCTCGTATGTTAGTTTCATAGCGTATCGTTATCGTGCGCCACATAGGCGAGAAAATATTTGTGCGGTTCCTTCCCGCCACGGCTTCCCCTACTGTAACATATTATATTAGACTACAATATACTAAACCTTATACCATATGACTGCCCCATCTCACCTCTCATTGCCTGCTGTCGTGGAATAAGTTGTGCGATTGTAACTAATTCCTTATAATTACTTATCTTGATATATTCGAAGAGAGTTTCCAGACTTACACTTTCATAACAGTATCGAATATATTACGTTACAGACTTTGTATCTGGAATGTATGTTAATTCTTATCGATAGGTATGAGGGTCCTACAGCTTGTAACTGTCGTACAGAATGACGAAAGTACATGCCTCTACTATGATAGCTTTTATTGCCTAATCTTGCATTACACAGGCTTCGTCATACACCACCATTAAAAGATCTACATTAGCCAATCAAGGTGAAAGAAAGGAAGTGTGAAAGGAATAGAGTATACTGTAAAAAGAGATAGCAAATGGCAACATGGACCGTTTCCAATGAAATGTAATGTAAATTGTCTCTAAACTTCAGTCCTGTTTTAACACATTTTTTTAAAAATATTTGTGGGAGGATGCAGCATATGAATCATAGGTGTTAATCTCAGGAAAATAAAAAGGCAATTATATATGTACACACTATTTATTCGTTAATTTCTTTCTTTTTTTTTTAATCCTGAATGTGTAACAATAAAACAAGCTTCCAAAACAATGTAGTGCCCCACATCGATCGCTGGCACTACTGCTGAAAAAACCCATTACTCAGTTTTGTGCCTACTGGCCTTCAATTTGCAGAGTCTATGAGGCACTCTTTCATAACAAAAGCTATAATAATATACTCAATATACACACATCCACACTCACTCGCAACAATGCTGACACTAGCAAATAATGTCACAATAAAACACACATTTTTTGGTATATGAAAATAAAATAAAGAACATGCATTGCTGCAGCTGCAACAAATGGAACAGAGTCCAGTGTTCCTCAAATGTTATATAAAACATAACAAAGAAAGTCTCTATCACCTATAAATTCCAGCATTTACATGAACCTGGCACTTGTAAAATTCAACTTTGTTCAGTTTCAAATAATTATGCTCATACTGTTATGATATGTATTTATAAATTTAATATGAATGCAACCACTAACTTCTGCTGTGGAAGTTCAAAATGAACATGACACTATCATTTAGTTCTAATGAATAACTATACAAAATGTGCACAATAATGGCACTATATTGTGCAAGTATTGAACAGTTCACACATAAAATATCTGTATGTAAAAAGATTTTCTTGCAGGATACTCAATAAGGCTTCCACAATTTTATATTATGTGGTGAAAGGTTTCAACATTTAAAAAAAAGTTTTATAGTAAATATTTTAATTGCAGAAACATTCTGTAACTGAGGATTGAAATCTATAATGATATCACCAAAATTGGTTGAATCATTTCCAAAGCACTTAAAACATTTAATATAAAAGAACTATGTACAATTCTTGATTTCATGATACTCCAGCTTGTTTTGATATCATGAAAGCCAACATGAGTAAGGATAAACAGTTTTTATGGAATCTATTTGTTCAGTACAATAATATGTACATTTATAATATGGGACGAATACACATCACGTAAATGGTGCAAAGAAATCTTAGCTGTGCAGAAGCTAAGCGAAGAAAGTACATGCACTGCATACTTTGCATTGGAATGATCTATTTATAATTTAACAGAAAATTATATTGCTAGGACTCCGAGTTTTAGGACTTATAAATGCAATTTTAGTTGTCTATAACCTTGGATTGGTTTAATAGGTTTTTTGAGGACCTATCATATCCTCTAGCAAATTTTTGGCAAGTTATAGTGCACACTTATACAGGGAGAGAAAACAAAGATTCTTTTTGCATCACAGAAACAATCTTTTAATATCCTCATTTGAAAGCAGAATTTTGGATCTGAAGCCTCCACTGATTGAAAAATAAATATCGGGAGTATAGGGGTTACTGGCAATATTTTGTGACAAAGAGTTACCAAGTGAATAAGACAAAATGTTGCTAAAGGATTTTTGCCAAAATGGATCATTGGAGTTTAGTCTCACAGATCCCAAGGCTGTGTCTTGTTGTTGCCAAAGGCCACAACTGCTCCACTCCTCAACTTATAAAAAAAATCTTTCGGCTGCACTTTGCAGCTTAGGACCCTCAATGCCAGGCTATGCCTTGCGGCTTAAGAGCCTCAGTATTGGCAGCAGGACAACAGAAGCAACATTCCTATAATGTGCTATGTGTATAGTGAATGCAGCTTCTACCCGTATGGAATACTATCACAATAGTTGGTCTAAACGGTAAATATTTAAACGAAACCGTCAGTGAGGAACTATTCCAAAAGTAGGATGAAACTTTGTTTCAAATGATAGGTGGAGGTGGTCAATGACTACCAATATGGCACAAGTTAAAAATAATACTGATGATCATATACCACAACAAGTGATATGTATTATGCTCAAAGGTATGTCTGATCCCCTTAGGCTTGGATGTAGATAGCAAGTGCAACTCTTAATCATCAACTAGGGGAGGCAATGCTGTGGTGGTTTACCATTCGATTTTACAGTATAAAAATTCCCTACCTCAGCCAGGTTTGGAATCCAGGTCAGTTTGTATGCTAGTCAAAAGCACTGTCGGCCAAACCACAGGGATAGAGAGAATGTAATACTTAATATTTTGCATTTTATATACAAATATTTAAACCCACCATTTCCACATTAATCGCAAATTGCACTACGTGATAATTTATTTTTTGTTCAACATACAGGGTAGACCATTTAAGTTGAGACTGTACAATATCTCCAAAACTAAGCACTGTAGAAAGAAACATCTTTAATAAATGTTGCTTGATATTATGGTGGAAAGTAAATGCCATTAGTCATGTTTTGTTTGTAGGACGTTATGATGGTCATTTTAGGGTCAATTTAATTTTTTTAAATGGCAACCTACATTTTGTATGTTGTTTTGTCATTAGAAAATGGTTTATAAAAAGATGTTTATTTTGTGACTTGGAATAAGGAAACAAAATAAAAAATATTGGTTCCAATTATGAAATGTAACTTCACCTTCAAATGACCATCCATGGATGGTCCAACCATTCATTGCGCTCTTCGTACACAGCCAGTTAGAATTTTCATTGTTATTTATGTTGGTGTAAAAACAATTGCAAAGTGCTTTATACAAATGTTTAGTTTTTTTATGAGTGAGAAAACATAAAAATCTGATGTTGTACTCACATGACTTTCTCTACTCTTGTAAAAACTATTTTTATAAATGGTTTTTCTCTGTATACTTAATGTTAATCAGTACATTGAGATCTTAATCTTATTGCTAATTTTCTTGTAGGTGCAAGGGGAATATGGTAGGCTCTAAGTGATAGTAAACCTAAATACCAAGTTTGGTATTTATCCTATTTTTCGTTTTTGAGTTATGCTGTTTACAAACACAAACGAACCTTTTTCTAAAAATGCTTTTTTTTTATTTGGGGGTCCCAAAACGTGTATTTCCGGTGAAATCTTGGTATTGAAATTTTGGGTGGAATGCAATACTTTCCCTACTTACTATATGTAGTAGAGAAAGTAAAAAGGTAGGCTCCCATTAAAAAAAATTAAATTGACCCTAAGATGACCATCACAACGTCCTCCAAATAAAACACGACTGATAGTATTTACTTTCCCCTATAATAGCAAACAACTTTTATTCAAGACATTTCTTTCTACAATGCTTAGTTTTGGAGATATTGCACAGTCTCAACGTAAATGGTCCACTCTGCATAATCAACTTTAATTACTATGGCAAAAATAGCAGCTTTGGTTTTAGAAAAACATTGCTTATGTTAGAATCTTTCATTAGATTTACAGTGCTTTGACTTTTAAACATACTTCATTCACAGTCTATATTCTGTAGGAGGCATACAATTATTTTAATTTACGAACAATTTATCACTCTAGCCTATATGGCATAATTTGAGCAAAAGAAGGTTACTAATGTTTCAATTACACCTTGACATAAAATCACGATAAGTGACTGTATTGAAATGCAGAGTTAAAATGTTACAATAGTTTGCAATAGTTTCCTTCCGTGCACCACTTACAATTTAGTGATCCATCCAGTATCAGATTCATGTAAATAAAACAGAACATTCAACGCACATCTGAGATGTACAAATAAATACTGCCTTTGGAAAATTACAAGTTTTGTGTCCAGCACAATTTGAATAAAAAATTTAAAGAGTCACCAGTACTCTAGCATTGAATTAAAATACAAGAAAAATAAACAAAAGGAATTCTTTAACAAATGCTAAAGCATTAAAGCACGGAGTAACTATGGTGGTAATATATAGTACAAAACTGAACACATCCATTACATCAGAGAAAAGATTAACAGCCAATTTGACTGTCAAAAGATGTACATATTATAATTCAGCCATAAATGAATTTTAAAAAATCAAAGACCTTCGCCAGAATTCTTTTTTTTTTACTTTAGGCCAGACTAAACCAATTTATTGACCTTTCAAACCAACTTTATACTCTTTGTTGCTTCACATACCTGATGTCTATGTAAACATTTTTCAGGGTAGCTATTAACCAAACTTCACAGCTTAATTCCAAATTAATCAATAGTAAAGTATACACTGAGTTTCATGTACTTTGTCCTGTTCCGTGTCCTCCTATTGGCTCATGGCACACACATGCTGCTACTAGAGCACCTATAGGAATTGGAAGGTACAATTTGTACTTTCATTAGGACACCTTTAACTCTTTCAAACCCGTTATTTCCTTACATTTAAAATAGTTTTATCACATTACAGTCACAAATCACATAAGTTCAAGAACCAACACAAAAACTGAATGCAAGCAAGCACCTTTGAAGCAATCAGAAATAAAGATAAAAAATTAAAACATGATTTCAAATGGTCTGAATCCAAGATACAATACTGTGTGAACTGCAATTAAGTAAATAAAAAATGAATTGTAAAATAATGGAATGTAAACAATAATAATAATAATCCCCGTATTTATGCTTTAAGTCAAACTTTGTTAATTAAATCACAGCTATGTCTGCAATATCCTCTATACAGAGTGAAAATCAAAGTATACTTCTTCCAAGATGTAATTCATGTGGACGGTTATAGAAAAAAAAAAAAATTCATTTATTTCTTCATATTGTAAAAATTCATATTTTATTAGACAATTGCCACTCTGACCATAAGAAATTCCTTCTACTCTTATTTCCTCAAGATGAATACTAACAAAATGAATAATTTTGGAATGTTGCAATGGAAATACAAATTTCCACATGCCCTTAAAAGGAAAGCATTCTAACTCGTTCCACTCTGTATAACCAGTTAATGTATAAAAATTACTGCAGAGAGCTTAAACTAGAAAATACAGATGCTGTAATACCGTTTGTAATAAAATTTACCAATGTAATACATTATGTAGTATATAACTTAAAAGTAGCAGCTAGTGAGGCTGGGAAAGCAAACAGTTACACGTATTGTTACATAATAAAAAAAGCATACTAGGAGCTTATTTCCAAAACATTTCTTGTTCTGTCAGTAAATTGCGAAACAGTTTGTATTTATTAAATCTGGATTTAATTACTACACATTTCTAAATATACAGTACCTCACTTACACATTTTCAAATGGAGACAACTAAAATAATGTGTAATTAATAAACGTGAAAGTTAATTTTCTTAGAGGACAAACTGTTTTATTAGATTATTACTCAAACTAAGTATGTGTTATAATTTGGACGCTGCTATTACTAATTTTCTCTAAACACCAATTAATTAGAGTTACTTATATAAGAAAGCAATCGATGAAACAAACTTATAAATAATAAACATAATACACTATTTAGAGTACTTTCATACATATGAGTACTGCTATTTTCATAATTTAGAAAAAAGTAAAACAATAAAAAAAAACCTGTTTTAATCCATTCACATGACTTTCTCTACTCTCTATCATTTTATTAGTGGGTATACAAACTGTTTTTACTAAAGCTTATTTTTCTATCTACTACATTTTAATCCAAATTAACCTTTGCAAAAGTAGCTGCATCACATTTCGTTACAGGGAACAGCGATAGTCAAACGCTTAAGAACTGAAAGCTATACACTGACCTTAAATTTCTGTACTGTTTCCATGCAATCGCGAGAAACAACTGAATGTGAAAGGACTTAAAAGAATGACCAAGTAATGAATAACTTGAACTCATAATGGATACATCAGAAATGGCTTAAGCCCCAAAAATACTTATTTGAAGTAAAGTTTGTGTTTAAAGAGAATACACTTTTTGTGTAGTATGTTTGCATCTATCGCTTAACGTTTAGTAGTTGTACAAGATTATACAAAATTTCTTCCAACTGAAGTGGACTTCACAGGCCATTTCCAGAAAATTAGAGATATACATTGTATTTGTCATGTAAATATCATTAATACATGGTATTTTAATAAAAATTGTTAGCCATTTTTTAGAAAATAAAAAATTTCAAAAAATGTTCCATATAAAGAGTAGTTTGGGGGGGGGGATTTTCTTGAAAATCCCTGTGTTGCATCCTTGGAAGGTACTGAACCTAAATACCAAGTTTGGAATTTGTTCGACTTTTATGTTTGAGTTATGCTGTTCTCTCTGTCTCTCTCTCACACACGCGCGCACGCACGCACACTACCTTTTTCTAAAATAGCTCTTTTTTGGATTCAGTGGCCTCAAAACATGTATTTCCGGTGAGATCTTGGTATAAAACTATTGGGAATACTTTTGTTACTCAGGCCTACTTCATCACCGTCATCACCAGATACATCCTGGAGAAGAATGACCTTGCATGACCGTATTGTTACAATGTACACAGCAATAATGCATTCTGAAAATATTGATGCCTAGCCCAACATGCTTACTGTTTTGTGCTGGGACAGCAAGGATACAGTATACAGAAACCATGCATAATATATTTCGTACATAGAGACCTGAAAAATGTACATATTAATGAGAAAACATAACAGCTAAATATAAACAAAGTTTGGTGCCTAAGAAATTTAACATATATCTGTGAAAAATGTATAAGTGAGGTTAAACTGTAAGGTCTTAACACTATGATAACTTACTGACTCACATAATATTTTTGTGCTACAGACTCCAGAACAAATAATTTGAGATAAAAGTATGAACACAAGACACTTTAGTAATAACTGCCATTATTTTTCTTGAAGCTCTGGGACATTATGTATCCCACGAAGGTCATCTTCTACATGGGGGAACATAAACAAAACTTTTGGACAAGAGTTGTTTTGGAAGCTCCATGTACATTTTAACAGAAATTCTGCAACCTATAGTGCTCAAGTGTATACTAATAAAAGGGGCATTTGTGATGGACATTTAGAAGAGTTTAACATTTTCACCGACATAAAATGAGGAGTTATGCAAGAGCTTGCATTTAACAAACTTCAGTTCATAACTGAACTCGACATGCTTGCAAATACACAAATTGATAACTCTTGTTCAGTTAGGAATGCCTTCATGTTGGAAAGTAGAATCACATTTCAAAGATTCATTGGATCACTTGCAGCTTCACAAGTCACATTTAAGACTTGATATTTCAGAGTTGAGATCTGGAGGCTAATGGGATGTATGAATCAAATGAGAGTTTAATGCACATTCAAGAACCTCACCACAGTAGCTCAATGGCAGAGCATATGCATGGAAAGTCCAAGATCCATAGCAATGAATACTTCAAATCCGATTAACTTACCACTTCAGCTGGATGGTTAATACATAATTTAATCCCATAAATTGGTTAACAAATCCTGGAATTTTAAGTAATTATGAATCAGATGAATAAAGTTTAACACATGTTTATCACCAAAGCTCAGCAGTGGAGCAACAATATAAAAAGTAAAGCTACTCAATTTACACATGAATTTTTTTAATCTGATTTAACCTTCCAACCTCAGGCTAGACACAGGGCATGTGCGAGAACAATTGATAGACGTAAATTGACCCTATCACATAGTACCTATTTCCCTCATGGACATAAATATGTCAGTAACCAATCTTCTCAAAACATTGCCAGAGTATGAATAAAATGACAGATGACAAATGTGTACAGTTCCCAGATGACAAGAATGCTGGCAATAGAAATGTCCTACGTTATTTTTCCTACACTCTCTATCTCTCTCTCGCACACACACACAAAAAAAAGTCTGATGTGTTACACTCGCATGACTTTCTCTACTCTTGTAGAAACTATTTTTACGCTTATTCTCCATATACTTCATGTTAATCGAGATATTGAGATGTTTATCTTATTGCTAATTATCTTGTAGATGCAAGGGGAATTGCTAGGCTTTAAGCGATAGTCAAATATTTTAAGAGCTGGTTGCTATGTGGAGTATTCCATACTCTTTGCATTACCAGGACAGAAAAAAACAAAATCTGATGTGTTGCACTCACATGACTTTCTCTACTCTTGTACAAACTATTTTTACAAACGCTTATTCTCCATATGCTTCATATTAATCGAGATATCGAGATGTCAATCTTATTGCTAATTTTCTTGTAGATGCAAGGGGAATGTGGTAGGTTTTAAGCGATAGTCAAATCTTTAAAGCGCTGGTTGCTATGTGGCACATTCCATTCTCTTTGCATGTCCAGGACATAAAAAAAAAATGAATAACGAATTTGAGAAAAAGTATAAGTATTGGAAAATTTAAGAGAATAACAAGCAATATCTCGAAAATGGTTCACTCAACAAGAAAACTGTAAATGACATAAATTGTGTATTTTAACGCAATCTACATTTTTTGTGTAGTAACATTTTGTCTATCTCTTATGGTTTACCAGTTATGCAAAAGTCGTTCACAATGAAGAATACTTTTGGAGACATTTCCAGAAAATTGGAGATATACATTTCATTTGTCCTGAAAATATCTTACACATATGATATTTTAATCAAAATCGTGAGAAAATTAAAATTTTCGAAAAATGTTCCATGTAAAGGGTAATCTGGGGTGGGGGATTTTCTTGAAAACCTTCGTGTCGCATCTCTGGAAGATACTGAACCTAAATACCAAGTTTGGTGTTTATCCTACTGTTCGTTTCCGAGTTATGCTGTTCACAGACAGACACAGGGACATGTTTCTAAAAATGCTTTTTTGGATTCAGGGGGGTCTCAAAACATGTATTTCCAGTGAAATCTCAGTATCGAATTTTTGGGTGGACTACAATACTTCCCCTACTTACTATACGTAGTAGAGAAAGTAAAAATGAGTCAGAGTCGAAAGACATTAAGACCCTTTTTGCAACTTTTCAGGAGAAGGTAGATTAGATAATGGGGTTTTACTGGAGTTTTATTGACCTCCTGCATGTCGGCATAAAAGGTTTATTGCACAACCCCATTGGAAGAGTTATGTTCATTATTTCCCAAAATATGCTCTCTGAACAAGTTGCAGTATTTTGGTTCAAATATCAGCATCCTTTCCCAGGTCTTCTCTGATTATAGAAAGGAGAAATCTCTTTCTTGCCAGGAATGGGCAAACATATGTGAGGCAGGTTGCATATCATTTTTTGCATATTTTACAGATGGGTACATCTTTGCAAAGTCTTACTTTACACAAATGTTTCCTGAAATGACCATGTTCAAAAATTAATGCAACTGCTTTCCTTATTCCTCTTCTGTTCAATCTCAGGAGAGATAAGGAAAGAGCATTGCATGGACATAAGGCCAGTTTCCTAGCTTATCTTTGTCCAGGATATGCTTACCACCCAAGTTGGCGTTTCTTCCACCCTATTATAATCCATGTTCTTTAAGAGGTTTTGGCAGTGCATGTACTCAGCATGGATTTAGGGCAAACACAGGGTATCTCAGTATCCTTTTTAGCCAGCTGATCAGATTTTTTTATTCCCACAGATGCCCTTATGGCCAGGTATCCACTGCATTTTCAGCATGTTGCAAGATACAGGGCAATCACGACATTTAGGCATTCCGATACCGGTTTTGAGTTTACTGGTCTGAGAAGCGTGCATTTAAAGCACTTTGACTATCTGTGAGGATAGAAGGTAAAACATGGTGCATGAAAATCAAACAAATATAAACTGTGCATTGTTTTTTATATAAAGTAATGTCATATATCAATGTGAAAACAATTTAAACGCTTCATCTATATTTTAATATAGTTTTTCTTTCAAAAGTGACAATGATTTTCAGCTCCTCATCACAACTTAGTTCACAATCCGCATCGATAATTACATTTAATATGGTTACTTTGGTCATATTTATTTGTAAAACCCAAGTTCATTGAGAATACAGTTTAAGCTATAAAATACCTTATCACTTTGCCTAGATCCATTTAAACTACCTGGGCTAAGATAGAAAAATGAGGAAAAAACTGCCTTGGGGCATGGTGGCTAATTCAAAATATTCTCATAAATCTGCAGAGCATCCTGAGGAACATATTCCCTACCTTCATTATGTCCTACAACTTTTTTAAAGTTATGAAAACTTTTTTCTTGTATACCTTTTCAGGGAGCTGGTGAAATGCTTTAGTGACTGAAGTTTTCCTTTACTGATGACTTGTATAGAGAATAATTTCTTTTCCTCTTAGGTGACACAGTGAAATTGCTACTTTAGATAAGTAAACAATAACTAAATGAATAAAAAACCATGCAACAATAGTGCAGTAATCAGAACTTAACAGCATACACAACACGTAGTAATGATACAGTTAATGTTTCTATGCTGCTTCCATGTGCCTTACTTAAATACTTCATAATGTTGAATAAAAATTTTTTCTTCAAAATTTGATTTAATGCCTTTCAGCTCTGGTTGATTCAATTGCCAACCAAATATGTCAGAGCTCTGGAGACTAATTACACAGTAGTAAACTGTCAGTGCAAGCTGATAGTTCATCTCAATTTCGCTTGTCACAGTGGAATTCTGTTGCAGTTGGCAATGTCATGAGTAGTAATAAACTGTTAACATGAGCAGACACTCATACGGGAGTAGCATTCTTCTCATCTGTGAACTGTAAATCGCTTGTAATGCTGTTATTCAATAACTCATGCTAACAGATACTGTTAAAAGAAATTTTGAGAACCACTGACCTAGATATTCACAGTTCTTCTGTGATGGGCATTAAATAACAGAAATCACTTCTGTTTCTAACAAGCAACCTCTTTCTTCTAGCTATGCTTGCCCTAAAGGTAAATGCCCCTGTAAGGTATGACATATATAAAAATAGCTGTATTTGCATTATTCTTAATTTTGATACTGCAAGTGGATTTGTAATTAACCAAGGGAGGTTTTGGAAAATAATCAGTGCTGTGCTAACATCCAAGACAGGAAAGAGATTAACCCAAAAAACTATGAAAGACTTTCAAAAAGTAATCTTCTCATTTGCTATTGTAATCTGTTTATCTTTTAATTAAACTGTATTAATTATTCAATCTAAATTTTAAGGAATTAGTTGCAATCAACAATTACTACACATTTTAAGTATTGCTTTAGTAATTTATGACCTATTATAGGACATTACCTCCATATTATCAGAGTTCTTCCATATCCCAGGAAGTCTCAGTCTCAATTAGCTCAGATAATTGTAAGTCTATTGTAGTGCAAAATAATATTGCTTAAAGGGAGTTTGCTTTTAGAAGTTATAATATTTTCCTGGCAACTCAAAATATAACACTGCAGTATTTACTGTTTTAAAGTATAATGTTATTAAATATACAGGACATTTAAAAGTTTCACTACAAAAAAAATGGATATTTTGAGAAGAAAATCACAAACATGGATGTCATGATAAATGGCTTTATGGTGCATACTCTCCATTTTTACTACTAACACTTTTCTTCACATGTGTCGATAATAAATTACTCTGTCGTAAAAGTTCCAGAACATTGCATAATGTCACCTGATATTAGATTAATACAGTGAATATTCAATAATTGTCTGATCCCATTGAGAAGAACTTCTTTTGCTTCTGCTCTTTCATTTCTAACCTTAAGCACAAGTATTTCAATGGATAAAATATATTTACTCTTTGCTTTATTTTTAAGTAGAAATACAATAAATAATACATAATTATGGTAATGTTTAAAATAAAATAATTTCTTCAGACTTTGTAAAGATTACTAGAAAATAAAAATTTAAGAAACTATACGTATGTATATTACAACATTAATATTTTTAGCCATTACAGATGTGCGCTTAATCTGCCAGAACAAAATCATAACAGAAATATGCTTTAAGACCTGTCATTTATACTACCATAAGAATTATAAAAAATCACATATGTGCTTAAGATCTGTATAATGGTTGCTTTAGATAGAATATAGACTAAAAAGAGGAAATGGGTCACTGATAACATACGCTGTGAAGCGTTTGTTTTAAAGACAAACATGGCAATATTATGCGCAAGTAAAACCTGACAAATAATAATTTGCCTCCTTTTATCCTGCAACAGACAGGAAGGTAAGCATTCTTCCTTTTAATTAAGATGCTTTGCATCTCAATTTAGTATTAAATACAACTGTTATATAGAACTTTGGACTTAATTACCTAAAGCTTTGCAATATATGCTTACATAAATTTATAAGCTTAAAAATGTTGTCTCACAATTAAATTAATTCCAGCCATACAGCAAGCAATCACACCTTAACATATAAAAAAAGCAATCAGTTTTATGTACTGGCACAAGATACACATAGATATGGCTTCTTGTTATAAAAACCAACACTAAAGGAAAGCTTGTGCCCAAAAAAAAATATATAAAGCCATGACACAGCATGTCAACAATGTTGCACATTCATTTGTGCAGTGTATATATATAAAAAAAAAAAAAGGGAGGATGTCCACCAATATCAAATGCTTTTACAAAATATTTCCAGTCTTAAAGTCAACAAAAGTAAATTGCATTTCTTCAGTTGTGAGAAATTCTGTGCACAATGAACATTATGTGGGGGAACACATTACAATAGCTGGAATGATGCAAGTCAATAATGTTAACATTTCACAGCAAAATTCGTTTTAAATGCTGCTCAGTCTGTTTGCGCGCAGTGATATAATTACATGTCATAAATTAGAAGAGAAAGATTCTGCCAGATATTTACAGCTTGATTCTATAACAAAATTCTTGTATTAATGTTCCTTTTCTTTACAATGCTCTGATGATATACCATTAGCAGAAACACTCTTAGCCTTTCTGCCATTTCCAAAATATACTTTTTGGAAAAATCTTGCAAACAATACAAAATAACTGAAATACATAGTGAGGGAGAGCTTTATATTTGTAGGGGAGATGTGACATTCTTGTTGACCTTGCTGAAGGATCTGGCGGGCCCAGATATTTATAGCACAACCTATAATCATCTGTGCTAGCTGGCAACTTGTGATGAGCATTGCAAATGCTCGAGGAGGTGAATAGCCCATCGACTTTAATGCATAATATGAATACATAATGGAATGCACACAATAGTTCATGACAATGAACCACCGTGCAGAGGCTGTGTATTCTGTATATGAATACCACGTATATAGGAGCACAGTAATGTGGTGATACCAATGAAGAAATATCAGAGGCTGCTTTCGGAGCACAATAAACACTGTATCACCAAGTTCAGGCAGTTTTGATAGTGTGAACATCCAGGTCCAGAATCCAGACACTCGATCCTGTTCGATGAAGCTAGAGGAAAACAACAACAGGACATCATTTAGCAGCAATTTCAGAGGAATTATCCACAAATATTTAGTATGTAGAGGTATTTAACTTTACTGTAAAGTTCCAGAAACACTGCACATACCATGAAGTGATTTTTCTCCTCCCAAAGTAATTAAACTGCATACAGTAAACTCCTGCTTAACCTAATTAAAGAACAAAAGAAGGAAAGAAAAAGGAAAGTAAGAATGAAGGAAAAATAATACAAGATGCTCAAACTCCACTGCCAACGTTGCTGCAACAATTGACAATGTTCTTGTACCCCAGCCCTAAATTCCAACTTGGTATTATATGCAGTTAGTCCTCAACCCCTACCCCACATTCCAAGAAATATTGTACCGTTATAACAAGTGTTAACTGCTTGCACACAAATCCAATGTGAATGTCCACTGTTGTTATTTTACTATGATGTGGGTGAGAATGGTTTATTTGTATTTAAGAGGTCAGCAAAGAGAAAGTGTGATAAGCATTGGACAGATACTCAAAGCTAATAGCGACAGTTATGGCAGATGAGGGAGTCAAAGCATAGGTAAGAAAGATTACAAACTCATATTTAAGTCTTAATGGGAAGTATTGAACCATGGCACTATCAATAATACGAAACTATGTTACTTTCTCTACTACATATAGTAAGCAGAGGAAGTACTGTATTCCACCCAAAAATTTGATGCAGAGATGTTTTGAAAAAAAAATAAAAAAAAAATAGCATTTTTAGAGAAAAAATTAAATTGAGTTTTATTTATGGACGCTCTTTAACTACTATGGTTCTTAGCGTCCCATTCTATATTGGGCGTGAAACACCTGTAATTTTGCTCAGAGGCCTCTTTATCAGGCTTGAGGTTCTTTTACGTGCCGTAAATCTACGACACGGGACCACCGGCTTTACTTCCCTTCCGAAGGAAGCCGTGCTAACGATTTTTACGCCCGAAAAAATCCATCGCCCTCCGCCGGGTTTGAACCCGCGACATTTTTAGAGAAAGGTCCATGTGTTTATCTGTGAATAGCATATTCAAAAACGAAAAGTCGGATTAAGTTCAGTACTTTCCAAAGATGCAACAGAAAGATTTTCAAGAAAATCCTCCCACCCTAGCTACCCTTTACATGGAACACTTGTCAAATTGTTTTATTTTCTGAAAAATGGCTAACAATTTTTATAAAATACCACATATATATTAAAAGTATTTACATGACAAATAAAATGTATATCTTGCACAACTGGTGAACATTAAGAGATAGAAGAAAACGTACTACACAAAAAGCATGTAGATCTCTTTAAAACGCACAACTTATTTTAAATAACTTTTTTTGTGGCATAAGCCATTTCTGAGATATCAGTTATTGATGGTTTGAATTGTTCAGTATGTATTCTTCCAAAGTCCTGTCGATTTTTAGCTGTTTCTCACAATGTCATGGAAAGAGTAGGTATGGAATTTTAAGACCATCATTTAGTGTCCAGTTCTAAAACAGTGACTAGCTATTTCATTTGTATTATAACAAAGTCTGTAATGCAGCTCTTTCCAGAAAGGTTTATCTCAATTAAAATGAAGTAGATAGGAATACTGGTATTGGTATGAATAATTTGTATACCCACTAATAAGCAATAGAGGAAAGAGAAAGTCATGTGAATGTAACACATCCTTGCATTTTGTAAAACAATGCAGTGAATCCATACCAACATATATAATGCTCATCAAATAATGAGATGTAGCTGCTTGTAGCATTGTGAGAAGAAAGTTCAGAAATAAATTACTGGTTTTGTGAAATAGTCTTGCAAATCAGTAATGCATATTTTAATACCTTATACCTGTTATACCTGTTTATACCTTTAATACCTGTTTTTATTAAATATTATTACATGTACTTTAATGCAATTATTTTCTTCCTTTTACTGTTTAAAATTGTTACCATATATTATCCGAAAAAGCTCTAGCCCCTTTGGTTAGGTTAAGTAGGGGTTCTACTGTATAGCTAAGTGATAATAATTCTCAATAGGGATACAGTGCTGCCAGAATATAACTGAAAGGTGTTGGAAACCCACTAGGATAGCACAGCCAGAAACCTATTTCTTCTCATTCATAGTAACAGCTAGATATTACCTTCACACAGTTTTTGAAAGCCGTTTACCTCTCAAGCCAATATCGAAAAACTGAATGTATGCACTTTATTAACAGTGCTTTAACAACGTTTGTATGGAGTGCTAATGAGCCTGAATTTTATTTTCTGATGCATCTGCAGGTTTAGAGTATTTGCAACAAATGCAATCAATTTATGTATTGACTAAACCATTTTACCTATTAAATAATATCAACAAATTGTCTTCTATTAATAAGCCCATGAGTTTAAGTAAAAAGTCTGCAATAAAAAGTGTCATGGAAATTTTATTAGCAATAATCCCACTAATTGCTAATACCTGTATCCGAATGACTGATAAGGGAGTCAATCTCCAATTCTTATAGAAGCTTTCAGGCCATTAATAAATCTCATAGTTACCACACCAATAATGTATTCCAATATTCATAAATCTTTTATCATGTTGCTGAAAGTGTAACAGCTGAAAAAAATAAAGCCTTTAATGGAAGTATATGAGATTTTCCCTAGAGAAAAAAATTCCAGAGCCAAAAGGTCATACAAGCAATTGCCAGAGAAATCAAGGCTTCAAATGCAATAGCCCAAAGTTTGTGGGTCCCTTGATAACAGAGTAATGGCAACTCAATGCTTACCAACTTCCTGAAATTGAAAACATTCCCTTGTCCAGCAAAGTGTAATAATTTTGCAATGACATGAAATTTAGAATCTCTAAGATGTTCAGAGTGCAGTAAATGTGCAAAAATTACATGTAAAATAAATTGGAATTTTGTTTCATAGTACATGTTTTCATTTATATAAACCTTTTTCACTATTAGCTGAAAGGAGAAGTAAACAAAACCTAATGTACCACTCCGCCAAGCACATGGCAGCACCACGTGGAGGATGACGTACCCGTGAGAGGAAATTGCTTCAGACAGAATGCGAACACAATATATTGTGCAGCTTGGGGATCATTAGCTTTTAAACATTGTATGTCTTATTCCTATATTTTGCTTTACAACCTAAACTTCTAACACATAATACCAAGAGTAAACAAATAAAAGTTGTACCTGAACAGTTCGGCATCTGTGATTAAAGGTACTGGATTAAACTGTTCTTAACTTCAAGCTTTAGAAATCATTCATTTAATGAATACCGCCTTTGCTTTAACCTTTTATGTGTCAACAAGTTAAATAACGATTAGCACTATAGGTTAACACACACCAGAAAACAAACGCGACCCAAGCTATCCGAGCAACAATTCTGCATCGGTAACAAAGTAGTTCAATTATTGTTAAACAATGGCCAACCATATTATTGTCAATTAAAGGTGGAGTACTTTTCACAGAATTTGTTAAAAGCATTTAACACAATTGTTTTCTTTCCATTTGATGCGTTTGTGTTTTCCACAGTGACAGAAGATTCTCAGCCGGAAACGAACTGCAGCGCCTGCGCATAGCCTCATAAACTCTGATGTAATGGCTCATTTAGTTATAGGTGAATCTGAACAAACACATTTAGTTTCATGAATTTAACTGTTACAATAATGAGTTTTTTAAATTTCTCTCCACGAGAAAACCACAAAATGTTACGATCTGAACCGAACTGTTTTTTTGTAGAGGAAGAGACGACATGCTAAGGGGGAAAGGTTGTAGTTGTCCACCAGCCAATGAGATGCTGTCTTGTCACGTGGTTTTGTTTACTTCTCCTTTCAGCTTATAGTGAAAAAGGTATAGTATAGGAATTTTGTTTCAAGAATCCTTGAAGATCTGGTAGTACTGCTTCTTTCTGTCACACAAGCTGAAATTCTTCCTAGTACCATAATAAACACCTATTAAAGCGATTTTAGTTCATATTTTATGCTTCATAACATGAACTATAAACAAAAACTATCACAAAAATTGGGAAACATATCCTGCACCCATAGAATGTGAATAAGATAAGCAATTGTATGAAGTCACCTTTACAATTCACATCATCCATTACTGAATGTTCGCACCCATTCATTTTTACTACAGGTCACTAGTGATACAATCAAGTTTTAAATCTGCAAGCTATGCAGTTTGTTGCAGCCCAATGGAGGGAGATTGTAATCAAGATGGATAGACACAGATAAGCTCTGGCCCTATCATAGCACCTTACACCAGTTAGTGTAATACATTCAGTCTATAATCTTAAGTTACAATATAATGCAAGAATTTAAAACTTACGTTGATATTATAATGAAAAGAAGCTAGAAACAGTGATGTGTATTGAATTTATTTAAAGGTGAGTCAGAATTGTTACACTAACATCACTTAAGTTTACTCACTTAACATGTTTCGGGAAACAGTTGTTCCCATCCTCAGAAGCTAATCCGACTGGCCCGTGTTGTTGGTGTTTCCGTTTTTTGGACTGGATACTGTGGTGGCATCTTGTGGTGGAGAAATGTACTTCCAGAGAGGATTTGGTGGCGGCAAATCAAAATTCATTAGATGTGTGTTGTATTTTAGAATGGTGATCTTCTCCCATGCATCTAATTCGGCTGCAAATTTGGCTGGTTTGACTAATGTAATATTGGGTTTGATGCGATTAGTGATCCAAAAATGGTGTGAAACAAAATTGTCGGATTAGCTTCTGAGGATGGGAATAACCGTTTCCCAAAACATGTTAAGTGAGCAACATCAGCCTAGTTCCACAGAACAAATTTAACATAGAGAAATTACTTTGTAACAAGTTAAAAGACCCCATCCCACAAGACAAAAAAGCTGGAATCTATAAAATCAATTGTTCAGATTGCAATAAAGTATACATAGGTAAGACAAAAAGAAACCTAGAAACTAGGCTAAAGGAGCACATGAGATGTATCAAATACAAACAAATGGACAAATCTGCAGTTCCACACCATTTTTGGATCACTAATCACAACATCAAACCCAATATTACATTAGTCAAACCAGCCAAATTTGCAGTCGAATTAGATGCATGGGAGAAGATCACCATTCTAAAACACAACACACATCTAATGAATTTTGATTTGCCGCCACCAAATCCTCTCTGGAAGTACATTTCCCCACCACAAGATGCCACCACAGTATCCAGTCCAAAAAGCGGAAACACCAACCACACGGGCCAGTCGGATTAGCTTCTGAGGATGGGAACAACCGTTTCCCGAAACATGTTAAGTGAGTAAACTTAAGTGATATTAGTGTAACAATTCCGACTCACCTTTAAATAAATTTAAAACTTAAGTCATGTCTATGGTGAAAATATCATAACACTTTGAATCTGCCCACACAACCGTAAAAAGGTTACCTTTGCTGTGAAGTTGTAATAATGCCTCTGCTCTCATGCATACTATTTAAGTTTGCAAGTATGAATTCAGGATTTGGCTTGCAATAACAGCCTTTGTATTGACCAGAGCCTTCGCTGGAGCCTTTATAATTTTGTTACAATGAGTGGCATGGATGAAATGGAAAGGACATACATGACTGGGTAAGATGGTGAATCTCTTAGGAGTATAAATGATTCTACAGAATGGGATTGATCATTTTACCTCCCAGGAAAGTATACATATTAAAGCTGGGGATTACTTTTCCATTAACCAAATGTTCAATGACACTATTTGGTTCCTGAACTATTTTCATTTGCTTCCCTTAGGGAATAGTATCAGATAATGAAGAATTAAGGACACACTAGTAGGCAGATATTTCTTTGGTCCAATTCTCAGTACTTGTGGTTAAAAGATGTTGCTATAAACATGTATTGAAAGCTTTTATATAACTGCAGGTAGTTCTCTGGACTGATAAAATTATGGATACCAAAACAAAGCAGACAAAACTCCTTAGGAATAGATAAAAGCTAAATGTTCAACTTTTGGCATCTAAAAAAAGAATACGCTGAAACTATTTAAAAAAAAAAAAAAAAAAAAAAAAAAAAAAAAAAAAAAAAAAAAACATTCTTATTGTAAATTTGCTTCACTAAATCAAAAGGCAGCCACAGAGTGAAAACACCAACTAGGAGGCCTGAAATCTTAAAACAAGATGTATTTTCAAAATATGCAAATGTAAGTTAATAAGTGACCTTAAACACTTAGAGATATGCAAACTCTTTATACAGAGTGGTCCAAAAGCTTCTCATCCCTACTGCATTTTTTGCAATCAACATTATTTGGCAGTATTTAAAATATGCATGCCTTATGCTCGTCTGTTATTAACGTTGACAACATATGTCAAGGTGTCAGGCAGGACAGTTCTCATTCACAGCATTGTTGTATTGCATTAGCAGCATGCATGTGAAGAAGTAATGTTTTGAAATCTAATCGTTTTTCTTCTCTCTTTATGCCTATGGTCATTTCTCATTATTAAAGGTAAGTCAGAACTGAAAATATGGTAATTTATTAATCTCCAGGGAGATCCTTTCACATTCAGTACAAAAAGGAAGAGTTATGTGGTTTTAAAATTCTTTGACACAGACCACAGACTTAGTTTAAACGTAAATTTCTCTCACTGGGGTGTTAAACTTACGGTCCACATGGCAATGCATGGATTAATTCTTATTTAAAGCAACATTTAGCACTGCCTAGGGTTATTTTTCAATTGTTACAGATGTCGCCCTCACAACAAGAGCATGTACGGTCTAAAATTCAATGACTATCAGTCTGGCATGTCAATAAAGGAGATAAGCCTAAAATTGAAAGTTGACAGAAACACAGTCAGAAAATGGGCAAGGAAAGGCGATGGCAATGTGGTGGTAGATCCAACAAAAATTACTCCTAAAACTAAGGACAGAGTTAAGCATTTGTGTATGAACCAGGTGACAGGAATAAGAAGTGTAGTTGAAGAAACTTAGTTTTTCTGATGACTTTCAAAACCAAAATAAGTTGGTGTGACAACTGTCAGATGTTACATTAAATCTACAGATTGGGGAAGGATTGCTTATAAAGAACCAGTAAAGCCTATTCTTACAGGAAAGAATTTGGGGACCGAGTAAGATTTTGCAAGAGATTGATTGATGCTGGATTTGCAGAAGATACTCCACAGGGGCACATAAAACATGCATACATCTTATTCACAGATGAAGTCCACTGGGATTGCATCCTAAGCCAAACCGCCAGAACAGACGCATCAGGACCAATAACCCTCAGCAGATTTTGCCTATTGTTACTCCTAAATTCTCACTGAAAATTGTGGTTGCTGGAGCCGTATCTCGTTAAGGATATGGTTCCATAAAACCAAACTGTGAATGGAGAGTGCTACCGACAAAAAATTCTGTAGGTGTACCAGAAAGTCATGGATGACCGCAGACAATTTCCACACTATTCTCTTGGGATTTTGATGCAAGATGGTCCAACAGCACATACCGCTAAACGGACCATGGATTGGCCAGGAAACTCTCCAGACTTAAATGTCATTGAGAATTTGTGTCTCCTGCTAGACTGCAGGACAGTATATTCAGTCAAATCAAGCCATGCAGCGGAGAACAAATCCCTGAAAGGGTGAAGAAAGAATGGGAATTCCATTAACAGGCAAGCATAACTTTGGTAGTGTGTTTCCAAACATGGATTTTGAAGTGTCATAACAACAATGGACATCACACCAAATACTGAAAATCATAGTAAGTCATCAAAAGGTGTATCTTTAAGGTAGTATAACAATAAAACTAGTATTTCTTATTTTTGAAAAGTTATTTCAAAATATTGAGAAGTGAGAAACTTTCAAACATTCCTGTATATTGAATAATACAGGATCCTTCTACCCTCCTGAATTAACCTCACAACCCATCTCCCCCTTTTCCCAAAAAAAAAAAAAAAAAAAAAAAAAAAAAAAAAAAAAAAAAAATATGAGCCAGAAGTTGCAGTTTTTCAAATAACAGTTCCACTACTACCATAAAAGAATTAAAAATTATAAGAAAATTTATTGGGTGGAAGAAAACCTGCAGCAAATACATTCAAAACATGTTTGATTTACCACTGCTACCTTAATTCTTGGACCATAATTATATATATATAATCCCAGACAGAATGATACTCTTAGTTCTAGTCTCAGTAGCAACTTTTCGAGGAAACGAGACATCCGATGCCAATGATTCTCACTAGGATAAAGCATTTTACGGCTTTGATCTTTGATGACTGATGCATAGCTTGTGTACTGTCAGCAAAACATTAGTCTATTTCACAAACTGTATATAAGAAAACATCTGATGTGTTGCATTCACATGACTCTCTCCACTCGCCTACAAACTATTCTTACAAATGCTTATTCTTCTATCTATTTCTTGTCAATCCAGATAAACTTTCATTAAAGATTTTACATTTCAGTGTAGGTATAAGAAGACTTGTGAGCATGATTTTTTAAAATGCAGGTTACTATGTGATGGCTTTGAAATTTCCATGCTCTTTGCATGACCAGAGAAAAAACAAATATTGACCTACTATTTGAATAAATTTGATGTGTTATGTTATATTCATATAACTTTCTTTATCCACTATCGTTTATTTTTTCACTCTCCTAGGCAACATATTACTATGAAAGTTTTATTTTTCTAGTTACTTTAGGCCAATAAACATTTGCAGAAATGACTTAATTACACATTTCATTGTAAGCACAAAGAGGATACAGGAGATGCGATAGTCAAATGTTTTAAAATGTATCACTATATGCTGACTTTAAAAATTCATATTCTATCCATGACATTGCAAGAAACAACTGCATAGTATCAGCACTTTAAAATGATGAGAAAGTATTAAACAATTCAAACCAATAACAAATACCTCGGAAATTGTAATCCACAATAAAATATATTTGAAATAAATTGCGCGTTTTAATGAGATCTATATTTTTTGTGTAGTTATGGTTCACCCGTTATACAAAATTATGCAAAATTCCTTCCAAATGAGGACTTAAAACATTATTCTCAGAAAATTTAAGACAATGTAATTTGTTACGTAAATTATTAAACATTTGGTACTTTAGTCAAAAATATTACAGCCATTTTTTTAAAAAATTAATATCAAAATTTGTATACCATGTAAAGGGTAGTTTGGAGTAGAGGAGTTCAAATAAAAAAAGCTGATGTGTTACACTCGCATGACTTTCTCTACTCTTGTACAAACTATTTTTACAAATGCTTATTCTCCATATGCTTCATGTTAATCGAGATGTTAATCTTATTGCTAATTTTCTTGTAGATGCAAGGGGAATTGATAGGCTTTAAGCAATAGTCAAATATTTTAAGAACTGGTTGCTATGTCGAGTATTCCATTCTCTTTGCTTTAACAGGAAAAAAAAAGAATAACGAATTCCCATTTGAGAAAATGTATAAGTATTAGAAACTTTAAGGGAATAATAAGCAATATCTCGAAAATGATTCACTCAACAAACAAAAAAATTTATATGACATAAATTGTGTATTTTAACGTGATCTACATTTTTTGTATAGTAAACTTTTGTCTATCTCTTATAGTTTACCAGTTATGCAAAAGTCGTTCACAATGAAGAGTTTTGGAGACATTCCCAGAAAATTCAAGATATACATTTTATTTGTCATAAAAGTATCTTAAATATATGTTATTTTAATCAAAATCGTTTGAGCCATTTTTGGGAAAATTAAAAATTTCGAAAAATGTTCCACATAAAGGGTGGGGGGATTTTCTGAAAACCTTTGTGTCGCATCTCTGGAAGATAATGAACCTAAATACCAAGTTTAGTGTTTATCCGACTGTTCGTTTCTGAGTTGCTGTTCACAGACAGACACACAGACATGTTTCCAAAAATGCTTTTTTTGGATTCAGGGGGGCTCAAAACATATATTTCTGGTGAAATCTCGGTATCGAATTTTTGGGTGGAATGCAATACTTCCCCTACTTACAATACATAGTAGAGAAAGTAAAAATAAATCAATAGTCAAATATTCAAAAACAGGTTGCTATATACTGGCTTTGAGATTTTATGCTCTCTTTAAGAGAATTGGGAGAAAGTGAAGAAATAAATAAATAAATATAAGATTATTTTATTGATGTTAAGCTTATATTACAGTGATACACATAAGATAATATAATTACAAGTTATACACCACAGCACCAACAAAAATGACTGTAGTACTGAAATATTCAAACCAATAATAATGGACATCTTGAAAATGGCTGATGCTACAAGAAAGCTATTGGAAAAAAATTACCTGTTTTAAGCAAATCTGCATTTAATGTGTAACATGTTTTTATCTACATCTTACGGTTTTGTTTTTGAATTATGCTATTCTATTCTCTCCCACTCACACACTTTTTTCTAAAAATATGATTTTTGGATTCCAGGACTTCAAAACATTTATTAATGGCAAAATTTGTTATCAAACTTTCGAATGGAATGCAGTACTCCTACACCTAATAGGTACATGGTAGAGAAAGTAACAAATGTCTAGAGGGATTGTAACATTCACTACAGTAAATTCATTTATGACATTTTTTAATTCCTATTATTTTCTTACATATCTATGTTATGCTTGATATCTAAAGTTTTAGGTCTTTTTCTAAATTTTGTTTCAGAACTGGGAAAATGTATGCGTATTAATGCGCATCTGTGTGGACTGGCAAACTTTCATTGCCTCGTTTTGTTTTATTAAATTGTGCCTCATGAATCAGTTTATATATTAATGAAATACTTCAAGAGATGAGGTTGCATTATATGCAGTTGACACTAGTAACTTTTTACACAAACAGCATGTTAACACCTCCTTATAGAAGATATACAGTATGACTGATGCAAAACAAACCTGGTTGCAGTTAATAAGTTATCATTAAACATACAAAAAGCTATGTATTACTTAGCAAATTAGTAAAAAACTGATGAATGTAAACATATTGTAGTTAATAACCATATAATACAAAGAGAAATTAATTGCTATAATTTATCAGCTTCTAACATGAAGTCAATTAAATCTGTAAAAAGCAGCACTTGTGGTTGGGATTATTGGTCCATTGAAAGATGTTCCTCAAATATACACCAAGTCCATCCTTTAATTCAATTCACATAAATTACATCTCCCCTTAGTACAGTAAAAGGTAATCTGAAATTTCAAGTATTTAAAAATACTGCAATACACAGAACATGTACCGCTTATATCAACTCTAACTGCATAAGTTTACAGATTTGGATATTGAATTTTGTAATGGAAAGCTTAATAGTAATGGTAATAAAAATTATAGCATTTACAGTGACTATTTACTTAATGGACCAGGCATTAAATATTGAAAAATCCAATTCACAGACTGTCAATTTCAATCAATCACAGTAGACTATCACTGAAATTGTTGCATCTGATGTGCATTGTTTGAAATTTGGCAGCTGATTCATATTATTTCTGATTTGTAAGCTAAAGAAAATAAGAAAACTTTCCTTGAGAACTTAGAAGACTATGTTATGTTATGGACCTAGAATAAACTCAAATAATATTATATAACATACATATTTTATTTTCATTTCATTGAAATCATGTTTATTAAATGTCCCAGTCGAGAGTTTGATATTAATTATATTGCCCAAGCGCTATGCACAACTATCAGCAATATCAAACTCACTTATGGTACTACTTATTATAACATCTGTAATATGGTTTCTCTTATAAAATCATTGCGTTCAGTGTTGCTCTTACCGATTTATTATAATAAAATAGTAACAATTTTTAGAGTGATAATTTATCTGTGATAAGGCTGTGTGTCTTATAAATTTGTGATCAGTGCTGCTCTTATATTTATATTTTTTATATGGTGCCATCAGATAAATGGAAATGCTGTTAGTGACACAGGGTTGCGGTCACATGCTGCTTCCCTCCCAAGACTCCAGTCCCCGCTATTGTGTCACTGCCCTCATACCCATACATCAAAGTCTGCTACATGCTTGTTGGTGTTTGGTACCAAGCCTTAATTTTGGAGCAGTTCTTCCCTCAATTGGCAGATGAGGCAATGAACAACATATTTCAACAATGCAGGCTACAGCTCATACAACTCTGACTTCTTTGGATAGAATTGCTGACAGAGTGATCAAAGTAGGGGTGTGGTCCGCTTGATCCCTAGGCCTCATTGCCCTGCGATTTTTTGCTTGTGGGACAATTTAAAAAGACAAAATGTATAACCAAAATCCCCAAACATTACAAGAACTGCAAGATAATATACAGAAAGAAATAACCAACTTTTCTCAAGAAGAGCTGCATTATGTGAATCATTAATCTGTTAAGAAGTTGCAATTTCTGTCTTTGAGCACAAGGAGAATGTTTCCAACATCACATTTGAAAAGTTCAGCATTGTAAAGGACATTCAATATTGTAATTTGCAAAACAATGGTACTAGCTGGCCTTATCTGTTCATCCTATTTGTTTTGATGCATATGACAGTTCACACACGGATGAAGTGTCTGCAGGCGAGTCGTATATGCCTGCGAACAATGTGCCACTAGCAGCATTGCCATTTATTCCGACGACCCTATATTATTATTATTATTATTATTATTATTATTATTATTATTATTATTATTATTAATGGTTATCTTTCTATTTCGAAAAAGTAAAAAAGTTTTAAATTTCAATTAGATACCACTGCATTCCATTATATTATATATTCATCAAACTAACTGTTAAATGCAAGTCAGTTGGGCAATTCAATGGCATGTTGCCACATAGCTCAGTTAGTTAGAGCAACCAGACAGAAATCTTAAGGTTTGTGGTTCAAATCCCACCTATGGCAAAGAATTTTTCAGCACGATTCTATCTTTCCAACCTTGATCTACACACGGTTTGTGTGAAAGAACAATTAATTACCATTAATTGTTAAATATTTATGAAAGAAAAATCTGTCTTTTGTACTTCCTTCTTAAAAAGAAGAATGTAGCTCATGGAGACCTTTGTTAAAAAAGGAGAGAGATATTATTTGAATTTTACAATAAACATGACCAGTAATCATTTACCTAGGCATCTGTGTGAATGGAGGGATACAAAATTATGTTTTACAGCAATGATCTATAATGAATAGTGAGAACTGTTGACTATTTTAGTAAAGGCTCAATGTAGCAGAATGGGTTAAGAGACCATTCTTGATCTTAACACTTGCTAAAACTTCTTTCATTAAAACAACCATTGAAAACATTGGTGAAGTTTCATTGCAGCAAAGTGGGTTTCAGGTAGTTCTTATTTTTGACGTGTGCCAAAATGTATTTTGTTAAGCTAGTTTAAAAACATTCAGAATGGTTAAACAAAACAAAACATCATGAAAGACATACAGTCATATTTGTTTTATTTCTGTGAACTGTTCTACAGTATAACAGTACTCATGGTAAGACACCCCTCCCCCACATGCTGACACTATATGAACAAAGGAGCTCAAAGACCTGAAGTATAAACGTTTCTAGATGCTCATCAAAGAGGAAAATTTACCAAATTTCTGATTCCAAATAAGCTGCCATAGAGGTTGAACCAGCTGCTCATTTCATGTCATTCTAAACAATTATAAAAAGGAGAATTCCAACTATGGGTTTCTTAAAATCTACTTGCATTCATTATTTACTGACAACTGACGCATACGTTTATATTGCCCCTTTACTAGATTACTACACAATCAAAATATTTGCCACATAGATGCACCCTTATGGTTTCTGCAAGAATTTTATAAAACTAACAGGGAGCTATTTCTACAACCTATTGTTTTTTTTTCTTTTAAAGCTTAAGTTTAGAAAATAAACAAAAGGTAGTATAAGTGTAATCCCTCTCCAAAAAAAATATGAAATTTAGTGTACAATTACCTGGGTATACATACGGAATGATAAAATCCGTAATGTCTGAGCACATGAAAAAATTCTGGTGCGGTTCGACAAGCTCCTATTATACTGAAGGCTGCCAGTGCTGTATTCCACACAGATAGAAGTCCTCGGAGTTCAAATCTCGGGCGGTTCTGCATATAATGCTGTCCCCCGAAAATAAGAATCATATAAATTCCACAGAAGTAGAATCCATTCGTCCAATTCTTCATCATCCATATTCTGGTGTCGTGATGCTTGAACTCCTCTTCAAAATTAAACACATAGGAATAGTTAGGTAGTGTAATTTCCATGTAATTCATGCTAACTGGTTTGTTTTCAAATGCAGCTATCGGCCGCAAATCTTGGCGTATAATTTTACTCTTCCTGCTGTACTATTCTACACCAGCTGTCTTGCACTAAACTGTTGTAATTCACACTAGAACCAAAATTTCTTGAACATGTAGGCCACTGCCGGTACTGCCCTAATTGCAGGGCATTTGACAGCTTTCCCTTTCTGCAGATGGAAGATTTTTGGTATCACGGGATTTTACTTAAACTCCATATAGTTCGTAAATTTGGCTTCAGCAACTGATTACAACACAGCAGCTCCTTACTTTAATACAAAATAGTTACAGGCAAAACTCACGCGCCTTTCTCACCTGCTCCCTGCCAGTGCTGTTTAGCTTTTGAGAGATATTTCTTCCTCCTTTTGATTTTCTTTTGGTCCAAAATGCTTTATAGAAGGGACGATAGATGGCGCAGATTAAATTTCCGCCAGGTGGTGGGGAACAAAGTCGTTTAGGTACTCTCAAAACCACTATTGTAAAAATATCAATCATTGTAGCATGTAAAATATTATATTTTATATAATACTTATCCACTTTTAGTTAATAGCCTTATAAGTATCTAATAATGTTCGAAGTACATTTTGACTTGCATTGTACCATGTGCGCAAACGTCATTGGTTAATTTGAAGTTTCAACCGTCTTTGAATGCTTAGTTTTGATCAGTTTTGATTGTGCCAAATGGCGGTGTAGTTGAGTTTGAAACAATTCGAAAATATACAAGAAAATGGATAGCTTTGAATATAATGCTCCGAAGTTCATAAACTTCTTGGAAAGGCAGTCAATTGAAGAAAATGACGGAGCCGACACATTTTTTGGTAGGCTATGCATTGTTCTTAGATTGAGGCGTCTTAATATATAAATGTAACCTGACTAGAAATAAAGAAATTACCTAAATTTTGCCACGTTTTGTAACGTGACATACAGATCATGGTCCAGCATTTAAAGTAATCAATGAATGGATTCACGGCTATAACCGTAGAAAAAAATAATGGTAATATACAGAAGTATATTCTACGAAGAAATAAGAGTGGAGATAGACTGCGCTTATCCTTCAAATTAAGTGCATACATTTTGGTTAGAGATCCGATCCACTTATTGAGGTGCTTTTGTATGCAAGGGGTGCCGTTCTTTCTTTACACACTTCTTGCAGCATTTGCCGCAGATACATTTGAACGGTTATATTAGTGAGGGATACTGCAGCATTTGCTGGTAAGAGTAGGACTAATATTTCCTCATGAATCTCCATAAACAGTATAATAGCCCCCCTCCCCCCAAAAGTACCCATTCTTCTTGTTAGGCGTAGTAAAAAAACAAACTCATAATAGGCATTAAAGTAGAGAGGTAAACTTTAACTCATCGTGTAGGGAAAGTCGTCTACAAATCGGTACTACTACTAAATATAGCACCTTCTGTGTGTTCAAGCCATTTCTTTATACGCAAATTTTTCTCCATTGTTTGATTTGAACAGCATTTTCTAGTATAAATAACCCATTTTCGCAGAAATTATTGAAGATAGTTGCATTCAATTTTAGGATGTGGATCTATGTTGGTGTTAATAAGATGGTTATTTTGTTAAAAAATAATTACTGATAAACTTACTGCATAAAAGTAGATCGCTGATTTAGAAGCCATTCATCTACATTGTATACAAAATTTCAGCTTGATAAATAGTTTGACAATAAATCATAAATTTGGCAGATTTAACATTGGTAAGGTAGGGCTTTTAAGCTTCGCTTAAAGAGACTGAGTACTGATTCTTATACAATTTGTGTTTCAATACACAACTAGTTAACATTTCTAGGCTTTTACTGCCCAAATTAAAATGAAATTTGACATGATTGTGCAGTGATTTGTTGTATTCCAGTGATATAAACAACTACGTAATTATTTAAAATGGCCACAAGTAAGATCATAACTGATTACACGTTTTTTTTTTAAAAAAAAAAAGTGTATTTAATACTTGCGGTCACTTTACTTCAATATTCAAGCACATTCCTTGAATATTTTTTAGGACATTAAGCAATGTCTATTCTTAATCCGTAACCTAAATTTACTTACATATTTCTGACTGTATTCTAGAGAAAAAGTTTCTGAACTTTAGTAAATGTTTTTTATATCATTTTACAGATTTTTTTTTAATTTTATATTTTGGGTTTTTCTAATAATAGGTTACATTTGCAGAAAACCTGCTTCAGCAACTACAGTAAATTTTTCATTAAAATAGGTTGAGTTAATTTACAAGAAAAGTGCACGTAAGTTTGAAAAATTTCAAGTTACAGACAACTACATTTAAGAAAAGTGTGTCATATTTTGCCTCCACCAGCTAAGTAGATGACCAGCTTGCTGCCATATTTAAATGGACTATTAAAGTCTTAAATGTGCAGATACTCTTACCAAATATATATATTTGGGCTAAAAAAAAAACAATTTTTTGTTTTGCATCTTAGAAAAAGAGTTGAAACCTCCCTCTTTAAAATGTGTGTGTGTGTGTATATAGTTGTTTTTAGCCCAAATCACTACCCAGTCCCCTTAAGGCTGTGGCGCTTAGCCATGTCCTAGGAAGCAGTAGCATAAGTTTGATTTTAATACAATTTGCTTAAAAAATGATAGTTTAATTCTGAATGCACACAACAATGTTCATCAAGATGCCTTTAAGGCAAAGTGTTTTCCTGAAGCAATTAGCATGTGAAACATAAATGCTCTGAAAAGGTTACATGTGTCTATGTGCCTCATTTGTGTTATACCACCCAAGATGCCCAAAATCAGTATCTGTGAAATCATCTCAGTAAATGGAAAAAAATACAGAATTATTTTTCCTTAATCATATATTATCATTCTTCATAACCAATACAAGTAAAATGCAAATTCCTTATTTAAGGAAACAGTTTATTCCATAAAAATGTCTTGTTAGCACAATTCAGTGGTGTTTTAAATGTTTTAAAATTGTTAAAGTAGAATCAAGTCTAAATGCGTCAACTTAAGTATTTGGCATTCACATATTGCCACTTCTACAGCCAGCTTTTGCAGCACTTACAACGATATTAAATATCATGCTTTCCAGTTTGATGAGCTGTAAAATCTCCTTATATTTTGTTTCCTTTATTCGCTGAAAAGGAGAAAAAGTAGACATCTTCAAGAAACTTCAGTTACATTTTCCTCGTTCAGAGTCCCAGCTCATTCTCTTTCCACGCTCCTTGTTCTGTCCTTGTCTAGTAGGGAGAAGGAATAGCTCTCCCTCTTTTTCACATGTATGTGAAAATCAACTGAATTTATACTCGTGAAATTTTCAGTTGTATAACAAATGAGTGACGATTATGGTGCAGTTTTACTGACAAAAATATGTAGAACAGGCAGGACAAAAGGTAGCAAAAATTCAAGAAACGGGTTAGTGAAAGGTATATCCACAACAATAAAAACAGAAGAGATAGTAAATACAATTAATAAATGCCAGAACAGGAAAGGAGCCAGACCTGACAAGATATACATTGAACATCTAAAGGATTCAATAAGCGTAATGAAAATTATATGGTCAAAGCTACTGAACAAATGCTTGGAGATGGGAGCTATACCAGAAAACTGGAGGAATACTTCCTTAAGAATATTTTATAAAGGTAAAGGAGTCACTAGAAGTCCTGGCTCATACAGAGATATAGTACTAGAAAACACAATGTTTAAAGTATGTATGACGATAATAAATGAGAAACTCTTGGCAATACTTGAAGGCCACATACCAGATTTTCAGTTTGGATTCAGAAAGGTGAGCAGCACATTTCAAGTGGTATCACGTCCCCTACAAAGGAAAAACAACAAAGAGGAAGGTTCTTAAGAGTATTTATAGACTACCATAAGGCATTTGCCTTGGTAGACAGAAAGATACTTATGAAAAAACTCAAAACACATTACAGGACAAGACCACCCAATCACAAAAGCTGTAGAAAATATACTTCACTACAACTATGAGGGCGGATTGATAAGTCCATGACTTTGACGAAAGATAGCGTTCTAATCACAGGTTTTTTTGTTTGCACCCAAGTCTGACATCTATTCTGGGTATAATCACAGAAATTCATTTGTTTCTTGGAACATTGTTGAGAGCATCTAAAATAAGCAGATGTGTGTTACTTTGTAGAAAATGGAGAAAAGTGAATTTCATGTTCTGATAAAGCGCTACTTTTTGTATGGTAAGACGGTGAAGGAAACGGAAGAAAAGCTGAACAAGTATTATGGGGATCCTGCTGTATCACATGGCATGGTTCATAAGTGGTTCACAGAATTTCGATGTGGCCGTTCAAGCACAAGAGATGCCATGCGCACAGGACGGCCAGTTGAGGTCACAACAGAAGAAATGGTGAACAAAGTTCACAATATTGTGTTGGAAGACCGCCGAATGAAAATCCGCGAAATAGTCAAGACTGTAAACATCTCGAGTGAACGGGTGTATAACATTCTGCACGAATTTTTGGGTATGAGAAAGCTGTCAGCAAGATGGGTGCCGCGACTGCTCACAGTTGAGAACAATCAGAATCATGTGACCATTTTACAGGGATGTTTTGGACATGTTCCAGCGCAACCCAAACAAGTTTTTGCAGCGTTATATCACGGTTAATGAAACTTGGATCCATTACTATCAACCTGAAACCAAACAACAATCAACACAGTGGATTTCCTTCTGCGAACCTGCTCCAAAGAAAGCGAGAACCATTCTGTCGGCAGGAAAAACCATGGCAGCTGTCTTTTGGGATTCACAAGGGTTGATAGACATCTAATACCTGGAAAAGCGTAAAACGATAACAGGTTCATATTATACCGCAATGCTGGATGTTAAAGAAACAACCCCATTTGGTGAAGAAAAAGGTTCTCTTTCACCAGGATAATGCACCCACACACATGTCAGCTATTGCAATTGCAAAATTTGTGGAATTGGGCTACGAACTGCTACCTTGCCCACCATATTCTCCAGATTTGGCTCCGAGCAACTTCTTCCTCTTCGCAACCTGAAAAATTGTCTCGCTGGGAAGAAATTCACTCCAGTGAAAACATGGCAGAAACAACCTCATATTTTGCAGACTTCGAAAAATCATATTTTTTGGAAGAGTTAAAAAAATTGGAGAAACATTGGTCGACGTGTATTGAATTAAAAGGAGGCTATGTTGAGAAATAAAATTAATTTTTTGGAAAAAAATTATTTTCTTTAAAAAGTCACTGACTTGTCAAACCGCCCTCGTATATGCAGATAAGCAATATAGCCATTCCTGGGAAAATCAAATAGACAAATTGAGGCCTTCAGGGTGATACCATCACTCCAATTTTAACATACTGGCAGTAGACATAGCCCAGTCATCCAAGACCCAGAAACCACAATAATAATAATAATAATAATAATAATAATAATAATAATAATAATAATAATAATAATAATGTATGCCAATGACATGGTAGTAGGATCTACAAACAAGGAAACACTGCAGACAGCAATAAGTGAACTGGAAAAATGGGCAGAAACAAAACAGTGCAGATAACATTCTGGAAAAACTAGCCGGAAGGCCTTTAGTGGTTGCAGGAAAATGTATATATTTGGAAATTACATTGCAAACAGAATCGCCTCCTTCAGCTCCCATATCCAAGAAAGATCAACAGCAATCAGAGCTATATATAAGATCCAACACATAACCCCCATATCAACGAACACTGCAATGGCTGTCTTTCACTCCAACATAGAACCCCTAGCCACTTATGGAATAAACGTTATATGGCAGAAGCTCACTGTCACAGACCTCAAAAGGATTGAAATGGTCAGGGCAAGCTTCCTGAAGACAATTGGCAAATTGGCCCCCTCAAGGCTAGTTTATGAACTCATAAAGCAGTCTTTCTTCATTGAAGATATCAGAAACAAGCATCTCCTGCCATCCATTGGTCCTTATCAAGAACTACTAAGGATCAGAAGTAAGAGAGGAAAAATTCACCCAGGCTTCTACAGGGTCAGCGCCATGATAGAAAGAGAATGGATAAAATAAATGGCAAGACCAAAGAACAGTGATAACCAGGCTACCTGTGCACAGTTTCCACCACAAGAATTTTGGCAGCAAAAAATTCCATACCCCAGATGTAACGTGTGTGTGCTCTTGTGCAGGCAGATCTGCAACTTGTATCATATAGCTGTGCTCAAAAAGAACAAAATCAGTTATTGAATATGCAAAAGAATGATATATAATTAAATTAATGCCTTTTCAGGCGAACTTTTCTCTTATAATAATAAATTATAGGCATTAAACTTTTTAATAGATTAGGTACACAATTCTACACATATTTCACTTGATTATTTTAAATATATTTTGAAAAATGGTTTGAATTAAATCACATATCAAGAGTTTTTTGACAGCAGTATACATAAAGTTAAATTTTAGAATTTTAAAATTGACGATGTGTTTCTTAGCTATATGTTTAACTGCTAATCCATTTTGCTTATAGTGTATTATTTATTATAATTCTTTGTATATACAGTAGTGGCATTAATTTTGGACACTTTTAGTGAAATTATACAGGGTGTTTCTCTAAATCAACAGATGTTTTTATATTGTCTGTGATGTTTCTATACCATGTTTATTGTCTTTAAGAAAGCTAAATATGCTTTATTCTGTACAAGTATTAAAAGCAAGTTGAAGTAATATTATTCAGCAACTTCAATAATTCCATCTTAGTGCACCGGCAGCATGATTGTTGTCCAATTATTATTTTCAACCAACAGAGCTCTTGTGTTAGATTGTTGTGTTCTCTCAGTATCTAGGACAAGTGTAAGATGAACATACATCCCATATTAGCCGGGACAGTCCCTTTTTTTGAGTCTCTGTCCCATCTGTTTTTAAGGTAGAAACAGGACTCCATAATGCCCCCTTTTTTGCCAGTGGCTTAGTGTCATAAAACACCATTAACTATAGTTCTCAAAAATTTAAAATGTCCTGTTTTGCATTCGCTTGATGAAAAATTTAGATGCTAACAACTGAGAAAGCAAAGCGCTGTTTATATTATGGGTCTACAAAACATATACATCTCAAACCTTGTGGAGACTTCGCTTGGAAAAGTACAGTTGCAGACGGCAATTGAACTGTGTTGGTCTGCGCTGTCAGCAAACAAATTGTAATCACTCGTGTTTGATGTGACTGCTGTCAACAATAACGAAAACTGTAAACGCGTATGCTTGAGCCAAAATAAATTCATTACAGTTGTGACTTTGGTAGAAGACAGTACAGTGTTCTGCATTTGTGAAATAATAAAATACAATGAACTTTTGTAAACTGCAAGTGCTAAAACGCTTTAAATTAATAATATGCCACTGCCAAAAACGAGCGTTTTTGACAGTGACCCACAAAAGGAATATCCAGACATTAAAAAAACAATTTCTGACTCAGATGTCCAATGCAATGGGTGATAACGATAAAACTGAGCAATCTCTCAGGAGAAAACTCTTGAGAGCAAAATGGAGTAAACTATTCTGCAAGAGCAAAGTCTCTGTTTCATATCAATAAAAACTGTTTACGTGTGCAGAGCATTTTCTCCATAGTGATAGCAATTTACTCCACTTCTCTTATCGTCACCTCGCAGCTGCATTAACAAACAATTGATGCAGCCAGATTGACCACGCAGTGAGAAGACAAACATTTAGGTGTTTATCATTACGATGAGCATTTCTGAAGAAAAACATGAGGTTGAATCTCAAGCGGGTTCCATCGAAATCCTAAAAGAACATCCCGTGGTTTTAGAAAAATCCCACTTACCGGAAATGAGCAAAAAAAAAAAAAGGGCAACGGCTTTAAAAGAAATAATGAAAATGTATACGGTGAAATTTGGTTCTGACATAAGTGAGTCACAACTGGCTGAGGTATGTTATTACAATATTTTTTTAACTCTTAGTGGTATTCTTGGGGACTATTTCAATACTATATACCAAAGTTTGTTTTAGAAGTGTAACAATTCAAGTCCTCCCAATGCCAATAAAGTGAAATGAAAATACATTTTTAATGATGCATTCACCAAATTTTCACCATGAAAGTATGTAGTTAAATTTCCGTTTCCTGCAATAAGTAGTGTACATTATATGAGTAGTTTAACTCATGAATATTCCTTTTACAATGCTCCTTGTGCTACAATTTTGATTGTTTTGGATACGGAAGCGAAAGGTGCTATTAATTTTTCTCTCAAATGCTCCGTTGACTTGAGAGTTATACCTACACTTTAACGTTGTAAAAAAAATAACATTTTTGTCTTAAACAGAGGCGATGAATAAATGAAATGTGTGAAATAAATACTCAAACGAGCCCAGAGTCCCTAGGACATAAGAGTTGCCCGACATTTGCCTTATGAGGATAAAACCTTATCTAGACAACCCACATTACCGAGATTCGAACCTGGGGCCTCTTAAATGGGAAGTAGGCATGTTACTACCACACTAACACGGTCTTGCGAAACTTTTAAATAAAAAGTATAAGCAAGTACATATGTTTGCACTATATGCCAATTTTAAATTCATTCTGGAAGAAATTGTCGCACAAGTACTATTTAAAACAAAAAGTGATTCTTTATAAATAAGTTGTTTGAAAGCCCAGCATGGTAATATTTGCCTACAAAATACACAAAAGAAATACAGCTTTTAAAGTTATTGCTATGGTAAAAGACCAAAATAATTTTAAAGCTGAAATGTGCAATATATTTACAAATCCATATATTACTCGCTTAATTTTGGAAGCCATGTATAATCTCGGCTATCTCGTCTCTTCTTCGCTGCCCTCTTTCTCTGATACGTCCTATAGCTTCCCCTTCCCAAGCATCTTCCTGATTATTGTTTACTTCAATTTCGAAATCTTTGTCACTTAGATGTTTAGCCACATTATGCAGGACAAAACAGCAGACAATAATGGAAGGAATCTTTTCTGTTGCTAGTCTTATTTTGCCTTGGAGAATAGGAAAACGTTGTTTTACTTGACCAAAGCACCTTTCTATGACACGTTCCCATCTCAAGCACTTATTGTAAGATCTCTGTTCTGGGGTAAGTACATTGCGATAGGGCGTCATGAACCACGGAGCAATTGCATATCCAACATCACCAAGAATTAAGGCATTTTCACGATTTCCACACATAACCCTACAGGTACCTGAATTTGCCCATATACGTGAATCATGTACTGATCCAGGCCAAGTAGCATAAACACTGGTAAACATTTCTTTAGAATCGCATGTAGCCTGTACATTAATACTGGGAACGCCTTTTCGATTAATGTAGTCATCTCCATGTATATTGGGTTTCTTAATCACAACATGGGTGCAATCAACAGCCCCTATTGCAGCAGGGAATGTGTAACGCTCCTGCCATTCAGCTTTTGCAGTTTCAAGTTCATGGGTAGTTTTAGGGTACCTTATCCAAATATGCACTTTTCTTAATGTAGCATCCATAACACTATAAATTGTAAGGGACACTGTACTCTGACTCACACCATCTTCAGCCACACCAGTTTGAAATCCAGGATCTCCTATATAACGCAAAAAATTCACATCTTTTCTTCCTTAGATAACGATCCTCTTGTTTCGTTGCCATCTTTTTCAAGGAAATGTTCCGCTAACCATCTCACATTTTCCTTTTCAAATTGGTAAAGTTGCTTATAGTTAAATAATAATGCGTCTCTGCGGGGCTTATACAATTTTATGTGACAAACAACAATCATGTACTCAGCCTCCTACTTAAAACTTGTTGCTCTATGAAGCAGGAGTCACCTACTGATATAGCTCCAATATGCGAGAGCAACTTCTCCCACAGAGGAGCAACTTATAATTCTTATTGATACGAAAGTGGAGAATACTGCTGCCAGCCCAAGGTCACGGAGCAACATCCGTTGGAGGGGAATATTGCTCGCAGAAGGAGTAAACTTTATTGATATGAATGTGAGCAATCTCTCCAGAATTGGAGCAAAAAGCAAACTCTCCGTTTTATTCATATCACCCAATAAGTGTGCATCTAGTTTCAGTGTAAGCCATGGGGGGAGGAGGGTGATAGGATATATCACAACATATAAACAGTGAAAAACGTGAAAGAACGATACATGCAAGTGCTTCTTCTAGCACAGTAATGACTAATATTTTTAAAACTGAAAGTTTTAGTGCTAAAGATATGTGAAATTAGGCACTGTTGGAGCGTTTGCTTACTATCCACCACAACCAATCTTTCAGATCAATGGATGGACTGTACTTCTAAGCTTATCCAATGTATAGGGAATAACTCCTGCACTAATAATTCTAGGATTGTTTGACTGGAATGAATTCAGAGCTACTAATATATATATATATGTTACACACTATTTATTTATTATTAGTTTCAACACCTTCGTATTTATGATAAAACAGTTTTACACATTCTCTTTTGTCCCTTGTTTCATTGAGAAAATTTTAAAATGTTACATTTCCTTATTTCAAAAATATGGTCACCTTAGTCAAGTGTGATCATCATTGTTGTAACCAGATGGCAGCAAACATTTGTGGAGTGAACATTTTTCAGGATGAGTTGAAAACTGATTTAGTAATTTGAAATAATGGCTCCTAAGACAAAACACACTGATTGGTTACCAAGTAAAAGAAATAAGACAGTAACACTTTGTGAAGAAGGCTATTCATATGAAAAAATAGCGAAAAGATTGGGTAGGAAAGTTTGTAAACAATATGAAGTAACTGGGAGCACAAGAATGTCTCCAAGAAGTGGCAGAAAACCAAAACTAACTGTTCAGGACTGTTGCAGAATCTGTCACCTTTCTCTACAAGTCTCTGACCAAACAGTCAGACCAAACCTTTGTGAAAACGGTCTACAAGAAAGAAGCCTTATCTCAACCAAAAGCGCATGGAATGGGCTTTAACACTTAGGGAGTGGATGCAAGAAAGCTGTGGTATAGTAGTTTGGAGCAATGAAACCAAGATCAGTGTCTTTGGAAGTGATGGCATCAGGTTCATGCGTTGCCAAGCAGGTGAAGACATGTTACCTGAATGCACCACTGCCACTAAGATGCATCCTGTCAGCAGTGTCAGGTGCCTAACTGTTAAGAGCAACATTAATGCCAAAGAGATCTTATAGAAGTGTTTCTCTGGTTTTCCTGAAACTTTGACCTCAATAAAGAGGTAAATTTCAATTAAATTCAAAAGTTGAATGTAATATTTAACAAAATTCTTCAAAGTGTCCAGACTTAATGGCACTACTGTATTGTTTTGGACATTTAGCCATAGTGCTGGATTGGTGGCACTGGTATTCATTTATATGCGTGTAGTCTGAACTTGCTAAACACAACAGGGTTAGTTGTTATATTGGCCACAAGTGAACATTGCTAATAATGAGTGTCCTAAGTAGTGGTTAAATTACTTATTTGCGTGTGTGTGAGAGAGAGAGTAAGAGCAAGCACTGTGTTGTTTGTTTTTAATTAAGACAGTACAGAAATAATAATAATAATAATTATTATTATTATTATTATTATTATTATTATTATTATTATTATTATTATATACAATGGCAATCTGTGATTTGTCTTACTTGTTAGTTACAACATGAGACTGGTAGACTGCAAAACTTCTCAACCATTTTTTATTTATTTTTTTTTATATATACAAAAATTTTTTCCATTGAAATTGATAACAGGTGCAATTATTGTATATCAATAAAATGTATTTATTTCATTTTTTCTTCAAACAGTTGCATAACAACAGCATCTTTTATGCAGTGAAATGTTTTACTGAAAGGCTATTTAAAGAAATAATTGCAGACAGCTGATCTGAAAAAGATTTTACTTGTTTTATTCTTGAGATTCCACAGCAGACAACCTTTACCAAGCATTCAATTCAGAAGCACCATGCAAGACAAATTTTCATTCAACATTATAGTTATATATAGAACTGCATGCAAAACAGTGATACATTTCATTTCTGTAATTCAGCTTAACATGAACACACGTGTACAGAGTGAGCCAAAAGACTCCGAACTGGCTGCGCTGTGTTTTTCCTGTCCACGTCCTTGGCGCTTGTTACTGTCTGCTGCTATCATAGAAAGGTGCAGATGAAACCATACATTTTTAAAACTACTTTTAAAGGCTTTGCTTACCAACTTTATGAAAGGAAATGCCTAAACTGTCCATCTTTTTGGCACCTCTTTAGGAAACTATCCATCATGAAATTTTTTTTTTGGGGGGGGGGGGATTTTCCAAACGATGACCGATGTTGTCTAATGTTTCTTCAGTAAGAACCGAATGGCGTCTTTTAGATTTCTTAGCCTGAACTCTTCCTGTGGCCTGAAATTTACTGTAAAATTCATGGATTGTTATACGGACTGAACTTTTACACCTGGATATCTTTCTGCAAATCGTACTTTCACTTGGTGAGCTGACCGAGTTAACACATACGAATCATAAATAAATACACGCTGTGTAGTAGAAAACATATACTGAGCCATAATATACTTTGTGACTAAGTACAGGACAAAATAATAAATAACTCGTAATAATTGAACCACATCACATCACCGTCAACTCAAAACTGCACTTCACACTGCAAAGCAAAACCACAACAGCCTGACTTTGTTTATAGCAGCAGTGTGTGAACATGTTTTTATCATATTTCCACACGCCCAGTGGAAAAACACAGCGCAGCCGGTAATATTGTTCATAAAATACCCCTCTGGGGTAACTTAAAGCATGAAGTGTACAAGACAAACCCACACACCCTGGAAGAATTAAATCTAGATATCCGCCAGGAAATTTCTCAACGTGAACTACGGCAAGTGATGGATAGTTTCCTAAAGAGGTGTCAAAAATTGTATGGACAACGACAGTGGCCAGTTTCAGCATATCCTCTCGTAAAGAAATACTTTAAAAGTAGTTTTAAAGATGTATGGTTTCATCCACACCTTTCTATGATAGCGGCAGACGGCAATGAGTGCCAGGGATGCGGACAGGAAAAACACCCTGCAGACGGTTTGGAGTCTTTTAGCTCACTCTGTATTATATATAGACACAAGATTCAGAAGTTACACTTAGCTAGTCACCATCATGGTTATCAAAGAATTCTTCTAAAGTAATACACCTATTTTTACATAGATATTTTTAAGAGCAGGAGAAAGTTCTTGTTGGTTTCTGACAGTCACTTAAGAGTCTTTTAAGGTGTTGAATATTTTGGTACACTCTTAGTAAGTTAAATTTGTTTATGTACTAATACAACTAAAATAGTAAAAAAATGAAATGAAACATACTCATTTCCATCAACAGATTGTCATGTTGGAGATACACCACGACCAGCAAAACAGCGATTCTGCATTTCTGGTGTTGATAAAGGTATGTTGGTAGCTAAATTTGTGTTTATACAACTTGTAATATGAAAGGGCAAATTTGCTTCTGAGTGATTGCATGGTTGCATCGTGACATTTTGTCAGTAGATTTGCTTGTGCAAGATCCTGTAGATAAAACATCTGAAGAGCTAACATTTTTATTTTCAAATATTACATTAACCTGCAGTTACTTAAATCTACCATAGAGTTTTGTGCAGGTTAATAGAATTAGACTTAACAAAAACAAAATACCAATGCTTATTGCATGTGTAACAATTGAACGCATCTCTTTCCCATGCAGAAACTGTATTAAAATTCTGTTCTCTTGAATCATGAATATGACTGAAATTTGTTGATGATATAAACACAATATACACTTTTTAAAATGCTATAATGTAAGCTGTTCAGAAACAAATATCCTCCTGAATTTTAATTTGAAAATGTTGTGCTTGTGATACTTGGAAACATGTTTAATATTTATCAGCTACAATGCGTCATATATAGTATTTGATTATAAACATAGGAAAATCTCTACTATTGAAATAAATAAAAAAACACCCTCATTCTATTCTGTAACATTACATTCATACAAAAGTAAATACAGGCACAAGTATTCACCTAAAGGCAAAGTGACATCTGTTATTAAACAAATTAGAAGGTGTCAATTTCTTTAGGATCAGACTTATCTTCCCAAGATTTGTCCTCGCTTGCTGGCCACACATCCTTCATAAGCTTCAACATTGGTCGACAGTACATTTTTGAACCACCTCTTTCTTGCCAGTTTGTACAGTCTTAATGGTTACTTTGTCTTTTTTACCTGGCTCAGTCCTGCTTATATCATCACAGAGATAAAACTGTGCAACATTGTCTCTTGTTTCTTCATGTAGTGTTTTAGTAGGTTCAATATTTTCCCACATTCTGGTAATTCATAAACTAACAATTTTTGCTACAATTACTTTGCATTTTCCTGCACTGTTTGGTAATCCTCTCTTCATTTAGAAACTGCTTTCCCTAGTGATCTGGTATTCCTGTATGAAGCTTTTGTTGGTAACATGTTACTTCATTACTTATCTCGGGTAAAAAGTTTAGTTTTATCTATGCTCCCTCTGTCGTAATCTATCTTGCTCTCCCTTAAAGCCTTATTTTTTACATACTATTTCATGCCAGGCTATGCAATCTGAAAGAACATTGAGTTAAATGGAAGCATTTACAAGGGGCACTATTTATATTTTGAACCTTGGCAACCCTAAATGTTGTAGGTGCCATGACATTGCCAATGGAAAGTTGACATTTTTGACCATAATCTACTTCAAACATTTTGTCAGTAGTGTCATTCATTTTGTTTACACTAACTTGAAAATTGTGTGTCAACAAACCATGGAATTAACTTGTGAAAACGTTGTGCTATGATTTATTACGACTTTCGACGTGGATTATCAAGACAAGAGTGCATCGATCAACTAACTTCCACATTTGCCGACGAAGCTCCATCCTTTGCCACTGTGAAACGCTGGTACAATGAATTTAATCGTGGCCGCCGTTCGCTCAATGATGAAGTTCATGAAGGTCATCCAAAATCAGTTGTGCCAGAAAACATTGATGCTGTGCAAAAAATAATAATGAAAGATCGTCATGCGACATATTGTGAGATTGAGGCAACTCTAGACATTAGTTCCACCAGCATATATAAAATATTGCATGATTATTTAGCCGTGAAAAAGGTTTGCTCTCGTTGGATCCCACATAATTTGACGCAATCTCAAAAAGATGCTCGTGTCGATTGGTGTACAAAAATCCTCAAGAAATACAATGGCGGTGCCTCAAAAGAAGTATATAAGATTGTAACAGGTGACGAATCATGGATCTATGCGTATGAGCCAGAACGTAAACAGCAGTCGATGGTAGGGTGTTTCAAGATGAAGCAAATCTAACAAAAGTTGTTTGCACTCGAAGCACTTCGAAGCAAATGGTCGCCTGCTTTTTCAGCAAAACTGGTCATGTGGCAACAGTGCCTTTAGAGGAACATAAAACAGTCGATGCTGAATGGTACACAACCATTTGTTTGCTGGAAGTCTTCGGTAAGTAAGGAAAACCAACAAGACCCGTAGGATCATTCATCAAGACAATGCGAGCGCGCACACATCTCGTCTAACAACAGAGTATTTGAAGGCTCAAAAAATCGAATTGATGGGTCATCCGCCATACAGTCCTGATTTGGCATCCAATGACTTCTTTTTGTTCCCGAACATCAAGAATAAATTGCGCGGACAACGATTTTCGTTGGCAGAAGAAGCCGTTGATGCCTTCAAAAACCATGTTTTGGAGGTGTCTCAAGAATACTGGAATAAATGCTTTGACAAATGCTTCAAACGGATGCAAAAGTGTATTGATCATAAAGGAGAATATTTTGAAAAACAATAAAGCAGTTTTCAATCAGAAATTACTTTGTTTTAATTATTAGGCTCAAAATATAAATAGTGCCCCTCGTATGCAATGCGGCGTGCTGCACAACCTGAAAAACATGTTGCATGGTCTTTCAGCTCACATGACATACGCGACAGTCGCATGAAGTCAATATACATGGGTGTATTTATGTATGTCACATTGCTGCATTGTAGTGAGTCAGTGCTGCCGCTTTGGGAAATATAGAGTTCTGATTCAAGGTAATTGGAAAACACATACAGATACATTTACACTTGCAGATCTATTGCGTAAATAACTAATTAACTGTAACATAATGTAATGACTAGGGCCCGGATTTTTAGGTGAAATAAATCTTCAGTTTAGGTTTCTTATATGCTTAAAATAGGTTCTTTTTTAGATTTTTCTTGATTAAAATAGTTATTTCTTTATTTTGCACTTTGTGGATCAATACAGGTATCAATAATTTTGCTTTTCTGGTACTTGTTGTAAGATTTATTTTTTGGGTTGTAGTACATACATTCTCAACTTTTCTGGCGAAAATGATTTCCTATTATGTAAAACATTCTTGTATGAAGAAAAGGTTCTTTCAACGGAACATTTAAGTAATTGGAGTGTAGAACATATATATCAGTGCAGCAGGTTCTAGGGATAGTTTTACTGTATACTTTTCTCTCTGCAATATTGAATTGATGATTTTCTTATTCCCAAAACCGGGATTTCGTTGAATCTTCTGCAACTTCAAAGAACATGCAACTCCCACTGGTCCAGGTATTTCTTTACTGGAAACATTGCCAATGATATCTAGAGCATGTTTCAGTGGCAAAGTTGTACTTTCCAGCCAGAAAATAGCTTCTGGTATAAAACAAAAATGTATCTTAATATACGCAAGGGAAGAGGCAAGAGTGGGGCACTCAAGTGATTTCTTAGCCTTGGAAATGCAGGAAGCTTCTGTTTCATCCAATTCATTGAAGACGTTTCTAATGTCTTCTTTAAGTGCTCGGCATAGTAAATGACAGTTGACAGTCAAGTTTCTCAGCGGGTAAGTATCAACTCAGGTGGAAGAGGAGATTGCTGTGACTTTCTCTTTGAACAATTGTATACGTGTTGGGGCTTTTAAGAGAACCTTCTTGACCGAAGATATCAGGCTGTTCACGTCATTGAAGTGGCTTTTAATCTTCTCCGCAAGGTGGTGCAGGCCGTGGGCCAAGCATGTAACAGGGGTCCCCCCCCCCCCCGACATTCAACATGTCGGCAACACTGTCTGTCACTAACAAAAGTAAAGTGTGAATCTGCTTTTTTAATAAACGTGATTTAGGCATTGTTTCAGTATACAATTTAACATTAGAAAAGTATTGCATCAATCAATCGCCACACTTTCTACCTGTTGTACTCTCGGTGAACGACTGGAGGCGACACGTTACGCAGGTTACCCTCCTCCTGGCCTTCTATCAGTTGCATCCAGGTGTCACCACGTCACATGTGCTGCTTTTAATGGTAGTAACTTGAACTATCTACTGGTTGTAAGTGATGAAAATAATTTTACAATGAGTTTCAATCCAAAAATAACATTCTTCATTTCAAAAAAAGGAAAGCAGCTACTTAGGTTATTTTAGGGTCAACCCCTCATTTAGTTTTTTTTAGGTGTAATGAAATTCATATATTCTGCTCCAGGAAGTGTGAAAACGAATATATATCTTGAAATCTGTTAATTAAATAGCGAGGAAAAATATAGGTTAAAACCTAAAAATCCGGGCCCTAGTAATGACATATGCTATAAAAGATACTTTAACTGAAAATGCATAGGAAACTTTCGTCAGCACATTACACTACTTACTAACCATTTTGCCACCATACCACCAAAGCTATTACCAAGATAAAAGGAACACATGTTTTGTTTAATCTGAAAAGTAAACTTACATTTAGAAGTGGTCATTTGCTTTGTGCAATGATAGAATTAAAGGAATCCTTAAACCAGATGTAGAAGATCAAGAATATGATGAGAAGAAACCTACTGTGAAATATTGGCACAAAAACAGATCTCTCAGGAGGGCCTTAAATATGTTGTAGGGTTACACAGCATTTAAACGCATTAATTAGTATCCCGACTTAGGAATATATGCAAAATTGATGCCAGTTTACAACAAAGACTGGATTAGCACTGTTTCAAAACAAAAATTGCCTTGCATGAAACTCCAACTGGTTACTACTATATTGTTAAATGTGTTGGGGACTTTGTTATACATGATAAACATGTAAACAAAAGGACTGTAGAATTACTCAATAAAGCAATAAAAAACAACTAGGAAATAAATTCTCTCATTCCATAGAAAGTAATAAGAACATTGATTAGGATGAAAACTTTTATTGCAATAAGATAATTTAATGAAACAATAAAAACATCTGATAAATCACAAACAAAATGAAAGATTACTTATAAATACTAATCTGTAAAATTTTTAAAATCAGTTTGATTCATTTCAAAATTTAATATAGCATTTAGGGTGTTAATGCATATCAAATGTCATACTTTTGTTCAAATTGTTTCCCCAAGATGCATCTTTTTGAAAAAAGGAATGCTCCACACAATGCAATTTAAAAAAAAAATGTTTTATAATTTCACTCAAATTAACTACAGAGACGGATGGTATAATTATCCTACTAGTATGGGAGAAAATGTTAAATATAGTCTTCAATTTTTAGCTTAAATATTTACACAGCATTGATGTTATTACTTAATTAGTTCGCAACTAAGCATGTTAACAAAAAAAACCTTTTCTTCATTTTTAACATTGCCATTTATGTGGAAGTATAGTATATTTCCTACATGTGTACTGGAAACTGCATTTTGTGATTAATTTTAAAATATCTGACACATGTAAACCCGTAAAAAAAAAAACAGTTAAAATTATGATGCTAAATGAAGTTGTTTCTGGTCCTTAAGCTATTTAAAAATATTTAATATAACATGTATTGGCTCTCCTTTGTCGTCTGCACCTGTTAGACATTTGAAAATTCTTGCAGCTTCTTTGAATGGTTTTTTCACTTTAATGTATGCAAAACATCCTTTTTGATCATAATTTTATAGGAACCTTGATTTACAGACATTTAAATGTACATCTCCCATGGTTTAAATGACCATATGGCTATAAAAACTGCAGAGCGCTAAAGTAAAAGGTATGTTGTATTTAGTAACACAAAATCCATGTTTATTATTTTTAGCATTTTTTAACCTTATTTTAACCGATGAGCATCCTTAAGGCAGGAAAGTCAACATCCAGTTTGAAGGCAGGAAACACATGGTTAACGTGGTAGTTACTTCATAATGCAACATTACTATTTATCTTTTTTTACGTCGATTTAACTACAGGGTCATATCACAACGGATCTGTTGGTGGATAACTCTTAGGTCGAGGTGTGGCAGACAGTTAACCTTCTAGGTCTCATCCCTGTAACCATCCGCTTCGTGTCCACAGAGACCCTATGCATAGGAACTGGATCTTCTGCTTCGTGCCGTCCAGCTTAACTGCCACTCTCTAATAGAAAGGCAGACAGTTAACCTTCTAGGTCTTATCCCTGTAACCATGCCATCTTGCTTCGTCACGTGTCTGCAGAGACCCTAGTGCATAGTAACTGGATCTTCTGTTTCGTGCCGTGCAGATGGTATTAGAGTGCTGTCCAGTCTAACTGCTGGTTTCATATAGAAAGGCGGACAGTTAGCCTTCTAGGTCTTATCCCTGTAACCATCCATCTTGCTTCATCACAAGTCCACAGATACTCCAGCACATAGCAGCCAGATCTTCTGCCTTGCAGATGGCACTAGGATGCCATCCAGTCTACTTGCTTTAATTGTCTATGGATAGATGGCACAGCATTCCCTATTTACCACCTATTTTTCATTTTTACTATTGTTTTAGACTTAAGGTGGAACTTTAGGTCGTGGTATTAAATATCCAATCCAGTATTTACTTTGGCGGCTAAGGGAAACCACAAAAAAAACCTGTCAGATTGGTTTTGAACCCAGGACCTCCCAAATGCAGGCCATAGACATTACCGCCTGAGCCATCTCACCCAGTACTACTTATCTTGTGTTGTATAAAGGAAAATATTATTACTTTTTGTAAATAAAATGCAAATAATTGTACTGTATTCAGGTTAGCTGTGTAGTGTTATTTTAATTCAAAAGTATTCTTGTTTATTACCATTACATAGTTGTCTATAATGTTTTGCATGAATAAATATATACAATGTCTCAGAAGAGTAATCCTGCTCCAGCTTACAATACAAACTTAGTGATTTCTTTGTACTTGTAAGCTAAACATTATGCTTCATGTTGTTTCCATTTGTTCTTTTGTATTAGAAATTAAATAAATTAAACATTCAGGCTTTCACATTACAACTGTGTTATTGCCCTCACCGCAGTCATCAGCAAATTCCTACACTTGTACCTCACATTGCAGTCAAGGTGACATCACTGCACAGTTCGAATGAAAACAAGCAGCACTTGTCCACACCTTCACTGTGGTTCTACCATGGGTTGGTAGAACTTATTGCTTAACAATACTCTGTGCGATACGTCACATGCATAAATTGACCATTTTAAGTTATCCTGCGTCCAACTTGACTGCTTCAGAAGGAGTAAGTAAAAATGCAATGCCTGCAAGCACTTCTACAGCTTCAGGTAACGCAATCTCTTCAACACATCTCGTGATAAGAAGGGGAAGAAAAAGTTGCCATGAAGAAGATAAACTTCCAGCAGGTACAAAGATTCTTAGTAAGGATAAGAATACTGAGTGGTTGATTATTGATCCAGGGCAACATGCTGGTAGAATGGGGTAACAAAATGTTATGAAAGAAAAGGGAAGTTCTAGTGTTCATGCTAAGAGGCAGGTGAGAGATGATAACCATGCATCTGCACGAAAGTCATTCATTGAAGACTCAATTCTTTGACATATCAAGAAATGTACAGAGATTGAAGCAAGAGAGAAGAAGAATGCAAAATGGATTGTTTGTTTGTAAGAAGTGAACGCTTTCATTATTTCCAGGATGTGCTGGGTTGTAGGAGCCTTGAGGTAGCTGAACTCTGGTCAAAGAAGTGGGGTCACCTATATTTTCTGATACTATGGCAAGAGATAGATTTGTGAAGCTCATGAGATTTATACATTTTGATATGAGATTGTGTAATTCTGAAAGGCTAAAGACTGACATGTTTGCACTGCTTTCAACTATGTGGAACAAATTTATTGAAAACTGTAAGGCTTGCTACATATGGTGGATTCCTTACAGTAGATGAGCAGTTTTATCCAATCAAATATCACTGTCCATTTATTCAGTACATAGCCAATAAGCCTGATAAATTTGGAATAAAATGTAGATTATATAAAATATTGGATGGCATCTGTACCACTTTGTGTCCCCCCTCACAGTTAGGTACAAGATTTTTCATCTATGGCAGCCATTTTGGTCACCATAATAAATGGGTCATGTCTCCAGAACCTTCTGCCGCAATGAACTCTTCATTGGACATATCTTCCAATCCCGTGGCTGCAGCCTAGTGATATGTTTTAGAATCTATTACTCTGAGCAGGCCCCGGAGTATATGTCGGGAAGTGAGTGTCTTTTGTAGACAGAGAGGATGACCAGCTTAACTCTGATAGCGGCATGGGCAGGAGAATCATTTTTGCACTGCGTTATTGTTTTTTTGCAACATTCCCATTTCAGTGTTAAATTAATCAAACTGTTCTCCAAATATAATCTTTGTAAGATGTTCAATATACTGCATTAATTTGTAAGTGTTACTTATATTCTCATGAAAACTAAGGATAGCATTTTGATAACCAACTACCAAGGAAAGCCACAGAAGATTGTGATTATAATGAGTACACTTCACAATTCCTGCACAATATCTGATGGTTCCAAGAAGCTCCCCGAAACAGTCCAGTTCTACTACAAGACTAAATTTGGAGTGGATGTAATTGATCAGATGATGCAGCTTTATTCTGTACATGCTGGTACCTGCAGATGGCCAATGTATGTTTTTTATGTTTTCGATGTAGCCGCTATCAATGCTTTGATAGTGCCTTGAGAAGTAACTTGTAAGACAATATCCTGTTGTATATTCATTCAACAGCTGATGAACCAAGAGAAACCTACTTGCAATCTAGACAATATTACATACAGACTACTCTTACCAAAGAACATTCTAGTTCTAATTGGCACTGACTGTCAAGTAAGTAGTAACTACAGTCAGAACAAAACAAAACAGCCAATGTCATGGACACAGGTGACATCTTTAAGTAAAGAAAATAATGGTAGAATTAACTCTGACTTAAAAGTAGTAAACTGTGGGGTTCCTCAGGGCTCAAATCTTGGTCCTGTTTTGTATCTAGTTTACATAGATTTGCCAATTAACATACTTCACACTACAACAATACTGTATGCTGATATACAAGTTGCATACTAGGGAAAGCTCACACTCAAAATTGCAACAGGCAGAAGTAGTTATGGCTAGTTTAATGGAATGGCTCACCACAAACAAGCTGATATTAAATACTAATAAATCCCAGTGTATGAGCTTCACCCTATCCAATAGAGAGACTAAACTATCCAATGATCACCTAAAATAAATTAATTCAGTACACATCACAAGCTAAATTCCTAGGAATATCTATAGACAAATTTTTAAACTGGAATTCACACATTTGCAACATTGCAACAAAAATTAACCGAACCCATATAATCTCTGTACTAAAACACGTATGCAACCTCAGTACACTAAAGATAATTTATTTTGCATATGTTCAGTCAGTTCTTGCACAAAACACAAAAGAAAAATGTTTAATCTAAATAGGTCTGCCCACTATAAAATCCATTTTAGACAAAATAACATAGATTACGTTGCATATAATATACTAGAAAGTGTTTGCTTTATAAATAGTAATATACAACAATTTTACTTCAAATAATGCAATTCATAATCATAGTACTAGAACCAGCAGTAACATTTGCCTTCAAGCAGCCAGAACAATTAAAAAGATAGATTCAATACTGCATACCGGCATCCAAATGTATAATTCAATAACCAATGAAATCACAGACACCCAGTTAGATTTAGAAAGAAGGTCAAAAAGTTCTTAACGACCAATGTTTTTATAGTATACAGGAATTCAATGAATATTTCACTAATTGTAAAGAATGTGATCTCTGTAGCTAAATTTTAAGTCTGTAATTGTAAAATTTTGATGACAAAGCCATGAAATTGTAACAAATTTCCAAAAGGTGAATAAAGTATATGTATGTATGTATGTACAGAGCGGTCCTTCAGCGCTCTGGCCAGGAATTGCCCAGCAGTCTTGTGTGACACGTCTGAATGAACTCAAGGCCATGGGCTCTTCCACTTATCGGACATGTAGCAGCGGCCTTCAGTCAGCTGTTATTGCTTCTTGTGTATAGACGCGAGACACATGTGTATTTGTTTGCGATTGAATTATCAGATTATTAAAACCCAGAAATGCTACTCAAATTTTTGCTTGAGCAAAGAGTTTTTATGTATGACACATATGTGAAAACTGACTCATGTAAGCAATTTCACGATAAATTTCCTGGTGTTTCAGTTCCGAGTAGAGAAACAGATATCTAGTGAATAAAGTGAAGAGAACGGAATCATTTAATGTTGTAAGTTGTAAAAAGAAATGAAGGGTTCTAACGGAAGAAAAACTTGATGAAATTGGTGAAGCATTTGAACAGTCCCCGAATAAATCTTTACGACATTTAGCACAACAAGTCAGTGTTTCAAAAACCTCAGTACATAAGTCTACAAAACTGTTGAAATTAAAACCATACAGAGTGACTATTGTCCATCAATTACGACCGCGTGATGAAGTCTGCGTAAGGTTCTGTAACTGGATGTTACAAAATATTGCTGGCGGTACTGTTGACCCACAATCTAATAATTTTTTCAGATGAGGCATGGTTTCATTTGACTGGCCATGTTGCTTCACAAAACAATAGGTATTGATGTACTGAAAATCCAAATTTAATTCACGAGATTCCTTTACATGATGAAAAAATTAGTATATGGTGTGCTGTAACAGCAGAACGGATAATAGGCCCCATATTTTATGACACTGTAAATTCCGATAGGTACCGCAGAAATATTCTCACGCAATTTTTTGCAATGTTGACAGACAATGAGAGGGAATATGGCTATTTTCAACAAGATTCTGCCACAGCTCATACTGCGGAGGCTTCCTTGGAAGACATCAAGAATGTTTTTGATGACAGAATAATCTAAAGGGTTATGGCCGGCTCAATCGCCGGATCTTACTGTGGGTGACTTTTATCTGTGTGGAACTCTCAAAAATAGTCTATAGGAATAATCATCGCACCATAGACAATCTTAAAAACAAAATAAGAACAGAAATGTATGCGTGTGAATGGTAATTTCATCAGAAGGTGCCAAGAATGTTTATCTGCCAAAGGACACCGCTTTCAACACTGACTGTGAAAAAGGTTAGTGCTGATAAAATAAAAAGTAATTATATTTGTTCAATAGGTAATCAATATATTGTAATAATCATCCTAAAATCCGTAATAATATGGTATCAGTATCAATAATGAGAATAATAAACAGATACACTGAATATAGTGCACGGAACATGCATCGCGACTACCGACCAGATAGCTGAGGGATTGCGCACGGAACACGCATCGCGACTACCGGCCAGATGGCTGAGGGACTGCTCTGTTTATCTGCAGAAACTGGTATGTGGAAAATGTACAACAGAACTGAGGAAAGTTTTTACATGTGTTAAATGCAAAACCTGAGTGAATGTTACATTAAAGAAACAAAGATAGTTTTTCTGTGTTTACTTACATTTATGTTGCACTATTATAGGCTTTATTACTGTCATAAAATCAGTTTTCAATGTTTTTAGTTGTTTTATTAGGTGTAAGAATGTACTATGCTTTGTTAAATTATTCCACGGTATCCGGCATATTCGGAAATTTAAGTTAATGTTATTAATCAATAATAATATTGATAAAAAGTTCATAGCAATAAGTGTGTTTCGGGTGGGGGCTAGATATCTTAACAGCAATGCTCTGAAACCCATACCCATTATTAGCTGTAATGTTTATGCTGTAAAAGGCAAAGAACAAGTGAGCACTCAAAAAGGCCACCACCGTAGTGAATAATAACTAGTGATCACCAGGGTTATACTGTTAAACTTTCATTACACTCTTACACGTTTCATTGTAAGTATAAGAAGGATACAGTAGGCTAAAGCGATAAGTTCGATTTTTAAAAATCGGATCACTATGTGATGGTTTTGAAATTCCATGCTCTTTGCATAACCACAAGAAAATTATGAATAGTGACTTACCACCTGAAAAACTTATAAGTATCTGAAAATTCAAACCACTAACAAGGAATATTTCTAAAATGGTTAATGTCACAAAAATGTTAGACATAAATTTTGTGCTTTAACAAGATCTATATTTTGTTTCTGTAGTAAGATTTTGTCTATATCTTATGACTTACCAATGATAAAGTTATTCAGAATGAAGAGGACTTTGCAGGTTATTTGCAGAAAATTCAAGATATACATTTTATTTGTCATGCAAGTATCTTAAACATGTGGTATTTTAATCAAGATTGCTAAAGCCATTTCTGAGAAGATAAAAAATAATGAAAAATGTTCATGTAAAGAGTAGTTTGGGGAGTGAGATTTTCTTGGACATCATTGTATCGCATCCTTGTCAGATGCTGAACTTAAATACCAAGTTTGCTGTTTAACTGACTTTTTGTTTTTGAGTTATGCTGTTCACAGACAAACACACACAGAGACTTTTTTTGGAAAATTCTGATGTGTTGCATTCACATGATTTCTCCACTGATTCTGTTATGCCTAGTTATATAAAAGCGTATTCTTCTATTTACTGTTTACAGAGTTTGTGGTAGATGTAAGAAGAATACAGTAAGCTAAAGTGATAATCAAATCTGTATTTGACTATTGTTGTTGCCTTTGAATCTACAATTAAATGTGTAATTTAGCAATTTCTGCAAAGGTTTATCTCAATTAAAATGAAGTAGATAGAAAATAGGCTTTTGTAGGAATAATGTATATACTCACTAATAAATCACCTTTTTTTTTCACCTTTCTTTTCATTATTAGAGAATTTTGAAGAGAGCACAGATTCTTCAGTTTAGAAAAAATGTTTCTGGTAGTGTCTAAATGCTTTTGGTTTCCCCTTTGTGTAATGTAATTTTAGTGACCTTTTTTCTCTCCTTTCTTTCTTTAGCAGAACTGCATGTGGGAGATAGTTTGCAGGCAACATCAGTGACCCCAGATAGTTTGCAGACAACATCAGTGACCCCAGATAGTTTGCAGGCAACAGCAGGAACCCCAGATAGTTTGCAGACAACAGTAGAGACCCCATCAATACACACACCAGAGAAAGGTATGGCTTAACAGTGAAGCATCTTTGAGTCACCAAAATAGAAAACCTTTTTTAAATTACAGAAATTAGACTGGAAACCAGATTGCATGAAACTTATTATGAAAATAGGGTATGTTTTAAGCTCTTTTTATATTCCCTATATTTTTAACTTAGTTGCATTCTTTCTTTCTCAAATTTTCACACTACTTGATTTTATTACTTTAGACTGCCCATTTGTAATATGATAGTGCTGTAGGCTGTAGAGCAAGAGACCCAGATTTCATCTTTATTTTATTTATTGGATACAGTGTGAGGTACATAATCACCAGGATTAGGATTTTCAGGTGTGCACCTTTTTTCTTAGGGTAAGTTAAAGCTGTGCGGAAAGATATCACAGTGTGAAATTTTGTTTTGCGAAAAGAGACATTTTTACTCGCACCTTTTTCCGTTTTTTGGGACCTTTACCCCTTTTTAGCACCTTTATCCCATTTCCCCCCAACCAAGCCCATAACCCCTTTTTTTTTCCCTTTTTCTTTTAAGTTTCATTCCAATTTATTCTTTAACTTTTAACTTTCAATTAACGTCTCCTCAGCTTGCTGTGTACGTGCGAATAGTAAGCCTACCTCTTTCAGTAAACGCTGCGCAGGAATTGAAAGCACACCCGCAACAATGGAAAAAATTCTGTGTTCGACGAAAACCTCCTTCTCTCGCTTTACCGCTATAAAGTAGCCTGCAATAATGCAATTGACAATGAGTGATTCTATCCCACCAGAATCAGTAGCCTGCTGTTCGTGAACGTGAGTTTGTTACTGTGAGAGACGTCATCTGTTTGCGTGGAGGTGAAGGCTGGGCACACAGAGACGGCAGTAACCTTACCGACGCAATTCTCGGAACTGCTCGAAACTACTAGAAATTGCTGAGACTGAAGTTCCAGCATGAATGAGAACATTCTGGTAATTGTCGCGGTGTTATAAGAAAATGAGGGCAGCTAATGGGCGCAAGAGTGAGTTGTGTGACAGTCGCATTGTGTTAGCAAGTGAACTAGTGTTAGGTCTCCAAACGAGTGTACTAGTACTAGATTTTACCATGTCAAAGGTGTCCAGTGTTGAACTTATTGTTCTGGCTGAGGAATTCAAAAAAAATTTCATAGACACTGATGGAACTGTTATGCGATGTACTATTTGTGATTCAGGAATTTTATTAGATGAAAAAGACCAGCGAGATCGCATCAAACAACACATTTCCAGCTCTAAGCATCAAATGAACAAGACTCTTCAACCAAACAAATCACGGCAACCTCTATTACGAAATGCGTTTCAACAGAGTTCTTCAAAAAGCCAAAATTTAAAGGAATTAAACATTGATTTGTGTGCAGCTCTTATACAAGCAGGAATTCAACTCAATAAGGTGAACCATCCAGCCTTTAAGGGATTTCTTGAAAAATATACAAATATTTCAATGTCCAATAAGAGTACTTCCATGGACTAGTGGTACCGTGCTAGCCTCTAGTTCCCAAGGTCGCAGGTTCAAACCCGGCAGAGGGCGATGGATTTTTTTCGGGCTTAAAAATCCTTAGCAGTGCTTCCTTCGGAAGGGAAGTAAAGCCGGTGGTCCCGTGTCGTAGATTTACGGCACGTAAAAGAACCAAGTCTGATAAAGAGGCCTCTGAGCAAAATTACCGGTCTTTCACCCCAATATAGAATGGGACGCTAAGAACCATAGTAGTTAGAGAGCGTCCATAAATAACTCAATTTAATTTAAAGAAAAAACTACATGGAGCCTGTTTACCAAGAAACCATAGAAAGAATCAAGGAGAAAGTGTCTGATTGCAATGTGGGAATAATTGTGGATGAAACCATAGACTCAATGGAACGATATGTTTTGAACATTTTAGTTTTTCCCTTAGCAGGGGAGAAAGTTAAGCCCATGTTATTAAAAATGTAAGAGCTGCAGAAAGCCAATGCCAGTACAGTAATGCAATCCATTTTGGACTTATGCCAAAAACTCTGGCCTACTGGTATTGAGTTTGAAAAACTTCTTGTGGTTATGGACCAGGCTCCATACATGATTTCAGCTGTTAACCAATTGAAACCTTTATTTCCTAACTTGAAGCATGTGACTTGCTTGGCTCGTGCCCTTCACAGGGTTTGTGCATCCATAAGGAATGAATACGACATCGCAAATCAATTCATCTCTGTCCTGAAGAAGATTCTACTGAAAGCTCCGAGCTATGTTGTTTACTACAGGGAAATCACTGGCCTGCCCCTTCCAAATTTTCCAGTCATTCCTCACTGGGGATCTTGGATTGAGTGAGGAAATGTTGTGTGAGAATTTTGACAAAATTAAAGAGTTTATGCTTTCTTTGGATCCATCCGACACATGTACAATTTCCAAGGCACAGCAACTTCTGTTACCAGAGAAAATACATTATTTGCAGACAGAACTATATTGTGTCCATAGTTAAAAGTACCTGCCCGCAGATATTAAACGATTGGAAGAACAAGGTCTGGAAAAGGAAACACAATGGAATATTTTTACTTCCGTGAGGGAGCAGTTAGATGGCTTTGCCAAAGACAAACTTGAATCTTGTCTTCAGAAGAATTCAGACATTGAGGAATTCGCCACATCTGTAGAGTTGCCATTCCTAGTGAATACAAGGTTTGCCCCACTGGTTTCTGTGGATTTTGAAAGAAGCTTTAGCATCTACAAAGACATTTTATCTCCTAATAGAAACAGACTTACTTTTAAAAATATGGAGGTGCTTAATGTCTTGAAGTACAACAGCTTCATGTTTTTTCCTACTTTTGATGAGTGATAATTTGATGTACTTGTTTGTAGTTCAATAAATTAGAATAGAGGAATGAGAAATTGTTGGATTAATTAAGGGAATGCACAACTGAAATTAACCCAAAATCTAAAAAATCCTTTAAAAAAAAACCAAAAATAAAAAAATTGTTTCCAAAAAATTCTCCATTGCTTGTAGTTTTGGAATCCACTTTTATTTCAGGATCGTTACAAGACTTTTTAAATACCCTTGCGCACTTGGTTTGGTATCTGTTTATATTTTTAAAGCTCTATTTTAAGGCATTTCTTATTTTCAGCATTTCTGCATATTCAAAATCCACAAACTAAACACGATGTAGTTTTCATCCATTCATATTGACATTTTTTATTCTTATTTCAAATACCCAAATAACTAAAACTGTCATATAATTTTTCTGTGTAATGAATATTTTTGCACTACTAATTTTTGAAGGTAACAATGTATACAAAAAACATGAAAAAAAAATGCAAATACAAAAGCGCATAACTGTTTTTTTCTCTTAAACTAAGAATGGTAGAAAAAAAATTGACAGATTTGTAGTTCCTTGACATAGAAGCAACAAATTTTTTTGTGTATGAAAAATGCATCATGTGCTGCATTTTGCATATACCCATAATTTTATATTTTGAAAATTAATAACTTGAAAACTAATTAAGATTTTGGATTGAAATTTACAAAACAATTATATCTAAAGAAGACTGACATGTTAAAATTTCAACCCAATTGAATGGATGGTTTAGAAAATAGCAATTTCAGTTGTGCATCCCCTTAAATAAACCAGCACCTTATTGTCCCTTTTCTCACCTTATTTGAGCACCTTTTCACTTCCTTTTTTCATCTGAAATTTGCACCTAAAAATCCTAACCCTGATAATCACATGAGTCTATGCCAAGGCATACAGTAAAAGCAAGTTTAAAAATCTTGCAAATGGATATCAGTTAAACATTTCGTTTATGCTATAAAATGCCTTGTTAATGAGCCAACTGGAGACACGTTTTAGAAATTAACTCTTGCTTACATTAAATAACTGTGGAAATTTATTGACTGTTTTAATAGCCATGAGTTCAAAGTTCTTGTGGTTTTTACTTGATCTGCTAAAGAAATTTGAAATGTATTTTGTTGTGTATTATGAAGCACAATCATTCGTTATTGTATAAACATTTACATCATCTTTTACAAATAATAATTCCAGTATACTGTATTTGCTTGGTTATAGTATTCCCCTTTAAGTTTTGAGAGTCAAAATTAAAGTTTCCTTACTGCCATCAATCTAAATCTGACAACTTGTCATATTAATTTCTGTGATTAGCAAATGGAGCAGCGATGATTTAAAACCCAGTGACATTATAGTCTTTGTCTACGGCCAACCGAGGAGAAGAAGAACGGTAAAACTAACCCCTCCTGGTTCCCAACCACTCCCATGACTGATTGGTTTGTATCTTTATTCATGCATCCAGTCCTTCAATGTATATTATGAGTGTTGAAACTTAGATTACCAGGAATCAAAGGATGAGCTTTACAGCCTCTTTTAAATTAAGTGCTGTTGATTCGCAATGAAAAATGCCTTAAGAGCAGCATCTTGGGAATTTGACGTACAACCTAAAATGATTCAGTATTGGTGAAATCAGAGGGATCAACTAATGCTAGTGAAATAAGACCGTAAATCTTTTTGTGGAATCCAGAAAGAAAAGTATGAACAAAAAAAGTGTAGGTTATTGAAACAAGAAATCATGCTGTGACACATGAAAGACTATAATTCCAAGTACATAAGATTGCAAAAAACTAGAGGCTCTCAGGTCCAGAATTTAAGGTGAGCCAAGGCTGGGAGTAAGATTTATGTGTCAAAACAGTTTGATAAGATGTCTACTTATGTTGGAAATACTTGAATTTAATTTACATGCTGAAAAAATTAATGAAGTATCCATATATCTTTAATTTATTTCAGATCAAATTTTCAGATAATTGGTTTTTGGAAGATCTTGTTAATGAAATGAATATTTTTTTAATGTTATTACTCTGCACAATATCTGTTTTTTCATAATCTTCTGTAAAAATGGCTCAAACATTTGGATAATCTTTCACGCTTAGAATTTTTACAGGCTATATAACATTCCCAGAATTTTTAAGATTGTTTCATGAAAGCGGTTTGGGGAAAACTAAGATTATAAATACAAAATTTGGACTATCATGGGAGTTTTATGAAATTACAGTTCTAAGAGGTAAAGGGAAGATTTCAGCATTAAAAAAAACTTTACAGAGAATAAATTTAATTAAATTGTCATTCGAGGTTTAAAAAGCCACCTATGCAACATTGGGTATGGTAGCTAGTAATACATGGCCTCATATTATGGCTGTGGAAACAAATAAAACCAGTAAAGATGAAATACTACTATATTTTTACTGCAATATGATTCCATGCAATAGTGAAATTTTGTGAAAACCCATACTGCAAATATACTGGATTAATACTTTTGAAAGAAATTTGGACGAATAAAGCAGTGACTTGCTACTGGGAATCATGAACATACTGCTTGGGAAAGGAGAAATACTGATTTGCGCATGTTGGTACTTCTGTATGATTTGTTCCAAGCTCTTAGCTGATGTATGCATCAAATACAACTATACCCCCGCCGCTGTATCTTTGCACTTGACAGTTTGTGTGGCTTCGCGTAAGGTTGGTTACATTGTGGTTGCGACGTTGCCAGAGTGGCTAGTAAACAACAGCTGATTGTTCTCCTTTCTATCGTGTATACAAAAAAGTGTACATAAGTAGCGAACGTCAATGAATAATTATTTCGTATTATTATTGTTAATTGAAAATAAGCGATATAAGCAGCTTTGGTATGGTCGGATACTCCTTTCTATGATAATAGGCATAAATGTGTCTACGTATGGCGTCTAATTGGAAAGCATAAAGATTTGTGACTGGACGAGGCTGCTTTCTTTTCTTCCCTGGAGTTGATAGAAATACCTGTTGCGTTCCAGATGGTTCAGGAATTTTGTCCTCTTTCTCTTGGAGTTTCACTCCCTTGTGAATAACAGTTCTCGTGCTTAGTCCAACAGCTACTGCAGTTCGTTGTACGGCTTTATCAGGTGGATAGAGGGATTGCCATGAAGCTTCACGTACTCCTTTTCCTTTTCAAAGAATTCCCGGGTTCTCCTTAATAGTTCCAATGCCTGACTATTAAGTGGCACACCTCGACGCAAAGGATTTTCACTTTGTGAATCATCACTCGGCGATTGGCGTCGTTTTTCAGACATTGTCGCACTTATGTTTTGTTTAAATGAATAATATGAATGAAATATATGTATATATAAAATAGATAAATATAAATAAATATATATATATATATGTATAAACGAACAATAACAAAACTATCAAACAATGAACAATATGTAACTTGAAAAGAACAACCCGACGCTTGTGCTAGAGATTCACAAACTGAAGCACGTGGTAGGGACTAGTTACATCCGGCAACAGAGCCGATTCTAGTCCGGTTCCGCTTTGTCATCGACCATCTGGAATGCTGCCTTGTGATTGGCTTAGGAAGTCAAACGGTTGAAGCTTTTCATCTGTTTTTTTGCGAGTGTACCAACTTAAATGCTAGCTGTCAAGTGCAACATTACAGCAGCGGGAGTATAAGGACATCACGAGCAGATGATCAGTCGGTTGTTTGAAAATTGGTTTAAGAACCATTGTTAGAAAATATTCAGCCAACTTCGGTTATTGTGTTATATAACATCTGATCATTTGTGCAGCTAAATAAAGCTCCATACAATAGGCGGCTGAGAGGGAGAAATTATGATATGGCTATCTATACAGTGAAACTCTTAACATGGAACTTGTTAGGTTCCATAAACCATTGCTGCATTGTTATAAAATAAATGTAATTTCTGTGGACTGTATCGTCCTCCACTTTAATCCTTTAAAGTTAATTTGGGCAAATATATAAGAGTATGTGGCAGACAATAACTCATTCACACTGTTATCTGCAAAAAATTGTTCATGCCAACTAGGCCATATTATGTTACATCTCTTTACAGAAAAACTAAGTCTAGCCAATCTTTTACAATTGTTACAGTCATCATACCAGATGAAAATTATGCCCAATTCTGACTGCCTCTATGTGGTTGTCTTCCGTCATAATGACATTGTAAAGATACGGCACCAGGGTAACATCTTTCTCTCTCTAAGGTTCTAAGCTCATCTCTTGTCACCCCAAGTACAGTATCTACTGATGTAAAATTCACTTACATTCGCTATTTCATCTTTTAAACACATTCATAATGAACCATTCTAACAACCAAAAATATCCCCCCATCAACCGGTAATTACACTTATACCTTTTTTTTACTATAAGCTGAAAGAAGTAAACAAACCCACGTGACAAGACTGCACCTCATTGGCCGGTGGGCAAACTACAACCTTTCTTGCTTAGCATGTCTCTTCCTCTATAAAAAAACAGTTCGGTTCAGATTGTAACATTTTGTGGTTATTCTTGTGCAGAGAAATTTTAAAAATCCATTATTGTAACAGTTCAATTTATGCAACTAAATGTGTTTGTTCAGATTCACCTATAACTAAATGAACCATTATAGTAGAGAGTTTGAGGCTATGCGCAGGCGCTGTGGTTTGTTTCAGGCTGAGAATCCTCTGCCATTGGGAAAACATAAATGCGGGAAATGGAAAGAAGACAATTGTGTTAAATGCTTTAAACAAATTCTGCGAAAAGCACCCCACCTTTAATCGACAATGGATATGTTTGGCCATTGTTAGGCAATAATTGAACTTGTTAGTGATGCAGAATGCATGATGCTCTGATAGCTTGTTGACTCATGAAAGGTTAAAACAAAAGTGGTATACTGATGCTAGTCATTAAATGAACGATTTTTTCTAAAGCCTGAAGTTAAGAAAAGTTTAATCCAGTACCTTTAATCGCAGATGCAGAATTGTTCAGGTACAATCTTTATTTTTCTACTCTAGTATTATGTGTTAGAAGTTTAGGATGTAAGGCAAAATAAGGAATGACATACAATGTTTAAAAGCTAATGATCCTCAAGCTGTGCAATACACTCTACTCGCATTCTGTCTGAAGCAATTTCCTCTCACGGGTCTTAGTTCCCGTCATCTTCCACGTGGTGCTGCTATGTGCTCGGCGGAGTGCTACATTTAAATTTTGTTTACTTCTCCTTTCAGCTTATATGAAAAACGTATAGGACCACTGAAATAATAGGTCAGAATGCTGACCACTCGGCTATAGAGCAGCAATTTGTTACTTTGTCCTCTTAAATTTTCCTCTTTATGCTAAATATTGCATTAAAATATAGAGGTTGTGTCAACTAAATGTTGCGATATTAATCTTTTCAAAATATTCAAGATCTGTTTAAATTTGTCTAAATATTAACCAATATAATTTGAAATGATAGGCGATCATTCTTTTGCTTTTCTTGATGCTCATGATTACCATATCAATGGCAAATTACCATGGCAAATCAGCCATGTCAAAAATTCTCACAAAACCAGTCAGTGTACATAAAAAAATTCCTGTAAATTGTGAAGTATAAAAAAGAAACAATTGTGTTATTCATTTATACCTCCAGGTTATTTTGTTATAATGGACGCTCTTTAACTGCCATGGTTCATAGTGTCCCATTCTATATTGGGCATGAAAGACTGAAAATATTGCTGAGAGGCCTTTGTATTAGGCTTGTTCTTTTAAATACCGTAAATATACGAATAGACCACCATAGATTTACAGCACGTAATAGAACCTTAGTTGTGAAGTTGAAGTTTATCATACAGAAGGTTTACATCCTACAGTAATGATTTATTGGCTTTCTTTTAAAATGGTTATCTCAGACTGCAAAACATCTTGTTATTTAAATGATGCATTTCTTGTAAATATCGTGATTAGCAAAAAGTAAAATTGAAAAATCTATTATATGAATAACTTGCAGGATAAATAATAATGGTTAGTAAGCCATGTGGCTTTGAACATCTGTTCGAAAATTAATGGCCAGAAATTTGAAGCAATTGGTGAATATTTTGAAATTTTTATAAGAATGTTTACAGATATTGAATATCCAGGGTATTTCATTAGGACTTCAGTAATAAGGCATCTTGTGGGAGAAGTTGCCTCAGAATTTTTATGCCTATTATGACTTGTTACATTTGAAATTTACTTCTATTTATTCTGTACTTCTGTTGTAATTTTTTCGTGTTTTAGATTCATCATGTGTTAGCAATGAGACATACACAATCTCACCAGCAAGTAATATAGCTGCAAGACTGAAGGAATTGGACAGTATTGAAGAAGAGAATGATATTGACAACTTAATTAGGTAAGATGTTGCTCTCAGTTTGTGCCACATATTAGTCCTTCAGATGTCATCTGAATTTACGTCCTTTGAAAGCTTACCGTCGTTTGGAAAAATATTAAATTTATAGTATAAAGCTTCATTAATGATCATAACCCATGCTTAAGCCCAGTTTCCTCTTACTTTACTTGCATGTAAATAAAACCACTTCCATCTTATTGGTTGCTGGACATATAACCAACCTGCAATAGAAATCAATTCTGTGTTTACAACAGAAGTTTGCCTTCATGTATCCTGCGAATTGCAAGAAAATTATTTTTATTGCAAGCACGTGCATGAAATGATATTTAGAGGCACTGATTCATTTGTAGAGCTCAGCATCTGCCTATTTTGTCCTTTTATTGGAATAGTAGACTTTGTATATATAAATATGTTTCCTGCTTAGTTCATGGTGCTATAATTGCCTATTTTCATTATTTGTCCTCTTTGTACCTAGTACGGCCTAAAATGACCATTATTTCATTACAAATGCAACAATAGCCTTTTTAACAATAATATATAACAGACTCTCAATAATAATTACAAACCAACCTGGGAGCATAAAATGTATTCAAGAGCAAAATTACATAAAAACTGATAACAGGGTTTGCCATAAAAAGTACATAGTAACTGAAGAGTGCAAATTTAAAGAAATAATGCTTATAGTTCATGCATCATTAAAAGAATAGTGGAATTTAGTAAATTTAATATATGGTAGTATATGGAATATGACAACTTAATATTTTATATTTCTATACGTTCTGTCATATCAAAATGTGTTTTTAAGCTGTAAATGAATAAATGATTGTGCTTCAATGCTTGTCATTGCTGGTGATGCCTATTTTGAACTTGTGTTTATTTGCCTGTCAATTTTAAGTTTTTACTATTGCACTGAGCTCTACTTATTTCTACAAGGACGGATCGAAAAGTAACGCACAATAACTTCTTTACAAAAAAGTTTAATAGTTAAGACAACAAAAAAAATCACAAATGAACTTGCACGTTTCACCTACTTTTTGACATAGTCACCAAGTTTCTCAACACATTTCTCCCATTGTGATACCAGTTTCAATATGCCCTGTTCGTAGAAGTCCGTTTCCTTGAAGTATAGCCATCTGCGGACTGCTGATTTCACTTCATCTGTCGCAAAGTGTTGGCTGGCCAGGAATTTCTTCATGGGATCAAACAGATGAAAGTCTGACAGTGCAAGGTCCGGACTGTATGGTGGATGCTGGAGCACCTCCCAACCAAATTTGGTGATTTTCTGACGAACAGCAGTAGCAACATGGGGCGAGCATTGTCACGAAGAATTTTGACATCGCCAGCATTCATGTTGTGGTGTGTCACGAAGGGCATGATGTTACTTCACCAAAGTTTTCATATAGGCTGCAGCATTCACATGGTTCCATGTTCAGCAAAGTCCACTAATACAACACAATGCATATCCCAGAACATCATTACAAGCACTTTCCTAGCAGATTGAGTCACTTTGAATCTTTTCTTCACTGGGGAACCAGCATGTTTCCACTCCATACTTGCCTGCTTGGTTTCGGCTGTGTAGTGGTATGCCCACAACTCATCACCAGTGACAATTCCTTACAGAAAGTCATGCCCTCAAGCTCATCATTCGCTGGCTCTTGTGGTTGTCTGTCAGGTTCTTAGGCACCCAGCAAGCACTACCTTTACGAAATTTCAACATGTCATGAACAATATCGTACACTGCACCATAGGAAATGTTGAACTGATGCAATAAGGTTCGCAGTTGCACATGCCGGTTGTTCAAAATTGCTGCCTCAATGACTGACATTCTGCGGGATTGCTGCTGTTACCGGCCTGCCAAATCGTGGTGAATCACTAAGGTTCACATGGCCCTCTAGGAAGAACGCACACCACCTGAAGACATTGCTATGGTCCATACAATCATCCCCATACACGCCACGCATGTCCCTGTGAATATCACTCGGTTTATGCCCTTTGGCCCACAAATATCAAACCACACCTCTCTGCTCTTTACATGTGGACATCTTTGTTGCGCAGTTCATGCTTCTCTCGCTAGAGCTGCACAAGAAACAAAAAATGCCCTCTGTAGTGAAAACTTCACACTATATCTGTGTGAAATTGCAACATTCCAGCTGCAGTACCAAGGCAGAAAAAAATTGTGTGTTACTTTTCGATCCGCACTCGTATATTAACCCATTGTCATCTTATTTAAATACCCTCATTGCTACCTCAAAATCATTTTAAATCCCTGTACAGCTGTGTGAGTGCATTGCAAAGTTTGAAAATTCATAAAAAATGACTAATGTAATTTGTTTCCTGAAATTTTGTATGCATGATCTGGAAGCATTGCCTTACAGATTTTTATGCCTTAATATGATTGTTGAAACAGTTCTTCAAATGAAGGGTTAAGGCAACACTTTTGGCATTGCCAAGCATTTTCGCTATTCTTTGCCCTGCTGTGGCAACAATATATCCTTTTGTTTCTTCCTCCCCTTCTTTCCTTGTCTGGATGGAATTTGCATTGGGAAAGGGGCACACATTTTAGCTCAAACATTGAACTATAGTGATACACTTGGAAGCTGCTGATGAGTGACATTGTTTCTGCAGTCCGTGTGGTGGTTTTTGTTTCTTAGCTGTCATTTGTGAAACACAGTGAAAAAATCTTTGCATATACAAGACAAAAAAATGAATAACGAATTCCCATTTGAGAAAATAAGTATTGAAAAGTTTAAGGGAATAACAAGCAATATCTCAAATGGTTTACTCAACGAAAAAGAATGTATATGACATAAATTGTGTGTTTTAATGCGATCTACATTTTTTGTGTAGTAAAATTTTGTCTATCTCTTATGGTTTACCAGTTATGCAAAAGTCGTTCACAATGAAGAATACTTTTGGAGACATTCCCAGATATACATTTTATTTGTCATGAAAATATCTTAAACATATGATATTTTAATCAAAATCGTTAAGAGCTGTTTTTGAGAAAATAAAAATTTTCGAAAAATGTTTCATGTAAAGGATAATCTGGGGTCGGGGGATTTTCTTGGAAACCTTTGTGTCACATCGCTGGAAGATACTGAACCTAAATACCAAGTTTGGAGTTTATCGACTGTTCGTTTCCGAGTAATGCTGTTCAGACACACACACACACACGGACATGTTTCCAAAAATGCTTTTTTTGGATTCAGGGGGTCTCAAAACATATATTTCCAGTGAAATCTCGGTATCGAATTTTTGGGTGGAATACAATACTTTCCCTACTTACTATATGTAGTAGAGAAAGTAAAAAATTGAATAATCACATGTCTAGCTTTGCATCATATAATAAAAAATCTGATGTGTTACACTCACATGACTTTCTCTACTCTTGTATAATCTATTTTTACAAACGTCTATTCTCCATATGCTTCATATTAATCGAGATATCGAGATGTCAATCTTATTTGTAATTTTCTTGTAGATGCAAGGGGAATATGGTAGCTTTTAAGCGATAGTCAAATATTTTATCGCTGGTTGCTATGTGGCGCATTCCATTCTCTTTGCATGTCCAGGACATAAAAAAATGAATAACGAATTTGAGAAAAAGTATAAGTATTGGAAAATTTAAGGAAATAACAAGCAATATCTCGAAAACGGTTCACTCAACAAAAAAATGTATATGATATAAGTTGTGTATTTTAACGCGATCTACATTTTTTGTGTAGTAAAATTTTGTCTATCTCTTATGGTTTACCAGTTATGCAAAAGTCGTTCATAATGAAGAATACTTTTGGAGACATTCCCAGAAATTTTGAGATATACATTTCATTTCTCATGACATTATCTTAAACATATGATATTTTCATCAAAATCGCTAGAGCCATTTTTGAGAAAATTAAAATTTTCGAAAAATGTTCCATGTAAAGTGTAGTCTGGGGTGGGGGGATTTTCTTGAAAATCTTCGTGTCGCATCTCTGGAAGATACTGAACGTAAATACCAAGTTTGGTATTTATCCGACTGTTAGTTTTTGAGTTATGCTGTTCACAGACACACACACACACACACACACACACACACACACACACGGACATGTTTCCAAAAATGCTTTTTTTGGATTCAGGAGGTCTCAAAACATGTATTTCCGGTGAAATCTCGGTATCGAATTTTTGGGTGGAATGCAATACTTCCCCTACTTACTATACGTAGTAGAGAAAGTAAAAATAAAGCATATCACCTTTACAAATTGAAGGGGCCCCCCCCCCCCCCCATTAATTTTTAGTACACCCGAGTACACTTGTTTTCTTTACCCCTCTGAGTCTGGACGTTTCCCTCTTCTCAGCTGGCTGTTGCTTTAATGTCACAGTTTCGTGTTTCATCGATTAGTAAATAAACATCTTTGTTATCCTTCCATTTCACATATGGCACATTCATTGCAGACCATGATTCATACTCTCTATGTTTCACTTTACTATGGGATATATCAGGCAATATATTCTACTTACTTGCTCTCATGGTATCAACAGCAGTAGTTGTTTTGCTCATTAGTCTTCTAAAGAAATAGGAGGTCCTTTGAATGCCACCTGTTGGTTAAAAATGCAAATATATGCTGTTTTATTGGCCAGCATATATTTGCTAGTTGTGCTTGTCATATGATTTGAATGTCATTACTAACTTGTATTAGTATAGCTCATCATATGAAGCAAATGGGTGGAATGTGTAGGTTTTTTTTTTTTTTTTTTTTTGTTTTTTTGTTTTTTTTTTTTTTCCTTTCCCGCCCCCCCTTTTTCCCTGTTTAAACTTTACTTGTAACAAAAGGCACGTGTTGTTTTTTATTAGATTATGGCAGGTTGTTTGCTGCTTGGCCACAGTTTAATACCTGAGATAATCAAAAAGGCTGAAGTGCATTAACTTTGACTATTATTCACTGATGACTTAGTACCGAATTCATAGTCCTTGCTTATTTTAAGGTTATTGTTAAGGATTTTCTTTTATGGACTTTAATTTTATAAGTCTTTACTTAGTAGGGCCATGTAGCCATGGGCTGAAGCAATGACTTTTATCGTAAACAGTTTGTCATATCGAGATGGCAGACGATTTTGCAGAATAACTGGAATTCTGTGCACTAAATATTCTCCAGGTACCCATAAGGTACATTAAGGATGGCACGTTAAATGGCGATTTTACTTCACTAAATGCACAATACTGTATATGCACTTGCTTGTGACTGTGAGAGGTTAGGTTTTAACGCATGGAAGCTTGTTGTGAAACTTCATTGGTCGTGCATGTACTTTTATTGTTCCACATTTGCATTGCATAATATTTCAGTCTAAAATAGTAAAGCCTCATTTCACTGTAGAACTGTGAAGTTTTATAGTGAATACTACGAGGGTTACTAGATATGTATTGAGACACCGAAAATTGGCCACTCCTGGGGAAAGCATTGTTGCTTTGTTAACATATCTGACTCATTGGTAATGCAATGGTAGCAGGCAGACCATTGTTGTGCCATTCATTTTTGCTCAGTTTATGTTTGAAGTCTAGAAAGTGAGGATGTTTTTTCAAGTGCAATGGACATTCAGAGAGCATTTTCGAGAAATGATTTTGTAAGACTTCAAATGTGGCTTAAATGAAATGCAGCCACTTGAGCGTTTGAGGGGGAGGCTTTTTGGGACTATTCTCCATCACGTGCCACTGTGTTCCCTGATTCGCAGAATTTAAGAGGGGGCGGCAATCTCTTAAAGATGAAGAGAAGAGTGGCAGACCAGCAACAGTAGTGACTGACAAAAACATCACCACTGTGGAAACAATGATTAGGGAATATCCAAGACTAACCTACAAGGACATTGAGTTAACATTAGGGATTGGTCTGCCGATTGCTTCAACCATCCTTCATGAACACCTTCATGTAAAACAACAATTTCTTCAAGATGGGTCCCCCATAATTTATCTGAAGCACAGTACCTCCATAGGGTGGAATGGTGCAAAGAAATGCTGAAAAGATATAACTATGGAGAGTCTCGCCGTATTTCAGATATTGTTGTAGGTGGCGAAACATGGATCTATCAGTTTGACCCTGAAACAAAACACCAGTCCTCCATTTGGGTGTTCCAACCACCTGTCAAGGACAAGAGAGCAAGGAGTGCTGGAAAGAAAATATTTGCTTCTGTCTTCTCCACAAGTAGTCACTTGTCAACAGTTGTGCTGGAAAATCAGAAAACTGTTACTGCAAAATGGTACACAGAAGTTTGTCTTCTGAAAGTGTTTCAAAGAATCCAAGAAAAGCATCCAAAGACAGGACTAAGGGGCACATTGCTGCATCATGACAGTGCATCTGCTCACACCGCTAATGTCACAATGGAGTTTCTGCAAGGAACCGAGGCAAAACTATTGACTCATCCACCCTATAGTCCTGATCTGGCACCATGTGATTTCTTTCTATTCCCTGCGATGAACTGACTAGGTCACCGATTTTCTAGCCCTGAAGAAGCAGTTTCTGCATACGAAAAGTTATCTGCAATGCCAGAAACTTAGTGGCGTGGATGCTTCCAGAAGTGGTTCCGGAGGCTGGAAAGCTGCATACAGTACTAGGGAGGATACTTTGAGAAACAAAACGTTTCTGTGACTATATTTTGCTGTCTAAATACATATCTAGTGACCCTCGTATTAGTTCTTAGAGTGTGAACTAACCTACAGGCAGTAATGTTATGCAGATTGCATTAATACAAAATATAATAAAGCCTCAATTTCGCTGTCGTCTTCGTGGTGTAGTGGTTACCATGCTAGCCTCTAGTTCCTGAGGTCACGGGTTCAAACCCGGTGGAGGGCGATGGATTTTTTTGGGCATAAAAATCCTTAGTATGGCTTCCTTTGGAAGGGAAGTAAAGCCGGTGGTCCCGTGTCGTAGATTTACGGCACATGAAAGAACCTCAAGCCTGATAAACAGGCATCTGAGCAAAATTTCTGATCTTTCACACCCAATATAGAATGGAACACTAAAGACCACAGCAGTTAAAGAGCATCCATAAATAAAACTTATTTTAATTTCTCAATTTCACTTTGCTGTCAATGTGTACTTTATTATTACGGTTCCCTTTTATCCCTTCTCTCAATTCCTCAAATTTGTTCATCACGTTACAAAAGGATTTACAGAGCAGGATCCATTTCTCAATCCATATAATCCTCAATATATTTTCAAAGCTGTGAATATAAAAAAAAATCATTGTAAAATTGAAGAACAATTTTTATTCTATAAATGTCACTTGTCTTAGCATATTGCAGTTACTATAGTAGTGAAATGCAAATAGAAAAAATCTCAAATCTTCTATATCATAAGAGTACCTAATGGAACCAAACTGTTAATATATATATAGAAGATACAACTATTTCCAACTGGGAATTTAGTTTCAAATACATCAATAATTCATATACATTAGAAAGTGCAGTAAAAAATGCATAAAAAGTCTTTCAAACTATATATACACTAATTTAATTGAATCTTGAATCAGTGGATACACTAAAACTTCACTTACTTTAAATTAAAGGAACATGTTTTAAAAGCAAAAGCACTGCTTGCTTTCTCTTCAGCTTATTTCCGACTGGGCATGATAGGAATTCGGGTTCATAGATGTACATGGCATGGAGGTGATGTCAACTGGTGTGTCCATGATGAAGCTGCTTAGATTGAGTGGTAGGATTTCAAAGTTCAAATTAAATTATTGTTTCACTTCACTGTCTCCAACTTCTGAATAACACTTTTCTATTATATATAAACACTGTTCAATTAAAACTTGTGTGCATATTTCCTAAACTTGGCCTTGTTATTTTGATTTATTTCATCAGTGATTTACTTATACATGGAATCTCGTTAGCACGTTCCTCATTAACACATTTTCCAGTGTATTACATTGAATTATAAAAGTCCCGGTATCATATCACCAAATATAATAAATAATGTTTGCTTAGTGCATTTTCCCGGTCCCGCTTACTGCGTTTGAAGTTTGACGTCCTCATTCGCTGTTCTGGCCAATCCTTGATCGGTACAGTGGGAGTAGGCGTTTTAACACGTTCATAGTTTGATGTCCTCATTTGCTACTTTGGTCAATCCTTGGTCACGGGGTGGATATCGGCAGCCAATCACATACATGCATTTAAATATTTGTGTGACACGATTTCTGTGGGCGGGATACAGAATGCTTTACCTTGGCGTGGTAAACGTGGTAAACGCTAACGATAGTTTGTAATGTTGAGTGATGACCAAACAACCGTAGATTGTATTTTAACTTTTCATTTACAATGAAAAAAAGAAAGTGTAGTAGGTAAATAACCAACAGTGAAAAACTGAAAATCCTTGATGTAATCGTAATCCAAATATAAAACATGTCGATATAGTGCAGAAGTTAAACATTCCTCCGTCAACCTTAAACACGATTGTTAGCAAACCTAAATTGATTGAAACTGCTTTTAAAGAAGGGAAAAATACTAAAACAAAACTTTTCTCTTGGAAAATAGGATCAGAAGAGGAACGAAATTTGTTGCATGGAAACGCCTCCGTATTCAAATCGTATCTTGTATACACCAAAGATAATATCGTCTATTGTACTCGTAACACGATGCACGCTCATAATTTTTTCTTTTTTAGCAGAAATTGTTATCACGTGTGTAATAAAACACACAGCAAAACCACTATTGCCGCTTCCACAATTCGCAATTTATTTTCTCAAAAACATTCATAACCTAAAAAATCCAAGTTGACCAAAATAAAAGCTTGAATTATTTATTCTCAGGCTTTGTGTATCCAAATCCATTTAAACATATTGAATTTAACATGGAAACGCGGATCGTATTCAGTATGAAATTGTACTCAAAATCGATTTAAATTGCCCATGGAGACGTAGTAATTATTAGATTTTTATTACCTATGTTCTTAAATTGCAGATTTTGCATTTTCGTTAACACGTTTTCCCGCCTATGACGTCCAAATCCTTAGGTCCCTGCAAAAACGTACTAACGAGATTCTACTGTACATATTTATACCTCTATCCAAGAATGAATTTTATCTTTTTTGCTGTCCTGGCAGCTTTTAAGTATGTTTTATTACAATTCCTATCGTGGAAATATGAAATAAATATTGTCCAAGCAGAGTCCATTTTTACTACTTTACCAGTTACACTTATTTCGGTTGGCAGTATTGCTGAAATAAGTGCATACATGGCACCTTTCTTCCTTCACTGTCCACACTTCCCTGAAAAGCCAGCAGCACAACAAGTCTTGTGCATACGGTATACTTATCTGCAACTGAGAAAAAACCCAGAATAATGTTTGATCCATAATCAGGGCTATTCTGCAACTTTCTGGTTGAAGAGATTGTTACTGTTAGTCTTTACGATCAAGAAGCACTAAAAGTGCATCCGCTGTCATATAGTGGTAGTAGTAATTTGGTCTTGGTATCGTTCAACATAATTTTCATCCTTTCAACAAGATGTTTTTACAGAGTAGATGTGAATGTCTGTTGCAGATAGGCAAGTTGCCAAAAGATCTCAAATGTATGCCTTATGAAAAGTTTGCCTCACTCACATTGTCTCTTGTCCTTCCAAGCACTATTACTACAATGTGTTTCATCACCCAGAGAAGCAACATAGCAATTTATTTTAATGGTTTCCTTCTCTGCCATCTACTTATAGTAAGAGGAAGTATTGTATTTCATCCAAAAATTCTCTGAAAGACATGCTTTGAGGCTCCCTGAATAAAAAAAAAAATCTGTGTTACTCACATGACTTTCTCTACTCTTGTACAAACTATTTTTACAAACGCTTATTCTCCATTTGCTTCATGTTAATTGAGATATCGAGATGTCAATCTTATTGCTAATTATCTTGTAGATGCAAGGGGAATATGGTAGGTTATAAGTGATAGTCAAATCTTTTAAGTGCTAGTTGCTATGTGGTGCATTCCATTCTCTTTGCATGTCCAGGACATAAAAGAAGTGAATAACGAATTTGAGAAAAAGTATAAGTATTGGAAAATTTAAGGGAATAACAAGCAATATCTCGAAAATGGTTCACTCAACAAAAATGTATATGACATAAATTGTGTATTTTAACGCTATCTACATTTTTTGTGTAGTAACATTTTGTCTATCTCTTATGGTTTACCAGTTATGCAAAAGTTGTTCACAATGAAGAATACTTTTGGAGACATTTCCAGAAAATTCGAGATATACATTTCATTTGTCATGAAAATATCTTAAACATATGACATTTTAATCAAAATCGTTAGTCATTTTTGAGAAAATTAAAATTTTCGAAAAATGTTCCATGTAAAGGGTAATCTGGGGTGGGGGATTTTCTTGAAAACCTTCGTGTCGCATCTCTGGAAGATACTGAATCTAAATACCAAGTTTGGTGTTTATCCGACTGTTGGTTTCTGAGTTATGCTGTTCACAGACAGACACACACACGGACATGTTTCTAAAAATGCTTTTTTTGGATTCAGGAGATCTCAAAACATGTATTTCTGGTGAAATCTCAGTATCGAAATTTTGGGTGGAATACAATACTTCCCCTACTTACTATACGTAGTAGAGAAAGTAAAAATTGTGGGTATGGATTTGAACAGCATAACTCTAAAATAAAATCTTTGATTATACCTAACTTGGTATTTAAGTTCATTATCCTCCAACACAGAGACCCTCCCACCCCAAACTACCCTTTGCTTGGAGAAGTTTTCAATATTTGTTTTATTTCTCAAAAATGGCTCTTAGCAATTTTTATTAAAATACTATAAGTTGAAGGTATTTATGTGTCAAATAAAATGCATATCTTGAATTTGTGGGAATAGCCTCTGAACTCCTTTTCATTCAGAAGAAAGTTTGTATAAAGTGCTGTCAGAATGTCAAGGAATGAGTATGGAATTTTAATATATATACCAGCATATAGCGATCTGCTTTTTAAACACTATCCACCCACTTTTTTCTCTGTCCCTTGTACCTACAAAAAGTGTGCAATGGGACTAATTCTGCAATGGTTTATACCAATTAACATGAACTATACCCCCATTGAATCTTTGCACTTGACAGTTCGTGTGGCTTTGCATAACGTTGGCTATATTGTGGTTGCAACGTTGCCAGCGTGGTTAGTAAACAACAGCTGATTGTTCTCCTTTCTATCATGTCTAAGCCGCATACAAAAAGTGTACGTAAGGTAGCGAACGTCATTGAATAACTATTTCTTCTTCTTCTTATTATTATTATTATTATGATTGTTGTTGTTGTTGTTGTTAATTGAAAATAACTCTGCATAAACATTGCAATGTATGTAGAATAAATTAGCACTTTTGACAATATAGGAACAAAATAATGCAAACATGCCTGCTACAATGAGGAGAAATAAAACCAATTATAAGCTGTGATGATAGTTATTCACTCATGCTGCATTTCAGATGGTTCAGGAATTTTGTCCTCTTTCTTTTGGAATTTCACTCCCTTGTATATAACAGTTCTCCTGATTAGTTGAAGAGCTGCTGCAGTTCATTGTACAGCTTTATCAGCAGGAATAGAGGGTCGCCCATGAAACTTCACATACTCCTGTTCAAAGAATTCCCGGGTGCTTAACAGTTTTAATGCCCGACTATTAAGTGGTACATCAAGATGCAAAGGATTTTCATTTCGTGAATCATCACTCGGTGATCGGTGTCATTTTTGAGACATTGTCGCACTTCAAATCTTGTATAAATAATATGAATGAAATACATATATGTGTATTTGTGTATGTATAAACGAACACCAACAATAACCACAATTATAAATAGCAATGAACAATATTAACTTGCAAAGAACAACTCAACGCACATGCTAGAGATTCACAAACTGAAACACATGGTTGAAAATAGCTACATCCGGCAACAGAGCCACTTCCAGTTCCGCTTCCGCTTTGTCATAGACCATCCGAAATGCTGCCTTGTGATTGGTTTAGGAAGTCTAATATGGTTAAAGCTTTAAATCTTCTTCTTCTCCCCCCCCCCCCAGTGTACCAACTTAATCGCTAGCTGTCAAGTTCAACGTTTCAACGGCAGGGGTATAGACCGAAAAATAAGCTTTCATAAGAACAGTATGTAGAAGCTACATAAACAGAAGTGATAGTGGGTAGAGAAAGTAATGTGAATGTAACATAAGATTTTTAATCGTGCTATCAAATAGGATTGCTCAGTATGCTTATATTTGCCATATTCTTGGTACTGTTTTATAGTACATTTTGAGAATGACATGTTACTTTGCGATTACAAAATAGGTTCACATAAATTGTTTCAAATGCAAATAAATGATTGGGAACTTCATGATTATACCAAGAAAGTGTTGAAGACTGAGCAGTTTATTCCTGTGTATTTATTCACTTGCAGTCATGTAACCTCAAGATAACTGAGGCCTTATACACAATTCTTAAATTGGATAATATGTTGCTGTCCACATTCTTCTACTTAAGAAAGTGAACTTTGGACATTATTACTTGAAAAGCATAATTTATGTGGATGGAATGGCAACATAGCTGTTCATGCTATTATTGTTCATTTACCAAATGATTTGGGGCTTTCAATTTATGATTCTCAAACAATTGAATATTTTCTCTTTATTTTTCAGCAATGTGCAAGAGCTCTCTGTGAAAACCCCGGTGAAACACAACAGTGAAAGTATTAAAAAAGAGAAGGCACCAAAGGTTCATTCCATGTCCTTGCGCAGTGATGCTAAGCACTCTTCAGGTATTTGTAATTTTGTGCATCATACCTAAAAGCTATTTACCTTAACTGTGAAAATCATGCCTTGAGATTTATTCACGAGTACAAAAGTTTTCATTGCAAGCATTTTAATTTTACTATGTTGACCAATGTGCATGTTTGCAAAAATTGCTCTTTAATATTAGCTCTGCATAGGCAGTAAGTTGGAAAGTTGAATTAGATTTGAAAATTCAAAACCATGGTCTTGTATCACTGATTATGCCATTGTTCTACTGCTGAGCTGCAATGTTTAAATGCCCGTATGGACATTAAATGCTATCTCATCCTAGATCTTGAGGTGGTCTCAAATATTCAAGATATATTCAAAGGCAACTTAAAATGTTTAAAATACTTTTAATCTGTGGGTTTTACAGTATAGTAAATTGGTGTTCGATAATTGAGGAGCATTTTTGCAAAAGTCGATAGATGCAAACATTTCCGAAAATGAGTTATATATTACACCTACTGTCCATTCCAAACCAGAGTTCCCTCTGATTTAAACAAAAGCACGTGCTTCTGCTTGTCATGAACCCAAGAACACACACACTTATGTCAACGTAAATAGTTCCTTAATATTGTATCATGAAACATTAGGGCAGGAAAGGTATAGAACTGCATATTTTATTGTGGTAATCAAAAGAAGTCATTGCTAAAGGAAAGGATATATACTAACTGTTAACAGACTGCAAAATATGATTTTCGTCTGCTATTGCGCTAACGCTGAGAATATCTTGCTTGTTAATTACCAACTGTATGCGTGACTGCCATTCTCTTGCATATACAAGAAATGCAGCAATGAATTCCCAGAGGTGCTATCTGAGTACCGAATAAACACTTTGCATAACACAGGAAATATGATAAGTGAACAGTCATCCATAATACAGTAGCACATGTATGCTCAGCTCAGGTCAAATCTTGTGATACAGTCAGTTGGTATTTGAGTTCTCATGGTAGAGGAAGGTGCATGTAGTGTGAATAAAATGTTCAAACTCAAAAGCAGGAAACAGTTTAAAAAGTGGCAAAAACAAACAATACTTCATATATTCAACTCACTATGAGATAAATACCGGACACTTGCATTAGTGCACATTACGAAACTAATATCCAATTTTACAGACGTTTCAATGAAGTTAACCAAAGCGTGCAGGGAATATAAACAGACATAATAGAAGAGGAGGATCAAATGTGGGAACTTGTTTTGTGTGCGACAGTGCTGTGGAATTGTGGATAAGCTTGTCATTATTTTGGAGAGTAGTTCTTATTCCGATACCGCAGCTGAGTCATATTCGGATTTGGGTGTTGCACTTTTGTCCGAGGATTGTGATTAACGTAAGTAAAATGTTCATTTCTGCATACTTATAAAATCGATTGTTACCTCAGGTTGCATTTTGAACTATGATTCTCATGCAGGGCGCCTTTTTATAGATTTGAAGCAATGTTCAACAAGCAGCCATTAGGGGTGGGGATTGCAAACTACTTTCACACGGATAATACAAAGAGTTTGTTTACAGCGAGAGGCACTCTGGTTTGGAATGGACAGTTTATATTTTTTAGCATCTGAATCGATCTATGAAATCAGATTTAGCGAAACTCGATAGATGCAGCCACTTAAAGCAAAACTCAATATATGCTGGATTCCTTATTTGAAATATGCACAAAGCCAAGTAAAATGTTTTTCACCATAGTATAAGGTGTTAAGTAAGAGCACACTCCAGTGTCATAATATTTCAACTACTGCGTTCCCAAGAGAAGGTTCTGGTGGCAGGGAGCGAAATATGAATTCTTGGACATACATTGGCAACTTAAATAGTCATATTTAAAGCTTTCAGTGTAAACATGAGCCAATGTTTTCTACTTGTACTGTGCTGACATAGCATTCGTTATGAAACCATGCAGGTGCAAAGCACGCAGATTCCTCTCACGACTTTTAACTATGAATATATTAGTGTATTTCATGATAAATTACAGACATTGTGCAAAATAGATCAGGACTAATGGCTTAAGTTCATGACCATCATACCACCAACTGAGCGGGATGACTTGGCTGACGTCTGTGGCCCTCATTTAGGAGGTCCCAGCATTGATCCCTGGGATTGCCAGTCTGACCCATGGGTTTTTTCAGGGGGGTTTTCTGGGTCAGGCGAATGCTAGAGTAGTTTCTTTCATCCCCCAAATTTCCTGTCCCTCCATTTCATTCATCTTGCATCCCATTGGTCTCTTTCAGGGTCGAAAGTGACAGTGTCAGTGTTGGTGTTTCGGTGCAGTGTGGCAGGGGAAAAGAATCCTCTTTGTGACTCCATCCTCAGCTTTCAACTGGCTGCCAGAGTATCCTAACGCCCTTGAGGGGCGTTGGACCCCTCTGTGTGGTGTGCAGTCCCCTGTCTGCCGGGGTGTGTCTATCTGGAAACTTAGAGACCCTGTCATTGCTATGCCATCGCTCCTGGATCTGGCCGCCCAGTGTCTCCTTTTGCCTCATCCTTCCTCCCAGGGATGACCACCATGTGGCATAGGTACAATATCCACTCTGGATCTGTGCAGAGTCCCCTCCATAGTCAATCCTATCCTATCATGTCACCAAAGCATAGGGTGGTGGATACAGAGTCTTCGAAAAGAAAACTTAGTGATTACTGACAAAAAGTTTATCCAAACATGGTAATGTGGGTATCTGTTGGGGTGCAGAACACACAATACAGCATGTCCAGTGACAGTCTGTGTGCTAAACCAAGAGTTAAAACATGTAACACTATGTTAAATTCTTGTGCTCTTCCATATGTTAACATGGTGTCTAAAGAAAAATAGAATGACACTAAGAAACTCCTACAGTAGATGCATATATTTTTGTTTAACCCACTTTCATTGCCTCTGAATAAAGAATGCTTCATGCCAAAAACGTTTGTTATAAAGTATATGCTTGTGTGTTAAAAATAAAAATATGAAATTTGATTTCTGCATTTCTTTCTCAATTGTTCTTTGACACTAGCCATGCATAGACACTTAAGGTTGGAGACACGTGAGCGTTGAAATAACATACATTGGAATGAAAGCCCACACATGCATTGAAATAATGCACGTTGGATATATCTCCATGCAAGCTCATTAATTATGATGTACCTCAGTAGAAGATGTAAAATGGATGACACTGAAACTATTATTTGGCTATCTTGCACTTAAGTTACTTAAAAACAAAAGGCAGTTTGCGAAGTTGTGTGTATCCAATTAACAGTGAAAGATATTGACTAATTTTGAAGATTTAGAAGCTAGTAACAGTGATGCGTCATAATTTAAAATAGAGAGAGTTGAAGGTTGTTACACTACATCACTAAAATGTTCTTACTTGAACGTGTTTCGGGAGACGGTTTGCTCCCATCGTCAGCATGTCCTCAACTGATTTTGCTGGTCATTGTCTAGGGAATGTGTGTGGCTAGTGTGTTCTCTGGTGCTGGGCTGATGAACCTCCAAAGGCTGCTGGGTGGCGGCAGTTCGAAATTTATTAGGTGATTCCTGTGTTTGATGATATGTATTTTTTCCCAGATGTCCAATTCATTGCTGCTGTTGATCAGTTTTAAGAGTTTTATGTTCGGAGTGATATCATGGTTTGAAGACCAGAAATGATGTGCTACTGCTGATTTATCTGGCTGCTTTTGGTAAATGCATCTCATATGCTCTTTAAGTCTTATTTCAAGATTTCTTTTGGTTCTTCCTATGTATACCAGGTTAGTCATTACAAACAATTTGATATGTACCAGCTGATTTATCGTTGGAATAGGATCTTTTGTTCTTTTGCATAGTAGTTTCTGTATATTGTGGTTATTCTTTGGAGACAGGGTGATGATGTATTTCTTAAAAATCCTTTGAAATTCACTTATCACCCTTGGACACATCGTAAATTTCAAAGGATTTTCAAGAAATACAACATCACCCTGTCTCCACAGAATAACCACAATATACAGAAACTACTATGCAACAGAACAAAAGATCCTATCCCCAACAATAAATCAGCTGGTACATATCAAATTGTAATGACTGTAACCTGGTATACATAGGAAGAACCAAAAGAAATCTTGAAATAAGACTTAAAGAGCATATGAGATGCATTTACCAAAAGCAGCCAGATAAATCAGCAGTAGCACATCATTTCTGGTCTTCAAACCATGATATCACTCCGAACATAAAACTGTTAAAACCAATCAACAGCAGCAATGAATTGGACATCTGGGAAAAAATTCATATAGTCAAACACAGGAATCACCTAATGAATTTCGAACTGCCGCCACCCAGCAGCCTTTGGAGGTTCATCAGCCCAGCGCCAGAGAACACCACTAGCCACACACATTCCCCAGACAATGACCAGCAAAATCAGTTGACATGCTGACGATGGGAGCAAACCGTCTCCCGAAACGCATTCAAGTAAAAACATTTTAGTGATGTAGTGTAACAACCTTCAACTCTCTTTATTTTAAAAAATAAAAGTGAAAGATATACTTGTATATTTGTGGAGTTGGTTTTTTTGTAACACTTACACTTTAAAATTATATAGAAAATTTGAGTCGGAGTTGAAACACTTGACATCACTTACATGTTTTACAACTTGACCAGTTTCGACTGGTTCCTCATGGTGTTGTCTCGTATGCGCGTCTGTGTGTGGTGGAAGCTGGTGTAGTGAAGAAACTCCATAGTGGGTTCGGTAGCGGCAATTCAAAATTCATCACATGGTGTTTGTTTTGTGATTAAAAACTTTTCCCAAGTACTCAACTCTGCTCTGTGTTTTGTCTGTTTTAAGTGTGTTATATTTGGTGTGATGATGTGATTTGTTGTCCAAAAGTGATGTGCAACTGCAGATTTGTCCATCTGTTTGTATTTTATGTGTGTCATATGTTCTTTTAATCTGGTCTCTACATTTCTTTTTGTTTTATCTATGTATATTGGTCACATTCTCGGCAATTAATTTGATAGATTCCTGCTTTTTTGTTCTGAGGGATGTGGTCGTTTGATTTGTTGCAGAGTAATTTCTCTATACTTAATCTGTTTTGTGGAGCTAGGCAAATGTTGTGTTTTTTGAAGTGTTGAGGAATTTGCAGTGAGTTATTTTCTGTATAATTTCAAATTCACATCACTGTTACTAGCTTATCCATAGTTTATACTAACTTACTCTTTAATTTATGACGGATTAGTTTTGGGAACTGTTGCTTCCATTTTCAACATCGCACACCCCCTGAATACTTCTGAATATTTTTTTTTAATCGAAAATTTTTTTAACAGGACAACAATGAAGTAAGGAATGCTACGTCTTTATCTTCAGGGAATTTCTGCTTTTGGCACAATTCAATGAAATTGATTACCTTTTCTTCAGCATTCATCTTTTTGGGACATTTTGATATAGAAGACTGAAGCAAACCAATGTCTTTACATTTCCTGCTACATTGCATCCTTTGCAATTTGTGTGGTGTTTTTTCATCTGCTTCTTGTGGCAGCTTTTCATTCTTCTGTACTGCTACAAGTGGATCTTTTTCTACAGATTTTTTTAAAAAAGATACTTTCTCCTTACTTGTTTTGCTTCTGAACTCTTGCATGTCTCCAACTGTTTTCTGCACCTGTGAACACAGTTGTTAAGAACTGTTCCCTTTTTAACGTTACTTCTGCTGGAAAAAAAGGGTAAAAAAGGAATTAAAATAAGTAAATGTAAACTAATTTTAATTTCTTGAATACCATTCCTTAATATGCTTTTTCAAATAGTTTGCTAGTGGATCTAGCCTTAAGGACTTACCTTACCTACACTTACAGATTGGGCGCTCTACTGCAAGTAAAAATAATGTATACCCCCAACGCTGTATCTTTGCACTTGACGTTGCCAGAGTGGCTAGTAAATAACAGCTGATTGTTCTCCTTTCTATCGTGTCTAAGCCGCATACAAAAAGGTACGTAAGTAGCGAACGTCTATGAATAATAACTATTATTTTATATTATTATTGTTAATTGAAAATAACTCTGCATAAACATTGCAGCATATGCAGAATAAATTACGCACTTTTGACAATATAGAAACAAAATAATACAAACTTCCTGCTACAATGAGGAGAAATAAAACAAATTATAAGCATGCCATAACAAAGTTATTTTCACTCACCCATTTAAAACTGCAATGACTCAATTCCATCCAAATCCCCGTTGTCGTTGTCGTCATCGTCATCTTCACCAAGGCATATCATCAATGGTTCACAATCACTAATAATTCCGTCTATTTCTTGTGCTTTTCGTATTAGCTTATTCACATGATCTACTTTCTTCTTCCACAAAGCCACGTCCACCGTAGCCTTGTGAATTACAGTTCTCATGCTTAGTCTAAGAGCTGCTGCAGTTCGTTGTATGACTTTATCAGCAGGAATAGAGGGAGTGCCATGAAGCTTCACGTATTCCTTTTCCTGTTCAAAGAATTCCCGGGTTCTCCTTAGTAGTTTCAATGCCTGACTATTAAGTGGCACACTCGGCGCAAAGGATTTTCACTTCGTGAATCATCACTTGGCGATCGGCATCGTTTTTCAGACGTTGTCGCACTGTTTAAATAAATAATATGAATGAAATATATATATATATATATATATATATATATATATATATATATATATAAAACAGATAAATATAAATTAGAATGAACAATATGTAGCTTGCAAAGAACAACTCTGCACTTGTGCTAGAGATTCACAAACTGAAGCACGTGGGAATAGTTACATCCGGCAACAGAGCCAACTCTAGTTCCAGTTCCGCTTTGTCATCGACCATCCGGAATGCTGCCTTGTGATTGGCTTAGGAAGTCAAACTGTTGAAGCTTTTCATGTTTTTTTGCGAGTGTACCAACTTAAATGCTAGCTGTCAAGTGCAGCGTTACAGCGGCGGGGTTATAAATTATATGTGCAACAATTTGGGAAGCAGCTACGTCTGTGGAAGAATGATCAGTGAGCTAACTTCTCACCCGGAAGTCATGGGTCCAATTCCCGGCCAGGGGTAGGAATTTTACTTTAATTAGGATAATTCCCAACCCTCCATAGTCTGGAAGTGTGGATGTGAGAGTGAATGTGCATGTGAAAATAAGTTATAAGATGAAACCTCACAGTAATTGCGCAGCAGTGCAGTTCTCCACCTAAAAATTGAGACCAATAGCAGAAGAGTTCTACATTGAGGCTCATTTTCCTCACTGTGTTGATGGAAACATACACAGAGTAAAGCCTCGTGGAATTTGATCACTGTTCATTAATTATAAGCGTGACTTTTTTGTAGTGTTGTGAGCAATAGCTGATCAACATATTGTTTTGTATATGTCGATGTGGGATCTTATGAATTCCACATCCACATTTTGGCACAATGCAAAGTAATTAAAAGGTATATATTTCCACTACACTGAAACAACATTTATACCTGGACAACGTTCATATGTGCAGATCCAGTTGTAGCAATGGAATGTTATGACTCAACATTCAAGATTTGTAATGCACATTGTAGAAGACCAGGCAAGATAAAAATCTAACATGTAGAATATTTTATGCAAGTTAAATGTGTGGCTGGTATCATATAATTCTTAGCAATGCAATATGTATGCCACAAAATGCACTGCTGTATGTCTTTTCAGCTTCTGAGAGTCCACAGCCTAAGTTGGAAAATTGAATCAGATATGAAAAATCTGTTTCCATGATAGGATTCAATTGATTGTTCAGTTTTCTGTAGTGATGCTCTACCACTGAGCTACCACGACAAGAACTTGTGTATATGTTAAACCTTATTGTCTAATTCTAGCATCCTAGTGAATCTTCAAGGTAGTCTACAGTATTTGTGATCTTAAGTCTAGAGGCAACTTACACTCTTCCATGCATGTTTAATTTCCTGGCTTTAAGATTTAATCATTTGAAATTTGCCTTTAAGTAAAAGTATTTTCTTTTTGTTGTGTATAAAACAAATATTGGGGGGTCCTAATCAGATAAAATAATATGTTCATGGGAATGAAGATATACAAAGAAAGCTTTGTGACTATTACACATAAGATGTTTTAAGTAAGCATTTAACTATTTTTTACTTGTTTGTTACAGTTTCAAAGAATATGGTTGCCAAAGTAGCACATGGCTCGTGTGATAAGACGAAAATCAAGAAAGTTGCATCAAGTGAAGGTCAGTAACAGTGTCATGGTGAACCCATAAAATATATCTTGATATTCTATACTATGAGATAAAGTTAATGGTTCTTCCCAGAAGGAATGCTGAGTCATGCAGTATTATCAGAATGATATTAAGGTTTATCCTGAATTATCTACCTCTTTGGCATACTGTTAATTATGTAATTCCTCTGGGACAGCTAACACAAATTGTGTTTAGTTCTGAGAACTTGTAGAGAGCAGTCTAGTTTAAAATCGCTTATCAGTAAGATTATCTAGGAAAATGATGAAAAAAATTTTAAGAATGTGGATTTGTATCCACATTTGTGAAACCAAGATATGGCACTCAACAAACATGTGATGCCAATTCTGTCAGCATTTATAGACATTTAAAGGTACATTTGAATGTTAAATGTATCAGTAGGGACCCCAGATTGTCGGTAAATAAAATAATGTAATATCGGTGTAAAAATATTATAGTGAGGTGTTTTGGGCGGTAAATAAAACTGCTTAATGGTGTTATCTCGTGCAAAAAAAAAAGAAAAAACAAAAACACCGTTTAAACTATTTTACTGTGGAACAAAGGACACCTTACATGTAACTTAAAAAAGAGGAGCATGAAAATATTTACATAGTATACATTTCGATTGATTTACTTTGTTAGAGACAAAGCCACCATAAGTTCGGTGTTCTCTGGCTTAAGATTTATTCTTAAGTTTGTCATGATGTTCCCATATGCAGAGAAAAGTCTTTCACTGTCCGCATTGGACATGGGTACCCACAATAGTTTCATACACTTCTCACTGAAACACAAGTGATCACATTGAAGTCCAGAAAGTAAATCCAGCAGTTCACTTCAGCAGCATCATCTAATTACTCACACACTGTGTTCTTCAGAGCAGCATATCCCTCCTCGAATGTCTTCTCTGGCAAGTCTCGCAGAAAAGGTAACATTCTTCTTGCTTTTTCTATAGTTATATCAGTAGATGCCTCATTTGATACTATTTTTCGTACATCAAACAATTTACCTGCAGAATGAATATCATCAGCTGGATCACCTGACATTAAGGAATTCAGCTTGGTAACTGACTTTATGCCCAATTGCTTGAACTGACTGATAACAAGACTTCTTGAGGGTTGGCAGTCTCTGAAGAAGACTTGAAGTTTTCTCTCCAAACAAGCCCTCAGCTACTATTGTGAAGCCATTTGATATATCTTTTAAGTTTGCTATATAGTTTATGAACAAATGGATATTTAGACCCTTCAAGCACTTCAATAAGGCAAATGGTGTCTTTGCAGTGTTCAAGAAGGAAAGATGCCTGGCAGTTTATTATATTTTGAGACCGCATTGAAATACTACTGTGGAATCGGTTTGAATTCCCGCGTGCCGCAAAACTAAACTGACCTGGCAACGTCTTGCACATGCTGTCTGTACGGCACGCGAACGGCACGTTACCATCTCCACCGTCAGCTGAATTGTGCATGCGCTAGCTTAATTTGAAACGTGGCTCCATCGGCATAATTCCTTTTCTTTTTCAGAGCAGACGGTAAACAGACTCCTTGCACTAAATTGTAACATAATTTAAAGAATATAACTTGACTCCAAACGAATCTTTCAGTATAGCGGACACAAAATATACCTAGACATGCGTTCACATTATGGCAACGTTGCGAGACGGCAACAATTTTTGTGTGAGGGGTACAGGAAATGGAGACAGTGATTGGTAGAAGAGGCTGTCTACTGTCAGAATTGACTTGAACCAGACTTAGAAATTCATGCATTATTTAACGATACTTTTGCAACAATCTTTTCCAGCTGGCATGAAATGGGGCAATGCAAGCACGAATCGTTAAAATACGGCATTAGAGAAGAATTGCAGGTAGTATTGTCATTTAAATCCAAAGAATAATTTGAGTGAAATGAGAAATCATCATTGATGCAGTGTTGCCGAGTTCCGATAAACATGGCATTCCTTTTCTTGTGCATGCGATAGGTGAAGAGTGAAGGGGATGGGGTAGTCGAAGCAGTACCGATGTTTGCCGAAGCTCTGGTTAAATCACAGTGCAGTTTGGTGTTCTGTGCCGTGCAGCATGGTCGTAGCGAATGACAATACATGTATCCGTAAATGATTGATAAGCCAAATATCTGATTGATTGTGTGAAAAGGAGAGACAAACGCCCAAAAAAAAAGGGGAGAGAGAGAGAAAAATTTCGGGTTATTTTGCACATTTTTTTTTCATAATGGTGTTATTTCGTGTTTTCGTGATATAGAACTAATGTCGCGTTATTTCACGACTCAGAATGGATATATATGTGGAATTTAAAAATAATTGATTAAAGGTTTTCCTTATTGTTAATTTTCGGCCAATTTCGCGAATTAACTACTCACGAAAAGTCGGTGTCCCTATGTATCAGTAAAAGAAAATTTGCTTATGAAATGGCAATAACAAATGCATCAATTCTTTACACACCTAAATAAACAGCAGCTTAAGCCAGCCAAATATGTTAGCTGTATTAAAGCTTTGGTAACTTCCATCATGTTAACGGGTTTCCTATCCTGTTTGGGATGATATATAAAAATAAACTATTATGACCACTTACCATCAATGTAATTATTAATCCAAACTGTACACGTGTTACAAATCTCAAGTTTTAGTATTTCGTAAATATCCACTTAAACCACACCTTTTTTTTTACAATTCTTAATTTTTGCAAGCAAACAGTCTTGTAACAAGAATCAGTTGTTAATTAATTTTGAAGATTGAGAAGCTAGTAACAGTGATGTGTTATAATTTAAAATAGAGAGAGTTGAAGGTTGTTACACTACATCACTAAAATGTTCTTACTTGAACGCATTTCGGGAGAATGGTTAGCTCCCATTGTCAGCATGTTTTCAACTGATTTTGCCGATTATTGTCTGGGGAATGTGTGTGGCTAGTGGTGTTCTCTGGTGCTGGGCTGATGAACCTCCAAAGGCTGCTGGGTGGCGGTAGTTCGAAATTCATTAGGCGATTCCTGTGTTTGACGATTTGTATTTTTTCCTAGATGTCCAATTCATTGCTGTTGTTGATCGGTTTTAGGAGTTTTATGTTTGGAGTGATTTCATGGTTTGAAGACCAGAAATGATGTGCTACTGCTGATTTATCCATCTGTTTTTGGTAAATGCATCTCATATGTTCTTTAAGTCTTATTTGATTATTTCTTTTGGTTCTTCCTATGTATACCAGGTTAGTCATTACAAACTACAGCAGAATCTCGTTAGCACGTTCCTCATTAACACATTTTCCTGTGTATTACGTTGAATTATAAAAGTCCCAGTACCAAATCACCAAATGTAATAAATAATGTTTGCTTAGTGCGTTTTCCCGATCCTGCTTATTACGTTTGAAGTTTGATGTCCTCATTTACTACTTTGGTCAATCCTTGATCACGGTGTGGATACCGGCAACCAATCGCATGCATATATATAAATATTTGTGTGGGTGGGATAGAGAATGTTTTACCTTGGCATGGCAAATGCCAACGATAGTTTCTACTGTTGAGTGTTGACCAAACTTACGTAGATTGTATTTTAACTTTTCATTTGCAATGAAAAAAAGTGTAGTAAATAACCGACACTGAAAAACTGAAAATCCTTGAAGTAGATCACAATCCAAATACGAAACATGTGGATATAGTGCGGAAGTTAAACATTCCTCCGTCAACCTTAAACATGATTGTTAGCAAACTTAAATTGATTGAAACTGCTTTTATAGAAGGGAAAAATGCTAAAACACAACTTTCCTCTTGGAAAATAGGATCAGAAGAGGCTCGGAACGAAATTTGTTGCATGGAAACACCTACTGTATTCAAATCGTATTGAATATGCCAAAGATACTATCGTTTATTGTACTCGTAACACGATGCATGCTCATAATTTTGTTTTCTATTTTATCGGAAATTGTTTCACATGTGTAATAAAACACACAGCAAAGCCACTATTGTCGCTTCCATAATTCACAATTTATTTTCTCAAAAACATTCTTAACCTCAAAAATCCAAGTTGACAAACATAAAAGCTTGAATTATTTATTCTCAGGTTTTGTGTATCCAAATCCATTTGAACACATATTTAATTTAACATGAAAACACAGATCATATTCAGTATGAAATTGTACTCGAAATTGATTTCAATTGCCCATGGAGACGTAGCCATTATTAAATTTTATTACATAACTATGTTCTTAAATTGCAGATTTTGTATTTTTGTTAACACGTTTTCCTGCCTATGACGTCCAAATCCTTAGGTCCCTGCAAAAATGTACTAACGAGATTCTACTGTATTTGTAATATACCAGCTGATTTATCGTTTGGGATAGTCTTTTGTTCTGTTGCATAGTAGTTTCTGTATATTGTGGTTATTCTGTGGAGATAGGGTGATGTATTTCTTGAAAATCCTTTGAAATTTGATGTGTCCAAGGGTGGTAAGTGAACTTCCTATATGCTCGTGGTTTTTGTTGTCTGAGTAAAGTAGTCGTTTGTTGGATGTATTTCTGTCTTTCAAACTTTTTTTTATCTTATCTATTGTTTTTTTTCTGGTATCCATTTATGGTGGCTATGTGGATAATGTGTTGGTATTCTTTCTGGTATTTCTCTATGTACTAACCTGTTTGTAATACTATTTAAAATTGCATGTTTGTGGCTTGTAGCCATAAATATGCTATTGTTTTTAATATAATTGTTTGTAGCTGTTGTTTTTAATATAATTTTCTGTGTGAGTTGGTTTCCTGTAAATGCCGAACATTAGTTTGTTGTGTGCATTATTTCTGATGATCCTGATGTCTAGGTAAGGTAATTAGCCGTTTTCTTCTTTTTCTATTGTGAATTTTTGCGAGTGTATTACTTAAAATGTTGATGTTTGTGTATTTGTGTTTACTTCACGCGTGGAAGCCATCTTGTGACGTCATTCATTTTTTAGGTTTGTTAGCTCCATCTGGTGTTAGCAATTTGCGGCAGTATTAGTTTTTTTGTTTAAAAAAAATGCTAGTTATTTTATTTAATTTTGGTTCTTTGTTCTCCGGCTAGCTTTTGAGTCGAGCACTTATCTATATACAGGTTGTGTAAACGGAAAGGAATCTTTTATCCAAAGATAACACTGATGAAGAAATTTGTTTTACACTTTTATTGTCGAACACGTTAACTATCACATTTACACATTGATCTTGACACTCGCCAAACTGAAACTGTTATAATAACTTCATTACTAATAATTCTTAATTCGCGTACTTCAACTTTTTGTATAATTAACTTTATAACACTTGAGATTTTTCATAACTCTGTTACGCGTAACCTACAAATTGATATCCAAAGTGTGCCGTACAAATACTTTCGACGAACTGACTGACTGAAGGCGACGTGTAGTGTACAAAGAATTTTGATGAACTGACGGGGTCTACCTCTAACCTACTCTTTTTATACTCCTTCACCCAGATATGCCTAAAGATTATAACTGAACTGCAATTGGCTAATAAAACGCGCCAACATTAGCGTCTATTTTTATATCCAATGAAAATTATGAATACATATGCTCTAGGGAAACGTTCCAGAAGATTCTCAAGAAAAAAAAACGCGCCAACATTACGTAACTTCCTCGTTTCCAATAATGATAAACAGCTCACCCCCTCGCTGCATTATTGCACGCTATTATTGTCAGTTTCAGTAAGGCATTAAAAACTTACTTCTCAACAATAATTACAATAAACAAATATCTCAAATCAATGTCACATAAAAATGCATATTCATATTACAATCATTATTTACATTTAAGTAATTTGTGATACAAATTACTGCATCATTTTATAGATCTTTTTTGTAAATTCAATAATTTCAAAGCATCTTGTGAAAGTCGTTTTGGAACAATAGCAAAAATATATACGTACGTATACCAGGTTTTGAATAGATGTGGAAAAGATTTAGTAATATGGCATTCAAAATGGCTCATAAATAGTTCTGCTAAAAATGGTGAAAGGGGGTTTCCCATAGTTAGGCCTGTGGTTTGTTTAAAGATTTTGTTATGGTATGAAAAATTTTGGTCCAGACATAATTTTGTTAGTTTTAAGTAATCTTCTATTTGTGCTCTAGGTATGCCATAGTTTTAATATCCAAGTTTCTAGGAGTGTAATAATTCTTCTTTTGGTATGCTTGGGAAGAGCACAGTAACATCAAATGATACCATCATGTCTGTGGGTGATATATTTATATCTGAAAGGTGACGAATTAATTCTAATGAATTTTTATACTTAGACTTTTGAACACAGGCATGGAGTTGAAGGTATTTGAAAGTCATTTTGCTAGTTTATAAGTGGGAGAGTTAATGTTGTTCACTATGGGCCTCGTTTTGTTGCTGAGTTTGTGTATTTTTGGTAGTGCATATAACGTAGGTATGGTGGGAAAATGTGGTTTAATTCTGGATTTTTCGGCTTTTGTTAATGTTTTGGTTTCTATCAGTGTGTTTTGAAGCGACTTGGTGCATTCTTTTAATGGATTCTTGTTGATATCTATGTACTCTGGGCTATGTAGTAATTGCATAACCCTTGTTTCATAATCTTCTTGGTCTAATATCACTAATGGGTTTCCTTTGTTTGCTTTGTTGTACACTACAGGCTTTGACTTCAGGGATTTGATAATTTTTTGATGTGATATGTAGTGGTAATTTTGGGCTTGTTCTGGTCCAGTATTGGTTCACAATGTGATTTTATTATTCTTTTATCATCTCTTAGGTCATTGGAGGCTATTTTGACATCAGCAATGAAGTTTTCTGTATCGTTGGTGAAGTTTATACAGGTTTTTAGGCCATTGTTCAAGACAGATAACTTGGTGCTGGTGAATGATTCATATTGGCCTATTGTGGGTTCATTGTTCTGGTTGTTTATATGTTGTCGTCCGTTTTAGGTTATGTCTAAGGGATCCTTTTCCGGTGTTCCAGTGTACATCCAACAAACGACTACTTTACTCAGACAAAAACCACAAGCATATAGGAAGTTCACTTACCACCCTTGGACACATAAATTTCAAAGGATTTTCAAGAAATACATCACCCTGTCTCCACAGAATAACCACAATATACAGAAACTACTATGCAACAAAATAAAAGACTCTATCCCCAACGATAAATCAGCTGGTATATATCAAATAATTTGTAATGACTAACCTGGTATACATAGAAAGAACCAAAAGAAATCTTGAAATAAGACTTAAAAAGCATATGAGATGCATTTACCAAAAACAGATGGATAGATCAGCAGTAGCACATCATTTCTGGTCTTCAAACCAAACATAAAACTCTTAAAACCGATCAACAGCAGCAATGAATTGGACATCTGGGAAAAAATACATATCGTCAAACACAGGAATCACCTAATGAATTTCGAACTACCGCCATCCAGCAGCTTTTGGAGGTTCATCAGCCCAGCACCAGAGAACACCACTAGCCACACACATTCCCCAGACAGTAACCAGCAAAATCAGTTGAAACCATGTTGATGATGGCAGCAAACCGTTCTCCTGAAACGCGTTCAAGTAAGAACATTTTAGTGATGTAATGTAACAACCTTCAAATCTCTCTATTTTTTTTTAAAAAAAAAAGATTCAATTGATTTAATGAGGGAACAGTTGTTACAAAATGAACACTCTTTTATTTCATTTATTTTTGGAACTTTCAACAGTTTAAGAAACACTGCTATTGTTATTAACCTTTATGACAGCTTGTTGTATCTCATTTCCTTATGTTCTATCAAGAGGGGCAATATTTGCTATTATAGCTGAATTAGTTCACTGATATTATTTACGGTTGCTGCATCAACTGTAATCCTGATATTTTGTAACTCATCTTACAGCAGTAGATTCGATTATCTGTGGGCAAATTAATCACTATGTGGATTATCCACAGGTATTCTAGGATTTTTCTTTTCTTGATTTCCTTTCTTTCTTTTTTCCTTCCATTCTTTCGGTTCTACTGCCACCTTGTATAGTTGCATTCCAAGACACTTTTTAGTAATATGTGCCCTAAAAGTGTTTTGGTGGACTGTGATTTGGTAAGAACTGTACAGTAGCTTTCACTGGGCGAACCTTCACTTTTGTTATTGTTCTTTGTCCATTCACCCTTCAAATGGGAATCCCTTAATTAAAATATGTAAAGGAGCAGAAATGTGTAACCCTGGCTTCTGCATTAAAAGTTGCACCCAGCTGCAAAATCGTGAACAGTGAGAACATTGAAAAATGGTTTGCATTGACTGGGCATTGCTGGATCACGTGGTGTTGACTAATGAAGAAATTGTGACGCGTGTATGGACAAGAAGAATGTTGGTTTAGATGGATACAATGATGATCCAGTCATCCTAGAAAAGCATATCTGTCATTTGGCAGTTCTTGAATGGACAGCCAATTTGCTATACCTGTTTCACTTTAAGTTAAAGTAGAAGTAAACAAACCTTAATGTACCACTCCACCGAGCTTATGGCAGCATCATGTGAACATATGACAGGAACTAAGTACCCATATATATGTCTTATCCCTATATTTTGCCTTGCATCCTAAACCTCTAACACACAATACTAAAACCAGACAAATGAAAATGTAACCTGAAGAGTTCAGCAGCTGTACCTATCTCTATTCGCCCTGTAATTCAGGATACTGGATTAAGCTGCTCTTAACTTTAGGTTTTAAAAGTCGTTCATTTAATGACTAATATCAGTACATATACTGCTTTTGCTTTTAACTTTTATGAGTCGGCAAGTTAAGAAAATTATGAGCACTATAGGTTAGAAACTGCAACAGAAAAAAACAACACAAACAATCCAACCAACAATTCTGCATCATTAACAACGAAGTTCAATTATTTGCTAAACAACGTCTAACCACATTCAGTGTCAATTAAAGGTGGGTACTTTTCACAGAATTTGTTAAATACGTTTAACACAATTGTCTTCTCTCCAATTTCCCACATTTATGTTTGCTGCCTACTGTCCATTCCAAACCAGAGTTCCCTCTGATGTAAACAGAAGCATGTGCTTCAGCTTGTCACGAACCCAACCGTATGCACAACTGCTACTCTTTTACATATACAAGAAATGTAGCAATGAATTCCCAGAGGTGCTATCTGAGTACCGAATAAACACTTTGCGTAACACAGGATATATGATAAGCGAACAGTCATTCATAATACACTAGCACACGTGTGCTCAGCTCAGGTCAAATCTTGTGATTTAGTCAGTTGGTATTTGAGCTCACATGGCAGAGGAAGGTGCGTGTAGTGCGAATAAACTGTTCAAACACAGAAGTGGGAAACAGTTAAAAAGTGGCAAAAACAAACAATACTTCATATAATCAACTCACTATTACAAAAATACCCGACGCTTGCATTATTGCATATTACGAAACTAATATCGGATTTTACAGGTGTTTCAGTGAGAAGTGTAACCAAAGCGAACAGGGAATATAAATATAATAGAACACAGAAGAGGATAAAATGTGGGAACTTGTTTTAAGTGCGACAGTGCTGTGGATAAGCTTGTCATTATTTTGTAGAGTAGTTCTGATTCTGATATGGCAGCTGAGTCATCTTTGGAGGATTCGGATTTGGGTGTTGCACTTTTGCCCGAGGATTGTGATTAACGTAAGTAAAATGTTCATTGCCGCATACTTATAAAATCAATTGTTACCTCAGGTTGCATTTTGAACTATGATTCTCACGCAGGGCGCCTCATTATAGATTAAATAGTGTTCAACAAGCACGTGGGAGGGGAACAAGCAGCCATTATGGGCGGGGATTGCGAACTACTTTCGCACGGATGATACAAAGAGTTTGTTTTCAGTGAAAGGCACTCTGGTTTGGAATGGACAGTAGTGACAGAAGATTCTCAGCCATGACACTCTTGAAAGCTGTGTTTTCTCAACACATGAAAGGATTACATTGATGGCTTGCCTGGAAACCGGAAACAAACTACAGCTGTACAATGACCTCATAAATGCTCTGATATAACAGTTGTTTTAAATCTGAATGAACACATTTTGTTTCATAAATTGAACTGTTACAATAATGGGTGTTTTAAATGTTTCTGCACAAGAATGACCAAAAAATGTTATGATCTGAACTGTTTTATGTAGAGGAAGAGATGACATGCTAAGCGGGGAAAAGTTTTCCCACCAGCCAATGTGGCTCTCCCTTGTCATGTGGTTTTGTTTACAACTTCTTTGAACTTACAGTGAAATCACCTTAGATTATTTGAACAATGAGAATTCCTTGCTCTATGACACTTAATGCTTCATTAAGTAAGAGATGTAATATGAAATAAAGAATGTGCTTCTTTAAAACGAAAATCGATAAAGAGACTTTTTCAGGAGCATTTGTGTTTGTGTATAATTAGAGTATAGCTAGACTGAATACATAATATAGCTTTTATTAAGTATAAATAGCTTATTTTTGGTAAGAAAGACTACAGTATTGTTAAAAACACTTAATGTGCAAAATGCGCTAATAATGGATACTTGCTAAACAGATTTCATGACATAGACATCGTCTACAAAACAGTGAGTTAAATAATAATTTCTGTACTGTAACTATCTTAATATGTATAAATATACCTCACATTAGTACATACTTTATGGATTATGGCAATTTTTTTATTAACTGCTGTTTTGCTTTATAGAGTTCCAATTACTTTTCTTGTTACTCAGTATCCAAAATATACATATTTCAGTGTTCCCAAGATAACTTGGGATAATAAAAGAGTTGTAATGTATTGTTGGTTTGAGCATTGTTTAAAAATACTGGACTGAAACAATAGCACATAGTAAGCACCCAATATTCGATCGTAATGCAAGCTAATAAAAATTATGCCCACTGTATGGTTTATTATTGTACAGTGAAGGGTTTAAAAAGTTATTTTTCTATCCATGTTATTTTAGGATATATTTTTACCTAGGAGTTATTTCAAATTAAGCAAGGTTTCAATATGCGGAAAGCATTCACATGTTTACTCCTGGCAACAAGCTCTTGCAATGGAAAGAAAAGAAAAGAAAAAGGGAGGGTGGAATTGCAAACTTTAAAGCATGTCCATTAGGTGATACTTAGGAAGGTTCTAAACTTCAGGGTGCCTACTTATACTGGATATACAGTGGAATCTCGTTAGTATGTTTTTGCAGGGATCCAAGATTTGGACATCATAGATGGGAAAACATGTTAACAAAAATACAAAATCTGCAATTTAAGAACATAATTATATAATAAAATCAGGAGAGGGGGTGGGGGAGGTTAAGGTTAGAAATACAATCAACCATCATACACTGCTTAGCCTGGTAATTAGGTTATCAAGTCACTATATTCCAAAAGATGTATTTCAGACAAAATGTCAAAATATAATTTTGGATCGGATTTACTATTTGTATGTATTTATTTCCATAATGCTATACAAAAAATTTACAATTTTTCATACATTACTTTGAGTTGCTATTTTATTCTTTAGTCCATCATGCATTTTAACACAGTGGTTATTTATGCATGGTGGGTCATAACAGATTCATATTGCTTTATTTTTCTAAGCCATTTTTCTCTTACTCTCCCCATATATTCTCCTATTCTTTTTATATCCCCCTCCTTTTGTATTTTCATTATCCTAAGTTTTAATACTTCTTTGTTAATATTCTCCCATTCTTTAGGTAAAAACTGATCTCTCCACAACTTAGTTTCTTCATATTAAATTATATAATGTAAATCATTATCTGCCTCTCCATAAAGAGGACATCTATCCAAATTCTCTCCCTTCCTATCTCCCCTTAGCCTATGTGCACTTAATCTAGACCAGGCCCATCCTTCTCTCGCAAACCTATTACCTACATTCACGCACTTCTCCCTTCCCCAGTCCACCTTTAATCGTCTATATAGTTGCAAACTTTTCTTTCGTTCTAGACTTTGAAATAATTGTTGTTTCTCTATATCTTCTACTCTGTTCCTCACTTCTTTCCAGAAACCTTTAACTAACCCCTCTCTCTCATTCCACAAGTTACCCATTCCTATTTCCTGTAGAATTCTCCTTATTCCTTGAGCCCAGTTCATCCCAGCACTGGATTTTTCTTGGATTATTAAACATTTCCTCGTGATATTATGCTCGTCCAATGATTTCAATCTATGCCAATTATTTCAGTATCCTTTCTACTACCATGCTCTTGCTACCTACTCTTCCCAACTCCAACATTGCTGCTCCATTAGGTGATGAAATAGATAAACCTAACATACATTTACAGAACGATCTATGTACTTTATCAATCATCTCCCATCCTTTGTCACTTCCCCAAATCTCTTATCCATAGACCATTTTTGCTTCACTACAGCTTTGTAAACCGTTTTTCCAACCATTTAATATGCATATCTGGTATTTCTTTAAGCAAATTCTTATAGCAGTCATTGCTAATCTTCCCTTAGCTAAGGCACTTATTTTGTGATCATTCCATCTCCCATTACTACTTATTCTCACTCCCAAATAATCAAACTTGTTTACTATTTGCAACTCTTCCCCTTCCACATACCACTTTTCCTCCTCCTTCAATTTATAGCCCTTTTTAAATACCATTATCTTTTACTTTTTAAAATTTATTCTTAAACCCCATTTCTTACAAAATGAATATATGATATGTAATTTGTTAGACCTCCTACTGAAATAGAACCTACCACTAAATCATCTACAAAAAGTAATCCTGGAATTTCTCTATTATTTACTGTGGGTAAATATAAGTTATCCTTATTCACCTCTTCCAAGATATCATCAATAAATAAGTTAAACAGTATAGGGCTAAGTTTGCAACCTTGTCTTAACCCCATATTACTATCAATTTTTCCCATAATTTCATCACCATTCAGTCTAATATAAAAATTATTATTGATGAATTTTAACCTTAGTCCCTTATTTCTCAGATTTATTATTTAGTAAACTTAAACATTAAAAATCCCATTGATTCATTTTTGTGTATGTGTCATTGCAGGTACCTTGGACAGGCACAGGAAACTAGCCTTTGCTAATACTTCACAGGTAAGCACGTCTGAAAAGTTTACCATTTTTATTAACATTGATGTACGCCATACTTCGGAAAACATATTTTTCCCTCTCTTATGTAACACATTCAGTATCAAAAGAAAATTGAGATGTTTAAGCTGTACATGCATTGCATACTATAAGCATACTTGCCAGTTTTTACAGTTTGTGTACGGCAGTAGATGTCTTTTTACAGCTTTGTGGGTAGATTCAAAGTGTTGCTGATTTTCACCACAGACATCACAAAGCATTATATTATGTTGTAACTTAAGATTACAGACTGAATGTACTGTGCTTATTGGTATACAGTGCTATGACAGACCAGATCTTATTGTGTGTCTAAGGTCCCCCTTCACTGGGCTACAACAAAATGCTTAGTGTGCAGATTTAAAATTTGATTACACCACTAGTGACCTTTAGTAACCAGCAGTAAATGGACATGAACATCAGTAATGGACCATGTGAACTGTAAAGTCAACTCCCTTATGTAAATTGTTTATGGTATTTGCGTTCTATGGCTGTGGGATATAAGTTTCCCATTTTTTTGTGATAGTTATTGTTTATAGATCATATTATGAGTGTAAAATATGGACTAGAAACCTGTATATACCTAGGAAGTGGTGTTTGTTGTTTTAATATGTATCAGGAAGAATTTCAGTATGTGTAATAGAAAGGAGTACTAACAGGTCTTCATGGGTTCTTATAAAATGGAGTTCCCCTTTATTTTACATGTAATTTTTGTATATTTACTGCACTAAATATTTTACACATTTTAAATTTCATGTCACACAATTATTGTGCTTTGCTGAACTAGGGAGATTTTACAGGTTTCAATTTCAGGAAGTTGGCATGTATGCATAAGTCATTTAAGTTTGCACCACCCTCCTGCCTTACCGCTAACACCTTAAACCTTAAAGGAGAAAAAATTTACTAAGAGGACGTCGCAAAAACATGGAAAATATATTTTAGGAAGTATACTTCTACCTCGTGGCAAACGCATATGAAGCCAACACAAATGCAATTATAAGATTTGCAAAGTTAATCTTGAGGCATCTTGCTGAACATTTATGATCATCTTGTAAGTGTTTAGCGTGATCTTTGAGTCTTTAACACAAAGGATAGGAATTAATATTTCAAAATTGGTCATAAATCAGCTAAGAAACACATTGTTTCTTATTAATAAACATTTACAGTAATAATCCTTAATTATATTAAACCCTGCCAACTAAAAATTAAAAGCATTAAATGCATGGTTAAACTGGTAATTCTGAATTACATGAAACTTCCGGCTAAATATTAAAAGGGTACAACAGAGCTATCACAATAACCGAACAGGAACAAAGAAGATGGTCAGAAATACGGAGGCCAAAGCATGTTACATTACATGAACAAAATGAGAGGTGTAGGAACTTATCTGATTGTGCACCGCACTGGATGACATAGAAGAGCATGCTCAATGCCTGATTACTTATACAAAGTGGCCCAAGTGCTGGAGCGATAATGGCGCTGCTCCCACCCACGAACAAACAATAGCCAGGGGGCTCCAACCCCTGGGAAACTGACCAACTAACAATAAGAATATAAGGAACGGCATGCAGGGGGGGGATGTGGTGGATTAAGAAAATCTGGCACATATACCCCTCCTCCATCACAGCCATAAAAGAAAAGAAGAAAAGCAAAAGGATAAAAGGACATACATCAACTTAACACCCAAGGTGTGGGAAATGGTCACATAACACTGTAGAGGGGAAGGTAGCAATCACTGGCAGTGTAGCATGTTCACTTCACCAGAAGATTGCAAATTTGCAGAGGCACGTCACCAACACCGGCTGAAGGAAGAAGCTTGTTCACAGGCAGGGTACCATGTTAGACACGTCAACAATTACTTGAACTGGAATGATGAAAAGCTCAGCCAATGGGCAACAACTGGAACTGGAGCTCCTCTCCATACAGGTCATCAAGATGCCAGACAGCAACATGTTGGGCGAGGACGTCCAGGCCCTTTCACACCACCACTAGGCGTCTACTTATAAATCTGATGGTAGCATAGGGGTTCAGGACAAAACTTAGGACAAGCCTGAAACAGAATCCATATCAGCAGTATCCCACTCTTGGAAGCAACAATAAAGAAGCTGGAAGTTTTTTTTAAACTTGAAAGCAAAAGTTTTAACACTATAATTTAAAATGGAGAAAAGTAACAATGAAAAGCAATGTAGAAGTGAGATGAATCTTAAATCTCTTGCTAACAGGCCAAAAAATTACATATAATATTACAGCCAGCACATCTCACTCTGACATACACTTAGAATTAATCTTGCAACTCAAGTTATTCCAAACTTATAAACTAAGAGGCCTCACAACACAAAGACAACACATAAGGAAGAGAAGGAAAGGATGATCAGTCATGGAAGAAAGCCAGAAAGGTAGGCAACATGTAGTTGTGCTCACATCAAACCCACACCACAATAGTCACAACGCAGTACCGCTAACTAGCCAACAAGAATCAAAACAAACCAAAAAGTAAACATAAACAATGAAACAAATCTAAATAAATATTATGTAAAATAATATTTCAAGTTAGGCTAGCAAAACACGGTTAACTGTGACACATGGGCACGTCTTATGTCGCATGTGCTAATCCTACAGCTTCACCCCACGCCTTTATATAGGGTCTTTCAACAAGAGTGTCCTATCTTTGAACTTAAATAAAAAACGTTCTGTAAATGATAGAGGTTTATTTCTTTTTTTGTTTTGGAACATAATTAATGTCATTATGTGTGGAAGAGAACATCAGTTAAGCGACCGCCGCAACTTCGTTGGGTTGCGCATATACAGTTGACCCAATTTTCAATGACAGAAGAACATAAATTAGGTCCAACTTCATGAATAACATGTGTGATGTTATTCATAAGATCATTTACTGTTTCTGGCTTGACATAAACTTGAGATTTAACATAACCCCACAAGAAGTAATCCAACGGCGTTAAATCACATGAGCTTGGGGGCCAGTTAACATCACTACTATGGGAAATGATGAAACCTCTGAACTTCTCCTTCAAAAGATTGACTTTTTCGAGAGCAGTATGACATGTGGCACCATCTTGCTGGCACCAGATGTTTCCGAGATCCATACCATCCAATTGAGGCCAAAATAGTCCCTTTTAAGAGCCTGGTATCTTTCTCCATTGACAGTTATAGCTTCTCCATCTTCATCTTGGAAAAAATATGGACCAATGATTCCACCATACCAAAATCCATACCACACAGTAACCTTTTGGGGATGAAGTGGTCGTTCTTGAATCTGCTTTGGATTGTGATTGCTCCAATATCGGCAATTTTGTTTAACACAACCATCCATCCTAAAGTGGGCTTCGTCGCTGAAGATGATTTTTCGACAAAAACCCGGGTCAGCGAATACACGGTGCAACCTATGGTCGTTGGGCTTAAGTTCTTGAGTTAACACCATTTTGTAAACGTGAAACTTCCAAGTCCAGATGCAGAATTCGCCAAGTTGTGGTCGGCGAAAGCCCCAATTCTTGTGCTCGACGAGCAATTGATTTGTTTCTGTTCTCGCTTACACTCTCACAAACGGTGCCTATGTTTTCGTTGGAGCACTTAACGTCGATTACGTACAGGGGTTCTTTGATTGCTGACAGAACCACTTCTTTCAAATTTATCGATCAAACGTCGAATCGTTCTCTCGCAGGGACTATTATGTACACCGCAAACTTCATGCAATACACCAAAGGTTTGGCGAACAGATGATCCATTTTGATAATAAATTTTCACAATTTATACGCGTTTCTGAATGCTTTAACGTTCCATGGCTATTTGTCAATAACAACCATAACCACATGTAAAAAATGACTGCTGTAACTCAATAACAACGGCAGCTATCACGTGTTAAAGATATGACACTCTTGTTGAAAGACCCTATACATGGCAATTACTTTATATAGACTACATTGGTGCTAACTTTGCTGCAAAAGCATCTTTCTTGGAACTTAAAAAATAACTGCTGCACACAACAGTCTGGACAACCACTGCAACTTTCCTAAATTCGCATGCCACTTGTGTTGGTCATGATAAGCTATAAAAGTGGGTTTTAAATAATGGTTTACCCTCTCCGCATCGGAGTGATTAGGTTAATATGGAGTTGTGATATGTGACACGCCCCAATCAAAACTTAAAGCATTAAACCAACACGATGTAGACTGGATTGCATCAGAAACCAAATACCGTGGTGCGCCAAAAGATGCGAAAATATTTGTTAACACCTTTGTAGCCAAGCGGGTGGTAGCTTTGAAGACTGGCCACAACCAAACAAATTTTAAAAATGTGTCAATGACAGCAAGAGCATAAGTGTACCTTGGGCAGGTTTTGGAAAGAGGCCTAAAAAAATCTATAACAAATTTCTCCAAGGGCCAAGAATCCACTTCAAAAGCAACACCACCCCAAGCCATGCATAGGGCAGGTTTTGCCAAAGCACAAACCTGACATGACTTGACCCTAGTTGCAATCTCTTTATCCATGCCACACAAGATGAACTGCTGACAGATCTTGTCTTTACAATTCCCAGATGACTGCCAAAAGATGACATATGATAGTATTTAAATAGCATAGGAACCTGCACGCGCGCGGGTGTGGGTGTGTGTGTGTGCGTGTGCGTGTGCGTGTGCGTGCGCGTGTGTGCAAGAAACGTGAATTTTCCATCCAATCAAGCACGAATGGTTAAAACTCTGTTACACATAAAATACGGCAGTACAGACATACCACCTTCTAGTTGTTCGATAAATCAGTGCTAAAACCTAATCATAATGCTGATGTTTGCTGATACTGCTTTAAATATGCACATTAATGCATCAGCTACAACATACTCCGAGCTGTGAATAGCATCAGAGTAAAGCAAAATGCGCCAATATGAATGCCACACCAGACTAATCTTCCTGTAGATCTTGGCGTTGCTAATGCCCAGATCAGTGCCTGATTATTGCATTCCAGAGTGAGCTTGACATGTTCTAGATATTGCTTATATTTTTCTAGCCCAAATAAAACTGCTAAGGTCTTCAATTCATACACAGAGAACCTGCACTCAGCAGAAGATAACATCCGAGAAAAATAATAAATCAGCCGATGGCCACCAGGAAAATCCTGCAAAAGTATAGCAGCCAGAGTTCCTTTATTGGTGTCAGTCTGAAGAACAACCTCCATTTAAAATCAGGAAAGGCTAGTGCAGAAGTGGCAATAGCAGCCTTGAGATCTTGAAACAGAGACTTTGCACATCCATGTGCATGTTAAATTAAATATTTGGTTTCATTTTCCATTTTAGAATTCTCACTAATAGGCATTTATTTTGAAAACGAACAGAGTAATTTGAGTTTTTATGCATAAATGTCTTAAAATTAATCAATATATTATTAATGAAAAACATACGAAATTGCCATATATTTAACAAATTACAATTTAAACAATAAAAAACAACATATCCACCCAGGATTGGAACCCAGGTTGTTCCAATTATGAGAGACTTGAATTTCACTGCTCGGCTACATGCATACAAACAAATTCAAAGACATCTTCATACTTATCGCATGGCTTTAAAATGAATGCACGGTAGCATTAAATCGTGTATTGTAAATGCAGTGTCAGCTAATACTTCCAGTGTTTTCCAAATTAAACTCGCTCTCTGGCTGTTGCTCATTTATTTTGTCTTAGGCTGTACATTAAACAAACATTATGCTACACTAATAGATATTTGTATTGCTTTATACCTAATTTACAGTCATTAAGGTCTTGATGATACAGAAACATATAAAACATTACACTGCACTAATAGGTATTACTACTTTTTTGAGTTGGTGTCTTATAGTTTTCTTATATTTAAGGTAATCTTTGATGGTATAAAAGCAATAGTTAATTAGATATGCCTTGACACATGATTTCAAATGGTTTACTTGTTTTATTGCCTTAATGTAACTTAGTAAGTTGTTATATAACTTAATGCTAGAGTGTAAGATACTTTTTAAAGTGAAGTATTGTGACTGGTTACAGCAGATGTGTGTTTATGCACAGTGTTATTTGTTGTTAGTGATGCATCGCTGGTGTTAGTGTTCTTAAATAAAAGTATAATTGCTTCATATATGTAAATGCAAGGAAATGGAAGGATGCAAGTTTTTTAAAGAGAAGCTTGCATGATTTTGGGCTAACACCTTGCATTATTCTAATAATTCTTTTCTGTACAACAAAGGTTGTCTTGCTCACTGGGAACTCCCCCAGAAAACTATGCGATATCTTAGTAGTGAATGGACATGTGCAAAATATCTGCCCAAACTGTTTCTTTTCTTGTGCATGTGGTCAATATTGTTAGCATGTAGCAAAATGAACTAGGTTTTTTATTTATTATGTTAATTTGAGCATCCCATTTCAGATTACTTTGTGCCCAGATACCAAGGAATTTTATGGATTCTACTTTTTTAAGTGTGTGATTAAGAATTTGTATTTGAGGGGCAATATAGCTTTTGTTCTTGTTTGTGTGTATATCCACTGCTTCTGTATTGACAATGAGGTTATTATATATAAAGTAGTTTGATTTTCTCTGTGGCCAGGTGAATAGAAGTTAGAAGTTGGCTTGCCTTGATCAGAACATTTGTATTATCAGTATATAAAATAGTTCTTGTATGATGTATGTGGAAGTCATTTACAAAGAGAAGAAATAAAATAAGACCTAATATGTATCCTTATGGCACTCCATAGCTAACTTTAAGTGGACTGAAACGATAATAGTTAATTTCCGATTTTCCTTCGTATTTTATTTCCACTATTTACATTCGGTTACTTAGGTATGATTTTTAACCATTCATTAGCTAACCCTCTGATGCCTAGTATCTTTAGTTTCATTATTTTCTGGTGATCTATAGTTTCAAACGACAGCAGAGACTTGATGAAGATAAAGATTATAAGAATATTAAAGAGAGTTGATATGCAAAAAAATACCAAGGAAGACTGCAGTGGCCTTATTTAGGATGACAACTGGCCACGATTGCCTCGCAGAACATCTCTAAAAGATATGATGCCTACCTACACCCAAGTGCGCTCTCTGTGAAGATGTCATCCTGAACAAACAACATCTCGCCAAATGCAAAGGCTTTATAAGGATAACTTACAGACTTTATATTGGGAAGCCAGAGGGAAAATGGTGCAGATCAATTAATCCCCAGCGCCATTGGTGAACAGCAACAACATAGTTTCAAACTGATACGGTAATTTGTATCACAAATTACTTAAAGGTAAATAATAATTGTAATATAAATATGTATTTTTATGAGACATTGATTTCAGGTGTTTATTAATTGTAATTAATAATTGGTAAATAATAATATATGGCTTTACTGAAACTGTTAACAATAACGCAAGAATGCAGCGGTGGAGTGAGTTGTTTATCGTTACCGGGAACCAGGAAGTTACGTAATGTTTCGCGCCTTTTCGGTAAAAGCTTCCAGAATGTTCCTTAAAAGAAATATGTATTAGTGGTTTTCATTGGATACTAAAATAGACGCTAATGTTGGCGCGTTTTATTAGCCAATAGCATTTCATTTATAATCATTAGGCGTATCTTGAGGCAAGCCTATAAATAGTGTAGATTCAAGGTAGCGTGTCCCCCAGTTCAACAAGACTCTCAACACATTACACATCGATCCCAGTGTGCAACAAGATTCTCAACACATTACACATCGTCCCCAGTTCAACGGAATTCTCAGTACAATACATATCGTCAGTCAGTCCTTCATTTCGTCAAGTTACGCGTAGCAGAATTACAAGAAATCTTATAAAGTATTATACAGTTGAATATATAAAGTTGAAGTACGTGAGTTAAAAGTGATAAGAAGTTATTACAAACAGTTTCAGTATGGCGATTATCCAGATAAATCTGTGAAAGTGTTCGTGAACGTGTTCTGCAATAAAGATTATAAAACCAATTTCTTCGTCAATATCATTTCTAGACAAAAGATTCCTTTCCGCTTCACACCCTGCAAGAGAAACATGTTCGATCCCAAACAGCTAGCCGGAGGACATTTAAAATAAATTATTTCAGAAACTAATTGATACAAATTGCTACGCCAGATGGAGTTAAACGAACCAACAAGGAGTGACGTCACACAAGATGGCAACGCATAAGTCAACATAACATTCTCCCATAATATTGGCTTCCACAACTGGTGCTTTAAACACATATACAATTTGTTCTCTCGCAAATTGGCACCCATAACGTGGGGCTAGACGACTAGGAAAGGAACAAGAATAACCAGGAAGTAGCAGAATTAAGTAGGAAAGGATCAACATAACCAGGAATGCAGCGGTGAAATCATCTACAAGACCCAGATTCAAGAAACAACAGGGACGACAGACTTCGATCGTAATTCCGAGATTACGATGCAACAAGGAATTCAACTACAAGAAAACATCGAAACGACGTAGATTCATCACAAAACAACGCAGAAGTGACATACAAATCTAGGAGAATGGGGCAGAACGCTGGACATCAAAGTAACAGCAACGGACAGCATAAGTAAGGTTAGAAAATCTCAATTTTTTTGTTTAAAAAAAAAAAAAAGCAAATAAATGTTAATGAGGAGCGGTAGGATAATAAAAACAATGGCTACCAATAATACAGAAGAAATAATTATGGAGGGAGATAATGTAACAGTTAGTTGTAATTCAATACAGGTTACAGGAAATAGCCCAGATTTTTTGGGATTTGAAGATGAAAATGTTAGTGTAGAAAGTGAGAATAGAATAGCAGGAAATGTTAATTCTGATGTTAGTATGATGATGGAAATGCTGAGAAATATGAATGAGAATATGGAAAAGAAAATGTTAGACATGAGTAGGGAATTAAGGGAAGATATGCAAAAGAATAATGAGAAAATGAGGGAAGATATGGAAAAGACTAGTGAGAAATTAGAACAAAAATTAACTCAGAGTATAAGGGAAGAAATTTGTAAGAATAATGAGAAATTAGAAAAGAAAATAGATCAAAATAGGGAAGATATTGATAGGAGTTTAGAACAAAAACTAACTCAGAATAATGAGAAATTGAGGGAAGATATTGGTAAAAGCTTAGAACAAAACAGGGAAGAGATTGAAAAGAAATTCATGGAGCTAGATAGTAGTATGATTAAAATGAAAAATGAAAATCAGGAAATGATAGCAAATGAAATAGGTGAAGTTTCAAAGAAAATGTTAGACATGAGCATGGAAATAGGTAACAAAGAAAGTGAGGTTAATACTAAAAGTGAGGTTAATGTAGAAGGCACAGAGTTAGGAAGTCAAATGAGTAGTATTTCAAGTGAGCCAAGAGAGATAAATGAGGTTAGGAATGTAGATGTAAATCAGGCGCAAGTTAATTTCAGTGGGGAAATATTAGAAATACAGAAAGAATCAGAAATGCAAGGAAATAAATTGTACCAAGATGTTCAAAATGAAAACTCCAGTCCAGTACAGTTTAGTACAGACTTGTCAGAGTATTCTCAAATTAAAGAGATAGTTGAAGAATTGAAAATGGCAGTTGTTAAAAGATGTGTAGGTCAAGAAACTGTAGATTGTTTTCAAATGTTATCATGTGATGAAATTTCAAATGAATACAAGAGGTTATTCATGAACAAAAATTTGAAGGTTAGGTTGCGGCTACGAGTAATGTTTAGCCACACACAATTTGATCCAGGAGGGTAAATAGCAATGAGATGTAAAGTAAATGCTGGATAGTTAAAGACGACTTGCAGAGAAATGTATTGGAACGTAAGAGGGTTAACTATTTATATATATATCATTTGAAAAGAGAAATAAATTATAAAAAAAAAAAAAAAGAGAAATGTTTAAAAATAAATAAATAAATAAATAAATAAATTTTTAGTAACTGTAACAACATTTGAAAATTAAGAATGCAAAGATTGAAACTTAATATGATATTAAATTAAAAGTACGTAAATACAATTCAGAGAGTATTGTTAAAATAAAATTCAAAATAACAAAAATTGGTAAGAATAATTTAAAAAAAAGTACTTATTTAGAAAACAGAAAAGGTGAAACATTGTCTAGATTTAAGAGATGTAAATATTTGTGTAGAGGGTAAATATTTTGGTAAATATGTGTAACAATTACAAAAATCTTAAATGTATAAATTTTTGTCAACAACTTAAAGTAAACCATTTGGTAGAAGTGATTAAATAATTTAGGGTAAAGTATTTGCTATAAAAAAGTTTGTAATGTCAGATTAATATCTAAATTAATTAAACCAGAGCCAGTAAGTAGTGGCGAGATAAAACATATGTCGTGTGTTAAATACGTGTGAAGTGTAAAGTGAAAGTGATAGCGTGTTCCAAGATTTAGGAGACTAAAAACACAAATTATAAAATTCTAAACAAGTTATAAATATTTATAATTATGTTTCTAGTGGGGCATATGATACGGTAATTTGTATCACAAATTACTTAAAGGTAAATAATAATTGTAATATAAATATGTATTTTTATGAGACATTGATTTCAGGTGTTTATTAATTGTAATTAATAATTGGTAAATAATAATATATGGCTTTACTGAAACTGTTAACAATAACGCAAGAATGCAGCGGTGGAGTGAGTTGTTTATCGTTACCGGGAACCAGAAAGTTACGTAATGTTTCGCGCCTTTTCGGTAAAAGCTTCCAGAATGTTCCTTAAAAGAAATATGTATTAGTGGTTTTCATTGGATAGTAAAATAGACGCTAATGTTGGCGCGTTTTATTAGCCAATAGCATTTCATTTATAATCATTAGGCGTATCTTGAGGCAAGCCTATAAATAGTGTAGATTCAAGGTAGCGTGTCCCCCAGTTCAACAAGACTCTTAACACATTACACATCGATCCCAGTGTGCAACAAGATTCTCAACACATTACACATCGTCCCCAGTTCAACGGAATTCTCAGTACAGTACATATCGTCAGTCAGTCCTTCATTTCGTCAAGTTACGCGTAGCAGAATTACAAGAAATCTTATAAAGTATTATACAGTTGAATATATAAAGTTGAAGTACGTGAGTTAAAAGTGATAAGAAGTTATTACAAACAGTTTCAGTATGGCGATTATCCAGATAAATCTGTGAAAGTGTTCGTGAACGTGTTCTGCAATAAAGATTATAAAACCAATTTCTTCGTCAATATCATTTCTAGACAAAAGATTCCTTTCCGCTTCACACCCTGCAAGAGAAACATGTTCGATCCCAAACAGCTAGCCGGAGGACATTTAAAATAAATTATTTCAGAAACTAATTGATACAAATTGCTACGCCAGATGGAGTTAAACGAACCAACAAGGAGTGACGTCACACAAGATGGCAACGCATAAGTCAACATAACATTCTCCCATAATATTGGCTTCCACAACGTGGTGCTTTAAACACATATACAATTTGTTCTCTCGCAAATCGCCATTGTTAAATCTAAGAATATAGCTGAGGCATGTAATTTTGATCAATGGCTTTAAGGAATTTTATTTAAATAATATTTTAACTACTTCACTGTGTTTCCCATCAATTGTTATGTTAAAAGGCTTTAAGGAACTCTTTTATAAATGAGAAAATTCTGATTTCAGTTGAATGATTTTTTTTTCCTGAAGCCATACTGAATATTATACCAGGTGAGTCAGCTGCCCCTAGGTATTCATATCTATGCAACCCGCATTTTATAGACTAATGTGAAAACATTGACCCTTTTATCAAACAAACTGTTATTGTAGCTCTGTCCTATTCGATATTATACACAACCACCATTAAGGCTTAAAGGCTTTAAAAAGACAGTTTTCATGGATATAATGCTTGCAAGGAGTTAGAGGTATGTTTTCCCGAAGAGGTGGAGACAACACGTGCGTTCTGGCCGAGTGGATTAGCACGGTTAGCTTCGGAAGTTAGAATCTAATACAAACATCAAATTGTTTTGGTTATTTTTTTTTTCTTTCTCCTTGCGTTTATTTTCTGTATTTTAGTACACTAATCTATTTATTTTTGTTATTGGCTCTCGTGTGAGCCAAAGACACAAGAATTACAACCAGATAATTGTGTATCATGCTTACGATAATAATCTGTACCTATCTGGTGTTGTAAACCGTGTCACGTAGTTACCTTTGTTCTTTTGGGCACATATCGACGATATTAAATCTAACAGCTTTTGTTTCATGTTTAAACCTTATGTTTCACTTCTACTGACAAAGGATTTGTAAATGTGCTAAGTTCATGGAAAACAGAATAATAAATTGTTAAAGAGTACGGATTTCATCAACGAAGTAAATGTTCAAAATGACGACCCCCTTCATCAATGCACATTTATGTATGTTGCCGGAAAGACCTTCTTGCATGTTGTAACATGCCCAGTGTAATCTGCCTGCATTCTTCACGTATGAGTGCCTGGAAATGAATTGGGCTTTGCAATTCTTCTTTACGGTAGAAAAAACATGGTGATTATTCTATTTTGTACACATTTATAATGTTATCAAAAATGTTCTTTGTATCAGAATATCAAATTCTGAGAGAAAACAAACGGTAATAACATTTTTGAACCTGCACTAAAGTGGCACAGTGGTAAAGCAACTATGATAATACCATTCAGCCAATGCTGCGTTGCGAGTTGGGGTTCCTATACAAATTAATAATAGCAAAACTCAACCCCACCAAATCTTTACAGGCTTTTTGCAACTTCATACAGCGTTTGGAGGTAATTTTGGTAACTTTAACTCAAACTGCATCAGCCATTTCAATTACTGTATGAACTGAAATATGCCATAGTTCGGGACAGAAGAGAAATTATCTACCTAATGTTTAGCATTTTTTGACAAGGCTGTACAACGAACCTTTGTTGGCTGACGGCTTAAGTCCAATTGGTCGCACTGCTAGATCTTCCATTTTGTTTTCAAATAGTTTTGTCAACCGATGCATGTGATAAGTTGTTCCTTCAGGGGCATTTTCAAAGATGTGTGTCAATGTATGCTAAAGAATAAAAGTTTGTAAAATTAGCTTAAAGTGCCACTGAAGCTCCCAGTGACAGGGTGGGATGTTTTTGGCATCACCATACATGACGATAGCATTCTGTCCTGTAAAACACTTATACACTGAGTTATCTATCCCTCCTCTATACAGTGTTATGCAAACCAGCCTTTAGAAGGAATTCAAGAAAGGCGTAATTCACATGTTGCTAAGCACGTTGCATAAATTCAAAAATAAATAGGAGCAGCTACTCACCTGGTATAATAGTCTGTTTTTCCAGAAATTTTGAAAGTCTCTTAACCATTTTTCTAATATTTTGGAAAAGACCAATAATAGTGCACTAGGTCGATATATAATTGCACATATCATCTCTCTCTCCTTTTTATGTACTGGTTTGATGATGGCTGTTTTTAAGTAGGTGAGAAAAATACCTGTACTTAGTGCTCATCACACAAATATGTTACTGGATTAACGATTGTGTACATAGTTTTTTTTTTTATGAGAAAATATAGTGCCCCATTAATACCAGCAGTATGTTTCAACTTAAGATCCCTAAAATTTCTCCCTCGTAGGTTAGGGTAAGGTATTTACTTCATGAATTGCACTGTGAGTTTTCAATGTAGAATTGTTTATTGCAGCACGTTTTAAACATTTTCAGCTGTATTAATAAAATATGTCTTAAAATTGCTCACTACTTCGTTTGGATCTATCGCTTTTTTTTAGAGCTTATGAGCAAATTTATATTGTTTTCTGCAGGCTTTTTTGGCACTTGTTTCCTTTTTAATTACATTCTAGATTGCTTTTGTTTTATTACTTGCTTTATTGATGAGTCTGTTATTTGCCTCTTTACTACTTTTATTAAAGTTGATTTATATTTCTGGATATAATTTTGAAATATAATTTTGAAATTCTGTGTTTAATGAATAAGTTTTTGATAAATTATGTAATGTTTAGTCTCGCATGATTTTTTTTTTTTTCCCCCCCTTTCTTGCAATAATCTAGGATTTATTGTTCAGAAGATTTTTTTATGGTTTTGAATGGAAAGGCGAGACTTAAGTAATATTATAATGCATGAAGGAATGATCCAAACTTTTCAACTACATTATTGGAATTATAGATTTCTTCCCATGCTACACTGCTGAGTAACTGAATGAAGTATTGGATATAAAATCCTTCTCTTTGTGAGTTCTATTGATTGGAAATATCTGTTTGCAAAGTCCTGTTCTTTTTATAAATAGTTTAAATTCTCTACAGTTTTGAAAAAAAGAATGCATGTACCTCCACCTTTTATAACATCCCTACATCACCAAGCTGCTGGTGTGAAATCTAATTTTTTTTTTAAGTGTAAATAAACTATTTATCTGGAGTCAGTGTTATCTAAAACAGAGAGCACTGATCTCTGTAGTTGTGTAGAAAGTAGAATCACTATGTCATTAATTTTATTATTGACTAATTGAACATTGTGATGTAGAACTGTAAAATACTCATTTTGCAAGGCTAAGTAACCAGTTACCTTCATGTTTAAACTGTGGTCCTTAGCTGCTTTGGTTTCACTCCCAAGTCGAATTGTATCCACCTTTTTGTTTACTTCTCATTTCCCGCCAGGACAAATGGTATTTCCTTTGCACAATAGCTTGTTCAGCTGTCTGTTGATGGTACTATATAGCACCTAATCCGGTTTCTGTATTTGCCCTTAAATGAATTTCAGCATTGTTACAATAGTGTGATTTACTGTCTAATGGTCCATTCCCTTCAGCATTTATGCTGCCTCTTTTTACTAATAATGCACAGTACTCGCTACTAATTCTGTTATATCTTTTTAACTTTGGTGCCTTTTTCAGATACTACAGTTATATTCACCAACAATTTATTAGTTTTCCTTTAGCTCTGAATTAATTACTTTACACAGTAGCTTTCCAAAATTGAAGGATCTTTTGCAGTTCAAATGTACACCATTTCCTGCAAATTTATCTTCATTTACCCAGAAGTTGCCATCTGCAAGAGTACAATGTTTAGCATTACACAACCAGTTTCGCTCTTTGTTGATTTTCATTACTGTTTTTACTGTAACGTCATGACTTCTTAACACTCCACTTACTATAATCTTGAGTCAGGCACTTCAGATTTTATGCAGGTTATGAGGTCCATTGTGTCTCCCATTATTTCTTCCACACATAAACCTAGTCCTACGAGGGCAATACTGAAATTTTTTAGAATGCCTTGTTTCTAAAACCAAATAAATTTGTTTATTTGACAGCTACTTTCTGATGTTTTGCAAGTTGATTGCTGTGTAGTTTGTTCGATTTTGTGTTCACCCAAAAATGTTTACTAAAGAAATTTTCTGGGCTATGATTTTTTAAGATTTTAAATTGGCATAAATGTCTAAACAATGTGAAGATCGGCTTAGAAATGCATTTGGCAAAGGATTCCTATCTAAGGCAACAATTTGGTACAGTGAATCAAAAGAAATCGGGTTTTTCTTAGTGATGAGTTTTGTGAAGGACGGCTAAGAACTGCTGTTACCGAAGAAAATATTGCTGCTGTTTGAGCAGTGCTTGAAGAAGCTCAACGGATATTTTATGAATTTATTCAGGTGACATTGGGCATTGGTATGAGTTAAATCCAAAACATTTTACATCAACAGTTAGACGTGATTGTTGTCGATGGATTCCACATAAACTGACTCCCAATCAAAAACAATGCATTGAAAATTTGTGAAAAATGTCCAAAAGGAAAAATGTTACATCATGACAATGCATAGTTTCATACAGCAAAACTAACAACTGAGTATCTGGATGCACCATGAACCCTCCACCATACAGCCCTGACCTAGCACCTTGTCTTCTTTTTGTTTCCAAAAATTAAAAATAAAATGCATGGAATCACTTTTTCGTCATCAGATGAAGCAGTGGAACATTAAAAAAACCTGGTTTCTGAAGTGCCTCAGGAAGAGTGGCATCATTGCTTTACCGACTGGTTTCATCAAATACAAAAATGTATTAATGTTAAATGTAATATTTTGAAAAACAAAATCATTTAAATTTTTAAAAACTTTGTTTGATTTTCTGAAAAAAATTCTGATATGTTACACTCACATGACTTTCTCTACTCTTGTACAAACTATTTTTACAAACGCTTATTTTCCGTATGCTTCATGTTAATCTTGTTGCTAATTTTCTTGTGGAGGCAAGGGGAATTTATAGGCTTTAAGCGATAGTCAAATATTTTAAGAGCTGGTTGCTATGTGAAGTATTCCATTCTCTTTGCATTACCAGGACAAAAAAAAATGAATAACGAGAAAAAGTATAAGTATTGGAAAATTTAAGGGAATAACAAGCAATATCTCGAAAATGGTTCACTCAACAAAACAAATGTATATGACATAAATTGTGTGTTTTAATGCGATCTACGTTTTTTGTGTAGTAAAATTTTGTCTATCTCTTGTGTAAAAGTAGTTCACAATGAAGAATACTTTGGGAGACATTCCCAGAAAATTCAAGATATACATTTTATTTTTCATGAAAGTAGCTTAAGTATATGATATTTTAATCAAAATCGTTACAGCCATTTTTGAGAAAATTAAAATTTTCGAAAAATATTCCATGTAAAGGGTAGTCTGGGGTGGGGGGATTTTCTGGAAAACCTTTGTGTGGCATCTCTGGAAGATACTGAACCTAAATACCAAGTTTGGTATTTATCTGACTGTTCGTTTCTGAGTTATGCTGTTCACACACACACACACACAGACATGTTTCCAAAAATGCTTTCTTTGGATTCAGGGGGCCTCAAAACATATATTTCCGGTGAAATCTCGGTATCCAATTTTTGGGTGGAATACAATACTTCCCCTACTTACTATACGTAGTAGAGAAAGAAAAAAAAAATTCAATGTCGCCCTCGTATGCTGTTTGTTATAACTATTCTCTTTCTGCGCAGCTATCGGCTACCAAAGCACCCATTAGAAAAGCAATTTATAATTTCTAGTTTAACTGTAAGAAAAACTTGTGCAAACAGGAATATTTATAACACTCAAATATTGTTTAAAATTGCTTAACTTATTGACATGAAATGAAACATGCAGAGACAAGCGGGTATGCTGAGACCTTGAGAGTAACCTTCAGTATTTCTTACAATTTGAAACTTATTTCCTTCAGCATACTATTTGGAAAGCATGTATCACGAATGCAAGGTGATGTGCATTTTCAATACAAGGGTAATCCCAAAAGTAAGGTCTCCAATTTTTTTAAAATACAAAGAAAGTGTTATTGACAACAAATGGTACATAGTTTTGAAGCTTTAACATTTGTCTATTTTTCCACATAATCGCCATTTCGGTCGATGCATTTTTGTAGACACTGTGGCAGTTTTTGTATGCCCATGTCATACCAGCTTGCCGCCATGCTCTTGAAAAAGTGATGGACCTCATTTTTCACTTCATCGTCACCGAAGCACCTTCCAGCCAAGTGTTCTTTCAACTTGGGAAACAAGTGGTAGTTACTGGGTGCTAAGTCCGGACTTTAGGGTGGATGGGTGATGGTTTCCCATCCAAACTGTTGCAGAAGATTCATGGTTTGACGGGCAGTGTGGGGGCGAGCATTGTCATGGAGAAGACTTATGCCCTTGCTCAACATTCCTCTTCTACGGTTCTGAATTGCCCGTCTGAGTTTTTTTAATGTCTGACAATACCTGTCGGCATTTATTGTTGTCCCAGGATCCATAAAGTCGACCAACAATATCCCCTTTCGATAACAAAACAAAGTTGCCATGACTTTACCGGCAGACTGTGTTCTCTTGAATTTTCGCAGCTTGGGTGAACCGGAATACCGCCACTCACGTGATTGTTGTTTGGTCTCAGGTGTGAAGTGGAAAGCCCAGGTTTGATCACCCGGACTATTGAATCCAAAAGGTTGTCCTTTTCATCTGCAAAGCGTTGAAGAAATTGGCGGGAAGTTTCAGCGCGTTGCCTTTTGTGATCTTCTGTCAGCATTCTTGGGACCCATCTTGCGCAAACCTTCCAAAATTTCAACTCTTCAATCAAAGTCCGATGAATAGTGCTTCAAGAAATCTCAGGAACAACAATGCAGAGCTCATTGAGAGTGATCCGCCGATCTTGAAGCACGATTTGTTCAACCTTTGCGATTGTTTTGTCAGAAATGGACGGTCTTTCCTCGTCATGAATTTCCGTGCGACTATTTGCAAATTCTCTACACCACTTGCGAACATTTTTGACATCCATACAAGACTCTCCATAAACTTCCATCAACTGTCGATGAATTTCGACAGGTTTAACTCCTTTTGCACTCAAAAAGCGAATAACTGCGCGAACTTCGCACCTGGTGGTAGTGGCTAACGGGAGCTCCATTATAACTGGCTGCCAAGCCAAGACTGAGGGCGCTAAGGGATGTGCGGTGGTTTCTGAAGAGAGTGGAGGAGGAAGGAAGAAAGAAGTATGGCCAACGTCAACACAAACAGTTTCCCTGTGATCCCAGCGCTTTGGAGACCTTACTTTTGGGATTACCCTCGTATGTGTATTATCTTGTTTTCGAAGAAATTTGGTATTATTCTGCAGAGTCCAACTTGTATGGTCTTATACCCATATGGAACAAGCACACACAGCCATACTACTGTGTCCTTCACAAACAGCCACTTTGTTAATAGTAAAGATAGAAGTAGCGAAATGAATCACAAGTTTAAAAATGCTTAAAATATAAGCCAGAAATTGGAACACTTTTGCACTCCACCCATTTTTGAACGGAAATATGTATGCTCTCCTCAAGTGTCAAATACAAACAAGTAGATTAATCTGCTATAACAGCCCAGTTTTGGTTCCTCAACCATGAAATCAAGCCTGTCATCAAACTCTTGAAATGTACCAACAATGCAGATTTCTTGTCAACTTAGGAGAAAATACATATCCTGAAGAATAAGGACTGTGTAATGAACTTTGATGTCTCCCCTCCAGATCAGCTAAGCAAATTCATCACCCTACCTTCTGGGTTGAGCAAATTAACATCAGATGCCGCCACATCAAGGGAAGTTACTTCTGTTTGTCCATCAGTTGGTCCACAGCTGATAAGAGCAAGCAATTTTGAAACATGTTCTGTTCAAAAACAAGTGAGATGTATAAGTGTTCCAATTTATGACTTGTTATATTTTAAATGTGTTTAAAAGCCAAATTGTTATTGTATCAATTATACCTATCATCTACAAACTCATGACCAAATGAGGTGGAAGTCCTAAAGTGACTCTTGAGATTCAACATGGCTGGGGCAGCATGTCAAGCCCATCTTGTGGTTTTCTATTAGATTATTTGAGTCCTTTTAAAGCAAACTTGAATATATTACAGCCCTGATAATTAACACACACTTCCAGTGTTTGTGGACAGCCATACAGCCATCTTAATATTTGATATGACAATTCACACAAATATCTGCACATTTCAGCATGTCTGGATTATCAATTGTGGGAGATCATGGAGATCAGTTTTAGCATTTTCTATGTTTTAACAGTAAAAGTTCCCCATCTACCTTATGTCAACTACATAACTCTCGTACACTACACACAAATATTTTATAAATACTCGCCAAACTTTGAATAATTAATTTCTTGGTTAATGAAAGACAATAAGAGCCTGTTGCTTCTAGCGGGAGCATGTTATCCATATCATTTAAATGGTTTGCCACAGCTTTACATCTGCGAAGGGTGGGAAAATTGCTAGGTGTGTAGGAAAAACATCAGATTTGAAAATTATAAAATCCTTCCAATGATGGGAGCAATTATCTGCCGAAACCGGACAAGTTGTAAAACATGTGAGTTAAGTGTTTCAACTCTCATTCAAATTTTCTATATAATTTCAAATTCACATCACTGTTACTAGCCTATCCATATTTTATACTAATCAGATTTTAAGCTTACAGAATTGCTGTTTCCTATCTGTGTTAATGTCAGAGAAAGAAGATGTGCAACATTACTATTTGAATGACCCTGATGGGCTGTAATCAAAACCCGTGAAAAATCTACAGTTTTGCAGAATGTTAGAAGGAATAGCTTAACATTTGAAGTACTAAAATTTCTCATTACATGGTGTTAATGATTTTTATACAGTGTGATTCTCTCGCTAGAGGCCCCAAACATTTGTCTATACGTTGGCCATTTATGAGAGTTTTGTAATGAAAATTTGTGTACACATATCTTGAACTATGCACTGTCACATGCAATGCTGAAAATGGTCCCCTCCCATATCCAAACACGTTTGTACACGTTGCTCCAAATTCTGGAATATTTTTATTAAAGTCTCCTCGGTAATGGCTTCAATCTCTTGACGTACAGCATCTTTCAACTCTGCAATTGTACATGGTCTATTTCTGTATACCTTTCCCTTCAGACATCCCCACAGGAAGAAGTCGGGTGGTGTTAGGTCAGGAGATCTTAGTGGCCAAAGAGTTTTTGAGATGATTCTATCTTCAAAAAAGCTTTTAATTTCCGTTATGCTTGCATGTGACGTGTGACTTGTTGCACCATTTTGTTGGAAATATCCATGAGTTAATTCAGCATCTGTTAACTTATTGACAAAGTATGAACATTCTAATGTATTCTTCAGTGTTTACCATATTCTCATGAAAAATAGGGCCTATAATACGCCTATGTGACACTGTGCACCACACTCCAATTTTCTGCGCATGTAGAGGTTCTGCATGTAAGGCATGAGGATTTGTTTGTGCCCATATAGGCGTGTTCTGAGAGTTTATGTAGCCACTCAGATGAAACCACGCTTCATCCGTGAACCAAGTAAAGTCCAAAATCCCAGGATTCTGATTAATATATGTTTGAAACCATACACAGAGCTACACATGTTTTTCATGGTCCGTCGGTTGCAATTCTTGCACACATGACACACGGTAAGTGGAGGTTTGCTTTCTTAGCAGCTCTTTGGCACGCAGGATATGGAACATTCATTTCCTGGGAAAGTCGTCTCAAGGATTTTGATGGATGCGCCAGTAATCACTCCTTTACTTCATCACACCCACATTCATTTTCCGGCAGCCTGCATGCTGTGTGATCAAGGTTCCAGTCATCTGTAACTTTGTTACCAATTTCTGAATACAACATTTTGAGGGCACACGTCGCGTACCAAATTTGACCCGAAATGCCCTTTTGACATGATTTAAATGAACCCGTTTGCCAGTAGTTATGAACGAGAAACACGCGTTCTGCAATTGTGTACGACAGTGTCGATGCTGCTTCAAGTCAACACTGGAGTATAGCGCGTGGAGACGTTCGTGTGACTAAGCAGAGCCAAGGTCAGTGGAACAGTCCAAGCCTATTGGGAGGGATGTGGCACTACATTACATTGTTCAAGGTATGTGTACACAAAGTTTCATCACAAAACTTGCAAAAATGGCTAACATATAGGCAAAAGTTTGGGGCCTCTAGTGAGAGAATCACACTGTATTTTCACAGCTGTAAATTGCAACAGTGGAAGATATTCAATGATAATGCATTTTTAATCCCAGGATGACAGTGGTAATAAACTTCATGGTAGTTGAGTTTAGTTGAGAGAAAATGCTGACGATGGGAACAAGCCGTCTCCCGAAACGCGTTCAAGTAAGATTATCATAGTGATGTAGTGTAACAACCCTCAACTCTCTATTTTAAATTCATGGTAGTTCATTCAAGAGAGAATCTCGGCTAATTAGCAAATTTTGCCCCCCCATTTTCTCCCCTCCCCCTCCCTCCCCCATTGAACATAAATTTGATTAGCTTTTTTTGGACATCATGAATTCATCTAATCTTGTGTTTAACAATTTACCAGGATGAGAAGTCAAGCATTAATGAGACAAGCAAACGTAAGGGCTCACCTCTGATATGTGCCAATAGCAAACGCTTTGTAAGCTTAGCAGAAGCAGTTATTCGTTTCCAACAGAGCACACCAGAGAGATTTCACTCCCTGCCTCATGCAAGTAAGTCAACAACTAATATTATAACTTATATTACTTATAATTCGTAAACCTTTCTGTAACATAATATTTTGAAGAGAAGTTATAAATTGCTGTGAAAATTAGTACTATTATTAATGAATATTATGAGTTTGTGTTGCATAATAACTGCTAATATTACAAATTATTAGTAATTGTTTTTCCACAAGTGTAGGTCACTTATTGTTCACAATAACAGCAGTAGTGTTAATGAACAAAATCTGATGTGTTACACTCGCATGACTTTCTCTACTCTTGTACAAACTATTTTTACAAATGCTTATTCTCCATCTACTTCATGTTAATCGAGATAAACATTTGCAGACTCTTATCTTATTGCTAATTTTCTTGTAGGTGTAAGGGGAATATGGTAGGCTTTAAGTGATAGTCAAATCTTTTAAGAGCTGGTTGCTATGTGGAGCATTCCATTCTCTTTGCATGTCCGTGTGTGTCTGTGAACAGCATAACTCAAAAACAAAAAGTCGGATAAACACCAAACTTGGCATTTAGGTTCATTATGTTCCAGGAATGCAACATGGAAGTTTTCAAGAAAATACCCCCATCCCAAACCACCCCTTACATGAAACATTTTTCGAAAATGAAAGAATATGCAAACAATGTAACGAATAAAATCAACAAAAAGAACATTTTAAAACGTTTAGCAGGAATAAAATGAGGTGGAAACATGGACCTCCTTAATACATATAAAACATACATAAAACCTAACCTCTTGTATGGAGAACTACTAGCAACAGTAAACAAGAGACTTAAAAGTAAACTAGAAATTTCACAAAATAATTCACTAAGAATAATAACAGGAACTGTAAAAACACCACCAATCACAGTACTACAAAGCTTCACAAAAACTGCAAGTCAATAGAAACAGATACAAATGGTACCACACAGCAGATACTATAAATAATTTAAAAACTCAAATAAGCTTCAGAACATATATTAATAACTTAAACTACAAGAATATAATTACAACAGAGGTAACGAGTCCAATAGAGTACATTGATATACAATATTAGAATGACCTGATACATACAATACACAAACAAAAAATATACCAGATGAAATGAGAGCCATAGCAATAGCTATGGAAAATGAAAGTTACCCAGAAAAGGAATGGCTCCGAATATATACAGATAGATTCCTCATCAATAAAAAAAAATGCTGGTGCAGGAGTATACTGTAAACATTTTGCACAGTATCTAACATTAGATGAAACGTCAAACTACTATGATGGAGAATTAACAGCTATAAAAGCAGCATTACAGAACATTTTATATAGACCATACATAAAACAAAAAATAGTCATCTTATCAGACTCAAAATCAGGCATTGATGGTATAGTAAATTACAATAGTAAAACAACAAGAAATATTAAAGAAATAAGAAGCCTAATTAAAGCAGTTGAAACTGGAAATCATGTCACTCTACAATGGATCCCAGCTCATGTCGAACTTTTGGGCAATGAACATGTGGATCAATTAGCTAATAAAGGTGCAATACAACAAATAAAACCTGTAGGACAAATAGAAATAAATAAACAATTAAATAACAACATTAAATAACATTTCAAAAGACAGCAGAGACTTGATGAAGATAAAGGATAAAGATTATGAGAATATTAAAGATAGAGTTGATATACAAAAAATGCCAAGGAAGACTGCAGTGGCCTAAGATGGCAACTGGCCACGATTGCCTCTACAAGATACAATGCCTACCTACACCCAAGTGCACTCTCTGTGAAGATAATGCCATTCGGAACAAACATCTCGCCAAATGCAAAAGCCTTAAAAGTGATAACTTACAGACTTTATATTGGGAAGCCAGAGGGAAAATAATGCCGATCAATTAATCCCCAGTGCCATTGGTCAACAACTACTACTACTCTACTACTTTTGTATTACTCCCATATTTAACCCAAAATGTTACCTGATACTTATATAGTAAAATAATGTGGTGTCGCCAATGAACCAGCTATTTCTGATTCTATGATTCCATGCTCTTGGAAGTTATTAATTGCACTTGGTGATTTCACAGGTGTCAGTTTGATAACATCACAAATAGTGAAAAAAGTTAGCATGACTGTTGCAACATTAGTCAAAGATTACATTAAGCTTCCAGAAGAAGAAATTGAAAAGAATAACTTAAGCTTTTTGCATAGCAAAATTTCCTTAAGTTTTAGGCACATTAGATTGTACCCATGTAAGAATTCAGTTGCCTGGAGGTGATGATGCTGAAGTGTTTAGGAACTGAAAGGGCTATTTTTCTATAGATGTGCAGCCTAGTCTAGCAAGGTCGACGTTTTCATATTTATCATGAATTCTTTGAAGGTCTTTTCATACCACTCACTGCTTCAAAATTTTCACTGATTTCATCCCAGACTTCACTTATTTCCTGTCATGTAACAGCGTCAATTTTTTATTTTCTATTATGTTGGTTTTTTCTCTACTATTTTCAGAAGAATTTCTTCCTCCTTTAACAAGAAATTACTATTTCATTTCTTTTTCTCAGACATAAATTCACAATAACAGAACAAAACATACAATACAACTGTGTTCTTGATTCTCAGCTTTACATGGAACCTTAACACAGCAGTGATTCAAATGTATGAGAAACATTTCTACCATTAGCATGATTGTGTTAACCGACAGTAAATCTTAACCTGGAGATGAGAAATCTTTACTGCAACTTTAATCTAACCATAAAGAAAACTGTCAGTTAACGTTTACTCCTACTTAACTGCGCGCTGTAAAAATGGACCTAAATCACCTATTATGCAGTGTCTAAAATGATCATGATTTCAACATTATTAGCACTAAACATCATTTCTGCTTGAATTAAATGTCTAGCATTAAATGTTGTCTATACATTGATTTTGCAATTGGCCCTATTATTTTTTCTTTAGTTACTGTATATGTAAATTATATTATCACATTGTTCTTAGAATGCATATTATCTTTTTTCTTAATATTAGTGCAAATTTATGTAAGAAGATGAGTGTCTCATACCTGACGTAAAACAAAAAGAAATAAAGTTATGTTAATCACTAAGGGCCAAATTCATAGTCACTGCTTATTTTAAGCTCATTCTCTTAAACATTTTCTTTTGCTGACTTGCATTTCATAGTTGACTCTTATTCATTGAAGTCTTTACTTAAGACTGCATAGCCATGGGCTTAACCAATAATTTTTATCATAACAGCTCATCATATCAACATGGTGGGCAATTTTGCAGAATATATGGAATTCTATGCTCCAAGCACTCTCTGGGTACCCAAAAGATACATCAGGGAGGTGGTGTTGGGGTTTTTTTCCTCCTAATCTCCTGGACATGAATGATTATCAGTTGAATTATTGATTTCACTTCACTAAATGCACAGTACTGAATACATACTTGCAGTTGCTTGTGGCCATGAGAGATTGGGGTTTAATATAAATACACATGGAAGCCAGTTGTAAATCTTCATATTTAGCCATGGATGTTCTTTTGTTGTTCCACATTTGCACTGCATAATATTTCAGTATAAAATAATGAAGCCTCATTTCATCATAGAATTGTGCAGTTTTATACCTACAAGCAACAATGTTGTAATGCGTAATGCATTAATACAAAATATACTAAAGCCTCAATTTCATTTTGCTGCTGTGTATTTTAGCATTACAGTTCTCTTTTATGCATGCTCTCAATGTCTCTTTGAGGAGTGCAAGCAACAAGTTGCATTGCAATAGCTTTGAACTCAAAATTTACCATAAATTACTGTGTTAGCACTATCTTCTACATAGTTCCTAATCAAAATAAATTAAAAACAACTACTGTCCATGAGCAACTACCTTCCCCTGTATTGTTGCTCGCTCACATCAGATTTTTTTAATTAGTGCACAGTAATTTTTAATTTGTAATTCCTGAAGCTTTCCTGAAAATGTCAAGCTAATAAGTTATAAACTGTGGTCCAAGAAGCATTTTGAGTAGTGAAAAATGCTGGGGAAAAAAAGGGACTGACAAAAGTTGAGCTTAACATTCAATGTGGTGCTTTACATAAATGGTACAGAACACATTAAATATCCATTTGTGGCTTTAAAATTGTTTATATTAAAAAACTCAATTGTGAGCATGAAAATATTACTTTTAAGTATAATAAACATGCAAAACAATTGTATATCACATTTTTTACCAAATTCTCATCTATGCATTGCTTTAAAGACTTCAGTTCATGCTTAAGATTTGACTATCAATCCAGTCCTAAAAACTTACATATGAAGTTGAATTATACACTTTCCCTTGCTTTGCTACCAGTTTTTCTAAGGCATGTTTTGTGTGCATTTGCCAACATTGTCAGCTACTCATTTGAGCATGCACGTACAAAACATGTCCTAGAAATATTGGTAAGTGAAGCAAGGAGTGACTTAAGGTGATTCCTTTTATAAGGCTTAGTTTTTGCATGTGCTTCGCTGTATTTGACTTCACATTTTAAAAAGTTACACTTATGTTTTTATGGACTAACCTATTAGTAAGGCTGGAGTGTAAGTTTCAAGAGAGCTCTCTGTAATTCCTTTTATGAAGAGATATACAAAGAGGAAAGGCAGATGCACTAAAGTGCATACTCATGTATACACATTGAAGTTTTAAACCTTTCAAAAATGTTCCCCAAACCTAGCCTCCATGTTGTTTTGTCAATGTTATAAAGCTGAACAATGGCACTGACCGTGTTAGTAATAAAAGAAGTAGAACTTTATACAACAGAAATTAGTTTTTGGTTGACCACACTGGCTACATGTGATATAACTGAACTAGGGCAGTGTGCACCATGTTGGAGTAAATTGCTTCAGAAGTAACGTTTACTAAAGAAGTCTGCACTACTGAAGTAGGTTACTACAGAAGCAATTTACTCTGGAAGTAACTATGGAGAGCTCAATTTACTGTTTTAGTTACAACTATGGAAGTAAGAGCTCATTACTCCTGGAGGTATTGTTTTGTTTGTGCGATTTACTTGACACAGTCATGGAAATACGGTTATGTGCTATAGGAAAACGTCAGCGGAAGAGAGAAATGTTTGTTGGTACAGATAAAGAGAATCTATTTAAACAATATCTACGAATGAATGTAAAAAATGTGTTACAAAGATGCTGGAAAGTCATGATGGACGAGTTTAATGCTTCAAGTGACGGAAAATGTACTGAAGAGGAGCTTAAAATTCTGGAAACAGTGTCTCTAATCTTCATTTTGCAGCGCAGATCACTTGCATGCTAATGAAAAAATATCCTTTCCGATTTCAGAAAGGTTCTCCATATTCACGAATGGGCACAAAGTAGTAACATGCATGCAGTCAATTGCACCCACAATGTGTGGGAAATCTGCAAAAGTGAAGAAGAATTGCCTTTTACGTTCTAAACACTCGTGTATATTATATGTGTAGGTACCTTGCTCTTAACCTCAAAAGCGCTCTAATAATGCAATGAAATACACAACCAGCAGATGCATGGTGAACCTTTATTTATAAGATTGCCTGTAATGCAGAATTACAATGAACTTTACTTAACATGAAGATAAGAAATGCTGGTAAATTAAAGGTCTAATTGGCATGCCTTAACGTAATGGGAATGATTCTTGATCGATATCTTCTATTGCTTTGAGCTAGTGCTTCACGTTGATTGGTTCTATTTACCGTGCGACATCAAACGTGACATAACAGGAAGTTAAGCTTCGTCGCATTAAGTCCATCCTTAATATCTCCATTTAATACAGTGAAGGACTGTCACATTATGTTAAATTCATTGTAATGCCGGCTTAAGTAGTATCTGAAATGTTCTGTTACGAAACACTCAGACACATAACAATAATTGCAGTTTGGATTACAGAGCTGAATTCCTGTCAGTTTTGTTGTAAATGCTCTCCAAGCAGATTCAAAAGGCATGCAAGAGATTCTTTCCTAATACCGAAATGTTAGTTGAATGGTTCTCGCACACCACTGTCGTATTCCTGTTGTTTTCTTCATTGAGATCATCAATGTAATCTAAGTAATCCATGTATACATCAAAATATCCTTCTCCAAATACAGTACGGTATTCTAGTTCAATCCACAGGTTAGTTACTCCATCCAGGTCGCGAGAGTAAATTTTAACCTATATTTGTACTCTATTTAATTCCATAGTAACATACTACATGACAGAGTTCTCCAACATTTACTTCTGCAGTAATTTAATCTGAGAGTATCTGAATGTAAAATGCTTCGGAAGTAGTTTACTTTCGTATGGAAGTCGCCAAGTGTTGACTTGAATATAGTTTACTAAGAAATTATAGCTTACTCTAGGTTGGTGCATGCCGCACCTAGAGTGGCATTCATTATGCTTCAGCGAACTCATTATGATCTTACTCAGCTGCATGCACAGCTCTCCCATACTTTTTAACACCAAAGCAGCAGTACCCTGGGATCCATTCCCCAAATAAATATGAAATATGAGTATTTAAAATAAAATAAATTCTGTTCATTGTAATTTTAATATTATGATAAATTGAATTCATTTCGTTTGGTGTAATATGTCTTCTTTTCGTGTTACCTGCAAAAAATCAATAAATACGTATGGACTCGATAATACTGCCATCTTGTGCACTATTTGCAAACACACGAGTAGTGCAAGAGATTGCCTGGTCTTGTGAGCATTTATTATGCATAATTAATTAACAAGGTAGGATCTTTTTTTAAAAGCTTAAAATTTTGAAATTATAGTGTGTGCTCAAGCAAAAACAGTTGTATGCAACGTGATTGTAATGGTAATTAAGACACTCGTACGAAAATGATTAAACTTGCTATTGGTCGTTTCATAAACATACCTACATCTTAATTACTAGCATTATAGTCTTGTTGCATTATATACTAAATGCTAATGAGTTGCAACTCGAAATGTATAAATTTCTTCTAATGTTCTAAAATTATGCCAGAGGTCCATGAACTGTAAAAGCTAAATAACAGAATTAAGCCAATAATTTCTTATCTTTGTTTCCAGAAGCATCGCTTATAAGGAGATTGGCTCAGAAGCAACGCTTTTCACCACCACATGGAACGATTCCACAATCCCCACATCTTCTCACAAAAGAGCGTACTCGACCTGTTAACTGTTTATCTAGAGAAGCTAAAGAAGAAAAGGAGCTTGAAGAAATTAAAGCGTATGTAAATAATGACTTGCTGATACTAGAATTCCATTAAAATGCATTAAATGCATAATGTGGTAAGGTTAAAATGTGTATTTTGCTCCAGGTTTCATCTGAAGGCACGTCCACTTGATAAGAAAGCATTAGAAGCTTGGGTTCCTCCTCCTATGGAAAAGAAAGGAATTACTGTGCCTCAGCCTTTCAATTTAACTGAAATGAAGAAAAAGGTATAGTATTTACTGCCTGTCTATATACAAACTGTTCAGAGTAATGGTGTAGCATTACAATAAGCCAACATGATAAACAAGAAGGGACTGATGACATCGCTAGATTTCAACATTTCCACAACATCCCCCTCACTGACATTAGTGGGAATGCACCCAGTTTCAAAAAAATAATTTACCACCCTCTGGGACATGTCAAAAGATTTTCAAAAAATGGAATATCACATTAGCTCCAGTAAACAAGTACAATTTAAAAAACCTCCGCAATAATACAAAAAATAAAATACCCTCTGCCAAACAATCAGGTATACATGAAGTCACCTGCAAGGACTGTGGGAAAAAATGTATATAGGAAAAACAAAAAGGAACATCGGTCAAATGTTTCAAAGAACACATGAGGAATGTAAAACAAGCAGACAAATAAATCAGCAGTAGCACACCAGTTTTTTACCCAAAATCATGATTTTTACAGGAATCAAAGTTACTAAAATCAATCCAGAATCCAATTGAATTAACAGTTTGGGAAAATCTATTAAAACAAACAAAAATGTCAAACTTTATGTACCACAGGCAAATGATCTCGTCTCAAAATTTGCTGCACTACAAAGAGTGATCTACAGGCTGCTATCACAAGTTCAATAAATCTCCACTGAGGATGGAGGCAAGAGCCTGTGAAGCATGTTCAAAGCAAGTCTTTTTTAAAATAGTGAATTGGAGTGTGATACTCTCGTCTCAAAATTTGTCTACACTACAAAGAGTGATCTACAGGCTGCTCTACCACAAGTTCAATAAATCTCCACTGAGGATGGAGGCAAGAGCCTGTGAAACATGTTCAAAGCAAGTCTTTTTGAAAATAGTGAATTGCAGTGTGATACCAGCTCTTTCTTTGCTCTGATCCCCTCCATTGTTGCTTTGGCAGTAAGGTGCCACTGCCCTCCTTTATCTTTTGCGTATAGCACATTCCCATTATTATAGTATTGTAGCACATAGTTTTCTACTGCTTACTTGGGCTTCAATAAAACATGGCATTGCACCCCTCCCACTTCGCTCACCAAATGAATTGTCACAAGTCTTCTTTAACTTTAAACATGAGTTGGAAGTAGAAATACAAACACAAATGTTTGAACAACTTCTGACGTTGGCAGCAGGTGACTCTCAAAGCATGTTTACCCAATAGTAGTAAGCGATCTTTGTATTTCTACCTCTGACTCATTTTTAAAGTTAATTTCAAAATCTGTTTCTAGCTTCTTTCAAAATACATGAATGTTAGTACTGTTTGTTATTTCTTCAACCCCAGTATGATCAGGGGTGCTCAAATTTGGCAACAGTTATTAAAGTACTATTACCAAGGGGGTGTTACAAATTATAGTAAAACATCATCAATGAAAGATTAGGCTATTTTGTAGAGTAATGTTTTAAGCCAAAAACATTCGCACTTCTAATTTTTTTATTCTCACCTAAATCATATTTTTCACATCAGCTAGTTTCAAGTGTTGGAGCTTTAGGACACTCAAGCTCTGCTGGTGATTTAATTAATCTCAGGATTTTCTTCCACGGTGATGTCAAGAATAATTAGCCTGCCCTCAAATTCTTTTATGAAGGTCTCCTGTTAATTGTTGCCCATTGAATACTTCTTGAGCAAATACCTTTCACTTTCTCTGCTACACCCATAGTTAAGTAGAAGTGTTGCATTCCACCCAAAAATTCAATATCAAGAGTTCACCAGAAATACACATTTTGAGACTACCAGAATAAAAAAAAAAGTTTGTAAATAGCAGAACTTAGAAATGAAACATCTGTCAAATACCAAACTTGGTATTTAAATTTACTATCTCCCAAGAATGCAACACAAAAATTTCCAGGAAAATCCCTCCACCCCAAATTGCCATTCATATGGACACATTTTCATTAGTCATTATTTTCTCAAAAATTGCTCTAATAATAAGTGGTAGATCACTATTTGTTTTTTCTCGTGGTCAAGCAACGAAGATGGAATTTCGCCATGACATAGCGATTCACTTTTTAAAATATCTGCTATTTTTTTTTAAAAAAAAAAAATAGAGAGAGTTGAAGGTGTTACAGTACATCACTAAAATGTTTCGGGAAAATTGCTCCCATCATCAGCATGTTTTCAACTGATTTTGCCACTTATTGTCTGGGGAATGTGTGTGACTAATGGTGTTCTCTGGTACTGGGCTGATGAACCTCCAAAGGCTGCTGGGTGGCTGTAGTTAAAAATTCATTAGGTGATTCCTGTGTTTGGTGATATGTATTTTCCCAGATGTCCAATTCATTGCTGCTGTTGATCAGTTTTAAGAGTTTTATGTTTGGAGTGATTTCATGGTTTGAAGACCAGAAATGATGTGCTACTGCTGTTTTATCCATCTGTTTTTGGTAAATGCATCTCATATGCTCTTTAAGTCTTATTTCAAGATTTCTTTTGGTTCTTCCTATGTATACCAGGTTACAGTCATTACAAACTATTTTATATATACCAGCTGATTTATTGTTGGGGATAGGGTCTTTTGTTCTGTTGCATAGTAATTTCTGTGTATTGTGGTTATTCTGTGGAGACGGTGATGTTGTATTTCTTGAACAACCCTTATGGAAAATTTACGGTCAAATTTCCTTACAATATTTAGCAAGAAAATGAGCGCCAAAACAATGAAACTAAACAACCTAGTATTCAAATAAAAAAACTCCCTTGAACACCGGAAAAGATCCCCTAGACATAACCTAAAATGGAAGGTAACATAAACACAACCAGAACAGTGAACCCACAACAGGCCAATATGTAGTTAACCTCTCAAAAGAATCATTCACCAACACAGAGTTATCTGTCTTGAACAATGGCCTAAAAACCTGTATAAACTTCACTAAAGATACAGAAAACTTCATTGCTGATATTGAAATAGCCTCCAATTACCTAACAGATAATGATAAAAGAATAATAAAATCACAGTGTGAACCAATATTGGACCCGATACAAGCCCAAAAATACCACTACATACCACATCAAAAAATTATCAAATCTCTGAAGTCAAAGCCTATAGTATACACCAAAGCAGACAAAGGAAACACATTAGTGATATTAGAACCAAAAAGATCATGAAACTAGGGTTTTGCAATTCCTACATAGCCCAGGGTACATAGAAATCAACAACACCAAGGCACTCCAAAACACATTGATAGAAACCAAAACATTAAAAAAAGCCGAAAAATCCAGAATTAAACCAGATTTTTCCACCATACCTAGGTTATATGCACTACCAAAAATACACAAACTCGGCAACAAAATGAGGCCCATAGTGAACAACATAAATTCTCCTACATATAAACTAGCAAAATGGCTTTCAAATTCCTTCAACTCCATGCCTGTGTTCAAAAGTCTAAGTATAAAAAATTCATTAGAATTAACCAGTCGCCTTTCAGATATAAATATATCACCCACAGACATGATGGTATCATTTGATGTCACTGTACTCTTCCCAAGCATACCAAAAGAAGAATTATTACCACTCCTAGAAACTTGGATATTAAACAATGGCACACCTAGAGCACAAACAGAAGATTACTTAAAACTAACAAAACTATGTCTGGACCAGAATTTCTTTTCATTCCATAACAAAATTTTTAAACAAACCACATGCCTAACTATGGGAAACCCCCTTTCACCATTTTTAGCAGAACTATATATGAGCCATATTACTAAATCCTTCCCACATCTATTCAAAACCTGGTATAGGTACATAGAAGATATTTTTGCTATTGTTCCAAAAAAACTTTAGAAGATGCTTTGAAATTATTGAATTTACAAAAAAGATCTATAAAATTCATGATAGAAAAAGAAGAAAATGGCCAATTACCTTACCTAGACATCAGGATCATCAGAAATAATGCACACAACAAACTAACGTTCAGCATTTACAGGAAGCCAACTCGCACAGAAAATTATATTAAAAACAATAGCCACAAGCCACAAACATGCAATTTTAAATAGTATTACAAACAGGTTAGTACATATACCATTGGAGAAAGAGGAATACCAGAAAGAATACCAACACATTATTCACATAACCACCATGAATGGATAACAGAAAAAAACAATAGATAAGATAAAAAAAATTTGAAAGACAGAAATACATCCAACAAACAACAGTTTACTCAGACAAGAAAAACCACAAGCATGTAGGAAATTTACTTACCACCCTTGGACACATAAATTTCAAAGGATTTTCAAGAAATACATCACCCTATCTCCACAGAATAACCACAATATACAGAAGCTACTATGCAACAGAACAAAAGACCCTATCCCCAACGATAAATCAGCTGGTATATATCAAATAGTTTGTAATGACTGTAACCTGGTATACATAGGAAGAACCAAAACAAATCTTGAAATAAGACTTGAAGAGCATATGAGATGCATTTACCAAAAACAGACGGATAAAACAGCAGTAGCACATCATTTCTGGTCTTCAAACCATGAAATCACTCCAAACATAAAACTCTTAAAACCGATCAACAGCAGCAATGAATTGGACATCTGGGAAAAAATACATATCGTCAAACATAGGAATCACCTAATGAATTCACCCAGCAGCCTTTGGAGGTTCATCAGCCCAGCACCAGAGAACAACACTAGCCACACACATTCCCCAGACAGTAGCGGCAAAATCAGTTGAAAACATGCTGATGGGAGCAAACTGTTCTCCTGAAATGCATTCAAGAAAGAACATTTTAGTGATGTAGTGTAACAACTTTTAACTCTCTCTATTTTAAAATAGCAAAGATTTGTGTCAATTATCTGAATTAAATGAATTAGATAGGAAAATAAACTTTCCTAAGAATAATTTGTATGCCCATTAATAAGCGCTAGAGAGTAGAGAAAGGCATGTGAATGTAATGCATCAAAATTTTTTTTATGTAACTGTTTGACTAAATTATACGTAGGCAAATTGATATAGTTTACAATAGGTCTCGTTTTATTGCCTTGGGTTTTATGAACCATTTTATTGGTTTATGAATTTTGGGAAGTGCTTCAATTTTTACTTTTTATTTAGTGACATGTGCAAATTATGTTCTTCTCTTATGTTTTAATCATTAAAACTAGTTTTCAGAGCTGTTACTCCCATCCTCAGTTAAGGTCTGAATGGAGTAGATGTGGTATCTTGCTTGGTATCTGTTGGCTACTTAATAAACCTATTGAATTTGTCTATTGTTGGAATTTCAAAGTTCATCGCTCAATTGCTGTATTTATTAATGTATATTCTTTCCCACAACTTGGATGCTGTGGGGTTACTGCTGTGTTTGAGGATTTTAACTTCTGGTTTTGTCAAGATAGGGCCCAATAATGATTTCCTATTGCTGATTTTGTCTGTCTGTACTTGATACTATGGAAATGTTTCTTTCTCCAGGTTTCCATGTCCCTCTTTGTTTTATCTACATACGAGGGTGGTCTGAAAAGTTTCCGACCTCAACATGAAGATGGCAGCACACACAAATAAAAGCTAGTGAAAAGCTTGTTGTTCATCTGTTGACAGTTACTCACCAAAGTTTCAGCCATTTTGGATGCTCAGTTATGTAACAGTCGTTTGAGTGAGGTGAGGTGATGTGAGTGTTTTTATGAAAATCGACAAAATCGAGTATCGAGCTGTCGTTAAATATTTGTTTTTGAAAGGCAATACGCCTACGCAAATCAAAGATGAGTTGGATTCTGTGTATGGGGACTCTGCACCATCATTTACCACAGTGAAATTTTGGGCAGCTGAATTTAAACGTAGCCATAAGAGCTTGGGAGACGAACGTTCAGGACGTCCAAAAATTGCTACTACTGACGAAAACATCGCCAAAGTTCACCAAATGGTGCTAGACGACCGCCGAATTAAAGTGAGAGAGATAGCAGAGGCTATGAACATGTCAAAAGAACGTGTTTCTCACATATTAAATCAACATTTAGACATGAGAAAGCTGTCGGCGCGTTGGGTGCCGCGTTTGCTCACGTTTGACCAAAAACGTGTTCGAATGAACATTTCCCGTTTAGACGCAATAAATCCGATTTTTGGCACCGATTAATTACTGTAGATGAAACTTGGATACACCATTATATGCCCGAAACAAAAATACAGTCCAAACAATGGACTGCAAAGGGGGAACCGCCTCCAAAAAAAGCAAAAGCTGTTTTTTCAGCTGGGAAAGTCATGGCGACTGTTTTTTGGGATAGTCATGGAGTTATTTTAATCGATTATCTTCAAAAAGGAAAACCCATTACAGGAGCACACTACGCATCATTACTTGACAAACTGAAGGCAGAACTTGCAGACAAAGAAAATCCTGTTTCACCAAGACAATGCATCTCACACCTCAGCGGTTGCAATGGCAAAAATCCACGAATTACGGTTTGAACTGCTTGACCATCCACCTCACTCACCAAATCTAGCCCCAAGCGACTTCTTTTTGTTCCCTCATCTGAAAATTGCACTTGGAGGACAGAAATTTTCGTCAAATGAAGAGGCAATCACCTTCGTGAACAATTATTTTGCAGAGAAAAACGCTGAGTACTATTTGGACGAACTACAGAGATGGGAGCATCGCTGGGAGAAGTGTGTAGAGTTACAAGGAGACTACGTTGAAAAATAAATAAAAAAATTCTGAAAAAATGTCTTGTATCTTTATTAGGTCGGAAACTTTTCAGACCACCCTCGTATGCTTGATAGTAATGTGTACAATGATATGGATTAAGTAATTGGCAAATTTATTTTCTGAGATCTTGTTCTTGAATACAGAAGAAAGTAAATTCTATGCTGTATTTGTTTTGCAATCCTGAGGATACCTTATGCTCTTTGGAATTTTTGGGGGAATTTGTTTGCATTCACGTATAGCTTTTGTAATATTGAAATTCACATTTTGGATTTACATAAAAGTTTCTGCAAATGTTTATCTTGATTAATATTAAGTAGATGGAGAATAAGCATTTGTAAAAATAGTTTGTATAAGAGTAGAGAAAGTCATGTGAGTATAACACATCAGATTTTTTTTTATTTTATTTTTTTCCCATAGATAATTTTATATACCTTCTATGTAACTATTCTTAATTGTAGTTTATAAATTATTTGCTTTTATAATGCTGTTTTTGGTTTTTTTAAATACAAAATGTGGAAAATTAAGTTTGAGAAAATTGCTACCTTCAGTGTAATCACACCTTTACACCATAATAAACATTAAACTATACATATTCAGATAAATTACACATGGTGTTAAAAATAGGTAAAAATAAAATAAAAGCTAGAAAAAAATACTTTAAAAATACTATTTTGAATGTAAATGTGTACAGCTTCAATTGAGTATGTGTAAAAGCTTTATCAATAATAATCAATATGTTGTTCTTTCAGGAGAACAAGCCACCAGAGATTTTTTCGTTCACAGCAAAGCCAGCACCAAAAAAGATTTTTGAAGCGCCACAAGGAATACCCCAAAAAAAGGTCCAACCAACAACCAATCCTGTTACACCAAATGTGGCAAGGAAAGTAAAGCATATGGTTGCTGCAGCTATTGTACAGGTGGGTACAAAAATGAGCCTTCTTTTAGTTGACTTTCTTGGTTACTTATTGCTTTGAAATTGTGGGAAAATGTCCTAACCCTATCTAATTAAATTACATTGTATTTTCTAAGCTCAATGGCAGTCTTTAACATAGACGATGAGGGCGAATGCCCTCAAAAACGTTTGTTTTATATAGCTTTTAATTAGTGAAGGCGAGTGTAAAAAGTGTGACTCAATCTACATCTTACATGCAACATCTTACTTTCTACTGTAGCAGTGTAAATTCTTTCAAGCATTTGACATTTCTGTCTGGCAGTTTTTTCAAACATTATCTTATAACGCTCATGGCCAGTGTATCTTTTGCTCTAGGCATCTTTTTTTGTTCACTCCAACTTCCGTTCGAACTTAATCTTACCCCTAGATAATCAAATTTCCATATCACTTCTATTTCTCTTCCATTTATCTGCCATTTCTCATCTTTACGTGGTTGGTAACCTTTTTTAAAAACCGTTATCTTCATTTTCTTTCAATCACCATTTTCTACAAACATTCCTTACTGCCTCAATTGCCCTCCTCAGCCCGCTGTAAAATATGGACCCAACTACTAACTCATCTGCAAACAATAGCCCTAGGATTTCTTTATTATTAATAACTGGCAAGTGGATCTTATATCTCAAGATCTACAAGGACTGTCCCAGAAGTACCCAACCTAACAAAGAAAACACAAACATTTTGGGAAAAAACATCTTTATTTCTCTACAGAATCTTGATGAAACAGAACTTCTTTTTTGCTAAATGCGGCCTTTTTGCTTGATTTCATCATTCAAACGCTGCAATAAGTTTGCATAATACTTGCCATTGATTGCTTTACCTTTTTGAAGGTAATGAAAATTATCCCATGCACATCCCAAAAACAGACGCCATGACCTTGCTTTCAGATGGAATTGTCTTCGCCTTCTTTGGAGCCAATTCTCCCCTTTCAATCCACTGTTTTGATGGCTCCTTTGTCTCAGGTGTGAAGTGATGGACCTATGTTTCATCCATGGTTATGAATCGACACAAAAACTCTGCTTTATTGCAGCAAAACATTGCCAAACTCTCGACTGAAACATCCTCACGACACTACTTTTGTTCCATTGTGAGTAAACGTGGCACCCATCTTGTGAACAGCTTTCTCACGTCTAAATTTTCAGTTATTGTGCGATGTACAGCAATGTTTGAAATGCCTACGATGTCTGCTAGTTTGCACCTTTCAGTCGATGGTCATCCAATACCATTTTGTGGATTTTCTTCACAATTTCTGGCGTGGTCACCTCATTTGGTCGACCACTGCGATGTTTGTCTTGGCAGCTCATATGGCCTTGCTTAAACTCTGTCACCCAATATTTTACTGTACTCCCCCAGAGTAGAATCTAGCTCAGCTTTAATATTAGTTGGATTAAGTCCTTTCAAATGAAAGTATTGTATCACATAGCGATGGCCAGTTTTATCCATGTTTACAAATTCGCTGAGAGAGTTTGCTATTAATGGCTGCCAAACAATTACTAAACAACGTAGCATCGTCAAACTTAAGCTTTATAAGGGTGATACTTTCTACCTTTGTCATTTATTTGAAACACCCGCTATATATACGTAGTTCAACAGACATTGTTTACATAGTGCATTTGTTTTTTTCTCTCTGCTTGTGAAGAAGGGCTCTTGCCTGAAATGCAACAAATTATTTGCTGTGATAGTATTTTAATGTGTCTGCTTTCATAATTTTATACCCTAGTTTAATTTATTTATATATGTTTGTTCCCAGGATGAACATGATGGTCTCCAAATTGTCAATAAGATAGTTCCCCATGAAGGTGTTCCAGTAAGTAATCAGAAGCATGCCACAGAAGTTTGTCCTTTTACATTTGAGGAACGTGATCGGGAAATGCAGCGAAGGAAGGAAGAGCGATTGCAAAAGGTAAAGATGTAGCAGTACTGTTCTTCCAGGTGATTGAAAAGAATGCAAAAAATTAGGTTTAAAACCCTCAAATTTATTTTTCATTGGTAGTCTATGCAGAAAGAGTGTGCTCCATTCAGGTGCTAGTATCCTGCTAGTTTATTCATTTTGATATTGGCAAAAAGCTGTCTAAATACATTGATTGCTAAATTTAAATTTACATTCTATATAATACTTTGACATTGAAGATAATTGTACCTCTTGGAAACATAGTTAATGGTTAGTTATCTGAACAAAACCCATTCATAGTTTTTTATTGCTCATAGCTAACATGGGTTCTACTAATCATTTGAAAAACAAATAAAATAACACATCAAAACATATATATGTTTTGTGGACTATACCAGTGGACTAGTGGTACTGTGCTAGCCTCTAATTCCCAAGGTCGCGGGTTCAAACCCAGCGGAGGGTGACAGATTTTTTCGGGCGTAAAAATCCTTAGCACGGCTTCCTTCGGAAGGGAAGTAAAGCTGGTGGTCCCGTGTCGTAGATTTATGGCACGTAAAAGAACCTCAAGCCTGATAAAGAGGCCTCTGAGCAAAATTACTGGTCTTTCACGCCCAATATAGAATGGGACGCTAAGAACCATAGTAGTTAAAGAGCGTCCATAAATAACATTCAATTTCATTTCATCAAAACATATAGGCCTTGCAGTTTCTAATGGGTTAAGTCTTCAAGCATTGGCACACAAGTTTTGTGACAGGATGCAGGTAAGAGCAGATGTTTTAGCAACATGATGCAGTGACACTAAGAAAAGTTATTTCTAAATGGAGGTTTTGCATTCTTTTTCAAAGAAAATTATACTAGTTTCAATATCAATTGTTTTTAAATATTTTATAGTATATAATATCAGAATAAAACAGAATTTTTATGTATAGATCACTGGTAACAAAACTACATAAAGATGAGTGTGCCATGGTTGTAGAATTTCAATCTATTCCTAAAACTATCATTTTCCCATGTTTATCATCATGATTATGCAGTTCTAAAATAGTGTCTGTTGTAACACATTGATAAAAAAAACCTGTACTTTTCATTCCTCAAATGATAGTTTTCAAACTGGAATTATTTAAGCAGAAATTGTTTTAGTATGTAATTACCATTTGTTTTTAAAGCCTGTACTGGTGAATCTTGAGGATGTGTACTTTTGGCTATCAAAAATGAACAGGACATGGTCAGTATACCATCATGTTAGTGTAGTGTCAATCACTTCACACTCCTCTCTCTTTTGGGGCTTGAAGTTTTAATGTCCTTCAACTGGATAGGTCATACTGGACAGTGAATTAATATAATAGTTAAAATGATGCTCAAATGGCCCAGTATCCCTATGAGTTTAAGTTTACCCGACATTCATCTTCTCAAGATAAAGGAAATCCCTGAAAAAAGCCTTATCCAGGTAACTCATCGTAACAGATTTGAACTCAGAACCTCTTGAATGTGAGGTAGACACACTACTGCCACACAATAGAAGTGGGCCTTCACTCTCTTGTGTATCTGGATTGAATTCGTTAGTAGTGTACTCTACTGTGGCAACTACAGCAAGAAACTATAGTTGGCACCAATTAAGAAAGGGATCGACAGCTGCTAACCACGCAACGGAAAGCTTTAAATGAATGGGAGGGGATGGATACGTCATATGGTCATCGTAGCTACGATTATAAGGACAAATTGGAAGTAAGACATTTCTATAGCAACAATAGATGCAAAAGCCTTGTTGCCGATATTGTAACACGTGATTAGTATGACGTGCCTGGCGAGTTACCATTGCAGTAACATGAACTGCACATCTAATCTTCTGCTGTCACTGCAGTTATAAATAGGGCCTTCTTTTAGTCACAGCTTGCAATGTATTTCCATCAGTTTAGAGATTGCCTGTGTTGGCAAGTTCTTTTGCATCATCCTATTTATACGGTTATTTTCTTTCTGTTTGTGTGTTTTAGTCCATGTATCTGTGCATGTGTTGTGAGCATTTGCAATTAAGTTAACACTTTTAATGGATATTTAACAATATTCAAAAAATAGTGACAAAGACAGCGAGCCAAACGAAAAACTGAGCATACTCTGTAACTGGATAAAATGTATTTGATAAAGGTATCCCAATTAAAGGACACGTGCAGAAATAATATGCTCTGTGAGAAAATCAATAGCATTAGAATAAGTATCAATATTTCACAGGTATGTCTCTTTTGTTAACACAGATCTGTACGCTGATATATTCTTGCATGTTCTATCCTTTGCAATGTAGATTCATTTATAATTGACTTCATATACGAATATAAATAATACCCGCCCTACAATGCAGACACAACCCAATTCGCCTTCGAACACATAATTCTAACATGCTTTCCACATGGTTGCGATAAATGCAACATCGCCTCTCTTTCCACAAAATGTCAATCCCTTTCTTTTTGGCAGTGAGTATAGCTGTGCTTTTCCTGCCCCCCATGATAACAACCTATGTGAGAACTGAGTCAAAATTCAAGAGGCTACCAGTTTCATTTGACATCCACAAAATGGACAAGGATACATGTAAAGTGTTAAAGAGTAGGTGAATATATGATCTAACAACAGAAGTGGTGCTAATGTTTACCAACATTTATCAAAGCATTGAGTTTATGAAGTTAATGAGCATTTGTTGATACACAAGACTGTGATAAAAATTAGTAGCACAACAATTTAAACACATACATACAACTGCTACTATCACCCAGCAAAAATATATGACACTCGCAAATTGCTAAATGTATACCTCAGATATTTACTTCTGTGTGTTATTAAAAGCTTAGTTTAATTCTAGTAAATGATATTAAATATCTAATGGTAATATAGGACCACTGCATAACAGATGCACCTTTTTTACCTTTTCTGCAAATGCCATACAAAGCAATACAATGTAGCTAAGTGGCTGTAATTGTCGTATGTACAAGGGGTTTTTAAACATTCTCAGCCCGACTCAGATGTGAAGATGTCCAAATTACTATGATAGTTGTTAAATGTCATCCTTTAGATGGTATGCTATAAAGTTTCAGATGCATAGGTATGACTATTTGTTTGTGATAATGGTGTAAACAAACTAGTGATAGTATTTTCTACAAGATTGGTGAAACTGAAATAAGACCTGCGATACAGTACTTTGTTTCAAAGGGTTTAACCCCAACAAAACTACAAAAGCAGTTCGATTTGACATTAAATGATTCTTCCCATCGGTTTCAATGATTAAAAGCGGGCTGTTGAATTTAAGTGTGTTCATACATCCATTCAAGATGAGTGCTCAGGGAACCCTAAAATTCTTATGACCAGTGAGATTGTAACAAAAGCTCGCAATGCTGTACTCAGTGATCACTGACTGAAGATATGCGAGTTGGCTAACATTGCAAAGATCTTGCCAAACTGTGTCCACTATATTTTACACAATGTTTTGGGTATGAGAAAGTTTTCCACATTATGGGTGCCACATTTAACAGTGGACTAAAAATGTATTTGAATGAACATACTGTAATGCGTAATAAAGCTGAACCATACTTAATACAACCCATACTCTGACTTTACCCAAAGGAGCGGATCTTAACTGCCTAATTAATGGTTTAGTGTACAGGACAAGTTAAGGGAAATTACCAAAACAAAGTACCTTTATGCCTTTTATTCTATGAATTTCAGTTATGTACAAATGCATACATAAGAAATCTGACATATAAATGTGACCATTAATAAGATTGACGATTGAAAGAGAAGTTAAATCACATTTCAAATAAGAATTCATAATCCTTGTTAATATTTAATGAATATTTTTACTGTAACTTATTTGTGCTTAAAAGTTCTGCTTTAAAATTCTGAGAAGTTTTTGTAGTACAAAACATTTAAAAATTTAAAAAAAAAAAAAGCATTAAAGCTTGCATCACTGACACACGTAATATGTGCATTTCCTTTACAAAGTTCAATTCACCTATATACCATTCTTAATTCCGACACTAATCTGCTCTCCAAAGCAGACAAGGTAAAGAAATAATTTTGAAAATTTACTCGCGAAATCATGTTTACTAAATTTGGAAAAGACAGAAATGGTCCCGAATACCTTTGCCTAAACTGACCAGAGCTGGTCGCTTTAATGGCGGTGAAGAACAATGTTCTGTGTTTGCTGGTTCAACTTAATCCCAAACTTCCTCAGAACAGGGCGCCCTCCTTCCTGCCCACTGGATTATGGCCCTGCTGTTGCAAACTGGGTATGGTGTTAACCAATAGCAAGCTCTCGGATGGCTTTCATGCCATCCCACCAAGTGCTTGGAGAGGTGATGTCATTACCAAACCTTTGACCATCTTGGTCTTTCGGCAACTGCAGAAATAGGGGTGGAGAAATCAGTATGTGATCCCTCCTTCTGCCTAAATGGAGCAGATAGCAGTGAAACCTCGGCAATGTGGTCACTCCAAGCGAGGCATTCATGGGGGGAAGCGGGCCAAATTATAATTAATGCTTAAGCACCAGGGCAAGGTACCCAAGACAAAACAAAAAATACAAAGTGACTTTTATAATACCAAAGATACATAAAAGCGAAGGAAACACAGTAAGTTCTCTTTAATCATGATAATGTGCCTTCACACACATCTGATTGCTTCTGCAAAACTGCATGACCTTCACTTCCAGGTGCTTCCGCAACTACCATATTTGCTAAGTTTGTTCCTAAATCTGAAAAAGTGGCTGGGTGGTCGAATATTTACTTCAAATGATAAGGATTAAGGTGAGGCAGACAGTTATTTTGCACAGTGGAACAAAATTTCATTTTACTGAGGATATTAAAAGGTTGGAAAGTGAGACTAAATGTTTTAACAGATGACTGTTTGAACAAAGAAAACCTCTTAAATCTTGTGTTTTCTTGGTCATGCTGAGAACTTCTAAAACACCCCTTGTTATGCATTAGGCTACTTGTATATGCAGCAATAATACATGGTCTAGTTAAATTTATTCTGTTCAAAGTATAATTAATTTGTTTACATTCCAGGTCTTAGAAGAGGAGAAGAAGGCAAGAGAGTTCAAGGCAAATCCCCTTCCATCTTTCATAAAGTCTCCCAGAAATGCTTCCATTTTGAGCATAACAAGGAAGAAACCAGATCACAAAGTAGGTTAACATTTTATGTACTTGTTTTTAATGGTTTGTGTTCTAAAATGTTATTGTAAATATGCTAGTTACTTTATTCCTTAACTCATAATTTTATTTAATTCACAATAAAATTGCTTTGGTGGACTTTGTGACAGTGATATATCTATAATTAGTAATTATTGAGTTGATTGTAACACTACATCACTTGTTTTTATAACAAATACATGTTTCAGGGGCTAATTGCTCCCATCCTCAGTTCCGTGTCGACTGCCTGCATCCTTCGCCTTAGTTGTTAGCTTGATCTCTGGTGGCGGTTGGAAGAACTTCTTCAAAAGTAAGTCTCCTGGCGGGGTTTCAGAATTATAAGTGAGGAAAAGGAAAGGAAAAGCAGAACTGACAATTTGGGAAAACATTTACATTTGGAAAAACAGACGCTGCACTTATAATTTTGAAACCCCTCCAGGAGTCTTACTTTTGAAGAAGTTCTTCCAACTGCCACTGGAGATCAAGCTAACAACTAAGATGAAGGATGCAGGCAGTCGACAAGGAACTGAGGATGGGAGCAATTAGCCCCTGAAACATGAATTCGTTATAAAAACAAGTGATATAGTGTTACAATCGACTCAATAATTACTAATCATGATTTTATGCCAAACAAATAATTTGTGATTAAAAAAAGCTGATAATTTGCTAACAATAATTTACCTTACCAAACCTTCTGAAGTTTTTCAAGGTGAATATGAGTGATGCATGGCTATTTTTAATCATTCTAGGAGAGAAAGTAAAAAATGTCAGAAGTTTTTTGACTCAGAATTTGTTCAGAAGGGGTCAGCCAATTGGTATAGCTCCTTTTTCAAAATAATTTAGATTGATTGCAGGCATGTCCCAAATATTTATAATGGTCCCAGCAGGTAAACTTATTCTCTCTCTCTCTCCCTCTCCCTCTCCCTCCCTCTCCCCCCCCTTGCCCATTCTTACTGCATATGGCACCATAGGCGGTGGACACTGATGATAAATGAAATGATTATGGGGAAAGGAAATTGGGAAGGAACTATTCCAGGTCTAAGTTTAAGATATCTCCTTGACATTTGCCAGTTACAAGAATTGAGGAAAACTTGGAAAAACCTGTCGGGGAGGACTGTTTGGGCTGGGTTTGAACTTGGCCCACCTGTTCACAAGTCCATGCATTAGCATGTTCAGCCATCCATGTCAGTGTTAATGTAAGACTTTGAAAACAGATTTGTGCCCAATTCCAGGACTCCTAGTAGCTTCATCTCAATCACATCACCATGTCCTGCAATGGTCCTATTCAAACTTGTTAAAAAAACAATTAATCCCAGTGAGTCTGAATAGGAAGAGGAAATAATTCCAGCTGTTTTTGCTGTCTTTGCATGACATTGCAAGAAACTAAAAGAATGATGACTTCAAAAATGTAATAGCAACCAATATCTCAGAAATGGTTAATCCCACAACAAAATTTGAGATAAAGCTGTGTTTTAATGAGATCTACATCTTTCGTGTAGTAACCTTTTCTATCTCTTATGGTTGGCCAGTTATATAACATTCTTTTGGAATGAACAGGACTTCGCAGACTATTCACAGAAAATCAAGATATACATTTATTAGTCATGTTAATATTTAAAACATGTTATTGTGTTTAAAATTATTAGTCATTTATGAGAGGGTATGCAGAGTCATCCAAGAGGTAAGTATTTGGTGGAAGAAGTACTTCTCCTGTATCCAATTTTTCAAAGATTGGAGAGTTCTGCCACACTCTGGCATCATGAGCAGAGCCAGACCATCCACAAAATATGTCTATGAATTCTTGTTTAGAATTACAAATGGCCTGTAATATTATGGAATGAAAACCCTTCCTGTTGTAAAAGGAATTAACATTCACTGATCCTGGTATTGGGATGTGTGAACAGTTAACACAATCAAAACACCGGGAAAACTTGTTCTTCCTCTTAATGAATTAAAATCGCTCACATTTTTTTCTACATTATGACCTGTATGCCAAGGGCAATATTTCCCAATCTTTTGGGATACTCATTTACACATATCCATTAAAATGCTATAGGCATTTCCTTTGCTTAAACCAAATCTCTCTGCAATGAAATGTAAAGATTCTTGGTTTGCTACTGTCCATATGGTTAATAAAATGGAATCCTTCACAGGAATACATGTCTGGCCTGGTTTCGCATTGTAGTTGCCACTATCTTGAATAAGAATCTATAATGAAAAGCACCACACAATGTATACTGTTCCAAAGATACAATAATATTCTAATGTAGAGCATACTATAAATGGTGTTGCATCACAGAAATACAAGCATTTTCATGTTATTTCAACCAGTTGCTTTACGATTAAGAATGAAAATATGCTTATTCATTGGCCTCCAACATGTGCTAACTGATATATGCGTACTCTGCCCAAATTTTACTTATATGGTGTCCCAGCACACTAGATTTTTATGCAATATATATAATAACAAAATTCATTGGCAGAACTTTACCAGAGTATAGAGGGTTACATTTTAGGTAACATGTGCTAAAATTATTTCATTGAAATTATCTCTACTGAGCTGCTTGATAGCCTGAAGTGAGATTTGAAATCTGAATTGCTCTACTGCAATATTATAGAAAAATAATTGCATATTTTGATGTGCTTCTCGTGATCTGTTAATAGAGCAATATCGCTGTCACTATTGCTAGAAACAGCAGAATCCGAAGATTACTGTGTTAGTTTAGCTACTAAAATGTTGCAAGCTGCAGCTTCCATATTCAATCACCTGACTAGTTGTTTACAATTTAGTTTGGTTATAGTACTATCCATCGCTTTCATCAACCTCTTGGGGACGATGGAGCTGATGGTTAAATGATGCATGCAGTGCCGAAAGTGAAAATGAGCTGGTGGATCTCAGCGATGAGTTTAGGAACGAAAGATGAATTTCTGATGGATGCGCACAAGTGTGTGCTGGATTTAAAACTACACCCCACGACAAAAAATCCCAGTAGGCACTGAATAGTGTATCTGCATCCTGCAAAGGACAAAGTAGAGGTTGCTTAACTTGAAACCATTTCTAGGCATATATTTATTATGGTTAACGTTGGGTGTAGAGAAGAAAGGGCATTTTATATATATAGTGCTTTGAGTTGGATTGAATAGTGAAAGTTACAACATAAGATTTCTTCATTATAGGCTTATGTTTATGAATGATTTAAAAGAATATTCTTGGAAAAATTTTATTTAAACTTAATTACTTTTTCTACTGCGTAGTAAGTAGGGGAAATATTGTATTCCACCCAAAAATTCAATGTTGAGATTTCACCGAAAATATATGTTTTGAAGCCCCCTGAATCCCAAAATAATAAAGTCTGCCTGCGCGAGCGCGTGTGTGTGTGTCTGTGTCTGTGAACAGCATAACTCGAAACGAAAATTCGGATAAGTACCAAACTTGGTATTTAAGTTAAGTACCTTCCAGGATGCAACACAAAGATTTTCAAGAAAATCCCCCCCCCAACTCCAACTACCCTTTACTTGGAACATTTTTTTGAAAATTTTGATTAAAATATCATATATGAAATATATTTAGATGACAAAATGTATATCTCGAATTTTCTGGAATACCTAGGAAGCCCTCTTCATTCAAAAGGAATTTTGTTTAAACTTGTATAACTGGTAAACATTAAGTGAGGGAGGAAAATATATCATACAATAAATGCAGATGTCTTCAAAATGCACAATTTATTTCAAATAAGCTTTTTTGTGGCATAAGCTGTTTCTGAGATATCTGTTGTTAAAGGTTTGAGTTGTTCAACGCTTATGGCCATGTGCACCATCCTCGTTAAACCAATCCTTCAGGGATCTTCAGCTTACCGTGGTTAGAACTTGACTGGGGTAATCATCACACAGCGGTGCACCAATGTTCACCGTAGTTTAGGTGACCGTGGTTACCTGGCAGGAGCTCACCTTGGATGAGCCCATTGCGAGTAAACTCTACTGAACGCACCTGGATGTACATCATATTGTCTGTTTTTCACTTGTTCTACCTCTTTGCTGAAGCACATGCATGTAGTTCAGCATGCAATGGCGGAAAGCAAAAGCAGATCAGAGTTTCTCTATTATGTTATTAAATTTTATGTGCAATTCTTAAGAAAAGATAGAAAGCACAGAGACAGAAGCAATAACTTTAAGATCGACATGTGGGAAAAGTTGGTCTTACAACTGATTAGAAAAATGTGCTGAAACTTGACAGACCTTTTTTTTTCTCTTTCTTTCCACACTGACTAAATTCCAGTTAGATTAGTCGATCTTCAGCTAATGAAAGGCAGGCAAAAAATCGAAAGAAAAACAATTACTCCCAAACAAGACTTGAAACCGGAATCTCTAGATTAGGAGGCGTACACGCTACCCCGACACCACAGTGACGTCTTCAAATTTTAGACTTTGGCACTGACCTCTTCAGGTTACAGAATTCCTATATCTGTGCTATTAAAGTGCATAATATTCTTGAAAATGTACTAATTGCACTAAGTCCATTCATTACTCCCCTTATTTCTGCCTTGTTCTTAGAACTATGTTTCAACTGATATAATTATATGTAACGCCGTGATTGTGTAGATTTTCGTTATGTGTTGGGTCATTATATTTAAGGCACCTGTCACAAAAAGAAAAAATCAAATAAAATAGAAGGCCTTTAGCATTAAAAATTACAAAGTACATTAAAGTGACTTTATCAGAATGTATTGATTGGCGAAAATGGAATGTATCTATTTGTTGGGAATTCTAACCTATACCGTTCCGCCCCATTTTAACATTTCAGCACAAGTAAAGTTGGAAATAATCGGCGAAAACCGGCCAATCAGATTTAATCGCAGTAAAATCCTCGATAAACTTTTACCGGCGTCAATTCACCATGGTAAAATCTTGATCGAGAATGGTGCACATGGGCATTAATCTTTTCAAGTCCTATTGATTTTCAATTGTTTCTCACAATTGCAGTGAAAGAGAGTGGAATTAGCTATAGTGTCCAATTCTTAAACATTTGATTATCACTGCTCTCTTTGTATCTAAACCAAAATGTGTAATATAGCTATTTTTGCAAAGGTTAATTTGATTATAATGTAGTAGATAGAAAAATAAACTTTAGTAAGAATAGTTTGTATAGCCACTAATAAAGATATAAGGTAGAGAAAGTCATGTGAATGTATCACAAAGTTTTTTTTCTTCTTCTTTGCAGTCCTAAAATATGTTTTGTATTTCAGGAGGAGGAAGAACAACAACACACAGTCTTTAAGGCAAGACCTGCCACAGTACTTTACAAGAAGCCTTTTGTGCCTGAGAAAATTGCACATCCCCTTACTGACACAACTCAAATCGTACTCAATACAGAAAGAAGAATTAAAGAGAGAGAGAATTTTGAAAAGGAGTTGAAAGAACGTGAAGCGCTTATAGAGGAATACAAGCTAAGGGTACGTGAACAAGGTGGCCACTAAAGATAATTAACTATGCCTTAACAACTAGGTCATAAAAGATTGTCCCAAAATATAATTTTTCTTATATCACTGAAAATCCATTTTTATAGTAAATAAAACTAGCAGAAAGGTATTGCAATGTAGATGAATAAAATTTACTTCTAGCGAATGTGGTGCATCTCCTTTACTTGAACTCTAACTAAATGCTCTGGGTCTCGTATCTATTCACTGACATCACAGCTGTATAAACAATCAAGGTCTAACAAGGGAAGGATTTTAAAAGTTTCCTGCTGTTTCTCCATCGCTTAAATTCTTCTGGTTTAGTTTACTTCAAAGCCTTAGTGATAGAGGAAGAAAGTGGAGAATTAAAGGCACATTTCAATGACATATTTTGAGAACATGGTGAAATTATGAAGTCAGCTTCCTAAAGTGCTCAGGAGGAAAACTGCTGTAATGGGGTGCATATATGACAAGTGCCATGACCTATTAAACAGCGAGTTTACAATGAAAAGTAGGTTAAAAACCAAAACTGATTTAAAAAGAATGGTGAATAACCCTATCATACTTGAATGGGAGAAAAAGGTCTTGCAGATGATGCAGGCAGATACAAAACCTGCAATTGCAGAACACCAGGTAAGAATAAACTACTTAAGAGATTCTAAACAATCATAATTGCATATTTACTGAGTTGAATTACATGTAATTGAAAATTGTGTGTGTTATTTCATGTGTAGATGCTGTGGGATAATGTGCATCTACAAGTTCCTCATCTGTGGCTCCTGGCATTGCTGCAGGTGATGGTGCCCTGATGATGATTTATGTTTAAGGGCACTCATCTTCAAGGTTATTAGTGCCCTGGGGAAGAGGTTGAAGCTCATGATCCTTCAATTCATTGAACACCTCAAAGCAGTAAACCTCCATCTACTGGGTCATCTAGACAAACAAAAAGAATTTGAGACTGAAGTAGCTAGTGATTTAACAATTGCAGAGCTACAGCATTTAATGTTGTTAAAACAAATCAAAGTGATGGAATTATGGGGAAATGGAAATTGGGAAGCATCAGTGTACTTAATACAACTGAAGAACTGATTACAGTGCAAAAAGAAGTTTTATGGTTACAACTTTTGAGTAGAAGAAGAGAGTGCAAGTAAAACAGAGCACATATCCTTGTATTTTAATTTAGAGTGATTCCAGCCTTGTGTGCACTGCCAACACCAATTATTTTATATTAGCAGTTATTTTATTAAAATTGCTTCTGCCAAAGTATTGTGCCTATTGGAACCTCCATACCCAAACTACCGTAAGTTCAAGAAAAGATTTTTACAGGAAGTTTAAGCTTTGAAATTATAACTATTTTGATTAAATTCCACTTTTTTTTCCCTGAAAGTAGGCTCTTCTATAGAAGCTGTCTTCCAAATAAACATAAAATAGTCTTTAATGTTCATTTTTAAGTTTTTAAATTGTGTGTTGGAAATTAAATTTTGGAGTTAAAAATCTTCGCACAGTGGAGATGATATTTCTGCATATAACAAACTAGTGCATATGTATGTTGCATATTTTCAAGATTGTTTTGTTCATAATATTATAAGAATTAAATCAAAAGAATTGTTGGTGGGTGACATTCAGAGGATAAATTGTGCAAAATATCATGATTAGTTTTTAAATTTAGGATGTTCATCTTAGTGGAGTAGCATACATGTTGTGGTACATCTTCAACATTTTCCTACATAAAAACTCTTTTGTAAAACCTGTTTGGAAAATGTGAAACATCAAAGGTATTATAAACTAATTAGTGATAATTATTTTAACAAACACGAGGAGTTCATTTTGCACATTTTTAATAGTCTGGAAATATTATAAAAACTATATTCAAAAGTCCAGTACTAAATTATTTAAATAGATTACATTTTTTTAAAAAATGTAAAAACATTTCAATGGAAATAAGCAAATGCAATTTGGTGTTAATGATACTAATGCAATAGATGAGTAAGACACATTGTTTATCTAGAATCATTGCTTAATTGAAGTTCAATTCCTGTTTGTAAAATCTATAGAATCTACAACAGTATTTCTGAAGAGTAATAGACACTAATGAAGTTGTAAACTAAAAAAAAATGTGGGTGCAGCTTATACATAAATTAAAGAAAATTTGGGGAGGGGGGAGACCTGCTCCTAATAAGCCTGGGGGGAAAAATTAAAACTCCCAAATGTGACATTAGTGTTTTGGTCAGTTCCATCTGGTACAGATCAGTCATTTTCAGCTTTGTAGCTGAAGATAAAATGTTACTTAAAATCTTGAATAACAATAATATTGAACAGGAAAAGCATGTTAAAATGAATTACAATGTTTTTATGGGAAAAATATGCATAAGAATAATTAAATTTATTTATTAAATACTTCCTTACAAGGTTTTAAAAATTGCCTTTTCTTCTTCTTTTCTTTGAGCAATGGTTTGCTTTTGTACGTTTTAGACTTCTGTGGCGATTTTGTAAGAATCCTTATCACCTTTATATATTTTAAATTCTATAAAATTAAATCAAATCAGTACTTGCATATAAATTGTGTATTGTTCTTGTTGCTGCATCCTTCTTTCCTGCCCCTTTTCACTTGTGGATCCAGAACCACCCCAGCTGCAGCTGTTTCTCCCTCCTTAGGCTGTACTTCTCCATCACCATGCACTTAAAAATCCACATCTTGAAGACATTTAGCCACATTATATAACAACAGAGTGGTTAACATTGGAAGGCACTTTTTGTATGGGCATTCGTATTTTATTTTGAAGTATTTGGGTAACATTGTTTCTCCTCCCAAAGCATCTATTATAACACGTTCTTTAGTGTGACATCTATTATAGGCTCACTTTTCTCGATTGTTGGCATTCTGAAAACACGTATTGGATAGCACCATGAGCAATATCCTTCATCACCCAGTATTCCTGCATTTACTCGATTGCCAAGTCATTGCAGCATATGCTGGGAAATTTGTACATTGTGAACATATCCAGGCCTGGCAGTGTCTACACTTGTGAATTTTTCCCTGGCATTGCATGTAGCTTGCAATTTATACTGGGAAATACCTTTCTATTAATATACTCATCCCCATGTACTTGCGATTTTCTTACCAATATATGGGTACAATCGAGAGTTCCTGTAGCACTAAACTAATCTCTGTGCTGCAACAGCCCATTGGCACGTCAAGGCCTGCCACCCATCTGCTGTGTCCCCCACCTCTGTCTCCTATAGCACTAGGAAATTTATCTCTCTCTCTTGCCTCTGGGCCTTTGCTTTTTCTAAAGCATGAGCAGTCAAAAATTTTATCCAGACTTCTGCAACCTAATTGCAGTAACTAAATGCCAGAATGTCATTGGAAACTGTACTCTGCTCAACACCATCATCTTCGTCTACACCATTTTGAAACTTGGTCACCTACATAAGGCAAAAAAAATTTCGTTTTCTCCTTGTTTGTAAGGATTCCACCTCTTGTCTCATGTCTTGGATCCAGATACTGTTCTAAACATTCCATGTTTTCTTTCCGGAACAAATAGAGATCTTTATAACTGTGTTCAAGAGCATCTCTGTACTTTACAAATTTTTCTTCTGCATTCGCAAACCATCATAAACTCAGCCATCGTGCTTTCAACCTGCTGTATATCACCTTGAGTCACTTACTGAGCTGTATCAAGAAATACAAAGATGCAACATTGCCTGTTATTGAGATGAAGATGTGGTTTATTCCAGTGCAGAGGGATTTGCTCCATGATTCATCTATGGGGCAGAGGTCACTGCTGAGACAAAGCATTTTTATTCATTTACAGAGTCCTCTGTGGTGTTGTGGTTACCATGCTAGCCTCTAGTTCCCAAAGTGCAGGTTCAAACCCAGCAGAGGGCAATGGATTTTTTACTTTCTCTACTACGTATAGTAAGTAGGGGAAGTATTGTATTCCACCCAAAATTTCGATACCGAGATTTCACCGGAAATACATGTTTTGAGACTCACTGAATCCAAAAAAAGCATTTTTGGAAACATGTCCGTGTGTGTGTCTGTGAACAGCATAACTCAAAAACGAAGAGTCGGATAAACACCAAACTTGGTATTTAGGTTCAGTATCTTTCAGAGATGCGACACGAAGGTTTTCGAGAAAATCCCCCCACCCCAGACTACCCTTTACATGGAACATTTTTCGAAAATTTTAATTTTCTCAAAAACGGCTCTAACGATTTTGATTAAAATATATGTTTAAGATATTGTCATGACAAATAAAATGTATATCTCGAATTTTCTGGGAATGTCTCCAAAAGTATTCTTCATTATGAATGACTTTTTCATAACTGGTAAACCATAAGAGATAGACACAATTTTACTACATGAAAAATGTAGATCGCGTTAAAATACACAATTTATGTCATATACATTTCTTTTGTTGAGTGAACCGTTTGCGAGATATTGCTTGTTATTCCCTTAAATTTTCCAATACTTATACTTATTCTCAAATTCGTTATTCATTTTTTTTATGTCCTGGACATGCAAAGAGAATGGAATGCGCCACATAGCAACCAGCGTTAAAATATTTGACTATCGCTTAAAACCTAGCATATTCCCCTTGCATCTACAAGAAAATTACAAATAAGATTGACATCTCGATATCTCGATTAATATGAAGCATATGGAGAATAGGCATTTGTAAAAATAGATTGTACAAGAGTAGAGAAAGTCATGTGAGTGTAACACATCAGATTTTTTTTGGACGTAAAAATCCTTAGCATGGCTTCCTTTGGAAGGAAAGTAAAGCCGGTAAAAGAACCTCAAGCCTGATAGATGCCTGAGCAACATTACCAGTCTTTCATATCCAATATAGAATAGAACGCTAAGGACCACAGCAATTAAAGAGCATCCATAAATAAAACTCAATTTAATTTTTATTCAGTGTGTAGTTATTGGAGCTTAAAAGTATTTCTGGTGGCGAATGTTTGCTACAATGTATGTGCATATTATGGAATGGTTTTCCCAGTTTTTGTCTGGTCCTTAATTGAAAAGAAGTTAATCCTTGCCAGGTAACACACATACTATAGACAAGAGGTAGGGAGGTGTAAAAAGTATGTATATATGTATCAGATCAGCATTTAAACAGATGACTAAAAAAAAAGTGTCTTCAAGTAGCTCGGATTTAACAACCTTGAATTTGTGAGACTCTAGTGTACATGGATTGGAATAGTGGATGCACTCAGATTCAGCAGAAAGGAGAAAAGACTTAGGCCAATATTAGTAAACGTGGCAACAATTATATAAAATGCAAAAAAGTTGAAAGGCACACATATTTTCATTGAGCAGGATTTTGGCAAGGAGGAACAAAATTTAAGTAAAGCACTAAAATGAAAGAAGCTAGATTAGAAGGAAAAAAGGCATATTTGTAAGGACTTATATGTGGAAGGAGAGAAATGAGTTTGATTGTAAGGAGAAATGACCGTCCAGAATGTGTAGACATCAGCAGTTTCACAAAGGTGAAGAATGGTAGGAAAAGCGAGGGAGTCGATGTACAGACCGTCGAAAGGAAAATCAGCTGGATGGAACCAAATCATGGCAATGTCAATGGCCAATGGAGGGGAAAGAGAGGCAACAGAGAACGTGGTATAAGTGGAACATCAAGGTGCAGTAGGGGAAGAGTCGCAAATGACGGCAGCACCAAGACTGGGCTGGAGGGAGGAAAGAGAAGAAGGAATTGGGGAGCAGTGACAGCAACAACAAAGATTATGTCAGAGTTCATGAAAGGTGTAAGGGAGGCAAAATCACGTCAAATTATTAGGAGGGAAATTTTACAAGTGAGGGATTTAAAGGAAGCTCAAGATTTGGTAAAAAGAAAAGGCTTAAAAATAGTTTCTGTGGAAGGGTGCAATGAGATACAAATAAGGGGAGGGAGAAGTGGTAGCAAGCCCAAGGGAAACAAGATATAGAAAGAAGTTTGAGAAAATAATTTGTGGAAAGATTCAATTCAAGATAGGGACTGGAGCTAAAAGTGATTGTTCTGGAATGTGGAAGGAGTAATAAAATAAGGTAAGCAGTGGAGAAATACAAAGGATGATAAACTCAATGGTTTGGTTTGGTTTGGTTTTGTTTTGTTTAAGGGTGCTCAACTTCTAGGTCATTAGTGCCCTTCTAAAACAGATCATGGCAAAGGCCAGAGATAACGATCAGTAGAAAATTTCATGGCAAAAGCCAGAGATAAAGCTGAATAAAAATAATTAAATAAATAAAATCAAAGCAAAAGCCACAGATAGTATAGAAATATACCACAAGTCATAGATAAATACAGATATATAAAACTAAACCGATCAGTATAAAACACCTTCTATTAAGATGACTAAATCCGCATTTGGAAATTTACTTTCAAAACAAAATTAAAAATCCTATCATCCGCTAAGACTGTCCAGCAGTTGCGAGTCACAACGATGATGTGCTAGAGCAATGCACTCTAACAACACGTGATGCACCAAAAGACCTTCGCCACAAAGCACAAATAGGAGCAGGGTCACCCTTAAAAAGGTAACTGTGCATAAAATTGCAGTGACCAATGTGCAACCGAGCAAAATCACCTCCTCACGATGAGATACACGAGAGGAAGTTACCCAGTTTATTGGAATGTCCTTCACTACTCTTAAGCTTGCTTCCGCGGAGAGCTAACCACTCCAGCTCAATGGTTATTATAGGAGTGGCAGAGACATGGATGGAAGTTCCTGAAAACTACCTGTTAGCTGTTTTAAGGTGATAAAAGCACTTTCAGTTCAAGAAATGGTAATATATTTGTGCAAAAGAAACTGACAGTAAGGAATATGTTATTCAAGTAAAGAAGCATGTTTGTACAGCAACCAGATTGACTTTTTACAATCAAATCTCTCTTAAAATAATAGCTGTGTACAAGCAGTTGCAGTCACCTCTTTTGATTCACAATAAATAAATGAAATATAAATCATCCTCACACATATACAAACCTGAGGACTTTGAACTGTGTGTGGCATGCTAAACAGTTGATTTATATATGCAACAAGTGTAACATTAAATGGGTACAAAGTGCAGGAAAGCTTTTGAATGTAAAGGGAAGGTATCAGGTTTGCACTCGGTAACATTTCTTTCCAGTTTAACAGGGAGATAATATTTAATATTTTATTGAGTCAAACCTACACCATTACCTTATCCATCCTACTAGATTTGCAACACAGTTTTACATAAGATAAGTCATCTAGCTGTTACAGAATTGCAATGCCTCTAATCTGATATTCTTCATTATCAAACCTGTATTTATTAAGCTTTTAAACTAGAATCAGACTGAAAAGTTCAATGCCATAGCCAGGATTTGAACCATGAGTCTTCAGCTTACCATGGCAACATTCCGGTACAACATTAAATTTTTCAAGCGACACATTTTTTTCCAGTAACCCACAAGGTGCTAAAAGTTGGGTTTTTTTTTTTTTTTTTTTTTTTTCCCCCCCCCCAATGTATGTACAGTCTTGCCAGCCCAAGGTCCTGGTCTTAGATTTATTGCATCTCTCCACCCTTTGCTGTGTCAGTGGCCAGAAATGTTGGCACATTGTATTGATTAATTCTATTTAAAAATGAACTGTATAGAATTTAATCAGTGTACCATTTTCTGCAGGAGGCAGAGCGACTTCTACGGGAAGAGGAGGAAGCACGTGCTCTAATGAGAAAGATGGCAGTCCACAAAGCCAACCCAGTTCGGAAGTATAAGACAGTAGATATACACCCGTCAGAAAAACTTCTTACAGCGCCAAACAGTCCAGCATTCCATATAAAAAGAAATGAAAATTGATACTGAACATTTAACTTTTGGCTGAAAATAGTTGTATTTATTTTCACGGTGTGTCACTTTGATAACACATTATAGTCTAGTTTAATCTTTATCGATACTTCACTTTGTTTTGGACTGACAGAAACTTACAAGCTCTTAAAAAGCAGATCAGCAGTATTTATGCCTTCAAGGGAGGAGCAACAGAAAGAAAAGTGTTAATTGGTATAACCACTAGTTTGACTTATTTCAACAATCCTTTGAGTGGGCCTCAAATGTTCTGCTATAATGCCTCTTTAGGATTTCTCCAATGGGACACCATTAAATGTAATGGAAATAATGTTCTTATTTTCTGCCTTTTAATTTCATGTTGCTTTCTTGTTAAGTAGTGTTTTTTTAAACATTTCCCATGAAAAGGAAGACATTGGAAACCAATAAAAGAATATGTTTTGCACCATTTAATTTATATTTTGACAGTTAAGATATTTTTCTTCTTGCATGTCTGTATACTTAGCATCATTCCTATGCTGTGTTAAACTTGAACAATTTTCTAGAAGTTGTCAACAGTGTCACGGTAGTAACCATTGAGAGCTATAATATCTTGTTACGGATCTGATGTACCATCTAAATAAGTAACATGTGAATGTTTTTGTGTTTTGTACTTTCATATAAAATTATATTCTATGTTTATAATTTATAGTCATAAAAATATATTAATGCTTTAGTACTGCGATGATGGTCTAATATTATAGGTGCAGATATTTGCCATAAGTGAACTGAGTTCTTGTCAATGGGTCACACTGAGGAGTAATTGTTACACAAGCATTATCTATCCTATTCAACTAGACTGTGCTGAACAGTAGCATTTAAAAATGCTCCTATGTGGAGATTTGTGCAGTAATCACATGCTTGCAAAGAGAAGCGAAGCGCTATAGAATTCATTACAGATTTACAAATGTTCATGGTCGCCGTGTTCTCATAGCAAGTCCGATTTTGGCAGATGTGTTCATATAAGAGTCGTGAATCAGAAGTGCTGAAGCAGGGCTGCTCTGTGATGTAATATCCATAGTTTCTTGCATGACAGCCACACCCTCCAATTTCACCAAATGCTGTGTATTACACTGTTTGGGATTTGGCACTGCCTGATGTTTTGGATATATGTGGTTTGTGGCCAAGGGAAAGGTGTATGTGTATTTCTTTTGTAAATTGTGGCTAAACAGAGCTCTTCACAATTGAGAACAAAATCAAGTACAAAGGGGCCTTGCACATAATTGTAGGCTTGATGATGGAATATTTTGGATTTAGGTTTGTTAAATTGATAATTCAAAAGAGAACATTCACAAAATCATTTCAGCTTTAAAGCTCTGAAGGTTGATTGAGGGATCTAAAATACTATTGAATGCACAGACCACCGCTCCCTCTGAAAATCTCTTACAAGGAAATTTCTGCTCCCAAAAATACTATTAAAAATTATATGCCCTTATTCGTAAACAACAGCCATTAATCATTGAAATATTAAGTTGAAACAACAGCCCTCAAAACATATCCTGTGAAGTAAGTGTTTAAGTGAAATTTGGTGTTAATAATTTTCATTCTCCTAATCATTACACCAGCCATTAAATTAAATTTTCCCTCCATCTGCCATTCTAGAATGCTCAAGACCAAAATTAATTGCAAATTGTTACAGATTTTGCACATTGTGATTTCATTCATTTATAACTGACCAGTGCTATTTTTTCATCCTATTGTAATTCAGACAGCTTTGAAGCTCAAGTACTTTTTAAAAGCAATGCCATTTTTATTTGTGGTCCTTATATTAAATGTTGCTGATAATGAAAGAATTGTAATGTAGAAAGGAACATGTGTGTACTGATGGCTGATCTGATTTTGTGATCGAATCTCTAGCATTTGTTTTAGGTTACAGCCTCCTTGATAGCAGCTATGCACAATGAGTACATTATAGGGAACAGTGTAGTTGAAACTTCACATCTTCTGTTCCCAAACTTTAGTTAACTATGAATGCTCCCATTGTAACACATATTAACCTTTATTCCTGAACTTGTTTAGAATTGTAGAACAGCCATAACTTTACAACAGAATATCAAGACTCCTGATGTATTAGTATATGCAGAATAGTACAATAAATATACTGCAGATTTTATAGAAGATACTAATATAATACAGATCTGTGCCTTATTTATTGGACCATCACATTTCATGTACCCGTAATTGTATATGTGAGTGCATACATCATATTTCTTTAGACTGCAGTGAGTACCAAAAGGAAAAGAGCAATTGCAAGGTTATATAGTTTTGTTGGACAATATTGTAAATATAAAATGCAGATGAATGTGTCACATTTGCATTCTGGATGTCTTTTTATGTTTGACAGTTTAGAATTAAGTGTAAGATATAAACACTTCAATAAATTTATTTTGATTTATTATTTTGAAAATGTTCTTGTTATCCAGTGCTTGTCACAGACAGTTTAGTTAAACATAGTGAAGGTGATTTGTTTTCCATAACTAAACAATTTGTAGAGGTGGCTTTCAAAAGTGGCATGCGATTTCCTGAATTCTATTGGTATTTGCAACTGTTTTACACAAGGCCTGTAAATACGCCATCTAAAGAGGTCTGTATGATTCAGAAGTAGGCAATGAAATCGACACCAACATCCAATTGCTGAAAGTAGCTCAGAAACCCAAAGAGCTTGAAATATGGGAGAATATTTACATAAAGAAGTTTGAAAACCGCATCATGAGCTTTGATTTACCAGCAGCAGACAACCCTGTATTTAGGTTCATCCACAGCCACTAGAGGACATCCCAGGCTTTAAACAAAACAACTTGAGAATTGATCCAGCAGCCAACAGGCAGCTGATGATGTGAGCGCATGCTCACAATACATGTTCTGCAAAATAAATAGGTGAGTGAAGCTAGTAAGAGTGTTTAGGTTGATTCCACTTTTATTAAGTGTCTTAAATCCATTGAGATTTGAATGTACTGATTTTTTCTTATGATTCATGTTGAGTGTTATGCAGGGATTGTGCCACTGAAAGTCTTTATGTAGTGAAACCAAATCGTATCAACATCAATATTTTAAACAAAAGCAATTACTTAGAGCTGCTTCTGATACCTCAATTCCTGATTTAGACTAGTACCAAACAAACCTTAAATTCACTGGTGTTATCGTTTTGGTCATCATTGCTTTTATTCTGGACACAGATATGATTTTGGATTGTGCTAATTACACATAGTACTTCCATTTATATACGAGGGTGGTCTGAAAAGTTTCCGACCTAATAAAGATACAAGACATTTCTTCAGAATTTTTTTTTTTTTGTTTTTTTTTTTTTTCAACATAGTCTCCTTGTAACTCTACACACTTCTCCCAGCGATGCTCCCATCTCTGTAACCTGTCCAAATAGTACTCAGCGTTTTTCTCTGCAAAATAATTGTTCATGAAGGTGATTGCCTCTTCATTTGACGAAAATCTCCGTCCTCTGAGCGCAATTTTCAGATGAGGGAACAAAAAGAAGTCGCTTGGGGCTAGATTTGGTGAGCGAGGCGGATGGTCAAGCAGTTCAAACCGTAATTCATGGATTTTTGCCATTGCAACCGCTGAGGTGTGAGATGGTGCGTTGTCTTGATGAAACAGGATTTTCTTTTTCTGCAAATGTGGCCGTTTTTCCGCAAGTCCTGCCTTCAGCTTGTCAAGTAATGATGCGTAGTATGCTCCTGTAATGGTTCTTCCTTTTTGAAGATAATCGATTAAAATAACTCCATGACTATCCCAAAAAACAGTCTCCATCACTTTCCCAGCCAAAAAAAAAAAACAGTTTTTGCTTTTTTTGGAGCCGGTTCCCCCTTTGCAGTCCACTATTTGGACTGTATTTTTGTTTCAGGCATATAATGGTGTATCCAAGTTTCATCCACAGTAATTAATTGGCGCCAAAACTCTGATTTATTGCGCTTAAACTGTGTTGGAAATGTTCATTTGAACACGTTTTTGGTCTAACGTGAGCAAACGCTGCACCCAACTCGTGGACAGCTTTCTCATGTCTAAATGTTGATTTAATATGCGACAAACACGTTCTTTTGACATGTTCATAGCCTCTACTATCTCTCTCACTCTTAATTCGGCGGTCGTCCAGCACCATTTGGTGAACTTTGGCAATGTTTTCGTTGATAGTTGCAGTTTTTGGACATCCCAAACGTTCGTCTCCCAAGCTCTTACAGCCACGTTTAAATTCAGCTGCCCAAAATTTCACTGTGGTAAATGATGGTGCAGAGTCCCATACACAGAATCCAACTCATCTTTGATTTGCATAGGCGTATTGCCTTTCAAAAACAAATATTTAATGACAGCTCGATACTCAATTTTGTCCATTTTCATAAAAACACTCGCATCACCTCACTCAAACAACTGTTACATAACAACTGAGCGTCCAAAATGGCTGAAACTTTGGTGAGTAACTGTCAACAGATGAACAACAAAATTCACTTATTTATGAGTGCTGCCATCTTCATGTTGAGGTCGGAAACTTTTCAGACCACCCTCGTACAAATTTTATATCTCTGGTTTACATTTTCCTATAACCCTACTAGATCTGCAAATATAAACAAGTAGTACAAATGCCTACTCACTCTGAGAAAGCATTCAGCATAGGGCACAGGAGGTTGGCAAAACCAAGTCAACACTGTATTTTTGATATATAGCAGTGAAAAGGTTAATCTCAAATATTCCACATGAATGTGGAATGTTTTAATACAGTAACCCAGAGTTTGCTTTCGTACATTAATGCTGGGCTTATGTTTGCATTCATATAAAATGAAATTAAAATTAAAAATGCCAACAACAAACCAAAAATTTTCATTTATTTACCTCAAATATAAAATTGTCTTTTAAAATACCAATAATATAGGGAAAAACACAATGAAGTAATACAATTGCAAGAAGTATTTCAATGTGGCACAAAAACATCTACAGAACGCATTCAAAGTAACTCTAAAAAGCAGTAAAGTTATTAAACTGTGTGTGCCACATTGAAATAATTCTTGCAGTAAAATTGTCTGTCCTATTTTCAGTGCCGTCTCTCTTATGAATATGAAACATTAAAATACAAATATTTTAAAGCATGATATAAATCAATTCCAATTCATCATTTAGCAGTCTTGTCTGTTCCAATACAGTTTTTTGCCATTTACTCCAGATCTCTTTAGCCTGTAAGCTTATATCGTTCAGCAACTATCAGTAATGCATTCTGCAATTGGTTAATATGCTTTGTCACAGAAATATTTAAGAACAGTTTAATGCTTTCTCTCAGCAAAATATTATCTAAATTTCTAAGGATCACGTTATTCATTTTTATAACCACTCATTTGATAGCATGCAATATTTGAAACAAGTGCATGAACACCCAATAATTGCTGTAACATCCTTGCAAAGCCGATTTAAATATAGTCAATGGCATAGAATGTCACAAATTTTTAATAAAAAACTTGACTAAAAGTAAAGTGCTGGGCTCAGTTTGCAATGCATTAAAATAAAGCATTCCCCCAGAGTAATAATCTTTATACTACAAATGAAGTAAGAATTTAACACAGCTCTAAATGAAATTAATGATTCTTGCAACCCTCAAAGCACTGAATATATTCACATTCAAATCCAGAAACATTAATAAATTACAGTTGAAATATATAACATTTTTGCTTTGTCCTCACAATATTTGCCATTTAAAATAGAATTTAACACGTGGTGATATTCCAATATGAACTTGCTTTGATAAGGTTTAAGTGCTTTTCCAACAGTAGAAAGAATTTAGAAGTTTACTTATGCCAAAAAATATGTGTATAAATTTAGACAAGGCCGAAAGGTGTGGAGACGGCTGCTCCCAAACACACAGCTCAAGAAAGTCCTTCACTGGTCATCAAGAACTAAATCTGTTACACACACTGACTTCTTTGTCGGAGCGCATCACTCGAGCGGCACCAAGAAGATCAGGTGATGATGACATGGAGATTGCATAAGCGCCATCTATGCTGGCGGAGAGGATGCAACCTGTGAGTGCTGTTGGTATTTGGTGCAGCCGGTTACTGGCTGTTAATCGGGCTGCCGATGTAGTTTTGAGCAGGTGCCAAAAATTGTAGTTAATAATTCCAGAGGTGTTAAGGAACTGCGGCCATCTCTGCTAAAATGGCTACTGCTTGAAAAAAGTGCCATAATTCGCTCATTGCATACAAATGATCTGAATGCTGTAACTAAAGTTTTTTCTTGGATAGTCGAAAGATTAAGTAATTTCTTTAAACACATCAAACACCACATCTAATGAATTTTAATTATCACTTCTAACCAGAGTAATTAATAATGTAATGAACGAATTTTATTTGTACATCTTTTTATACAAAATCCTTTTTTACAATATGTATTTCATTTGTAAACTAACTTAATCTATGTACAAATTTTCTGGCCAGCTATATTCTGCCTGTACTGCTCATTTTGCCGGCACCCTGGCCTCAACTGAGCAGCCCTTTGCTTCCCTTAATCACCTATGATCTATCCTCTCCTCCTTCGTATGCCCTTCTACCTTTATCTCCCTTACTTTTCTAATGCATTTCTCCTTGAATTTCTTTAAAAAAAAACCCATTATTCTTATTTTTCCTTCTTTTCCTGTCAACATTTCAGTTGCTACTATTTTTCCATCTATTTTTTTTTCCCCCCATTTTTCCTCCCATACTTTTTGTCTCCATTCTGCTAATTCTTTGCATTCTATCATATAAAGCTCTTGTGTTTTCACTACTTCGCATAGTTCACAAATTCTGCTTTTTCTGTCTCATAGCCCTCTCGGGTACATTGATCCTGTTCTCATCCATGCAAATAATAATGTAATGAAAATTACTTTTAAAAATCTGATGTGACACTCGCATGGCTTTCTCTACCCTCTATTATTCATTAATGGGTATACAAATTAATTTTGCTAAAGCCTATTTTTCTACATTTCATTTTAGTTCAAACAAATCTTTGCAGAAATAGCTACATTAAACATTTCATTATAGATACAAAGGGAATTGTGATAGTTGTTTAAGAACTGGATGCTATACGCTGGCCTTAAAATTCCACAATGGAATCGCAAGGAACAACTGCATGTAGACAGGACTTTAAAAGAATAACCAAGTAATAAACAATTCAAACCATTAATAATGGATATCTCAGAAATGGCTTATGCCACAAAAAAAAAGTTGTTTGACATAAATTGAGTTTTATAGAAATTTTTGTGTAGTATGTTTTCATCTATCGCTTGATGTTTAGCACTTGTACAAGATTATACAAAATTCCTTTCAAATGAAGAGGGCTTCAGGCTATTCCCAGAAAATTCAAGATGTACATTTTGTCATGTAAATATCTTTAATATATGGTAATTTAATCAAAATTGTTTGAGGCATTTTTTAGAAAATAAAAAATTTTGTAAAAGTCTTCCATGTAATGGGTAGTTTGGGGTAAGGGGATTTTCTTGAAAATCGTGTCACACCTTTGGAAAGTACTGAACCTAAATACCAAGTTTGGTGTTTATTCTACTTTGCATTGTTTACTTATGATGTTCACGTGGATCTTTTTCTAAAAAGGCTTTTTACTCAAGGTGGCTTAAAACGTGTATTTCTGGTGAAATATACCAATTTAATTTTTGGGTAGAATGCGGTATCTTCTCTATCTAGTATGTACATGGTAGAGAAAGTAAAAAGCTATTGCTCTGTACTTGGTTTAATGTTCCTAGTTCACATCTTCATATTTATTTATTACTTATAATGCCATATGCAACTTCATCCATGGAAGTTCAAAATAATTTTTTTTATTTTCAAATAGAATCTCTGCTGTGTACAATAAATTGCAATTTTCACAACACATTAATTCTATGAATTAATAGTCCCATAAAGGGCCATCAATCAATGTTAAGAAAACTGAAACAGATTTATACACCATCCAAAAGAACAAATTGTAAAACCGCCGAATATTACATCCTATCGTGCATATATACACGAGTTAAAGGATGGTAAAATGTGCGGTTGAGGGTCGTCGGTGTCCAATCAGAATGAAGTTTTCTTGAGTGTGCGAGGGAGAGAGAGAGCATTGGCTGTGAGTTGTGTACGGGTCATTCGGAAACAAGCTTCTGCCTATAAAATGAACCCTATTAACATAGTGAATATTGAGTGAATGCGTTATATAATCACTTTAAGAAAAAATTTCCAACTCTCCATTTTAACCAAAGAAGATGAGAGAATGTTTCAGAGTCTGATACAGAAATAATATATACACAGCCCTACTTTTAATTGTGGAGTGGTCAAAATCTGGAAAAATGACAAAAGACCTTTCTCGTGTATTTCTGGAGTTGATTGACATTTTTACCTCACACTGGTCCATTGAGCTGTTTACGTTGGATTCCTGGGTGCCTCACAAAGATAATTTAATATATGATGTACTTTCATTAAATAACTATGAGCCTGAAAAGTTAAAAGTGCAAATAATTCCAGAAAAATCAACTTCTGAATTACAACCATTAGACATTTTTTTCCAAATATTCAAAACAATCGATCAACATGTGATTTTGCTGTGTTAAATAATATTGATGTGAATTTGCAACAGTAGCAATATCATCAAACGCATGTCAATGACCTACAATCAAGAATGTTTACCGTGCTTCTGTTTGTCACATGGACATTAGCAGGTCTGATTAGCATAAATGAAACTTTTGAAAACAACACAGACTATTGTACTAGGAAAGGAACTGGTACTTGCATAGTCCTTAAGGTGGACAATAATTGTGATCAACTTCCTTTACTCAAATGTAGCTGGTGCAAGAAGCTTTGGAGATTCGAACATTTTTCTTAATTTCCAAAGATTGAATATATTAAAGCAGATTAAATAGGACTGCCACGTTATTGGTGAGTATGTCCTAATTGTTTAATCAATACGTACTCATAAATTGTGTTGAAATTTTCACCTTGAATATTTTTATCTCCCGCATGATTACAATGCAACCACAGGTTAGTATTTGTGTCTTTAAAACATGTATAAATTAATTATAAGTTTTGTGATCACTACGTAATGATTTAAAAGAACATAATACATAGTTTCACAGGCATACAAAGTTAGCAAGGTTCGCTGCACTCAAAGTAAGTGCTCTCTTTCTCGCCTGCTTCCCAACACTTCATGCCAGCAGTTCAAGAGAACTTCACACCGATTGGACACTGATGACCCCATACCTGCACGTCTTAACCATTCTGTAACTCGTGTGTGTGTGTATGATAGGATGTAATATCCAAGAGTTTTACATATTTCAGGTGCTCTTTTGGATAGTATATAAATCAGTATCAAGTTTTCTTAACATTGATTGATGTTTCCTTGTCAGTAAAATGATATTGAGATACATATACTGATGCAAGCACAGACTAAAATTGGTGGGCTCAGATGAAAATCGCATTATTTATCTTCTTTCTCAAGAGGGGCAATATGTTGTGTCAGTAAAAAAAAAGTGGCTGGCAGGCGAATTAAAACTTTTTCACTTAGTATGTTCTCTCTTCCTGTATGTAAAACAGTTCAAATCATAGTATTTTGGGTTATTCTTGTGAAGAGAAATTAGAAAACCATTACTGTAACAGTTCGGTTTATGAAACAAAATGTGTTTGTTTAGATTCGCCTATAGGTAACTTAACCATTATAACAGAGGTTATGCACAGGTGCTGTAGCTGTTTCTGGATGATAAGCCTTGTACTCCTTGCCATGTAGTGCATATGTTGACAAAATATTACATGGCTGAGGATGAAACGTAAATGCAGAAAGTGGAGAGGAGCAAATTGTCTTAAATGTTTTTACCAAATTCTGTGAAAAGTACCCATCTTCATTTCACAATGAATGTGGTTAACTGTTGATTAGCAATAATTGAACTTTGTTGTTAGTGATGCAGAATTGTTACTCAAGATTGTTTGCATAGCATTTGTTTTGTGTTATATTTTCTAACCTATAGTGCTCATCACTTTCTTAACTCGACTTACAAAAAATTTAAAGCAGAAGTGGTATATTGATATTAGTCATTAAATGAATGATTTCTAAAATCTAAAGTTAAGAGCAGCTTAATCCAGTATCTTCTAATTACAGGTGGAATAGTAGATAGGTGGAGCTGCCAAACTATTCAAATACTGCTTTTATTTGTTTACTCATAGTATTATGTGTTAGAAGTTTAGGATATAAGGCAAAATATAGGAATAAGACATAAAATGTCCCCAAGCTGTAGAATGTGGTGTATTCACACGGTGTCTGGAGCACTTGCCTCTCGTGGGTTAATTCATGCCTACTTCCGGTGCTGCCATGTGCTCGGCAGAGTGATACAGTAAGGTTTGTTTACTTCTACGTTGAACTTGCGCTGAAACAGGTATAGCTGTATGCACTATATACATCATTGGGTTGTCACATTTCTTAAAAACTCAATGTAATGATTTTTAATAACAAATTTTGGGGAAGAAGCAAATTAACTATTATACAGGGTGTCTAGTGATACTTGAAATACTGGAAAGATTGTTGTTTTTTTTTTTTTTTTTTTTTTTTTTTTTTTTTTTTTTTTTTTTTTTTTACATACTGGAATTAATGGTTGCATACTGAAAAAATCTGATGTGTTACACTCACATGACTTTCTCTACTCTTGTACAATCTAATTTTACAAACGCCTATTCTCCATATGCTTCATGTTAATCGAGATATCGAGATGTCAATCTTATTGGTAATTTTCTTGTAGATGCAAGGGGAATATGGTAGCTTTTAAGTGATAGTCAAATATTTTAACGCTGGTTGCTATGTGGCGCATTCCATTCTCTTTGCATGTCAGGACATAAAAAAATGAATAACGTATTTGAGAAAAAGTGTAAGTATTGGAAAATTTAAGGAAATAACAAGCAACATCTCGAAAACGGTTCACTCAACAAAAGAAATGTATATGACAAGTTGTGTATTTTAACGCGATCTACATTTTTTGTGTAGTAAACTTTTGTCTATCTCTTATGGTTTACCAGTTATGCAAAAGGCGTTCACAATGAAGAATACTTTTGGAGACATTCCCAGAAAATTCGAGATATACATTTCATTTCTCATGACATTATCTTAAACATATGATATTTTCATCAAAATCGTTAGAGCCATTTTTGAGAAAATTAAAATTTTCGAAAAATTTTCCATGTAAAGGGTAGTCTGGAGTGGGGGGATTTTCTTGAAAACCTTCGTGTCGCATCTCTGGAGGATACTGAACCTAAATACCAAGTTTGGTGCTTATCCGACTTGGTTTTTGAGTTATGCTGTTCACAGACACACACACGGACATGTTTCCTAAAATGCTTTTTTTGGATTCAGGAGATCTCAAAACATATATTTCCGGTGAAATCTCGGTATCAAATTTTTGGGTGGAATGCAATACTTCCCCTACTTACTATACGTAGTAGAGAAAGTAAAAAATGGATGAAATATCCATATAACATCACTTTATTTTAGATTAAGTTTTCTGGAGATTGGTTCTTGTAGGATCTTGTTAGTCAATTATATACTTTTTGAATAACTTATTGTTTTGCATAATTGTTTTATCAATGAAATCCATTGGTATCTTATTCACTAAATAAGTGGGATTGTAGTTTCTACACATTTCTCCTTTGTTTCATACTGCTGTTCCTTTCAGTTCCCTTAATGTTCATATTGCCGTCCTGGTTCATTTGTATCTTCTTGTAAGTAATTTTGACCTTGTGTATAAATCAGATCTCTAGTTCCACCTCAGCAATATTGTTAAATATTTTTATACAAATAATTTGTTCTGGAATGGTAAGGGCTTGTGGTATATTGTTAGCATCACAAATTCTCACATTGACAGCTTGGACATTCAACTCTGTCTGACACAATAACTCTAAGTTGATCTACATTTTTGGAGAAATGACAGAAACCACTGATTTGGTAAATTTTTTTCCATTACAAGTCCAAAAGGAGCCAATCTAACATATGAAAAACAGTTCACCTTCTCTTCCTCCAATTACTGACTGATTTAACTGGGATTCTTTCTGAAAATTAAAATTGAGTTTTGTTTATGAACACTCTTTAACTGCTATGGTTCTTAGCATCCCATTCTACAAAGAGAGCCAAAAAACTACGAAATGGCTGCGCTATGTTTTTTTCTGTCCGCATCCTCGGCACTTGTTGCCATCTGCCGCCATGGTGTGGATGAAACCATACAACATTTTTAAAGGCTGATGGAGATGCTGCAACTGGCCACCATAGTTGTCCATACATTTTTGACACCTCTTGAGTAAACCTTGTCGTAATTCACATTGAGAAATTTCCTGGCGGATATTTTGTTTTAATTCTTCCAGGGTGTGTGGGTTTGTCTTATACACTTTGTTTTAAGTTACTCCAGAGATAGAAATCACAGGGGGTTAGGTCGGGGGACCGAAGGGGCCACAAATCTCTACTAATAATTCTGTCCTCAAACACACTTTCATAAAGTTGTTAAGTAAAGCCTTTAAAAGTAATTTTAAAAATGTTGTATGGTTTCATCCACGCCTTTCTATGATAGCGACAGACGGCAATGAGCACCAAGGACACAGGAAAAACACTGCACAGCCGGTTCATAGTCTTTTGGCTCTCCCTGTATATTGGACATGAAAGACCAGAAATTTGGCTCAGAGGCCTCTTTATCAGGCTTGAGGTTCTTTTACATGTTGTAAATCTACAACATGGGATCACCAGCTTTACTTCCCTTCCGAAGAAAGCCATGCTAAGGTTTTAAAATTCCATTGCCAGAAGCTAGCATGGTAAACCTAGACCGCGGAGGATGACAGGGGATTCTTTCTGAACTACTCATTTCAATCGCTGAAGCAATATCTTGCAATGATGAACAGGAATGACATACTTTCACTTAGTAAACTGAAAGGCTAGTCACAAGAAAACTTTGATGTACACAAAACTGAAATAGTAAGCTTATACTGCAGAAATATTGCCATCCTATGCACTAAATAACTAATACAGAAGAACGTTATTCTAATTTTGTGTAATGCATTTGTCTGCATATAGGAAGAACTTTGTCTCTCCAAATCCAAAGCTTTCCAAGTAGTGGTTTAAAATTTTTCTTTGTTAACGAGCTATCAATTGCCAGGGTCATATCAGTGCTGCCAGTGTGCTGGAATTTCATCCCACAGTTCTTTTACATACCAGTAAATCTAGTGACATGGGGCTGTCATTTTTAAGCATACTTAAAATCATGTCTGTGCCAGATTTGAACCTGCAACCTTGAGATCAGAAGGCCAGTGCCTAACTGAGCCACCCAGACCAACCCCAAGTAGTGCTGAAGCATACTTTTAAGAGGATTTGCTTCTTTCTTTATGACAAGAGATTACAGAAGCTGAGGCAGTATTTTAAGACCTGAATAATTTCAATTGTATTTTATATAAAAGTAAATTCAATAACAGCCCGCCTTGAAACAATATGTAATGTAATAATTGTTTAAATGTATATAAGTCATTGCATATGCTTATTTTTATTGTAAAACATGTTTAATAATGTTACGTGAATACATTACATACTTTAATAATGCAAGAGCTGTGAGAATAATAAGTTTTAAGTTGCTAATAATGAGGTAACCTTGTAGCAATAATGAGTTAGAGTTTAAGAGTTTGAAAAGTTACCAGTCATGATTATAGCAAAGATAATGTAATTCAGTAACAGTTTAAAATTAGCCAATCAATAGAAAGGAAAAAGTTTAAGTAAAATGCAGATATTCTATTGGAGTAGAATTAGCCAATCAGAGACTTGAAATACCGAAGCTTACGAGTTTTAACCATTGAAAGTTGCTCAGTTGCTGGCAAGCCTTGGTAGTGAACAGATGGAAGATGTGTTCTCCAAGTGTGAATTGTAAAATATGTATACGCGCTAAGTGAAAGTATTGAAGATTCTCACAGTTCTTAAAAAGTGTAGTTCTTTATAAAAATGTGCAAAATTAATAAAGGAAGTGAATTTAAAAATTTAAATTCTGTGATGCCTACAATCATTGTCATACCGCGCCCTGCTTAAGACACATGACTCTACAAACATTACTGACGCAGCCGAGGCAAATTCAAACATAAATAATATATAGAAGCAGTGTTAATATCAAAGTTAAATATTATAGTGTAAAACTTGGAGTGTAATAACAAAAACACATCTTGAAATCAGCTTCTCGTATGTAACTGCATATTGCGTAATAACAGTAACTATTACATAATCAACAAATTCAAACCGATGCCCAAAGTGTGTTCCAGGAACTCCTTAAATGCAACTAAATAAATATTACTTAAAATACAATTATGTAAGCATACATCAAGTTAAATAAAAATTACATAATAAACATTCTACTTCAAGTTGGCTCCCATACGTGGAGCACTAATAATTACAAGAAGCAAACTACTTCTTCAAAGCAAGTAGTTGTTTTCAAGTGATGAATTGCATCTGACCCAAATATACTGATTTATAAGGTGTTCGAGCTACAGAAGGGTAGCCGCATTTGTTGAGCTATGTCAAAGGAAATAATTACAGAACCAAAGTTTAACATTTCATCTACTGTGCTTATGTAAAGATGGCAAGCATTTGGATAATCTTTCACCTCTAAAAAATGTCGACTTCTGTGGTGTAGTGGTTACCATGCTAGCCTCTAGTTCCCGAGGTCACAGGTTCAAACCTGGCGGAGGGGGGTTAGATATTTTTGGACATAAGAACCTTAACATGGCTTTCTTCGGAAGGGAAGTAAAGCCGGTGGTCCCATGTCATAGATTTACAACACGTAAAAGAACCTCAAGCCTGATAAAGAGGCCTCTGAGCAAAATTATTGGTCTTTCATTCCCAATATAGAATGGGACGCTAAGGACCACAGCACTTAAAGAGCATCCATAAATTAAAAAAAAAAAAAAAAAATCCCCTCTAAAAATGCTTTACAGGTATACAACAATTTGGAAGATTGTTGTGGGGGGGATTAAGATCAAACGTACACCATCTGGTGACATTTCATTCCTATTTCCAAGAATATTAGTGAAGTTTTGTTCCATTATCATGAATAGCAGATGAGCTTTATGAAATTACTGCTCTAAGAGGTAAAGGGTAGAACTCTGCATAAAAAATCTTCTAGATCATTGTCCAATAATTTCATAAAGAGTGCTGAGGGTAAATTTAATTAATAAAATTATCCATTCGAAAAAGCCCCTTGTTCAACTTGTGTATGGAAACAAGTAATAAATACAGCTTCATATTATGGTAGCAAATAAAACCAGTAAGGATATTAAGCTAGCGGTAACACACATTTGAATACTGCTGCTTTTTTCCTGCAATATGACTTGATGCAATACTGGAATTTTAAACTTTAAGGCAGTAGATGCCTGTTATAGCAGTATAACTCAGTGGATCACTCACTCCTAAAGTTCACTATTTGACCATTTACCTCGAAAATGTTTTGGAAGCGTCTTGCTTCCATCATCACCTATGCATCAGCCTACACCACAGCCTAGAGACACAAAGTCCTCTTCAATCTCATTATGATGGGAAACCATTGTAGATAAAACATTTATTTTAATGCTCCCACATTTAAAATTGCACTTTGAAATGTTAATCATTCATTTGTTCCTAAAAAGCTCCTACAAAGAGTTGTAATATCATGGTTAGCATTTAAGAATCAATCTGATTTTTAAATGGTTGACTACTGTCTCAAGCATGAATATAAATAAGTCCAAAATTATAGTTTTTAAAAAGGGTATGAAATTAAGGAAAGATGAGCAATGGAACTTGAGTTGGAAAAAATTGGAAGCGACCCAGGAATTCAATTACTTAAACGTGCAACTAATTAGTGATGCTCCCAGTAGAAAGATAAAGCCAAAAAGCATAGCGGCTATGATAAATGCAAGAACAGGTAAACTTTGGAGAGGGTATATGTGGCTATGATGGAAGCAAGAATGTTGTACAGAGCAGAAATGTGGGGGGAAATGAGATTTAGCAATTAAGGTGGACAAGAGATACAGGTTATTTTGTAAAGAATTATTAGGCTTGCCACGATCAGCCCCAGGAGAAGTCACTTTACTAGAACTAAGGAAAACTAGAAGAAAAGGTAGTGTGCTAGAGAGAGTGACAAAATTTTAGTATAAACGCTTGACAAGGAAAAGAGGAGATATATTAAGAAGCTGTATTTTCAGCAGGAGAGTATAAAAAATGAGAACAGTTGGGGAGCAGGATTGAAGCAAGTGTTGAAGTAATAGAAATGAAAGATATATGGTTATAAGGGGAAAGGAACAGTCCAGGTTTTTGGATCCAAGTGAGGGAAAGGGTAAAGGATATTGAAAGGTAGGAGATATGGGGAAGCATAGAAAACAACAGTTTCAGTAAAATATAGCATTAGGAAGAAAAGCAGCGAGGTAGTGCCCGTCTGTGCTGCTACTTTTCAAGGAATTTTTGGTATGTCAAAAGATAGATTATCCTATCTAGCAAGCAGGTTTCATAAAGTAGGGAAGTTGGCAAAGGAAAAGAGAGACAGGACAGGAAAGGATCACAAGGACTTATTATTGCAATAAAGAATGTGGGAGAGTCTAAGAGAGGTTATTTACCTTCAGAACTCAATAAGATGTGGAAAAGATTCTGCAAAGAAAGGAGAAATTTTGGACTCAAATAAAGCTTATTATCAAAATACATGAATGTATTAATATAAATATTTTAATTGGAGCAATAGAGAGTTTTTGTAACAAGTGGAGTCTTACGGTTAATACAATTTTCATTCATTCATTATCTGTTTACCCTCCTCTTATGTAGGACTTACAAGTGGGTGCCTGGGGTCAGAGGCCCGTCGAGGAGCAGACACTCATGGATCAGACAGAGCATCCAGGATGGGTGATCAGCCCGATGCCTGGTATGGGATGAAGGAAGTAGATGAAGTAGATGTTGGTGAAATGGATGAAAGGAAAGGTGATGATGGAGCAGTTGGTGGAATGAATGGCGGGGAAAACCGGAGAAAACCCGCCCATATGCCGCTTCGTCCACCACAAATCCCACATGCAGGTCCCTGGGATTGAACCCGGGCCGCCTCGGTGGGAGGCGAGCGGTCTAACCACTCGGCCATGGCGTTACGGTTAATTCAAGCAAAACAAAAATAATGGTATTTAAAAAGGGTAATAAGTTGAGAAAGGACAAAAAATGGAGTTGGAAAGGTAAGGAAATTGAGGTTGTCAGAAATTTTAATTATCTGGGAGTAAGACTAAGTAGCAACGGTAGATGGGGAGAACAAAAGAAACAGGCTTTAACAAAAGGAATAGTGGCAATGAAAGTTATTAGAGCACATTTAGATAAAATAAAAAAATACCTGGGATGCATGTAAAATGGATAGAAAGAGTATATGGAGCAGTAGTTGAGGCAAAAATGCTGTATGGTGCAGAGATTTGGGGTATTGAGGAGGGGTGGGAACAGGTAAATAAAGAGCATAGGAGCTTTTGTAAAATAATTCTGGGTCTACCAAGAGCCTCACCTAATGGGGTTGAACAAATGGAGTTAGGGAGATTTGGTGGTAAGGCTAAAATTATTGAAAGAATAGTGAAATATTGGTTGAAAATTGAGGAATCGGAGAATAATAATATTTTAAAACAATGTTTGGAGGTTCAGCGAAAGCTAAATAAAGAGGATACTTGGTACAAGCGCCTAGAAGCAATTCTCAATGAAATAGGGTGTGGACTTATTTGAAAATATAGACAATCACTTGAGAAGGGATGTTGGAAAAGAGTTAGATTGAAGATATGGAAAGACAGAAAATATTGGTAGTTTTAACTCAAAAAGATCATTATATGTATATACAGAGATTAAAAGTACATGGGAAAGAGAAAACTATGTTGATGTTTATAATAAAATAGCAAGAGAAGGCTTTGCATGGGCTAGGTCAGGGGTGGTCAGGTTAAAAGGCATAGGAAAAGGAGAAAATGAAGGCAAATGCCCATTATGTAATAGTAAACTTAATAATTACTGGCATTTAATGTTAGAATGTGAAGGAACAATGAATATGAGGGAAAACTTACAAAGAAACAATTGGTCTAGATTACCAAATGAAATTATAGGTAAAAGGTTGTTAGGAGTTAAATCCAAGGAAAGTTTATTTGAAATAGGAAAATATTTAGGTGTGGTGAGAAATAAATGGTTGAAAAAAATTAGAAATAGGGAATGGAAAGAAAATGTAGATTGTTGAATCATAAATTAAATAGGACCCAATGACTCAACAACCATGGTGTTGGATGTTTGCGGGCCTTTAGTAATGCAGCAACTTAGTGAAAATGATATGTAAAGGGTAATGTGTAGAGATAAAATTATGTATTATAGAATTTATATGAGAATTAATTTATGTAACTAACGAAGTGAAATAAAATATCTTATCTATCTAATATAAATATTTGATTCTATCATTTAGAACACCCCACACTGATACATGCTCCTCTTGTTAAGATTGGTGTCATGAAAATAAAATTGAGAAGTTTGGAGAAGAAAAAATGAATTAAGAACTAGTCGCAGATTGCACAAACTTTGTGCAAAGTAGTTTTATAGAATAATGAAAGAAGAAAATCGAGGTGTCATTAAGATTGCCTTCGATATGCAGCAAAATCAGCCACTTCCTAAATTGTCAGTGAGCAAAATTTTCTACATAGGCAAGTATGGTTATACAATTTATGCATCATAATATATACTAATAAGCAAAAGAAGGAAAATATTGCTTTCTGTATGTGGCTGGAAAGAGTCTTCAAGAAGATGCAACCCTGGACTTTCTTTTCGACTTAGAGAAGAAACAGCCAAGTTATGGTCCCACCACTATACATCTATTCTCTAACTCCTGCAGTAGTCAAAATAAAAATAGTTGCATGAGGGCGACACATGTTAAAAGAACACAGGGGTATCCTAAAGTACTCAACGAAGACTGGGAAATTAAAAACCTGAAGGATAGTGCAAAAGTAGTGCTAAAACCGAGGTTACCATTCAAAATGAATAGTCGGTGTGTCGTCACATACAAGAAAATAAGGAACAATGTTAATGTATCAGTGAAGGGCACATACTTTGGAGATTCTGTTGAAGTAAAATTCTTAGGAGAAAACCATGCCATCTGGCACAATTATCATCCATTGTTCTACCAAAGCAAAACATGGTTAGCCAAGAAAAGAAGGACGTTTCTGCACTATTGAAGTACAGGGTGAGCCAAAAGACTCCGAACTGCCTGCGCAGTGTTTTTCCTGTCCGCACTTTCGGCACTCGTTGCCGTCTGCTGCTATCATAGAAAGGTACGGATGAAACCATACAACATTTTTAAAACTACTTTTAAAGGCTTTACTTACCAACTTTATGAAAGGAAATGCTGAAACTGGCCACCGTCCATACATTTTTGGCACCTCTTTAGGAAACTATCCATCATGGAATTTTCCAAACGATGTCATCTAATGTTTCTTCAGTAAGAACTGAACACCATCGTTTAGATTTATTAGCCTGAACACTTCCTGTGGCCTAAAATTTACTGTAAGTTCATGGACTGTTGTACGGCTTGGAACTTTTACACCTGGAAATCTTTGTGCAAATCATACTTTCACTTGGCGAGCTGACCGAGTTAACACATACGAATCATAAATAAATACACGCTGTGCAGTAGAAAACATACTGAGCCATAATATACCTTGTGACTAAGTACAGTACAAAATAATAAATAATTCGTAATAACTGAACTACATCACATCACTGTCAACTCAAAACTGCACTTCACACTGCACAGCAAAACCACAACAGCGTGACTTTGTTTATAGCAGCAGTGCATTATCATGTTTTTATCATATTTTCGCACGCCCAGTGGAAAAACACCATGCAGCTGTAATATTGTTCATAAAATATCTCTCCGGGGTAACTTAAAACAAAGTGTATAAGACAAACCCACACACCCTGGAAGAATTAAAAAAAATATCTGCTAGAAAATTTCTCAACGTAAACTACGGCGAGTGATGGATAGTTTCCTAAAGAGGTGCCAAAAATACATGGACGACGATGGTGGCCAGTTTCAGCATCTCCTTTCGTAAAGTTGGTAAGCAAAGCCTTTAAAAGTAGTTTTAAAAATGTCATCTGCCCCTTTCTATGATAGTGGTAGACGGCAACGCGGACAAGAAAAACACTGCACAGCCGGTTTGGAGTCTTTTGGCTCACACTGTATTTTGAAGTACTAGATGCTGCAATTGCATTCCACAAAGATGTCCTAAGAGATAACTACAAATCTGATCAGGCTAGGACTGCTCAATATTTTATAAATGATACTAATGACTTTAGTAGTTTAGATTATTGTACTATGTGCACTTTTAAGGATAAATTATTTTATGTTAATATATTATTAATTTTGTGTTATGCTTTCATTATTAATTATTATATTTATTCTCAATAAAGTTGACAAAATGAAAATTATTAAAAAACAAATGTTAAATAACAGTTTAGTATGTAACAAAGTGATAATGCAGCCAGTAATAAACTGTAAAGCTTATGTATGTATAGGAATTATTGTAATAAATTACATAGTTGCATACAAATAAAGAACAAAAACGAAACTGTAACACATAATTAGAATAATTTTTTTCTCTTACGTAAACATGTATTTATCGACTTTTGAAAAAAACTGAATAAATCATCCTATAATCCTACATAGTGCAAAATTTATTTCAATTTATCATACTAGGACGTTTTATTTAAAATAGTAAGACCTAGATGAAAATAAAAAAATGCATTTCCTGAAAAATTCAGTGTGCTGCATCTATCAAGTTTTGAAAAACAAAATGCTCTTTAATTATAATTCCATAACAGATTTATTAACATCGCAGTGTTGGTTTAGAAGTAATCTTTACAACCTGCCATTTAATCTTGTGACAAGATGAAATCTGCGCACTGGCACAATATTTATGTAAAATTGGCTGATGAGTCATTAAATTATGTTCTGAGAAGACCAGGAAGTACTTTTGCTTAAACAGCAGCGCACCAGTCATACATACACACTGGTTTGTGGATCTCCAATTATTAACATTTCATGAAATGACAGCATGCCTAACCTCAAAAATCAGGAAAGCTAAAGTTATACAGTAAGAAAATACATTTTTTGCAAGAACTTAATATTGATTTGCTACATTTTGTACCGGCCACATTTTAAAATTCTGTAGAGAGATTCTCCAAGTTAAAGAGTTTACAAAAAAAGAGAAAGATTATTTTGTACCTTTCATAGAAGCTAATAAATGTTGATAACTTTTAAGTGAATCATAATATATAATGCAATCTTAGCTTGATTGGTCCATATCGGACCATGTATCTTTTAGAGGTCTGCACAGGCCTAGGCCTGGCCTGCATACCAGAAAGAACTAATTTATCACATTCAACATGTACATTTTATTAGTCATATAAACTTAAACATATGGTGTCTTAATGCAAATCATTAGTGCCCTTTTTGAGAATATCAAAAATAGAGAAAACGTTTCTATGTTGATGCGGTATTAATGTTACATGTTGATGCTTGTGATGTTTATGTATGTGTGTTTACTTTACGCATATTTGCGAGAGAACTTGCTTTACGTAATGTCTTTTTGTTGTCGAGCCCCACGTTGTGGAGCCAATTATGCGACGGAAATGTTTCTTACGTAATATTTATAGTGTAAGAAATTAGAACTTGTAGATCATATGTTGTGCTGCTTTACTTCACGCGTTGCCATCTTGTGACGTCACTCCTTGTTTGGTTCGTAGCTCCCTCTGGCGTAGCAATTTGTATCAATTAGTTTCTGAAAGAATTTAAAGTTTTGTATATTGTCCTCCGGCTAGCTGTTTAGGTCGACATTTAACTCTTGCAGGGTGTGAATCGGAAAGGAATCTTTTATCCAGAAATTATACTGACGAAGAAATTGGTTTTATAACTTTTATTGCCGAACACATTCACAAACACTTTTACAAATTAATCTGGATACTCGCCAAACTGAAACTGTTTGTAATAACTTCTTACTTATCACTAACACTTTTTACATATTAATCTGGATACTCGCCAAACTGAAACTGTTTGTAATAACTTCTTACTTATCACTTTTAACTCGAGTACTTCAACTTTGTGTATCTTTTTAACTGTATAATACTTTATAATAATTCTCGTAATTCTGCTGCGCATAACTTGACGAAATGAAGGACTGGCTGACGATGTGTAGTGTACACGAAATTTTGATGAACTGAGGGACCGACGTGTAGAGTATTGAGAATTTTGTTGAACTGGGGGACAAGCTACCTCGAACCTGGCTTATTTATAGGCCTGCATCAAGATACGCCTAAAGATTATAAATGAACTGCTATTGGCTAATAAAACGCGCCAACATTAGCGTCTATTTTAATATCCAATGAAAACCACTAATACATATTGCTTTAGGAAATGTTCTAGAAGCTTCTAAACGGAAAAAACGCGCGAAACATTACGTAACTTCCTTGTTCCCGGTAATGATAAACAACTCACCCCATCGCTGCATTATTGCGTTATTGTTGACAGTTTCAGTAAAGCCGTATATTATTATTTACCAATAATAATTACAATTAATAAACCTCTGAAATCAATGTCACATAAAAATACATATTCATATTACTATCATTAATTACATCTGAGTAATTTGTGATACAAATTACCGTATCATATGCCCCACTAGAAACATAATTATAAATATTTATAACTTGTTTAGAAATTTTAAAATTGTGTTTTTAGTCTCCTAAATCTTGGAACACACGTTATCACTTTCACTAAACACTTCACACGCATTTAACACACGACATGTTTTTCCTCTATCTCGCCACTACTTACTGGCTCTGGTTTAATTAATTTAGATATTCATCTGACATCACAAAATTTTTTATAGCAAATACTTTACCCTCAATTATTTAATCACTGCTACCAAATTGTTTACTTTCTTAAGTTGTTGACAAAAATTTATACATTTAAGATTTTTGTAATTGTTTAACATTTTTTACCAAAATATTCACCCTATACACAAATATTTACATCTCTTAAATCTAGGCACTGTTTCACATTTTCTGTTTGCTACATAAGTATTTGTTTCAATTATTTTTAATTATATTTACCAATTTTTTTTTTTTTTGTATTTTATCTTAACAATACTCTTTGAATAGTATTTATGTACTTTACTTTAATATCATATTAAGTTTCAATCTTTTCATTCTTAATTTTCAAATGTTGTTACAGTTACTAAAAATTTAATTCTTTTTTTTTTTTTTTTTTAAACATTTCTCTTTTTTTTTTTTTTTTTTTTATCTATTTCTCTTTTCAAATGACATAAATAATTAACCCTCTTACGTTCCAATACATTTCTCTGCAAGTCATCTTTAACTATCCAGCATTTACTTTACATCTCATTGCTATTTACCCTCCTGGATCAAATTGTGTGTGGCTAAATATTACTCGTAGCCGTAATCTAACCTTCAAATTTTTGTTCATGAATAACCTCTTGTATTCATATGACATTTCGTTCCCTGATAACATTTGAAAACAATCTACAGTTTCTTGAACAATACATCTTTTAACAACTTTCATTTTCAATTCATCTGCTATCTTTTTAACTTGAGAGTACTCTGACAAATCTGTAATAAACTGTACTGGACTGGAGTTTTCATTTTGAACATCTTGGTACAATTTATTTCTTTGCATTACTGACTCCTGTATTTCTGATATCTCCCCTCTGAAATTAACTTGCGCCTCATTGACATCTACATTCATAACCTCTTTCATCTCTCTTAGCTCACTTGAAATACTACTCACTTGACTTCCTAACTCTGTACATTCTACATTAACCTCACTTTTAGTATTAACCTCACTTTCTTTGTTACCTATTTCCCTGCTCATGTCTAGCATTTTCTTTGAAATTTCTCCTGTCTCACTTGCTATTACTTCATTTTCATCTCTCATTTTTGGCATACTACTATCTAGCTTCATAACTTTCTTTTTAATTTCTTCACTGCTTTGATCTACTTTTTGCTCTAATATCTCATTACTCCTACCAATATCTTTTCTGTTTTGTTCAAAGCTCCTACGAATATCTTCCCTCAATTCCCTATTATTCTTTTCCATATTCTGAGTTAATCTTTGTCCTAATTTCTCAAAACTCATTTGCATATCTTCCCTAAATTGATCTATATTCTCATTAATCTTTTTTATCATATCCATAATCATTCTAGTATCAGAATTAATATTTCCTGCTATTCTATTCTTACTTTCTGCACTAACATTTCCTCCCTCCAATACTACATTGTTTGAGCTTTTTTTTGTAACCTGTATTGAATTACGGCTAACAGTTACACTATCCCCTTCCATCATTGTTTCTTCTGTATTACTAGCAGCCATTGTTTTTGTTTTCTAAAAAAAAATTACGATACCTTTGTGATGCTTTCTGTTGATGTAGCTTTGATGTCCAGCGTTCTGCCCCATTCTCCTAGATTTGTATGTCGCTTCTGCGTTGTGTTGTGATGAATCTACGTCGTCTCGATGTTTTTTTGTAGTTGAATTACCCTGTTGTCTCGGAATCTGCGTCTTGTAGATCATTTCACTGCTCCATTCATTCCTTCCTGGTTATGTTGATTCATTCCTGGTCGTGTTCCTTTCCTGGTCACTTCGCCTTCCTTTCCTGGTTATCGCGCCCCACGTCCTGGGTGCCAATTTGAAGTAGTATTAATGTTACAATGTGTTTAACATTAATATAACACCACGTTTGGATGCCAATTTGCAACGGTATTACAAATAATGTTGTGTGTTTACTTCACGCGTTGCCATCTTGTGACATCACTCCTTGTTTGGTTCGTAGATCCCTCTGGCGTAGCAATTTGTATCAATTAGTTTCTGAAAGAATTTAAAGTTTTGTATATTGTCCTCCGGCTAGCTGTTTAGGTCGACATTTAACTCTTGCAGGGTGTGAATCGGAAAGGAATCTTTTATCCAGAAATTATACTGACGAAGAAATTGGTTTTATAACTTTTATTGCCGAACACATTCACAAACACTTTTACAAATTAATCTGGATACTCGCCAAACTGAAACTGTTTGTAATAACTTCTTACTTATCACTAACACTTTTTACATATTAATCTGGATACTCGCCAAACTGAAACTGTTTGTAATAACTTCTTACTTATCACTTTTAACTCGAGTACTTCAACTTTGTGTATCTTTTTAACTGTATAATACTTTATAATAATTCTCGTAATTCTGCTGCGCGTAACTTGACGAAATGAAGGACTGGCTGACGATGTGTAGTGTGCACGAAATTTTGATGAACTGAGGGACCGACGTGTAGAGTATTGAGAATTTTGTTGAACTGGGGGACAAGCTACCTCGAACCTGGCTTATTTATAGGCCTGCATCAAGATACGCCTAAAGATTATAAATGAACTGCTATTGGCTAATAAAACGCGCCAACATTAGCGTCTATTTTAATATCCAATGAAAACCACTAATACATATTGCTTTAGGAAATGTTCTAGAAGCTTCTAAACGGAAAAAACGCGCGAAACATTACGTAACTTCCTTGTTCCCGGTAATGATAAACAACTCACCCCATCGCTGCATTATTGCGTTATTGTTGACAGTTTCAGTAAAGCCGTATATTATTATTTACCAATAATAATTACAATTAATAAACCTCTGAAATCAATGTCACATAAAAATACATATTCATATTACTATCATTAATTACATCTGAGTAATTTGTGATACAAATTACCGTATCAATGTAAAGAGAATAAAGCCATATAATTTAATGTATCACATTTTTTTTTATCCGCAATATTGAGATGCTTGGAACAGCACAATTATCGCAGCATGCACACATCCATAGCAGTTGTAATAATAATAGTAAATAAATGCTCGCAGCATGTACATATCCATAGCAGTAGCAATAATAATAATAATTAATAAATACATGCTTGTTTTGGCCAATTGCATATGTCACAACAGCACAGCAGCTGCAAACTCCACCTCCCTCCATCCACCATGCCCAGGACATTCTTGGCAGAGTGCAGTAATAAGGCAGTATGCTGTCAACATGCTACTACATGTGGATTTCAGGACTTTAGTTACCACTATTTCTGTAAAGTGGCTCCTCAATTAAGGCTGATTCACAACCAACAAGAATGATAACCAGAACAAGAAAGTTGAAATACATATATTCAAATGGGAGTGTTCACAATCGACGTGAAGCCTTCCTGGGACCCGGGAACGGGAAAGAAGAGTTGCCTAACCTTTAACTTTCTCATTCTCGTTCCCAGGCATGGCATATTAGATGCATATTGTGCATCTCTTCACTTAAGAGATTATTCTAGGTGGCCGTGACATGAAACATCCACTAGTGCTCTCTATAGTTGCAAGCTGGAAACATGAAACTGGAAGAAATTAGTAGTAAATGTGCATCCTAACCTCATCCCGACACCCGCAAATCCAATGAGTGTTGGTTCCTCTGGTCAAAAGGGTCATTTGTAGTTTGTTTATATGCAACTCAAAACTGGCTATTACCTCAAAAACAATGGCAAAAGTTACAAAGAACAGCAAAAAAAATTAAAAAAGAACAAGAAACCACTTTAATGTATGCCATTAAAAAAGGAATGAAAGCTTGGCACAAGGATTAGAAATGTAATGGATATGCATTTAGATAATGTTTACTCTATCGAATTTTGATGTTGGCTAACCCGCATTATGTCGGCTAAATTGGAAGTAGCTGAAAAAATATCATGGTCAGTTAAAAAAAAACAAATGAAATCGCAATGCGCAAAATTGACTTTCACTTTGTGATCGATATAATCGTCGATATGCATTCCTGTTCTCATTACCAGGTTGTTGTGAACCAATATCTTGTACGGTGCATTGCTTCTTGTTCTGGTTACTGTTCTCGGGGGGTTGTGAACCAGCCTTTAGTTCCAAGGATTTGAGTATCCCCCTTACCAGGCCTTACAGCAGGGGAAAAAATCCCCATGCCAGTACTGGAAATTGAACTTGAATCCCTTTACACAGCTGGTAGCAGCACTTGGTGGACTGCTAATAATAATAGTCAAATAAAATTAAGACAATTGGGCCCGGATCCAGTAGTGCAGTAAAACCTATTCTTGGGCTCAGTTCAGAATGGGCCAGGCCTAAGAATTATGGCCCATACAGACCTATTAGTATCTGTATGCAATAGTCCAAACAGCAGAAATGGGCAGCTCTTCATAGACAGTGATAGCATTACTTAACACAAGAATCCTTGCAAAATGTAATTAAACCTTAGTTCAGAACATCTATCTTGCTCACATACTTTCGCTTTTTGCTTTGTTTCTCAGACAGAATTTTTTTCTTACCCCTACATAATTACAGGTTCGTAATTCAGATTATTTCATATAAAAGTGTTTTATTTCTTTTCCATTTTGTTTCCAACAATGGACAAAATGTTGAAAAAGATTTTTTCATACTGCAGCAAGAGGAGGATGAGTTAAATCTAAAACTGGCTAAAATCTAATAACAGAAGTAAAACTAATTGAGCTTAAAAGGGAAACTGCATGACAAGTCAAAACAAGTACAGAAGGTAAAAAAATTAAATTCTGTCAAAGAACTTGCAAACCCAAGATAATGCAGATGCATCATCCCCAAGAACGCCAGAGAGAGTGGAGGCAAATTTGGGCACTGCCATAGAGAGTGGCAGATGGGAGCATACTCATTCTTTAACAAATGCAGGTGACTAAAATTACAATGCCCTGTACATTTGCACTAAAACAACAAGGAAGTAGTCTAGGTAAGGTGGAGTAGTTTAATTTTCCATAATTGATTACCCTGAAGTGCAGACCATTCCATATACCAGCACAATGACCCTGGGTCAAATTCCAACATACATACAGACAGTTATGATTCGTATGTTCCTAAATATGATAATGGTCATTTTTCTGATCAGGAGTGAAATTTATTTCAGAGATTTGGAAAATGATTGTGTGCAATGCGAGTCTTATTTTCAACAATGACAGTTGCAAGATGATAATACCGATAATGTGCACACATACCACAAGCAGTCATCCCTAATAAAAGAGGATTACAATAAAATGAATATTTTGAAAAGAGATTCTTTTTCTGGCGCCAATAGCAGGTATGGCAGAACTATAATGATAATCCATATTTTGGAACCATCAGGACCAGCTTAGAAGAAATATGAATGTTTTCTTTACTGGAGATATTTATGATTTTTATAGAGATTTAAACTTGTGGGTTAATAGGGATATACAGGTTTGAAATGTTTGGATTTTATCAATTATAATAAATATTAAGCTTTGCAGTGAACATTATAACACAATTTTATCATTTATCACCTGTGAGATATTCTAATTTAAAGGTAGAGAGGTATGCCACTTTTCACAGGTTGGATTGAACAATATTTTTTTAAGATATTGTGATTTAAAAAAAAAAAATATAAAACATAATTCACTTTATTCTTATAATCCATGATCAAAATTTGAAGTGAATCTCAGACATGATGGTCAAATTTTGTGAAAAATTGTACAACTTGACATGGAATGACTCTTAGGCAAGTTTCTCACTGGGAATATTAAAGAAGGCTCCTTTGTAAAGATGAAGTCTAGTAGATGTAGATATATATATTTACTGTAGAGTATGAAGAAGTTTAAGGATTATTAAAATGAAGAGGAGGTATTTGTTACTAAAAATAACAAAACTTTGTATAAAAACTTTACTTTCTCAAATTACACAATTTCATGTTTTGTTTTCACTATCCTGTTCTGTTATTGTCATTGGCAGCACATCACCCCATTTGCTGCATCTTGCAATCTGATATGGAACTCTGAAATCAATGAAATATGTATTTGGAAATGTTTACCTAATATAAAATTTAATTTGCATTATTAAAATTAAAATGCTATTGGAACAGTGATACGATATAAAAATTAATACTTACTTTCCATGTCTAAGTGAGGTGAAAATAACTTCTTGTAGTTTTCCTGTGTTCATGCACATTCTGCAGATAGCGTGCTTTTTTCTTACTAAGACAGGCCTCACGATCCTGGGCCACTGAGGATCATCTGCTGGCCGCTCTCCTATAATTAAAAATTGCAATTGAAGCACAAAACAAACTTTGATTTCAACTTGCTAATTCTTTTGTAGCTTACTCCATAACATTATGAAAATATTATAGGTTATTACTTTATAATGAACTAATTCCATAGTGCTAATTGAGCCAAGACCTATTACATGGTCACGGCATGCTCTGTCTCTATCCACACAGGATATCATGAGACCGTAGTAAGGGACTAGCAGTGATCAGCATTCCATCTCCCTTCCCCTGCCACCGCAGATTTAAGCTGCTGCTTTTCTATCAAGTAACTCAGTTAGTACCTAAGAACTTTATCTCACTGGATGCACCCACCTCACAGCAAGAGAAAATATTTCACACATATTTTCTCACATGCAGTGCCTAAATGTCTGGCTTAGAACATTGTTTGATCATTGAATGACAGTATGACATGTTTCACTTATTTCTGTTTCAGCCCCTCTCCCATCCCCAAATATAATATTGTATGCCCCTGTTCATCGTATTGAGATATTCAAAGGCATTTGAAAACCTTTGATCCTTCTGAAACAACTTTTCAAACATTCTCACTATACCAATTTAATGGATGTACCCAAAAGTTTCTGTTGCTAATTTCATTTCTGCAAACGTAAAATTCACACGAAAAACAAACAACTTCATTTATCAATTTGTTTCATTGTTTCAAGCGTGCTGATAAATAAAATTAAGTGTGGAACTACGTACACAGTGGATGTTCTGTATGTAAATCATGAGCTTTGCTTCCTGTTAGGAGATATGTATACGTAGATTTCTAAGATGAAATCTATGGTTTCATACACTGAATCTGCTTGCAAATGCTGTGAAGCATTTGGCAAGTTACTTTGAAAACCTTTTCTTCTTTATCATTATATAATTTGAAAAGAAATAGACAATCGGTTTTTTAAGGTCTTAATTTTTTCTAGTTGCTCTTTAAAGGAGGACTAAACTAAATTTTTAAAGACTTCTAACAATAAAATGTAAAACAATGTGAGCACACTCTTGAAAATCGTGTTCTAAAACTTATTGTTTTCATTCTGGAAGCACTTTCATGTTTAATCTCACCTTGCAGCGACGTCATCAAGCTGGGAGCATGGCACGCTACTTATTGCCACATGCATTATTTAGCCTTGTGTTGTGATTTTGTGATTGTAGGACAGTTTTCCTTTCTAAGTGTCCTGTGAGGTGTAAGGTCACGAATATCTGTGTGCAGTGCTTAGGGTTGTGCAAATAATTCCGGCATAAACAGTCATCATTACTCATTCACTGAAAGGAATAAGATTGAAATGCTTACAACAAAGGGGATGCTGCTATGAAACGCAAAAACTTTGTGCCGTCCAAAAATGCTAGAGTGTGTGGAATTCATTTTAGAGAGTCACTTTCGTCTCCAAGCACCATTTATAAGTGTGCTCATTCCCACAATGAGTTATAATTCGCATTCATGCCCCTCTTGTTACATCTTTCATGAGAGGCCCACCACATGGGTGACAAATATGAATAGTACAAGGAGAGCATTTACACATATAAACACCAAAAAAAATGTTCTGAATATACCAATTTTCTTCATCTTCACTGGATCCCCTCAAACTACCCTTTACATGGAAGATTTTTTGACATTTTTTATTTTCTAAAAAATGGCTCCTCAATTTTGATTAAAGTACCATATATTAATGATATTTACATCACAAATAAAATGTACATTGAATTTTGCTGGAATAGCCTTTAAGCCCTCTTCATTTGGATAATCGTATAACTGGTAGATGAAAGCATACTTCATAAGAAATGTAGAGCTCCTTAAAGCACACTATTTATTTTAAATTACTTTTTTGTGGCATCAGCCATTTCCGAGATATCTGTTATTAATGGTTCAAATTGTTCATTACTTGGTCATTCTTTAAAGTCCTTTCAACATTCAGTTGATTCTTGTGATTGCATGGAAACAGTACAGAATTTTATAGCAGTGTATAGCATCCGGTTCTTAAACATTTAACTACTGCTGTTCCCTTTATATCTATAACAAAATGTATAGTGTAGCTATTTCTGCAAACATTTCTTTGGATTAAAATGAAGTAGACAGAAAAATAAGCTTTAATAAGAATAGTTTGTATACCCACTAATAAATGTTAGGGAAAGTTAGGTGAATGTAAAACATCAGATTTTTTTTTTATGAGGTCCTTTTTAGGATACGAAGGTAATCCCAAAAGTAAGGTCTCCGAAGCACTGGGATCTCAGGGAAACTGTTTGTGTGGATGTTGGCCATACTGCTTTTTTCTTTCCTTCCTCCACTCTCTTCAGAAACCACCGCACATCCCTTAGCGCCCTCAGTCTTGGCTTGGCAGCCAGTTATAATGGAGCTCCCGTTAGCCACTACCGTTAGGTGCAAAGTTCGCGCAGTTATTCGCTTTTTGAGTGCAAAAGGGGTTAAACCTGTCGAAATTCATCAACAGTTGATGGAAGTATATGGAGAGTCTTGTATGGATGTCAAAAATGTTCGCAAGTGGTGTAGAGAATTTGCAAATGGTCGCACAGAAATTCATGACGAGGAAAGAAGTGGGAGACCGTCCATTTCTGATGAAACAATCGCAAAGGTTGAACAAATCATGCTTCAAGATCGGCAGATCACTCTCGATGAGCTCTGCATTGTTGTTCCTGAGATTTCTCGAAGCACTATTCATCGGACTTTGATTGAAGAGTTGAAATTTCGGAAGGTGTGAGCAAGATGGGTCCCAAGAATGCTGACAGAAGATCACAAAAGGCAACGCGCAGAAACTTCCCAACAATTTCTTCAACGCTATGCAGATGAAAAGGACAACCTTTTGGATTCAATAGTCACGGGTGATGAAACCTGGGCTTTCCACTTCACACCTGAGACCAAACAACAATCACGTGAGTAGCGGCATTCTGGTTCACCCAAGCCGCGAAAAGTCAAGAGAGCACAGTCTGCCGGTAAAGTCATGGCAACTGTGTTTTGGGATCGAAAGGGGATATTGTTGGTCGACTTTATGGATCCTGGGACAACAATAAATGCCGACAGGTATTGTCAGACATTAAAAAAACTCAGACGGGCAATTCAGAACCGTAGAAGAGGAATGTTGAGCAAGGGCATAAGTCTTCTGCATGACAATGCTCGCCCCCACACCGCCCATCAAACCATGAATCTTCTGCAACAGTTTGGATGGGAAACCATCACCCATCCACCCTATAGTCCAGACTTAGCATCCAGTAACTACCACTTGTTTCCGAAGTTGAAAGAACACTTGGCTGGAAGGCACTTCGGTGACGACGATGAAGTGAAAAATGAGGTCCATCACTTTTTCAAGAGCAAGGCGGAAGCTGGTATGACATGGGCATACAAAAACTGCCACAGCGTCTACAAAAATGCATCGACCGAAATGGCGATTGTGGAAAAATAGACAAATGTTAAAGCTTCAAAACTATGTATCATTTGATGTCAATAAAACTTTCTTTGTATTTTAAAAAAAATTGGAGACCTTACTTTTGGGATTACCCTCGTATTTGTAAGTCTTTTTAGGAAATTTATAGGTCTTAAACTTTCGAACCCTAGTGATGAGAATAAGAGTGGAAGTGGGTAATTAGAACTTTTATTAATAATCATACCTCTTAATTTTGGCATCTTTAGTTAAAAAAACAAATATATATAAAATAACATGAAAGCAATGTCAGTACTTACCCTTTTGAAGCACAATATATGAAAATAATTCTGTCTGTGCATCAGGTTTAGTAAAGAAGGGTAATGGTATATATTTCACACCAAAACTACATGGCTTGTAGTATGCTATAAATCTAGGACACTCCTTTTCATGCGGACACTGAAACAGAAATTAAACAAGTTCAATCATTTATTTCTTGACAGTTATTACAGCAACATAGCAATCCTGAACTCCTAGGTTATAAATTGACATTTCAGATTACACCAGATGCAATGTTAATAATGATTGTGGCATTTCAAACAGTTCTCTTTTGTACAAAGCTGAAAAGAGTGTAGCATATCCTGTTCAGTGTTAATTAGAACCATTTTATAACAAAACCTAAGTAGAAAATCTAGCACATAAGCAGCATGATCCTCTTGGTATCTGGTGATTCACATTTATTCTCGGGGGTTTGAACTATGTTCCTACACCAATTAGGTTGGAATAGACACATTACCCATATCTGTAATAAAGCCAGTGTGAGAGTCTAATATTTTATAGTATTTAGCAGTTTATTTTGATAGCAACCTATTAATCAAATATACCATGATTATCTTTATCTGCAGTATGGTCAGCAAGTAATAAAAACATAAATTGTATCTTAGTATTGCAAAATATATGTTTTGGCTCACTTCTGTGCTGGAGGTATAAATTGTCTGCCTCACACTCAATAGGTTCCAAATTCAAATCTTGGTCAAGGTTAGTTATCTGGATCCAATTCAATTTCTTTAATTGTCCAAAGTACAAAAATTATAAACAGCATAGTCATGAAAATACATAAAATTTGTATAGTTTTTTATGAACATTGCCATTACTTATAATGTTTACAAAGTTCAAATATGAGTGGCGGGTTTTGGGGTGAAGAGAGTAAAGGAGCCCTTCACCTTCTTTGCACTTAAAAATTAAAAATTCATGCAATCGATATTTATCTGAAAATTCTCAGCCTAGTTGTTCCCAGAGGCTGTGCTGCTGCACTGGTTTCTTCTCTGCAGTCCACACAGAGATTGTGTATTCTCAGGCGACAGGTTGGCAAACGACACTTGACAGAGCTCCTGAATAAACTTGGTATTTAAGTTCAGTACCCTCCAAAGATGTGACACTAAGGTTTTCAAGAAAATCCCCCCTCCCCAACTACAGTTTACATGGAACATTTTTCTGAATTTTATTTTCTAAAAAATGTTCTAATGCGTTTGATTAAAAGATCATATATTAAAGATATTTATATGACAAATAATATGTTTATCTTGAATTTTGTGGGAATAACCTATAAAGTCCTCTTCATTCGGAAGGAATGTTATAGTCTTGTATAACTGGTAAACATTAAGCAATACATGAAATCATACTACACAAAAAATGTAATCTCCTTAAAACACACAATTTATTTCAAATAACTTTCTTAAGGCATAAGCTTTCCCAGATATCTGTTATTAATACTTCAATTTATTCAATACTTTGTTATTCTTTTAAGTCCTATCAATTTCATTTGTTTCTCACAACCAGACGGAAAGAGTATGGAATATTAAGGCCAGCATATAGTGTCCAGCTCTTAAACATTTTATTAAGTATCGCTGTTCTCTTTGTATCCTATCGAAATGTGTAATGTAGCTATTTCTACAAAGGTTTATCTCAATTAAAACGAAGTAGATAGAAAAATAAAGAAGCATTTTTTTCATAAGAGTAATTTGTATAGCCACTAATAAATGATAAAGGGTTGAGAAAGTCATGTGAATGTAACACATCATAATTTTTTTTAAGTGAAACTGCATCCACACTGTTTTATTTAAATTTAGTACCATATCACTGTTGAAATATCTGCACGCTTCATCCATTTTATTTACTCTACAACTAATTCAAATGCTGTTACTTTAACAATCACTGTAGTAACATTTGCATATCCAATAACTTTACCACCATGCTTCTGGACTGGACTAATTCAGATGTGTCATTCACTAATTTATATTCAAAACAAAAAGAAAAGTCCCTAACTTAGATCCTTGTCTCCTGAATATATTTTATAAATGTTAATGCTGCTTATGATGAAGTTATTTTTTACACCCAAGTTATTAAAAATTAACTTCATCTCTAATAAATAACTACTAAAATATTTCTCAGATGTTGAGGTGATTATCATAGGAAACTGTCTACTGCTATCAACCTAAGTCTTTAGTTTCTTATACAGGGTGGAAGGTGACCTATGATCATGCTTGAACAGGATGCTCTTTGTAATGAATAGAACAAAAAATCATAGTGCAGTTTTGCTGTCTTTAAAATAGTTTTTGGAAAAAAATCGAAAACTGCTTAATATTAACTCTATTTTAAATGAAGATTTTACGAAACTTAAATTCTTCTTAAAATATCTCTTAGAGGAGATTGAAAGATAAATATTTTCTGCATGTTTGAATACATTTTGAATTAAAACAATTTGCACCCTTACTATTATTATGTATAAGCTTTCAAAATTTGTCTCAGTTGAGTTTACATTGTTATCCACAAGACTACATCACACGACAACACTGTAAGATGGAAAGAAACACACCTCAGTTGCTTGTTTATACAAGGGAGGATTGAAAAGTAACGCACAATAATTTTTTTCTGCCTTAGTATTGCAGCTGGAATGTTGCAATTCCACACATATATAGTTTGAAGTTTTCACTACAAAGGGTATTTTTTGTTCCATGTGGAGCTCTAGCGAGAGAAGCATGGACTACGCAACAAAGATAGCGCACATGTTACTGTCATCCACGTGTGAAGAACAGAGAGGTGTGGTTTGATATTTGTGGGCCAAAGGGCATAAACCGAGTGATATTCACAGGGACATGTATGGGGATGATTGTATGGACCGTAGCAATGTCTCCAGATGGTGTGCATTCTTCCTAGAGGATCGTGTGAACCTTAGTGAATCGCCAAGCTGGCTGGTAACAGCTGCAACCCTGCAGAATGCGAGAGGCACTGAAGCGGCAATTTTGAACGACTGGCGTGTGCAACTGCGAACCTTATCGCAACAGTTCAACATTTTGTATGGTGCGTGTACAATATTGTTCATGACACAATGAAATTTCGTAAAGTTTGTGCTTGCTGGGTGCCTAAGAACCTGACAGACAACCACAAGGGCCAGCGAATGATGACAAACTTGGATCACCTAATGTGGTACACCGCAGAAGGGCATGACTTTCTGAAAGAAATCGTCACTGGTGATGAGTCATGGGCATACCACTACATGTTGAAACCAAGTAGGCAAGCATGGAGTGGAAACATGCTGGTTCCCCAGTGAAGAAAAAATTCAAAGTGACTCAATCTGCTAGGAAAGTGCTTGTAATGATGTTCTGGGATATGCATTGTGTTGTATTAGTGGACTTTGCTGAACATGGAACCATGTGAATGCTGCAGCCTATATGGAAACTTTGGTGAAGTAACATCATGCCCTTCGTGACACACCACAACATGAATGCTGGCGATGTCAAAATTCTTCATGACAATGCTCGCCCCATGTTGCTACTGCTGTTCGTCAGAAAATCACCAAATTTGGTTGGGAGGTGTTCCAGCATCCACCATACAGTCCGGACCTTGCACTGTCAGACTTTCATCTGTTTGGTTCCATGAAGAAATTCCTGGCCGGCCAACACTTTACGACAGATGCAGAAGTGAAATCAGCAGTCCAAGGATGGCTATACTCCAAGGAAATGGACTTCTACGAACAGGGCATATTGAAACTGGTATCACGATGGGAGAAATGTGGTGACTATGTTGAAAAGTAGGTAAAAGGTGTAAGTTCATTTGTGATTTTTGTTGTTGTTTTAACTATTAAACTTTTTTGTAAAAAAATTATTGTGCATTACTTTTTGATCCGCCCTTGTAAATGCACTTCAGCTTTTATTTATTGCACTTATGGCTTGTTTTGAAACAGCAGATAATCAGTTACAAAATGGCTCACTTTATTAATGCCAAGTATCTTGAAATGCTACTCATTTACAGTGAAACACATTGTAAAGCGGCAGCTGTGGCAAGAATTTATTAAGAAAGACTTCCAAATAGATGAGCACCGCATCATAGGACATTTGTTTTCATCTGTCAAAGAGTTCTAGATACAGGAAGTATATCTCCTCGTGTTGAAGGAGTTGGTCAAAGAAATGTTGAACAAGAAGAAGAAATCCTTCACTTGGTGGAAGAAGGTCCTGCAAGCAGCAGCCATGGTATAGCTTGCACTATTGGTGTATCCCATTGGACTGTTTTGAGAACATTAAAAGAAGAATTGCTACGTCCTTATTGTACTCAAAACATCCAGTATCTCTTTGAAGCAGATTATGTGCCAAGGGTAGCATTTTCCAAGTGGTTTCTTCAGCAAGGGGGGGACTTTCACCTTAAAATTCCTGCAATGGCTGAAGCAACTTTTACCAGAAATAGACTAACTAGTTATCATAAAACACACACCTGGATTTTGACAATCCACACTAAGACAGACAGCTTTCATCGCAGAGTTTCTGTAAATGTTTGGACAGGAATCATAGAAAACACATTAATTGGTGCCCTGGATTCTTCCTCAGGTTTTGACAGGAGCCAACTATCTCCAGTTTTTTCAAGAAATATAACCAGTTCTGCTAGAAGATGTTCCCCTGGCAGTAAGAAATGATATGTGGCTATTACATGATAGTGCACCTCCACACATAAGTAGAGCCATGTGTGGCCATCTATGCAACACCTACACAGAACACTGCATTGCTCAGAATGGACCAATACGATAGCCACCAAGATCGCCAGATCTAAATCTAATTTATTTTTTCTTTGGGCGATATGAAAATTGTGTATACATTACAGAAGTGCCTAATGTGGAAACTTTGCAAGAAAGAATACTTCGAGCAGCGGAACAAATGAAAAACAACCCAGATGTACTTTGTGGAGTGCAGCAGAATTGGAGAAAATGTGAAGCATGTGCGTTGGTGAGGAATGCACATTTTGAACAATTTCTGTAAACATTAAAAAGAAGTTCTCATTGATTTTCTGTTCTTGTCTTGCTTTAATTATTCACAGAGTTTTATAATTCACAAAGAAAGGAAGCATAATCCTGTAACTTAGGTTTCTCAAGTTTTTATTTACCTTTCTAAATAAGTGTTCTATTAATAATTTGCATAATATTGTAAATGCCTCCTCAGTTCCATATTCCAGTTTGATATTTAGGTTATGTGATTTTCTGTTTATTTTATACCAGAAGTGTTTATTTGTTCGTTGTCATAGCAACAGAAGCTGAAGAATTTAAAAGTTAAGCTGTTGAATTTGTTGTGTTGCAATATTGTGCAAAATAAAATAGTAATTGTCTAAAGAACAGAAAGCTTTATGGAAAATATTTATTAAGGAAAAAAACTCAAAACAACATGCTCTTTCATAGTTTAAAAGGATGACCATAGGTCACCTTCCATCCTGCACACATATATACACATTTTATTTTTTACTCACTGGTGAAAAAACATGCACTTTGTCTTGTGGCTCTGAGGAGTCTGTTTTCTGCATCAGATACAAAATGAGATCTCTCCCCTCATTCGTGGTCTGAAAGTGAAAGAACAAAGAAATAAATAAACCAGTGATTAGGTTATTAAATTAATTTCAGCTTCTTTTTAAATTTGCAACACACACTGCTGTATAATCAATAAATATGAAAGAAGTACACAGCTAAAATCTGCAGACTCATTTTCTATACAATGAAGAAAATTGCAACTGCAAAACATTACAAACTTTTCAATTACATAAAAATGTCTTGGTAATGCTGCTCCAGAGGTCGAAGTGTCATGGCGGACGATGTAAATGCGCAATGTCAGGTACCAACTGTTAAACGGAAAAAATGCTGTTGCTTTAGTAAAACCGGTATTGTTTTGGTTTAGTATTGTTGTGAACTGTTATATGCTGTCATAATAGAAAAGTGCGAAATAGTGAATAAATGCAATAAAACTGAATATTAACCGCGAAACAGTACATAGATGCAATAACATTTAATAATAACCGCAAAGCGGTAAAAAATATTATTGCTATGGTCTAATGCGTGGCATTTAGTAATGACCATTGGCACTCGTGTACTACTAAATAAATGTAAAGAACCTAAGCCTGAAAAACAGACCTCTGAGCAAAATTACCTGTCTTTCATGCCCAATATAGAATGGGACGCTAAGGACCACAGCAGTTAAGAGCATCCATAAATAAAATTCAATTTAATGTTTCAACTGAATGATTACTGTGCAACAGTAAGCAAATGTAATGTAACTAAATAATTACCGCGATGCAGTAAATGAACAGAACTAAACAATTATCTCGTAGCAGTAAACAAATGTAACAGAACTAAATAATTACTGAGATGCAATAAGCAAATATAATATAACAAAACAATAATGAATGCTGCTATAATTATGTCCAAGGACATATCTGCTCTTTCAAAATGCAATTGTTAGCCTTAATAAAGGCTGTTTTGCATTGATGCATATAAGACAATGAAGAAATATAAATTTTTGGAAGAAAAGACAGATGAAAAGGAGGTTCTGAGGGAGATGACAAACCAAGAGAGAGCTGCGAAGATGTTATGTCACAGGATAATTCTCGGAGAGTGTCACAAGAAATTCTGAAACAATCTCCGAATGGGACAGCTGTTCCTATACATGAACTCATGCAAGTATGAGTTGAAGAACTCCTGAGAAGTGTCGAACTGTCTCCTAAGCTTGCTAGCTGTTCTACAAGTTGTTCTATGTCCCAATTTTCCATTAGGACCGCGTCATTATTTAAGATCTCATTCTCCTCAACGATGTGTAAGTTGTCCATGTTGACCGTTGACAAAATCATGCCAGAATACTATAATTCAATAAATCGCGACAGAATACATAACTGGAAGTGCTTACATAACTTTGGGGCATTTAAAAAGCCAAATGCACACATTTGCGGAATTTTAGCAATGTTTTTTTATACAGGGTAGTCTGCCTGATGTTGCGCGGCACTCACTATGACACATCAACCTCTGGAGCAACAATCACTAATATCTTTATAATATGGGGGGCAGCAAATTTTATTCATTATTTTTGAATTATTCAAGCTGGATTTTAGATCTATTTTACATATGAATATCCTGCATCATGGCACAATGGGTTGGAGCTTGGTGCTCCGGTTCCTGGTCACAGAATACTCTTGGATTCAAGACTATTCATGGAGATGCCGAGTTTCAGCCCATGTATAGGACCATTTCCCATTCAGCATCATAATGAGTACAATAAGTTATGATTGGTAGTAATCCTTGGGTCATGTAAACCAACATCTAGCTGGGGGATGTGTTGTACCACCGTATCATCTCCCCATACTGATTGATAGATTTGGGATCTTCATGAGCCATCATTGCTACACTATTATTATTATTATTATTATTATTATTATTATTATTATTATTATTATTATTATTATTTATTACTCTGAACATTTAGCAACAACACTGGATTGGTGGACCTATATCATGTTTACATTCAATTAGCCCTTACTCACTACGCACAACAGGGATAGTTTCTGTGTTGGCCACAATTAAACAACACTAAATATATATGTCCTGACCTGAGTAATACAAATTACTTCTTATCAACAAGGCTAGGTTTCTTACATAACTACAGAGTTGCTGATGAAAGGCGGACGGAGTCGGATGTGTTAAACGTGTGCTCATGCAAAGGAAAGAATGGGAATCCAAATTGAGCTGTATAGAGTTAGAATTGGAATATTTAATGGCCACAGGATTAATAGACAAGCTAGGAATTAAAAAAATCGACCTGCGATAATGTCATGGTTCATGTTTGTCATACTGGTACTGCTAGTAATTAACGGAATAGAGGAAAATCTGGGCCTGGAGATGGAACAAGAAATCAAGAGCATGCTTAAAGGAATTGCAGAAGATATATAAATGGGGAGATATGGAAGCAGAAAGCTTTTTAGGAGAGCTGAAAAATCAATCAAAATATGTTCAAGTTAATAGATATAGAGGAAATATTGACTAATTTTGAAGATTTAGAAGCTAGTAACAGTGATGTGTCATAATTTAAATTAAAGAGAATTGAAGGTTGTTACACTACATCACTAAAATATTCTTACTTGAATGCGTTTCGGGAGACGGCTTGTTCCCATCGTCAGCATGTTCTCAACTGAACATGTTGACGATGGGAACAAGCCATCTCCCAAAACGCGTTCAAGTAAGAACATTTCAGTGATGTAGTGTAACAACCTTAAACTCTCTTTATTTTAAAATAGAGGAAATACTTTAAGAAAATAAAACTGAGGATGCAGTTGTAAATCTAGAGGATTTAGTGAAACAGGCAGGATCAAAAATGAGAGGGAAAAAGGAAATATATATAAGGAGAGGATGGTATGATGAAGGTAGAATGGCAAAACAGAGTATTAAGGGAATTAAGGAAATGGAGGCAAACAGGGGATGATCAGGAAAAAGAGAACTTCATAATTGAAAGATGGGGATACAAATTTCTTATGGGAGTTAAGAAGGAATGGGGGGGAAAAAATGAGCCAGGAAATTTACGAGACGACAAGAGTGAATAACACAAAAACAATTTGGACATTAATAAAAAGAACTTATAAGTATTATAAATAATATTAGTTCTGAAACCTGGTGCAGATATTTTGGAAATCTTTTGGGAGCAGAACGATGGGAGTGCCCAAAAATTAGAGAAGTAGAAAGTATAGGATATATTGAATTAGATAAGACAGAAATGAATGAAGTAAGAGAACAAATACAAAATAGATTAAAAAGAAATGAAACAAGAGGCATAGATGGAATTTCGGGGGAATTTTGGAAGGTTTGGAGTAAAGAGATTGTTTTGGAGAAATGCCCACTATGCCACCGGAAAGTTAAAGAGTGGCATATAGTTTTAGAGTGTGAAGAAACGAAGTTGCTTAGAAAGAGGATAGAGAAGAGAGAGTGGTTAAATTTACCAATAGAAATTCAAGCTAAAAAGTTAGTAAATGTAAAATCTAGGAAAAATATAATAGAAGAGGAAACTTTGTGGGCAAAGTAAGAGCAAAATGGATGAGGAAAATTAGCAAGGAAGAGGTAAATGAGTATTAAATTACAGTAGTTTTTATTTTATATGTTACAAGTAGGACCCAACAACTCAACAACCTCAAGGTTTAAGTTTGTTGGGGTCCAAGGTAAAGCAACTCAAGGTAGAGTTAAGAGTTAGTACAGGAGATTAAATAAATTGATAATTGTACTTTTAGATTAGGAGGAATGCGGATACCAGTAGTTAAGAGGTTAGTTTTTTTATATTTTATTTTATTGTTACTTTTAGTAACTGGGTTAAGAATAAAATGGTTGTTATAAATTTGTATAATTAACTGGGTTAACAATAAAATTACTCACTCACTCACTTACATAACTACATATTTCTGATCAAGCCATTTATCCTTAAAATTTCTTAGCACATTTGAATCGCGAATTTCAGAAACCCCACATGTTCACTTTTTTCCACAAGATTACTTTTCTTAAAAACTGAGTTCTTCTTTAATACATCTATCATTTAGTATAGTCCCAGACAGGTGGGGTTTCTGAAATTCATTCAGAATGTGTTCTAAATAAAAGCAGCGAACATAAATTTGCAAACTTGGTCTACTGTACATTATAGCATTGCCATTTTCCATCTCTTCTCTTACTATTCATTGTTGTTCAGTTAACAGCTGCTGTATGCTAAATAACATATTATTGAGTGATGTTGAATCATTGAAAAAAAAATAAGCAAAAGAAGTTGAGAAAAGAAGACTACAAACATGAAGCAATAAAAAGAGCTAGAATGAAAAATGAGTCTTAAATCAACTGTATGGGAAAGTAAGTGAAACCAAAGGAATATGATGATGATGATTGCAAGTTAACCTTTATTTTCCCTTTCTCTACTGCTTACCTATATTAAGTAGAGGTGGTGTTCTATTCCACCCAAAAATTGGATACACTTTTTGAAACTCACTCAATCCAAAAAAGCATTTTTGGTAAAACGTCAGTATGTGTGTGTGTTTTGTGAACACCATAACTTTAAAATGAAAAATCTGTTAAATACCAAACTTGGTATTTAAGTTCCGCATCTTCTAAGGATGTGATATGAAGATTTTAAAGAAAATACCCCCACTCCAACTTCCTTTACATGGGAAATTTTTCTAAACTTTTTATTTTCTTAAAGATAACTCTAACAATTTTGATTAAAATACCAAACGTTAACATATTTTCATGACAAATGAAGTGTATATCCGCACTTTCTAGGAATAGCCTGTGAAATCCTCTTCATTCAGAAGAAATTTTGTATAACTGATAAACATTAAGTGATAGACAAAAACGAATTACACAAAAAATGTAATTCTCTTTAAAACACACATTTTGTTCCCAGTAACCTTTTTGTGGCATAAGCCATTTCTGAGATATTCATTATTAATTGGTTCCATTTGTACAATACTTTTCATTCTTTTAGAGTCATCTCGATTTTCAGTTTTTTTCTCATGATAGCATCTCCACCAGTAAATAGCATCCAGTTATTAAAGATTTAGACTTTCACTGCACCCTTTGTATCCTAATGAAATATGTAATGTAGCTATTTCTGCAAAGGTTTATCTCGATTAAAATGAAGTAGACAGAGAAATAAACTTTCATAAGAATAATTTGTGTACCAACTAGCAAATGATGGAAAGTAGAGAAAGCCATGTGAATGTAAAGCATCAGATTTTTATTTATTATTTCTGCATGGCATTCCTTATAACCCCACAGTGTTGTTTTCCAGATTGTAAGCCATATGTGTACCACGTATAGTTGAAATTGTTCCAGGCATGCCAGAGGTATGCTGAACTTGCATACATACACACACATATATCTATCCATTTTTGTATCATATTGATTGCAGAGACTTTATTAATTACTAGTAATTACTGATTAGCTAAAGGGGAAAAATATAATTTATCCAACACTGCTCAAATTGTCATTGAAAGTGTGACTTACAAGTATATCTTTTCCGCATGCCTTTAGAACTTGAGCATAATGATAGAAAGATTACTGATGCAACAGAAGTTGTTACATATTTTAATACCTACTTTACAGAAATAATTAAAGATTTGGTTCAAAATAGTAATGGACATCTTGGCAGTCTAATAAAGACTAATACTACCAATAATGTAAACTCTATATACCTTTATGAAGTTACGCCTGAGGAAATGCTAAACATAATAAATGGATTGAATAATACATATTCTGCAGGTGTTGATGATGTACCAGATATAATTATAAAAAGATGTAGTGACCACATAATTGGTCCACTTGTCCATTTGTGTAATGTATCCATGACTAGTGGAATATTTCCAGACATGTTAAAAATATCTAAGGTTATACCCTTGCACAAAAAAGGGAAAAAGACTGAGGTAGCTAACTACCGTCCTATTTCCATACCCTCCGTATTTTCAAAGATATTGGAAAAAATAATGTATAGAAGACTTGTATCGTTTATTGGAAAAAATAATATAATTACTAATTCACAGCATGGATTCCGACGAGAAAAATCAACAGAGACTGCGATATATTCTTTCTTAAATAGTGTCATAACTGCTTTAGATAATAAAGATAAAGCAATTGGCATATTTCTAGATTTAACTAAAGCTTTCGATACTATTAACCACAAAATTTTGCTAACAAAATTATTTGACTTTGGTATAAGAGGATTAGCATATTCTTGGTTTGAATCTTACCTTACAAACCGTAAGCAAATAACAGGGATTACAGATTATAATGCTAACACTAATGCACTTTTGGCAGTTAGATCTAATGCACTTGATATAACTTATGGAGTACCACAAGGCTCTATACTTGGACCATTTTTATTTATCTTGTATATAAACGACTTAACAAATAACATACAAGCTCATAACATTGTTCTATTTGCAGATGATACTAATTTACTAATAACAGAAAAGAGTAATGAAATGTTAAATAATTCACTAAACCAGGCCAGTAAAGATCTGGTATATTCATTAGATAATAACAACCTGGTTTTAAATACGGTCAAAACTGTTTGTCTTAAATTTCATATTACTGATAGTGCAAACAATAATTATAACATCCCTGAAGTAAAATTAAATAATAAATTAATCTCATATAAAAACGAGACAAACTTTTTGGGCTTATGGATACAGAATAACTTGAAATGGAAAACTCATATAAAACATTTAATAACCAAATTAAGCAGGAATGTATATGCCTTAAGAATTTTAAGTCAAAATGTCAGTCTCCATGTGCTGTTAACAACTTATTATGCACATATACATTCAATAATTAAATATGGTATCATATTTTGGGGAAACTCACCAGAAACTAAGGATGTATTTATCAAACAAAAACAAGCCATACGAATTATATGTGGTAAAAAAAGGTTATGCTCATGTAAACCACTATTCAGAAAGCTTGGCATACTTACTTTGGCATGTTCTTATATATTGGAAACAGTCTTATTTGTAAAAAGAAATAAATTTAATGTTCAAAATAATGACAATGTCCATAGTCATTACACTAGACATAATAAGGATATACACTTAACCTCTGTCAGAACTACAATATGTAAGAATGCAGTACTGCACTCCAGTATAAGGAATTATAATTCCCTACCTAATGCCATTAAAGATATAAATAATTATAATGTGTTTAAAACTAGAACAAAGGCTTTCTTGCAGGAACACTGCTTCTACACCGTAAAGGAATATTTACAGTTTAATAAATCCTTGTTTGCATAAGACATTGTACTAATCCGTTAAGTTATCTAGTAGTATGTCATTTAATTTATAAATATATCTATTGTATATCATAGTTGAACTCAAATTATATATAACTTTATTGTAATGTAAATATATAAATTTAACTATTGACATATCCTGTATCAATGTACTATGTACTGAATTGATGTTAAAGGATTAATAAAGTATAAAGTATAAATGCATTTTTAAATAATCTGATGTGTAACATTCACATGACTACCCTCTATCGCTTATTAATGGATGTAAAAACTTATCTTACAAAATCTTTTTTTTCTGTCTACTTCATTTTAATCGACAAACCATTGCAGAAATAGCTACATTACACATATCATTATAAATGCAAAGGGAATAGAGTTAGTCAAGTATTTCAGAACTGGACACTACATGCTGACCTTATATATTTTCATGCAGTCACAAGAATTAGTTGAATGTCAACAGGATTTTAAAAGAATGACAAAGTATTGGAAGTATTGGACAATTCAAATCATTAATGACGGATATCTCAAAAATCTTGTATGCCACAAAAAAAATTATTTAAAATAAATTGCGTGTTTCAAACAGACCTACATTTTTTGCATAGACCATTTTTGTCTCTCGCTTAACATTTATCAGTTATACAAGATGTTACAAAATTCCTTCCAAATGAGGACTTCACAGGCTATTCTCAGAAAATTCAAGATATACATTTTATTCATCATGTAAATAAATATCTTCAATATATAATATTTTAATGAAAATCCTAGAGCCATTTTTGAGAAAATAGAAAATTTCAAAAAATGTTCCATGTAAAGGATAGTTGGTGGTGGGGGGATTTTCTTTAAAATCTTCATGTCACATCTTTGGAAGGCAATGAACTTAAATACCAAGTTTGGTATTTATCCAAAGTTTCATTTTTGAGTTATGCTGTTCACATGCATGTACACACACATGGACCTTTTTCTAAAAATTGCATGTTTTGGATTCAGTGGGCTTCAAAATATGTATTTCCAGTGAAATCGTGGTATCAAATTTTTGGGTGGAATACAATACTTTCCCTACTTACTATATATAGTAGAGAAAGTAAAAAACATACATTTCCACTTAGATCTGGGCTCTAGTCATGAATACCCAAACAAGGGAAGTGATATTATTACCTATATTTAATGGAAATTGGGCTGCTGTCACTTCCCTTTGTCCTTAAAGGAACATAGCTGGGAAAGTGCACTATCAAGCTAGATAAACCACCACATTTAAATATAAACCTAAGAACTGTTAAAAACAAAATAGGATCTTTCTTGTCAAATTTCACTACACTTACATGGAACCCGTAAATTGATCCCTGTTCAACTAATACCAAATAACGTGTGGTTTTGTTCCATAACTTGAGAACAGTCTCCAGTCGTTTCTGTGCAGAAGGCAGCTCCAGTAATGAATATGCACTCACAACGATGTCATATTTTCTCTGTAAAAGTGAGTACAGATTGTCTTAGTATTAATCCTGGAATACACAGCAGCATTTAACTTTGAAATATTTCATAATTAGACAATATAGCATGTGTATCTAAAAAAGAATGTAACCTCAAAATAAACTATAGCTGCAGCTAGTTCTTACATCATGCCTGGCTGGTAGGAACTGCCTGTAGTATACTCCAGGTAAAGGTACTTCTAAATTTTCATTTCCATCTCTCAGAAGCATACTAGCCAAATCATTCATCTCTTTGGAGGAATCAACATTGTAATGTTCTGTTATTGAATTTTCTCCCCACACTGTTTTTGCAGCCCTAAGTAAATAAACAGTTCATTAACACACACAAACCTCATTAATGTGATCTCTGTTAAATTTATATCACATAACTCAGAAAAGTTATAACCAAAAAAAGAAACTGATGGAATAGTTAGGAAATTAAACAGTACCACGTAGCTAAGGCCTTAAACAAAATATCCGATGTGTTACATTTGCATGACTTTCTCTACCCTCTTGCTTATTAGTGGGTATACAAATTATTCTTATCAAAGTTTATTTTCCTATCTACTTTATTTCAATCCAGATAAGCCTTTCTGGAAATAGCTGCATTACACATTTCATTATAGATAAAGGGAATATAGATAGTCAAATGTTTCAAAACTGGACGTTATGAGCTGGTCTTAAAACTCCATACTCTTTCCATGACATTGTGGGGTACAACTGAAAATTGAAAGGACCTTAAAGGAATGAAGTACTGAACAATTTGAACCATCAATAACAAATATCTCGGAAATGGCTGATGCCACAAAATAGTTATTTGAAATCATCTGTGTGTTTTAAAGAGATCTACATGTTTTGTGTAATACATTTTTATTTATCACTTAACATTTACCTGTTATAAATGATTATACAAAATTCCTTCTGAATGAAGAGGACTTCATAGGCTATTCCCAGAAAATTCAAGATATACATTTCATTTACCATATAAATATCTTAAACGTATGGTATTTTAATAAAAATCATTAAGAGCCATTTTTTGAGAAAATCCAAATTTTCAAAAAATCTTCCATGTAAACGGTAGTTTGGAATGAAGGGATTTTCTTGAAAATATTTGTGTTATATCTTTGGAAGATACTGAAACTAAATACAAAGTTTGGCATTTATTGCTTATTTTGTTTTGAGTTGTGCTGTTCACAGACACACACAAATGAACCCTTTTTCTAAAAATGCTTTTCTTGGATGCAGGAAGCTCAAAACATGTATTTTCGGTGAAATCTTGATATTGATTTTTTGGGTATAATGCAATACCTTCTCTACCTACTATGTACATGGTAGAGAAAGTAAAAAATGGAGATTAGCAATTTAGCAAGTGGTAGCTGATAGATACCACTTACTTATTTCTTGGAAGCATTAAATTACAATTGCATTCAGATCATTTAACATTGAAAAATCCTGATCTCAAAGAGGATTTCACAGTTTGGGGGAAAGATTGTAATGAGAAAGACTCATGTCCAGACTATAGACTGGTTGAGAGAATGCTTTCCAATTGTAACCAATCACTGCATGCCCAACTTCTCAACACTAAGCAATTTATTACTGTGCAGAAAAAATGACCTTTCTCTTTCGAGTGATTGAAGATGTTCTGGTGAAATGTGATGTGTGGATAATATGGGTATATGGCATTCACAGGCTACTTCTTCACAAGTCACTTGTCTGTCTTCTTCCAAGACTTTGACTAAAATACCCTATGCAAGAAATCCATAAATGAATATCTAAGTCTTCCAGGTCATTGTCTTCTATTGTAATATGAATAAACATAAATGTTTAGACTATCAGAAAATGGTGCAAAAGTCCCACTGTAGAGTCACCAAAATAATTCATAAATTTCTTTCAGCATATATAGGTTTTAATGAAAGATCTTTCACTACTAGCTTAAGTTCTGTTTTCTAAGTATTCACAAAAATTATCAGTTTAACCTATCATTGGTCAACATGTGAGCACTACGTTCACTTTTGATTTCAAAAGGAGTTAAATTGTTTACCACTGAAGCCAATAAGTGAGATACTGTATACCTTTCACTACTTAATCATGGAATAACTTGGTAGATCCTGTAAATCACTATTCTATTTATTAAATATTTTACCCTTTACATGTGTATATATTAGAAATATTATTATATGTTAAGAAACATTTATTGGAATCTGAGAAAAACCAGGACAAATACAGATATTGCACAAGAAATAGAGAGCATCTAAGTAATTGTCAACATAGAACCTCACTATATGAAGAAAACTCCATTATATTAAAGTATAGAATAAATTACCTCTTGATATCACGGAAATCTCTTCTTTTGACAAATTCAAAAAAAAGCTCAGGCATTATTAATAAAAAAATTGTTTTTATTCATTAAAGGAATACCTAGAGAGTATGTAACAACAGTTAAGTGCGTGCGTGCGTGTGTGTGTGTAATATACTGTACTATGTAATACACTATGTAAATGACGTGTCGTATATCATTATGTGATCAAACAGGATGAATAAAAACCTAATCTAATCTAATCCATAAGTTTTGGACTGTTCAAATATTCCATTCTCATATATATAGTAGAAGATATGGTAAACATCAATGAAAACACATGTTGACTGTTCGTGTTTCATGATTGTTTCATTGTCGTGTTGTATTTATGAAATCCAGAGGTAGTCTATTGTATTGTTGTTGTTCTCGCTATATTGCTGATTGAGCCTCCACATTTTTTGGACTGACTCTTATTTTATTGACAATGAGGACGAATGCCCTCGAAAACGTTTCTATTTTATACAACTTTTAATTCATGAAGGTGAGTGTAAAAAAGTGTGACTCAATCTACCATCATCAAATTTTATTACTTGTATGCTGTGTTAGGTAAATGTTTGATTACAAAATGGAACATCAAGAGCAGCAAATACTGAAATGGTCCCACGAAGTTGAAGATGAGTCTCTCGCAACACCTGAATTTCTGAGAAAACAATAATATGTCAGGCCAGGGGAGAATAATAACAACTTAGACAAATACAGTGAAGAAGATATTGTTAAGAAACTGATCCTGTTGAAAAGGAGATAACTCAGATCATACATTCAATATGGTGCTTAGTAATGTGGAAATTAATACCCTGATTATATTATTTAACTAAGTATATTAAAAGCTTGTCAAAGTAATTCTTGAATAACAATAAATAGCATGATGATGATTGGTACTACGCGGCCATGTGCTCACATGTCGACCAATGGTGGGATCAATCAATTTGATTAACACTAGGTTACATTTGAGGACATCTGAGGCCTGTTTCACAATGTTTACAATCTTTGTAAATTGTAAACTTGTTTGTAGTTTATAAAAATCTGTTTCACAATGGAAGTTTGTAAAGTTGAACTTTACATAAAAGCTTAAATATTTACAAAGGACATTTTATAGAATTTAAAAAGTGTTTTGTTTCGCAATCAAATAGTAATTTCACACATTTGTAAAGTGTGATTGTAAAGTAAACCACAGTTAATAATATTTTAGCCAAAAACAAAACAGATAAAAAGGTATGCCATTTTTTAGTAAGTACATGTAAAATATCACAAAACTACATAAAACCTATTTAGCAGCAGTTCCAGTGATTCAAATAAGATGGTGTTCATGCAAGGGAAGTTAGAAGACAAACATTTTAGTAACAGAACTAATACTATAATTACTTCAGATTTGTTTATGAATAAAATGAGAGGTTTTAAATGAGTTCTTTAGGATTGGAATTGCTATTGCAAGATATTGGACATCACATTCATAATGTAATAGGCAAAAGTGGAGCCTTAACCTCCAAACAACTGTGTGTTGCTTTGCACTGAATGGGAACTGGTAATACCAGACATATGAGAATGATTAGGAGAATACCCCCTATTATTATTGGAGACAGTGGAGGACTTCATTTATTTGGGCATCAAACTAAACAGTAAAGGGGACTGGGAAAAACAGAAAAAATGGGCAGTAGCCAAAGGGAGGTCTGCAATTGGATTACTGAGAAAATGTTTATACATTGCTCCAGTGATATCATTTTTAGAAATGGAGAAAACTGATGTGAAAGGGTTGGTAATGGAAAGAGTATTGAAATATAGGTACCAGATAAGCCAATTAGAAGAAAATATTTTAAAATGCTGTCTTAATTACCAGGAAAAGCCCAGAACACTGATAACTGGCTGAGTATAATTAAGGACCAGCTGCAGAAGAACGATTTAGGAGACATGAGGTGGCAAAAGCATGGAATGGTACAGCGGTTTTGGAAATATGCCCAATCTACGTTTGAACATATGGATAGTCAAAACAATTGGGCTGAGATGAATGAGAAGAGGTTATTTGCCTTTTATAAAATGATTAAGACAGAACCAAACAAAGAAAAATATTTAGATATATGTAATAAAAAGGACAGGGAAGCTATTGCATGGTTCCAGCTAGGGATGTGGAACTTAAAGGGGAAATGTTATGAAAGGTAGATGTTCAATCTGTGGGGCTAACGAAGATGGAGGGCATATATTAATGGAATCTAGAGGAACCAATGAGTGGAGGAAAATACTAATCAAAGAAAAATGGCTTAGATGTAATAAAACTGTAGTGATTAGGAAAATGTTCACAGATCAATTGCACATAAGGCAATTAGGATAATTTCTTTGGAAGGTTAGGTTGAAATGAAAATGGTCTGTCGACATATGTTAATTTGTCAAGCTCATTACCATAAATAGGAGGTTATTGAAAACAGTATATAGAGAAGAGAAAAGTGTAAATTAAACTAATATCCACATGTCTATGGGATAAGTGGTCAGGGCCAGTTCCCATAGACTTCATTATGTACTGGACTTAGCACTGAATAATAATAATAATAATAATAATAATAATAATAATAATAATAATAATAATAATAATAATAATAATAATAAGATAATTCAAAGAATCAAGTATATTAAATGCTTTGATAATTTTTATAACTACACTACTGTCTAAACAGACAACTTAGAGTTCACAGCATCAAATATTTGAGTTTCTGTTAAATAATTATTTTGTACTTACCATGTGGCAGTTCCCACACCAGACCCAAAATCAAACATGGTTTTAGGACAAAATTCTGGATCTCTAGTTTTTATCTCAGTGAAAATTTTTCTCAGTACTGTGTATTCAGGAGCAAATCTTCCTAGCAAATACATTTGGCTGACATGTTTATTGTACTCAATAGGTTGCCAGTTATACAGTTTCTTTTTCAGCAACCAATGCATTTCTGAATTAATTTTTGATCTTACATGTTCCTTTGCTTCTTCACCAATAATTGATACATTTTCATCTGAAATGAATAAAGAGACAGGTAGGTACTGGTGGGAGCTTGAGAGATGGCCAGCATTAGGAATGGCCTAAGACATGGCTTTCAAACCTCTTCCAATAGCATTCCCCTCACATTCAGTACATCCCGCACCCATAGTATCCATTTTCCTTCTTACGTCTCATGCGTCTCTGGCCACCTCTTCAGCTCCCAGCAGTAGTTATAAGTTGGTTAGTTATAAACTAAGAGGATTGTTAACCCATATACTACATATCCGTGAAACAATAAAGGGGAGGGTTTGGGGATTAAAAATCTTCCCAGAGCCACACAGAAACAATTGGCTGAATTCTACTTCACATAGCACAAAGAAAGAGAATGGAAGGAACTGGTTTCTACATTTTAATGATAGGCAATCGTCCACTCAGTGGGATTTATGTGAGAGAATAACTTTTGTTGCCCAAATGCCAGTTTTGATTACAAGATTCCCCCACTACCAACACTTTCTTTTTATTGATCCTCCTGGTGCAATCTCCCAACACATCAGATGATTAGATACAGGGGGGGGGGGGGGGGGGAACACACACATCCACAAATTTTCTCTATTTAATTTTTTAAAATGGGAACCTATATTTTGTATGACCCTAAAATGACCATCACAACGTCCTCCAAACAAAACACAACTAATGACATTTACCTACCCCATAATATCAAGCAACTTTTATTAAAGACATTTCTTTCTAGAACAATTAGTTTCGGAGATAGTGTACCATCTCAGCTTAAATGGTCCACCCTGTATAGTGGCCATAGCAGATATCTTGTCAGGAGTTATTGCCAACATGATAAAAAAAAGTAGCTAATGGAATGTCACAAAGCAATAAACATGTAGCTAAAGTGGATCATTCGAGTTTAGTCGTGTAGAACCTACAGCTATGCCCTGTCGTTGCTCCACTGCAACAGAGTTCACCTTTGGCTGCAAAAGCTCCACTCCTCGCCTTCTAAACACCATCCCTCGGCTACGCTTTGCGGCGTAGTGCCCTCAATCCCTTGGCTAAGCTTGCAGCTTAGGACCTTAAATGTTGCAATGTTGAGAACAGAATCCCAAAGACAGCAACACTCCCATGATGCCTCAGTTGAGATGTTTGTATGCTCAATTTGTGTAACTAGTGAAAATGGAACAACACTCACTATTTTAAAATAAAGAGAGTTGAGGGTTGTTACACTACATCACTAAAATATTCTTACTTAAACGCGTTTCGGGAGACGGCTTGTTCCCATCATCAGCATGTTCTCAACTCAACAACATGTAACAACCCTCAACTCTCTTTATTTTAAATTATGGCACATCACTGTTACTAGCTTCTAAATCTTCAAAATTACTCACTATTTGTTTCATAAATGTCCTTAAATATGTTAACCCCTAAGTGCATTACTCATCACTCTCTGTATTAAAGCCATTAAACAAATAAAGATGACTGTAAAAGCACGTATTCCATGTTTATAGCAAAAAAGCTCCCTACCTACATATGGAACAATGACCTTAATGGTAAAACCAGTAAGCAAGTAACATAATATTGATCCAGGAATAATATATTACACAAACAATGTATAACTTTATAGCATGATAACAACCACTGTAATGACCCATTCTGCCCACTAAGTAGATCAAGATGGAATATGAAACCTGATTTCTGCACTGGTATGATCAATTTGGACACAATTTATACAAAATGCATATTATTGCATTGAATGAAGAACTCACATTGCGCTTCCAAATTTTCCATTAATTTTCTGGCTTTTGCAGCAACTTCTTCAGGTTCATTTGGGAGACGTCTTCCTATAAGATAATTTTCCAGTGTTCTAGCTTCTTTTACAAGTGTCTTTACAGGAACGTCTACATAAATTAAAAGAAAAAAAAATAAAGCATAATAATTTTTGTAGAACTTTAGAACAAGCTTAAATTAATTTCTCCAGTTTGAAAAACTGTTCAGAATTTAATGTGACAGCAAAATCTCCCTGTTTATTTGTAAAGTAAAAGAGCAATTTTCAAATACAATTAAGTGTACAACAACAAAATTAGAAATGGCCTCACCTTTTAATACAGTCCTAATGGCATTAATTGCTCTTTCAGGAACCTGCACAAGTGGCTGCTTTAATATACCAGGATGCTTTCTGATTGATAATGCCTTGTTCTGAATGTTGTCAACTAAATCCTTTGGCATTTCAACTGACACTTTTGGTTGTGTTCCATACTGAAATTAGTATTAGTACTGTTTAAGTTATACAAGTTGTTAAGTCTTATGTATCAGTGTAAATATGTTTATACCGGGTGAGTCTTCTCAGCCTGCAGATTCAGAAGTTATGCAGTCCCGGCGTTGTATAAGGTATGCCGTATACACTGTCCACTGCATTGCACCATATCAATTTTGGCCGAAATGACTGCTTGGCACCACTGGGTGTGCAGTGACTTGCACTCAAAGTACAACAGTGTGCACGTTGGCTTTCAGTGGTGAAGGTCTCAGGTTCAAATACTGCCACTTGAAGGTACTTTTTATGTTTAGTAAATTTAACGAGAACTGATAGTTTGGCATGGAAGTGTCATTTCACTTAATTAGTTAAATTGTGTGAATTTCATTAAACCACAAATTGTTTCTTGTTAGAATATGCTTTAATGAACATCATAAATGAATGCAAGAAATGAATTAAAAAACTCATTTATTTCCAGGTGTGATTTGAACTTCCCACCTTCACCATGATTTTCCAGCATGTTAACCATTGCACTACTAGAGCACGTTAACAAGGAGCACCACCGTAGCCCTAACCAGTGGGTTTGATGAATGCAGTGTCAGCATCTGCACTTCACATCATTTGTAAAATGCAGGGTTGCCTAGTTACCAATCTGCATGATGAGAAGACTCACGCAGTATATGAAGTCATTAGACTCTTATTTCCAAACATACTGCAGATAATAACACATTAAATTAAAATGAAATGAGTATTAACAGTGGAGTTATATGATGAGTATTAACACAAATTAAAAACACATGACTCCACATACTTCAAGTAGTTAAAATACGTTTCGAGAAGCATGCTTCTCATCATCAGTTTGTCAACTGGAGCTTGCAGCAGCCAGAAAATTCTGAGCCAAGTCATTGTGCCTGAGCTGCCCTCTGTGTCCTATGGCTACTTGGACGATATCATCAACTGGTGGAGTATAAAAATTCATAAGACGTGGTTCGTTCTTGGTAATTAAAATTATTTCCCATGTGTCAAGTGCTAAGGGTGTCTTGATGTGTTTGAGCAACGTGATTTCCCGTCTTATTTCATGGCTGAAGTTCCAAAAATGGGATGAAACTGTAGACTTGGCCATTTATTTAAATTTTATGTTCCTTCATTCTAATTTCCAGGCTTGTTTTGTTTTTCCAATATAAATTTTATCACTCTCTAAACATTCCATTTTGCATATTCTAGCATCTTATTTTTAGATAAACTGTTTTTAAAGGATGATTCAATAGATTTCTTAAATTATGCCTATTTTGTGGTGTCAACTTTATACTGGAGTCTTTAAATATAATTTCAAATTTGTAAAACAATTTGGGATGAAAGGTAAATTTACTATAGCTAGGAGATTTCTTAAGAGTGGACAGTAGTAGTTTCTTTCAATATTTTTGTTGATTATGTTTTACAATCATCTTATCTATGAAATGGGTTTAAATCCATTGTGTATAGCTATTTCATGTACGCGGTCATATTCATTTTGATATTCATCTTTTGTTAGAGGTATATGGGTGAGCCTATGAATTAAGCTATGAAAAATGGCATATTGATGAGGTTTAGGATTGTTCAATTAAATTTTATATACGAGGGCTATTTCTTTTTCAAGCTCCGATCGCGCAGGAGTGCAACCACATGAGCGGTGGAAACTGTTTGTGCATGGAGGATGACTGCGCATGTCCCCCACTCAGCCACAGCCAACTTCACCATGCCATTGTGAGCCTTGTTTTTGGCACGGAAACATGGCCATTACGACTGACTCTCCAACCAAATGTGAGTTGCTTAGTGTGATTCGGTTCCTTCAAGCAGAAGGGAATAGTTCTGCTGATATTCACCAACGAATGAGTCGGGTGCATGGTCCAAACTGTATGAGTGATGGTGTTGTGCTTGCATGGTGCAGGAAGTTTAACGAAGGCCAGACCGATGTTCACAATGAAGGAAGTCAAGGACTCAAGTCTGTCGCTACAGATGACATTGTTCAGCAAATTGATCAAGAAGTTCGGAACGACTGAAGGTTTACCATAAGCATGTTGAGTGAGAAATTTCCTGCACTTTCAAGATCATCTGTTTAATAGATCGTAACAGAGTATCTGCACTATAGGAAATTGTGTGTGGATTGGGTTCCGAAGATGTTGTCTGAGGACCAAAAAAGTTGCCGGATGGCAGCAGCGTTGATGTTTCTCACCCGTTATGAGCCTCAAGGTGGTTATTTGTTAATGAAAATTGTGACTGGCAATGAGACCTGGGTTCATTATGCAACCTCTGAAACAAAAGAACAATCTCAACAATGGGTGCACACACACTCACCAAACAAACCCAAAAAGTTTAAGCAAACCTTCAACGACAAGAAGATGATGGCTACAGTCTTTTGGGACCAAGAAGGTGTTGCTGGTGGAGTTTCTGGAATGGGGGTCTACGATCAATGCAACTGTTTATTGTGAGACATTACAACTGCGGAGAACCATACAGAACAAACGAAGAGGCAAGCTGACATCTGGGGTTGTCTTGATTCATGACAATGCCCGCCCTCACAGTGCTCATATCACCAAACAAATTCTTCAGGAATTTTGATGGGACATTTTCGACCACCCACCGTGCAGCCCTGATTTGGCACTGAGTGATTTACACCTCTTTTCTGGACTGAAAAAATGCCTGGGAGGGCAGAAGTTCGAGAAAGATGAAGTCCTTCAAACCAACATCCTTACATATCTTAACTCACTGGCAGCAACATACTGTGCAGAGGAGATCAAAAAGCTCCACAGGTATGACAAATGCCTCAACCTTAATGGCGATTATGTTGAAAAGTAAACACATTTGTACCTAACATTTGGTAATAAATTTATTTGGCTATGTACTCGTCCTTTAATTATGATTCATTGGAGGTTGAAAACAAAATAGCCCTCGTAATTATCAACATGTGTGGGTTTCCTGTAACACTGAAAGAAACTACTACTCCGTCCACTCTTAAGAAATCTCCCAGCTATAGCAAATTTTCCTTTCATCCCTAATTGTTTTACAAATTTGAAAAGATATTTAAAGAATTCAATATAAAGTTGGCACCATAAAGTAGATATAATTCAAGAAATCTATTGAATCATTTAAAAAACAGTTTGCCTAAAAAGATGGTTGGAATATATAAAATGGAATATTTAGTGTGATAAAATTTATATTGGAAAAACAATACAGAGCCCAGAAATTAGAATGAAGGAACATTTAAGGAACATAAAATTTAAACAAGTGGACAAGTCTGCAATAACATCCCAATTTTGGAACTTCAACCATGAAATAAAAAAGAAAATCACATTGCTCAAACACATCAAGACACCCTTACAAAGAATTTTAATTACCAAGAACGAGCCACATATGAATTTTGATACTTCGCCAGTTGACAGTATCATCTGAGTAGCCATAGGACACAGAGGGCAAAACAGGCACAATGACTTGGCCGAGAATTTTCTGGCTGCAAGCTCCAGTCAACAACCTGATGATGAGGAGCATGCTTCTTGAAATATGTTTAACTATTTGATGTATGTGGAGTTCATATGTTTTTTGTGTTAATACTCCTAACAACACATTATTAGTTTTATAATACCTCAAAGTGTCTCTCATCATTTGAGAGAGAGACAGAGGGAGAGAGAGAGGGGGAGAGGGAGAGAGAACAGCATAACTCAAAAATAAAAAGTCGGATAAATACCAAACTTGGCATTTAAGTTCAGTATCTTCCAAAGATATGACATGAGGATTTTCAAGAACATTCCCCTACCCCCAGCTACCCTTTACATGGAACATTATTCAAATTTTTTGATTTTATCAAAAATGGCTCTAATGATTTTCATTAAACTACAACATATTAAAGATATTTAAATGACAAAATGTATATCTTGAATTTTCTGGGAATAGCCTGTGAAGTCCTCTTCATTCGGAAAGAATTTTGTGTAATCTTGAATAACTGTAAACATTAAGCGATAGACGAAAATGCACTACACAAAAAATGAAATATGTTTAAAACACTTAATTTACCTCAAATAACCTTTCTGTGGCATAAGTTGTTTCTGAGATATCCATTATTAATGGTTCTAATTGTTCAGTACTTCATTCTTTTCATCCTCTCAATGTTCAGTTGTTTCTTGTGACTGCACAGAAAGAGTGAGGTTAGCATACACCATCTAGTTCTTAAATATTTGACTATTGCTATTCCCTTTACATTTATAACGAAATGAGTAATGTAGCTCTTTCTGCAAAGGTTTATCGCAATTCAAATGAAGTAGATAGAAAAATAAGCTTTCGTAGGAATAGTTTTTTTATACCCACTAATAAATGATAGAGGACAGGGAAAGTCATGTGAATGTAGCACATAAGATTTTTTTCTCTTCCAACTCACTTTGTTTGATTCGTGACCCCTCTTCCTCTTTTTTCAACTGATGTTGTTTCTCAGATTTGTCTTTTATCTTTTCTTTAATTTTGTTTCTCTTTGCTTTCACTCTGCAATCACTTTTTTCTGATTAGCATTAGCCCCATGAGCATAACAAAGCATTTCTTGATCCAGAACTATGGCATCCTCTCCACCAGCAACGTGCATTTCTCAAGGCTACCAGAGATTCCTCATGAAGGTTTTCCACTAGCATTTTCTTATTAATGGAAAATCCCCTTCAACAAAGACACTACCATAAGAAAACACAACCATAGCTTTGACAATTCATCACAAATCTTTATATACTTCTAAGCCATTCACTTGTTTGCCTAAAAGACTGTCAAGTCCGAACTTGTTCTGATTAAATTTTGAAAGCTCAGTCTTGCCAGCATGAGACGCAAAGCAACAGGATAGCTGATCAGACAGAAGCACAATCACAATGATACTTCACCAAAAGCATTCCAATGCATATTTCAAAGTCAGAAATGCATCTGTCAACAACTTCTTTTTGGGATCGAGACAAGTAGATGCTTAGAAATTGTAACTGTAATATATAGAAGTGGTTGTAAATATACAATTTCACTAAAATAGGTTAAATACCTCAGAACTACTTTCGAGGAATAACTTCCTCATCGTCAGCTGATTGCAACTGGTTGGCTTTCCTCTGATGGTTACAGATGTCTCTTTGTCCCTCTAGTGGTGGTTCTACAAGTTTAGTGATCAAATTTTTGTCCATAGGGATGTCAAAATTCATTAAGCTTGGACGAAATTTCCAAAGAAATATTTTCTCCCAAATGTTTAATTCAGTAGGTTTTTGTGCCTGCTTGACAAGTGATACTGTGTCCTCAATTTCATGTCCTTGTATCCAAAAATGTGCTGCAACTGCATTATGCCACTAAGTTGTGAAGAAAGTGAAGTGACAGGGGAAATTGAACTAGCTCACATTAGTGAAGTGACACTGAAATAAGTGAACTCACATGACCTCCATGGTCTAGAATTAGCCTCTAGTTTCCAAGGCCGCGGGATCAAGCCCGGCAGCAATCAATGGATTTTTTTGGGTGTAAAAATCTTTAGCATGGCTTCCTTCGGAAGGGAGGTAAGCCGGTGGTCCCGTGTCATAGAGTTACGGCACGTAAAAGAACCTCAAGTCTGATAAAGAGGCTCCTGAGCAAAATTTCTAGTATTTCACGCCCAATATAGAATGGGACGCTAAGAACCATAGTAGTTGAAGAGCTTCCATAAATAAAATTTAATTTAATTTAAATGAAGTCATGGTGAAAATGATAAGTTATTAGGTGAAAGTGAGAACTTAGAGAAGTGATAGTGAAAACTGGACAAAATCACAATATCTTCAAAAAATGGAACACAAGATTTTAAAGAAAATCTCCCACCCAAACTACCCCTTACATGGAAAATGTTTCCTTATTTTTTATTTTCTCAAAAACTGCTCTGACGATTTTGCTTAAAATACCACATAATTAAAACATTTACATGACAAATAAAATGGATATCTTGAACTTTCTGACAATAGCATATAAGTCCTTTTCATTCAGAAGGAATTTTGTATAAATGGTAAACCATTTATTTCACGTCCTTTTTTATGACATCAATCATTTCTAACATATGCGCTGTTATTGCTTCTAATTGTTCAAAACTATGTTATTTTTTGAAGTACTGTCACCATTCACTTGTTTCTCACAATATCATGGAAAGAGTATGGAATTTCAAAACATTTGACTATGGGGTTTAGAATGAATCACACTATCACTCAATCTATTTCACTAATTTATACCCTGTTTGGAAATGTTTTATGAACCCTCATTCACAGCCTCAGCTCAGTTGCAAAGGATGTCAATGATAGTTTCAGATTTTTTTCCGTCCTCAGAAGCAACATCATCAATCATTCAAATCAGTTATACCATGGAAGAAAATTTCCATCCATCATCACAGTTACAGAACATGTAGTGCAAAATAATGATATCTGGCTTATATAATATACAGTAGATTTGCCTAAACATTGATGGGACACCACTTGCCCCACCAGTTGATGAGTGGACTAACAGTTACCATTGTCAGATACTACAAGCACCCAGGCATCATTTCCCGACTTTATAGGCTGAAATTTAGGTACAAGAGTTTAAATAACACTATTTGTTACTCACTGTTCTCATAGAAGATAGATGTCCATTTTCTCTTATGAAATTATCATTCCCACATATCAGTTCTTTTAAATGTAATGTAATGTAATATTTATTTCATCATTATTACAGTAATACAAATAAAGCTTACATCTAAAACTTATGTCTAGTGCACCAGTTTTCTAGCTCCCCCATATTTAGCCCCTAGGCTGTATATATTGGGATAAAGCTACTATACCATCTCTCCACTTTACAAACTATGCTCGTTCAGCTGTACCTTTCTTAAGCTCCTTATCCACTTATCCCTTGTGTTGCCTAAAAATGTCCCCATCATTTTAATTGTTTCTACATTTGTGCTTCCCAACATTCTTAATGCTACTGCTTCTTTGTTTAGCTTGTCCCATTTTTATTCCATATAACCTCTCTCCACCTTTTAACCTTATCACATTCTATTAGACAATGAAAAGTACTACCCGATTCATCACACATAATACATCTCCCCAAACAATTATATCCACTCCTTTTTAAAAATATTACTCCTGTGCGCATCCACGCAAGACCTATTCTATCAAATTGATTACATATATCTACATACTTCTCCCTTCCCCAATCTCTTTTAACTGATTTATACAAGATCAATGACCTTTTATCCTCAAAACTAGCCCATATCTCTTGTTTCTCGACATCTTCCACCCTCAATCTCACTTCTTTCCAAAACCCACTGTTATTATATTTATCTAATAGGAAAATATTCATGCCAATTTCTTTTAGGACATTTCCCATCTCCCCTAACCAACACTCTTCTCCTAGGACAGCTTTTTGAAACTGTATACATTCTTTTAATATATTATTATCTTCTAAATTTAAACATCTATACCAATACTTCAAAATTCTTTCCACTATTATACCCTTTTCTCCCTACCCTTCCTAGCTCTGCCAGTGCCACGCCCCTTGGTGAACTCTTGGGTAAACCCAAAACTTCTTTACAAAACATTCTATTCTTTTAAATGAATAGACCTAACTTGTGTTTGTATGTTTCGTTCAAGTTACCAAGTGCATTAAGATTAGTATCATACACTTTATTTTCCAGTGTTCCCTAAGAACAAAAATCACATTTTAGATCTGGAGATCAAGGAGGCCACAAACCCTTGCTTAAGACTCTTCAGCCAAATATACAATTCCCTCATAGATTCATTAACAGTATGACACCTGCTGTGCACTCATGGCATCTCGCAGTGAGAACCACATCTCCTATTGCCAACTGGTGGCAGCATATTGCACCCTGTTAACATTTAGGCGAACTTACTGTAGATCATGCAGGTACATTCATGTATATAACTCAGTTTAACATGAGCACATTAAATATGTTAAGTACATATAAGGTTCTAAACTTACATCTTGGTAGAGTCAACATCACAGTTATCAAACAACCCCTGATGGACAGCAGCCTAATAGTCTAGTATGGCATTGAATATTTTGATACACTCATAAGTTCTCTTTTAATAGGAAGTTAAGACTGTGGTTTGTTTAAGCATCCATTTTGTCTGATACTGAACTGTGTACTTGTTTAATTGCTTATAAATTAATCCAGATTTATGGTTATAAAACGTCATGAGTGATTAAATTATTCACATGTTAGAGTTAAAATTCTCAAACTAATAAACAAAACCCTGCATGTAATGAGCTCTAGCTGTTTTTCTTACTGCTTTTTTTCTATTTTTTTATTTATTTGTGCTAGCAATCTTCCTTAGAATATGGCTATACATTAGCCCAAGCTGTTATCTTGCCATATTCTACCCATATTACACTCTTTAATTATAACATAAAAAATGATGATGATGATAATAATAATAATAATAATAATAATAATAATAATAATAATAATTATAAATAATAGTAATGATACCAAAATAATAATCTTATAATGCTAAAATAATAATAATAATAATAATAATAATAATAATAATAATAATAATAACAACAACAACAACAACAACAACAACAATAACAACAACATAACTTAACATCACATGATGAAATTAATTTACATCTCTTTTTATTGTCCATATCCATTTCTTTTTTACTTTGGACAGGTACTCTCCTACCTTTTTACTATCCTTGTTAAAAATCTTGCTTAAAGCTACTTTCCTGTCCAGTTTGAACCATTTCCCATTTTTTTCTATAATAATATTTTTGCAGGCATGCAGAGTTCCCCAAACATAGTTCTATATTAGAGATATAATGAAAATAGTCAAAGTCTAAATCTAAAGTCTAAGAACTAATCTTCAAAGTTTTTGTTGTGTTGAATCTATTCAGAAAGCTAAAGACATAACATGCTTAGCTTAGTTTAGATGATATACTAGCGAGTCACCTAAAATTTGCAGCAAAAGTATCTAAAACAAAAAGTAGGGACTGAAGAACAACCTTCACAGGCATGAAGACAGGGGAGGGGCTCATCAAAGTGGATGATACAGACCATTCAAAAACAAAATCTGATGTTTACATTCACATGACTTTCTCTACCCTCTATCGCTTATTAGTGGTATACAAATTATTCTTACAAAACTTAATTTTCCTATCTACTTTATTTTTATTCAGATAAACTTTTCCGGAAATAGCTGAAGTGCATATTTCATTATAGATACAAAGAGAATAGCAATAATCAAATGTTTTAACTGGATGCTATACAATGGCCCTAAAATGTCATAATCTTTCCATGACATTGCGAGAAACAACTGAAAATTGACAAGACTTTAAAAGAATGGCTAAGTATTGAATAATTCCAACCATTAATAACAGATATCTCGAAATAGTTGATGCCATGAAAAAATTTACTTGAAACAAATTGTGTTTTAAAGAGATCTACAACTTTTTGTGGGGTATGTTTTCGTCTATCACTTAACATTTACCAGTTATACAAGGTTATACAAAATTCCTTCCAAATAAAGTGTAACTTATCAGGCTATTTTCAGAAAATTCAAGATACACATTTTGTCATATAAATATCTTTTAATATAATATATTTAATTGTTATAGCCTTTTAGAAAATAAAAAATTTGGAAAAACTTTCCATGTAAAGGGTAGTTTCAGGGGGTGGGTTTTTCTTGAAAATCTTCTTGTCACATCTTTGGAAGGTACTGAACTTAAATAGCAAGTTTGGTATTTATCCAACTTATTGATGTGCTTAATACTCCAGAATCCTGCTTGCTGGGATCTTGTGAAAAAAAGACAAGCAAGCTTACTGCAAAAAATATCCCACACATTTACCATTCCACATATAATTAAATAATATTTCTACAAACAAATATGGAAATCAAGTAACACACTCACAAAAGGGCGTTTTAAGGTTGGAAAGATTAGGCCTGACCCTTATGTTTTGAGTTCTTTCTGTTTACCTCCTGAAAACACAATTTCCAGTGTTTGCACTGGATTTGGATGGAAGGAAGTAATGTTCAGCTTAATGAGAAAGCAAACGACTTTCAAAGACAATAGCCCTACTCTTCCCAACATTTTTTTTTTTTTTTTTTTTTTTTTTTGAGGGGGTGTAGACGTTCTGAAGGTACAAACCTCTGGGATAATTTTATATAAATGAGGTTCAGCAAAGTCTCCGCATAGAGGCTACTGGAAATATACTTTGTATTCGGGGATTTCTACTGTTGAGGATTATCGCCTATTCGTCCTGAATATGTCACACCATAACCTTGACAGACACAACTGACAATATACTTACCTTTCTTAATAACCCTAACATACAACATTGCGTGCATTTCAATACCATTTTATTATAATTATTAGCGTAATAGCTTTTAAATGTAAAATACAACTGTAATTACAATATATATTCTGCTACGCTATTCATCACCATTCTTTTTCCTTCCCGCTCGCTTTCTGTTGTTCGTCTTTTCGTCACAGATGTTATGTTATGCAGGGTGTCCAATATCGTCGTAAAGTTGCTTAACTAATGTGTCTGTTCTTCTTACAATGTATATTTTATTTATGATTATATTCTAAAAATTTACTATATTTTAATCATAATATTTTTATATTAAGGACGATATCTTAATTACTTGTGTTGATGCAAAATAGTTTTTTTAATCATTAGTGGTGGTGCCAATGATGCTTCATGCTAATGCTAATAGGCGTAAATAAAATGCAGCTGAGAAGAAGCAACGGGAAGGAAATAGACATTTTAGCCAGTTAAAAGAATGCATTTATGTGACATTAAATATAATTTATGTCTGAAATATGTCGATTTACTCTTTTAACGAGTTATTTATTTCATTAATGCATTTTTTACAACAATTGCTTTATAGAAAAAGATATAATGGATTATTGGAGGTTATGTCTTAAGGATTGACATTTGAAAAATATTCTTTCATCATGAAATTTGCAGAACATTTATCAGCTCACATCACTCCCGAGTGGAGAAAGCAATATATTAGCTATGAGGTAAGTCGTTGATCCTGATTAAAATACATTTATCCCATTCGTAATAGAAGCTAATTAAGGGATTTATTGCTATGTATTGAGAAGCAATAATTCTGAGAAAACCTGCATACTTAAAAAGTGTTGCATGTTTTTTATACCAAAATTTCGTTGTTTTCGACAGGAAATGAAAGCAATGCTCTATGCTGCAGTAGAGCAGGCACCTTCAGCAGAGTTAATTGAACCTGAAGTACTAACAAGATATTTTGCAAAGTTTGATGAGCAGTTCTTTCATTATTGTGATAAGGAGCTGGCAAAAATAAACACGTTTTATTCAGGTAAGGATTAATTCTATTCACACGTTAAAAGAATTATGGATCATTAGTTTCTGTTGTAATTTGTACATTTAAAATGCATCTTTACAGAGAAACTTGCAGAAGCAACACGTAAGTTTGCCAACTTGTGTAGTGAGTTAAGTGAGGCACATGATGAAGAATTCCGTGGCAAGGAAGGATTTCTCCGCCATGGACCAAACATCTTGCGCAAACGAGATGTTCCAGCACGAAAAATGCAGGAGCTGAAGCTGGCCTTCAGTGAATTTTATCTTAGTTTGATTCTTCTGCAGAATTACCAGACTCTGAATTTTACGGGTTTTCGTAAAATACTCAAGAAGCATGACAAGGTACATATCTAAAAAGCTTATTTGTATGTGTAACTGATTAGTTAATTAGCTTGTTGTATTAGGTTGCATTGAAAATAAACAGTGTAAGTAGCAGATATTTATTAGATATTTATCCAGAAGTAATGAAAAAGAATGATACATGGATTTAGCTACTACACTAAGAAAAACCACCCCTAAAGCAGGTATCAATTCTTAACTGAAATAGAAATAATCTTAACTGAGCTTTTAAAGCTTTTAGATATTTGATGTTCATTGAATTTTTTAATTATATGTTGTAATACTAATATGGAGATAATTACATATGATGTAATTAAAATTCGATCAGTTTTTCTAGTGTGCAACAGACAAAGCATATATTGTTTACAAACACCATGCAAGTTAACAATTTTGTTTCATACAACTCAATGGTTGACACACCCAAAGAGAATTTGTGCTAAGTGTAACACCATGATAGCTAGCATTGTTTCTTACAATAACTAAATCTCTGCAGCTTGTTTGTCATTTATGTTACTCCAATGATAAACACAAAAATGTACTGTTGGATGGGATAAATTTTAAGAAGTGAATACTGTTAAAATAGTTGGTCCAAACTTCATGTTTTGTCTTCAGCAGTTGAATGAGATCATCTGCTGAGAAGAGAAGCACAATTAATATGAAAGAAAGACAGATTAACAAGAAAATTCATATCGCCAACACAGCATTGCTTTGCATGGGAGAATTTCATTAATAATCTTTGCCTTGTATCCTTAAATGTTGCTGGACTTAAATGTGAAATTCAGTATTTATTTTCAGTTTAATTACTGCAATACAGCGGTGTCCAGTACTTGAAACAGAATGTTAATCAATTAAATTTTCATTCTGCCTCTCATTTGTAAATTAACTTCATCCAGAGACATGCTGAGCTTAGTTTGAATTTCATTTAACGAAGGAATTGCATCAGAGTGGTTTGTATGAATTTCTGGTTTGCACAGTTCTTTACATTGAGAAACTCAACATTTCTGATGCATTTCAAAGTTTAAGTTATAGTGGGCAAGAATCTTAATAAACAATATGAGCAATTCAGTAGCAAATAAGAAAATAGTCTTTACGTGTATTACAATGACAAGATAAAGGAAGTAAAACCTTTTTTAGCTTTAGACATTACAGCACTGTATATAAAATATTTGGGCCACCATTTCTGTATTGGAATAGTGCATTTGCCTCCTATATTGCATGCATTCATACCTTAGATGTAGGATGAGTGATTACAACTTTATTTCTGCCTTTTCATTTTCAAACACCATGCGTAATTCTACAGGAAAAACTCTGAACTCACGGGCACCATGAGCTCTTAACACAAACTTCTAAATGCCTCATTATGAATTGTGTTATCGTCTTCAAAATTCTACTCTGCATTATCTATTGAAATCCTTCATGGCAAGGAATTTCAGTGTTCTCAACAGGTCTTGAGTATAATAATCTTTATATGGCACCGTAAATAAAAGTCCAATTGATTGAGATCAGGGAAATGAGTAAGCCAAAATGTTGGTCTCCCGCATCCTGTTCATTTATCTGGGAAATGCCAATTTTAAAATTGTTCCTGCTTGGAGACAAAAATGAGCTGGTGCCCCATTGTGCATTAGCCACTTATTATGAATAAAGTGTAATGGAATTTCCTCCACTAAAACATTTAGTCCCATTAAAACTTCACTTATGATGCTTTGTTGTGTTTCCTGGAAAACAAAAAGGTCCAATTATTCCAACCCACACATCAATGCTAAAGTGATGTTCTGTAGTTTGCAAAACTTCACAAGGATTTTCAACAGTAAAATATTGGTCTGAACATACATCTGTATTAAGCAACTATAAAATGGTTGTCTGGATGGAAAATCAGTTTCACTAAGAACTTACGCTCTCTGAAAATAGTATGGATGAAGTAATTTCCCTCTTAAGATTTTGTATATTATCACATTACCCACATACTCAGTTTCTGCTATGCTTTTGGTGCTGCTACTTCTATTGTCCTGAATACTCAAGTACTCATTCTTCTAAATAAGGTGTTTTGATACTTTTTGATTTTCCACAAAGTCCTTTTCTCAAAAGAACCTGTTACATTATACAATACATTAAGTTCTATCTATATACAATCCTACTCTTACAAGCTATTACAAAGAGAATGTAGTGGTGGTGGCGACTTCATAAAAAAATACAATTAATAATTAATTTACATAATATATACAAGTAAATAGAGTCAAGTCAAATAGTGATTTGATTTACACATGTTCCTTTTTCGTAATTCTAACAGATATTTTACAAATAAAATTATTACCTAAATTATTAACTGATGTTTCTGGCTAAAAATTCATCTGTTGTCTGTGGCATTATTTTTAATAGAATATGTTTTACAGCTTTTTTAAAATTCTCATTATTTAGATTTTTTTACCCTAACCAGGAGTTTCTTATATAAAATGGTTCCTCTGTGAGAAATAAAATCTAAGCTCTCAATGAGGCAGTGATGATTTAGGTGTATGTTTTTACTACTCCTGGTATTATGTGTAGGTAATCTGAATTATTTATAAACAATGACCTATTCCAATGTATGAAAGAAATGTTCAATTATGTCCTTAAGTTAATATGCACAGTTTTGTCTAATAGAAAAATTTAATAATGTATACTATAAAAAACATAACAATACTAAAATTTAATCATTTATAAACTCGTCTATTGAATAATAATAATAATAATAATAATAATAATAATAATAATAATAATATCTTTGAACCATTCATTTTTTCAGTTCCCTTTTAAATTGCTTTATATATTTTATTTGTTGCATGTGTGTTGGTAGTTTATTAAAAAACATACAAACGGCAACTGGGTTTCATCTTAAACATGCATTCTTGATAAATAGGGCTTTCTGTCATGTCAGTTTGTCTTATCAGTCCCAAAAGTTACCATTATATCTGAAAATAACCCAAAAATATGATTAAAGTATCCATCCAAGCAATGCTGTTTAGTGCATTTTTTGTTAAGTTTTTAGTGAAACAGCCAGCGTAAAGCATATATTGCACACTGGTATCATGTAGATTTTTTACATTGGTTAACAGAAATGAACTATTACTCAAACCTCTAAGTGTTCTGAACAAATAAACTTGTTTGATCATATTTCTCTGTAACCTAATAAGGATGTTTTTATTTCCTGCAGTTGTTGAATGTTGATGTTGGTGCCCGCTGGCGGGCAGAAAATGTGGAGACTTCACATTTTTATACCAACAAAGACATTGATAGACTAATTCGAGAGACTGAGACTGTCGTGACGCAGGATTTAGAAGGTGGAGATCGGCAGAGGGCAATGAAAAGGCTGCGTGTTCCACCTCTTGGAGAGCAACAGAGTCCATGGACAACTTTTAAAGTGGGACTGTTTTCAGGATCTCTTATTGTTCTCCTTATAGCAGTTGTACTCTCTGGTAAGTATGTTTTTAATGATGCTTAACTGAAAATACTTTTAATATTTTTTGTTTCTTTAGAGTGTATAAAAAAGCTGCTTTCTTAAGGAAGTAAATACACAACAGAATTGTATAAGCATCATCTCTTCCTGGCTGAGTTATGAGTGTTGAATCACTAAGGGCCAGTTTCACCAGTTCAAGCTTAAGCCAAAGCTTTAATAAGCTATGGTTGCCACTTAAGCAAGGCTTAAACATTGCAAAGTTTCATGGTAGGGCAGTCATATTCGGCTTTACTGAGCTGAACAACTCCACAGAACTGTAATGTTGGTAACACTTCCACATGCACATCGATTGAATTCTCATTGTGTATGATGACAGTTCTTAAAATAAGCTTATCCAGTAACGTATAGTTAAAATGACCAAAAAATCAGAGTCAGAATGTATTGCAAACTTTACTTCTCAAGAAGTCTACATTCTCTTCAAACATGGGGAAATATTATGACATAAAGAGTTGATTAGGATGCTGTGAAATAGTTTTGACAGCTCTGCATGCTGTAGATTTTGAGACCCTGGAAAAATCTCCAGCTGCAATTAGCATTCTTCCCTTGCATATAACCTCAATGTCAAAAGAGGCATTGCTTGTAATGAGAGGGTTTTGTTACTGAAATATAAAGTAATAAATAATGGTTGAGTACACTTTAGAACAATGTATTTTTCTGTATGATGCGTATGTAAAATACTCTTCTGCAAGAAGGTGTCATAGAGAATTTCAACATTGGTTTGCAGGTGTTCAAATTCCTAGCAGGTCAACTGTTCATGACCTTGTCAATAATGTCGGACGTACAGGAACTTTTTTGAACAAGAAACATGTTCAACAACACTGTGTGTTGACAGAAGAGAAACTTGATGAAGTAGAGGCCTGGTTAGAGCACTCAAAATCACTGAGATGTTTAGCACAAGAGTTTAACATTTCCAAAATGTCAGCTTTTGTGGCAACGAAACTTCTGAAACTTTAGCCGTACAAGCTTTACAACCACAAGTTCCTGTAAGTAGGTTTAATTATTGCAATTGGTTTTTGCAGTCCATTCATAATGGTGACATGGATCCACTTTTAATGTTCTTCACCGATGAAGCATGAATTTATCTTCAAGGTCACGTTTCTACTCAGAACAATAGATACTGGGCTACTGAAAATTCCCATATTATTCATGAAGTTCCTCACCACGCTGCAAAAGCTGGGGTTTGGTGCACAGTGAGTGTGCATAGAATTACTGCTCCCATATTTTTCGACACAACAATTGATTCACACGTTTATGTAAATTCAATTGTAAATAAATTTTTTCCACAACTAACAAGGAATGAAAGATTGTGTGGCTGGCTTCAGCAGGATTCAGCTATAGCGCACACTTCTGCGAATTCTATGCATGAATTGCAAAGTATGTATGGTAACAGAATAATTAGTCGAGGATTGTGGCCATCTCGTTTTCCTGACCTATCTCCGTGCGATTTTTATTTATTGGGAACATTAAAGAGTAAAGTATATGCATCAAATCCATACACATTACAAGAATTGAAGGACAACATCACGAGAGAAATACAGGCATACAGTCAACATAAACTTTTGTGAGTAAACCAGAATTGTTTTCGGAGATATAGGGAATGTGTTCACATTGAAGGTCACAAATTTCAACATCTGTTATGATGCAGGTAATTTAGTACAGTAGTTAGTGTTCCGTACCCATAACTTGTCAGTCATTTAGTGTAACTCTGGCAGAACGCACGTCAATCCTCGCCCAGTCCAAGGCCGCCACAGAACGGTCTGGCCGATCTGCAAACGCACTGTATGTATTAGATGTGATGGCAATGAGTGCAACAAAGTATACAATAAAATTATGAGGTGTAAATTTAGAGTCAAGTTTTGCTTTACCAGTTAGTTTTAAGTTTAATCATATCATCAATAATTTCTAGTACCATCATTGCCAACTGTTTATTTAATCAAAATCTCTTGTAGAATTCTCTGTCATTACATACATGAAAATCATTGGACACATTCTAAACATTCTAGGTTGTCTTTTGTTGTAAATATGGGTTAAGATAATTTGCATCCCTTCATCACTAATATTGTCTGCTTCAGATAACTTGGTGACTCCATAGCTTAAATCGCAGTTTGGCAAAGTTTTAAGACTGGTTCACAACAACCGAGAGCAATAACTAGAACGACAAAGTTGAAATACATGCAATATAATGAGTGTGTTCAGAATTGCTGAAGCTTTCCTGGACCCAGGAACAGGAAGAAGACTTGGCGAAGTTTTAACTTTCTCATTCTCGGGCTCAGGATATTAGATTCATATTGTGCATATTAGGCTCTTCACTGTAGAGATTATTCCAGCAGCTGTGACATGAAACAGCCGCTAGTGCTCTCTCTAGCCACAAGCTGGAAACATGAAACTGGAAGAAAATTTAGCATGTGTGTGTCCTAACCTCAGATCCTGACACCCGCAGATTCATTGAGCATCAGTTCTTCTAGTGAAATGGTTACTGTATATTATTTATATGCATCTCAAAAAAACAGGTTATTGTCTCAAAAACCATAGCAAAAACTACAAAGAACAGCAAAAATGGATAGAAATTAACAAAGAACAACAAACATCTTTAAAGTATGCCATTAAGTAAAGGAATGAATGCTTGGTATGACTAGAGGCATTGGAAATGTAATGAATCTGCATTTAGATAATGTTTACTCTATCAAATTTTAGATTAGATATATGACAGCGAGATGAACAGGAGGGACATACCCTTACCTACCCACACTGAAACCAACATTGGCTAACCCACATTATGTTGGCTGAATTGTAAGTAGGTAAAAAATTATCGGTCAGTTAAAAACAAATGAAATTCCAATGTGCAAAACCGACTTTCCATTTTGTGATTGATACGATCATCAATATGCATTCCTGTTCTCATTGCTGGGCTATTGTGAATCAAAGTCTTATATGCTGTATTGCTTCCCATTCTCATTTCCATTTTGGTTACCGCTCTTGGTTTATTGTGAACCAGCCTTTAGCCAACCCACATATAAGTCCAGCTTATCACTTACACATGCGTTATAAAACTCTGCTGCAGCTTAAACCTCTGCTTAAGCTTAAACTGTAAAACGTGATCTAAGCTATCTTGTAATGACAGGAGTAGTAAAACGGAACCCAACGCAGGGAAAGCCACATTTTGCAGAGCATTTTTGCCTTATGAAAGCAGAAATTTAATCCTGTTTTGAAATTAGAATCAGACTTGAAAAATTCAGTGCCACAGCCAGAATTCTAACCATAGACCTTTGGCTTTTTATGCCAATGCTCTTTATCTGAACTATCTTGCCTTGCTTCATAGAATGCATACTAAAGCTTGCTTATCCAATTTATATATGTACATTTTCCATCAAGCCTCCTATATATCATAACCTCAAGCATGATTTGCTGTTGAAAGTACTTTATTACTGGCATCTAACCAAATGTTTTGGTTTTTATATGGTGTGTGTAGGCTGGAGATGGAAAGGGTGATGAGTCTGTTTAGGTAATATTAACATTACTAAAAGTTTTTAACTTATACATGATTCAGAGTTGGTTCATCTCTATCAATGATGGAATTCTTTTCATGAATGTAAAAGTATGGAATTTAAAAGCCAGCATATAGCATCCTGCTTTTTAAAGATTTGACAGTTGCTGAAACCTCGTGTATCCCTTTTTAGCTACTATGAAATGAGTAATCAAACCATTTTGTCAATTTATTGATTAACGTGAAGTAAATAAAAAATTACACTTTTGTAACAATGCTTATAAAAACAGATATAAAAATAAATTATAGTGGATGGAAAAAAAACATGTGAATGTAACACATCAAATTATTTTGTATAATTATTCTATTCCCCCATTGTACTTTCACAAATAAATCAAAGAGATTTCAAATGCCTTCAAACTGAAAGTGAGTATAGTCTGCTGGTTGCTAATAATTTGGTGGATGTTAAAGTGCTTCAGAATGTCATAATTTAAACAATAAACATTTTAGCCAGTCAGCAATTACTCATGTGAATTTTGTATGATTTAGAACAGAGAAGTGAAAAGCTTATTTTGAAAATTTTTGAAGTTCAGGGATCTTTTGCACATGGCTAATGCATACCTTTAAATGTATTTCAGGTATATTCCACCGTTCAAGGGAAGACTGGCCCATAGTGTTCCGTTTATATCGAGGTCCTTTGCTAATAGTGCTGTTCCTGTTCTTAATGGGCATAAATGTATATGGTTGGCGTTCGTCTGGAGTTAATCACGTTCTCATATTTGAGTTGGATCCTCGAAATCATCTGTCTGAGCAGCATATCATGGAGTTGGCTGCTATATTTGGTGTGGTGTGGGCACTCAGTGTACTTAGTTTCCTGTACAGCACATCCTTGGCTATTCCACCTTACGTGAACCCTTTGGCTCTCATTATTATCATGGGAGCCTTTATTCTTAACCCAACTAAAACATTCAGACATGAAGCAAGGTTCTGGGCACTTAAAGTCTTGGTGAGTTGTGAAATCTTATTTATGATGTACATAGTTAGAAAAGCTGTATGAGGTATGATCAAAACATAACAGGAATTTTTTAATTTCACGAGTTTTATACATCTATGTTCAAAAGTTTTGTTTTATGTTGTTGGTACACATGTTTCCTGATGTATGTTTGCATTTTCAGCTGTTTTGAATATTTAGCTTATTGTTGACAGTCAAAAAAGATATGTGTTTTTGAGTGCTCAGCAAATTTTTACTTTCGAAAAAGATGGAGCAAGGAATTTGCATTAAATTTTGCTTGAAAAATGGAATAAAGTGCAGCACTGCATTGGAAATGTTGACTGTGGCTTATGGTGAATCTACTATGAGTAAGACGAGAGTTTATAAGTGATATAAACATTTCAAAGAGGGTCGAGAAGACGTTGAAGACAACGGCCACTCTGGACGCCCTAGCACATCAATTACTGATGACAATGTGGAAGAAGTGAAAAAAATGGTTCTGGAATATCATCAAATCACCATAAGAGAGATTGTTGATGATGTTGGCATATCCTTTGGCTCATGCCAAGCAATTTTTTCGGATGTTTTGAGCGTGAAACGTGTCGCAACAAAGTTTGTTACAAAATTGTTGAATTTCGACCAAAAACAACGTCACGTAGACATCACTCAGGAATTGCTGAATGAAGTTGAGAACAATCCAGAACTTCTAAAGAAGGTTATAAAAGGTGATGAAACATGGGTATATGGGTATGATGTCAAAACTAAGGCCCAATCATCCCAATGGAAACTGCCTGAAGAGCCAAGACCAAAAAAAATTTGACAAGTTCGATCACATGTGAAGGTTCTTCTCACTGTTTTCTTCGATTACAATGGGAAAGTGCATCAGGAGTTCCTGCTTTATGGTCGCATGGTCAATAAGGAATACTACCTGGAAGTTATACACTGTTTGTGTGAAGCAATCCAAAGAAAATGACCAGAATTGTGGCAAAACCAATCGTGGAAATGGCATCACGATAATGCACCCACTCACGCCTCAATGCTTGTTCATGACTTTTTGGCAAAAAACAAAACCGTTATGGTGTCACAGCTACCGTATCTGCTGGGCATGGCCCCCTGTGACTTCTATTCCCGAGGCTGAAGAAAACCATGAAAGGACAACGTTTTGCCACCATTGATAAGATAAAAACAGAATCGCTGAAGGAGCTGAACACCATAACAAAAAGTGAGTTCCAAAAGTGTTTCCAAGATTGGAAAAAGCACTGGCACAAATGTATTATATCTCAGGGGGATTACTTTGAAGGGGACAAAGTTGATGATTAAATAAAAATTCTTTAAGAAAAATAAACATTCCCATTACTTTTTGATCACACCTCGTATATTATTATTGGCACAACCTTAGCTGGTGATTGACCTTTACTGACCATATCATATTGAGTCCTGGAAATCATTATGCTCTCACAACAACCAGAAAAAGCACCAATTGGAAGCAAGCCATTTTTTTGCCAGCCAAAGAAACAAACGTGGGTTTGTCAAGTTGCAGTCTATGATTTGCATGTGCTTTGTACTTTCTTTTTAACACCTGCTTATTGTAGGTATAGAAAGTATTGCATTCCATCAAAAGATTTTATATAAAGATTTCACTGGAAATATATGCTTTGACGTATAGTGCAATCTCGTTAGTACTTTCCTCGTAACACGTTTTGCTGTATATAATGTCGAATTATAAAAGTCCAGGCCCCAAATATACCAATGCTATAAAAAACATTCGTTTATCATGTTTTCCCACTCCCACTTTCTACTTTCGAAGTTTTGGCGTCCTCATTCACTATTTTGGCCAATTCTTGGTCAGTCCAGTTGGCACAGGGACTGGCAGTCATTGCATGCATTTGCATGATGCTGTTTGTGTGGGTATAATAGATAAGACTTTAACTTGACATGGGGACTGGCAGCCAAAGGCATGTGTGCATCTGTGTGATGCAGTTTGTGTGGTTTGAATAGATGCTTTAGCTTGGCATGGTAAATGCTGACGATAGTTGTTAGTGTTGACTAAACATACATACATCACTTTTAACTTCATACAATTTATGTTTGTAATGAAAAATAAAAAAGTGAAGCAAATAACAAACAGTGAAAAACTGAAAATTCATCAAGAAGTATATTGTAATCCAAATATGAAATGTGTGGATTTAACGCAGAAGTTGAACATTCTGTCATCAACCTTAAACATGATTGTTAGCAAACATAAACTGATTGAAACTGCTTTTGAAGAAGGAAAAAAATGCTGAAAGAAAACACAATCACCAAGGTCAGTTTCTAGAATTAGAAAATGTTCTGATAAAGTGGTTTGAACAAGCTTCAAATTTGCCAAAAGAGTGGTTCGAGCTCAGGTGACACTTTTAGCACAGAAGATGGAATTACAGATTTTAAAGCATCAATGGCTGGATTGAAAGATTCAAGAATTGACTTAGTTTGCAGATGTTTGCAAGGGTGAGGCTGCTGCCTAGATAATGATGCTAAACTGTGCAAAAATATAGAAACATGGAAAAATACAATACTCCTGTCAATTTCTACAAACTATACCCTGAGAATGTTTATAATACTGATGAAATGGGATTATTTTTCCATCTTCTGCCGATAAAACCCTGGATTTTAAGAGCATTAAGTGTCACAGTAGAAAACTGTACAAGGAGAAGCCTACAGTTCTGTTGTGCTGCAACAAAAGTGGAATGTAGAAATTGGTACGGCTGGTTATTGGAAAAACACACAATCTGTGATGCATCAAGAATGTGCAATCTTTTCTATGTAAGCACACTTCCAACACAAATGCTTGGATAATTTCTGCAATATATGAAAATTTCTTACATGTGTTGGATGCAAGACTGCAGATAAGAAACAGGAAAATTGCACTCTTCATTTAATCAGTGTGTACTCATCCATCAACTGTTTCAAATTTAAGGAACATAAAGACCATTTTCCTTCCAGCAAACTGTACGAGTAAGCTACAAGGTATTATACAGTGCCTGAATAAAAATGTATTGTAAGAGGCTGGTACATAGAAGATTGGCTGCACTGGAATTGATGGCAAGAAAAATCACCATTTAGATGCCATGCATGTCATTAAGGCTGCCTGGGATTCTGTGACGCAAGATACGACTCAGAACTACTTCAATAAAGCTGGCTTTTGTCAAGCTCTTGGTGATGACATCATGCTAGAAGATGAGTTTTCCAAGTGTGCAGAAAGGTACTAAATAGCAGACAGATCTCTTTTGAAACATATGTAAACTAAACATTGGCAATGAAATTCCAGTGGAAACTGTGATATTAGTTGAAATACTTAAAAAACAGATGACAGAAAAGAAGTGCCAGTGCAGGATGAAAGTGATGATGAGACAGATGCTGAGCCAATTCCTACAGTATCATAAGCAATGGAGGCAATGGACATAGGTGAAGCAATATGAGTTTAGTTTCGAAGTTCATGACAATTTAATGACTTTACTAAACAAGATAGACAGTAAAATTTTGACATTAAAACCTACAAAGCAATCAACCATATATGTATTTCAAACCAGTGTAAATATTGTACATATTTTGTGTTCAATTGTTAGGTAAGATGTATAATTAGATTCTTATTACAGGATTATGGAGTTCTTAAATTGCAGATTTTTTTTATTTTTTTTTCGTAAACATGTTTTTCCATCTATGACATCTAAATCCTTGGGTCCCCGCAAAAAGTACTAACAAGATTCTGCTTGTAAGGAGCATTGGTTAATCTTCAGCATTTTCCATACAACACAACACAAAGATTTTCAAGAAAATTTACCTACCCCAAATTATCTTTACATGCAAAAATGTTGTGCTATTGGTGTTCTCAAAAATGATTAATATACCATATGTTTAAAATGGTTTGCATGAAAATAAAATATATTTCTTTAATTTTCTACGAATAGGCTGGGAAGTCCTCCCCATTCTGAATGACTTGTACAACTGGTAAACTGTAAGAGATAGACAAACTTTTACAACACAAAAAATGTAGATCTCATTAGAGCACACAATTTATGTAAAATAAAAGTTTTATGGCATTGACCATTCAAGAAATTTCAAAGCTATCACATAGTGACCTACTGTTTAAAGATCTGGCTATTGCTTTAGTCTATTGTTTCAGTAAAATGTGTAAATGTGTAATGAACAAGAATTTAAACAAGAATTAAATTTTGTAGGAAAAGTTTGTAGAAGAGTGAATACAGAAAGTCATATGAATGCAGCATGTCAGGTTTTTATTACATATAATTTCATCATTTGGTTGTTTTATTGAAATACTTGCATATGTACCCAGCAACCTGCTAGTATAATGTCATAGCTGCAACAAATATGTGAACAGTATCCATGTAGATGTGTATACTAAAAGTGGCAACATTGTCATCCCTCTGTTTGTCATTAGGCTTTGTACGGCAATACACAACGTCAAATTCAGTGCTAAATACAACAAGCTAAACATATAGTACAACAGTAATTGTCAGATGATAAATACAGTACTATATACAACAATTAGATACAATTAAAGTACAATATTAATATAAATTATCACTGATTTATAGGTATACACTATACAATGCCAAAATTAATGGTTTATGTTATATTATGTTTGTATATGGACTTTACCTGTTCAATGTGCTATTTTTATTGACCTCGCAAAACTCTTGAATGGAATAATATGGAGTTGTAACTAACCAGTCATATGTCTTTTGTTTAAATTTTGTAACTGGTAGAACTGCTATTTTCTGTGGTACGCTATTATACAATTTTAATCTTATCGCTTCGAAACTCTCTGCTGTTGTTGTAAGTCTATGATGTGGGATGTTAATTTTGTTACCATTTCTGGTGTTATAACCATGAGCCATCTCATGTAGATGGGTTTTCGCATAATTAACTGCAGTGTAAATAAATTGATTGTAGACAATTTTGTTGAGGGGCCAGGTTAGTTTACTGTCAACAGTTACGCCCAGGAATTTTGTGAGTCAGGGTATTTTCTGCCATTTCTGTGAGCTTGCTACATTCTGAGTTAATATTGAGAAAAGTTGTGTCATCAGCATATAAAACAGTATGTGTATCTATGAACGAAGGCAGATCATTAATGATTACTGTGAATAGCACTGGTCCAAGAATCAAACCCTGCGGAATGCCAAATTTAATTTCTAGGGGTTCTGATGTTTCCTTTCCTACACAAACTACCTGTGTTCTATGGTCAAGAAACAATTTTATCATTTTTAGGGGTGTATCTCCTATACCATAGTGTTTAAGTTTACTTAACAGATGGACATGGTCTACGCAATCAAATGCCTTGCTTAAGTCACAAAAGCTTGCTATTCCTAGTTTTTTATTTGCAAGTGCTTGCAGAACTTCTTTAACAAGGGAGACAATGGCATCTAATGTAGATCTGCATTTTATGAACACAAACTGTGATTTACTGAGTATGCTCACTTGTTTAAGTGTAATTACATAACTGAATATGCATAACCTTTTCTAGCACTTTAGAGAATATTGGAACAAGTGATATTGGACGGTAACTGCAGAATGTTTTCTGTCTCCCTTTTTATAAATTGATACTATTCTTGTGAGTTTTAGTGAATCCAGAAATGTACCTTCTGTCAAACATCTATTTATACAGTACGTAAATGGAAATACAATACAATCAGTATTTTTTTTTTTAACAGATTGGTAGATAGGTCATAGATTTCAGATGATTTAAGACTATTTACAATGGTTAAAATATGTTCAAGTGTTGCGACACAAAAAACTAAACCTCCCTGAATATTTCCCCCATGTATCCATTCATTATTTCAGTAACTGTTTCAATTGGTTGTACTATATTATTTCTAATATCTTTGTACTTAACTTATTTGACCAAACTATCAATACAGAAACAAATTAATGAACAGCATGATTCAAGAATAATAAACAAATTGCAGAATCCAGAGCCTACAAGAGAATGTAGATCAGCATTTTCCACTTGCATTTTTACTTTCTCTACTACGTATAGTAAATAGGGGAAGTATTGTATTCCACCCAAAACTTTGATTCTGAGATTTCACCGGAAATACATGTTTTCAGACCCCCTGAATCCAAAAAAAGCATTTTTGGAAACATGTCCGTGTGTGTGTCTGTGTGTGTCTCTGTGTGCATGTCTATGAACAGCATAACTCAGAAACGAGCAGTCGGATAATCATCAAACTTGGCATTTAGGTTCAGTATTCTTCCAGGGATGCGACACGAAGGTTTTCAAGAAAATCCCCCCACTCCAGATTACCATTTACATGGAAGATTTTTCGAAAATTTTAATTTTCTCAAAAATGGCTCTAACGATTTTGATTAAAATATCATATGTTTAAGATATTTTCATGACAAACAAAATGTATATCTTGAATTTTCTGAGAATGTCTCCAAAAGTATTCTTCATTGTGAACGACTTGCATAACTGGTAAACCATAAGAGATAGACAAAATTTTACTACACAAAAAATGTAGATCGCATTAAAATACACAATTTATATCATATACATTTTTTTTTGTTGAGTGAACCATTTTCGAGATATTGCTTGTTATTCCCTTAAATTTTTCAATACTTATGTTCTCAAATGTGAATTCGTTATTCATTTTTTTGTCTTGGATATGCAAAGAGTTATAATCTGTGGCAAAGGGAATGGTGCTGCACCTAGCAACCAGCTATTAAGAGATATATATGTGCTTAAAGGCTACTGTATTTCTATATTGCCCTTGTAAATATATATTCCCCTTACATCTACAAGAAAATTAGCAATAAGATAGAGTTTGCAAATGTTTATCTCGATTAACATGAAGTAGATGGAGAATAAGCATTTGGAAAAAATAGTTTGTACAAGAGTAGAGAAAATCATGTGAGTGTAACACATCAGATTTTTAATAACAGTACATCTGCTGTTTGCAACAAGAAAGAAATTCCATCAACTTTTAATTTTGATAGTTGTGTTTTTAATAATTGTACTTTTTAAAGTTCCCCATTAAATTTTGTCTAATTAAGTTGCATTCTCATTATTTAGTGAATAATGCAAGAGCAGAAGCTAAAAATAAATCTAAAACTAACTGTTTATGGATTATATTACTTAGCCTTAGCTGTTTATTGTCATGCAACTGTTAAAAATAGGATTTCATTTTGTATAGTTCCAAAGGCATTTAACAGTAAAGATATGCTATTTATAACTATCCAGTACATTTCAGAGGACCTTGCATGACAAAAAGACAATTAAGGTTATTTAGTATATTCCATTAGTAGTTAGTTTTTAGATTTATATTTAGCTTCTGCTCTTGTATTCACTGAAGTAGTTAAACCAATCTAATGCATCATTTTGGGTATGTTATTCACTTGCGACTTGCAGTCGCTCACAATTTTTTCAGAATAACACAATCTCGTGTTAGATTACTTATGATAATAGCATAATGCTTAAAAACTAATATGTGATTTTTTTCTCCTACGCTCTTTTGTTTTATTCCATCTTCTGTGCTTCAATTTGATTACTGAATGAGAAAACAAACATTTGCCTGTATTGTGGGTTTGTATATTGTTATAATCTCAAAGTTCTGTTATTATAATTGTAGTATCCACCCACTTCTGATTGGAATACAAACTAATAAAAGCATGTGTTTTGCTAAGAAAGATGAAATAGGTAAGTCATGAATAGGGACGGGAATTTTATGCTTTAATGATCCCTTTAATATTAATGCACTTATGCATTGAATATTTGCATATTATGCACATAAATATGTCCATATAAAAACTATTGAGATATCATATTGACATAAAATAAAAATTTAAGGAAACTTTATATAATCTGTGAATAAAAATGTTCTAGAAACAATATGAATTATTTAATTGGTCAAAATTTATCTTGAATATTGAAGGGCTAGGGTATAACCGTGTAAATTAACTTTGTCACTCAGTTTTATTTTTGACATGATTACCCAAAATAAAGACCTTCACCATATACAAGCAGCTCATCATTAAATTGAGTGACCTGAAGTTTCAATTGGAGAGTGATTGAAAACCTGCAGAAATATTTTCAGAATAGAAGTTATAAAACTATTAATGCTTGAACGTTTTGAAATGCTTTACTTTGTGTAAATTAGTAGGTTACTTTTTTTTTATAAATCTTAAGAGATACTAAACAGTAATATTTAAACTTAAATTTAATATTACGTATAAGTATAAACACCACATTTGAACTCAATTCCAAAAACTCCTTAGCAGCCACCTTCATACTGTGAGGGAATGGCTACCACCAGATACGGCAGGGATTCACTGATGAGACATGACCTGTTGATTAGTGTGTGTGTCAGCGAACATCAGTGTTGCTGCTAAATTTCAAGACTTGTAACCATGGCATCAAAAATTTATCTGCTAAAAAGAAGACAGTGCCACAAGCTTAAAAGTAAATATGCACATAAAACTAAATTATTTTGTTCTGTTCGATGCGTTATTGCAAAATACGTGTCAATTTTACAACAATTGGCTGTTTTAAGCTCATCGCCACCTACAGTTGTTGCAATTAACAGAAGAAAGTGTTTATTTACCACTGATAAGTTGATCACAACATTGGTAACCATGTCACCAAAAATTTATCTGCTAAAAAGAAACTGATGCCACAAACTTAAAGCTAAATTACTTTGTTCTGATTGTTTTGTTATATTGGTTTACATGCTTTATTTTTTAAACTTGAAAGTCTGGACTAAGAGTAGCATACCAATCAAAGCTGTTGTCCTCCATGGTGTAGTGGTTACCATGCTAGCCTCTAGTTGTCGAGGTCGCAAGTTCAAACCCGGTGGAGGGCGATGGATTTTTCGGGCGTAAAAATCCTTAGCATAGCTTCCTTCGGAAGGGAAGTAAAGCCAATGGTCCCGGTCATAGATTTACGCCATGTAAAAGAACCTCAAGCCTCTGAGCAAAATATAGAATGGGACACTAAGGACCACAACAGTTAAAGAGTGTCCATAAATATATATATAAAAAACAATCGAAGCTGCTCAGTCTCTCCAGTATTGCAAAAATAATAAGTTCTAACTGATATGTTGATCAAGTATTGTTAACCATGTTGCCAAATTATCCGCCAAAAAGAAAATAGTGTCACAAGAATAAAAGTGTTTAAGTTACATTATTTTATCTTCGTTATGTTATATTGGTTTGTTTAATAACAAATCATCGTTTAAGAGGACATCCAAGGTGATGTGGTAGTGCCAAGGGATTCTTCAACAGCAAGAGCCAATGAAGTTATTATATAATTAAGACATAACATAAATTATGAAACAGTTCATAATCAAATTCATGATCATATCACAAGAGGTAATGCAAACTTTCATGTCAGATCTCATAGAATTCAGTTATTTAAAACTAAACCTACTGTGCTGCATGCATTTTTTATAATAAATTACCTACATATATTAAAAACATAAATAATTTAAATCATTCAAAAAGGAATTGAAAAAATGTTTATTCAAGGTTGTTTTTATTCCATAAATGAGTTTATTAATATGCGATTATTATGTATTTATTCATACTATTGTATATATTGTATCTTTTATTGTTTCTTTTTGTTTGTGCTGACGATGTCATGAATTATTTTGTAATTTTAATCAACAGATAATAAATGAGAATCAGAATGAATGATGGCACAAAATATTCATGAAAGAGATGCAAGTCCCTTAGGGCAACACCATTCAAAATGAAAACTCTATTGCAGAGTGGAAATTTCCTCACAACATAGTGTTTTAAGTTAGTGTAATTAAATATATGAACATTCTTGATAAATAGTTTCTGCTTTCGACAATTACAGTCTTTAATTTGCAGTTTAGCCACCAGTAAAAAATATATTTGTAAAACAAGCACATATGCAGCATATTTGCAAACTGATGAAATATTGTGGTTATTAACAAATCAGGCAAAATATGCATTATATGCAACATAAAATATTGTTTAAATTAATGGAAATTTAATAATTAACTCACATACCAAATGAGTTTATATTCGGATAGCAGTGAAAAAAAGTGCATTTGTATTAAAATCCTGTCCCTAGTCAATGAGTATACAATAAATGTAGGAAGTAAAAATTACACTTTCTCTTATTATAATTATTTCACCAAATACAACTTGTAGAAACTGATAATTTCATTTTGATAATTTAATTTAAACTCATGTTTGTAAGCAATTATGTTATCAATGTCAGGATAAATCACAGTACTCCCTAATGAACTGTCACAAGTTAAAATAGGGAAAACTTATGTAATATCACCATTTAATATTAAGCTGATTCAATAATTATCTTGTATTTCTGTGATGATTGGTAATACATATTTTTCTATTTTCTGATTGTTTTAGGGTCGGATAGTCCTGGCACCATTATTTTATGTAAACTTTGCAGATTTCTGGCTAGCAGATCAACTCAATAGTTTGGTGGTAGTTTTCACAGACTTTCAGTACTTTATATGTTTCTATCTTTCTAATGACAACTGGATGGTGCCTAAAGGTAAGTTAACAATGAAATATCTGAATGGTAGAAATGAGTTGTGCTTTTACTTCTGTGGGTACAAATTCAATAGAAATGAGTTTGCTATAAAACCTCTGAAACATAGTGATCTGAAAAACACTGAAATTTATAAGTAGTACATATTGTCGTGACCTCTAAACAAATGCTCAATGGGAGGTAGGCGACTTGCTAATAAGGTACCAGGAAGTTAAAAAATTAAATAAAGGTGAGGCCACGACAAGGGACGCAGCTAAAAATGAAAATGCAAAATATTATTGGATATCTGACAAAAGGATACCTACATGGTTCAGAATGGAAGGAAGGAGCTTTATAATATGGTAAATGAAACAGGAAAGATCTGGATGGTAAGGGGTTTATTAGATAAAAGAGGATACATTACCTATCTCCTTAGCCGCATGGCTGTCGGGCGAGGCCGCCATACATGCCTGTATGGAGAGAGCGTAACACCACGTCCTGTCCGGTTCGCCTCTACTCACTGACTGACTAGCCAAAACCCAAGCCACGCTATCTTACCGCGTGGGGGACGCCATACAAACTACTACCCCCGCACTCTTACGTAATCTCCGATCCAGGTGACCAACGGACACGTATGCACTAATAATGCCTGCATACGCCACAATATTTTTATAAAAAATTGTACAAACACCCTTTTTAAGCAACTTTTAATTGCCACATCAATGTCACATTAATATAAATGGACAACAAAAAAAGATTACTAGCACAAAGATCCCTTGATTTTATTTTTATGTACTGTAAACTGCAAAGTAGGGAGGATAAACATAGAAAAAGTTCTGTTCTGAAAGTAATACTCATAAGAAAGTAATAAACTCAACAAGTTATTTTAGTTTATATGTATCATAATCAGCAACTATAAACATTTAAGTTTCTAGCTTTCAGAGTTTTGTGCAAGGTATTTCTTGTCACTAACTATAGTTCTTAGCTTGTAAACTGTGTGTCATCAGGCTCACCTGGACGACATATTCCAATTTTGTGTAATTTCTCAGTGTTTGAACAAAAGATAATGCCATCTCATTTCCACAGTGCTGCTAAATACTTGCTTTACTTATGCATTGCACATTAAAGCATTTAAATTCAAAACAATTTGAAATTATAGAAAAATTGAGTTGGAGTTGAAGTACTTATCATCACTTACATTTTTTTGCATCTTCAGTGGTTTCAAGAGCTACTTGCTCTCATCATCAGAAGTGACAGACTGGCTCCTGGTGGTGGTGATTGGTGTGTGGTGGTTTGTGGTGACATCTAGTATTGTAGTGATGAATTTCCATAGTGGATTTGGTGATGACAATTCAAAATTCATTATACAGTGTTTATGTTTTATGATTAAAATCTTTTTGCAAGTATCCAACTCTGCTGTGTATTTCGTAGGTTTTAGGAGTGTTATTTATGTTTGGTGTGATGATGTGATTGGTCATCCAAAAGTGGTGTGCAACTGCAGATCTATCAGTCTGTATTTCATGTATCTCATCTCTCTTTTAATCTGGTTTCTAAATTTCTTGCTGTTTTACCTATATCAATTTTGTCACATTCTGGGCAACTGATTTGATAACTTTCTGCTTTTTTGTTCTGAGGTATCTGATCCTTTGATTTGTTGCAGAGTAATTCCTCTAAGCTGAATTTGTTTTGTGGAGCTAGGCAAATCTTCAAAAAACACATCTGCACATCAGATAACATAAAGATCGCCATTGGTCATAGGCTCCAAACTAACAATAAGTTCTCTTACCATGGTCAGTTCCACAAAACAACAAAACTAAAGTGTATGAGATTATGTTTCATTAGTTTTCATGGCCATCCTGTGAGGAAACTTAGAAATCTCATCTGGACAGCTTTCAATTCTTTACTCTTGTGATTTTGCAGTGATCCAAAATTTTTCCCATCAAAGTTTGAATTCATTCATTTTGTTTCCCAGATTATCCAAATTTTTATTAATCCAGATTACCTCCAGTCCCAACTGCTAAGGATAAACATCTTGTATATTGACAGTTCCGGTAATTAACACTGATGACATCATTTTATAAACAAAGAGTTTGTTAATAATTGAATTGCTACTATCCGGGCTTGTAGGCCGTGGTCTAGAAGACATCGTAGATACCGACGTTTCGCCAAGTACTACGCTTGGCATCTTCAGGGTGAGGTGATACAGTTGCTGCAGTGGTCAGAGCTTGAATGCGGAGATCGGAGAATGGCGCTCTTATATAGTGGGGGTGGGTGGGGCTTACTGTGAGGTTCTGTTCAGTGATTGGCTCACGTCTGTAGGAGTGGGTGGGTTTTGTGAGGTATTATTACATCTGCTGTTTTTTGGGTAAGTGTTTCTCCAAGAGAGATGTCCAGGTTTTATGCACACGGAGAGCTTCTTCTTTGCGGTTAAAAGCCAAGCGCTGTACTTGACAAAACGTCAGTATCTACGATGCCTTCTAGACCACGGCCTACAAGCCCGGATAGTAGCAATTCAATTATTAGCCATGACGCCGGCTGTGAAAGCCTCAGTATGTATAAAAGAGTTTGTTAATAATAATATTATACTAAGTCAGGTTTAAATACACAAACTTCACTAAAACTACACATTACTTTGTATACTTGACTTGAATATCGTGATGGAGTTGGGGTGTAATTGCCCTTAACACTGAAACTTAAGGAGGAATGAACTAAAAATTCACATGTCTATTTTATTTAATATTCTACAAGATCTTGGATTGTGCATAATAATGATGAAAACCAGAACATTCTACAACTTAACGTTCAGAATTTGCAGGGTATTTTCCACACAGATAGCACTCTGTGGTGACATCATATGGCCAGCCAGCATTTTTTAAGCAAATATCTCCTGTTGGAACAGTAACAGTAATGAGAGCCACTGTAGTGCCTTGAATATCCACACTTTAAAATGTTTCTTTCTTTGAACTCGTCGCATTATTTATGTATTTGATTTGATTTTTTTTTTTTTCACCATTTTCTCACAAAGGTAATCCAAACCAAGAGAAGTACTGGCCTTCCATTTCCTGCTTATTAGGTTTAATTTTCTGGATTGAGCCAATATTACAAGGAATATCACTACGGTCAGTAACTCCTGATACAACATATTTGTATTGAAACTTGTGTTCATTTACTTCACTCACTATTTGTGTTACAAGTTTTTGTCTCACTTCATAAGTTTTTTTCTCATATTTCTTTTTATACATATAGTCTCCAGCTGATTTAGAATATTCCAGGAACTGCCCACTACTTTTTTTCTATGGTGAAAATTATGATATAGAGCAGCTATCTTGAGCTGTCGTACATGCCTAGAAATGAAAAATGTATTCATTTTGGAACATACTTCAAGTGTTCATTGTGATAGAATTCAAAGCTTCCTGTATAATAAAACTAATTTATATGATAATGTCACTTAAAAATCTTCTATTATTTATTATACTGCACAAGTCATTGTATTCTATGGAATTCTTACGTAGCCAGTTTGTTTTTAACTTTTTCTTCACTCAACACATCATGAGCATATGAAGGAAATTTCTCAAAACCTATCCAGTTATGGACATTAGTAATGTGATTTTGAATTGACGTAAACTTTTCCTTTAGGAGTACACTGTCACTTTCACAAGCCACAATAGATGATTATTAATAGAATGCTTTCATTCATGAAGGACCAATGATTTTGGAATTTTATTAAACATTTAGCAATTTAGCAAGATACCTACTTCAAATTCATGGTATATATGCAGAAATTTCTTTATCATCAAAGCTGTAATACCTGTGTGTCTGTAAGAAACAATTTTATGGCCAGGTTTTCATTTATAGAAGTCAATATATTTTCACAAGCAGCTTTCTGAATATCACCACTTACAGTTCCTCTCAGAACAATTATGAAGTCTAATATCTTATTTGTTCCAAATGCATTATAGAATACATCACGTATTTAGGAAAAAGTCCTGGGGAGTTGTACTGTCCATCGCCACATAAACATAAATTTGAATCATTCATGGCAATTGCAGAATTACTTTCTTTTTCTCTTAACTGGCTTTGTGTACAGAACGGAAAACAAATTTTTTAACAAGTCTATAAAAATATGATTCAGAAAAAATAATAGTTTTATTAACTAATAAATGAATTACAACTATCCGGGCTTGTAGGACGTGGTCTAGAAGGCATCCTGGATACCGACGTTTCGCCAAGTACTGCGCTTGGCGAAACGTCGGTATTCACGATGCCTTCTAGACCATGGCCTACAAGCCCGGATAGTTGTAATTCATTTATTAGTTATGACGCCGGCCATGAAAGCCTCAGTATGTACAATAGTTTTATTGCTTTTGAGAATGCCAAGAAACAATTAAATACTATTCTGCAAATATACATGCCTGAAGCTATGCATACATTATTTTTCAGACTTCCACTTTTGCCCCCAGAGCACCGCTCATGAGTGTGTCCATTCACCTGAGTTATAATTCACATTAATGCCCCTCATGTATTAGATTTTCTGTCAGTGACAGGTGCACCACATGTGTGACAAATACTGAAAAGTGCAAGAAGACATTTACACATACAAACACAAAAGAATACTTTCTGGGCATCATCTTCTTTTAATCTTACTTTGGTTCACATTAGCGCTGTTTATAGCACTTAAAATTTCAGTTCCCAACTCGCACTATTTCAGCATCAATCTTCAACTCTACATGTAAAGACTCAAAAGTTAGTGTAGCTTCACTTTCTTGCTGAGAAATGTTTACTGAATTATCGACTAGCGGTAGCACTTGCTTTCTTTTAAGAAAGTTTGAGTTTCTTTTGTGGGAGGTTTTTATCCTAGTCCTCCTAAAAATTTCGAAAGCATCACATTATCTTTCAGTATAGGACTTTTGAATTTCTCGTTCTTCATTATTCATCTTTTTATAACATCCAACTCATTAAAATCACTTTCTTTGAAATGAATTCCACATACCGTAGATTTTTGTTTGGCACAGAGATTTTGCATTTCATAGCAGCAATCCATTCTTGTACACATATCGATCTTATCTCTATCAGAGAATGACCAACATTTCTGTTTACAATGGAATTACTTGCACAACCATAAGCACTGCATGCAGGCTTTCATGGCCTAACACCTCACAGAACACTAGGAAAGAAAAACTGTCCTACAACCACAACATAACAAAAGGAATTAAATGCAATGCAAGGCTAACTAATGCAAATGACATTCAGTAGCGTGCTATCAGCCTCATGACGTCACGTGAGGTTCAAATTAAGCATAAAAGTGTTTCCAGAATAAAAATGAGAGGTCATAAAACGACATGGCTTTTAGAAATGTGCTGAGAATTGTTTATATTTTATTTTTAGAAGTCTTTAAAAATTTAGTTCAGTCCTCCTTTAAGGGTTTCTTGTATTATCTCCTATCACTATTGTTTTAGTTAAATAGTCCTGTCCCTTTAATTAGGGACGCTAGTTTATTAACTAAGTTTTCTTTAGGAAAATCATCATTTGGAATTATCGGACCCAAAAGTTCATATCTTTTCCTATCCAGTGCTTCACATTTGAAGATTATAAGAGAGGCAGTTTCATCCTTTTGTTACATAGCCTGCGTACTGATTCCTCTCTAAAGATTCCCATTATATGTAGGTGTTTCCGTAATCTACAATGTCCTATCAAGAGCCCGGTTATCAGGTTTATTTTAGATCTATTGAGATTAAGTTCATCTTCAGTGAGTGAGGAGGATATACTACTCTTCATTCTCTTACTTACGCTGTTCGAACCCATCACAATTGGTGGTTAGATTAATCCACTCAGTAATTTTTCTTTGAACAGAGTTTATACTTTGTGTTACTAGAACATAATTTTGGGGTAATACCCCATCCTCAGCTAGGTTAACTGCTGCATCATCCTCCTCTGTGCTACTCTCTGGTAGCGTTTGAAAGAAGCCGGATTTGGAAGATTTTCTCAATGAAATATAGCCATCAAGTAATAAACTTTTTATTCCCTAAGCAAAGGGACCTAATTAGTCACTTCTTCCAACTGTCAGCAGAAAGTACTACAGGAGAGGATTATATGCCATTCAGCTAAGAAGGAGTAAGTACTCTTAAAAACATGTTTCTAGTTACACAAGGTAATGTGTACTTTTAGTGAAGTTAGAACACTTAAACCCATTTCTTTGTAATATTAACATAAATTTAAACTAATTAAGCTTCTATAGAACTGTTTTACTCAAAAAGTCTTGCAGCAGTTATTCAACAATTTGTGGACAGCCAATACAAGAATTCTCCAGATCCCATGATCAAATAAAACTTAGATCATGTCAAAAATTTGATCTGACATACAAAGGCATTAGGGCAATTCTGTAGATCAGTTTACTGTTCATTCAACTGTAGTTGTGAGAAACATTTCATGAAGACTGAATCCTGGTAGCAGCCCAGGTATATGGTCTGGGAGATATAAAAAAAATAATAGCAAAATGACAGTTGCAGACATTGATATAGATGAAACTGCACATTGAGGCAAAACATAATAAATTATTTGTTGACATTAAACCATAGGTTTAAGTTCACAGTTTTTAACTTCAGACGTGTTTTGAAGCATACCACTTCCTGTTTTCAGAAACTACAATTTGCCACAACTATGCATTAATTATCCGCCCTTTGGTAGCCTGTCTGCCAGCTTGGTGGAGGTTTGCTCAGTGTCTTCGTCGATTTCGGGACACCAAGGAAGCATTCCCTCATCTTGTAAATGCTGGAAAATATGCTACTTCTTTTTTTGTAATGCTCTTTTCTACTCTGCACCTTGTACATGGAGGTTAGTATATGCATGTACAGTAAACTGGCAATTATCTAGCAAAATAATATGAAGAAGTGAGAAGAAAATCATAAAATATTAAGTATTAAATATCTTTAAATTAAATACATAAAAGGACAAAAGTCAATTTTTATGAATTAAGCTAGTTCCTTACTCAAAAGAGCCTGTGATAAATGTTTTTGCAAACTGCTAAGGTTCTTTCTAATTGTCATATAATTCTTTTACTTTCTCTAACATGTACATAGTGGGTAAAGAAGGTACCTATTGCATTCCATCCAAAAATTTGATATTGAGATATCACTAGAAATACATGTTTTGAGGCCCCTGAATCTAAAAAAAGCATTTATAGAAAAAGGTGTGTATGTGCGCGTGTGTGAGAGAGAGAGAGAGAGAGAGGGCATAACCCAAAAACAAAATGTCAGATAAATACCAAACTTGGTATTTAAGTTCAGTATCTCCTAAGATGTGACACACAGATTTTTAAGGAAATCTCCAACCCCAAACTATCCTTTACATAGAAAATGTTTTAAAAAATTTTATTTTCTCAAAAATGACTCTACCTATTTTGATTAAAATACCACATATTTAATATATACATGACAAATAAAATGTTTATCTTAATTTTCTGGGAATAACTTGTGAAGTCCCCTTTATTTGACTGAATTTTGTATAAGTTTGTATAACAGTAAACCATAACAGGTAGACAAACATTTCTACAAAAGAAATGTGGACTCATTAAAACACATATTTTATAACTGGAAGTTATTCCCGGGCTGTTTTTGCCGTGGTCTGCTGGAGATAGATGTTCCAGACATTCTGTCTGTCTGTGCCTGAAGCAACGCAACCTTCTCCTAGAAGACTTTGACAACACCACTTAAGATGTCTACCGTAGTTGTAGACGAAAAGTCTGGAACATCTATCTCCAGCAGACCATGGCAAAACAGCCCGGGAATAACTTCCAGTTATACTGACTCTGGCCTTGAAAGCCTACATTCTTTCATCGCATATTTTATGTCAGATAATTTTTTTTTCATAGCATTAGCCATTTGCAAAATATTCCATGTTGTAATTTTACATTTTTCCCGATTGCGTCATCTAACGGACATGCATGAAGTTGTGCGATCCTCCTTTGTTTTTATTTCTTCTTCTTTCTTTTCTTCATCGCAAGTGCTTGTTACCAAGAAAGAAACATTGCATGTTTCCCGCATATTGTAACTATGCATGTCTTGTTTACATTGAGAAATCAATTTACTGCTATGATTTCGTGAACAAAGGTAAATATCTATGGTAGCTTTATAAAAGATACATTTTGTGAATCTTTCTCAGCAGCTTTTGCTTCACAAGAGTGCTGATTGAACCAATTTTGTAAGACTGTTTCATTTTATTAGTTCATATTTAATTATTTTTATAGTACTGTTTTCAAGTGTTCCTTATTTTAATTTCTGTTATTTTGTTTTCATTGCTTACATTCTAAGACTTTTCATTATACCTAGTAAGAGATGAACCTGCTTTAATTTTAATGTTAAGAAATCATATTGTGGAGATATTTAAAGAAATATATAAGGGTTCAAAGATATGTATTAGACAAAAAAATTGGAATTTTAAGACAGCAGATATTAATATCGGCATAAGACAAGTGTGTAGTACATCATCCACTTTATTTAATTTATATTTAGACAACACAATCCGTGAATGGAAACAGCGGCTAAATATTTTAAGTATAACTTCCGATTATGTTAGGAAAGATTTTGTAATGACACTCCTATATGCTGATGACCAAGTAATCATTTCTGATAATAAAGATACGCTACAAAGAGCACTATTTGAACTACATAAAATAGTTTTTAATCATAATTTAGACACATCAAAAAATAAAACTAAATCCATGGCTTTTCACGTAACCCATCCGTTGAGATGTGAACTTGTATTAAACAATAAAATAATTGAACAAGTTAACAAATTTAAATTTTTAGGATCTTCAGTATCATATATTAAAGAAGCAGATATTGGAATTAAAATAGAAAGTTTTTCAAAAATATGTGGAACAATTAAAAGAACTTTTAAAAAAGTGAGAAAAGATACGATGATGAAGTTCTATAAAATCATGGCAGTTTCAGTTGCTCTATGTAGTAGTGAAACTTGGACAATGACAAATACAGAGAAAAGCAGATTACAGAAGTGGAAATGAGGTTTTTAAGAACAGTATTAGGAGTCACTAGAAGAGATAGAATGAAGATTGATGACATAAGAAAACAATTAAGGATATTTAACCTAAATGAGGAAATAGAGCAGAACAGACAAAAGTGGCTAGAACACGTAGAGAGAATGAATGAGGAATGTTACCCAAAGAAAATATTCTACTACATATTTAAAGGAAAACAAAATGTTGAAAGAACCAGGAAACGGTGTATAAATCAATAGATTAAACATTTGGAGCACGTAACAAGCCTTAGGAAAGGTTTAATGCTTGGTGAAGAAGAAGAAGAAGAAATTTTTTTTTCCGTGAAAGCAGCCATAGTGATTCAAAGTAATAATATATTTGGTGAGGTTAAAAACACACAGTGCATTAACTGCTTTAGTAAGAATAATTTCTATACGTACTAATAAAGGATAGAGGGTAGAAAGTCACGTGAATGTATTACATCAGATTTTTCTTTCTTATGGAAATAATGCCATTAGACTCAAATCTATTTTTTAATATTAGTTACAATTTGTATTGCAGTACAGTAATCTTTAGTTAAGTTTACACATGATTCTGATTTCTCAATCTTAATAGTTAACTCTAGCTTTGTTTTACTTTTAAACTACATTTTCTTTTCTGGAGAGAGAATATTTTTGTACGAGGGTCACTCCAAGAGTAATGTACAAGATTTATTTGTCAATTACATGTTCATCCCTCTCAACTGCCTATGCAACCTTGGAACTAGGACCTCTATACCTGCATGGTAAAAGTCTGGACCAGCACATTTGAGTCACTGTTTGGCAAAGTTCACAAGGCAGTCATCATCTTCAAACCTTATTCCACGAAGGAAGTCTTTTAGTTTACCAAAAAGATGGTTATCACATGGAGCCAGGTCCAGACTGTAAGGCGGGTGTTTCAGTGTTGTCCATCCGAATTTGCTGATCTCATCCATAGTTTTCTGACTGACATGAGGCCGTGCATTGTCGTCCAACAGCAAAATATCCTGCTTCTCCTGAAACATCCTGCTGGTCGAACACGTCTCGGTCGAGCTTGAAGCTTTTCAGAGTTGCCACATATGCATCAGAATTAATGGTGGTTTCACGTGGCATGATGTCCACAAGCAAGAGTCCTTCAGAATCGAAATACACTGTAGCCATAACTTTTCCTGTTGAAGGTGCAGTTTTGAATTTTTTTGTCTTCGTAGGTGAGTTTGCATTATACCACTCCATGGATTGCCTCTTCATCTCTGGTTCAAAATGGTGGAGCCATATTTCATTGCCTGTCACAGTTCTTGCAAGAAAGTCATCTTCACCATTCCCATACTGTTCCAAATGCTCACTGCACACTGTTTTTCGTGTTTCTTTGTGAGCCTCTGTCAACCTCCTTGGAACCCACTTGGCACAAACCTTTTTCAACCCCAAGTCTTCCAGTATTCTGCACACACTTGCTTCTCCTGTTCCAACATAGTGTGACAATTCTTTCACAGTGATGCGTTTGTCAGCCAAAATCATGTCATTAACTCTCTGCACATTGTCAGAAGTTTGTGCAGTGTGGGGTCTGCCACTGCGAAGGGTATCCTGAATATTGGCATGTCCACTTTCACTTCGTAATCTGCTTGCCCACCGACTAACTGCACTGTGATCAATAGCATCTCCATACACCTTCTGCAACCTCTTGTGGATGTTTTCCAGTGTCTCATTATCACAGCACAGGAATTCTATAACAGTATGTTGCTTTTGTTAAATGTCAAGTGAAGCAGCCATCTTGAAGACATGCTATTACAGCACCACTCATGGGATCAGATTAAACTAAACTTGAACACAAGCGGGAAGGATGTATCTATGAATTCTGTAAATTACAAAGATGAGAATAAACATAAATTAAAAAAAAATACTGTGCATTGCTTTTGGAGTGACGCTTGTACATGTTTTACTTTCTTCTCTTACTCGTAAAAATATGAAAAGTGACTGCTTTAGCCTTGGCTAGAGCTCCACACAATTTATAAATTGCAACAGGTTATCACTATGAGATATATATAGTTCATACCTCTTTGCTTTTGCATTAATGCAATGTTGAAATGAAAGTTGATATATAGCACAGTTTTTGTGATTTTGGAAATCGGTGCTGGTAACATCAGTCAACTATTACATAATAATTCCTTTTGCAAATTGATGCATTAGTTGATTTGTATATCAAGGATTTTTCTATTAAATGCCGCAGTATTTAATTTTATATCCATAAGTGGGCTTTAAAACAGTCTCTTTTACAATTAATTTAAACATTTAAATTAGAAATATTAAAATATGTATAGTACATTAAATGTGCCTATCCTAAAGAGCAGAGTTTCATGAATTTGATGTAAATGGGAATATTTTAATGATTTCAGATGATTATTTGTTAACATCTGAAAACCCATATTTCTACTTATGGGTGGTGTCTTCCATTGTGAGTTCTTGTTATGCTTACACATGGGACATAAAGATGGACTGGGGCCTTTTTGACAAGAGAGCGGGGGACAATAAATATCTACGAGAAGAAATAGTTTACTCATCGACTGTAAGTTTTGTTACATTTTCTAAATTTATATTTATAGATAAACTAACATTAGGTAGATTTCCATTTAGTATGTCATATGTTGTTCGTTTTACCAGGTGCAAACACTTTTGCCAATCTAGTGTCTAAAATTGCCTTTAATTCATTATCCATGGCATCCTATACCATGGCTTTATTCATACAAGTGAATTAAATTTTATCATAAGTAAATATTTTACATTTAGTTTAGTTTTAGAGTTGTTACAAACATACCATGTTTACTAATTTTATGCTCTATACGTGATATAAGGAGTATAAATGTCATAAACTTATGGAGTGATTTAGTGATTTTTATATGGCATACTGAATGAAATATTATATCATTTATTTTATTCTTCTGAGCGCTAAATTTATTGTAAAAATTATTTTGTATCAAAACTTCATTTCATCATCATGATGCCTTTGAATATCAAAATATGCTTAAGGATATGAAGAATTTGAAAGAAGCTGAGCAGATTTTCCCTTTGCATCTTTTTTGTAAAATCATTGGCTTTCTCACAGTTTGTAGTAGTAGTTTCTGTACACACAGATTCAGTTTAAATTGGTTTAAGAGGGGGTTTTAAACAAGAAATGGTTCTTTTCATGCCATTAAAATTAAAGATTAAACTAAACCTACTGGTAGGCTTAATCTATGGTTTAAGTTAAATAATAATAATAATAATCATCATCCTTCTCCTCCTCCTACTCCTCCTCTCCTTCTCCTCCTCCTACTCCTCCTCTCCTTCTCCTCCTTCTTATTTTTCTTCATTCAAAAGTGTTAGGCCATCAGACCTGTTTACAATCTCACTAAGAAGTTTCCCCTCCATTTCTTCTTGGGGTGCCAAGTGATCTCTTACCTCTAGGAATGTACTGCATTACAGCTTTGGGAATGCATGAATGGGACGCTAAGGACCATAGCAGTTAAAGAGCGTCCATAAGAGAGATGCCTTAAACAGTGGCATTAACCCTAGCTTCCACTTGTAAATAAATGTCCATGGGAGGGAATCCCAGAAGTGTCCCCAGTGCAATGGTTGGAATACTTCTGAAAGCCCCTGTAATACACAAACATGCTACTCTCTGTAGCTTGGTAAATTTACCTGCTGCAGTAGTTTGTATTGTTTTTCGCCACCAATTAATGGCACCATAAAATAGTGGGGCCTAACCATTGCAACATATAGCCAATGGCTGATGTGTGGCTTCATGCCTCAGTTTGTTCCAGTAGTGCATTTGATGGTTACAAGCACCTAGCTCTACAGAGAATAGTATCAATGTGTGTTTCAGGTCAGTTTCTTATCCAGTACAAGCCCTAGATATTTTACTGACTCTGAATATTCCAGGGGTGTATTGCCTAGTTTAAGATTTCCTAGGCCTTTTAAATTCTTCCTATTGGTAAAAGGAAGAAGAATTGTTTTGCTGGGATTGACAGACAAGCCCTCTTGCATACACCATTTGTGAATTTTTCTCAGTCCATTATTCATCATGTCAAGACTGTATTGGGAAATTTCTCAAAAGTAACCAATGCTATGTCATCTGCATAGCCTTATATACAATATCCCTCCTCGATCATATGTTTGAGTAGACAATCTACCACAAGACTCCAGAGCAAGCAGAGAGAACTCCCCCCTGCAGGCAACCTCTCATGGCAAGGATTCCCCTTGTTTCCCCAAGGAGATTAGCTATAAATTCCTGAGCATGGAGTTTATCCATTTACAGAGAGTGTCATTGACTCCATACTTCTGTGTAGCCAAAACCATAGATTCATAGGGAGTGTTATGAAAAGCACCATCTATGTCCAGGAAAATTTCTAATTTCCTTCCAAGCTTGAGTCCTCCAATCTTTTGACAAGACTGTGCAGCGCTGTTACACAGGACTTTGATGGCTGGTAGGCATGTCGGTTTTGATGGAGGGGGCTATCTAGTAGTACCCTCTTTCGAGTATATCTTTCGATCAGTGGCTCCAAAGCCTTTAAAAGGAACAATGCAAGACTGATCGGCTGGTAAGACTTAGCTTCAGTGTAATTATTACACCTGCACTTAGAAATAAACACTACTGTGGTATCTCTCCACACCAGGGAAATATAGATAAAAGCTATATTGGCCCAGAAGAGGTTGCAGAAGAGAGTATAAAGTGAGTAGGTCCCTCCTGTAACAATGCATTCTTTTGACTAAGATTTAAACTTACTTTGGTATTAACTATATAACATATTACTCAATGATTACAAAAATATCATCTCAGAAGCCAAATTAATGCACAGAATCAAAATTGCATTTTAGAAGAAAGTTTTTAGTATGTAAATGAATTTATGGGGCATTTCATTTTGTTATTTTTAATTCTTAAGTGCAAATATATTTTCAGTTCTTAAGCATACATACATAGATGTATTTCAGCTTATTAAATGTATTTCTTCTTAGCATTTGTTTTGATATTCTAAGAGAAAGCGCAAGAGAGAGAGCGCATGTGTGTACATACATACATGCATGTTGACTTCAGCATGATTCAAACCATGAGAGCAACTATATGTGAATTGGGAACATGCACAAGTGCTAAAAATATGTGTAATGAAAAATCTGTCCTCAAATTAATAGAAAATGTTACATTCTTTTGAGAGCAAGGAAAAATTTTGCAAGGTTCTCAAAAATGCTTCTGATATAAGCGACCGAGTTGAGATGTCACTGTCTAGTATGAACTTGAGTCATGCTATATGCTTCCATTGATGGTGGGTGGTAGATTGTTGGTTAAGGTACTCGTCCACGATGCAACTTCGAACTGCGCAACAAAAGTGGAGTTGCATCGTGTAAACTGCCAAGCAAGTAAGAAAATTGCACGCGCAACTCAAATTCAGCGCAACTTCTAAGTGGCATGCAACTTAGGAAGTTGCTTCATGTAAGCAGCGAAAAAAAGAAAGTTGCGCCATCTGAAAGTGGCTTGAACAGTTTAGAAAACTTTTGTGGCATATTCCGTGCAACTTTGTTATGTCGTCTGCTGTGACAGTGAATAACTGTTTGAGAGGTAGGTACAAGGATTATAATTTGTGTTACACTAAATACAGAATTAAGACAGATACGTACATTTTATTTCCTTAACAATACGAACAATGTATTGTAGTACGGTGACAATTTATTTCTTCATAGCTAATAATGTCCTTAACAATAAATGGTCAAGGAAAATGACAAAAAAGTTTATTGAACTTATTGAGACCAAAGATTGCTTGTGGAGAGTAGACACTGCAGATTACAGAAATAAACAAAAGCGACAAAATGCGTTACATGATATAGAAATAGAGTTCTACATGTCAGCAGAAGAAATTAAAGTAAAAATCCACAGGTTGAGAACCCAGTTCACCAACGAAAGGAACGAAATGAAGGCAGGGAAATCTGGAAGTGGTGCAAAAGACAAGTATAAAACAAAATGGGAATTTTATGATGCACTGCAGTTCATGTTTTACCACACCAGCACCAATAATGATGCAGGAGATGAGTAGATTCTTTGGTAAGTACCAACACACTCACTTTAAATGTAGCGATATTGCCATGGAACCTCTCCTTCACGGCAAAAAATACTTCTTGAATTCCTAACGTTTTTTGCTGCAGTATGAGGATTCATACTTACAGTTCTTTGCAACGGTACAAAGTCTTAGTTCTTGTTGTGCCAAATATAAGAAATAAATACATCTTTGACTGATAGCTGCTGCCTAAAAGAAATCACATTGATTATATAGATGACAGTCGAACGTGTTATATATTAAACTTGGTAATGTTGCCGCTCCATTATTTTAAGCCGAATTACTTGTGACTAGAAATCTCAGTGTCAACACAAGACGTTCTGTTGCTGAAATTGGCCTTCTCATTATTGTATCTTGCTTTTGTATTACAGGTGCCTTCTAAGCAGATAATTAAAATCAACCGCTGACATGCGTAGGAAATTCTAAATTTTGATCTCCGTCGTAGAGCTCTTGCAGCAAGTTGTTTACAACCCCACAATATTCGCAACTTAAAATCCACTCTCTTACCCAACACTTTCTGGCCATCCTTTTATGTTTTTCTCTACGTCGACGAAGTAAAATAAGAGACAGGCATGCTACGGATAAAATTTCATTATCAGACGACATATTCGCCATACCAAGCACACAGCTGACTAGAAAGTGGCATGCAGAAAAATTGCTGCCACAAATATAGCATCGTGTAAACGCTCGGTGCAACATTTCTGTGGAAATGCCACTTTTTTAGTGGCGCAACTCGAAATTGTGCAACTTTGCAAGCTGTGTGTAAACAGAATGTGCCACATTTGTGGCCCGCAAGAAAAGTGGCATGCCATAAAACTGGCATCATGGACAAGTACCTTTAGAGTTTTATTTTTTAATTCCTTTTGTATCAAAATGATAGATGAAGAGTTTAAAAAGGCACAATCAGATAATCTGCAATGAATGGATGCATTAATGATAATATAGCTTTTCAGAAATAACAATTGTTTACTGGTTCTTGAAATTCGTGGATCAAAGGCATATTATTAAGTAGCATACCCATTTATTTATATGCCAATTATTCAGGTTTGCTAAGTTGATCAGTTTTCAGAACATAACCATGAAACATATTAATTGTATTTCTCATTCACAACTAAGTATTAAGTCAAACAGCTGGCTTAAAACTGTTTTTCATTAGACTAGCAGATTGTTTGCCTATTAATTTGTATTACATAAAGATAGGGTGCCAAAGTGAAAATAGCTGCAGCTTATTGACAATATGAAACACAAAAGTAATGCTTAAAATGCTCCAAGACACCTCTAATTTTGATGTCAGGATAACATTAAGAAAAGAGAAAATAAATCACTGAGGTTTTATTTTGTTACATGAAGATGGTTAGTATAATGATAGTGATAATGAGGAACATTACTTCCTTACCATAGAATGAGCAGATGTTTTGTTTTTTACCCAATGTTTGTTAATTTGTCACAAGAAAAGATAGGTTATGGTTGGGTAATATTGTATTCATAACTACGTTTTATTAAATACATACCAAAGTCAACTGAAACATTAAATGCAATTCTTAAAGAGGTTAAAAGTGTCAAATGTATGGTTTCAACGACTTAACATTAGAACAAAATTAAGCGTGAAAACAGAAAAATTGTTACAGTCAAACTGATCCTTTCAAAAGTACATTGTAGATTTCTTCCAGATATCATTTGGCATTTCTTCGCCATTGTAAAATCCTTTTCTTCCTGATTTTAGGCTTTTAGCACGTGAGTAAACAATTTGTTGGAGGTATGCAATGTATACACATATTGTAGCTTTTTGCTTCAAACTCTGGTTGGAATTTATGTTGATCCCAAATGAAAAAATTCTGCTGCATATGCTACACAAAAACTGCACTTAACTACACCATACACTAAAATAAAGGAGAAATAAACACCATGTGTTTCCATTTTACATAGCACAATGTGTTTAATTCTTTCTGCTCAGAACCGTGAACATAGACAGTGATGTCAGACCAGTAAGAATGCATTATTGCCTCATGTAGCCTCTTTGAAGATTAAATTATATTTTTATGATATTTAGATGATTATTTTTGCTTCCTGGTATTATTTTCGGATTCAACGTGAAATTTTCAATCAGTATAGCGCATATGTGAGCATAATTATACTGTCCTGCATGTTCTCATTGCATGACTATCTGCTGCTCATTATACTATGAAAAACGCTTCAGCAAAATGCAGATTAAAATCTACTTATTCAAACAGCTGTAAATTGAACTGTTGATGAGACAAATCTACTACTTAAACATGAGTTAATGGCATTTTGCTCTTTTTTTCTTGTTTAACAAGATTGTGTGTTTTATCATGTAGGTAATCTACTTGATTATTGATATTCTTCATAGAGAATTCTTTGTAGTGTGTATTGTTATACACAAGAACCTTGTTCATCTTGATGACCAGATGGAACCAGAGGTAAACCAGATAATCCAGAAACAAACTATTAAATGAATATAGATTACTAATCCATACAAACATTCTTTTTACCACTAACTAGAGTAAGAAAAAAGCACTTTTTGGCACTTAAATTCAATACTGTACTCACTTTTATTTTCTCAAATAGCATAGGGATTTCTTTTGTTTCAAATTTGTGCAGCATTTGAGAAGCAAAAAAAAAAAAAGTAAGCAAAAAATCAATCCAGAATAATGAGGGCTGGATAAACGAGGTTCTTGTGTTATTAATGTAGTTGTTTTAGCCTTAAAGTTAGCCTTACTTAAAAGTTTATGTTTACTCTAAATAGTTCGTTAATCCTTGTTTTAAAATATCACAGCTTGTAAATCCAAAATGTTGTTGCAATCAAACACGGTGAAGCAATTCATAAAAGATGCTTAATGAAAGTGAAGTCAACTTGAACACACTTACTAGCTTCACTCACCTATTTATTGTGCTGAACATGTATCATGAGCTCACATTGTCAACTGCCTGTTGACTGCCGAATCAACCCTTGAGTCGTTTTGTTGAAAGTCTGGGGTGTCCTCTAATGGCCTGTGGATGAACCTAAATAAGCATTTGTCTATTTCTGTCAAATTGGAGTTCATGATCCAGTTTTCATATTTCCTTATATAAATCTTCTCTCATATTTCATAGGTGAGTGAAGCTGTAAGTGTGTTCAAATTGACATACTTTTATTAAGTGTCTTTTAAAGGTTGTTTTATTTGTTCTAAACATATGCATAATGGGGAAAGAAGGGGTTGTGTTCATTAATTGATAAGTAAGAGAATTACAATTATTTTTATATGCTAACAGTTATAATTTTCAAACATTCATATGAATTTGCTGTAAGAACCAAATTAGAAAGTGATTTAAGCCATAGGATCTAATTTAACCATAAACAGACTCCTTTAATAATAACATTGTATACAAAAACTAAGCATAGAAATCTCTGGTGTTTGAAATCTTACATTAAACATAAAGCCATTCAAATCTAGATGATTAGTCATTTTAATAGAAATAATGTGTAAACAAACCTATACATAAACATAAAAAGAAATTGTTTTTCTCTCTTTTCTTACAGGGTTATTATTATTTTGCAATTGTGGAAGATTTTATTTTGCGCTTTTGTTGGGCACTTACTTTATCCTTGACTGAGATGGGCTATGTCCATGCTGACCTGATGGTCACTATTTTATCTCCTCTTGAAGTGTTCAGGTATGTTTTTATTATACATAATTATTTTACAAAGTTTTCCAATTGTATTATGCTCAGAAGAAAGATTAAAATATGTGCCAGCAGTTACTCAAACCTGATCTGTTTCTAGTCAGTCTTAAGATATTTATTTTTACTTCACATTTCAACAGCTCTCCCTGAAGACCAGTGCATTCTCCCAGAATAAAGTGTTTCTCCAGGTTCCTGGAAGAAGGGTTACACAGTCTCTATAAAACTACTGTTTAGTTTCCATAACTCTTAATCTAATTAAAATTTCCTTCTTCCATCATGATTTCTTTTACTTTTGAGAACACACTGAAATCATAAGCAAAATCTGGAGAGTGGATGTTCAAACTGTTTTATTAATTGCAAAATTTGGCCCTGTTGACACTGAATGAATTTCTAAGAATAAAATTAATGTAAATTTAAACATGCAATATAGTAGTAAAGGCAATTCCCAGATACATTTTCATAAAGTGATTTTCTTAAAAACTGTATTTCTGAGTAGAGCTTTCATTTGGGGATGTGGTTGGCCCGAAGGAAAGTTTCTTGACATGGGAAGAATGCTGTTTGCCAATCAGATATTCATAGCCACTTAAATTCAAGTATGGGATGGACTTTATTGTTGGGCGCCTTAGTGGGATGGACTTTATTGTGTTTTTTCCTTTTATGTACGGTATCGGTGTTTTTGTAGGGGGAAAAGGAAAGGTATCGGTCAGATGTCGGAAGAGCATGGATACAAGTAGGTTGTTAACCGATGATATTTATATGGTTTTATTACGTTTTATTCTGACCTCCTTAAAACCATTCCCATAACCGATCCATTCACACAAATATGTTTAATGTCCGACCACACAAATATATCGAACTATGCCATCGCCAAATCAAACTATAGCCACATGATACCCTGTGGTGTTTCACACGTCTGCTCACATCGAATTCCAGAGTACAAGTGTCTGCATTTACCCTTCGGTTCGCATTCCTGAAAGATCCTTAACCCTAAATTTCTGCCTGCCTTGTTTCCCCCAACTCACACATGTGTCGTTACAATGGGCATGTTCAGCCCGCATTCCAATCCCCTAACGGTACGTTCATTTCCCGTCGTATACCTACTGTACAGTCTTATAAAGATATGTTATATGTTTCCACACTTTTCTAGGTGGTTCACAAGTAGACTATGTATAATCGATATTATGGCTTCAACGTATCGTTTCAAGTACATAGATTTCTCAGCAAATTATAACTACAATAACTACATACCTTCATCATAGAAGATGTTGGACAGGATTTATTTCTGCCACTACACATCTCTCACAACTTTTAAGAAAATTTGCATTAACATTCATTAATTCTTCTGAAATTGCAGCAATTTGATTGCCATTTGGCGTCTCTTGCAGTTCAGCTATTTCCAGCACTTTCTGACATGAACACACTTAACGTGCATCTTACTAATTATAATGTTTAGGACAGCCATTAGCTATGGGCAAAGAGTTAATTATGCTGGTTCAGCAACACCTGGAGCTATACAATTTGTCACATAACATTTTTGACAGCACCTGGTTAAAGATAACAAACTACAGGCTTAAAATATCTTGTCTGTTCAGTAAAACCAAATAAGCATCACAGGCTATAATGAGGGCTTCTTGTTTGTGAACCATTGCTTATTGAAACAGATATAATAAAAACAGCAGATTGAAATCAAGCCTGAAAATAGCCAGCACACATTTGGAACATGGTAGGTTATGTGAATCATGACATGATAGACACACCTGCACAGGTGATAGGTACACCTGTTGTGCACAGTTGGAACCCAACAGGTTTTATGGAAACCTAGCTTTACAGCCTTATGACCTTTATATTGTGCGCTTTATCTACATTTTCTTCTGTTTAATGGTTTTTCAAACACCTCTACCACATTTGTTTTTGCAGGCATTCTACTGCATTTAAATTTTATAGTGTAAAACAAAACATTCCCCTTAAAGAATGTCTGATTGGAGATATTCCTTAATATATGTATGGGTGTATGTACATCCATTTAAGGCTCTTACATAATAAATAGAAATGAGAGCCAGAGCAAGAAAGACAAAGCTAAAATATGTGCATTCCAACATGATTGTTCACAGTTAACGTAAAGCTTACCAGAGCCCAGAAACAGGAAACTTGGTCAAGTTTCAATTTTTCTATTCCCAATCCTGGGAATAGCATATTGGATTTATATTGCACATAGCTGTGTTCATGATGGAAACCTTTTCAAGAATGCTAGAGCTGTGTAGTTGCAAGCATAGAAAAACAAAGTCAGAATAAAAGACAGTAGAAAACAGCAGAGAAAAACAAACTTTACTATATAGCAGTTCATATACTGCTTCCACAAGAGTAATCACAAATAAAAATGGTGTGGCTTTTAGAAAATATTTTCTATGTTAAATTTCAAGTTTGTTAACCTGGTTTATCTTGGTTGAATTGCAAGTGGATGAAAAAAATCTGATGCGTTGCACTCACATGACTTTCTCTACTTCTGTACAAACTATTTTTACAAACACTTATTCTCCATCTACTTCATGTTAATCGTGTTGCTAATTTTCTTGTAGGTGCAAGGGGAATATGGTAGGCTTTAAGCTATAGTCAAATCTTTTAAGAGCTGGTTGCTATATGGAGCATTCCATTCTCTTTGCATGTCTGGGACATAAAAAAACAAATACCAAATTCCCATTTGAGAAGAAGTATAAGTATTGAAAAATTCAAACAAATAACAAGGAATATCTCGGTAATAGTTCACTCGAGACAAAAAAAAGAAAAATGTATATGACATAAATTGTGTGTTTTAACAAGATCTACATTGTTTGTGTAGTAAATTTTTTTCTATATCTTACAATTTACAGTTATCAAAAGTCATTCAGAATGAAGAGGACTTTTGGGGACATTCCTAGAAAATTCAAGATATACATTTCACTTGTCATGAAAATATATTAAACATATGATATTTTAATTAAAATCGTTAAGAGCCATTTTTACTTTCTCTACTACATATAAGTAGTAGTAAGTAGGGGAAGTATTGTATTCCACCCAAAAATTCGATACCGAGATTTCACCGGAAATACATGTTTTGAGACCCCCTGAATCCAAAAAAAGCATTTTTGGAAACATGTCCGTGAGTGTGTCTGTGTGTCTGTCTGTGAACAGCGTAACTCAGAAACGAACAGTCGGATAAACACCAAACTTGGTATTTAGGTTCAGAATCTTCCAGAGAAGGCGGCGCCGTGGCCGAGTGGTTAGACCGCTCGCCTCCCACCGAGGCGGACCGGGTTCAATCCCAGGGACCTGCGTGTGGGATTTGTGGTGGACGAAGCGGCGTCTGGGCGGGTTTTCTCCGGGTTCTCCGGTTTCCCCCGCCATTCATTCCACCAACTGCTCCATCATCACCTTTCCTTTCATCCATTTCACCCACATTTCGTTTCATCTACTTCCTTCATCCCATACCAGGCATCGGGCTGATCACCCATCCTGGATGCTCTGTCCGATCCATGAGTGTCTGCTCCTCGACGGGCCTCTGACCCCAGGCACCCGCTTGTAAGTCCTGGGGGGGTGTAAGTCCTACATAAGAGGACGGTAAACAGATAATGAATGAATGAATGAATGAATCTTCCAGAGATGCGACACGAAGGTTTTCAAGAAAATCCCCCCACCCCAGAGTACCCTTTACATGGAACATTTTTCGAAAATTTTAATTTTCTTAAAAATGGCTCTAACTATTTTGATTAAAATATCATATGTTTAAGATATTTTCATGACAAATAAAATGTATATCTTGAATTTTCTGGGAATGTCTCCAAAAGTATTCTCCATTGTGAACGACTTTTGCATAACTGGTAAACCATAAGAGATAGACAAAATTTTACTACACAAAAAATGTAGATCACGTTAAAATACACAATTTATGTCATATACATTTTTTTTGTTGAGTGCACCATTTTCGAGATATTGCTTGTTATTCCCTTAAATTTTTCAATACTTATTTTCTAAAATGGGAATTCGTTATTCATTTTTACTTTCTCTACTATGTATAGTAAGTAGGGGAAGTATTGTATTCCACCCAAAAGTTCAATACCGAGATTTCACCGGAAATACATGTTTTGAAACCCCCTGAAACCAAATAAAGCATTTTTGGAAACATGTCCGTGTGTGTGTGTCTGTGTGTGTGTCTGTCTGTGAACAGCATAACTCAGAAATGAACAGTCGGATAAACACCAAACTTGGTATTTAGGTTCAGTATCTTCCAAGGATGCGACATGAAGGTTTTTAAGAAAATCCCCCCACCCCAGATTATGCTTTACATGGAAGATTTTTCGAAAATTTTAATTTTCTCAAAAATGGCTCTAACGATTTTGATTAAAATATCATATGTTTAAGATACTTTTATGACAAAGAAAATTATATCTTGATTTTCCTGGGAATGTCTCCAAAAGTATTCATTGTGAACGACTTTTGCATAACTGGTAAACCATAAGAGATAGACAAAAGTTTACTATACAACAAATGTAGATCGCATTAAAATACACAATTTATGTCATATACATTTTTTTTGTTGAGTGAACCATTTTCGAGATATTGCTTGTTATTCCCTTAAATTTTTCAATACTTATTTTCTAAAATGGGAATTCGTTATTCATTTTTTTGTCTTGGGTATGCAATGAGTATTAATCTGTGGGAAAGGGAATGGTGCTGCACCTAGCAACCAGCTATTAAGAGATATGTATGTGCTTAAAGGCTACTGTATTTCCAAATTGCCCTTGTATATATATGTATTCCCCTTACATCTACAAGAAAATTAGCAATAAGATAGACTCTGCAAATGTTTATCTCGATTAACATGAAGTAGATGGAGAATAAGCGTTTGTATAAATAGTTTGTACAAGAGTAGAGAAAGTCATGTGAGTGTAACACATCAGATTTTTTTAAAAAATGTTCTGTGTAAAGAGTAGTCTGGGGTGGGAGGATTTACTTGAAAATCTTTGTGTCACATCCAAAATAAAACTCTTAATCTTTTAAATAAAATAACGGAACACCTAAAAATTTAAATGAAATTAATTAAAGGAAATAGTTAAATATAAATTGAACACCGTAACAAAAATAAAATTTCTAAAAAAAATAACAAAAAAAATTAAGCAAAATTTGGAAGATACTAAACTCAAATACCAAGTTTGGTATTTATCTGACTTTTCATTTTTGAGTTATGCTGCTCACAGACACTTAGATGCACACACATGAAATGTTTCCAAAAATGCTTTATTTGGATTCAAGTCACCTCAAAACATGTATTTCAAGTGAAATCTCAGTATCAAATTTTTGGGTGGAATGCAATACTTCCCCTACTTACTATACGTAATAGAGAAAGTAAAAATACCATGTCACAAACAAATGATATTTTAATGCACAAAATCTACTTTCCATGTTGTTGCCAACATGTTCATTGTGTTTTCATTGATAGGCATTCCTACTCCCGCTGTATTGTCAATCAAACTTTAATTGCTTTCTGTTCTCGTTCTGTTCCCCATTTCTGGTTTAATGTGAATCATCCTTAATAGGATCCCCTTGCTTTGCTGTGATTTGATTTGGTCCCAACGTGGCACATCTTTTGTCATACCACAGTTAAAATAATAATGTGGTTTTATGTTGAAAAACTAATTCTTGTACCTGAAATAATGATGTTCAAGAGGAGTGCTAGAAGGCAAGTACCAAAATCCATTATTAACCCAATATCCTTTCAAATGATTTTAAAGTTCTTCCATACCATAAGTAGTCGGACCAAATTTTGAAATCCAGGACCTTCTTGAACATATTCCATAACTTAAAATCATCACATATCGAAGCAAATAATTAAATGATTCAACATTAAACACTTATAATTGCTCCTGCTTACAATTTGATAAGTGGAACTGTATGAATGTTTAACACGATTCATTTCCATAATGTTCTTGAGCATTTTGGAACATTGTAAACTGAAAGAAAATCTGAGATTCCAGTGCCTACCAGGACATTCTGTAGCTTTATGAAGCTTTACAGAATGTTCCAGAACTTTGCATGTAAAAGAAAGCTAAAGTGGAAATATAATTTGTTTATTTTTATTCCATATGCAGGACCCAAATACCTCCAAAACATGTGTGTCCTTGAGTTAAAAGTTAGTTTTAATACTACCACACAAAAGTTTGAAATTAGAAGGAAACATGAAATTTAACCTTTTCTGTACCTCCCAACTTGAAAAGTCTTGGCAGCACTGGGTACTCAAGCTATTTTCAGATATTTTATCACAGTACTTTGCTTGGCACAATCAGTTTATTTTTGTAATGAATCAATACTGCTTAGCAATGGAGACCAACTTAAAGAATTTTTGTGCCTCAAAATAAAATTTTTTAGATTGACTAGAATGTGTTCAGGGCTGGAGCAGAGGAATCAGTTGTTACTGTTTGTCCAAAAGGAAGGGGAAGAGAAATTAAATTTACATTTTATCAACAGGCGCTTTGTATGGAACTTCTTTCGACTGGAGAATGAACATCTCAATAATTGTGGTAAATTTCGAGCTGTACGTGACATCTCTGTAGCACCTATGGACTCCTCTGATCAAACACAGATCATCCGCATGATGGATGATGAAGATGGTGTAATTAACAGAAGAAAGAAGAAACATGTTACAACAAAGAAGAAAGAGGATCATCGACTGCTCCTGGAAGGAGAATCAACAGACGATCCTGACAGTTAGGGATGTTAAATATGTGTGTATATACTTTTCTTAAAGAAAGTTTTTAAGTATGGCATGAGCTCTCATTCATTTTGGTAATTTATGGATTTTTAAATATTTTCATAGAATGGAAATATTGCCTTACAATTTAATTCTATAAAACCAAGCATTACTAAGTGCTCTATCTCTCATTTTTATATTTGAGTTTGCTATTGCAAACATAATTACTGCTTAATTTATACACTTTGGTATACAGTATTGTCCAAAATCCTCATTTTCATAATGCGATAGTACAGAAAGTTTCTGTGGGAAGCATAGTCACTAAATAATGTGATAAAGCACTCTATTAAAACAGAGAGTGACCCTTATGATTATGCACATATATCTAAGAAAGTAAAAGTAATCACTTCAAGAAGATCAGTACTCATTCTATAATAACAGTCTTAATTGCATGTCACACTGTAACATTTGCTGCAATTTTTCAGCACTTTTGTAGGACCTGTCTAATTATTATCATATCGCAAATTATACATATAATAGTTATAACTGTGGGCAAGAATATGACATAGTGACAATATAATTGCTGTACCTATTTCATTTTAAGTTAAAAGGAAGTAAATAAACCTTTAACGTATCACTAGCATGCACACGGCAGCACCACATGAAGATATGGCTGGAACTAAGTACCCACAAGGAAATTGCTGCAGACAGTATGCAAAATAGTGTATATACTGCAGTTTGGTGATCATTAGTGTTTAAGAATTTTTTTTTTGATTTATTCATATAGTTTGCCTTACATTCTTAAACTATTCACACAGAATACTAATAGCTAAAAACAAAAATGATTTACCTATGTAAAAGCGTACCTGGATATTTTTGCCAGTGGCACCCATCTATTATTATTAACCTGTGATTAAAGATACCGGATTAAACTGCTGTTAACTTCAGGTTTAGGAATCATGGATTTTAACACTAATATTCAGTATTACCAGTTTTACTTTAAGCAGAAAACGAAAATGTCACAAACAATCTCAGCAGGAGCAGTGATTCCGCAGTAAACAGTTCTGTCAATGCTAAATAACAGATAAACCAATTCATTGTCAATTAAAGCTGGCCATGACATATTTTTACTGTGCTCAACTTACAATTTAATAGCAAAAGAGTTGAGAACTTTGTTATAATAGTCTTTACAGAATGAAATTAATCTCTACCAATTCTTCTTGTACTTCTCCTCCACCTTCTTCCTCCTCCTCCTGCCACTTGTCTTCTTCAAATCACATTGAAATGTATTTGAGAACATTTTATAACTGCTCTCTTTCATTTTCTGAGGCCAAATTGCTAATATATTTTGTTTATTGCAGTTAAGATATCATCCTTGCTTTGCAGACTGGAATCATACTTCTTCAGAATGTCAAATATATCGCTGAGAAAAGCTAATTTGTGCACCATAGTTCTTTTCTAATAGATCTGCAAAAACTGATTTTTTTCACATTGAAGAAATTCATCTTCTAGATAACCACCACAACAGTGTATGGAGAAGAAGACATAAAATGGGCAAATATCTTTGATTTAAGAGGTCTGATTTTAATAAAATTTACCAATTTATTGCAAACATGGCATTGCTGTTTCCAACTTCATCTCTGGAAGTTCAATGTTTTCATATAAAGCCTGAATTTTTCGCTCTACTGTATTGTCATCTAAAGAAATCTATTTAAGTTCAGCATATTATTCAAGGCCAAAATTAGTTTTTTCAATAAAACAGCATGCTGGATACTAGTCTTCTCGCCAGCTGGGTAAGGTATTATTATTATTATTATCATCACCATCATCAATACAAAGCAACTTGCTTCCTGAGCTTTCTCAGACGTCTTGAACTTCATAGTAAACATAAAATTCTGTTTTGATTAATTTTTTTAACATTTCTTTAAAGTAATTCACAGATTTTTCTTTTAAGTGTCTGTGTTTAGCATGAAAATTACAGAGTAGTTTATTTGGCATTTGACAGTTTTTTCTGCAAATTAAACACTCCAGAATGACACTGCTCTCATCACCAGACCAAATGAAACTTTTGAAATAATCTGCATCATATAAATGCACTTTTCTTTTTGTGAAACTTATATTGCCTTTACTCAATGACAAGTTCTTACTTGTTGACACATCTACATTCATTCATTCATTTATCATTAGTTGTTGCAACATATAACTTCTATCGCTTACAGTAAAGGTATCCATGGCTAATGATAGATTTGTAGAGAAACTAACATTCACACTGTATAATGAAAGAAAAAGTCCACTATATTTTATCCATCACACAGACAAGCAATACACCTGCTCAGTACTCATGAACCCACACTTTCTCACCACAATGCAACTCAGTGGCATTTACATGCTCCTGTCTAATGGCAGATATTCCTACTAGAGCTATATGCAAATCTATGCGTCTGTCAAGGACATGTATCTACCAGGTATCTAGCTAAGCATGGGGTGACCAGCAATTTTCTATTTCATTTCAATTATCATGAGTTACAGTTCAAAATAATTAAACATATCAGACAGTCTGTGACCCCCAATAAGGACACCCTAAAGTGTCATGACAACCAGTTTGGAAAACTCTGCTCCAGACAGCATAACATTCAAATATTTGCTCAGATCACATTATTTTTTGATTGACCACACTATAATACGTTGATTACATGTGACATAACTAAACTGTAATGGCATCCATTATATTTCAGCAACTCATTATCATCTTACTTGCTGGCTCGCACAGCTTGCCCATATCTTTTAACACCTTCAAATCAACAGTCCACTGGGATACATTCCCGAAATAAATATGAAATATGTGTATTTAAAATAAAATAAATTCTGTTCATTGTAATTTTAACATTCTAATATTTTGAATTCATTTCCTTTGGTTTAATATGTCTTGTTTTCACGTTACTTGAAACAAAAATCAATAAATATGGCATGGACTCAATAGTACTGCCATGTGTTGCACTACTCACAAATATGCGAATAGTTCATGGCCAGATCCTGCGAGCATATAATTACACAGAATTAACAAAGTAAGTTCTTTTTGTAAAAACTCAAAGTTTTGAAATTATAGTGTGATCAACCAAAAACATTGTATGCAACTTGACTGTAATGCTAATTAAGATGCTCATATGAAAATTATTAAACTTGCTACCACTTGTTTCATAAACATACTCACATCTTAATTACTACCATTATTGTCTTGTTGCATAATATACTATGTATCAGTAACAAACCTTGTTTTGACAAAATTATCACCCAGCAAGCACAGCACACTGAGATTTTAATTATAAAGTTTCAAGTTTCAGTTTGCCCACTTTTAAGCCATTGCTCGTTTTTGCATAGAAAATTAATTTCACAGTGGGTAGTGGTTAAAAATTTCAAGTACTCTATTGTATTTGATAAATACTGCTCATTTAAAACCAGCATGGAGAAAGTATTAGCATCTAGTAGATTTAATCCTGTTTTCATTGTAACTAGATTCCTTAAAAAAATTTTCAGGCCTAAGTATCCTCCAAACTTCATAAATATGGAAACAGCGGGCCAAACATTTTCACATATGACTTAACCAGTTTGCTCTTCTAGTATTTTCACATAGAATGAATACTTTGGCAACTGTGTCTTAAGTTTATAACTTTTGAACACTTTGAATTTTGTGTACATGCAAGGTGTGATCAAAAAGTAACAGGAGTTTTTGTTTTTCTTAAAGAAGTTTTATTTAATCATCAACATCAACTTTGTTCCCCTTCAAAGTAATCCCCCCTCGGATACAATACATTTGTGCCAGCACTTTTTCCAATCTTGGAAGCACTTCTGGAACTCATTTTTCGTTATGGTGTTCAGCTCTTTCAGCAATTCTGTCTTTATCTCATCATTGGTGGCAAAACGTCATCCTTTATGGTTCTCTTCAGCCTCGGGAATAGAAAGAAGTCGCAGGGGGCCATGTACGGCAAATACAGTGGCTGAGGCAGCATAACAGTTTTGTTTTTTGCCAAAAAGTCACAAACAAGGATTGAGGTGTGAGCAGGTGCATTATCATGATGCAAGTTCCACAAGTGGTTTTGCCACAATTCTGGTCATTTTCTTCGGATTGCAAATGGCACATAACTTCCAGGTAGTATTCCTTATTGACCGTACGACCATAAGGCAGGGACTCCTGATGCACTATCCGATTGTAATCGAAGAAAACAGTGAGAAGAACCTTCACATTGATCGAACTTGTCAAATCTTTTCGGTCTTGGCTCTTCAGGCAGTTTCCATTGGGATAATTCGACCTTAGTTTCGATGTCATACCCATATACCCATGTTTCATCACCTGTCACAACCTTTAGAAGTTCTGGATCATTTTTTACTTCATTCAGCAATTCCTGATTGATGTTTATGCGACATTGTTTTTGGTCGAAATTCAACAATTTCGGAACAAGCTTTGCTGCTATATGTTTCATGCCCAAAACATCCGAAAAAATTGCTTGGCATGAGCCAAAGGATATGCCGAACATCATCAGCAACCTCTCTGATGGTGATTCGGCGATTTTCCAGACCATTTTCTTTACTTCCACATTGTCATCAGTAATTGATGTGCTAGGGCGTCCAAGGTGGTGGTCGTCTTCATCTTCTTGACTCTCTTTGAAATGTTTATACCACTCGTAAATTCTTGTCTTACTCATAGTAGATTTGCCAAAAACCACAATCAACATTTCAAATGCGGTGCTGCACTTGATTCCATTTTTCAAGTAAAATTTAATGCAAATTCTTTGATCCATCTTTTTTGAAAGTAAAAATTTGCCAAGCACTCATAAACATTAAAACTTTTTCAACTATCAACAAAAAACTAAATATTTAAAACAGCTGAAAATGCAAACATACATCAGGAATATGTGTACCAACAAGATAAAACAAAAGTTTTGAACATCGGATGTATAAAGCTCATGAAATTAAAAAATTCCCATTATTTTTTTATCACACCTCCTATGCAGTCCAGTATGGAAATAAAGACTACATTATTGGACAAGTCTTCAGGGGGGGTTTCTCCATTTTACCAACAGAAATTTGACAATTAAATTTCCAACTACGTTTCTTTTTCCACTTGTTGGCAATTGGCAATTGGCAATGACTGCGGGTTAGATGCAGGAAAAGATTTGAAGCAGTCAGCAAAAGAACTATAATTCCTCTGTTTTATAATACAAAAAGAGTTTGATTCAGTTGAAGTACTAGTCACTCATACAAGCTGCTCCAATAGACAGCTTTGGGCATTAGGTAGCACCTTGCCACTAGATGTAGCATTAATTTTAAAAACTTCATTCATATGATGGGTGACTAACAATGATGCAAGCTATATGATCTACTTCTACTTTCTTGAACAGAAGTTTATATAATGTATTAAACAATTTAATAACGCTGTTATGAGTTGGTTTATTGTCACTACATCATTTACTTTTTATTAAAATGGGACGTGTTCTGAGAGCTCATTTGCTCCCATTCATCAAACCAATGCCGTAGTATTAAAAAACCTACTCACAATAGTGCTATTAAATCATATGATCTGCATTTATAAATGTGTAATAGTAATATTAGCATCGAGCGGGATGGCTCAGGCAGTAACATCTGTGGCCTGCCTTCAGGAGGCCCTGGGTTCAAACCCCCAGGACCGACCAATCTGAACAAAGGTTTTTTAGCAGTTTTCTTCAGTCACTAGATGAATGCTGAGTTGAATAATTTGATCTGCAAATTTTTCTATCATCCCTTTCATCACCACATTTCATTTCCTCCTTCTTCACAGCCATACCAGGCATTAGTTTGATCACACAACGTGGATATATTATGATCCAGAGTTTGCTTGCTCCTCGACGTACTACTGACCCAAAGAGGAGAGCAATCTGTTAAAGAAGAAGATTAGCAAAATTATGCAACAGACAGGATCTTTCTTAGCTTGTGATCTTTATTCATTTATAATAGACTAATCAAGACCAGCTTTTAAGTTTTTGCTTTCAGGCTGATTATTTGTCAAGCATTTCCATTTGTTTAATTAATTTATTTATGATCTTATTTGTATTAAATGTTGAAACACTTCCATTTCATCAAAGACATAACATTGGCTTATGTATAAAAGAGTACGTGAGGTTCATTAATAGTGTTGTACTCTCATGTGCACAGCACGTAATTATAGTTAACTCTCTTAAACCCAGTTGTCTCCCCAGACAGGTCCTCCATAAATGCCTGCTCTTCAGTTACTCATTTTACCAAAATATTAAATTGATTCTACATTGGTAATAATATTCAAACTCAATGAGCTTTTGTGTTTTCATAGTACAATGATCATAATGGGCATAATGTTACTACATTGACTAGGTAAACTGAGCAACAATTGATGTGAATATGATGAAAGTCAAATTTGTATCTTAAGATCAGACATTTCCTGATTTGCTGAAATAAGCAATGCAAGGAGTAGTAAAATATTTTAGAATATTTATTTGCACTTAACAGCATACAAAAGTTAAGTACATTTATGTAAAATCTCAAAGTGACTTACATTCTAAGTACAATCTGTGTCTAGTTATTTCTTTCTTTTAAGGGTTACTTTGTGCCTGTCACCCTGGCCCTTTGAGTTTCGGTTAGCCCTTATTCTTTCCCTTCCTTTCCTCCTCCTCTAATTCTTACTTTCTGTTGATCTCCTTCCTTTTGTCCATCCTGCTCCTCTCCCCTTGCATTTTTTTTTACTTTCCATAACCATCTTTCTTTAGTCTTCCATGAAATCACTCCCATGGTTTTTCTTCCTTTTTCTCTGTTAACTGTTAATATTGTTATGGCTACCATTTTCTCACCCATTTTGTCCCACTTTGAATCCCAAATATTTTGTCTCTACTTTTCTAACTCTTTGCCTTCTACTAAGTATTTTACTTTCCTTTTCTCCATATATTACACATCATATTCTGGTTCTCCCCTCTTTAACCATCCTAGGAATATTGCCCATTCTCATCCCTTTCCTGTCCGCTACATATGTCAACATAACCTTCTCTCACCCAATCTAAGAACTTTTTCCAAGGACTAGTTAGTGAACAAGGGAGAATGGTCGCTTAGTTGCACTTTTACATCTTGCTATGGCTCTTTGAATTTGGATATGACAGTATCATACGTTAATGTGTTGGTTTCAAGAAAAAGAAAAACAAGCATCTCAGTAAAAAACAGTTATCATGGAATGCAAACATGAACATGTTCATTACATCAGCTGTGTTCACAAATTATTTATGTTTCTTTGTTATGCAGACATGCATATTGCTACAAACCCTGTATCTTGGAAGTTGTTACCTCCATTCTCTCCTGCCGTAGAATTGTCATGAACAAATCATACCATTTCTCACTTGGCCATGTATGCGTAATCTTCCTTTTTATGTTTAGTTCCTCTGTATTTTGCAGCCAGTTTGTACAGTGTCTTTAAAGTGTAAAACCTAACATAATGTGCAGTGGCAGTATTTAAAAAGATTTGAAGTGGTTGATAACTTTTTATTTGTGGAATAAAGTGAATAGATATTAGGCTCTTGTTTCAGTAAAAGCATAAGGCATTGCAGAAGACATACAAGCATAAATATCAGCAAAAGTGTTTTTTCTTAAAAGCTCTTAATTGTGTACAAAAATTTTAACACTCTTAAATCTATAATCTTCCCCCCCCTCCCCCCGAGTAGTAGAAGTAAGTTACTTTTATGCTCTTGTGTACTTAATTTTAGTATATTCACTTATAAAGCAGTGATAAACACATGTAGCCCAAATATCCCCAGATTTGTGTGGTGCAGTTCCTCGAGTGCTGACTTTCGATATCCAAGACTCTGTGTTCAGTCCCAGCCAAGTATGGTGCCAATGTTGGCAAATTTACAAGCATGTAAAAAGAAAGAACTTCAACAGGGATAAATTCCAGCATGTTCATGATACTGATATCACTTTCTAGTGTCATGAAATAAACTCTGTGGTATAAAAATGTAGATTTCTAATATTCCTTAAGAATTATTGTAAAACCATGTCTGCTTAAGAAGCTAAAATATGTACTTGATTAAACTCAGGAGTAGTTACTAAAAAAAAGGGAGTACTTAACTACATAATATGTGCCAATGATTAGAAATTTTAAATTAACAGAAATATATTTGATTTTGTACTTTGCAAGCATAACATCTCTTCTGAAATCCAAAAGCAAAGCCTTTGGAGGTGATGATCTGCGTTCCTAAAGATTCTATTTTAAATGCATTTCTTTTATTTTAAAGCACATTTATAGATAAATTGGGGTAAATATTTTTATTGTAATTTTAACTCTGTGACATAAAATGTACTGAAAGATTGTTTATAACATTTTTTTTTATTAAGTATGAAGATTTAATTACTTAGAAAATCAGTAGTGATACAGGTGCTTTTCTGAAGTTGTAAACTGATTAAAAGTACAAAATTAGGAAATTTCAAATTGTGAAGCAAACAATTCCAATGCTAAGCTGGTGTTTTTCAATGAAGCTCTTTAATTAATCTTTATTCATGAGTAATATCAAAGACTGTTATTCCATTCTTTGATAGTTGAAACTGTGATAGCTGCTGCTGGTAATAAACAAAGTAATGCAATAAATTAATTTGCTGACATAAGTGAAAATTACTGACTCACATATTACATTATAAAAGAAAAACATACTGTCAAAATGCATAGTTAAGCTTTAAGTAAGCTCTTAGTATTCTTAATTTTAGTTGTAATCCAAATCAGAATGAATATGCATCCTTCTAATATTGAAAGAGGTCTTACATACAGGGTGGGCGAGATACTACCAACCTGCATAATAACATTTGATACTCACAGGGGTACAGGGTATGGGAACTTCTCACCCAACCTGCACATTAAATTTTTTTATAGACTTTAGTAAACATCAACAAAATAAAAGTTTTGGTTATCATGCAAAAGGCACATCACAAGCTCTTATGGTACCATTCTAGCCTCTAGTTCCTGAGGTCAGTATTCAAACCCAGCAGACGGCGATAGATTTTTTTCAGCCATAAGAATCCTTAGCATGCCTTCCTTTAGAAGGAAGTAAAGCCAGTAGTCCCCTGTCATAGATTTACGGCATGTAAAAGGACCTCAAGCCTGATAAAGAGGCCTCTGAGAAAAATTTCCGGTCTTTCAGGCTCAATACAGAGTGGGACATTAAGAACCATAGTAGTTAAAGAGCGTTCATAAAATAAAACTCAATTTAATTTAATTTACAAGCTCTTATACTTTTTTTTCTTCTTCTTTCTTTTCCTTTCTTTACATAATTTTCTATCATTTAAGATGAAGAGACAATCTTAATTTTTCAAGTTCCTATTATAGTTAATAATGCTGTACATAATAAATAACAAATTGCAGTTGTAATATTAATAACCTATTGGCAGGATGGCATAACTAGGAATATTAACTTCATTAAGGTTATTACATTTTATTACTTTCATTGTGAGCAATTAATTCCTGGTGGTATTTTTAGTTTTCATAGCATAAAGTTGATAAGCTTTATGAATCAACTTACTCTTTGCAAGGACATCTGCAGGGAGGAGCATTTATAACCACCGAAATTTTTATATTATACTCATTCATATTTTCACTTTCTCTGGCACCTACTTATTAGGTAGAGGAAATATCGTATTCCACCAAAAATTTGATTTCGAGATTTTACAAGAAATAATGTTTTGAGGTCCCCTAAATAAATAAACCGTTTAGAAAAAGGTCAGGTATATGTGTATTTATGTGTCTATAAACAGTATAACTCAAAAACAAAATGTCCGATAAATTTCAAACTATTATATTAAAGTTCGGTAACTTCTAAGAATGCAACACAAAGATTTCAAGAAAATTTCTCATCTTTATTTGTTGTTATTTTGTATTCCCACAAAAATGGCTAAAAACTTTGATTAAAATACCATAATATGTTTAAGATATTTACATGACTAATAAAATGTGTATCTTGAATTTTCTGGGAATAGCTTGTGACATTATCTTCATTTAGAATTAATTTTGCATGACTGATAAGCCTAAGAGAGAGACAAAATCTTGCTACACAAAAAATGTAGATCTTTTTAAAACACAATATTTCAAATAATTGTTTTTGTTTCTATGACATCAGCCATTTTCTAAATGTTCATTGTTATTGGTTTGAATTTTTTAATACTTTGTCATTTTTTAAGTGGTCACTTCAGTTGTTTCAGTGTCATGGAAAGAGTATGGAATTTCAATGCCAGCATATAAAGTTTGATTATTACTTCAGGTTCCTGTATCCCTCTTGTACCTACAATGAAATGTGTTAAAAAAAAAAACACATTTCTACAAATGTTTATCTTCATCAGGAAGAAGAATAAGCATTTGTACAAATAGTTTGTAGAGAAAATATAAATATAAACAATAATGGCTAGAGAAAGTCTTGTAAATGTAATGCATCAGATTTTATCTTTATTCTTACATGTTTGAACACAAATTTTTTTAAAATGCTCAGTAAACAGTTCAACAAAAGTGATTGGTGAAAGCTTTAATGACTGAATGTTCTTCAGTTCATTGGAAATGCTTAGAAATAAAATTGAATAACTTTTTTCCCTGTGGACAAGAGCCCAAGCAATTGCTATTTTTGTTACAAGCTCGGTAAGAGGAATGAAATTCTGCTAGCTGAAATATAACATATCCAGGCCTATTAGAATATTAATATTTAATTATGTAGCTTTGATGATTGTATTTTATATCTTTGTCTTTCTTTCCTTCCTATTCATTTTTTCCTCGTATACATTTGATTTATTTTTTCTTCTAGTCATCTGGCTGTCATTGAGACAGAACTCTGCAGGCAGTGTGCACCAATCTAGAGTAAGCTCTCTTCTGTAGTAAACTACTATTAAAGCCAACAATTGTGACTTCTATTCGAGAGTAGACTACTTCCAAAGTGTTTTGCTCCTTTCAGATACTCCCAGAGCAAATTATCAAAGAGCACCATCATGTAATATGTTATTATGGAAGTAAATATAGGTTAGAATACTTTGTTGGAGTAACTCGCCTGTCGATTGAACTACAATACGGTATCATATTTGAAGGAAGATATTTTGACGTGTTTGTGGATTACTTAGATTAGATTGATTATCTCAACAAAGAAAACAATGGCAATGCTGTAGCATGTATAGTATGGGTAAGACGAGATCCATGTACTTATACAGAAAGAGACTTCAAAGAACATTTCATTATTAGGAAAGAATCTTTTATGTTCCTTTTGAACCTGCTTGGAGAGCATTTGCAACTAAATTCACGACATGAATTCAGCTATATCACCCAAACTGCAATTGTTATGCATCCTACGGGTATTTCATACCGGAGCATTTCAGATAGTTACAGGCGATCTTATAAATGTTCATTGTATGCCTGCTGGTCAAATCTTTCATTGCATTGTTAGAGCACTTTTGAGGTTAAGAGCAAGGTATATAAATATACATGAGTGTTCAGAAAATAAAAGAGAATTCTTCTTTACTTTTGCAGGTTTCCCACACTTTGTGGTTGCAATTGATTGCTCACATGTTCCTATTTTGTACCCATCAGTGAAAATGGTAATCTTCTCTGAAATAAATCAGAAAGGCTACTTCTCCATCAACACACAAGTGATCTGTGATGTAAATATGAAGATTAGGAACATTGTTTCCAAAGAATTATAAGCTGCTTTTTAGTACGTTTTCCATTGCTCAAAGCATTAAGCTCATCCATCACGACTTTCCAGGAATTTCTCTTCCAGCATCTTTTTGCACTCTATATTCTTTAAATGGATTTTCATTACCTCTATACCAACAAAAATTCCTCTCTTTCACTGGCATTTCACCCCTCTTCCTATTGCACAAAACCTTATCCATGATCACCTTAAGTAAATCATGCAAACAAACGCTACCCTGGGAATACTAATCTCTTACTTCTGTGGTTGTAACTAAAAAGAGTAAATTTTAATTGAGCTTTCCAACATTACTTCCAGAGTAAATTGCTCCCATAGTACGGACTTCTTTAGTAAACATTACTTCCAAAGTAACTTACTCCAACATGGTGCGCACTGCCCTGCAAGTGCCATTGGCTCTGTACACTCATCTGTTATGTTCTGCAGGTTTTGAAAAATGACTTTCTTGTTCTTTAGCCTTGAAGGACAAGATTGCTTGGCATTCTCTTATGTGGATTTTATAATTCCTTGCCAGGTAATTTTGATAATTAAATATTTTATACTTATTCACACCAAAGAGACAAATGTCAATTATTTATGATGAAATACTGTAATAATTTAGCATTTATGGTACAATCAGAGCTGCAAACAAACCACAATATTTGTAAGTTATTTACCACTGAACTAACACATTAAGGGGCAGTTTCACCAACCAATGTTAAAAATACTCCAATATTATGTTTGGTAATATGTTAAGAATTTAACATAATGTTAAAACTCGTGCATTTCATCTAGTTTTTATTGCAAATTGTTAGTTAACGTATTGTTAACATCAAAGACAACTTGAACAACAGCTTTCACGAAGGCCAAACTATGCAGTTCAAGTGACCAAACCACATGGCTTCTCAATGCACTTGATGCACATTTGTCTATGCATCACTGCGCTCTCTGTGTCAGTAGCAGACAACTAGTTACCTAAACAGACAATTGCCATGTGAATTTCCTGTTGGTTTGAGGTTAGAATGACTATGCCAAGTGAAAAATCTAGGTGCAGAGATTCAAATAGGAGTTAATTATAGAACTGGTTACTAAGTATAGAGGAATTATTGAATGCAAAAAAAAAAGTGACAACCGTCTGACCAACCGAAATTAAAGAAGGATAAAATCTGTGAGGAATTTAATTGCAATGCACAGGCTTCTCCCATTCCTGTTTAGGGGTACCACACTAGCATCTAGTTCCTGAGGTCACGGGTTCAAACTTGGCGGAGGGCAGTGGATGTTTTCTGATGTAAAAATCCTTAGTGTGGCTTTCTTTGGAAGCAAACTAAAGCCAGTGATTCCATGTTGTAGATTTATGGCACGTAAAAGAACCTCAAGCCTGATTAAGAGGCCTCTGAGCAAAATTTCCTATCTTTCACGCACAGTATAGAATGGGACACTAAGGACCATAGTAGTTAAAGAGCCCCCATAAATAAAACTCACTTTAATTTCTCCCAGTCCATTAAGCAACTGCAACAATTTTATGCTAACATAAAATGCAGCAGCAAAAAGCCCCAAGTGTGAAGAGAATTAAAACTGATGGTGGATACTACATTAAAAGTAAAGTGGAAGAAAGTGTGTTATCAGTGATTGAGTATCAAGCAGACGAAACAAAACTATTATTTGCTTTTTGAAGCAGTTGCCTCAGAAATCTTCCAGATACACCTACAAATATTACGAAAGGTAGAATCAGACTGAAAAGTTCAATGCCTTAGCAATATTTGAATCATGGATCTTCCAGTTTGCTCTAACTGAGTTACCATGCCAACATGCCAGCATGACATTAAATTCAACTGATGCACATTTTTTTCCCAGTAAACCATGAGAAGGTCTCAAATTATTTTGAGATGACATAACCCAATGGCAACTTCCAACATCATAAGTACTTTAAGTCCCAGCTTCATAATTTAGGTCAATCAATAGTAATGGTTCAAATCCCAGCTATGGCATTGAATCTTTCAGTCTGATTCTATCTTTCCAACCTTGTCCTATACACAGCTTGTATGAAACAACAATTACTTATCACAAATGATGGGTTTGGAAAGTATTAACACTTGTAGCATAAGAGAAAGAGACACATGTTTTTCGTTGGCAGTATTCTAACCTTTCTTGAATTTATTCTACTACACTGCTCATGACCACTTTGAAATTCCACTTAAAAATTCCCCTTCTTGCAGGTTTTCAAAATAATCAATATGCACGGCTCTTCTTCATTTGGGAATAGCATTAAAAATGCCAAATACAGCAACCCTGCATCAACAGCTTTGTTTGCAGCAGCCAACTTCTAACATTTATTAAACGCCTTAATACAATGGTATGGGATTTTAATCAGCATCAATGAAACAGAATTAGATTAACTTCAATGTTAAATCACTTTATATATTGTTAAAATTTAACATCAGTTGGTGAAATTGGCCCTGAGCATTACTCTTAAATCTGTTAATGACTAAATTATTGTATTCAGGTGCTGTTGTATTCTTTCAAAAGTTTTGCGCTGTAATACACAAGTTTCATTATTGTCATTAAACATAGCAAATGTTAATGAATAAGCTATGCTTTTGTGTTTATTACAATTTTGCACTTACCAGAGGGATCAGATGGGCAATTTGCTTGGAGAAGACGTAGGCAGTCACTAAAACATATTAATAGTTACCTTAACAAAAAGTAAACAAACAAGGCACAAAGTAAGGAAGTAATAAATACTGCAGAGTAATATTATTTGCAACTTTTGCAAATATTAATGTACAATTTTAGGAGCATTTTCATCCTCCAAAGTATATTTTGTTAATCACTTTTCTCTTATGTTGAAGCCAGTCAAATCTTTGCAATCAGACCCAGCTGTTGAAGTGCAAATTTGTTGACACCAATGATCTTTGAATGACAAGGAAATATTTAGACAGTATTGTTAATATTCTGTGCAGTATGAAATGCTATTAAAAAGGATGAAAAAGTTTTAAACTTAATGTACCTACTTATTACTGTATCATTATATAAAAATCAGGAGGATATACTTACCAAAGAGTTATGCCTTGTATTTAGCAACAAATTACTCAATATCAAGGACTTCATTGCCCATTGTAACATGTTTTGGAAAGAATTATAACTATGCAGAAGCACTTAGCAAAGAGAATACAATGATGACACTGAATTTTTTTAGAAAATCTAACAAGGATTAGTTATAACAAATTTAAATGATTTTATTACTTTTCAAAGTACTCCCCTTTAACATCAATAGATTTTTGCATAACAATGAAATCAGTCCTTATAGCAATGATGCCACTCTTCTGAGGCACTTCAGAAACCAGGTTTTTATAATGTTCCATTGCTTTTGATGATGACGAAAAAGTGATTCCACACATTTTTATCTTTAATTTTTGGAAACAAAAAGAAACCACAAGGTGCTAGGTCAGGGCTGTATGGTGGACGGTCCATGTTGGCCCATAGTTGAGAACATCCTGATACTCAGTTATTAGTTTTGCTGTATGGGATGATGCATTGTCATGATGTAACATTTTTCCTTTTGGGTTTTTTTTCATGAACGTTTTAAAAAATGTGTGGTAAACAGACATTTGTGTACCAATCGGCAGTAATGGTACATCTATTTTCTAATGCTATAGTAGTAATATGGCCCGTTTTAGAAAAAAAAGAACTAGCAATCATCTTCTTACCAGCACTGTGAATTCGTCAGACTTTTGTAGTCAAAAAACACCTACAGACGGTAGGTTTCTCGGCTAGTTAAAAAGTCGAAAGACCCATTTAGCCAATTGAATTTTCTTTTCAGAATCACAACAATAAATCCAAAATTCATCTCCAGTAATGATATTCCAAACCAAATTTGAAGTGCCGCTTGGAATTTTTTCAGAGTTTTTCAACACTAATCATTGCATTATTGTTTTTGATTGGGAATCAGTTTATGTGGAATCCATCGACAACAAAGTTTTCTCATGTCTAACTTTTGGTGTAAGATGTTTTGGATTTGATTCATACCAATGTCCAATGTCACCCGAATAAATTCATAAGATGTCCGACAATCTTCAAGAATTGCTTGAACATTGGCAATATTTTCATCAGTAACAATAGTTCTTGGGCATCCTTCAGGAAATTCATCACTAAGAAAAAAAGCAATCTCTTTTGAATTTGCTCTACCAATTATAAATTGTTGCCTTAGTTGGGACTTCTTCACCAAATGCATTTATAAGCCTATCTTCACTTTGTTTAGGTGTTAATAACGATTTAAGATCGTAAAAAATCATTAAATGATGATAATTAAGAAACAATTAGATCAAATCAAACTACATGGCAATCAACTTGCATTTGCATTAGAAAGTAGCTGTCAAATATAAACAAATTTCATTTGTTTTTAGAAACATGACATTCTAAAAATTATCAGTATCACCCTCATATTCAAAGAAAGACAAAGAAATTAATGAAGTCACTTTCATAATTATTGGATCATTAGGAAAGACCGTTCCACAATTCAGTTTTGAAAAATATAAGGAACTGAATTCTAGGAAATACTTGATTCTCCAAGATAGTGCTCTTAAAGGATTTTACTTAACACTCTCATTTTTAAAGAAATATACCCCAGTTTTTTTCACTAAACATTACCAATTAATTATATCTTACTCCAAGAAGGATATTTAGTTTTTTAATTTATAGGCTGTCAACTTCTGAGGTAATATCAGCAGGTTTATTCTGAGAAACAGTTATTGGTGCTTAGTACTCATTTTACATTAGGTTTCAGCCATTGAATTGGGATTATTACTGTTCAACAGTGTAGCATGCTCATGTTTGCCCCTTGTGTTGTTCTTTCCAAATTCTTTACAGGGTAGGGAATGTTTATAGTTAAACGAAAAGTTTCCCCTTTAGCAGGAATTGAACTTGAGATCTGTGGATTTAGAAGTCCACCTTTTAAGAAATTTCTAAGTAAGACTATTTTTAATTAACATCTTTTCTATGATGTAATTATATACAAAGAGTAACTTCCATTTTGAAGAAGTTTCAAACTTAATAAACAAAACACACTAAAAATTGAATTCAGTAATTTACATAAAGGAGCTTTGAAGATTTATAAAGAAAAAAATCATTTTCAAATGCATAACAGAGAATATTTTATTCAAAGAGCATGTTGGTTTCTCACTGCGTGGGTATTTAAAGTGGGTATCATTTAAAGGGCTAAAGTATAAGAATGATTACATTATATATGCTTGAAATTAAATGGCATATAGGATGTATCATAATTTGTAAGCACAAATTGAAATTATGCTATGTTAAATGCAAATAAAGTTTCAGTAAAATTGTTTGTGTGATAGCCACAAATGTATGGTTATGAGTTGCCCTGATTTCATTGTATGCTTGTGGACAAATTGACCTACCTTTCGTAGTTGTAAGGTGGTTTCATTTTGACTACAGTGCAGTGCAACAGACACTTAAGTACAAAAATGTACCTGTTATACAAAGTGTTCACTATATAATGAGGCTGTGGATCACATGTATGCATGCATGCTCTACACACTATTACACTGGGGGTTTTTATGTTCTAAATCTTCCACTTTACTTATGAGTGATAGTAATATGCACTATAATGAGCATTAACCTGTTATAAGTCGTGTTGCCCTAAACATGATTGAAGCACTCCTGTGACATCTTCAGATGAAATTTCCATTCACATGCATAAGTTCTTCAATTTTTGGCACTTAAAAGAACCTCAAGCCCAATAAAGAGGGCTCTGAGCAAAATTTCCACTCTTTCACGTCCAATATAAAATGAGAAGCTAAGAACCATAGTAGTAAAAAGCATCCATAAATAAAACTTAGTTTAATCTTTTTTTTTTTTTTTTTTTTTTTTTTTTTTTTTTTGTTTGCATAATTCTCATAATTTCTGTTCTTATATTATCACTAAGTTCACCTATGGTGCCGAAATTGTTCCTATTATAAACTTTTGAATGTTGCATTCGAATTATGCACCAATTTTGTCAATTTTTTCCTCCATTAGAACATTTAATTTTCGCTTCTAAGGTTTAGCAATCTCATTGTCCTAAACTTATTATCCAGATGTCTAACAGTTTCTCTACCTGTGAAGTAGTAGTTGTATTGTAGTTCCACTGTTGATGAAGTAACTGTCCCATGTATGGTACAAAGTTTCCGGTGGCCTTCGCCCCAACATTCACTTTCCGGTGGCCTTCGTCCCAACGTTTAGGAATCAACTTTGTATTTTAATGTTTCTTTAAATATTATATATATTTATATTTGCCTCGGATGTGTTCAGTATTAATTTGTAGAAACATGTATCTCTTAGCAGGAGGTGATGCGGCTAAAGAATGTAGGCTTACACAAATTATAATTTTTACTTCACTCCTTTTATTAATCCTTCACACGATTAAATAACACTTCACTGATTTAGAGAGCTGTTAGAATTTTTTTATAGTTGCACTTTTATACACGTAAACTTTATTTTATTCTCGCCGTAATGAATTTTTGTCTCACACTGAATACGTACTGTGCGAACGAACTGTTCAGGTACACTGCCTTCTAGCGACTGGCATTTACCGCTTAAATTTGCAAATTTCTCTATTTCAAGTCTCTGATTGGCTAATTTTACTCCAATAGAATACTTTTATTTAACTTTCAGCTCTTCTAGTTTTTGATTGGCTATTTATAAACTGTTTTAAATATTACATTATTGTTCCAAGAATTACTAGTAATATTATTAAACTTTCTAATTCATTATTGCATCAAGGTTACCTCATTGTTACCTCATTGTTAGCAACTTTCAGCCTCTATTCTCACAGCTCCTACATTATTAAATGACGTAATACATTCACATAACATTATTATGCATATACATAATAATGTAAACATAATACAGTGACTGTAACATACATTTTTTTATGTTATTTTATACACATATTGCTTTAAGGCGGGCTGTTATTATATTTTAAATTATATAATCAGACTGATATCATTTAAGTATTAAAGATACTGCCTCACCTGGAATTGGAATACCAGGAAATTTCTCCTGAAATTACACACTGTCTACATGATTCACTATCATACATAAAAATTCATTGTTCAAGCGTGAATTTGCCATAGGCATTAAAGTAGACTAATAACAAGACATGAATAGCAACAATAACAAGAACACTCTTAAGCAAATAACACAGAACACAGATGTCTTGAATAAACTTTCACCTTCGAGAAGCGCAATGCATAAACTGTAATGCTTATAGCAAGAACAGAAGGTAGCAATTGATGCAGTACGAATGTAACACGCTGATAAACGTAGCCTTGAGCAGGTCATTCGTCACTAGTGTACAGAAGTAAAATACCGAGAGGTCACTATATTGCAGGTGGAGCATGCATACATGCAATCTATATTTTCAGACGAGTACTGTATCAGTCCTGTACAGTACATATAGTTTGATTACAACTACACCTCACAGCAATGTCATGTTTTGTAAACAAAGAACAAACTTCAGACACTTCTTGTGTTCAAGGAGAAAAGCATATAATGTTTGGTCAATGGCGGTTCATAATGATGCATTCAGCTGTCTCATAAATGGCTCACTTAAGGACCCCAGTTTACTGGGACTCTTTTGCTTGTTATCATGTAGCTTCAACTGTTTCAGTTTGTTCTATAGATTTTTATATATTCTGTAAATCTCAAATGTTAGGTTTGTTCAAGAAATGAGTGAATTAATTTTTCAAATATGTTTAAGAATTTTGGCATAGCCTCTTCCCTTAAGGAATAGAATAAAATATGGATATTGTGATGTCTCTCAAGGAGACCTTATCAGACTGATGTTCGAAATTATGTTAGTAGCTTCTTGGCTGTAAACACGTTGAAGATGTACATAGGTTATGATAAATGTCATGGCAACCATTTTTTTCCACGTGATAAAGCAGATAGAATGAGAAATATTAACATACATACAGTGGAGTCTCCCCAACCTACACAAGCAATGTACAGTAGACCCTCATTTAACCGAATTCCAAGGGACCGAAAAATAGCCAATTCGGTTTAACGAAGTTTGAATTAATGAGGTTTTGTAAAAATAATCCCGTGTTATCTGAAATGGTAAAATGCGACTGTTGAGTTCACTTTCTCTCCTGTTATGCATACCAATGAATGAGGGTGTTCCACTTCTAAGAAAAAGTAAAAATAATTATTGTATACGGTATACGTGGCATTTGTTTAATTGAGAAAGTATACTGTCAAATGCTTGTCGTAATTTTTTTTTAAACCAGTACTATGTGGAATAATATTGTACTCATTGCATTAGTCAGTCGTATAATACACAAACAATAACCTTAAGAAACACTTTAAATATATCATTCTTTTAACACTAAGTTTTAATCATAACACATGTTTTAATTAAACCTCTTATCCATTACACGTTTTAGTTCTATAATTTGAAAAAATCATTAATTGTTGTTAGCAGACTGTTGGTCGTAATATTATGGCACTCTCTGAAGATACCACATTCAGGGCAGCTTGAAATGCCATGGAGACATTAGAAGTGGCAGCAAATCTCTTGAGAACAGAAATTGCAGCTGTAACTTCAGCGCGGGGTTGCGATGTCGTATCTTCATGTTCCTCCTCAGAAAATGACAGTAAAGAATTATCATTCTCTTCTGCATCATCAGCAAATGACAGGTTCTTCAGCAGCACAGATGTTGTCTACCTATGTCCATTCTTCTGTAAGAGGGAAAGAGGGCACCAACCATGTGTCGTCCTCCGTGGTGTAGTGGTTACCACGCTAGCCTCTAGTTTCCGAGGTCGTGGGTTCAAACCCAGCGGAGGTGCGATGGATTTTTTCAGGCATAAAAATCCTTAGCATGGCTTTCTTCGGAAGGGAAGTAAAGCCGGTGGTCCCATGTTGTAGATTTATGGCACATAAAAGAACCTCAAGCCTGATAAAGAGGTCTCTGAGCAAAATTACCGGTCTTTCACGCCCAAAGTAGAAAGGGACGCTAAGAACCATAGCATCCATAAATAAAAAACTCAATTTCAATTTAAAAAAACAAACCGGGTATAAGTATGTAGAAGAGCATTATCAGAATCCCAATTGTAGCCACATTATAAGCTCAGATATGGATCATCAGTTTCCTGTTCAGTTTCAACGGCGTTATCCAGTTGCTGTCCAGGCCTTCTTAAAACAGTTATTTATGGTGTCTGTTGTAGCTTCATCCCAAGCAGCAGATATGTTGCGGATAGTTTGCAGTACATTCCAATGTGGAACTGTTTCTTGTAGTTCTATTGCACTGATGGCAGCCTTAACCAGTTGGCATCTGTAATTACGCTTCATTGAGGCGATTATTCCTTGATCCAATGGTTGCAGATGGCTCATATTGTTAGCTAGTAAGAAGACAACTTCTAAGTTCGGAAGTTCCAGGTCATTGAACTGATGTGCCGAGCAGTGGTCCAAAGTTAGCAAAATGTTCCTTTTTCTCGCAGCCATTTGTTGTTGAATCTTCAAGAGATTTGGTCATTCAAGCTTTTTTGTTATTCTCATACTGATTTGGCAGATTGAATAAGTTGACCTGTTTAAAACAACATGGAGTTTTGTATTTTTCAATTACTAATGGTTTGAGCTTCTCAAAACCATCTGAATTACAACACAGGGTCACCGTCACACACCGAACACACTTCTTGGGTGATGATGAAAGAGCTTAGATTGAAACTGCTGTGCCCACTCATTGGCATCTTACATGTTTACTCAATGTGCCTCCCCACTGACAGCACTGATTTTATGCCTCTTCTGAAAAGGCCATAGCCATCCCTCAGAAGACACAAACCCAGAAATTCCTTCTTTCTTGGGGGATTTCCTGAACGTTCTTTTGAAGCATGGTGCTGGACAGTGAAAAAGAAAATTGAGAAAAATTATGTGAAATAAGTAATGGAAAACATCGTAGTGCACGCACAACATACATATTTGGTTTAAACGAAGAATAACATATGAAATATGTAATGAGGGGACCAAATTTTAGTTCGTAGTACGAACTATCCGAAATTCAGTTTAAGCGGTAGATTTCTTCATGTAGTTCGGCAGGGACCGAGCAGCTACTATGGATTCACCGAGTTTTCGGTTTATCGGATTTTGAATTAGCAAGGATCTACCGTATTGTGATGCCATTCGGTAGCAGTGGCTAGCAGACATTTTACTGAACGACTTGGTAAGTCAGTATATGTGTAACAGTCATGCAGGTTGAATGAGGTAAAATAGCAGTTCTCCATGAAAGGAATGTAAGAGAATGTCACACTGAGCTTGTAAAAGGGTTAGGAAATGGTGTACCATGTCAGACTGTTCTAAGGCAGGCAGCAGCATTTGGTAATAGAAGAGCAGCAATTGCCAACATGCAAGTTTAGCACAATCTGTGTGTACAAACTTTGCCCTTATTGTCCAGTACATGTAGGACGACAAGGTGTCTCTTTAACAGTTGCAGTTCATATATGTAACATAACATAACATTTCAATCTGTAGACCCTATAGTGAGCTAGACCAGCTTAAAGAGAGCTAGTCTACTCTAGGATGTAGATTACTTCATAAATTCATAATTACATTGTGTACTTGTATGTAAATAAATTGTAGTTCTTATGTAGAGTACGTTAGAGCTAAAAATTTTAAAACAATATTATTTATACTTAATGCATTTATAAACCTCAGTAACATTTTATAGTCAGTTATTTTTTTGAATGAAAGAAATCCTCCTCTGTATAGAAGTGTGAGTATGAGAGATCTTTTCAATGCTAACTTGAATTTATTTTTTATTAGTTTTCAGTTCCTTAATATATGATGTAAGTGAATGAAATAATATTATACCATTATAGTAAGCCCCTTTTTGGAATACTTGTAAGTTATTGCTTGGCCTGTGTAAGTCCTGCCCATTTCTGGTTTGTTTGCTGTATATGTTTGAATTTTTTATGAACACTTCAGGGTGGTCAACCATGGTTAAAAGTACAGCTAAAATATACTCACTGATAAAATTTCAAATGTTTTGAATAGTGGTTTACAATGAGTTGATTGCTTTACACCTGCCATTATTCTTATTACCTTTTTTTGCAAAAGAAATATTTTTTTTTGCGTCTACTGAATTTGCCCAAAATGTTATTCCATAAGTAATAATTGAATAAAAATAAGCATAATATACTGTTTTTAGGATGCTTTTATTTGTAAAATGAATTAATGATCTAATTGCAAAACATGCAGAGCTTAGTTTCAGTAGGATATGGTCAATATGATCTTTCCAATTCATATTATGATCTATAATAAGACCAAGAAATTTTATGCTAAAAGTTTCAGTAATTTCATTGCCTCCGTGTTCAATTCTTATGTCTGCAACACTTTTATTTTTTGTGCAATTGATATACTTAGTTTTTTCAAAGTTTATATGAATTTTGTTACTATCAAACTAATTGTTTAGCATACTGAAAATACTGTTGGATAACTCTGAGAGGCAACTGATGATGTGTTCTTTAATTATAATACTTTTATCATCTGCAAAGAGAACTGGGTGAGCATGTTCATTTATTACTCTGGGGAGGTCGTTGACATATATTAGAAACAATAATGGGCCCAAAATCGAACCTTGTGGAACACCATGCTTTATTTCTGACCATTTGGAAAATGTTTTGGAATTATCTGCAGAATTTATTATGACCTTTTGATGTCTGTTTGATAGGTAAGATGCAATCCATTGATATGTTTTATTCTTAATGCCATAATATGATAATTAACTATCCACAAAATTTTATGAGAACACCTGCATATGTGTAGAGTTGCTGCAAAGTGCACTAGCAGAAGTGGAACAATGGAGACTTTACAAGACATGCCATGTTTAGCTGGTACAATACGAGCGAGCAGGAAGATCATATGCTGATGAGAATAGTGTCCAGGGTGTATGAGCTGCAACTGACATGTTAGGTAACATCAGGGATTGCCAAAAAGTCAGAAATTTCTGCAAAATTTCTCCTCCCCTGTCAGATTAATGGTCATCATAACATATGATTTGTGCCACTTTGTTTCACATTCCAAAACATTAAACGTACTCTACTACTCACACATTTTTCTGCAAAGATATCTATGTCAGGTTATTAGGGAGAAATCCCTGAATGTCTACAAGATGCACTCATCCTTCTTGACAGTGCAGCAACCTTACTGCAGAGTGTTCACAGAATCTTATCATGCAGTGGGAATGGGAAGTACTCCAGCTTTTTCCCCTATTTGCTGGACCTTTCTCCCTGTGACTTCCACCTCACTGATATTGAAGGAGCCATTGCATGGTATATGCTTTGGACACATGAAGACTTTGTCATAACAATGAGAAGATTCTTTGAAGGTGATAATGAGAGCATTCTATGCCTTCCACATCATTGGCAGTGTGTGGTAGATTCTGTGGGAGACTACTTCAAAGAACTGTAGATGTTGGGGTGTCCCACTCAAAAGGGGCCCCAGAAAATGTGTGAAAAATGTAAATGGACAGGAAATGGGACAACATTTGAACATAGCATAGCTGTATGTGTGAGAAATGAAACTGCATCTCAAGAAATGCTATAAATGACCTCCCTAAACTTTTAAACACAGTTCAACACAATGTTGCAAGTTTGTGAATGTGGCTGCCAGAACCTCAGATGTCACTGCCTGGATTTCGCAGAAGATGTTCTGCCATAACTCAATGAGGGTTCATGGTTTATTCCTGCAGAACTTTTGTTTAAAGTTACCTCACAGGAAAAACTCAGGTGGAATCAAATCCACTGACTTGGAGCCATAAACCTTATAAAATGATTCTATCAGGGAAAAATTATTCCATTTCAGCCATGCTCACTCAAGAAGTGTGCCTGTTATACCATCTCATTGGTACCAGCTATGTGTCAGTTCCTGATCATCTAACTGGTTCACAAATTCTAGAAACAGTTCCACGTAATTCATTGTCACAGTAGAGTCGAAGAAGATAAGCCCATTTATGAGGGCGTCCCCCATCATGTCGATCCAACACTGTTCCCCAGCTTCCTCACTAACTTTAGTGTGCAGTGTTTTGACAAAGTTTGTTCAGCTACCAAACTCCTCCAAAAACTTGTGCTGATAGGTCTTAAAGGAACCACTAATCCAATATTGTTTCACAAGAAACACATGCTTTACAAAAGAAAGTGATGCATCGTCACAAGTACTAGCAAGCAAGCAAACATGTCACATCACTTATACTGCTGAACTGGAACACAAGCACCAAACATGACGATTCGCACAATCTCTCATTGTTTACAGAGTATATTGTTACCATGTTAACTTTCTCATGTAATGACTCGTCTTGTATCTAAATTTGATCGCATTTAGCAAAATACTTGTGCAATGACATGACAATTTTCGAAGCCCCTTTCAGGTGGCACACCGTTTGTATATATTTGTATGTGTGCATATTGTAATTAGAGGAATAAACACATCTGTAATAAATTATTAATGTTTCTTATTCTGCTCTAATCTGATACAGGTCTCAAAAATTGCAGTAGTATATTTTAAAATTTCATTTCTAATCTGTGGGAAAAAAAAGTAGTTGCCATGACATTTGCATTAACCCTCATACCTCAGCTCTGTTCCTTAGTCCCAAGTAAGTTCAACAGAAAAAACTTGCTTTAAAGTGATAAAAATGACTCATTAAAGGCTCCATAATTAGTTTCTGAATCACAAATTGGAACAGCAAGAAATACTGATACCAATACTTGGAAAGCCAGGAAAAGATAACACAGGTACTGCATTTTTCATGCATGTTTCACCTCTGTTCTAGTTAGGTACCTATCCTTAAAGTGCTTCACTCACATGTTGTTACATCTATGAGTGTAAAAGAATTGCAAACTGAGTGTGCAATTAATATTTATTTTCTGGTGAACCAGGGCCTGTGGAAGAGAAACCCCAGGCATGTTTCTTATTATTTTCATTGTACTTTCATTCAAAAAGATTCCCCACCTGTGTACTGCAATTGAGGCATTAGGTGGAAGAAGGGCCCATTTGCCAAAATGGTGTCTAGAGAAAAATAGAAAAGAAATAATATTTGATTTAATGTCACCTAAGCAAAAGCGTTTAAATGCATACTAATTATTTAACATAATTGACAAAATTTAGTTATTTTCAAGATTTTAATAGTACTATTTAAGATTCATAGCATCAAGGCTTATGCTTTTCAAATGTAAGTTGATGCATGTAGGCCCTTCTTCCAGAGAACATTATTCGTGAACTTATTTTTCCAATCACACCACAAGTCACGTCATAACAGTCCACACTCTCTGAAGAGACTTCTGCATGCTATGTAAAATATATCAGAAACAGCTAGTATATTTTAAACAATATTTATAAAGAACACTACAATTTGTTAACCACCCACTTATTTTTCAAATCACTTTTTGATTTATGAGTCGACATGAGTTATAACATTCCACACTGTCTGAAGAGATTTCTGCTTCACCATCATCTGCATTGTTGATATTATTTCCTTCTTCTAGTAGACTTCATTTACATCATATCTCTTGTTCCAGAAAGTGAATGGCACAAAAAGCTTCTGCATGTGTCTATGATGTTAACAGGGTACCATCTGGCTTGAATTTCATTTGGACATATTTCTGTATTGAAAACTCTGTCCTTTGGAGGCAGGTTTCTTTCTGAAGAATGGTGACAAGCCTTCTGATTATACTTTAAGAAGCATGTTGTCCATTGTCACAATAAATGGAGAAGGGTATTCTCGACATAACACCATAGCTTCTAGATACTCCTTAGCAGTTGGTATTATGTCTTCATTCTTGATGGTTGTCTTTACGAGTCCAAAATTCCTATCACATTGGCAAAAGGAGTGCTCACATACAGGAATAAGTGTTTGATATTAACATGATATACTCTTGAGAACTACATACAAAATGAAACCATTGTCAAATTTTTATTTTGGTTCCCAGCAGCATCTGAAAGCAGTGTAATATCTGTGATTTTGTTACCATTTCGTATTTTTTATAGACAATCCATTAGAAAGGAGCCATTGTGTCTGGATTCTTCTTAGATTGGTTTTTCCATGAAGTAGAGCATGTAAGAGGGACATCAGTGTGAATATGAACATTAAAGATGTATAGCCATAGCAACCTCTTGTCACATTAATTTTTGGGATTGGAAGATTCTGACCATAACCAAATTCTACCGCAAGACATGTAGGATTACTTTTTGCCTCTGAAATGTATCTTGCTTTCAAAGACTACCTTTCAGCACGTTTCTTGTGAAGCGCATAGTCAAACTTACATGAGTCTGAGGAATCTGCTTGTAGTTTTTTTTTTTTAATTTGGCATTTTGTACAAAAATCACAAACATCAGTCTTCGGTTGTCAAAAACTGTAGTTATATTTTTCTCTAAATAAACTAAAATGTTTTATACTTCAACTGAAGAGTTTTACCAGTTTCTTCTCTGTAGTATGTTTGAAAGAGTTGATGCAGCTTTTTAATACTCAAATTTGAAGTATCAAAATATTTTGTTTGTTTTGTGTTGACAATAGTGAGAGATTTTATGTGGTTTGATTGCAGATGAGAAGACATAAGTTCCAATACTTGACTTTCACGTTTGTGAGGCCTGTTTCCATGGGATCCTCTTTTTTCTTTGAATGTATCGCCATTTACTATTTTAGCTGAATGACTCTAATGTGTTTTGCTGACACTTGAGTTTTATGAGGAACTGATGGCAAACTGGAATAGAAATGCATTCCTGCAGATCATTTACATGTTCTCTCATTTCATCTTAGGATCAGAAATCTTACGATATATAGTGGTTATGGTTTTCTGTTTTTGCATTTGGCTAAAATTAAATCTTGGTTACTTTTTGACCAACATTTCCAAAATACATCATAAAAATTATGCTGCATGTCAACCCCCGCCTTTTCATAGCAATGATTACAACAACAACTTTTAATCCAATAGAATTCTTTAGCAACAACAAATTTGGAGCTGTAATGGGTAACATAACCTTGTCCTGATAGCCATTTTTGTTTTGTTTTTTTACTTCCAATTATTTTTATAGGAACTTTCCTCTTTCCTTTTCATAATTAGATGGTGTAACTTCCATCTCACTGAATACTATTGAATAATACACAATAATATATATAGAACTGGTAATATATTCAGTAACTTTTCAAAACTGTAGCACTACAGCCAAACATCTGATATGAGTATGAGGAAATACAAAGTGCACAACAAAATAAAACTAGTCCATGGCCTCCTATGTTTAAGACTTCGATCTGAAATTTTCAGAGGTTATAGAAAATAAAATGGAGAATTATTTTGGATGATATCTGCAAAAAGGCCATATAGTCCTATGGGCCCTCTTCCATTTAATGCCTCAATTTGTAGTATGTCTGCTTAGTAATACAGATGGCCTGAATTTGAATTGCACTTGGGATGTATTGTCTGGATAAGCTTTTTTTTCAGGATATTTCCATATACTTAAGAGTGAAATTTGGTAAACCCTGAGGTCTTCTAACCCCAGCTCATTTGAGCACTCACTGATTTCTTTTTTAATTGTAATAAACACCCATTCTTACTACTACAGCACCATGACAGTGGCTGCTGATGATACATGAATGATATTGGAAAAAGAAATTTGTGAAGGAAGCATTTCACATCTAAGTTTTAGAGCACCTCCTCCGCATTTGCCAGTTATGAGGTCTGAGGAAACCTGAAAAACAAAAGTAAACATTCAGGGAGGACAGTCCTGCAGGATTCAAACCACAGGCCTCCTGTTCATAAGTCCATGCCTTAATGACTTCAGCCACCCATGTTGGTGTACTCATTGATCATCACTTCCTTCATCTCTGTAGATCTGGAGATACCCAACATAGAAAATAAAACTGAGAGACAGCCTTCCGGTGCAGGCATGGAAAAGCAAAAAATTTGAAAATCAGTGAATTTCTTAAACATTTAGTTTACTGCAATCTTTTGGTATATTAACGTCAGTAGGTATCTTAAGTATAAAATGCCCCTTTCTTTCTTATTATTTTTGTGAACCACATGCACCCCAGACTTTCTTACAACTCATGTTAAACTGAACCCTTGTATTTGTTCACTGAGATGATATCAGGCTAAACCTCTCTCTACAGAGACATTAGTACAAGGGATAATTAGAACGCTATTAATTGTTATTGCCAGATTTTTAAACTGCCTCAGTTTAAAACAGTTGAAAGTATATCCAAGCATTTTTTATTTTCAGTTTTATCTTGATTTATCAATGTTTAATTAACTAAGTCCTCTACTTCTAAAACTCATCCTAAAGGATGCACATTCACAAGAAGGCAACATATTCATACTCCCAGAAGCATACCATCGCCAAAAATCGCTCTTTGTCTTCACAGAAAATGGCTGGAGCAGATAAGGATAGTTAGGATTCTTTAAATCAAGTTTGCTTCAAAAATTGTGTTTTTAGGTAGAAAGGTCAGAAAATCCTGCTGTATTTGACATATTATTTTAAGTCTCTTTTTTCAGCTTGTTTACAGTTGAATATCTGAAAAATAAATAGTATGTTGATTACATTGGATATATTGATGTTAGATAAGCTGTAAAATTTATTTGATAAACAAGACAAATTATATTCTGGAGCTAATGACAGATCAAAGAGAAAAAGACCTGACAGATCATCAATTTAGAATTTATTCTCCACATTCTGGAGTTCATGGCTGAAAATGGGTTCTTTTAGGCATTGCAAGAAGAGTGTAGTCAAGACTAGAACTTTGGTTGTTAAAAGTGGGATTGTCATGAAGTGCCCACAATAATTTTTCACACTATATAGACCTATGATGTTTTAAGGGACTTTAAATTACATAAAAATAAATTAAAAGAAGATTGCTGTGGTACCCTCACATCAATCTAAGAATATCCACCTGTTAATGTAAGCACTGATTATCCATGTATTGCTCACAAGTGTTAAATATGTGTAGCAGATTTAGGTACCTTCCATATATAAGACACTGTATTCTTTTATACTATTTTATCTCGGACTAGTATTTTGTTATGGAGATAATGGAAAATCTTTTTAACTATAAACCATATGAGAGTATGTAGTGGGTGAATGAAGTTAATTTTTAGCATGTGATATATAAGTATGAGCGTGAACATAATAAATGAAGACTAGTAAGGCTAAAGATCTGACAAACAAGCAAAACATTTAAAATTTTGTTGATAATACAGACAGCACACTTAATTGAAATTAAGGAAGTTAAGCATACCATGAAGCTCTTTTAAAAGGCGTGAAGTACAACAAGTAAATTAGGCTATATCCATCCGTGTACAATACTCTATGGTCTGGTTCCGCCATATGATTTGCAAAAGAGTTCCGTCCATAGGATTATGTAAGGAATAGGAAAATAATCTCAGAATCTTAACTTTAAGGAAATCTACTTAAGGCAGGCTACTGTCCACCTAGGAGAAAGGAAAAAAAAGAAATTGCTTTAAATATGTTGAACTGGCTGTGAAAGCCTAAATAATTCAGAAAATAGCCCTGATAGGCAATGTTTTCTGAAAAGAATTGCACCAGTCCTGCTACACTTTATAGTGAATGTCTTTTTGTATGTTGATTCATTTGCTCAGCAACAATAAATAAAAATTATGGTTTGTCTTTCTCTATCTATTAAAATTTCATACCCACTCTTCTGATTATGTATATTAAAATTTATTTTTCTGTATACCTCTGCTGATTACTAAATGTTCACAAAAATTGTTTCATTTAGTAAAACTAGGGCAGGGGTACAGAGCTTGGAAAGCAGGGATGAAAAAGTGAGCAAAGCTTAAGCTCTCGTACCACAGTTCACATGCAGGATGTGACATTGATGTAAACAAATGAGTGGTAAATTACAAACTCAGTGAATGATATAAGTGACATTTGAAGAGGAGATGGGTGATATCAGCTAATTTCTGGCACGCTGCAAACGTTGTCACAGTTCTGCATGCTTGAATTATGTGTAGTATTATTCATTTTTGTAACATGTGTGAATCTGAGATGACAGTCATCGCTTTAGAAAAGCAGGTCAGTAACATCTTACCCATGAGCTTAAAATACAAAAGAATAGCCACTTTAAACAATCAGTGGAAAATATTTTGAAAAAGATTAGTGTCACCAAAACTGTTTATTTCTGAAAGCTGTCATTGTTCTATTTATGTGCCCCATTTACGACACTAGACATGATTTCAGAATGTGAAACTGGGTGATGATAAAAGAAGTTAATATTATTTTATACTGGTATTCATGTCCAAATCTATAAAATTCAGACTGTAATTGTGTAATATATAATAAAAACATATGTAACCGTAATACTTACATATACTAAGTGTTAGATTTTCAAATGTATGTTACTTATTAATTTACTGACAATGACAATTTGGTAATAGCTCTCTGTGAATACCAAATTTGTGGGAATGGCAATAGAAACATTAAAATTTAGAGAAATACAATACTTTACTTTGGCTGAATGTTCTTAAAACACTTTTTCTGTAGCAATATGCATGTCATTGGCTTAGTGCATAAAGTTTAATATAGAGCCATTGTATGGGAAGAATATACAGTGATCATACACTGTTTTGTACTTAATGATAAAGAAAACGTGTTATTGTTTCCGATAATGAGGATGAAATATGTAGAAATATTGATAACTGAGCATTGTGACATTGTAAGACACTAAAATGTAAAGCTGATTTACCTTTCACAAGTATTCGAAAGTGACATCAGATTATTATTAATGTAAATTTTCAATCATAGAAAAGAAAAATAGTTGGTTACTTAGCAGAGCAAATGGAGATAAATATTTTGAGCAAATATGAAACATTCATGGATTATCTGTGCCCCCACATATGCTGTTTATGCAAGGACTGTGCTCCTGTCATTTCAAAAAATTAAGGCTATCAGATATCCTAGAAATTTTAGGTAGCATACATAGAACATAATATTCCATGAACACTTATGTATGTGTTCTTTAATATGTTTGTTCACTATCTCATTTATTTATGTATAGGTTCAATTAAAAATATGTTATATTCCTTTCATAATTGTTATGAATTTTTTATGTGTAAAAAAAGAAAGAAATAGAGCATACCTTGACATTTTGAGAGCTTGTAAACAATGTGATATTTTCAGAACTGTCAAGTATTAGTTTTATCAGTATTTGAAGTTGGAATGTAAATAGAAAATGTGTTAATGAAACCAAGGTTCTTAGAAAATAAAAACAAAACTCTGTTCTATACTCTCTTTTTCCTTCACAACTGGTCAACTTATGTTGATAGTCATTGCTAAAAACAAGACAGCAGTGGATGGTGAGTGACTTCTAAACTGCTATTGGGAATTCCATGATTACTAATGTAACATCCATTTTTAAAGGATTTATTTTATTTCTGAGCTTTAAATATTAACTCCAGTATCTGGCAACTATCGTATATGTAGCCATACATCATGTGTTAGAGATCAGCAAAGTACATTACTACAGTTAACTTTAAAAAATTGTAAACTACACTTGCTGACAGCAAGAAAAGATTTAACAGCATTTTGGGTGATGTATAATTTTTTAGAAGCTGAGACCAGAGAGAAAAATGCAGATATATTTTAGCAATCAGATATACAGGATGGAAGGGTATAGTCTAGATGTCCCCTTGAAAATTTCCCTGAAAATTGTGAACTACTCTTTTCAGCAAATGATAGCAGTGCACAAAAGTCTACAAATTATTTCAGCTGAAGTCTTATAAGTATATTGCAGTGCAAGAACTACCTAAACTATATGATTCTGTATTGAACTTTGTGAGAAAAAAAAGTTCGATAATCCGAGCGGGAGGCTCAGACAGTACTATCAGTCTTACATTTGGAAGGGCACGAGTTCAAATCTACCATGTACCAGTCAATTTGACTCAGTGTTTTTATTTTGTGATTCTCCTCAGTTGCCAGGTATGCACCAGTTTGATGTTCATACCATGACCCAAAGTTCCAGCCACAGAAATAAAGTAGATGGTACAGGAAGGCACTTATACAACAAAGGCCATTCATCTAGCATCACATCGACTATGTGTGCAAGCCACAAAACATATTCTCATGGATCACAAAGGTCCACCTTCTAATTAAGCTGAATCAGTTGGTGCATAAAGGAACCAACTCCATTTTTAGTCATTTTCTATTTATGCCTGTATCCATAGGAATTCACCAAAATGCATCAAGCTGTGGTAAAAGAAAATCTGCAACAGTGACAGAAATGGGAAGAATGTTAGGTAGCTATGAGCTCAGTTTATTGTTGACATTGTCACAGCTCACAGCTCCAGGGGTTAGGAAATAGCTGCCATTTTTGTATGTTTCCTTTTTCTCCCTCCTTTTAAAAGTCATCATTAGCTTGTGTGGTTCAATTTCCTTGTTTCTATTCTTTGAGTAATGCTAAATGTATCTCCCAAAAGAAAATACAATCAAACAAGTTTTAAGACAGGATTATTTGTATTATCTTTACTTTTTCTACTACTTGCTGACGTTTCACCAGAAATAATTGAATCCAAAAAAAGTATTTTTTAAAAAGGTCTGTGTGTATATCTGTGCATGCATGAACAGCATAATTAAAAAATGAAGTGGATGCTAAATTCCAAACACCATAACTAACAGTTTTTTAAAAAAAATTGTTTTGTGCAAGTTGTTATTCTTTGTCTATGGACAAATGGTTTGGTATAAATATCCTACATCTGTAACTCACATAACACTGATGAATTAGGTATTGAATATTTGGTTTATTGTAAAAAATCCTCAACTATTGCATTTGGGGTTTTTACACAACTGTTGCTATACATCGGATATTTTGCATTATGGATGTGATTGCTTTGTAAGCTAAAAATTGTAAGTAAAATGTCTTGTTCAAGTAGGGATAATACTGAAATGAATGGAATAAACAAACTAAAAGCAAGCAGAGGAAATAGAAATAATGAACAATATAACAGAAATATACTTAAAAAGGTACAAGTACATGAACAATGCTACACTAGCCATAGTGGAAAACTTGCACCTAAAGTTGAGATTGGTGCACATTGCAAGTAAATAATAATAATAATAATAATAATAATAATAATAATAATAATAATAATAATAATAATAATTATTATTATTATTATTATTATTATTATTATTATTATTGAATTCTAACAAGTGAGAACAACAGTTACTGCAACACAATTTATTTATCATTAGGTGCTCAACGTAGCACAAACATTACTCTTGAGTCACTTTGGCATACACTCAGAATACAACACAACTGATCTGTCGAATCAAATCACAACTGAACTGCTGAGTCACAACTCACAATTAAACTGCACTGTCCACTTTTCACTTCGTCATTTCTAACAGCATTCAACTCAACACTACTCATCCTGGCAAGAGCCTTATATAGGCATCGCATACAAAACAGAACTTTCAAGAACTAGAACATACGAAATGAAAGTTCCGAGAAGTAAGCGGACATAAAGGAGCTTTTTATTCTACACTTGCTATTGTTCTATTGTTTCTTCACTGGTTATTGTTCAAATGGCCCGTTGCAGGCCCCATCCAGGTTCTGGGCCAGAAGGCACTTACCGCCTGCCCACAGGTAGCACACATGCACTATCACATTATTATTATTATTATTATTATTATTATTATTATTATTATTATTATTATTATTATTATTATTATTATTATTATTATTATTATTATTATTTATTGATAGGTAAAACATCATAAATAAGATTATATAGGTCCTTGTGTTTTCTAGGTGTAAGAAGAAATGTTATATAGGATTTCTGAGATGGAAAGAATTACAATATTTTCTTTGTTCTGGGATCTTAAATGAAAAATGCACGAGACATTCATCTAGAGAATTATGTCACTGTCACGTGTGAACAGCCGTACAACTATGAGCAAAGATGGCCAGACTTCTGATAAACAGTGCATATACTTTTATTATCATATAAAAGTTTCAGGTTCCTTATTGGAGGTTTGTAAGGTTGCATTTTGTAATATATATGCAGTAACTCTAGTTCATGTCAGAAGGCTCTGTAATCTTCTTAAACTTAATGAGGTACCTACATACAGAGTTAAGAGGATAATCCTCATCAAAATATGCTATTCCTGGAGAAACTTGTAGGCACATGAAGAACACACAAAATAACAAAATAATTCCCTTATAAATCTTGCATTATTCCCTCCTTACTTCTCGTCTCTCAAAGTATCAACTGTTTCAAGTAAAACACCCTGAAATGAAAGTTAAACTAGTTCTGCTACAAAATATTCAAGGAACAGTTTAATTTGCACTTGGAAGACTTCAGATAGCCACTTGTATTAGCAGCAGTCACTCATCATAAAAATTAAAATCCCTGCTCTAAATGAAACAGCTCAACATTATACTGTTGTTGAACTCATTGTGCATAAGAGGAAAAGCAAAAAACGATGAAGATGAAGTGTCAGTCTGATGATTCTATTGCTGAGTTCTGTTTTGATTTCATGATGTGTGTTCAGTTGCCATACATACCAATTCAAGACATTTTTTACTATCGTCAGCTGACTATCAATATGTTTTGTATTACAAATCTTTCAGAGATGTAGAATATATATCGTTTGTCATAAAGGCCTAAATGAGGTTACTTCATTCATGAATGTTTGAACAAGTGTCAATAAGCTGCTTCTCTTCAGTAATAATTGCAGTGGTCAGAATAAGAACCACACAACTAATAAATGAATTACAACTATCCGGGCTTGTAGGCCGTGGTCTAGAAGGCATCGTGGATACTGACGTTTCGCCAAGTACAGCGCTTGGCATCTTCAGGGTGAAGTGATTCAGTGTCTGCGGTGGTCGGAGTCTGAATCACTTCACCCTGAAGATGCAAGCGCTGTGCTTGGCGAAACGTCGGTATCCACGATGCCTTCTAGACCACGGCCTACAAGCCCAGATAGTTGTAATTCATTTATTAGTTATGACGCCGGCCGTGAAAGCCTCAGTAAGAACCACACAATTGTGAAATACTGCAATACTGTGATTGAAAACAACAGGTTGCAAGAGGCTCAACATTATTATCCAGTCTGAGATCATGTGATCAGGTATTTGGTGTAATAAAAAGAGCTCTTAACTGAATTGACTTAATCTATACCATTTACCAGCTGATAGAAATCATGGTAAATTCATAAAATAAGCATATTGTCCATATGATTCAAAGAGAGGAGGTGTTGAATTTCAGAAATCTTTGACCTTCATTTTATAAACTCAGGTGTATGCCAGATGCATCATAATGGTACCACATAGTGAGAAAAAAACAAAGTACATTTAAAAATTTCGCAAATTGTTGAATTTATACATACAGGAGAGAAAAGAGGAAAAGTGTTGTGTAAAATCAGTATCAAAGAGTTTGCCTGCAGAAAGTTTCATAATATGGATTCCAGGAAAAAACATTAATTCAGTGAGACTACTCCCCATGCCTATATATCCGAGCTTCCCATCAATCCAAAAATATGTATGATACACGGAAAATTATTGGGTATATTCCTGATGAATTCAGCAGCTTTTATGCAGAAGTACTTTCCTGGAACTACAGAAGAAGATGAACAGATGCGGAAGAATCATAATAATTGCAAGAATTCCATATAAAAACAAATCTAGTATATTTTGTATATTCTTGTGGATTGATCTTCTAAAACCAGTTATTGCTTAAAACACATTTTTTTCCACGATTGAAGCTAAATGTCGGTTTCCAGGTTATCAAAAATGGGAAAAAAATATTAACAACTCTACTTCTGCATGTTTTACAGCAATCTAACCTTAATAAATATATATTACTTACCTTATAAACAAGATCTTAACATAGAATATTGTGCCCATATCACAGAATGCTTGTATTTCTTTCCTATTTCCATGAAATAAACCAACAAGACATTTTCTGAATACATTTGTACATTCTTCAGTAAATACCATTTTTTAAAATGAGTGTAGGCTCCTTCATACAATCTGGATTTTTTTCATAACAAACCACTAACTACCTCACTAGCAGCTCACATGCCTTTTGGTTCTTCAAAGTCATCTATCTTGCATTTAAATTCACAATGAAAACAATGCAATTTTTATAAACAACAACAATATTGCTATGCATATCCTTTCAATCATTCCAAAGTCCATTATCCCTTGTCAATAATATCAAAGCACTTCAATGAAATAGTTCCAGCAAAATTCAGTAAAAATAAATAAAATGTGACAATTTAGCTCTGGTTGTGGAAGAAATAGTATATACACCACTGGATCAAAACAAATTTTCCCCTCAGTACATTTGCAACCCATGGGATAAATCCCGCAGGCTCCAATTACGTACATCTTGGAAAAATCATCTGTTTCTCTCCCTCAATGTATAATATATATTCTTCATTGTTTAATTAGCCTGTAAAACAGTTTGTTGTAAAAATCCCATAAGTGCTGACGCTAAATTTAATCCCATACGTATACAAGTCAAGTGTAACTCCTATAAAACACAGTTTCACAAGATTTCATTAATTGATAACATTGGTGAAAGGACATTAGCTTATCAAAAATATTTCAAGTATACTCCATTTTTTCTCTCTATTGTAAATTTTAATTTTTACACTTGTGTGCTTTTTACAATAAACAATTCAATTATATGTAGGATTTGCTGGTGTTTTAGTAGTAAAGGGTTGGTGTGTTGTAGAAATGGGTTGTAGAGTCTCTTATAGCTATCTCAGAGGATTTTAGAAACCATCAGAATCCCTAGATCACTGAAGAGTGGTGTTACTGAATGCTTCAGCTATACTTATGAGAAATCTGTTCTGTAAAGCCAGATTACAAAGACGTACTGCCATATAGAATGAATGAAGGGATTATATAACAATCTTTTGTACTGTAAAGCAAGTGACCATTTTCTGGATACAATGGGCTTCAAAAGATAAATATGGTACCTGGTTTTCTGAACTAAATTACAAGATTAATTTTGTTGCAATTTGCTATTATTTAAAGCAGTTGTCTATTAGCTTATAATAAATGACTTCTTGAATTTATAGAACCGATTTTAGAAACACTTTGAAATTTACTAAAATCCTAAGCAGTAATAGAAGAAAAGTAATTCAGTAATGCCCAGAACATCTGGTGGTGACCAACTGCAGTAAGATGTAAAGACTGATCACAGCTGCACATTTTGTTGCATATATTTGAAATTTCAATGTGATAAAGGTTTGCAGAACATTTTGACAGATGAAAATCCTGTCTGTAGTTGTTTAAAGCATTAATTTTTATGCTATGCCACTGCCATGACAATATAGTGTCGCATTCTGCTCTGTATGTCCACTTGCATGCAGAGAGCTGCCCACTATGACACCATATAACATCATTTGGAAATGACTACTCTAGGTAAATTCCCATACTTTTTAAAGAAAGTATCTATTACAATAAAATGTAATAGATCATTAGAGCCGAATCTCTGCTTCCCCAAAATGTCTTGCATCTATCCTAGTATTTTTCAATTTGCAGCATTGTGACCTTTAAGAGCCTAATATAATTGAACTGCATCTGTACTTGTCTGTGTGTACACAATGTTTTTACAAAACGTAAGAAAGAAAGTAGAAAAATGCAGGTTTATTATGCTTAAACTTTGTACATTTAGTACCTAACATGGTATAAATTAATAAAAAAGAATTTCATACAGTAGAATATAATCATAGTAAAATGTTTAAAAACTTAGCAGAAATTTAAAAACACATTAAATTCTCCACTTACTCGACCAAGAAACTGATAGGGAGAATACTTCTCAAAACTAGTCTTTTTTAAACTTGGACATATAAGTGGAGAATTTAATGTTTTAAATTTCAACTCAATTTTTAAAAATTTTACTAACATAGTTTTAACTAGTCCTTGCCATATAGATAAAATATAGTGTTAAACTTCAAAGTTTATTTTTCTCCGATCCTTTCCTCCCTTCCCAGTATTTTCTACTTTCTCTAATACTTACTTACAGTAAATAGAGGAAGTATTGCATTTCACCCAAAAATTTGTGAAAGCAATTTTATAAAAGTGTGTCTCTCGCTGTGAACAGCATAGCTCAAAAACGAAAAGTTGATTGAATACAAAACTTGTTCAGCATCTTCTAAACATGCAACACAAAGACTTTTAAAAAAATCCCCTCAAACTAAAACTACCCTTTACACGGAAAATGTTTATTATTTTTCATTTTCTCAAAAATGGTTCTAACAATTTTGATAAAAATACCATGTGTTTAAGATATTTGCACAACAAATAAAATGTATATATTGAATTTTCTGGGAATAACCTGTGAAGTCCTCTCATTCTAAATGACTTTTGTATAATTGGTAAACTGTAAGAGACAGGCAAAATCTTTACTGCACAAAGAAATTTTGATCTCGTTAAATTATGTGGTTTATGTCAAAGTTTTTGTGGCATTAACCACTTCCGAGATATTCCTTATTATCATAACCTTCTTAATGTACAACAAATGAGCATGTCGATCTGGGTGGCTCAGTTGGTTTGGCACTGGCCCTCTGATCCCAAGGTCATTAGTTCAAACCCGGTCCAGACATGATTTTTAAGTGTGCTTAAAAGTGACAGCTCCATGTTAGTAGATTTATTAGCATGTAAAAGAACTCCTGCGTGACAAACTTCCGGCATACCAGCAATGCTGATATGATCCTTGCAATTGACAGCATCTTAACAAAGTCATTTTTTTAATTTATATATTAATAAAATAGGTTTGTTTTTTAATGAGGAGCATCAGAACAAGACACAGCAAGTCCACCCACCCTTGGACGAAATGCTTTTTGGTAGATTCCCCCTATTTCAGTTGTGCTGAATTGATCTGTGCATATATTTCTTTGAAATAGCACTCCTTCCTGTCGTAAAATGGCTTCGAAATACATTTGGTTCAGAAAGCGCTTACTTCACCAACACAAATGGAACAAAATGTGCTGTTTTACAGAAGCAAAGAATTGCTTACATAACACTTTGTGCATACATGCCTTTGACTGCTGTATTTACATTCTCTGGAGCTAAAAATGCATGATGTGTTGCTGTCAAATAATATCAGATATCTCTGGATCTTCTTAGCAATATTACATCATGCTAAATGAATGAAAACGAATCTGCTTACTTAAGGTCTAGTTAGGGAACTTGTCAAGGGAGCACTAATAGTAGATTTGCTAAAGTAAGCATGGATAAGGAAATAATTGTTGCAAGCAGCAGAAAGAGAATGAAAATGCAGGAAACAATGAAATAAAGGAGAAACTGAGGTAAATAGATTGTGCCATGCTATTAAAATGTATTTATTGTACTACTTTGATGCAAATAAATCAGTGGAATGCCTGCAAAGGATACCGAAATGGCATTCTGTGTTGCTTTGTCTTTCAGGCCAGTTTCTAAAAAATAGTGAAAGGTATTAAGTTCTCTTTTTCTTGCATTATCCTTCATATAAAGCGATAAGATCCAAACCTAATGAACTGTTTGCCATCCCTCTAAACAATTCATATCTCCACTGAAATGGAGAGTTACATTTGAGTGTATACTACAGGTCCAGGGTTTAAAACTCCAAAGCAGAATCAACATAGCAAAGAAGAAGGAAGAATGTTGAGGCACTCGTACAGAAAAGGTTCGGGAGTGAATGGAGACGTGAGGATTAGCTGCAGTTTTATGTGAAGGTTGTGGATGAAGAGTCTGCATTCTGCAGCAAAAACCAGAATGAAGAAGAATTTGACTGCTTGGAGGAAGAAATGGGCATTGTTTAAATGCAGAGACACCATTATGTGTGTTGAAAGAAACATTGACATAAAGGGGTTGCAAAATGTCTTTTGCTATTAACAGGGAGGAGACCCTTTAATTACCTCTGATAATTGAAGGCTTAAAGGAACCAACCTGGACAAAAGCCGTTTCCAATCTCTCGCCTTCCCAGTTAGTGATCACATGATAATCTTGTTATTAACAGAAAGGAGACCGTTTAATTCCTTTTGAAATTTGAAGGCTTAAAGGAACCAATGTGGACAAAATCATGTGATGAACTAAAGCGAGGAGCTGCTTACCAATAAGCACTAGTCAGCTTGGTAAGTTACAGACCTAGACTGACATTCCTTCCTTTCCATATATCAGATCCCCTCTTAAACCTTTTTACTTTCTCTACTACGTATAGTAAGTAGGGGAAGTATTGTATTCCACCCAAAAATTCTATACCAAGATTTCACCGGAAATATATGTTTTGAGACCCCCTGAATCCAAAAAAAGCATTTTTGGAAACATGTCCGTGTGTGTCTGTGAACAGCGTAACTCAGAAACGAACAGTCGGATAAACACCAAACTTGGTATTTAGGTTCAGTATCTTCCAGAGATGCGACACGATTTCTCAAAAATGGCTCTAACGATTTTGATTAAAATATCATATGTTTAAGATATTTTCATGACAAAATGTATATCTTGAATTTTCTGGGAATGTCTCCAAAAGTATTCTTCATTGTGAATGACTTTTGCATAACTGCTAAACCATAAGAGATAAATAAAATTTTACTACACAAAAAAATGTAGATTGTGTTAAAATACACAATTTATGTAATATACATTTTTGTTGTTGAGTGAACCATTTTCGAGATATTGCTTGTTATTCCCTTAAATTTTTGAATACTTATTTTCTCAAATGGGAATTCGTTATTCATTTTTTGTCTTGGATATGCAAAGAGTATTAATCTGTGGCAAAGAGAATGGTACTGCACCTAGCAACCAGCTATTAAGATATATGTCAATGCTTAAAGGCTATTGTATTTGTATATTGCCCTTGCAATTGCAAAACAAGGGGAACATAGTATGCCTTATGCGATAGTCAATTATTTTTAGAACTGGTCAGAACATAGTATGCCTTATGCGGTAGTCAATTATTTTTAGAACTGGTCACTATATGTAAAATGTAATTCTCTTTGCATGTCAAAAGATCGTTTCTGCAAATGTTTATCTCGATTAGTATGAAATAGATGGAGAATAAGAGTGTGTAAAAATAGCTTGTACAAGAGTAGAGAAAGTCATGTGAGTGTAACACATCAGATTTTTTATCCAATCTTCTTTGACTCAACTCTTGTTTTCTTCAACCTCGATGGTATTAGAGTATTCGAGGCCTAGGGAATCATTTCATTTTCTTTCCTGTCCATACCTCTCTCTCCTCAGGGTGATGTAACCACCAAACATGGTATCATTCTTAAATGGTTACAATATCTGTGAAACATACTCCACCGACCAGCTTTCGATCAACATACTGGAGTGCTAGAGAGCAAATGGCTTCATTGCGAACTGCGCAGTATTAAGTAGTACCAATCAACCACATTGAGGTATTTACAGAAAAAGTAACAAATTAAATTTGAACACTTACTTTGTTTTTTCAATAAAAAGCAAAGTATAAAGCTGCTTTTGTAAGTGGAATTGAACTTGTTAATTAAAATATTAATAATTATAATTTTTTGCCTTTTTTTTTAATGTTCATGAAATATTTTCAGTATAATTGGTTCAAAATGCACTAAGTGTACAATATTTTTCATTATAAATGTGGTATTAAACAAAAAATGATTTTGATGAGAAGTATTTGCAGTACACATACGTATGAAGAGCTTTAAAAAGTGCCTGTAAGTTTAGGAAATATCAGTTTTTCCTCTCTCCTGAAAACTTTTTTATTATGCACTTAATGCTTTTTGATTCGATGCTCCTCAAATGTGTAATGAATGTTTATCTTGATTAACAAGAAGCAATTAGAAAGATAAGCTTTTGTAAGAATAGTCTGTAGAAGAGTGAGTAGAAAAAGTCAAGAGTTTATTGTTCAAAATACTCTGTATAACATGGTTTTCAAAGCTTCATACACTTCATAAAAATTAGTGCAATCATTCAAAATTATTAAGAATTTTACAGCAATTATACATTTTCCTTAATTCATGTAGTAAAATTGAATAAGTCAGTAATACATGTACAAAACAATTTTATTCTAATATACTAATTGAAATTAATATCTCTACAATTGCATGTGCAAATTAAATTTCAAGTAAACAAATTTATATCTTTAATGGCTTTATATAGCTCATTAAACTTTTGTATTTACCATTGGTTACATATTCTGCATATGTTGTAAAAGTTTTAAACTACTTAATCAAAAGAAAATTGTGAATTTTTAATTTCTCACAGATACATTGCCTAATGGTACATTATTAGTCATTCTGTATTTTATTTCAGAGTTACTGAGAGTTTTACTTTAGATTTTGTACCATTGATCACAATAGTTTGAACAAGTTAGAGTACATTTAAAAACCAAATAGCAGCTAATACTTTTTGTAATATTTGGCATTAATCACTACATCATCTGATACATCCTATCAACAGGTACCTACTTAAAGAAAAACTTATTACTTATCATAGCAATTGTTAGTACTAACAATTTCTGCATCTTCATTAATATTACCTGTCTCTAACATAGCCTCATAAACTAGAATTTGGTGTTTTATTTTCTGTTCTTTTTACGCAAAAAGTAAACTTTTACATTCTCTCCAAATAGAATGGCTCATAAACACTGTCTGTGAAAGATAATTCAGTCTCCAAAGCTTATTAGGAATGTGCTGCAGCTGTCATTTGATTTTAAGAAGAGATATAGTTTATGGATTTTAGGATCAAATTCTATGCTTCACAATTTTGTAAATAAATATTTACTTGTTGGGAAAACATTAATTGGACATTAACACAGAGAGGCACAAATTAATAACCTAATTTTGAGTTGAACTCACACTCAATGCTCCACTAATTTGTTGTACTTTACTAGTACATGTTTTATGAACAAGGTAGAATAAAAAAAGAATTAGCAAAGCATTGAGTATGCGTTCAACTCAAAATTAAATTCTTAAATATTTATTTGCACTTTCAGAAAATAGTTAATCACAATTTCAAGTGATCATATTTTTCACTTTATTGCTAATTTAGAAATAGTAAAAAATTATTTAAAAGTCTCTCTACAGCTAATTCTATGCATTAACTTTCAGTGCTAAAATGCAGGAACAGTAGAGCTTTGGTTTGTTTTTAACTCTATTTACACAAAAAAATCAGCACAGTTTTAGCCGAACAGTTTTGGTGTGCATATAACACATCAGCTTTATTTTCACAACATTACTGCATTGTTTCTCGGATGCAAGTCTTCATGTAACACCGTCTCCAGTGTGGCCAAGAACGTAGCAATACATAGAGTTCATCACCTGTGTTGTCAGTAACTATCAGTTGTCGGAGTCCCACGAGATCATAAGATTGTTTAAGATTATCTTGATGAACAGCCAAGTTCAATAATGCTTTAAATGCCTTCACCTGAGGTGTAGAAGGTGGAGAGAGATTAAAATCTCCTGAAATATAAAAGATACTTTATGTCAATGAAAATCGTCTTATTAAAGTCCTCCGTAGGACTCCTTAATTTGCTAAAACAATGTTATAACAGAACATTACAGTAATGCAGCTTTACACACCTAAGATGCAATATGCATTTATGCTAAAAGAAGGATATTAGGCTAATCAGAAAATGGACTGCATATGCTGCTGGCTTTTATGCAGGGTTAATTAAACATTTGTGGAATGGATCAGAGGGTATAAGGCAAACAGAAAATTCACAAAAATATCTGATCAACTTTGCTTAATATTTTAGTTACAGTTATTATTCATGTTATACATGTGTAAAACCCATCAACATCACAAAAACTATAATGCAGTTTTCTTCTTTGTATGTTATTGCTGTTTTGTTTCTTATTAATAACCATTTGACAACAGCTACTGACATATAATAAACAACTCATGTATTACATATGCAAAGTAGCCAGATGGAGTTATAATCGGCGCAACAGTTCTAGACGTGAAAATCTTAATGAGAGCTATGAAGCGAGTTGCTTACCAGATCACGAGGTGACAGGTCGTCTGCATGCTGCAGGAGTGCGTGGGACAGTCATTGTCAACTACCCGCACACCGGTTATGCGCTGCAATGATAAACTTAGTTATATACAGTATATTAAAATCCACGCTGTAAAAAGCGCTTAATATAAAAAACAATGTCAATCATTGCCTCCAATTCTTCCACACCTAACAACCCTTCCTCTTCTGCAGAATCACTCACATTATTGCCATCATTGCTGCTGTCACTACTTTCTGCACCATTATCTTGGATGAGAATTCTTTCTATTTGATTTTCTGCAATTCCGTATTTTTTGAAATAATGATTCTTAATTTATTCAACATGTCGACATACATTTTCCCATTCTAGCCTTCCAATTTCAGCAAATTGCTGGCGTTATAACTGCTCCACATATTTATTTTAATTTAAAAGTGATATTTCTGCATGCCGCGCATTTTTTGATATCAGCCCAGATTAATTCGATTGGGTTTAGATCTGGGTGATGCGATGGCAGTCTAAGTACATTATGGCGATGTTGTATTACTATCTGGTCATGTATGTATGACGTCTGAAGCTGTTTGTTGGCTTTAATTAAGTTATATAGCTTTGTTTTACTCATGCTTTCATCTAAAGCTATATTATGTCTAAGTAATCAAGCTCTCATTTCTTCTTTCAAGGAATTTGAGGTAGGTGGTTTGTCAATTGAGTGTTGATGCATTGTGAAGCATTGTCGATGACCAGAACAGACCCAGCAGGCATATTAGGTATTAACATGGCATTGATTCACTTCATGTACTTTTCTGTATTCATTTCTTGATGAAAATCTCCTGTGTTTTTGCAACTTGTAAAAGAAGGGCATTTGGAACGAAGCCGATCTTTCCAACAGCTGAACGATAATAAGTATTTGCCCTTTAGCAACAGGAACCTGCAACCTAATTCGCTATCATCACTCCAACTTTTAGATGCTGTACGACTGCTGTGTATGTATGACTCATCTTCATACACTATAGTATTTTTCTGAAATTTGTAGCACCACCTTAAAAATTGATGCTGATATAACTACACACTGAGATAAGTACATATAAAATTATACTCATTTGGAAAGGTAGAATCAGACTGAAAAATTCAATGCCATAGCCCGGATTTGAACCACGGATCTTAGGCTTTCCGTGCCGTTGGTCTAACCGACTAAGCTATCATGGCAACATTTACTTTTTATTTTATTATTATTTTTTTATTTTATTTATTTATTTTGCTTTTCTGTTAGAACTCTTCTATTTGATTTCGGTTTCTTCCATTTGAACCCTAAATCTTTAATAATTTTTCTGAGATTTGTAGCACCACCTTGAAAGTTTCTGCTGTCTTTCAGCTGGATGAGCAATCTGCTTATTGTTAGCACAGTTTTTTCTTCCACATAGGAATTGTGAATCGTGCGCCGAATGACGCATTCGAAATCGTCTATTTCTGTAATACGTTTAGGGACCTTATGTTTCTTCCCAGGTATGTCAAATGGTACTCTTTCATCCATATGTTTTTTTCTCTTATCTTTGAGAACTCTGGTAACGGAACTCGGTGAAACACCAGTTGCTTTGACTACTCTTTCTTTCACTCTCTTAAGGCTTTTGTGGAACTCGGATATAATGTCTTCCTTCATCTCTGCTTCTTGCTTCATGAAGTCGATGACATTTGCAATTATTTCCCTACTTTGACTATGTAACACCTTACCACTTAACTTTGAAAACATAGGAGCCATGGTTATAAATATAACAAATATAAAGTACTATTTAGATACTGCTCTCTTTAAAATTACAACCAGATGCAGACACTTTCTATGCAGACAGTATGTGTTACACACTGTGAGTAAGCAAAGGTATCATATCGCTTTCGTTGATTAAGCTAAACATAAACCATTCCTAAGCTCGGCAGCTGGGGTAGCAATCAAGGTCACGATTCCAGAAGTTTTGCGCGAGTAATACAAATGTCTAATTCTGGAAAAAAAGAAAGAGTGGGCAAAAAAATTGGTCAAATGATTTATGAAGCAGCAAAAGAGGAGGAGAGTAAAATTATATGGGATTTAGTGAAAAAAGTGTGTAGAGTAAGATCAATAGAGAATAAAATTAGCCGTAATAAATGGAGAGGTTATTTTGAGAAACTACTTGGAGGGTGTAATTTGGTATGGCAGACAAAAAGGTTAGGGAAGTTTACGAATTATGTCGAAGCACTAGATCAGAAAATATTAGAGAATGAGATAACAGAACAGGTGGCAAAATTGAAAATTAAGAAAGTTAATGGAATGGATAGAATACCGGAGGAATTTTGGAAGGTCTGGTATGAAGATGCGATAAGACGAGAGCTTTTAGAAAAATTGTTCAATGTGATTCTAGAAGGCAGAAAGATTCCACAGAATTGGAAACTAGGAGTGATTGTACCAATCTTTAAAGGGAAAGGGGAGGTGAACAATCCAAGTAACTATAGAGGCATTAGTCTCTTATCAGTGATAGGCAAGGTGTTTACAGCGGTAATAGCAAAGCGATAACAAGAATGGGCGGAGAGAGAAGGAAAACTATCAGAATTTCAAGAGGGGTTTAGAAAAGGGAAATCCACAGTGGATAATATATTTATATTAAGAACAATGATAGATAAATACCTAAGTAAGAAAACAGAAAAGGTATATCTGTTTTTCACAGACTTAGAAAAGGCCTTTGATACCATCCATAGGGAAGCGCTCTGGAGCAAGCTGAGAGTAAAGGGGGTGAGTGAGAAGCTTATAGGACTATTAAAGAGGTTGTACACAGATAATAAATTTTGTATTACGCTTACCAATAATAAAGTAACAGAATGGGTACCAAATACCATGGGTTTAAGACAGGGTTGTCAAATAAGTCCCATTTTATTCAACCTATTTATAGATGACATACTGAAAGAAATACTGAAGGAAATTCGCACTGTCCATCAATTAATAATAAAGACATCCCAGGGTTACTCTTTCAGATGATTTAGTAGCAGCAGCAATTACAAGCAGAGGATTAAAGAAAGCAATAGAAGCAACAAAGAAATACTGCAAAGAATGGGGTCTAAAGATAAATAAAATTAAATCCAAAATTATGGTCTGTAAAAATGGAAATAAACTCAGCAGAGATGAGAAATGGTGGTTAGAGGGGAGTGAAATCGATGTTGTAAACAAATTTGATTACGTGGGGGTAAGGCTAAATAACAATGGTAGGTGGACTGAGCAAAGGAAAGCTAGCTATTAATAGCAGCTTAATATATGCTTGAGGAAATTACCGAATATGAGAGTAAATTGGTTAGAGAGAATATATACTGCAACAGTTGAATCAAGAATGATGCATGGTATAGAGATTTTGGGGACAGAAAAAGGATGGGAATGCATGGACCAGATTCACATAACTTTTTGTAAAATGATACTGGGGTTACCAAGAGCAACTCCAAATGGGGTAGCCCTAGTTAACTAGGAAGAGTTGTCAGGAAAGGAATAGTGTTAAAACGCATTATGAAATATTGGAGTAGGATCCAAGCATTGGAAAAGGAAATATTGTTAAAAACTGTTTAAGGACACATGAAAAAACAAGATGGCAAAGAAGTTAGTTATCCCAATTAAAGGAAACGGAGAGGGAAGTAGGATTGGGCGAGCTAGCTAATATTCAAACGAGTAGACAAAATTATGGAACAAAGTGAAATCCAGGATTGATGATATTGAGAAATAGGAAATATATAGTAGTCTAAGGGATAAGAGAACTCTTATATACTATCTGAATTTTAAAAAAGATTGGGGAAGGGAAAAATACATTGATGTTTGTGATAAAATCGGAAGGAAGGGCCTGGCATGGGCAAGAACAGGAACCATGTTGTTAGGGATTTAAAAGTTGCCAAAGAACTGTGCCCACTATGTGGAAGTGCGGATAAAACTTTACAGAACATGCAGAAACCAAAGTCTGGAGAGAGGAAATATGGAATAGGAAGTGGGATAAATTACAGATAGAGGTATTATCATTTAAACTCTTTGGAAACAACCAGAAAGAATTTTTGAACAATTAGGTAAATATATAGGGAAGGTAAGGGAGAAATGGTGGAGGAAAATTATTAAAGAAAAAGAGGATTATAATAACAGAAGTGATGATATAGATAAATTATAGATGAGGAGAGTAATTTAAATTGATAATTTTGTAAAATGTATATAGTAAACTGAAGGATACATATACACAAACAACCAGGATGTTATGTGTATATGATCCTATCTCAAGCAACTCATAGAATAGCATAATTAATGTATTAGTATCCAGTCAATTTCCAGTATAGGTTATGTGCAGTGCTTTTCCGCTGAATGTTGAGCCTTCATCTATCTAAAAACGTCAGTAAGTTTGTAAGCAAAGAAAATGGACTTAGAGCTCAATTGCAGCTTGACAGGTAGACTAACTTCCAAAATCGGTAGGACAGCTGGTTCACCTGGTATAACTGAATGTATTTCTTTTATCATTGATATTTTTTGTTTCATTATTGGTTGTTATCTCACACCCAAGGAGTTTTAATTTTATGACCTTTTCTATTGGCTGTGTTTTTTAGGCTTATTTAGACTGAACTGAGTTATCACATCTAAGGCTATTACTTCTGAGTTTTCATTTGTAACTTCAATTTTACATGCTTTTGTCAATATTGTGAAGCAGTGACTATGGTCCAAGATTATCGGGACGTCGGCGCCGGGCAGTCGGAGTAAATAATAAGTACCACTTGCCAGCTTAAACACCAGGCGCGTTATCGGCAGATAATCAGAACCTTCTGGAAGTTTCTCTCCCCTCCTCCAGAACGTGTGTCAAAATAGTTTAAGAATCTTCTTGGAAGATTTCACTGCCCATATAAGCGAGCGTTCTCGCGAAAGCAGTCAGTTAGTTGAGCTGAATCACTCAGTAAGGGAGTCAGTAAGTGTGTTTCTGGTGCAACATCAACAGCGATTCTCCGAACGAGTGGTTGATGACTGTTGTGATGCAGTGAGTGCTGCTGCTGCAGGATTGTGGAGGTCTTGTGTAGACTTCCCAATGAGTGAACCATTCAGAAGAGAAGGCTACGTCATGAAGGAAGTGAAGTGACAGAGAATTGAACTACTTCATTTTTTAAATAATAGTGAACTAAGTGAATTCTCAGCGAAGTGGAACTAGTGAAGTGACATTGAGAACTTAGGGAAGTGTCAGTTGAAAAACAAAATATGCTTAATTTATGTGTCCATTTTTGAGTTAATTTTCATGTTTACTTTCTCTAGTACCTAGCTTTAGCAGTATTCCACCCAAAAATTTTGATATTGTAATTTCATTAGAAATGTATATTTTGAGGCCTCACAAATCCAAAGAGAGGGGGGGGTGTGCGTGCATTTTTTTTTAATTAAAATTAAATTGTGGTTTATTTATAGACACTCTACTACCATAGTTCTTAGCGTCCCATTCTACACTGAGTGTGAAAGGCCGGAAATTTTGCTCAGAGACCTCTTTATCAGGCTTGGGGTTTTTTACTTCCCTTCCAAAGGAAGCCATGCTAGGGATTTTTATGCCCGAAAAAATCCAGTGTCCTCTGCGAGGTTTGAACCCATGACCTAGGGAATTAGAAGCTAGCATGGTAACCCTAGACTACAGAGGATGACTCTGTGTGTGTGCGTGCGTGCGTGCATGCGAGAGAGAGAGAGAGAGAGAGAGAGAGAGAGAGAGAGAGAGAGAGAGAATAATGAAATGTTTTTTATTTAAGTTAAGCATCTCCTAAGGATGTAATACAAAGATTTTCAAGAAAATACCCTAACTCCATACTACCCTTTACATACTGACAAAGTTTTAGTTATTTTTTATTTTCTCGAAAGGGCTATAACAATTTGATCAAAATGTAATATGTTTAATTTACTGACATGAGAAATATGCACATCTTGTATTTTCCGCGAATATTCTGTGAACTTCCCTTTCTTTTACTGAATTTTGTGAAACAAGGAAATATATTAAAAGATAAACAAAAACTAATCACAGAAAAAATGTAGAGCTCATTAAAATACAAAATTAGCATCAAATAAATTTTTTTCCATAGTGTTAGTTGTTCTTAAAATATTCCATGTTGCAAGTTTAGACTTTTCCTAAGCATCACCTAACACACATCATTGAAAATTTGTGACTCACTTTTTTCACCCATGCTTTTCTTTCCATCACAAGAACTTGTTACCATAAATAAACATTTGAATGCTCTTTCCACATGTTAAAATCTTCTTGCTTAGTTTGAAACTGTTCACAGGTAAAAATATATAATAAAAAATGTAGTGAGGACAGAAAAATCACTTCTTACATGAATAGTGCATAATATACAATAAATATATAAGAATTTGTCATTGATAGAAAAAGTGTGAATGCACCGCATCAAAGATTTTGCAACTAAAATGTGGTTGTCTTCAAAACCAGAATTCTTACTGCTAATGTTTCTTGTTGTATTCCTCCTTTTATTTGCTCTTTCCATAGTGCTATCACATCTATAGAAATATTAAAAGGGTGGTTGACAGTGCGTAACCTTGTGATATCTCTTTTGTAAACTCTACTATTTCCACCAGTTTATTTTAATTTTTGTTTTATTGTACATATATTAATAACGTTTATTGATTGGATATAGTTTTGTTCTTAACACTTTTATCAAATTCTTTTTTTAATCTATAAACAAGAGTGTGTCTCCAAATTAAACTCTCTACATTTTTTTATTATTTGTTTCAGGAAGGAAATGTTATTAGTTCAGTTTCATCCTTCCTTAAAACCTGACTGCTATTATTGTAGTAGCACTGCTTTCATTATGCTTACTATTTTTCTACTTATGATCTTTGCATATATTTTACAGCCTCCACTGAGTAAGGTGATTCCTTATGACTTTTGTAGTCATTTATGAGGTGATGAAAATCCTCTTGAAGGTTTGGAAGTAAAATGCTAACAACAGTTCAGCATTAATCATTTGGTTTGGATTAATTGGTAATACAGTGCTTTAATTTTATGTGAACATAGGAGGAGAATCATACTGCAAATACCACTGAGTATAATTAAACATACAAGGTGTTCCTGAATTGCCATTTATTTCGTTTAAATAGGCAACACAAATTTCATCCTGTCAGAAAAATACCTGTATCAAATGACTGGTTTATTATTTGTGGTTCACATACTTGATGTTTAATTTATTTTATAAGAAAAGGAGGGAGCTCATTCCATCCTTTGGATGTTTTTGGCTGTAATTTACTAATTTCTTTAATTACTGTTTCCGGGATTATAGCAAAGAGAAAAAGAAGGTGTTAACATCACACCATTTTTAAATAATTTTTCTTCAGCCTCCTTTATGAACAGGGAAACTTCACGAAATTGTTTTCTCCAACTTCTATTATTTATTTAATGATTTGGCATATGTATTAGTGAATATACTTTGTGGTCTTCTTATAGGAAGATCTGTTTTTATTACTTTGTTTAATACTAATCCACCTTGTACAGTTTTCCATGCGCCTTACTTTTATTTTTTGAATTACTCATCTGGTCATCAATAGTCATTGATGTTTAGCTTTCTTTATTGTTGCTTTGTAAATTTTATTGTATTTATTATAATAATTTATTAACTGAGGATTTTTCATTATTTTATATTCTGAATATAATAATCTTTTATGTGCACTAGATACCTTTATTCCCTTTGTACACCAGTTTAATGAATAATTTTTAGTTATTTACAGGTAATGTTTGGAAAGCACTCATTTTGGCAGTTTATTAGTTCTTGAAAAAAATCATTGTAGTTTACATCCACTGAGACCGAGAGGCTGAAATGATACATACACGCATGCACACACGTTTTCTCTCTTTATAATATTAGTAAAGATTAAATTGCATTAGGAAAGAATACATACCTATGAAAACAATTGCAAGTGCTTGTCCATCAAATTCTTCAGCAACTTGAGGTCGAACACCCCAGCCTCTGCCCTCATAAATCCAACCATTTTTGTCAATCAGGAAGTTATACGCTATGTCAGAGTAGTTGTATGGAGAATTCATTTGATCCACCTGTAGTTCATGAACTGCTTCTGTGCAGTTGTTGTTACAAGACATGGATTCTGTATGACTCACAATTACCATGTCTGCAGGACCCACCAAAAGTGCCTGAACTTCTGGTTTTGCAGCATTCCACATTGTGCGATTTATAAATTGTAGTTTTTGAACTCCTGGAAAATTACAGTTATTTTTTATTGTTGTGTAGCTATAAGAGGAAGCATATAGCAGGAAAAATAAAAGTATTGTAGATTTTGTTTTGTTTTCACAGTATACATTTTATTATAATCCCCACAATCTACTTGGTAAATCCCAGATGTATTTTCAGGATAAATTATGCCCTTGTTAGATTTCAGAAAACTTTTTTGCTAAAAAATCTATTGTAAAAGCTGTGCTGAATTACTTAAATACTCTCTGAAATTCCTATCTGTGATATGTAATCTTTTTTAAAGGTTTCGTCTTCCTTAATTCTATTTGTATAGTTGAGCATTTAATATCCTTCTGTCATTTGAACTTTAATATTTTCTTGTCTAATACATCTTTTTTAAATTCATTATTGACTGTAATTTTAACAATTTGCTGATATTTTTTACAATATTCTGTTTGATTTAGTGGGAAATTCAAAGTCTAGAGAGTTCTGATCAGAAGATTACTCCATTCATTAGAGAGTAGCTAAACACCAGAAGGAAACAAAATCAGCAGGTAGAAACTAGCTCTTAATAAAGTAACAACACCGAAAACATGTTATTGAGTATTTAAATTACACTACCCAGCATTTTGACATTTTTTTCTTGTGGCAAGTGATGTTACAGCTGATCTCAACTAATTTTGGGTCGCTGAACACGAATCCATTATACATTTCTATGTATCATGTCACATTTTCTTGCAATAGGTATACTAAAGTAAGAGATATATTAAATTAAATTGAGTTTTATTTATGGACACTCAGTGGTCCTTAGCATTCCATTCTATATTGGGCATGAAAGACCGGTAATTTTATTCAGAGGCCTCTTTATCAGGCTTGAGGTTCTTTTACATGCTATAAATCTATGACACAGAACCACTGGCTTTACTTCCCTTCTGAAGGAAGCCATGCTAAGGATTTTTACGCCCGAAAAAAATCCATTGCCCTTGGCCAGGTTTGAACCCGCAACCTCAGGAACTAGAGGCTTAGCATTGTAACCACTACACCATGGAGGATGATAAGAAATATATTGAATATAATAACAAAGTACTGAACAAATTAAGAGAAGTTTGGAAATATTTACAAAGAAAAATAATGATATTTTGTAAACAATCCTCAGCATATGTATTCCACAATTTTTTGTGAGCGGGGGCCAAATAAACAGATGTTTCATCAATGTTAAGTGACAATACCTGGGGTCAAACCAGAATCTCTTGTTCACATAATGCTGACATACATACATTCATGATTTCTATGCTCTAGCAACTAAGTATGAGCAAAGAATTCATGAAGAAGGCAATGTATACGTAAAACAACATGAGAACATGGTATTACAGGAACAAATTGTAGTTACCTTTAATGCAAACAGTCCTAGATGTCCCCTTTGAATGACCACTTGGTTGCCAGCATCTGACTGCTGCATGTTTGCCATCTCTTTTCACACATCAGCAGTAGTCGGCCATCATTGGTACATCCCACCTCCCCTGGTATCTTCTTTCTGCCCCCTTGATGTCTTGGTGAAATCCCTCTCCATCTCTTCACTAACAACCCCAAGATTTTCCGGAAAGTGATTGAGATAAGAATGCAGGAAGTGCTGTTTCAGGTTCATTCTACACCTCAACTTTTTCATGTGATCCAACATCATTTTCAGTATTGTTTCATACTGTTCATCTTTACATTTCCTAGGAACTTTGTCATGACGTCCCTCATTGAAATCCATGCAGCAAGTTCCACATCATTCATCGTCTATTCAAAGTTTTGGTCTTTCAGCAGCTTTCTAATTTGTGGCCCATCAAAAATGCCTACCCTGACCTTTGCATCTGATAAATGTGGAAACTTGCTTGCAATATACTGAAAACGGGCTACTTTTGTCCAAGGCCTTAACAAACTGCTTTATGATTCCCAGTTTGATGTGTAGCAGTGGCAAAATAACTTTTTGTGGGTCAACTAAGGCAGCATTTATAACATATTTTACCCCTGGTGTCAACACTTGTCTCTCGGGTCAGGTAAGTGTAGAACAGTGCTTGTCCCTAGCTCTGCTGTCCCACTGACATAAATGACAAGGGAATTTAGTGTAACCTGCTTGTTGTCCTAATAAGAATACCACTCACCTTCAAGTCACTACACACATCCCTTCTGTGCTCATGATATTTGATTTTGTCCAAAACAGTTTACATTGTGTTGTAATTTGCCTTTAGTAAAATGGAATATGCCACAGGTATCGAAGCTAAAATGTTTCCATTATGAAGTAGTACAACCTTTAAGCTCCTTTTAGAGAAATCCAAAAACAGTCTCCAATTTTCCTACTTATAATCACTCCCCAGCTGTTCTATCAATTCTGGAATGTCACAGCAGTAGGTCAGATCATCTTCCTTCTTGAAAATACTTCCTGAACTCCTTATCTCAATGTCTGTACCAAGAAAAGGTAGTTCCAGGCCCAAGAAGATTTTTTTTCTTTCAATTGTGTCCTAGCATTCACTCTTTTCCTTCGTGAGCCCGAGGTCTCGTATCACTTACTCAACTCCCAACTGGTTAAACAATTCTGGACTTGATGTTTCTGTTGCTGATGAAAAATCCATTTCAACTTGCTCGTCAGCGGAATCTGAGAAAGCTTCAGAGTCAGGTAAACTGGTAGGAGGTGAAGGTATTGGAATTTCTGATCCATAAGGAATGGGTTTCATCGCCATCTTTAAATTTGGGTACTCAATACTGTCCTTGTTTTTATTATTAAATCCAGCCACCTTACACAGGAAAAAATAACAGTCAGTACTATGGTCCTGGGGCTCGCGCCAAGCCATCCCTATCCCAAATGGAAGGGCCGTACATTTCCCATGGCTCCACTGTCATAGGTTTTCAAGGAATGTTTTACAAATTACATAAGGAACCTATGCCTTACCCAATTCTCCTAATTTTACTTTAAAATATGGATACTATAAATGTTTCACCAATGCAGTTATTGGCGCCTCTGCCCCTTCATTATGTAGCACCCACACACTTAACAGAATGTGTCTGACTTATTCACACATCTTCTAATTCCTGACACCATTTTCACAGCAAAACACAATATAAACAATAGGTCAGACTTCCACCACACCCACGATGTAACTGATTGTCACTGGACTAATCAGCATTAAGAATTTGCCGCCACATTGAACTACAAAAATGCAACTCTGCATTTCATCGGTAACAATTCTAAAAATGAACTCTGATATTGGAGCGTTCAATAGAGTGGTGTTGGATTGACATGCACAAGAATAACAAAGCAAACCATGGCCACACTAACAACAGCCGATTCGTTGTTATTGCAAAGCAGCACTGAGCCACAATGACATATTTTCAGAGAGTAAATAATACTAACATGAAAACTAGATGTGATACAGAAAAACCAGTGACATTTCTGAAATCAGAGACCTTATTTAATTAAAATCACTTATCAGACGCTTTGCCACAAAAATCATGCTGGGTAGTGTTATCAGTGAAGTTTTAGTGTGCAAACTCAACTCATTTTATCAATTTATTCAACACTTGTTGTGTAACATTTCCTTTCATTAATAAGCATCAAAATGTCAAAGTTATTATGCCTGTAAAGTTATTAAGACTGCATCTTTAATGATTACAGAGATAATCGCGAATGAAAATGCAAACACTGTGACTACAGAAAAGTTTCAAAAAAGTATATACCCTTTACTTACTCAAAAAAAGGATAAATGTAGCAAATAAGTACAAGAGAAAAATGGGGGGAGATGGTGTTATCAATGCTCTGGCTGAAAATGGAGTGAGTGAGTGAGTGTGTGAGTGAGTGAGTGAGTGAGTGAGTGAGTGGGTGAGTGGGTGGGTGGGTGGGTGGGTGGGTGCGTGGGTGGGTGCGTGGGTGGGTGCGTGGGTGAGTGAGTGGGTGAGTGAGTGGGTGAGTGAGTGAGTGAGTGGGTGGGTGGGTGGGTGGGTGGGTGGGTGGGTGGGTGGGTGGGTGGGTGGGTGGGTGGGTGGGTGGGTGGGTGGGTGGGTGGGTGGGTGAGTGAGTGAGTGAGTGAGTGAGTGAGTGAGTGAGTGAGTGAGTGAGTGAGTGAGTGAGTGAGTGAGTGAGTGAGTGAGTGAGTGAGTGAGTGAGTGAGTGAGTGAGTGAGTGAGTGAGTGAGTGAGTGAGTGAGTGAGTGAGTGAGTGAGTGAGTGAGTGAGTGAGTGAGTGAGTGAGTGAGTGAGTGAGTGAGTGAGTGAGTGAGTGAGTGAGTGAGTGAGTGAGTGAGTGAGTGAGTGAGTGAGTGAGTGAGTGAGTGAGTGAGTGAGTGAGTGAGTGAGTGAGTGAGTGAGTGAGTGAGTGAGTGAGTGAGTGAGTGAGTGAGTGAGTGAGTGAGTGAGTGAGTGAGTGAGTGAGTGAGTGAGTGAGTGAGTGAGTGAGTGAGTGAGTGAGTGAGTGAGTGAGTGAGTGAGTGAGTGAGTGAGTGAGTGAGTGAGTGAGTGAGTGAGTGAGTGAGTGAGTGAGTGAGTGAGTGAGTGAGTGAGTGAGTGAGTGAGTGAGTGAGTGAGTGAGTGAGTGAGTGAGTGAGTGAGTGAGTGAGTGAGTGAGTGAGTGAGTGAGTGAGTGAGTGAGTGAGTGAGTGAGTGAGTGAGTGAGTGAGTGAGTGAGTGAGTGAGTGAGTGAGTGAGTGAGTGAGTGAGTGAGTGAGTGAGTGAGTGAGTGAGTGAGTGAGTGAGTGAGTGAGTGAGTGAGTGAGTGAGTGAGTGAGTGAGTGAGTGAGTGAGTGAGTGAGTGAGTGAGTGAGTGAGTGAGTGAGTGAGTGAGTGAGTGAGTGAGTGAGTGAGTGAGTGAGTGAGTGAGTGAGTGAGTGAGTGAGTGAGTGAGTGAGTGAGTGAGTGAGTGAGTGAGTGAGTGAGTGAGTGAGTGAGTGAGTGAGTGAGTGAGTGAGTGAGTGAGTGAGTGAGTGAGTGAGTGAGTGAGTGAGTGAGTGAGTGAGTGAGTGAGTGAGTGAGTGAGTGAAATATCAAGCTTGATATTTTAGTTCAGCATCTTTCAAGGGTGTGATACTAAGATTTACAAGAAAATTCCCCACTGAAACTACATTTAATGAAAAGTTTTTGAAAATGTTGGCTTTCTCATAAATGGCTCTGACAATTTTAATTAAAATACCATATATTTAAGATATTTGCGTGAAAAATCAAATATATATCTTGAATTTTCTGGAAATAGCCTGTGAAGTCCTCTTCATTTTAAATTACTTTTGTATAATTGGTAAACCATAAGGGATAGACAAAATCTTACTATACAAAAGATATGAATCTCATTAAAGTACACAATTTATGCCAAATAAAACTTTCACCATTTCCAATTTCTTGGAAATGGTGAACAAATACTTAGTTTTCTTAAGTGAAAAATCACCATTCAGTTTTTTTCTGATGGTCTTGCAAAGAGAACAGAATTTCAAACCCATCATATAGCAAACTACTCTTAAAAGATTTGACTATTACTTAAACCTATTGCATTCTCCTAATCCTTTTGTACCTACAAGTAAATATGTAATAAAATCATTTTTGCAAATGTGATTAACATGAACTAGAAAGAAGAATAAGCATTTGTAATAATAGTTTGCTGAAGAATGGGTAGAGAAAGTCATGTGAATATAGCACATCAGATTTTTTTTTTTAATTTTCTCATACACTGCTGTATATGTATGGGGACTGAGTGGATTTTTTTAAAGAAGACTAACTCTAGTTTTCATGATCTGTGGTTTTAAATGTGGAATTTGCTTCCAAATATACTTTGTTCTTTGTGAAGCATTTTCAAGTTGAGGATATCCTCTTCGACTTATCTAGGTTTTATCGCGACTTTTGTTTTCATTATTAGCTACATATAACATTTGGAGGAAGATCAATTAGCAAATACAATACTATAATAGCATTTAAACAAGAAGCGACTTATAACAGTTGACTCATAGCAGTGTAGTGTAAGGATAGCATTGCCAGGCTTTATTAGAAAGCTAGTAAGCATTACAAAAGCACTTGCTGCAATGTAGTAAAACATAGTAACATGCTACCACTTTAAGTTCAGGATATAGGCTGAAAGGGAAAGAAGGTTAGTGGAACCTTCCTGACTAAAGCAATGCAGTGGAGGGGAGGTTGTCATGGGAAACATGGAAACATGCCCCTCCAGTAACTGTCACGAGTGATTTCTTATTTAAAACAAGGTAAACTGAGAGTTTATGTGATCCAGCAACTTCTTTCAAAATTCAGTGAGTTTCACAGACAATAGATTTTCAAAGCAGCATGGATATACCTCACAATCTTTGTAACCGAATTTTACATAAACCACGAATCACTAAAAGCAGAGAGACTTCGTCTTAGAAATCCACCCAAGTTTCTGCATTTCCATATTATTAATTTTAAATGCTCATAGTAAATAGAGATTGCTTAAAACTAATATTTTTTGTTATCTGTTCTGATGGCTGTCAAACTATCCATTAGTTTATCAATAATTTTATTTTATTCATTGTTAATTGATGGTGATGTTGTATGGGGCAGAGGTATGGGGAGTAGATGATGCTTGGAGAGAGGTTGAACAAAATTAATAGATGTTTTAGGTCTACCAATAGCATCACCAAATCGGGCAGCACAGTTAGAACTCGGTAGGTACTCCACCAAGATCAAAATTTTTACTAGAGCTATTAAATATTTATAAGGAATTTCCAATCTGGAAGATACTGATATTATCAAAGAATGTTTTCATATACATACAAGAGAAAAGTAAGTGGGAAGGGTAATGGTTATTAAGAATTTAGTAAGTTATGGAACAGATAGGTGTGGGAGATGTGTGGATAAATGCAGAATATCACATTAAAGGCTTTTGGAAAGAAGTAGAATTAAGCCTACTGTTTTTGGCAGTACAAGGGAGAAAGGGTCCTTGAGGATATATACGGAAATAAAACCAGTATGAGAGAGGGAAAAGTATATAGAAATATGCAATAAACTAGGGCGAGAAGGATTTGCCTGGGGAGAAAAGGAGTTAGAAACTTGAAAGGCATAAGGTATGATGAGGATATAGGAAAATGTCCAATGTGTGGCAAAGTGAACACGGATTTCCACTGTATAATACATTGTAATCAAAGACATGGAGAAAACAATTTTGGCAACAGAAATGGAAAAACTTAGGTAGGAAAGTATGAATAAAGAAGGTTCAGACTGTAAAAGGAAATAAAAATTGTTGTAACATTATTGTTGTTTACGTAATATGTTTTTACGTAAATTATTAGAACTTGAAGATCTTATATTGTGCTGCTTTTGTTTTGTTTGGTTACATAATTTTAACTGCCCCACGTATGGGAGCCAATTTGCGAGTGTTATAATGTTATTTGTGTAACATTATTGTATTACTTATAATATTTGTTTACATCACGTGTGTTGAAGCCATCTTGCGACGTCATTCATTTGTTCGGTTTGTAGCTCCATCTTGTGTTAGCAATTTGCATCAGTGTTAGCTTTTGTTTGATTTTATTTCAAATGTCCTCCGGCTAGCTATTATCTTATCTTGGGTCGAACATGTGTCTTGATCAGGGTTGTGTAAACGGAAAAGAATCTTTTATCCAAAAAGAACACTGATGAAGAAATTTGTTTTATAATTTTTATTGTCGAACACGTTTACTATCACTTTTACATATTGATCTAGATACTCGCCAAACTGAAACTGTTATAATAACTTCTTACTGATCACTTTTAATCAACGTACTTCAACCTTTTATATAATTAACTTTACCATATTTTAGATCTTTCATAATTCTGCTGCGCGTAACTTGTGAATCTATATCTGATGTATGACGAACTAATACTTTCGACGAACTGACTGACTGAAGACGACGTGTAGTGTATGAATGCTTTCGGCGAACTGAAGGACTGACTGACTTTACCTCTAACTTGGCTTCTATTTATAATCCTGCATCCAGATACGCCTAAAGATTATAACTGAACTGCAATTGGCTAATAAAACGCGCCAACATTAGCGTCCATTTTAATATCCAATTAAAATTATGAATACATATGCTCTAGGAAATATTCCAGAAGTTTCTACCGAAAACGCGCCAACATTACGTAACTTCCTCGTTTCCAATAATGATAAACAGCTCACCCCCCTCTCTGCATTATTGCGCTATTATTGACAGTTTCAGTAAAGCCTTATAAATTTACTTTCCAACAATATTTACAATCAATAAACATCTGAAATCAATGTCACATAAAAATGCATATTCATATTACAATCATTATTTACATTTAAGTAATTTGTGATACAAATTACCCCATCAAAATATAAAAGCTATGGGAAACTTTTTGAGTAAGATCAAAGAGAAATGGTTAAGAATGACTACAAAGAAGATGAGACTAAAGGCAGATGAAATAGACAAATAATGTAAGCAAGTAGACAGTGGGTCATCAATACATGGAAAACCAGGAGTTGTGTGTATTGAGACCGTAAATTAGATAGGCAAGTAACCAAGAAGTGAATTTATAGCATAAATAACCTAATATTTTCAAATGTTATTATAGTTTAAAATGTATGTAGCTTAATTATGTAATTGTGAGTATTGTAAAATAAATACTCATTCATAATTGATAGCCATATCTGTGTACTGCTGCCTAAGACTTAGTAATGTTGTTAGATTACCTGTTTCTTAATGCGTTTAAACTTTGAAAAGCAGAGTTAGACATTTATTTTTTTTAAAAATATAGTTGTAGCTGTCCTTATTTATCATTTAGGTTCCTGGATTCCTACCTTAGGGGCCCTTTCACATACTCTCTCTCTGCATAATGCACTTTACTACTGTTTTCAAAGACATCTGTTGACTATCTTGCAACATTTGCAAACAAATTTATCATTTAAAATACAGGCACATATATTATTTTGGTAACCCACCCAAAGGATTTAATTTTGCTAGTTACTCTTGTTAGATCACAAGTCCTGAAATTTTTAATCACTCACCTGTGGATTTTTTGCTGAATTGGGAAGCAATGATGAAGAAAGTACTTGCCGCTATCACCAGCAATATCAAGACTGCAGTAAACATGTACCAGCTGAAGAATGAAGATTCTCGCCTTTCTTTCTCATCACCAACCTTCACATAGGACACCTGAAGCAGTGGATGTTTGTCGTCTGCACTGAGTTCCTTGCCAGTGCCTGCAATAAATACTACTGCATTAACTTTAGAAGGAACACCTACATCTTGATGATGCAGAGGTTGACATTGTCCAGCTCATCAGCATTCATGGTAAAATGAAGGGAATTCTTTGCAAAATCAATGCGGCTCTTAACACGTTAAGTAGTTCCATTCTAGCAAAGAAAATGCTAAAATATATTAATCAATTTTAAAAGCTTATTCTCAGTTCTCCCCTGAAATCCATACACATCATCCTCCAATACAATCTAATCAGGTGTTGGCAACCTGATGGAGTATATGAAAGTGTACCTACCCTTGTTAGGGCTTAACCACTTAGTGATGGAATGAGGGGTTGGAGGATGACAGGTATGAGTAACGTTCTTGGAGTGAAGGGAAGTGACAGATTTGCTTCTCAACGGCTGCAGATGAGGATGTAATAGCCCTTGTACATTGCTGATGTATGATATTTTCCTAAAGTATTGTTTTCAAGGGTTACTATCAAAATTTTAATTTATCCAAACATCTCTTGGAGGATTGTAGCTTAGCTGCTGTTTGAAATTGCTCCTTGCTACCGGGTATGCCTGCATGCCACGCATAACCCGGTGAACCTCAAGCAGCGTTGTCTGGGATTATGGTCCCCAAGAGAAGAGGGCGCTCTGATGATGTGGCAATGAATCATAAAATTTTGCGGCCCGGCACATGATTTTATCCTCCACATATGAAAGAGAGGAGGCTTCGTGAAGTAGTCTCATAGGGAAGGAATGGCATACAGAATAAATGGCCCAGAGGCCCTTATTCTGCTTCCGCTGCAACATGGCAGACTGGAGTCTGTGGCCACGCCCCAGATCTCGCAGGCATAGAAGGATGGGGACTATCAGAGCTCGGAAAAGGTGTAGCTTTAAAGGGATAGATATCCCGGATATTAGCATGAGGAACAAAGAGGTCGTAGCCCAGTGGCCCTATGCAATAGGTCCATGATGTGCTCCTTAAAAGTTTGGCCCTTATTCAGCTTAACACCCAGGTAGGAAGTATATTTGTTCACTCAATCCTATGTCTGCGATACATGAATGTAGGGAGGTTGGCGAGGAAGCGTGGCTTCATTGGAAGAATGGCGTGGCTTTTCTCCGGGCTGATGGACAATAGCCAATGTCTGCACCATTCTTGGATGAGGCGGAGGTGTCGTAGGGTTGAAGGTTCTGGGTGATTTTCTGTATTCACAGTACAACGTCAGCATATTGAGCTATATTGACGTGTGGCTCTGTAGGTAGGTCGGCCACATAGACGCTGAATAGCGTGGGGGTAGTACAGAGCCTTCAGGGACTCTGCCTCTTATTAGCCTTTACATAGATTGGTTCCCCACAACTGAGACAACAAATGGACAGTGTTCAAGATATGTATGTATCAGATGTATGTTTAGTGTATAGGTAGCTCCAAGTGAATCAGCTTGTGCAGGAGACCCCCATGCCAGGTCGTGGAGAAGGCCTTCTCGACGTCCAAAGACTCCACTGTGGTGTAAGCCCTGCCTAGAATCCCAGAGCAGCGGCCTCCACCACACACAGCAATAGCTGAGGCGTCGAGTGCTCAGGAGGAAACCTAACTGATGATCAGAGATGGCTTGAGTGTCACCCAATAGTGTGGACAAGCGGACAAGTATTAGCCTAACCTTCGAGAGGAGTGATAGGGGCTAATGGAATGGTAATTGGCAGGATGAACTGCACTTTTTCCCGATTTCAATATACAGATCACCCGGCCCCGCTTTCCCGAGGACTTAAGGATTTGGGTAAAGGCGGCAACATTGGCTACAAGTG